>CM053792.1:935076617-936379117 GCA_028749045.1 Cupressus sempervirens
TACCAAAAGGAAACTTTATACCTTGTATTGAAATTTCTCCCTCTATCAATATGTGTGCCCTCATATGATTTCTAACCCTGATTTCTCCCTCATCTGATATCTAAACTCTTCCTCTTATGATTATATCTCCCTTAGGCATTATATCTCCCTCTATCTTATATCTCCCTCTTTGACAGCAATGCCAAAGATTTGACATCTACACATGCTGATATACTCATTTTTAGGTTCTCCCTCTATCACCTTGACCAATATTATAAATCTTCTATTTCAACTCCTTCCTTACTTCAAGAAGGTCCTAGAGTGAGCTTTTTTGCATCACTTTGTAAGATATGTCATTCAACTTAGTTGGTACAGGGCACTATTCTCACTTCTTAAGTAGATTTAGATAGGGGTATCACCCCTAGTTTACCTCTAAGATATTCATGTGTATCCTAAGGTAAAGGTTTTATGAATATATCAGCTATTTTTTCTTTTGTATTCACATATTTCATTCTCACTTTTTTTCATGAACCAACTCTCTCAAGTGATGATACTTGATTGCAATGTGCTTTTTCTCTATGTACACCAAAGGGTTATTTGATATTTTTATAGCACTTGTATTGTCACAATAAATTACAATAAGTTTGAAAATTTCCTCCTTCATTCCTTTGAGTAACTATTTGATCGATACCACATTTGTGCAATTCACTATAGCAACCACATATTAAGCTTGAACAATAGATTGTAACATATAATTTTATTTCTTACTAGTCTAGGTGACCAATCTCTTTCCTAAGAAAATTTCTTACACACTTTTACACTTTCTATCATCAATGATTCCAGCCGAATCAACATCAGTATAGCCTCTCAATTCAAACTAATTTTTCCTATACTATAGACCATAGTCTTATGTTCCTTTCAAGTATCTCATGATTCTTTTAAAAAGCATTAAATTATTCTCATTAGGATTTGCAAAAAACCTTACTTCAATCCTAACAACTAATGCAATGCCAAGTCTACTATGAACTACATTTTTCAATTTTTCAATCATAGACCTGGAAAATGTTTGATTTACTTCACCAAAAACATCAATTTTTGATAGTTTGTGCCCTGTCACCATAGGAATACTAATAGGTTTTGAATCTTCCATGCCAAAAGTTTTTAATATTCCCTTCACATACTTGGACTAAGTGTTGTAAATAAAACATTTGATGTAGCATACTTGCAATCAAACAAATAACTTTATCTCTCCAATCATTGAAATTAAACTATTTTTTCATTTCATTTTCAAATGTCTTACACAATGCATTTTTTCCTCCAAATATGATATCATCAACAAATATTTCAGCTAGTAAAATCCCTTAATCTCCTTCTATCTTCAAGTATAGATTTTTGTTGTCATCAATCTTCTCAAAACCAATCTTCACAAGATAGTTGTGAAGCCTCTCATACCATTCTCTTAGATCTTGCTTCAAACCATATAAAGCTTTATGTAATATACATACCATGTTCTTATTGTTTGGATCAAAAAATCCTTCTAGTTGTTCTATGTAAACCTCCTCTTCTAGTATACCATTAAAAAATGTTAACTTAACATCCATTTGATAAACTTTGAACCTCTATATATAGAGTAAGAAAGAAGAGTTCTTACTCTTTCCAATCTTGCAACTAAGAAAAATATCTCTCCATAGTTAATTCCTTTTGCTTGTGCATACCCTTTTCAAACTAATCTTTCCTTGTTCCTTGTGACTTCACCATTCTCATACAATTTATTTTTGTACACCAATTGGTTCCAATCACATTCTCATTGCCTAGTCTATGTACTAGAGCCCATATTTTGTTCTTCTCAATCTAATCAATATCTTCTTTCATGGATTTACTCTAGTCCTCATTTTTGAATGTATCCTTCACTGAATTAGGCTCATACATGCTTGAAAAACATGTATCATTTATCAACCTATTCATTTTCATTGGTCTATCTTCTTTATTTCTAATAATTTTTCTAGTAGGGTGATGTCTTCTGACAGACTTTGACAATCTTCATTCTTCTCTTCTTTCTACAATGGGCCTATCAGTTTCATATTCACTATGCACTTCTGTATCAAGTAACTTGGTATTCCTTTTATGTATATTGATCTTAGTATCAGAATGTACCTTAGCTTCTAAATGCAACTTGACTTTTGACTCCAACTCGACATCCATTGTATGTGACTCAATAGTCACTAATTCTTCTTAATTACTAACTTGGTTTGCAAAATTAACATCATTAGTAGACATGGCTTCATAATAGTAGATAAATTTTCTATAGTTTTCTGGTTACCTCTTTGGTTCATCCTCATACACTAGTATGATCTCCACTTCCAATTAGTTTTCCATCAGTTCATAAATTTTGGTTTTTTTGTTATGAAATTCAACTTTGCAACCTAAACTATTCAATTTTGACACACTTAATAGATTATAGTTAAGTCCTTCCACATAGTAAGAATTGCTACACATGATCTTACATGTCAATCTTATTGTTCCTTTTTCTTTAATCAAACATGGTGCATCATTACCGAATCTATACCATGATTTTCATTGGAGTACTCAAGGGTAATGAACTTACTTTTGTCTCTAGTCATGTGATGTGAACATCAATAAAGTTGCCTTATCTTCATTAAAATCATGCTTCATAGAAACATATACAACTTCATCATCATGATCTTCTAATTCATTATTGGATTCTTCTTCAGCAATGTAACAAGCCTTCTTTCCCTTTTCCTTATAGCCTTTGTTTCTACCATCTTTTCTACCCCTAAATTTTTTTTCATTATTGTTGTTTGACCTATCAAGACATCTTGCTACAATATGACCAACCTCATGACAATTAAAGCATATGATAGGTAGCTTCCATGTTTGTATTTTCATTTTCCTTTTTGAAACTTCCTAGCCAAAAAATCTTTTAATTCTTCTAGCTCTTCATCATATGTATCACTATCACTAGTAGCAAGTTTGGCCTTTTTCCTTTTTCCTATCTTTGGGCTCTTTTAGTGTCAGCTTAGCATTAAAAGTTCAAAAGTAGCGAGCCTACCAACCAGTCCTTCAAGGGATAGATTGCTACAAGTGGTACACCTTAGTTCTTGTATATAAGAGGCTCTAATAGCATAGATACGCATCAAGGTTCTTAATACTTTGCTGATCACAATCTCATCTTCAATATTTCCACCAGATCCTTGAATAGAATAAACAATATATTTGATCAAATACTAGACTATAGTCTCACCTTCTTACATTCTCATTTCATCATTTTTTTCTCTAAGGTCTCCAGCTTTTGCTCTCATCACATTTTTTTCTCCTCCATAGATCACCTATAGGGCATCCCACATCTTCTAAGTAGTATCACATCCTTTTACATCATCACATTCTAAGTAACTTAGGGTAGATGCAATCTCCAATATTACCTGATTGTGTTCTTTCTTCTATATCAATTGATCAGTTGTTGGAGCTCCAACTAGATCAATATGCCCAGTGGTGATAGTTGACTGTGCATAATCTCCAAGACCTCCAAGATGTATTTTCATCAAACTTTACTGTGCAAGAAATTTTTCCTTTTTCAAATTGGGCACCTCCTTTTTGTACATCTCAATCTTTAGCTTTAAGTACCTTCAAACTTCTCTTCACAAGAACTTGTTCCTCTGATATCTATTATTGGGGTACTTTAGAATAAGTGAAAGGGGGGATTTGAATTAGTTATTCAAGGTCCAAATGTACAGATAAAACTTTTTAGTACTACAACTTATCCTTATTGATGCATTGACCATTCAATACATTAAACATATGCATATTGTTGTTCTATGTCAAAGTAACTTTGTAAAAAAGTAAACCTGCAAAACCACAAAGTCAATCACACATTTTTACACCATGATTTTATGTAGAAACTCAATCTAGGAAAAAACATTAGTAACATGGTACTAATTTTGACTCTTCTAAAGTAAGCTTTATGAGGAGCCAATCCTATTAAAGGTTACGATGTACACTATTAAAAGTGACCTAGTTAGAGGATTTCAATCACCCTATTAGGAGTGAGCCTTATCAGAGGATTTCAAAATATTCCATTAGAATGTAACCATATTAAAGGATTTACTAATGACTATTAGGTCAACCTTAAGCCAAAGGATTTATCTAGACTGATACAATTGTTAGAGAGTAACAATAGGAATTGATCTAATAATAATTACAACTCACTTGCAGATCACAAATCTCACATTTAGTCCTCCATTCTACTTGTTTCTCATCTTTGTCTTCTCTAAAAAATTGTTCGCACTTCAAGAATTCATCCTCTTAAGCCTTCTTTCTTTGCATGCCAATTCTAGACTCTTCTATTCAGCGACCATATGAAGCAACACTCTAGACTTCTTACCTTCCTTAGGTTCTTGAAGTCGAAAAATATTTCTTCTAACATCCTATCTCTATAAATAGACAATTTATTTCCTTTTCCTCTTAACCATAATAGTCCATTCTAGGGTTAGGTAAGATTTAATGAGTCTACCCACTTTTCTATTTTAGTCCCTTATAGAAGCTTCCTCTACAATACTCTTTAAATTCACATCAAAATAGTTTATCTTGAATTTTGTGCCATGGGCTCATCAAAAAAATTTCCACATGCTTCACACAATTCAAGAAATCAACTTAGTCTACTTAGATTTTTTAATTCTTCAATATAGCTCTTTTTATTGGTACTTGATAGTAACACTATGTTTTCTTGAAAAACACTATGTTATGATAGCTTGGCCAATGCTAGGTTGCTCAACATCCACTAGGCCTCTTACTGATGCTCAACACATGTTGTATTAGCTTCACTCAACACCAATTAGATTTCACTTGCTCAACTCATACTAACTTTCTTCACTCAACTTCCATTTTTTTCACCTTGGCCTACACTAACTTTTCTTAGCTTGCACATTATTTTATCAGTCAAGCTTGGCATGCACTTTTCTTTACTTAGCCTTATTCTAGTCTTTTCTCTTGTTCTTCAAGAATGTGATATGCAAGTTAAAACTAGTGCACTTATTGTTGATAGTACATGACACATTTAGGAAAATAGAACATCATCATCATCTAAATATTCAGATGAATGAGCACCAAGACCTGCCCCAGGTACAAATACATACTTCAATGAAATGATATATTGCACTTGCAAAAGTTGTCAAAATAGGAAACTAAAGAAGTGACAACTTGTGGTATCCATAGAATGAAATATGGAGTTTATATAGAAGAGGTAAATTATAATTAACATATTTTATAATAAACAATTTATATGCATAATATTTAATACATTTTTTTTTTAAAAAATCAAAAAGTGACATAGCACTTATATAATATATTTATTAATAAACTAGTTCAAGGGCTCATCAGAGAAAGAACTAGCAAGAAAACTCTGAATCATTTTTGAAGTACAAAATTGTTAAAAGCTAATATGTCATACCAGGCATACCTAAAACAAAATATAATTTCTCTGCACTAAGCAAGAGTTCCAAAAATATGATATATATCAATACTCAACAATGATCAGGGTCCAATTATGCCAATGAACCTCTCCTTCTAAAAGATTTAACTCAAATCAAGAGAGCTTTGAACCTCCTATCTAATTGGAGCATTTGTGAACCAGAAAATACCATCCAAATCAACTTTTGGGAGATGAACCATGAAGGCCAACTCTATACTTTCCATTTTCAGCAAAAACATGAATCCTCATGCACAAAAAATGTGCAAACTAATAGTCATGTGTCAATCAATTATATTACTAGTTTCTATTAAGCTTCATTCATCTTCTTTGTGTTCCAAATATGGCACTCTGCTAAGCATGGGAATTTCAAAAAAATAAACTCTGAATGGCAAGATTCAAATATGGAGCCTTCACAACCAAGATTAGCTAGACAATCAGCTAGTTTATTGCCCTCCCTTAGAGTATGAGAGAAATAAGTAGCTTGAAAAGAATCAATTAAATCCTAGCATTGTTGAAGGATATAGGCTAGTTTCCAGCTATGAGAAGATCGTGAGAGACAATATTTTATAATTACTTGAGAATTACCTTCAATATGGATGGTGGAAACATTACATCTCTTTGCAAAAATTAGACCTGCCAATAGGGCTTGAGCTTCTCCAACGTTGCTAGTACCAACTGGTAAAACATCTAATTTGATTGCAACTACTTCACTTTGCCAATTCCTAACACAAGCACCCAATCCTGACTTACTAGGGTTCCCACAAGAGAAACCATCAAAATTTAACTTTAGAAAATTTCTAAAGGGGGAGACCATTTTGCATGAAGTCGATCCGATTGATGATTAGAATTCTAGTTTGTAGAGATACCTGGAGGTAACTTAATTTGTTTCCACAATTTTAGAAGAAGATAATCCCAAGCAGATACTGAAATATTATTCATTCGATTTAATAAATATGTATTTACTCTTTCTGAAATTGCATTCTCAATCCCATCTAGAACAGATTCTAGGTTTGATTTTTCATTACGAAAAATAATCTTGTTACATTCCCACTAGATGGCCCACACCATATAACTGGGATGCACTTCCAAATACTAACAAATAGAGATCTTGAGAATAGAACTGGCCAAGATTAAAATAAGTCCCAAAGACTATTTGGCAGAGGTAAAGACATTTGAAGCTTGTTCAACACAAAAACTGAACACTAATAAGCAAATGGACACTGGAGAAGCAGGTGATCTATAGATTCTAGCTCCTTGTTGCATAATTTGCAAATAAAAGATTCACCAATACCTAGCCTGGACAACTGTTCATTGGTGAGTATTCTTTTTTCTCAGGGCTAGCCAAGAAAAACATCTAGCCTTGGGCAACATAGTGGAGTTCCAACAAAAGGGAAAAGCACTACACTTCTTGCTTGAATTATATGTTTGTCATAGACCATAATAACCTTCCTTGATTGAATAATCGCCACCTTTGGTTGGGGCCCATATAACTATATCTTCCCTATTAGAAAGAAAAACAATTCTCTCAGCAAGAGAGTCCCTCAAGGAAAGGAGACTTGGCTGAATAAGAAGATGTGTTGGAGGTTCTTTCCAGAGAACCCTTCTTAAATGAATTTCAATAGCCAAAACATAGTCCCAAAAAGAGGAGCCCCACTCAGCTTTTAGGACTTGGCGTGCTTCATCCAACTTTTCTTGTCTACATAGAGGGGGAAATCCATTCCATGAGTCTTCCCAAAACTTTACTTTCTCTCCACTGTGAATTTCCCAAGGAACATAATTACAAAAAATATCCTTTGAAGACATCATAAAGTTCCATATGGCTAAACCTAAAGGAGGATTAGACATAGTAAAAATTCTGGAAGGACTTGGAGAATCTAAGTATTTTTTGTGAATGATTGAACACCATTTTGCATGAGATTTTATATACATTTTCCACACAAGCTTACCCCCAAAAGCCTTATTTCTAGTAGCAATATCATGCAACCCCACACCCCTAGATGCCTTATCATGAGACATTTCAAGCAAAGAAACAAGAGGGATCTTCTTTTTATCTGAAAAATTTCCTTTCCATATAAAGTCTCTAATAATCTTTTGAATTTGCAAGATTATAGAAGAGGGAGCATTAAGAATTGACAAGTAATAGTTTGGGATAGCTATTAGGACAGCTTTAGCTAGTAAAATATGGCCTAATAAAGATAACCATCTAGCTTTCCAAGTAGAGATCCTAGCCCTATTTCTATCAATGATAGGAAGCCAAAAATGTGTCTTGTTTGTTCCCATAAAAAAAGGAATTCCAAGATAAAAGGATGGGAGGTGATCCACCAAGAAACCCAAAGTTGAAGAAATCCTCTGAGCACTACATCATTAGTGTTGAAAAAGAAAATTTTGGATTTGTTGGCATTGATTCTCTGACTAGAAACTTTTGAATATAGTTCCAAGGCATATTTAATATGGTTAGCTTCCTTTACAATTGATGTACCAAAAAGAAGAGTATCATCAGCAAATAGGGAATGGGTAACTGTGATAGATGTACGAGGAATCAAAATTCCTTGCCATAAGCCCAATTGTGAAGATCTATTGATGAATCTACTGAAAGCATTAGCCATAAGAATAATTAAAATTGGAGATAGTGGATCACCCTGACTTATCCCTTGAGAAGAGGGGAAAAAACCAATTGACTCTCCATTAATAATGACTGAAAACTAGGCACCAGAAATACAATTTTTGATCCACCTGCACCACTTATCTAAAAAACCAAATTTGGAAATAACTTTAAAGAGGAATGACCATCTTATCCTATCATAGCCTTCATCATGTCAAGCTTGATCACAAAACTAGACGACTGATGAGAATTGATAGAATGAAGAGTCTCATGTGCAACAACAGTGCCTTCCCATGCTTCTCTTTCTAGCACAAAACCACCTTGATCTAAAGAAATTATATGAGGAATAAATTGCTGCAACCTCATGTATATAGCTTTAGTAATCAATTTATAAATCATGTTGCATAAAGAGATAGGCCTAAAGTCAGCAAAAGAGACTAATTGCTTAACTTTTGGAATATTAGCAATGTTAGTTGAATTGGAGCTCTTGATCATCTTGGCATTCCTTCTCGACTCTTCAATCACTGCTAATAAATCAGAACCAATAAAATCCCAGAATTTTTGATAAAAAAGAGTTGTAAATCCATCAGGGCCTGGGGCTTTGTCAGGTGGGAATGAAGATACCACTATTTTAATTTCTTCCAATGTGAAAGGGGCAAGAAACATCCTATTATGATCTACTATAATAAGATGGGGAATACAACTAATAAAATCACTAATCAAATTGTCATCAATAGGATCCAAATGAGAGGGAGCCAAGAGATTTGAAAAAAAGCAAACACCTTCCCACTTAATACTATTGTCATCTTCTATAAGATGACCAGATTCTAAGGGCTTAATTAAAAAAATAGTGTTAACTGCCCTTTTAACTCTAGCAGTTTCATGAAAAAAAATTTATGTTCTTACTGCCATCTCCTAACCATAGTTCATGAGACTTTTGTCTCCAATAAATATCCTCCCTGATGCAAAGCTCCTCCCATTCTTCTTTCAAGGATTTTTGCTCATGATATAAATCTAGACTAACACCTTCTTGAATGATGACTAAATTTACCTTCTCAATTTTTTTTGAGACATCTTGTTTCTGCTTGAACACATTTTTAAAAACCTTCACATTCCACTCCTTGATCATCCCTTTCATGTAACAAAGCTTTTTAGAGAACTGAAGCATCTTAGGATCCCTAAAGGTTAGAGCATTTATCCACCAATGTTTTAAAAGCATAATAAAATCATGATGCCTGAACCACATGTGTTCAAACTTAAAAGAACTAGCCCAATTAAGACGTTGTGATATGTTGTTCTTTGATATCAATAACTAGACTATAAAATGATCTGATACAACAAAAGGTAAGATTTCAGATTTAAAACTAAAACTCAGTAGTTTCCATGATTGTGAAAACAAGAACCTATCCAATCTCTCCTCAATTTTTGAAAAACCAATACGTCAATTAGTCCATTTGTATAATCCATTTTCAGGAAAAATGTCAGTTAAGTTATTATCTTCTACAAATGAAGAAAAATCTTGGATAGTTCTAATGGGCAGAAAAATTCCCCCTTTCTTTTTAGACATTGATAGTAATGCATTGAAATCCCCACCCAATATAAAATTCATTTCTCTTTCTTGCTATATAAGATTTTTCAGTACAGCCCAAAGGTTCCTCTTATCATTTGTAGATGTGGGACCATATATGTTGAAGATAAGGAATTTCAAATCAAAGTGTTCAACTTTCAGCAACTGCCAATTGGAATCTTTCCCAATAAGAATACAATGACCACTTTTAGCATTCCATAAAATTGCTAAATTCCCAGAGGCCCCATCCCCCTCTACATGAACTAAAAGCCAATTAGTCCATTTAGCCAATATCTTATCAAAAACTTGTTCTAATAATTTAGTTTCTTGAAGAAGAATAATATCTCCTTTTGTAGAATCTAGCAACTGCTTGATCCTACCTTTTTTGTCAGAGGCATTGATACCTTTGACATTCCATGTAATGATTTTCATTGCTAACAAGGAAAACCTCTCATTCTCCTTGTCAATCTTTTGACTGATGAAAACTTATCATCAATAGTGGATTGAATACCAACATCCACTTCCAATAACATCTTTGTAGATTTTGGCTTTCTACCTCTCTTTTTTGGAGTCTTCATCACTACGGTGATAGTAGTAGGGGATTGATCTAATGAAAAAAGAATTGAGAAGTCAAAATACCCTCTATCTGTGTTATTTCCATTTTGTTGAGAACTTTCTGATTCTTGACTAGTCAGATTCATCACATCTACATCATTTAATTCATTCAAAATGTGGCCTTCTTTAGATAGATTAGCCATCCTCATTTGAGATTCTACAAACTCATTGATCTAAAAATTTATATGCATAATATTTAATACATTATTATTGATCCTTTTTGTTGATTTTTTGATGAAAAGCCACTTTTAGTTCCCAATATCGTTGAAGAGCCAATAAACATTATTGATGATAGTCAATCCCAAGATGAAGAACAAGGCATGTTTGTGGATGAAACTACTTCACATATAAATGAGGCTAGGGTTAATGAATTTATCCAAGACTTCTACACATCTCCCAAAGAAGCTATTGATTCACCTCTAGCTTAGTTGGCTAGGATGCCTATTTTTCCAAATGCGGATACTTCTATATTGGCGACACTTATGCTATTGTTGAACTTGAAGGTTACACATGGATTGAAAAAAACATTCTTTACAGATATATTATGGTAGTATTTGATATTCCTATAAATTAATATTCTTTAATGTCTTAAAATATTCAAGTATTTTGTATACTTATTAAAATTATTTATTTCATCATATAGGCTTTTGGCAAACAAAATAATCCCAAAGGATAATAAGCTACCTCATTCTCATAGAGAAGTATCTTCGATAATGAAAGACATTGGGATGGATTACAATACATATGATGCATGTCCAAATGACCACATGATTTACTATGGAAAGAATGCAAATTTGAAGCAATGCCCAGTGTGTCACACAAGTAGGTATCATCAAGATTAAGTATCCAAGAAGGTTCCTTATAAAGTACTACGACATATTCCATTAAAACCAAGATTTGAGAGGATGTTCAAATGCAAGGAGTTGGCAAAATATATGAATTATCATGCACAAGGGAGAATCCAAGATGGTGCTATGCATATGGTTGGAGATAGAAAATATTGGAAGGAAATTGAGGAAAAATGGCCACATTTAAGAAATGAGCCAAGGAATGCAAGGATTTCTCTAGCAATGGATGGAGTTAATCCATTTGGAGATCTTAGGACAACATATTCTATTTGGCCAATTTTAGTTATTAACAAAAATATATCCCCTTGGATGGCAATGAAAAAGGAGCATGCAATGTTGACTCTTATTATACCAGGTATAAAAATACATGAATACAATGCAATGTCTTGTTGAAGATTATATACAAATATTTCAATCCTTTTGAACCTTAATAAATTTTTTGTTTATTTAGGGAAATATTAGGTAAAAAATATGGATTTATACATGGAGCCCCTCATTGATGAGCTTCGTGAATTATGGAATGGTGTACATATGCATTATGTATCAAGACCTATCACTCATAGAAACTTTCTCTTTTGTGCAATACTTGTCTAGAAAATTCATGATGCACCTGGACTCTCTATTTGTTGTGGTAATATATGATAAATTAAATTTTGTAATTTTTATATTTACTATACCATTTACTAGCTATGGTTCCCACTCTTATTTTAGGGCTACAAACAAACGAGAAACATGGATGTCCATCATGTGGGCCAAAAACTCTATATAGGAAATAAAAAGATCTCAATAAAACTATGTATGATGAGTATAGACATTTCCTACCACAAAATCCTCACTATCAACTACATGAAAAAAATAAGTTTAATGGAAAGAAGTGGAGATGTGAAAGCCAAAAAGGATGAACTCTGCCATGTGGAAAGAGATGTATGATTAAAAAGAAGGGATTGTCTTTCCACCAGGAATGAAAAGGCTCTCAATTTTTTACAAATTAGAATATTATGTTGATCTACCAATAGCCCACCTATTTGATACTATGCACATTGGAAAAAATGTGGCAGAGTGCTTGTGGAAACACCTAAATGGAACTAACCTTGAAGCACAAATAAAGTTATGAAAAGATTTGCAAATTGCCAATGTCATGTCAAATATGAGGTTGCATGGAGACAACAGTTATGTTAATGCTCCATGGACTCTTACATCAAAGGAAAAAGATAATATCATAGATACAATGAAAATAACAAAATTTCCTTTAGGATTTGGCGCAACATTAAAAAACTTATTCACAAGAGATGGATCAAAGTTGTCAAGACTAAAAACCCATGATTGGCACAATTGGATAAAGGTAATTTTGTAGTATGTTATAATTGTTGGTAACATAATTGAAAATTTGAGTATGTGAATGATAATATAAGTTCTTACATATTTTTACATATTTATTTGTTAATGTCGTGTAGTACGTGTTGCCTGCAGCATTACAAAGCACTTTTGATCCTGATACCACATTAGCTATTTACAAATTATCCTTGAATATTTGAGGTATTATGAATTTTTGATGCATACTCTTCCATGAATCTTGTCATTTGAAGCATTTAATTGTAAAGATATCATAAATGTTTATTCAATACATGTTAATACTTGTAGGTGGGTCTCATCAAAAGAGATACATCAGGATGACTTGAAGTATTGGAAGAAGAATATTTCACTGTTGATGCGTGACCTTCAAATGTGCTTCCCTCTAAGGTTTTTTAATTCTCAAGAGCACTACCTTGTACACCTAGTAGAAGAGATTGATTTGTGTGGCCCTATTCATATTCGAACAATGTGGCTCGTTGAAAGATATATGAAGTTGTTAAAACAATTTGTGAGTAAAAAAGCTCGACCAGAAGAGTCTATGGTTGAGGGATACATGGTTTTTCAAGAAATGGTTCATTTGAGTGAGTACTTACCTCAATTGCACCTGAAAGCTCCAAAATTATGGAATAATAGCCCACTTCAATCATTTGAAGGAGAAAAATTGGAAGGCCAAGGAACTTCTAAGAGGATAAAAGGTATGCATGAATTTTGGATATAATAGTTTTTTTATCTTAATTTTGAAAACACACAACTTCAAATAATTTTTAATTCATTAAAAATTCTAATTTTTTATTGTAGATTCTAAGGAGTGGGAGGCATTACATTTGTACATTGCATACAACTCTAACTTTTTGCTAGAATGGATGGAGAAATATGATGAACAAAAAAAATTAGAGGATGAAAAGGCATGAGCCAACATATATAATAAGCATGGTCAAAACACTTCTTGAGGACAACCAACCAGCCATAAAAGAAAATGGCCAAAGAGATGCTCATGGAATTGGCTAAAGACTAATATCGAACATGAGGCAACAAAACAAAAGAATAGAGTGACACCACAAAAATTGAATTTTGTTAAAGGATCTATAAATGGGGAGGTAATAATTTATTAATGTATTGTGTATTTTTAATAAATTATCTTTTAACTTATTTACCATTGAATCTAATTAGCTATTTATATGAATTTAGGTAACATATTACAAAGCAATGTGGAATCTTGGTTATCACTTTTGAATAAGAAAAGTTGATAAAAAGAGAAAAACTTATGATTGTCGAGTTTCAACATCATTTGAGGTGGAATTTTGTTCACATGCAAATGATAAACAACTAATCATGAGCACACTTCGATATTATGGAGTGTTGGAGGATATTATAGAGCTTGATTTTACATATTTCAAGAAAGTTCTTTTTTGTGTAGAATGGTATAAGCTTATCAAAGTGGGCAAAGATAAAACTATCTTGTTGCACAAAAATGGATTCCATATGGTCAATACATCTAGGTTTGGAGCCGCTTCTAAAACTTATGTGTTTCCAAATCAATGTGAACAAAATATTTCTTATTCAAAATTTAGAACAACCTGGATGGTCATTTGTGATTGATTATGATCCAAGAGGATGAAGAGTAACATTTTTTCAAGATGTGGAGGATCACAATTCACTTGAAGATGTAGAACCCTCCCTTGAAGACATAGATGACCAAGATGGAGATGAAGATTCTAGTGTCAATGAGCCATCTAACCAAGATGAGGAGCATGATGATCCTACTGAAGTGTTTGAAGGACATGAAGAACCATATGGACATCAATTCCATGAAGATGATGAATTGAATGATTTTCATTTAGCTATATTTGGAGGTGATGAAGACCGTGGAACTGATAGTATTAATCTATTTGTAGATTTAGGTCCCATTAATTATGTGGAGTATATTCCATTAGACAATGAGATTTCATGTGAAGATGACATTGATTGATCACCATGTTCAATTTAAGATAGCTATGAGGAGTCAATACAACTTTAATAAATATTTACAGGTTAACTATTGTGTTTTTCTTTTGTACACAACATGTGATGCAAATAAAGTAATTTGAATGTTATGATTTTATTTGTGGATGTCTTTAATCTCAATTCATTGC
This sequence comes from Cupressus sempervirens, assembly GCA_028749045.1. Taxonomy (NCBI): domain Eukaryota; kingdom Viridiplantae; phylum Streptophyta; class Pinopsida; order Cupressales; family Cupressaceae; genus Cupressus; species Cupressus sempervirens. The sequence goes on from CM053792.1 coordinate 935,091,199, forward strand.
AATATTCTTAATTTCCAATCATCATATCAAGTTTGTGATCATAGTTTTGATGTTCTTATTCAATAAATTTAATAGTGATCAACTCTTCAAATTATATTTAAGTTCCTTACATTTTATTTGACAGTGACACATCTGATGTTGATAATTTGTTGTTGTTACTCATGTTATTGTTGACTTTGAAAACATAATTATTTAATAATATTGTTGAATTCATTTTGACATCAACATATTTTATGCTTTCATTCAATAGTGTTAAGAGTGCATTCAAACTCTTGTACAATATTACACGACTTGGGAAGGTAAAATTCTTTAAGAAAACATTGTGGTTATATATTTTGCATCTGTTCATAAATAAAAACTTTTCCTTGATGATGAAGAGTTAAGGTTTCTCTTTTGATCTGCAATCATCTGACCGCAAATTAGAAGAGTGTAAAGGGTGTGTAATGCCTTCAACAGTAGTGATGTATTGAGATAAAGAAGTAATCAACTTGGTAGATTTGAGCTAACCACAAATTGACTTACACTTAATTCTAGAGATCTCTTGAAGGAGAATGGCTAAATCTGTTAGATCAGAGTAGTGGAAGGTGGAAAGAGAGCCACTAAAATCTTTGTTTAACCAATAGTAATTGTAAATTCCATATTGGACACCAAAAAATAAAGTTCTCCTCCTATTCCACCTCATGGAGAGAAGAGAGGCTACTAATCTTTAACTCTAAAAGGTATGGCAGTCCATCTTAGCTTATGGGAACATGTCACTACCTATCCCAAGGAATTCCATAACAAGGCCAATGATGTTTAAGATAGGTGAAATGAATATAGTAGGCCAAAAAATGCTATGTCTAGTTCTTGTTGGAAAAGTGAACATAATGCTGATTTTATTCCCGCATAATAGCTTTCTATTATGAGTTACAGGCACTCAAAAATGATATAGAAAATTTAATATGGCAAGACAAAAAATGGTGTTGATTTTATTCTTGCAAAATTGATTGCTACCAATAGTTACAACACTCACCACTACATATACAAAATATGCTACCTTAATATATTGAAACTGAATTGTAAGTGGCTTTAACACTGCAAACATGTTATGACATCTATAGATCATCTACCCAATTTTTCTCTATGGAAAATTAACCTCCCAAAATAATTTGAGAAGCTAATACAAAGAGCGCTTTTAGCATTTTGGCTAATCAAATCATTTCCTTCTATGCTAACCTTTCATATAACACTAACTTTGTCTTCTTACACTTCTATAGTTGTAACTGCTGTAATGTTCTCTACTCAAGTAATGATGAGCATACTACAAATTTCCTTATTTTGTAATTTTTATCTTCTAAGTTATTATATCACATCCATGACATCTTTATGATGATCTTTGTGCATAAAAAAGTGTTTCCTACACATGGACTCTTTATGTTCTCATTCTGCTAGTTAATATTTATCAGCTAGATGTTTCGTTCTGACACAAAATTGAATGTTTTATTGGCATGAAGTGTTCCCCACTCAGAAGATTTCAAGGTCTAAACAATCTATTTTGAGGAAACTATTAGAAAAAATTTATTTTCCTTTGAATAGTTTATTGAAGAGGCTCCCACGCAATTACCATGACTGACTTTCTGCAATGAATGTGTGATTGTTTCTAACAACATCCCATAGAAGACATCTAATTGCTACAAATGGCTTTTTCCATAGCAACTATATAATTGTTGCAAACAACTTATATAGAAATTGGATAAGTGCTACAGATCACTTTACATTTCAATTGCATCACTTCTACATAAAGACTTTTTGTGGTTACAATGACTGCTATCAAACAATTTTACTCATTGTTGTTTTTATCAAGCCTGAACATGACTGTGCTTGTAATTTTCTTTTTTTTTGTGACTTTACATTTCAATTGCAACATTGCTACATAAAGACTTTTTATGGTGACAATGGCTGCTATCGAACAATTTCACTCATTGCTATTTTTATCAAGCCTGAACGTGATTGTGCTTGTAATTTGCTATTTTTTGGTGGGGTGCTGAGTTGTTTTACCCAAGGACACTTCTGCTCGAGACTCCTCTCCCTGCTATGAATTCCTTTTTGTGAGAAAACCAATTGTAATGTTTTCATAGCTTCAACACACTTGTAACGTAAAATCACATTAGCAAAGGCTTAGTTTTGATGAGTTGATTGTTTAGATTATGGTATTTTTGTTTGCTAATTACTTCGGATTGTTGAGAGGATTGCACTTGTATATATTGTCTGATTAGGGTATGTGCAAGATCATGGTGTACCAAACTATGGCCTTAAGTGGCAGTGAAAAATCAGCAAATTAGGTTTATGTCAACTTGACACATAATTTTGAAGTGGTTATGGACTTTATATAAAAAATTTGTAAGAAAATAATTTGTAGAGAATTGAATCTAGTTTCTAAACTACTAGGCCTTATCAGGAGAAAAAAATAATTGATTGGTCAAAAGTTTGAATTTTAATGCAGTACTAAGAAAATTTCAGGGCGAAAATAAAAAGTAGGTGTATGTCTGACCACCTTAATCAAAATCAAATCATAATATTTTTTTAATATAATTATAGATATGAAAACTAGACTCATGCCCAGATGTGACGCATATTTTTTGATATTTTTATTCCAAATAAAAAATTAAATATGAATTTTCTACCAAAACTTTTTCGGATTAAAAAAAGTCTCGTGTCTGACCACTCTAACTAATAGAAAATTTGATCAAATTTTTCTTTTTTTGTTTTTTTCTTATACTAGGCAAAGTATAGAATGTGACGCAACTTTTAGATTTAAAAAATGTTATACCGTTTGAAAGTTATAGCTATTTTTCATTCAGTATGTCACTCAACACTTTACAATAATCTTCATTGATAATTAACTAATAAATACTTATCGAACTCAAAATTTGACAGAAATTATATTGATGAAATCTAGAGAGTGATATTAAAAAATCCATTTCATTTCATTCAATTTCGATAAAAATAACATTGTCATACGGCTACTCGAAGTCTGAGTATCACTAAAACTCTCTATAAACACGTCTTTGGGGTTGATCGGGCAAGCTTGGTAAATACCAAGCCTGATCGCATATCTGATTCAAAATCGGATATCCGATATGGATCGGTAGTCAAATTCCAAAAATCTTCAAATTTTGGAGGGAAATTCGATTTAAATGTTCTAGTTTTTTATTTTTAAATTATTTCACTTATATTAATATGTAAAGGCATATTTTAATATATTATATATATATAATAACGTAATGTAAACATACAAGAGATAATCTAGTAATATATAATAATATCTTATGTTAATCTTATTACAATCTATAAATATATTATATATTATTATTATTATTACTAAATATAATAATGTAATTTATATATATATAAAATACGTATTATATATTATTATATTAATATGTATGTTATTAATATATACAATAACGTAATATTTTCATTAAATGTAAGATGTTTTATATATTATTATATTAATATGTATAATAATATAATATTTATATAACAACGTAATATTTTTATTAAATATAATATATATTATAAATATTATTATATTAATATGTATGTTATTAATATATTTATATAATAACGTAATATTTTCATTAAATATAATAATGTAATGTGTATATGTATATATATATATATATATATATTATTATATTGATATGTATATTATTAATATATATGTATATTATTAATATAGAAGAGTCAAAGGGGGTCATAGGGTGACCTATAACCCTCTTTGACCCATTAAATGACGATATATGTCTCTAGCGGTCCTAGGACCCCTAGGGACATATGTCATCCTTTAATGGGTCAAAGGGGGTCCCTTTGACCCATTAAATGATGACATATGTCCCTAGGAATCCCAGGAACATAGCCGAATCGTTCATATCGGTCAAAGGGGGTCATAGGGTGACCTATGACCCCCTTTGACCCATTAAATGATGACTTATGTCTCTAGGGGTCCTAGGACCCCTAGGGACATATTTGAATGGGTATTATGGGTCAAAGGGGGTCATAGGGTGACCTATGACACTCTTTGACCCATTAAACGATGACATATGTCCCTAGCGGTCCTAGGACCCCTAGGGACATAGTCGAATCGTTCATATGGGTCAAAGGGGGTCATAGGGTGACCTATGACCCCCTTTGACCCATTAAATGATGACATATGTCCCTAGGGCTCCTAGGACCCCCAGGGACATAGTCAAATCATTCATATGGGTCAAACGGGGTCATAGGGTGACCTATGACCCCCTTTGACCCATTAAACGATGACATATGTCCCTAGGGGTCCTAGGACCTATAGGGACATATTCGAATGGGTAATATGGGTCAAAGGGGGTATTAGCCATTCGAATATATCCCTAGAGGTTCTAGGACCCCTAGGGACATATGTCGTCGTTTAATAGGTCAAAGGGGGACATAGGGTGATGACCTATGACCCTTTTTGACCAATTAAACGACGACATATGTCCCTAGGGGTCCTAGTACCCCTAGGGACATATTTCAATCGTTCATATGGGTCAAAGGGGGTCATAGGGTGACCTATGACCCTCTTTGAGCCATTAAACAACGATATATGTCTCTAGGGGTCCTAGGACCACTAGGGACATATTTGAATAGGTAATATGGGTCAAAGGGGGTCATAGGGTGACCTATGACCCTCTCTGACTCATTAAACGACGACATATTTCTCTAGGGGTTCTTAGACCCTTAGGGACATATTCGAATTGTTCATATCGGTGAAAGGGGGTCATAGGGTGACCTATGACCCCCTTTGATCTATTAAACGATGACATATGTCCCTAGGGGTCCTACATATTTGAATGGGTAATATGGGTCAAATGGGGTCATAGGGTAACCTATGACCCTCTTTGACCCATTAAACGACGACATATGTCCCTAGCGGTCCTCAGACCCCTATGGGCATATTCGAATCGCTCATATGGGTCAAAGAGGGTCGTAGGGTGACCTTACCCTCTTTGACCCATTAAACAATGACATATGTCCCTAGGGGTCCTCGGGTGCCTAGGGACATATTCGAATCGTTCATATGGGTCAAAGGGGGTCATAGGGTGACCTATGACCCTCTTTGACCCATTAAACGATGACATATGTCCCTAGGGGTCCTAGGACCCCTAGGGACATATTAGAATCATACATATGGGTCAAAGGGGGTCATAGGGTGACCTATGACCCCCTTTGACCCATTAAACGACGACATATGTCTCTAGGGGTCCTAGAACCCCTAGGGACATATTCGATTGGGTATTATGGGTAAAAGGGGGTCATAGGGTGACCTATGACCCTCTTTGACCCATTAAACGACGACATATGTCCCTAAGGGTCCTTGGACCCCAAGAGACATATTCGAATGGGTAATATGGGTCAAAGGGGTTCATAGGGTGACCTATGACCCTCTTTGACCCATTAAACGACGACATATGTCCCTAGGGGTCCTAGAACCCTAGGGACATATTCGAATTGTTCATATAGGTCAAAGGAGGTCATAGGGTGACCTATGACCCCCTTTGACCCATTAAACGATGACATATGTCCTTAGGGGTCCTAGGACCCCTAGGGACATATTCGAATGGGTAATATGGGTCAAATGGGGTCATAGGGTAACCTATGACCCTTTTTGACCCATTAAACGATGACATATGTCTCTAGAGGTCCTAGGACCCCTAGGGACATATTCAAATCGTTCATATGGGTCAAAGGGGGTCATAGGTCACCCTATGACACTCTTGACCCATTAAACGACGATATATGTCTCTAGGGGTCCTAGGACCCCTAGGGACATATTCGAATGGGTAATATGGGTCAAAGGGGGTCATAGGGTGACCTATGACCCTCTTTGACCCATTAAACGACGACATGTCCCTAGGGGTCCTCGGACCCCAAGGGACATATTCGAATGGGTAATATGGGTCAAAGGGGGTCATAGGGTGACCTATGACCCTCTTTGACCTATTAAACGACGACATATGTCCCTAGGGGTCCTAGGACCCTAGGGACATATTCGAATTGTTCATATGGGTCAAAGGGGGTCATAGAGTGACCTATGACCCCCTTTGACTCATTAAACGCCGACATATGTCCCTAGGGGTCCTAGGACCCCTAGGGACATATTTGAATCGTTCATATGAGTCAAAGGGGGTCGTAGCATGACCTATGACCCCCTTTGACCCATTAAATGACGACATATGTCCCTAGGGGTCCTAAGACCCCTAGAGACATATTCGAATGGGTAATATGGGTCAAATCGGGTCATAGGGTAACCTATGACCCACTTTGACCAATTAAATGACGACATATGTCTCTAGGGGTCCTAGGACCCCTAGGGACATATTCGAATCGTTCATATGGGTCAAAGGGGGTCATAGGTCACCCCTATGACCCTCTTGACCCATTAAACGACAATATATGTCTCTAGGGGTCCTAGGACCCCTAGGGACATATTCGAATGGGTAATATGGGTCAAAGGGGGTCATAGGGTGACCTATGACCCTCTTTGACCCATTAAACGATGACATATGTCCCTAGGGGTCCTAGGACCCCTAGGAACATATTTGAATGGGTAATATGGGTCAAAGGGGGTCATAGGGTGACCTATGACCCTCTTTGACCCATTAAACGAAGACATATGTCCCTAGGGGTCCTAGGACCCTAGGGACATATTCGAATGGTTCATATGGGTCAAAGGGGGTCATAGGGTGACCTATGACCCCCTTTGACCCATTAAACGACGACATTCGTCCCTAGGGGTCCTAGGACCCCTAGGGATATATTTGAATCGTTCATATGAGTCAAAGGGGGTCATAGGGTGACCTATGACCCCCTTTGACCCATTAAACGATGACATATGTCCCTAGGGGTCCTAGGACCCTAGCAACATATTCGAATGGTTCATATGGGTCAAAGGGGGCATAGGGTGACCTATGACCCCCTTTGACCCATTAAGCGACGACATATGTCCCTACGGGTCCTAGGACCCCTAGGGACATATTTGAATCGTTCATATGAGTCAAAGGGGGTCATAGGGTGACCTATGACCCGCTTTGACCCATTAAACGATGACATATGTCCCTAGGGGTCCTAGGACCCCTAGGGACATATTCGAATGGGTAATATGGGTCAAATGGGGTCATAGGGTAACCTATGACCCTCTTTGACCCATTAAACGATGACATATATCTCTAGGGGTCCTAGGACCCCTAGGGACATATTCGAATCGTTCATATGTGTCAAAGGGGGTCATAGGGTGACCTATGACCCTCTTGACACATTAAACGAAGATATATGTCTCTAGGGGTCCTCGGACCCCTAGGGACATATTCAAATGGTTAATATGGGGCAAAGGGGGTCATAGGGTGACCTATGACCCTCTTTGACCCATTAAATGACGACATATGTCCCTAAGGGTCCTAGGACCCCTAGGGACATATTCGAATGGGTAATATGGGTCAAATGGGTAATATAATTTATAATATATTATACTTTTTTATTATATATTATATTATAAAATATTACTTTTTATTATTTATTATATTATATATATATATATATATATTATATTACATTACTATATATTATAATATATGAAATATTATATTATATTATTATAATATAATATGTTATTATAATATTATTATTATAGTATAATAAATATTATAATAATATTATTATTATGTTATAGTATAATAATAATTATAATAATATTATTATATTATAGTATAATAATTATTATAATAATAATATTAAATAATATATCATACTATTATATGATTTTTATTATTAGTCGAATATTGGATTTAAAATCGGATATCCGATATCATATCGGATATCTGATAAGGCTCGGCTTAACCTTCTAGGTTTGGTTCCTGGATAGGTAAAAAAAAGTCAGAGCGGATTTTGAAGCGCTTTTAGGCGTCTTCAAACTCTTTTTTTTTCACATCGCCACTTTTTGGCACACCATGATCCTGCACATACCCATTAGTATTCTATCATTTTATGTCATTATATGTTTCTTTAAGAATGTGCATGCAGGTGCTCCTAATTCTACTATGGGGGATTCAACAATCTTAAATGGTCTAATTAAAATGCTAAGAAATGGTCAAGGTCAAAACATCACTATGATGGTGCAAGAGGTAAGTTTTAGAATGATCTTTTATAGTTTTATAGGTTCAAATACCCTATGTTTTATATTATATCATATTAATTTATGTTTGTGCAATGCAAGAAATTTCTAAAGTTGCTCAAACCCCTATTACGATTTTGCTACTACTAATACTATGGAAGCAATAAGATATTTATCTAAGTTTTTGTGCACTGAATTAACTTGTTTCACCTTTGCTATTTTGTTAATATTTTTGGTTTTACCAAAGGGAATTTCTAAAGTAGCTTCACCAAACACGCATCTTATGGGCATGCAAGACCCAATTATGCTATCTGATACATCAAATGATGTGCAAAGGGTAAGATTTAGCGATATGTTTGTGTGGGTTTGATTATGTTATTTAAATTTTATACCACTTTGAGAATTATATTTGTTTCTTCTAGAATACATCAAGATGTGTCATGCTCGCTACATTTAGAGTGGATAAGCCCATCACAAAAGTGACATCAAGTACAATACCCCAAACCATGCCATCTACATCAAACATGGATACTTCTAGTATCCATATGGAAATGGAAAATCATGCCCCTACTAGAAGTACACCAAGATTAATAAATAATCCATCATGTGTTGGTTCAACCAGAATTCTTCCACCAACACCTGAACAAGTTTCCTTGAGGAGTGTTATGGAATCACAATCAAGAATGTTGAGGCTCCTACCAGATACTCTTGAAATTTTTGAAATGAGGAAAGAGATACAAAAAAAAAATTGAGTGCTGTGAGAGGACATTATTGGGGACTGAAAGGATTGCTTCAGTTGGATAGGTACAATTATCTAAGTATTATCTTATTAGCCTTTTGTAGATCATCTTTTTCTTCAACATTATCTTATTACTCATTCATGGAACATCTCATGATATTGTATTAAATTCTTTGTCTTAGGCATTCAAGGAATTCAAATTAAAGTCTAAAAACTATATTTGATACAATAATCTAAAGATTTACGTCTCTTCATAGTCATCTTCACAAATTCCATTTGACAGATTCCATTTAGCCCATATTCTATCTACAATCTCATGAAAACTTTTTGCACCTTTGAATGCCCAACAAATCATACTATATCACCTTCATTATGATTCAACCAAAAGTCTCCTTATCTTGGGTAGTGTCTTGAACATCTCAATTCATAATTATTTTCTACAATAACAATTTTTCTCATGATAACCCTTAAACTTTAAATATCCAAAGAATGTCTGGCAATAAGCCTTACAGTTATGGATGAATCAGAGTTACATCATCTTAGATCCTACTTTAAATGCCCCATCACCAAATCATGCAATCTCTGGCAACAAAATTAAATTCGTCTACTCTTTAGACCTTCAAATAACCACTCATGAAAAATATTGTGTGCTAGATAAATCCAGTCCATCAAAAACCATGGATTAGGTAGGGAATAATAAGTTTTTAAACTCATGTTGTACTTCAATACCCAGATTACTATACTTTTCTAATTTTAAGATTACATAGTTTACTATTGACTTGCAAAAGCCTTATACTGATATAACCATTTGAATAGAAATTTGAGGATTAGTACCTAACCTATGTTCCAGATTGCTCGATGAATGACTATCTAAGATAACATAAACGAGATCTAGCAATTATTGACCTACAATTAATCAATTCAGTTCTTTTTAAATAAAACTCTTGTCTATCTCAATTGGAGTTTTTAAATATGGAAAATCATTAACATTAATATCTAGACTTGACAAGGTATAACTAATTACATGATTGACAAGGTAATAGTGCAACCTTTGTCACTTGATTGACACTTTTCTCTTATTCTTTTGCTACTAGTTCTCCATTGTAGTTGCCATTACATACCACTTGTCCTTCCAGGTATGGTTGCAATAGTAATTTTTTTGACATGTTTAACTTAGATCAGTATAATTTAGTGATTTCATCTTATCTTTACATGGTCCATGCATTCTAAAATGTATTTCTTTCTCCATATTTATTTTTCATTGGCATAACCTGTCATTTGTTGCCCACTAATGATGTTCACTATTTGTTCTGCATTAAATTTGTATTTTCGTAACATACTTTATACATGATTATTGATAATATATTACCTTTCTATTGCTGCCATAACTTTACTTGGATCTATCTTTTCTTGGATCAATCTCATTCAATATTCTTCTCTCAGATTTACTTGGTCCATGCATTCTAAATTGCATTTCTTTCTCCAAACTTGAATTTCATTTCTGTAACCCATATTTCTTTGTCCATTAATAGTGCTCATTGTGTCTTCCTCATAAAATATCCTATCATTCTCTTGAACTCATTGTCCTCTTAATGGTTGTACTATTTGAAAGTAATAATGTTGTTTCCTTTATTTGCATAAATTGTCTTGTCCTTCATAATTTTTGTTTCATTAAGTGAAATTTGCCTTATTTTTCAAGAATTCCTTTATATCTTTATGCACTTAACTAAATTTTCAAGTTTGAAAAATAGTTGCATATTATGGTTTTCTTTCTAATAGATTTACAATCTTATTGTAAATATAGAAAACAAATGAAGAAGTGACAAATGTACCTACGATGGCATCTACCTCAACACCTAAGACATCAACAATATCATCAGTCACCACAAAAGGGACTCAAGAAGTTACAATTTTGCTCTCCTCTAATGGAAATGTTTTGAAAGATGAAATTGGTATGAAATTTTATCACTTTATTTATCATTGAGCAGAGCATTTATTTGGAAATACAATTCAAATGGATTGGAGAAAATAGGCAAGTGCTCACAAAGATCAACTTTTTAAAGATGTAATATTAGCATTTGGAAATCCTAGTTTCAATTAGGAATTTATTCTAGATATTGTAAGAAAATACATTCATTCCAAAAGAGATAATCTTAGGTCCAAGTTGACAAAGGATATGAAATATCCTCACCCAGCTTGGATCACAAGCCAAGTGACATGGGATGAACTTATCAAAGATGTCAAATTCAAGAGGAAAGTATGCAATAATCCAAACTATTGGCCATTTGCATGAGAAGGATCTAAAAGACATCTTCAAGATACATCAAAAGCAACCCAAGCTAGGGTATCAAGTATTAAATCCCATAAATTAGGATCTGGTGGATACAATAGTATTTGTGGTGGCTTAGTACATGAATATTTTTATCTTTAGTATTTTCTATTCTATGAAAAAATCATGATAAACTTGTGTGTTAATTATATCTTTTGAGTTAATGTACCTTAAAAATCTAATTATATTTATTTATGTAGATTCACCAATTTCAACAGGAGGCTTTGGAGGAGGACTTAAAATATGCCTTATTGCATGGTTCCCAAGGCCTTCAACAACACTTGCTAGACCAAGGGCAAAAATTAGTCACTGGCCTTGAATATGAGGTAAATTATTATAATTCTATGGCATGTAATAATTTGATAAGGAGTAATATGTTATTTTATTTAAGTTAAATTGTGTTTTGTATATAGGAAGCTCAAAAATTATACTCATCAATCAGTGAGCACGAAGATGAGCTAGAGGAACATGTTGAAATTTTTCTTGAACATAATGATTCAACTAGTATTCTTGAACTTCAAGAGGAAACCATCCTTGAATTTTTACAAGTTGGTAACATAAATAATCATGAGGGTTTTGTGTTGAAAAATCCACACCAACAATTATCATAGTACCTCAAAGAAAGAGGACTCAAAGGAAGAGGATGGAGTAAAGACAGTGTTGAAATTGAAAGCTAGGTATGTAGTAAGAAGTTAACTTTTGGATTCTTCAAGACTCCTTGAACTTGAAAACAAACTTTATTTTTGTTGTTACAATGTTTTTTTCTTTGAAACTCTATTGAGGTATGCTTTATTATAAGCCCTCTTTTATACTTTTATTTTTTATTGTTCATAAATGGATTGGTTCTCCTTTCAAATAAATTATTGTTCATTAGCAGATGAAAACTACTATATTTTCATTCTTCTTGACTCTCCCTTAAAAAAAAATCATTATTCTTATCTAAAAATTATTATCTCATCTTTATTTCAGGCTACTAGAGAAACATGGAGAATATGAAATATTGTTGGGCTATTGCATCTTCAAGTGCCCACTGATAAGTTGAGCACGAACAAAATGTTTTCTTCTAGTTATTCTCACAAAAACGTATAGTTAAATTAGAATTTTTAATTAACAAGACACATTGGTTTTTGCTACTTACAATTGGTACTACAAGCTAGTGCAAAAGATACACTATGGGCTGAAAATAAGGAGTTTACTGTACAATTTTGAGTTTCAACATTTTAATCTAAGATTTAATCAAATAATTGACATTTATTCTAATTTTCCTTTTATATATATATCCAAACTTTGAGGTTAATGACATTTGTGTCTTTTTATTGCTGCACTTGATCACTTTTTAAAAATTCATAGTCTATGTTCCTTCTTTGAAGATGGTTTCTTATCATCAGGGTGATTTGTATGGAGGATCACTCATCTACACCAGTTGATACTTGAAGTATCATATATTTATTCTAATTTAGAGAGTTAAATTTTTTATGTTTTTAAAAGTTAATCTCATATGTATTAAGAAAGCAATAGGAAATGTGATATTTAAGTTTTGACATTTAAAAGTTGTCCTAGCCAACATGAGATTGACCATGAAAATCTGATCAACTCCATGCATTTTTCAGCACATATTGTGGAGACTATTTTTGGGTAGTAATAGAGTTTTCTTTGTATGAATATCAATTTTTGCATATTCTTAAGCATGGTGAAAAAAACTTGAGATGGTGGTAAACAAATTTATTCCTGGAGCTATTACATGTCCAACATGCGAATTTGTTATTGGAGGATATGCACGCATCAACACATGCTACAAATTTTTAAAAATGTTTACCATGCACTGCTGACCATGTTTCTATGTAGGTGGATGAGTAGGAACGCGTTTCTTCTCAAGAAACACAACAGATATAGAAAAATGTACAAATTATTAAATTTTTAACATGATACCAAGGTTTGTTTCTTTAAATGTTTGAGGCTGGACAACAAAAAAATTTTGTCAATTGTTTTTATTTTTTATATGATTTTACACATTCAGTAAAATATTAAAACTCCATAGAAAGGAATAAATTGCTGAAAGTATCATTAGATGAGCTTCTAAGTGTTGGGATTTGATTTGATTTGATTTTGTAAATCAAATTATAGATTGTAGAAATCTAATACTTTTAGTGATATCAATTTGTATTTTATGTCTTATATTTAGATTTTAGTTTCTAATTTTTATCACATTAGTCTTATTTCAGCAATTAGTGTTTTCCATGAACTCTAATAAAAATATTACTGGGGGGATATGGTCTATCCTCGATTATCTCATCCTAATAATTTTCTTATGATATTTCAATATTCACAAACAGAGGAAATGATACATATGTTTTTGTTATTGTAGTGTTTTTAAGCCTATACCAAGTTGTTGTAACTATTTCCTGAGATGCTCATTATTTGAAAGAAAGGAGAGTTTTTGGTATGAACACCAAGATACCATGGTATGTACAGATTCACTACAGCTGCACATAACTTAGAGGGTACTTTTTTCAGAGTTCTCATAGTTTGGAGTCACCTCATAATTGCATTCTAGCAAAGGCTATAAATTTATCTAATCTTTATACTGGAAATGTTTCTACAAGATTTTTTCGGTTGTTCTAAACTCAACTGAAACCAGCAATATATTTTCATGGAGCTTCAACAACACATGATGACAACAACAAAAATGAAGAATATTCACAAAAGTAGAGAATAGTGTTTGTAAGTATTCACTTCCATCATATTTAGCATTTAAATTACGGCCTGCTTCTACACAATTGGTAGAATGAGATTTATGTTTATATTATTTTCTCTTTTGAAAAGAATAGTTTTTATATTGGCTTGAGTGACTTTTTGAACTTGTAAATTTAGTTGAGATTTTAGATTTGATATTCTTGTATTCAAAGGAATGGACATATTCTTTATTGTGGTAAAATGTTTTATACATTGATAAGGATTCATCCATATTATTTACATACTTTTGCTACAAATTGTCTCTTTAGCTAGCTAGCTTGATAATAATTATGAAATTGCTTTTGTTTACTTTATAATATAGTTGTCTACAATATGTAGATAGAACATTGGATGCCCCAAATCCTATTGGTCATTATTGGTGATAATCATTTGAATCTACTGGATTGGAATGAAAGTAATGTTAAATGTTGATAACTCTTAGCAATATAGTTTATGTATGGGATGTAAACATGAGCATTAACTTTCAGCTATGAAGTATAGATAACAATGTTTCTTTAATAAGCAGTCTTAACTGAGCACTTAATGGGAAAAATATTTCCTTTGGATTGACTTCTATATATAATCGACAGGTAAATATTATGAAGTTTTTGATATATTTATTTTCTTTTGTTTTCTTCAAGTGCTTCTTTATTGAAATAGTAGATTTATCACATTTTAATGTAATTGACATCTTTGTAAGGTCATTGTGGTTGTGTAGGCTCTCTTTCTTGGAATGACATTGTTCTTGCAACTAGTGGTGAGGTTAGTAAAGTAATATTCTAGAGTGTTCATATTGGTAATTTTAATGTTAAGACATAGATAGGCCATAAGCAGGAAGTTTGTGAATTAAAGAGTATGTCAGCCTCTTACATTAGAAATTGGTATCTTTATAGGATGGAAAAACATTAAGATGGAATCATAGCCTTGGCATGGTTCCCCTTGCAACATAATCTTTTGGTATTTCATGCAAGTCTTGTAGACCAATCAATTAAGTTTTGGACTTTGGATCTTTCATGAGTTCTCTAAACATAGAAGTGAAGGGAATTTCAAGTGAGGAGAGAAGCAACATTCTTCTTATCAAACAACTAGTTGGATATTCAACTAGTGCATATGTTCTTGTAAACTAAGAATTTATCTTATATTACCAAGTTTGGATTTCATATACTCTGAACATGCTCAATTCAAGTTTTAACTATCTGGTGATATTTATGTATCTTTTTTTTCTTGAAATTTTGTACATTATAGAACCAATGGGAGTATGTTGTTTTAATGTTGGGTGTTTATAAATACCATCCATGTTGAGGAAGTGCATTACTCTCAATGCTTTTCATGCTTAAACTATTTATATTTTGATTTCCCCTTCTCCAATAATAAGTTGAAGTTCTCACTGCATTCATATTGATTGTTCCACTATTTTAAAAAATTTAGTACTACAAGGAGGGTTGTGTGAGAGACAATTTTTTAGACGAGTTTATAATGAATTGTATTCATTTGAGATGAAAACAAATTTTGCGAATCATCTCCAATATGTCTATAATTGAGTGTCTTAATATATTTTCTTACACAATTGTCTCTGTAAGACAAAAATATTTCTCTTCCATATTGTCTTATAGAGACAATCTGTAAAGATAATATATTAAGGCACCCACTTAAAGACATGTTTAAGACGATATGAAACTTTTTTTTTGTCTTGGATAAAGATAATTTATTAAAAGAAATTCTCTAAATTTTTCTTCAAAGCCCCCTCTTTGTAGTAGTGACATTATGTCAAAGAATGAAGAAGCTAAGATGATACAGAGATCTGATTATGAAGAATGAAGAAAAGAGAGATAGAAGATCTTGAATGCATAGTATGATAGTGATAGTACCAAACACTATGATAGATATGATATCAGAACTCAAGAAGAGTACTAACACTCAAAAAAGTGATAGATCAAGAGAAAATAAATAGATGTAGAAGAAAGTAATTTGTAACAATGATAGAATATTCCTGCCCCGTCAGGATTGAAATCAAAATGAGATAGAGGAGATCCATCAATAAGCTAGATTTGATCAATTTAGAACAAAGAAAAGTTCATGATGATAGATAAGAGATTAAGACCAACAAGTGACCACCAAGATATGCCCCAAGTTGACTAACTTTGACCAAGAAAGATAAAGAATAAGAATTAGGACAAAGAAAGAAGAAAGATGAAATAGAAATGAAAGCAAAGAGTGGAAGAGAGTAGAAACAATGAAGAAATTATGATTTTAACAATAAGATTCAAAGATTAAGCCTCAATAGGTTAGCCAACTACATAGAAGAAAGAAGAAATTTTTGACTAGCAAGATGAAGCCAAATTTGGATTTCAATCTCGAAAATGGATCTAGGATGTTGAGATTAGAAAAGATACCTATCAAAAGCATAGAAGAGATGGTAAGATAGAAAGTAAGTGAGAAATATGAAAGAAGACATAAGATAATATTGAGAAGATGCAAGAAAAGATGAACGCAGTTAACTAACAAGTCCATGAAAGATAAAGAAGACAATTCAATATGAAGTATTGTGCTCATTATATCAATAATAAGAACAACATATATCAAAAATGGGTTTCCATATGAGCTAGACTTAGGTAATGTGATGAGGTTGGTGCCAAGAAGTATTTGCAATGTGTCATCATAAGAATCTTCCAAGGGAGCAAAAGTTATATCAAAAGTATGTATAGAGTCCTTTTGTTTTTTCTCAAGTGAATGGTATGCATCCATGTCTTCACCATTGTCTTGGTCAAAGATAGGTCCATCATGACAACTTGGAATAGGCTCAAACAAGGTATCACTTTCTTTCTCTCTAAGGAGGGCTTTAGATCTAGAAGATGAAGAAATTTGATGTCTTGGAGTAGAATATGTAGACCTTGAAGAAGATGAACCATATGTATGTAAAGTTCTTAAGGGAGATTCATTTAAGAATTAAATCTTCTCCTCTAATCTTTTATCAATTTTAGACTTCATTTCTATCATACACTTAGAGAGATGAAGGTAAGAAAGATCATTTGTCTCTTCTAGTTCTTTGTATTGAGCATATAGATTTTGAAACTCTTTAGTGGCATGGAGGATATCATGATCATGTAGTATTGTTTGAGGTTTGGTAGCACATGGTTTCAATGCCATAGTGGTAAATAGAGGAAGCCAAGAAGGTGAGATAAGATAACTTGATGTCCAAACTAAAGAGGTAGAGTGTTCACTTGCTAGAATACTAAATATAAAGTAACTTGTCAAGAAAGTGCCCAAGAAACTTACAACACTAGTGACTCAAGTCAAGATCTAAGCAAGAAGCCAAATATCCAACTAGATAGAGCAAGTGAGGTCACAAGTTAACAACTTTCTCAACCTAAGAGTGTAGTCAAGAAATCAAGGTAACCATTTCAGCAAAAGATAACTACCAAGCAGACATAAACCATGAAGATAGAAAGACCAAGAGCACTAAGACCAAAGAGTCACTTTAAGCATGTTCAAGAACTAGAGATATAGAAAAGAAAAATCAAATGATGACACACCCCTTAGCAAGAAACAAAAGAAGAATATTAAGACTTGATGTTTTGACTTGGTTGACAAAGTTTGACAATAGTTGATTTCATAGAAAATTTGATGTTCAAAAGCAATTTCTTTCCAAGCAAGATAGTGACACATGGAGTAGTCTTCAAACAATGAAGCAAGTGACAAAGCAACCTTGCATGATACAAGCATATGTGAGGTCTTAAAAGAAATCCCTAGAACTATCATCATGTGTACATTTTTTCATAGGTCTAGCAAATTCGCAATGGATGGAAGTGTTGATAAACATATGGCATGCCTTGTTGCAAAAGTTTCTCTCAAGTACCAAGCATTGATTAAACTAAGACCTTTGCACAAGTGGGAAAGATGATTTCCATTCGTTTGACACTTACTATAGAAGCAACTCAAAAAAATGTCGTTCATCAAATGGATGTGAAAAGCACATTTTTGAATGGGGATCTTTGTGAATATGTTTATGGAGTAGCCGTAGGGATTCATACAAGATTCTACCTTGGTCTGAAAATTAAAGAAGTCTATCTATGGACTTAAACAAGCTCCCAAAGCATGGTACACCAAGATGGATTCCTATCTTCTCTCAGTAGGGTTCACAACATGTCATTTTGATCCAAATGTTTACATTCTTCAGAGTGATTATTCACATTTGCTTCTTATGATTTATGTAGATGATCTGATCATTACAAGGAGCACAACATCCATTATTGATAGTGTTAAGGCTACTTTGAAAGATAGGTTTTTGATAAAAGACTTTGATCTACTACATTATTTCCTTGCCATGAAGATACATCAGTCTTCATCAGGGATAACACTATCACAGCCCAAATATGCTGTTGATCTTCTGGCTTGATTTCACATGAATGACTACAAGATTACACCTACCCCATTCCTTTCAGGTATTAAGTTAGAAACCAAGTGTTCCTCTCCACTTGTTGATGAGACTTTACACAGACAGTTGGGAAGCCTCATCTACTTGACACATACACACCCTGACATCTCATTTGTAGTTGGCATGGTTTTTCGCTTCATGCAAGAACCACATGAACTTCGTTGGAAGGAAGCCAAGAAAATCTTGCACTATATCTAGGGTACACATTCACATGGGATACATTATGCAACTAGTACCAGTCTTTAGTTAGTGGGTTACATAGACTCTGACTATGCAGGCAACATTGATTCTCGCAAGTCCACTTCAGTATATCTATTTCATCTTGGTTTTGGTTCCATTTTTTGGCAAAGTAAAAAGAAAAACACCATTTCTCTTTCATTGACTAAGACTGAATATCGAGGAGCTGTGAATATAGCAACAGAGGCAACATGGCTTCAATAGATTCTGAAGGAGTTTGGATTTGATCTACTTAGACCCACCGTCATCCATTGTGATAAGCAAGGTGCTATTGAGATCTCAAAACATCTAGTCCAACATCAGGAAACCAAGCATATTGAGGTTCATATGCACTACATCAGAGAGCTGGTCTATGAGCAGGTAATTGCACTGCAATATTGTCCTACTAAACAGCAAGTAGCTGACATCTTCACCAAACCCTTCACGAAGATCAAGTATATCTCTCCTTTTGGGGCAGGGTTTTTCCCATGAAGTTTTTCATCTTTCTCTATTTGTAGAGAGATTTCATGCATTTCAACATTGCATTGTACTTGGGAACATGGCCTAATAGCTGGGACCCATTATGCATTTCATCATAACTTTTGTGAGCTTAAGTGCATTCCCATAAGTTGCACTTAAGGGGGGTTGTTAGTGTAAATAATTATTATTTATGTTTTACTTAAGTTTACTTAGATAAAAGCATTATTTTATTATTTCTTAGGTTATAAACCTAGGAGTTTGCACACTCATTTGAGTTGTCATGTTGACAACACTAGAGTTTACATAAACAACTGAGTCATCATGTTGACAACATAGTTGTTTGCACTATTATTCTAGCACATGTTATCTACAACATAATTGTATGTGCTACACCTTTTTAGGCTGATCCTATCATCATTGCACTTACTTCTATGCTTAATGGAGGATAATCCACATCTGTTGGACATGTACCTAGTTGTATGACTTATCATGTTGCTAACTCCTAGGCATTCTAGATGCATCATAGAGGCCTTTATATATGATACAGGAAACTCCCCTTAATACCATAAAGTCATAAAAAAAGAAAGAAAAAACAACAAATATGAGAAATAAAATATGGACCTCTTATTATCACCATAAATGCAGAATAACAAAATTCTCAATTTCAATATGCTAACCCAAATGGGTGCCTTCATTACAATAATCTACAAGACAGTGTTGCAAACTATCACCCAAAGCTCTCCTAGAGAATCTTTGAGCCTCTCTTAAATGGGTAGTTTTATACTACATGAGAAGGTTCTAGATGTTTAAACTTAATACCTAGGGCCGACAGACCCTAACAATACACAAAGAGTCGATCGGCCAAATACATCTTTGACAAATTATTTTAGAAATTTTGGTAGCCCAACTTCTGAAGGCCATAACTCACAAATCATTGCTCTGATTGGCTATTATAACCACTTTTCAGAAATGCTAGCTCTTGATCTGCAAGGTTGGAATGTGCTAGCACCATTTTGTCGAGTTTTTGGACCTCATCTAGACAATCTAAGGCCTCTAAAGGGTAGCTTGATGATTTTTCTACAAATTTCTCCACTAAAAATCTGCAATAACTTATTTGATACTAATGCTTTAGCAATGAGATTTTTATGGTGGGCTTACAACTCCAGAATGAACCTTCCTCTAAAAAATGAGAACATTGTGAGCTCGTATGACAAACTTACTAAACATAGTAAGTTCCCATAAATAGTAACCACCCTGTCTACTAGTCCATACTAATATGGAAATGGCTGAAAATAAAATATTTTTGGGTGATGCAAGATTGCCCTTACACCCAGGATGCTCCTGCATCAATATACAGGCACCTCTAGTGTACTATACAATAAATTGAATATCATATTGTTATTCTAATCATACTATGTTGGTCCTTTGTGCTAGTTATTGTGCTTCTTTGTCTTGGGTGAGTTCTACCCTAAAGCAAATGCTTACATCTTCAATATTTGATTTGTCCTTTGTAGCTCATTCTATAAAACTTGGCATATACTATCTTTTCTTTGATTTAAAACAATGTTTGCATCATATATCAAGTATATATCAATGTCCAAAGATATCACATAAGTTCCCATACAAAACCCTTTCCGTTATGCCAAGTTATTCTTTCCTATCAACCTTTAAGTCTTCACAGCCATCAAAAACATGAAAATGACTTCTGCTAGGTAAGGGTAAACATCTAGGATATTGTCCCCAATTAGTCACGTAATTATTTTGGTAAACCAAAATATTTCCTAAACATAATAGATCATTTCCTTGCCTCTTGTATGTGCTTCATCTACATGACTACAACTAATAAAGCATTAATACATATGTCCATACAACTTATAATTCCATACACTCTAAGATATAGGATCATTGTACCCTATTCTATATTCCCTCAAGTATGCATATGCCAATTTGTTGTCTGTGAACACCACAAACCAAAAAGATGTCTCTATTGATAGTTAGTCTTCATAACACTTAGATAGGTTTATAAGTCTTCAAACCGAAACTCTTTCTTTACAACTTGTTGACTTATATATGGATGATATGTTTCCATAAATTACCACCCCAGTGTATTTCTATACTTCACTCTTATCCAAATTGTGATTAGTTGAATAACCTATGACCTCCCTTTGAAGTTCATATTAAAAACTTATGCATGTCGTGGGATATTCAAAGAAGTTTTGGAGAAGATATCAATTTAACTCTATGAGACTAAATGTCATTGCACCCTTTTTGGAGAAAACATTCAATAACAATACATATTGTCATCTTGTAACATAGTTTATGTTCTTTGAAAACCCAAAATCATTAAAAGGACTTTCATAATTATCATTCTAATTGATTAACATAGAATTATTTATAATCTATTTGATAGATACGGTCTTAATAGTTATAGGATAAATGTGTTCCATAAAATGACAATTATTATATTATTCAATTAGATTCTCTATATTTTAGGCTTTAGAATGTTAGTAGAAAACCTCTATGTATAATTAGACTACTTATTCATGTAGCACCTATAAATTTGCACATGCATATTCATGAAATGACCAATACTCTTATGTGTAATATTCTTCTTAGGAGACCATAAATTCATGCAATGCATTCAAAGACTTGTCACACTTTATGATACTTTAAAAAGCTATTTTTTCAAATTTGTTTAAAAATAAAAGATATATGTAGTTCCTTTCTAAAACAAAGTTAATAGAGTACCTCCTACTGATAGTTTCCCAATACTTTATGTGGTGTGGGCTCCCATTAAGATGACCTTGCTTAAAAGTAGAGCTATGGTTTTTCACAACTTTTAGTAATATTTCCTGTGTTGGTTAGGTAATTTCTGAGCACACCCCATTTTCACATGCTCAAATTTAGAGACCTAAAAAGGTGGGTATTAGATGTTGGAGGAAAAGATTCAAAATAAACTTGTGGCCCCAAAAAATATATTTATCATGAGACAACCTCTACTTAAAAAATAGTTTTGTAGCCCCCCCTCATGAAACCCCATTATATGTTTACTGAGCTTCATTAGATTTTAGACCTTATTAAACAAGAAAGTATAATGAATCTCAATACACTAGAAAGAGAACATTTATAACATCTAAAAACTTATCAACATTGAAAAATGTAAGACTTGTTCCCTACCTCTATTTTGTTTAGCTTGTTATTCTTCAAAATATAACTTTGAGACTTGTGACTTCTTCATGGGCTACACAATCATTCTAAGAGTTTTTCAGAGGCATTATTGCTAGTTACAATCCTTGAATCATCCAAAACTCTGAGAACTAATTTGCATTGTAAACATTCTACTCATTTGTTCCAATTCATATACTTTCATTCATCAGAAAATCATTGATATTATTGCTGATTCATGTACCCTCAAGAATAAGACTTTTTTTTAATTATTTAATAAAAACTTATACATATCTCTTTCTATGCTATTATAACAATAAATTTTTATTGCTAAATTGTACTCTCACAAAGACATTAGGCAATTGATACTGGGAAATGACCTATGAACTCCCCATGTTCCAAAATGCAGCACCCTCGTTGGAGGAACTATTTATATAATAAAATATCCAAACTATCCTTGCCGAAAGTTGTACAAATTTAGAAAACCATTGACGTTAATGCACAATGTGAACAATTTTTTTCCCCCACAATTTTCTTCAACTATTTGCTTCGAGTAAATTGGATATGCAAGATATTGATCTGCAGATCATTGTGATGCATACTTGTGTTGCCTTCAACACATCAACAGTTGCATCATGACGCCAAGCACTAAGTTCTGAGAAACCAGATTTATACTCCCGATCAACTATTCTTCTCCTATTTCAAATATTAGGTTATACCCAAAAAGCTCAAATTCCAACTTAACTAAAAGTATCTTTAGATAATACTCTATCAATCTGCTTCTTTCAAGGATAACTTAGATCTTCTATTCCTTATGCAAAAGTTTGAGAAAGTCTTGTTTATTAATAACGTAAAAGATAGTGATAATATTAATGATTGTATGCAGATTTAAACACAAAGTACAGATACAACACACTTAGATTCTTTCCTTATGTAGGTTTACAGCACGTATATTGATTGAACAGCTTAACACGGTAACATAAATGACCCAAAAGAGATGCGAAACACACACACACAGAGTTTTGCTTACTACGCGCATTGAGTGGACAGCTCAATACGGTGACATGACACATAACACATACTTAGAGTTTTGTTTACGCGGACTTTACCGCTCAGTCTTCACAGACGTGCCCTAATAAAGGGTTTTACCAATTGTTGGTGCCACCTGATTGTTTGTCTATGTTCTGCTGCTTGTTCCCATCGCCCACGTTTGACTGATTATTCTGATTATTGTTGGCTGAGGGTGACACGTTGGCTTGAGGAAATTGTTGAGAGGACTTACCCGCTGATCCGGATTCAGTGAATATAATTATGGGTGGACAGGGTTGTGCGTAAGAGGCGTGTCGACAGGGTTGAGAGGGTTGTTTGGTAGCAGAATGTTGACATGGCTGGTTTGGGTTACAACGTTGGGTGCAGATGACATTATGTATACAAGGTGGCAGAACTTGCTCTGCTACTCTATGAAGAAAAAATAATGTATTGCTCACCAAATTTCCTTCACCCATATTCAGAGCACTTGCTCAACCACTTGAGGACACAAATATGGATGCCCAATGGGAAGAGATTTTTGAACTTATATAGGATTGCAAAGCACGTTTATAGTGTAAAGCTCAACTCCCAAAACATAAATGACCGAAAGGTTAATTCATCAGTTCCAGAGCATCGGAATACAGAAACGAAAGGACCAAAACGGCAAACATATCAGGATGTCCCACAGCATCGGAATAGACAGTCATTTCTAAGTAGAAGAGCATCACAATACGAACCCATTTGTGAATACCAGAGAATCAGAATACAGAAAGGAATCTGTGGCTATCTGCAAGGAATTACGATTATGGCATGACGTCATCAGAATCAAGATTATGTCACCTTTTATGTCGAAGCATTATGTCAGCTACTATTATATTAAGATAGAAACTCTATTCTCCCACCATAGAATATAGTTATGCTACTTTCCTTTCCGAATCAGAAAATGCATTTTATGAGATATGTAGGGAAGAACGAGAACTAAAATACATAAAAGGACTGACGTAGTTTTCAATTGTAGGAGGCTGAGAAATAAGAATAATAACCATAACAGTTTAAGATTTATACAGAGATAATATTAAGGTGAGTGCGGTCTCACTGGACTGTGTTCTAAATAAAAAATAATATGAAAATATCATATAAATTTTTGAATGCCATTTATAGAGATGTTGTAAATCGTTTATCAATTTGAATATGATAAATATGGCCTTAACATTTTATTTTTAATAAAAATTAAATTAAATTAACAGATCTTATCTTTATTTTTCTATTTTGTTTTTATCAAAAATTTATTAATTATTGTTTAGAATATATTTTCTGTTTCAAAATTTATATTTTAAAATATCGTAAATGTATATTTTTATATTTGAAAATTAACTAAGAACAATCATATATAAATAATACAGTTTCAGTCCAAAATAATTTCAAAGCAACATATGTATTTTATCCTTTCCATCATCATACTTCAACTATAATACTGTAAGTGTTATTTCATAGATAAAAATAAAATTAATTTTCCAAATAAGAGAGTGTAAAGGATGTTTGATGGAATAAAATGCAACAAGTTTGCAAATAAAAAAATCTTTTTTATCTACATGTAAGATTGAGTATGTAAAGTGTTAGGTATTAGAATCACCATAGATTCTTGAATATATACAATATCTACAGCTTTCTTAGGATTGCGCTAGTGTTCTTCCATTGCATCCATAGGAAAATGTAAGATATAAATGGTTAGATATCCTAGTCATCTAAAATTTAAAGATAATTTGATTTATTTTAATGATTTTCTTGAATTTTTAAGAGGACATAATGTAGTTTTATATTTCTGATTTATATATATAAATTGATGAAATTAGTTAATTAGAGAATGTATAATAGTACTAGTGAAATTTCCATTTTGACTTTTTTATATTTGGAATTATTGATACATTTTTTTAGAGGATGGAAGAAGCTTAATACTCATGTATGATGTAGAATAAGAAATTATTGAAGAATTAATTATAGAGGTCTCAAACACACTTGCAGAAGGTAGGAAGTTTTATAGACAAATGAAGTGTGCTTTAAAAAAATTGGTGATGATCTTTTTTCATCCTAGTTAAAGAAAAATAGTAAAAAATAATATTTAGGGTTTCTTATATAGTTCTTACCTTAAGGGTAATGATGCTAATGTAAATATGCATTATTTCACATTAATGGTAATTTATGTAGTGTTTCTAGTTATAAACTTATTATCCTTAACCATTTTAAGAAAATGATTTTATCTACATTTTTTAAATTTACCTAATCATGTATGTGAATCATAGTCTACGCACTCACACCAAAACCTCATTTTTTCTCACATTCCTCCATGGTGTTTTGAATTTAATAGAAATATTTGGTTATAATGATTTTCTTATTTCTAGAGAACTATAAAATAGGCATTAATTTTTAGAAGAATGTTGAGCTTCATTATGGGATACTAGGAAAAAACATTTTCAAATAGAAAGCCAAGTTCCTACCAAAATTTTGAAATTTTGTTATGAATATTTGAACTTTCAAAGAGGCATTCGATTTGTTAAAAAAATAATTTGATATGTAAACTAGTAATTATAACTAAAATTAAAATAAATGTATAGTTTTTAGAATTTAATTTTCTTAGTTCTAAAATATATAAGAAAATTTTATTATTTTTGGAATTCATATTTTAAGGTTTATACTATTCAATTACATTTTGTAGTGTAAAATATAAATTGCAAAAAATAAACTTCAATTTCAAATTTTGTTATAGCACATAAAATATTTGTTTTGGTTTTAGATAAGTGACATTTTTAACAATTCTTCTCTAATCTATAAGGATTTAAACTATATAGACTAAATTCACTTGAGTTGTTCCAATTCTTCATATAAATGTTTAAAAAGAACTACTTAGTAGAGGTGATCATTTCCATAAAAGCCAATTTTGTTGTCATTTATTTGGTTGTGAAAACCCAATTAAAATATCAAAGAATCATTCCTATAATAGAGAACATAAGATAAAATTTTTGAAAATCCACTTTGTAAAAGCTCAATACCTCCAGCCCTTTTTTTGTGAGTTGTAAGTAATATATTATTTACTAATAGAAAAGCACTATTCTTTAAAAAAAGATAAATCAGTTTTGTTGATTTTGAGAATGTTGTCATTACCTAACAAATAGAAATTGTTTATCTATATTTATTAATTCAATAGATAAAAATTAGAATCAATGACAGATAGTTGAAAATTTCTATGACAAACTAGGCCAACCATATAATTGAAACTAAAAATAAATTCCAACCCTAAATGCAAAACAAATGAGGATGACAAAAGAGGTGATCGAATGGCTCTGTATCTGTTAATTCACTTTCCTAAAGCTAGGTCATCCAAATAATTACATTCTTCTTATTCTATCCATGTGTTATGCTTCAATGGCATGGCTAAAAGCTCTAGCTTGAGAATATGCCATATGAATAGTAAACATAGTAGTGTGCGAAGAAAATCAAAAACTACAAGGAAAAGATGACATGCATGGAGAGTGGCATATACAGGCAGAAATGAAGGGTCTAAGATTGGAAATAATATTTGGGGAAAGTGGATGAAAAAGAGAGGGAAAGGAGAGTGAGAAGAAAGGAATGGAGGGTGAGGAGAATGAGAAGAATAGAATGGACACAATAATGTTGCTGAGAAGATCATTGGAAAGCATCCATCTATATTTGGCTATAGTTATCAAGGCAGGGAGGGTTCTTGCTTTTATCCTTGTAATTTTGAGATGGAGAATTCAGGCTTATGCAATTCGATTGATTCAAGAAGTTATTGCTAGCCACTGATCTATTTCTTGTTGTTAATAAGATATTGCTAACCAATGATCTATTTCTTGCCGTTAATAAATGTTAAAAAAATCAAAGTTAATGGAGGAGAAAGTAGGGTGTTTAAGGAATAACTTCACACAAATTAACAACAGATATTATTACCCAAACATTGTCATTTATTTAAAAAAAATTAGAAGTTTATTAGAGAAGAAAATAGTGCATATATAAAAAGTTTATAAAAGAGGAAAATAGTGCATATGATGTTTGTTTGTTTTTAATTTATTTTAACAACATATATAAAGTCTGTTTTTGAAAAACCTTGTAGTATCATAAAATATTTCAAAAAAATCTGCCTTTATCAGGTGATTTGTGTGAACCAATCATATTTGAAAAAATTAATATTATAATTATATTTTGTTAAAAAATCTGCATCTAGACATAGTAAAAACTAAAACTAATTTTAATATAAAAAGAGAAACAACTTTAATGTAATTTGTTGAAAATACAATTAATATTCATTTGTTAGGTTTAGTTTGATGCTTATAGTTCTACGATAGGAACTAGCAAAATGTGTTGGGTAAAATTGTGTTTTAGTTTATCTTGAGGTTTGGAATTATTTGGTTGTTCAGTTTATACCTATGGATTGTCAATCTAGAGGTGTGGACTTGTGAAAGACATTCTATAGTTTGTTGAAGGGAGGAAAGTAATATTTTAAGTGAGGATGAAATGCATGCTATGGAAAAGAGTGAATCCTAGGTTCTTCTTCTAAGGTATCTAAGTGTGTGAGATAAATTATAAATCCTATAAATGATTCATTAATAAAATTTTACAAACCAAACCATGAAACTATTTGCAAAGCAAACCATAAGTTTATTGAATCAAATCTATTGATTAAAATTGTGAATGAAATCATACACCCAATTTTGTAAATCAAACCATATTTCTATTTTAGTGACACACATCATCATTGCTACAAACATATTAAATTCCTATTATAGGTTTAATAAGATCACACTAAAATTATATATAGTTTAATCACACTTAACCATACACTAGCTCTCCAATGCTTTAATGAGACATTTAATTTCCTCTAAAGATATTGTTGAATAATAACAAACAAAATGAAGTCTTGATAACAAAGAATATTGTAGAAAATGGAAATGAAACTATATGATGATTTTATGATAGGGGTTTAATAGTATTTTTATGGAGAATAGGAAGTTATGACAGGAAGTTTATGTTATTTTAATGAAGAATGAAAGCTTGCAAAATGAATTGTATAAACCTATAACAAAACGTATGATTTTTCGTTAGGCAATGCAAAAGTTTTGTAGTAAAAAATAGCTTATGGTAGTGTAAAATAGGATAGAGATTTAAATTTAATGAGTAAAGGTTGTTAGCACCAACTGATGGTATAATTGATGATGTTGATAATGTATGTGAAAGAGACATAATAGTTTTTATAATTCCATTGATGTCATGTCTTAAATAGCTAGACATTATGCTATTTCAATAGAGTGTCATATCATTTCATTTCTCAATAGAATTTGATTGTTAAAGAGGATTTGAATAAAGTATGTTGATGAAAAAGTTGGTAAGTATTGATATTCAGTGGGATAAAGTGCTCATACCATAGTTTGTAATCGAATAAATAGATTTTTGACTATTTGTTCAAAAACAACCATTAGATAAATTATGGGAAAATGCTAGAAAAGGGGCTCATAGTCTAGATGACCATTTTTAGTTGATTACATTTTCCTTTCCTTGATTAATCTATGATTTTTCTTGGAATACATTATGTCAAAGAATGAAGAAGCCAAGATGATAGAAAAATCTGATTATGAAGAATGAAGCAAAGAGTGATAGAAGATCCTGAATGCATAGTATGATAGTGATAGTACTAAACACTATGATAGAGATGATATCAGAACTTAAGAAGAGTACTAACACCAAAAAAAGTAATAGATCAAGAGAAAATAGATAGATGTAGAAGAAGGCAATTTGTTACAATGAGAGAATATTCCTGCCCCCTTGAGATTGAAATCGAAATGAGATAGAGGAGATGCATAAATAAGCTAGATTTGATCAATTTAGAACAAAGAAAAGTTCATGATAATAGATAAGCGATTAAGACCAATGAGTGACCACCAAGATATGCCCCAATTTGACTAACTTTGACAAAGAAAGATAAAGGATAATAATGAGGTCGAAGAAAGAAGAAAGATGAAATGAGATGAACTAGAAATGAAAGGAAAGAGTGGAAGAGAGTAGAAATGATGAAGAAATGAAGAAATGAGGATTTACCCAACAAGATTCAAAGATTAAGTCTCAATAGTTCAGCCAACTACATAGAAGAAAGAAGAAATTTTTGAGTAGCAAGATGAAGCCAAATTTGGATTTTGATCCCAAAAATAGAATTGGGATGTTGAGATTAGAAAAGATACATATCAAAACCATAGACGAGATGGTAAGATAGAAAGGAAGTGAGAAATAGCAAAGAAGACATAAGATAAGATTGAGAAGATGCAAGAAAGGATGAACGCAGTTAGCTGACAAGTCCATAAAAGATAAAGAAGACAACTCTCTCAACATGCAAAATTAAAAGCTAAGCTCGAAAGAACCTTAATATGAAAGCTAGTATGAAAAGGTGAAATCGCCAAGGTTACATAAGTAGGTCCTAGTTTATATCATCGAGCCTTATTAGGGACATCAGAAGAACATACAATCATCACTAGTATAAACTATGAGGATAGGAATTTGATCTATATCGGATAGGTATGTGGGAATCCAACCTAAGAATCAAAGAAATGTAATTCAAGATGACTAATACAATTAGATTTCCTAAGTTTAGTATAGCAAGATTACACCTATATCAAGGCATAAGTACTAGGATAACCCTCGAGTGTGGTCCTGCAAAAAAAAGAGTCAAGAATGATATGTTTGTAAGCCAAAGTGTTATGTAGGACAAGCATGAATGCTCAAAACACTATAGATTGAAAAACTATACCCACAAGCAGAAATCGAGAAAACATGCCCCATGCCCCCAGTCTTCTAGTCAATGACATCCTTAAAAGACTATTAGGGAGGGAACATATAGCAAAGAGATTAGCATAGACATCACACAAAGAAAATAGATATCAACATAGTCCTTTTGTTTAAGTGTTTAAGTGTGTGTGTGTGAGTCATTTGGCCATTTCTTCAAGAGGTGAATCTGATAGTGAAAAATATATGGACATCGGAGACTATACGTAAACTATTCAAAAAGTGTTGAGAAACACTTGATGTCAAGTTGGGGGGTAGTGTTGAGAAACACTATTTTGTGAGTTGCCAAGGAAACCCTAATACACAAGGAAACCTTAAATAGGTTAAACAGTGGTGCCATTGAGACGAGGACAAGAAATAATTCTAGGGTTGGAAATGTGTTGTAGAGTGTGTGATTGAGACTAATAGACATAAGTGCAAGGGTCTCAAGTAGCACCTGTTTGCAGGTTTTCACCACTTGGAAAAAAATTTCAAGACCTTTTTCAATTTTTTTTTCTTTTTTAATTTTTAAAATTTTTTTTGGTGATACATCAAAGCACCTATTGCTAGCTTTTCACTAAGATGATCACTTTTTTAGGACATTTTTTGATCTTTAGGATTTTTTCAACATCATCTATGATTTGTTTTTGGATTTTTTAGAATGATTTAGAGATCATTAGTACTCAAGTATGATCACACCATTTTTTCCCAATGGCTAGCAAGTTATAGGACATGACGGACCAACAAGCTAGTGGATAAGTAGAGATGGATAAGAAAGGAGTATAAAGCAAGTGAAACTAATCCACAACGACTAACTACTCAAGAGTACCCAACCTAGAGAAAGATAGCAATATAAAGAAGGTTTTGGATAAGCAATGGAAGCAATGAGGAAGATAGCATATAGGATAAGCAGTGAATCCAACAAGCGGGATAGCATATGGCATAAGTAGTGGAAGACAATAAGAAAGATGGCATGAAAGCATGTAGTCTAAAAGAGTAGCCATGTCAAGAGACCTATGAGAACAATGTTTTCTTTGTGTGATCAAGACCAAGGGGTCAAATAGATAGGATAGCAATAGGATAGAGAAATAAGAATGAAGTTGGATATGAAGCATATGAATGAATGACCAAGAACAATAGAGAATCTCATGGATAAGATAGCGAATATGCAAGGATAGCTCAATAATGTCAAGATCAAAGAGGAAAAGGGAATAGATGGATTATGAAACAAATACACATGATGCATATATGGATTATGTCAATTTAGATAGTGCTCCTATAGGAAGAATAAGTCATGATAAGCCAATACCATATATAAGTATGCTCCAAGATGTTGATAGGTTAATGGGAGGGAGATGATTGTAAGAGGAGTATGCGAAGGATAAGAGTTCATGTCTTGAAAGGGTTGTAGGAATATGGATAACAAGTGTAAGCTTTAGAGGAGTTCATGAGGGTAGTTGAAAAATTGGGCAAGATCAACATTGACACACACCTTGAAGGGTGTTGGAATGATGGATGAATCATGGTTGAAATAGCTTGAGGTTTAGATGTATGAGGTGGTAGAAGAGATTTGGACAAAATTTCAGTGGAAGGCTTTGGAATATTTTTAGGAATATTTTTGGAAGAAGATGGAATGGAAGCTTTTGAGGAACATGTTTAAAAGAAAATGGAGTGGAAGCCTTTAGAAGCTTGATTGTCAATTTTGAAGTATTTTCAATATTCAAGTGTTTCAAAAGTGACTTGGGAATCCATATAGATTTAGATTTTTCTTGTTCTTTGGATGCTTGAGAGTTCATTTCTTCAATGATGAATTTAGGAACCCATATTTTCTTCGATTTAGCTCTCTTAATAGTGGACCTTTGCAATCTCTTTTGCACATTTTCCTACTTAACATTCACATGTTGTTTAGATGGGACATAGTGATCTTCATTTTCTAATGGATTCTTATGTTTATTTTGACTTCCAAAGGACTTGGGATTTGTGGATGAAGAAGGCTGATATGCCTAGTTTAGATGGATAGATGGAAAAAAATTCATCAAGGATAAGTGTCTTTGTTGATCTCGAGGTATGATGGGAGAGCTACGAGTGGAAAATGTAGGAGAGGAAGGAACATAAGATCCCAATATAGATGGAAGGTTTGAAGACTTTAGCTTTGATGGATGAGGACCAAGGATAGACTTAGTTTGTGAAAATGGATAGTGAAATGGGATATCAACATCTTTAGAGTGACAAAACAGTCAATGCCATCAATAGACTCATGAGTAGCTTTGATAGGAACAACATTTTTAATAGGAGCACTTGAAGCTTGAGCACAATTTTTATGTCGATATGGAGAAGTAGAACATGAGGGGACATTTTTATCTTGACAAGTAGCTTAGGATAGCATAGGAAGACAACTTTTCTCATAATTTTCAGTAAGCTTAAGGGAGATAATGAAAGTGGTATCTTCATCATACTTGAGGGATGGAAAAGACATAGAATATGGAGGGGTGTACTTTTGAAGGAGATGAAGGGATGCTTGATCTTTATCTTTGTTGACATGTATAGTTTTTTTCTATTTGAGAGTCCTCTTGACATTGAGCCACTTCTAAGGACAAGGGATAACAAAAAGTGAATGGAATAGTGCTTGGATCTTTAGGCTTAGTAACATGGAAAATGTTTGCAGCCAAGTGAAGGTTAGCTTGAGTTTCTTTTAGAGGTAACCCTTGATGATAGGCATAGTGTATGTGAAAAGCATTAGGTTCTTTATTTGATAGAGACATGTTGGAAATATTTAAAGTTTTGGGAGACAAATGAGTATTGGAAGAAGTGGAGGTATCAAGGAAACCATTACTAGAAATAGGTACATTAATATGATCTTTCTCAAGAAAAGTATCCTCATCACAAGAGTCATTAGAGGTATCAATAATCCTATTATCAATAAGATCTTAGATTTTATGTTTCAGCTTGATTCAATATGAAGTACTATGCTCATTATATCAATCATAAGCACAATAGATATCGAAAATGAGTTTCCATATGAGCTAGACCTAGGTAATGTGATGAGGTTGGTGCCAAGAAGTATTTGGAAAGTGTCATCATAAGAATCTTCCAAGGGGGAAAAAGTTCTATCAAAAGTATGTATAGAGTCCTTTTTTTATTTCTCAAGTGAATGGTATGCATCAATGTCTTCATTATTGTCTTGTTCAAAGAGAGGTCCATCATGATAGCTTCGAATAGGCTCAAAGGAGGTATCACTTTTTTTCTCTCTAAGGAGGTCTTTAGAAATAGAAGATGAAGACATTTGATGTCTTGGAGTAGAATATGTATACCTTGAAGAAGATGAATGATGTGTATGTATAGTTCTTAAGGGAGATTCACTTAAGAATTAAATCTTCTCCTCTTATCTTTTATCAAGTTTAGATTTCATTTCTATCATACGCTTAGAGAGATGATGGTAAGAAAGATCATTTGTCTTTTCTAGTTCTTTGTATTGAGCATATATATTTTGAAACTCTTTAGTTACATGGAGGATATCATGATCATCTAGTATCGGTTGACGTTTGGTAGCACATGGTTTGAATTCAATAGTGGTAGATAGATAATCAAGCCTGAACGAGACTAGAGGAAGCTAAGAATGTGAGACAAGACAAGTTGATGTCCAAACTAAAGAGGTAGAGTGTTCGCTTGCTACAATACTAAATATAAAGTAACTTGTCAAGAAAGTGTTCAAGAAACTTACAACACTAGTGACTGAAGTCAAGATCTAGGAAAGAAGCCAAATATCAAAGTAGATAAAGCAATTGGAGTGACAAGTGAACAACTTTCCCAACCTAAGAGTGTAGTCAAGAAATCAAGGTAATCATTTCAGCAAAAGATAACTAGCAAGCAGACATAGACCATGAAGATAGAAAGATAGAGAGCACTAAGAGCAAAGAGTCACTTTACGCATGTTCGAGCACTAGAGACATAGAAAATAAAAATCAAATGATGAGATTCCCCTTAGCAAGCAACACAAGAAAAAATATTAAGACTTGATTCTTTGACTTGGTTGATAAATTTTGACAATAGTTGATAGCATAGCAAATTTGATGTTCAAAAGCAATTTCTTTCCAAGCAAGATAGTGACACATGGAATAGTCTTCAAACAATAAAGCAAGTGACAAAGCAACCTTCCATGATACAAGCATATGTGAGGTGTTAAAATAAATCCTTAGAACTATCGTCATGTGTATGTTTTTTCATAGGTCTAAGAAATTTGCAGCAAATGGAAGTGTTCATAAACATAGGGGATGCCTTGTTGCAAAATTTTCTCTCAAGTACCAGGCATTGATTACACTAAGACCTTTGCAATAGTGGCAAAGATAAATTCCATTCGTTTGACACTTGTAGCTCAAAAATGGGTTGTTCATCAGATGGATGTGAAAAGCACATTTCTGAATGGGGATCTTCGTGAAGATATATATGGACCAGCCATAGGGATTCATCCAGGATTCTACCATGGTCTCAAAATTAAACAAGTCTATTTATGGAATTCAACAAGATTCCAAAGCTTGGTACGACAAGATGGCTTCCTATCTTCTCTCAGTAGGGATCACAAGATGTCATTCTAATCTGAATGTTTACATTCTTCATACCGATGATTCACATTTGCTTCTTGTGCTTTATGTAGGTGATTTGATCATTACAAGGAGCACAACATCCATTATTGATAGTGTTAATGCTACTTTGAAGGACAAGTTTTTGATAAAAGACTTGGATCTACTACACTATTTACTTGGCATCGAGATACATCAGTCTTCATCAGGTATAACACTATCACAACCCAAGTATGCTCTTGAGCTTCTGGCTCGGTTTCACATGAATGACTACAAGGCTGCATCTACCCCATTCATTTCAAGTATTAAGTTAGAAACCAAGTGTTCCTCTCCACTTGCTGATGTGACTCTATACAGATAGTTGGTGGGAAGCCTCATCTACTTGACACATACACACCTTGACATCTCATTTGCAGTTGGCATGGTCTCTCACTTCATGCAAGAGCAACATGAACTTCATTGGAAGGCAGCCAAGTTAATCTTACAATATATCTAGGGTACACATTCACATGGGATACATTATGTAGCTGGTATAGGTCTTCAGTTAGTGGGTTACACAGACTCTAACTATGCAAGCGACATTGATTCTCACAAGTGCACTTCAGGATATTTGTTTCATCTTTGTTTTGGCCCCATTTGTTGGAAAAGTAAAAAGAAAAACACCGTTGCTCTTTCATTGACTAAGGCTGAATATCGAGGAGTTGTGAATGCAACAACATAGGCTATATGACTTCAATAGATTCTGAAGGAGTTTGTATTTGATCTACTTAGACCCAACATCATCGATTGTGATAAGAAAGGTGCTATTGAGGTAGAGTGTTCACTTGCCAGAATAGTAAAGATAGAGTAAAGTGACTTCTCAAGAAAGTGTCCAAGAAACTTACAACACTAGTGACTCAAGTCAAGATCTAGGAAAGAAGCCAAATATCCATGTAGATAGAGCAAGTAGGGTGACAAGTGAACAACTTTCCCAACCTAAGGGTGTAGTCAAGAAATTAAGGTAACCATTTCAGAAAAAGATAACTAGCAACCAGATGTAGACCATGAAGATAGAAACACAGAGATCAGTAAGAGCAAAGAGTTACTTGAAGCATGTTCAAGCACTAGAGACATAGAAAAGAAAAATCAAATGATGAGACTCCCCTTAGGAAGCAACACAAGAAAAATACTAAGACATGATGCTTTGACTTGGTTGAAATTTTTCGACAATAGTTGATAGCATAGAAAATTTGATGTTCAAAAGCAATTTCTTTCCAAGCAAGATAGTGACACATGGAGTAGTCTTCAAACAATCAAGCAAGTGACAAAGCAACCTTGCATGATACAAGCATATGTGAGGTCTTAAAAGAAAGCCCTAGAACTCTCATCATGTGTATGTTTTTTCATAGGTCTAGCAAATTCGCAACGAATGGAAGTGTTGATAAAAATAAGGCATGCCTTGTTGCAAAAGTTTCTCTCAAGTACTAGGTATTGATTACACTAAGACCTTTGCACCAATGGCAAAGATGAATTCCGTTCATTTGATACTTGCTATAGCAGCAACTTAGAAATGGCTTCTTCATTAGATTTGTGTGAAAAGAACATTTTTGAATGGGGATTCTCATGAAGATATATATGGAACAGCTGTAGGGATTCATTGAGGATTCTGCCATGGTCTCAAATTTAAACAAGTCTATCTATGGACTTAAACAAGCTCCTAGAGCTTGGTATGCCAAGATGGATTCATGTCTTCTCTCAGTAGGGTTCACAAGATGTCATTTTCATCTAAATGTTTACATTCTTCATAATGATGATTCACATTTGCTTCTTGTGCTTTATGTAGATGATCTGATCATTACAAGGAGCACAACATCCATTATTGATAGTGTTAAGGCTACTTTGAAGGACAGGTTTTTGATAAAAGTCTTGGATCTACTACAGTATTTCCTTGGCATTGAGATACATGAGTCTTCATTAGGGATAACACTATCACAACCCAAGTATGCTCTTGATCTTCTAGCTTAGTCTCACATGAATGACTACAAGGCTACACCTACCCCATTCCTTTTAGGTATTAAGTTAGAAACCAAGTCTTCCACTCCACTTGTTGATGCAACTCTGTAAAGATAGTTGGTGGGAAGCCTCATCTACTTGACACATACACACCCTAACATCTCATTTGTAGTTGGCAATATTTCTCACCTCATGCAAGAGCCACATGAACTTCATTGGAAGGCAACCAAGTCAATCTTACACTATATCTAGGGTATAAATTCACATGAGATACATTATGCATATGGTACTAGTCCTCAGTTAGTGGGTTAGACAGACTCTGACTATGCGGGCGACATTTATTCTCACAAGTCCACTTCAGTATATCTGTTTCATCTTGGTTTTGGCTCCATTTTTTGGCAAAGTATAAAGAAAAAAACCATTGCTCTTTCATTGATTGAGGCTGAATATCCAGGAGTTGTGAATGCAGCAACAGAGGCAACATGGCTTCAACAGATTCTAAAGGAGTTTGGATTTGATCTACTTAGACCCACCATCATCCATTGTGAGAAGAAAGGTGCTATTGAAATCTCAAAACATCTAGTCCAATATTAGCAAACCAAGCATATTGAGGTTCATATGCACTACATCAGAGATCTGGTCCATGAGTAGGTAATCACATTGCAATATTGTCCTACTAAGCAACAGGTAGCCAACGTCTTCACCAAGCCCTTCATGGAGATCAAGTATATTCATTTGTGAGATCTCTTGGGGGTGAGGGATTTTTCACCAAGGGGTCACATGATCTTTCTCTGCTATATTTCACATATCTCTCTTCTTGGGGCAGGGTTTTTCCGATGAAGTTTTCCCTCTTTCTCTGTTTGTAGAGAGATTTCATGCATTTCAACATTGTGTTGTACTTGGGAACATGGCCTAGTAGCTAGGACCCATTATGCATTTCATCATAACTTTTGTGAGCTTAAGTGCATTCCCCTAAGTTGCACTTAAGGGGGGGTGTTAGTGTAAATAATTATTATTTATGCTTTACTTAAGTTTACTTAGATAAAAGCATTATTTTATTATTTCTTAGGTTATACACCTAGGAGTTTGCACACTCATTTGAGTTGTCATGTTGACAACACTAGAGCTTGCATAAACAACTGAGTCATCATGTTAACAACATAGTTGTTTGCACTATTATTCTAGAAAATGTTATCTACAACATAATTATATGTCCTACACCTTTTTAGACTGATCCTATCATCATTGCACTTACTTCTATGCTTAATGGAGGATAATCCACACTTGGTGGACATGTGCCTAGTTGTATGACTTATCATGTTGCTAACTCTTAACCATTTTAGATGCATCATAGAGGCCTTTATATATGATACATGAAACTCCCCTTAATACCGTAAACTCATAACAAAAGAAAGAAACAACAAAAAATGTGAGAAACAAAATATGGACCTCTTATTATCACCGTAAATGCAAAATTACAGAATTCTTAATTTCAATATGCTAACCCAAATGGGTGTCTTCATTACAGTAATCTACAAGATAGTGTTGCGAACTATCACCTAGAGCTCTCATAGAGAATCTTTGAACCTTTCTTAAATAGGTAGTTTTATGCTACCTGAGAAGGTTCTAGATGCTTAAACTTAATACCTAGGGCTGACAGACCCTAACAATACACATAGAGTCGGCCAAATATATCTTTCACAAATAATTTTAGAAATTTTGGTAGCCCAACTTCTGAAGGCCATAGCTCACAAATCATTGCTCTGATTGGCTATTATAACCACTTTCAGAAATGCTAGCTCCGGATCTACAAGCTTGGAATGTGCTAGCACCATTCTGTCATGTTTTTCGACCTCATCCAGACAATCTAAGGCCCCTAACAGGTAGCTTGATGATATTTCTACAAATTTTTCCACTAAAAATCTGGAATAACTTCTCTAATACTAATGCTTTAGCAATGAGAATTTTATGGTGGGCTTACAACTACAAAATGAACCTTCCTCTAGAAAATGAGAACATTTTGAGCTCATATGACATAGTTACTAAATATAGTAAGTTCACATAAATAGTAACCACCCTGTCTACTAGTCCATACTAATATGGAAATGGCTGAAAATAAAATATTTTTGGGTGATGCAAGATTGCCCTTACACCTAGGATGCTCCTGCATCAATATATAGGCACCTCTAGTGTACTATACAATAAATTGAACATCATATTGTTATTCTAATCATACTATGTTCATCTTTTGTGCTATTTATTGTGCTTCTTGTTCTTGGGTGAGTTCTGCCCTAAAGAAAATGCTTACATCTTCAATATTTGATTTGTCCTTTGTAGCTCATTGTGTAAAATTTGGCATATACTATCCTTTCTTTGATTTAAAACAATGTTCGCATCATATATCAAGTATATATCAATGTCCAAAGATATCACATAAGTTCCCATAAAAAATCCTTTCCCTTATGCCAAGTTATTCTTTCCTATCAACCTTGAAATCTTCATAGTTGTCAAAAACATGAAAATGACTTCTGCTAGGTAAGGGTAAACATCTAGGATATTTTCCCCAATTAGTCAAGTAATTATTTTGGTAAACCAAAATATTTCCTAAACATAATATATTATTTCCTTGCCTCGTGTATGTTCTTCATGTACATGACTACACCTAATAAATCATTAATACATATGTCCATACAACTTATAATTTGATATACTCTAACATATAGGATCATTGTACCCTATTCTATATTCCCTCAAGTATGCATATGCCAATTTATTGTCTATGAACACCACAAACCAAAAAGATGTCTCTATTGATAGTTAGTCTTCATAACACTTAGATAGGTTTATAAGTCATCAAACCGAAACTCTTTATTTACAACTTGTTGACTCATATATGGATGATATGTTTCCATAAATTACCACCCCAATGTATTTCTATACTTCACTCTTATCCAAAGTGTGAATAGTTGAATAACCTATGACCTCCCTTTTGAAGTTCATATTAAAAACTTATGCATGTCGTGGGATATTCAAAGAAGTTTTGGAGAAGATATCAATTTAACTCTATGAGACTAAATGTCATTGCACCCTTGTTAGAGGAAACATTCAATAACAATACATATTTTCATCTTGTAACATAGTTTATGTTCTTTGAAAACCCAAAATCATTAAAAGGACTTTCATAATTATCATTCTAATTGATTAACATAGAATTATTTATAATCTATTTGATAGATAGGGTCTTAATAGTTATTGGATAAATGTGTTCCATAAAATGACAAAAATTATATTATTCAATTAGATTCTCTATATTTTAGGCTTTAGAATGTCAATAAAAAACCTCTATGTATAATTAGACTACTTATTCATGTAGCACCTATAAATTTGCACATGCATATTCATGAAATGACCAATACTCTTATGTGTAATATTCTTCTTAGGAGACCATAAATTCATGCAATGCATTCAAAGACTTGTCACACTTTATGATACTTTAAAAAGCTATTTAAATTCAAATTTGTTTAAAAATAGAAGATATATATAGTTCCTTTCTCAAACAAATTTAATAGAGTACCTCCTACTTATAGTTTCCCAATACTTTATGTGGTGTGGGCTCCCATTAAGATGACCTTGCTTAAAAGTAGAGCTATGGTTTTTGACAACTTTTAGTAATATTTCCTGTGTTGGTTAGGTAATTTCTGAGCACACCCCATTTTCACATGCTCAAACTTAGAGACCTAAAAAGGTGGGGACTAGATGTTGGAGGAAAATATTCCAAATAAACTTGTGGCCCCAAAAAATATATTTTTCAGGAGACAACCTCTACTTAAAAAATAGTGTTGTAGTCCCCCCTCATGAAACCCCATTATATGTTTACTGAGCTTCATCAGTCTTTCGACCTTATTAAACAAGAAAGTATAATGATTCTCTATACACTAGAAAGAGAACATTTATAACATCTAAAAAATTATCAACATTGAAAAAATGTAAAACTTATTCCCTACCTCTATTTTGTTTAGCTTGTTATTCTTTAAAATATAACTTTGAGACTTGTGATTTCTTCATGGGCTACACAACCATTGTAAGAGTTTTTCAGAGGCATTATTACTAGTTACAATCTTTGAATCACCCAAAACTCTGAGAACTAGTTTGCAATGTAAATGTTCTACTCATTTGTTCCAATTCATATACTGTCATTCATCAGAAAATCATTGATATTATTGCTGGTTCATGTACTCTCAAGAATAAGACTTTTTTTGAATTATTTAATAAAAACTTATACATATCTCTTTCTATGCTATTATAACAATAAATTTTTATTGCTAAATTGTACTCTCACAAAGACATTAGGCAATTGATACTGGTAGATGACCTATGAACTCCCCATGTTCCAAAATGCAGCACCCTCGTTTAAGGAACTATTTATATAATAAAATATCCAAACTATCCTTGCCGAAAGTTGTACAAATTTAGAAAACCATTGACGTTAATGCACAATGTGAACAATTTTTTTCCCTCACAATTTTCTTCAACTATTTGCTTCGAGTAAATTGGATATGCAAGATATCGATCTGCAGATCATTGTGATGCATACTACGGTGTTGCCTTCAACATATCAACAGTTGCATTATGACGCCAAGCACTAAGTTCTGACAAACCAGATTTATACTCCCGATCAACTATTCTTCTCCTATTTCAAATATTAGGTTAAACCGAGAAAGCTCAAATTCCAACTTAACTACAAGTATCTTTAGATAATACTCTATCAATCTGCTTCTGTCAAGGATAACTTAGATCTTCTATTCCTTATGCAAAAGTTTGAGAAAGTCTTGTTTATTAATAACGTAAAAGATAGTGATAATATTAATGATTGTATGCAGATTTAAACACAAAGTACAGATACAACACACTTAGATTCTTTCCTTATGTAGGTTTACAGCACGTATATTGATTGAACACCTTAACACGGTAACATAAATGACCCAAAAGAGATACGAAACACACACACACAGTTTTGTTTACGACGCGCATTGAGTGGACAGCTCAATACGGTGACATGACACATAACACATACTTAGAGTTTTGTTTACGCGGACTTTACCGCTCAGTGTTCACTGACGTGCCCTAATAAAGGGTTTTACCAATTGTTGGCGCCAGCTGATTGTTTGTCTATGTTCTGCTGCTTGTTCCCATCGCCCACGTTTGACTGATTTTTCTGATTATTGTTGGCTGAGGGTGACACGTTGGCTTGAGGAAATTGTTGAGAGGGCTTACCCGCTGATCCGGATTCAGTGAATATAATTATGGGTGGACAGGGTTGTGCGTAAGAGGCGTGTCGACAGGGTTGAGAGGGTTGTTTGGTAGCAGAATGTTGACATGGCTGGTTTGGGTTACAACGTTGGGTGCAGATTACATTATGTATACAAGGTGGCAGAACTTGCTCTGCTACTCTATGAAGAAAAAATAATGTATTGCTCACCAAATTTCCTTCACCCATATTCAGAGCACTTGCTCAACCACTTGAGGACACAAATGTGGATGCCCAATGGGAAGAGATTTTTTGAACTTATATAGGATTGCAAAGCACGTTTATAGTGTAAAGCTCAACTCCCAAAACATAAATGACCGAAAGGTTAATTCATCAGTTCCAGAGCATCGGAATACAGAAACGAAAGGACCAAAACGGCAAACATATCAGGATGTCCCACAGCATCCGAATAGACAGTCATTTCTAAGTAGAAGAGCATCAGAATACTAACTCATTTGTGAATACTAGAGAATCAGAATACAGAAAGGAAAGAAATCTGGCATCAAGTCTGTGGCTATCTGCAAGGAATTACGATTATGGCATGACGTCATCAGAATCAAGATTATGTCACCTTTTAT
Source organism: Cupressus sempervirens (assembly GCA_028749045.1). Classification (NCBI taxonomy): domain Eukaryota; kingdom Viridiplantae; phylum Streptophyta; class Pinopsida; order Cupressales; family Cupressaceae; genus Cupressus; species Cupressus sempervirens. The sequence continues at coordinate 935,133,769 of CM053792.1, forward strand.
GTCGAAGCATTATGTCAGCTACTATTATAATTAAGATAGAAACTCTATTCTCCCACCATAGAATACAGTTATGCTACTTTCCTTTCCGAATCAGAAAATGGATTTTATGAGATATGTAGGGAAGAACAAGAACTAAAATACATAAAACGACTGACGTAGTTTTCAATTGTAGGAGGCTGAGAAATAAGAATAATAACCATAACAGTTTAAGATTTATACAGAGATAATATTAAGGTGAGTGCGGTCTCAATGGACTGTGTTCTAAATAAAAAATAATATGAAAATATCATATAAATTTTTGAATGCCATTTATAGAGATGTTGTAAATCGTTTATCAATTTGAATTTTATAAATATGGCCTTAACATTTTATTTTTAATAAAAATTGAATTAAATTAACAAATCTCATCTTTATTTTTCTATTTCGTTTTTATCAAAAATTTATTAATTATTGTTTAGAATATATTTTCATTTCAAAATTTATATTTTAAAATGTCAGTAAATTTATATTTTTATATTCGAAAATTAACTAAGAACAATCATTTATAAATAATACAGTTTCAATGCCAAATAATTTCAAAGCAACATATGTATTTTATCCTTTCCATCATCATACTTCAACTACTGTTAGTGTTATTTCATAGATAAAAATTAAATTAATTTTCCAAATAAGAGAGTGTAAAGGATGTTTGATTGAATAAAATGCAACGAGTTTGCAAGTAAAAAAGTCTTTTGCATCTACATGTAAGATTGAGTATGTAAAGTGTTAGATACTAGAATCACCATAGATTATGATTATATACCACATCTACAGCTTTCTTAGGATTGCACTAGTTTTCTTCCATTACATCCATAAGAAAATGTAAGATATAAATGGTTAGATATGCTAGTCATCTAAAATTTAAAGATAATTCGATTTATTTTAATGATTTTCTTGAATTTTTAAGAGCATATAATGTAGTTTTATATTTCTGATTTATATATATATATATATATATTGATGAAATTAGTTAATTAGAGAATGTACAATAGTACTAGTGAAATTTCCATTTTGACTTTCTTATATTTCAAATTATTGATACATTTTTTTTAAGGATGGAAGAATCTTAATACTCATGTATGATGTAGAATAAGAAATTATTGAAGAATTAATTATAGAAGTCTGAAACACACTTGCAGAAGGTAGGAAGTTTTATAGACAAATGAAGTTTTCTTTAAAACAATCTGTGATGATCTTTTTTCATCCTAGTGAAAGAAAGAGAGTAAAAAATAATATTGAAGGTTTCTTATATAGTTCTTACCTTAACTGTAATGATGCTAATGTAATTATGCATTATTTCACATTGATGGTAATTTATGTAGAGTTCTAGTTATCAATTTATTATCCTTAACCATTTTAAGAAAAATGATTTTATCTACTTTTTTTTTAAATTTACCTAATCATGTATGCAAATCATAGTCTACGTACTCATACTAGAACCTCATTTTTTCTCACATTCCTCCATGGTGTTTTGAATTTAATAGAAATATTTGGTTATAATGATTTTCTTATTTCTAGAGAACTATTGCGATAAAATAGGCTTTAAGTTTTAGAAGAATGTTGAGCTTCATTATGGGATACTAGGAAAACACATTTTCAAACAAGGTTTGTGAAAGCCAAGTTCCTACCAAAATTTTGAAATTTTGTAATGAATATTTGAACTTTCAAAGAGGCATTTGATTTGTAAAATTGTTTTTTTGGTATGTAAACTAGTAGTTATAACTAAAATTAAAATAAATGTATAGTTTTTAGAATTTAATTTTCTTAGTTGTAAAATATATAAGAACATTTTATTGTTTTTGGTATTCATATTTTAAGGTTTATACTATTTAATTACATTTTGTAGTGTAAAATATAAATTGTAAAAAATAAACTTCAATTTCAGATTTTGTTATAGCACATAAAATTTTTGTTTTGATTTTAGATAAGTGACATTGTTAACAATTCTTCTCTAATCTATAAGGATTTAAACTGTATAGACTAAATTCACTTGAGTTGTTCCAATTCTTCATATCAATGTTTAAAAAGAACTAATTAGTAGTGGTGATCATTTCCATAAAAGCCATTCGTGTTGTCATTTATTTGGTTGTGAAAACCCAATTAAATTATCAGAGAATCATTTCTATAATAGAGAACATAAGTTAAAATTTTTGAAAATCCAATTTGTAAAAGCTCAATACCTCAAGTCCTTTTTTGGTGAGTTGTAAGTAGTATATTATTTACTAATAGAAAAGCACTATTCTTTAAAAAAAGACAAATTAGTTTTGACGAGTTTGATAAAGTTGTCATTACCTAACAAATGGAAATCATTTATCTATATTTATTAATTCAATAGATAAAAATTAGAATCAATGACAGATAGTTGAAAATTTCTATGACAACCTAGGCCAACCATATAATTGAAACTAAAAATAAATTCCAACCCTAAATGCAAAACAAATGAGGATGAAAAAAGAGGTGATAGAATGGCTCTGTATCTGTCAATTCACTTTCCTAAAGCTGGGTCATCCAAATAATTACTTTCTTCTTATTCTATCCATGTGTTATGCTTCAATGGCATGGCTAAAAGCTCTACCTTGATAATATGCCATATGAATAGTAAACATAGTAGTGCATGAAGAAAATCAAAAACTACAAGGAAAAGATGACATGCATGGGGAGTGGCATATACAAGCAGAAATGAAGGCTCTAAGATTGGAAATAATAGTTGGGGAAGGTGGATGAAAAGAGAGGGAAAGGAGAGTGAGAAGAGAAGAATGGAGGGTGAGGAGAACGAGAAGAAAAAAATGGACACAATAATGTCGCTGAGAAAATCATTGGAAAGCATCCATCTATATTTGGCTATAGTTATCAAGGCAGGGAGGGTTCTTGCTTTTATCCTTGTAATTTTTAGTTGGAGAATTCGGGCTTATGCAATTCGATTGATTCAAGAAGTTATTGCTAGCCACTGATCTATTTCTTGTTGTTAATAAGATATTGCTAACCAATGGTCTATTTCTTGCCGTTAATAAATGTTAACAAAATCAAAGTTAATGGAGGAGAAAGTAGGGTGTTTAACGAATAACTTCTCAGAAACTAACAATAAATATTATTACCCAAACATTGCCATTTATTAAAAAAAACTAGAAGTTTATTAGAGAAGAAAATAGTGCATATATAAAAAGTTTATAAAAGAGAAAAATAGTGCATATAATGTTCTTTTGTTTTAAATTTATTTTAACAACATATATAAAGTCTATTTTTGAAAAACCTTGTAGTATCATAAAATATTTCAAAGAAATATGCCTTTATCATGTGATTTGTGTGAACCAATCATATTTGAAAAAATTAATATCATAATTATATTTTGTTAAAAAATGTGCATCTAGACATAGTAAAAATTAAAACTAATTTTAATATAAAAGGAGAAACAAATTTAATGTAATTTGTTGAAAATACTATTAATATTCACTTGTTAGGTTTAGTTTGATGCTTATAGTTCTACGATAGGAACTAGCAAAATATGTAGGGTAAAATTGTGTTTTAGTTTAACTTGAGGTTTGGAATTATTTGGTTGTTCAGTTTATACCTATGGATTGTCAATCTAGAGGTGTGGACTTGTGAAAGACATTCTATAGTTTGCTGAAGGGATGAAAGTAATATTTTAAGTGAGGATGAAATGCATGCTATGGAAAAGAGCGAGTCCTAGGTTCTTCTCCTAAGGTATCTAAGTGTGTGAGATAAATTATAAATCCTATAAATGATTCATTAATAAAATCTTACAAACCAAACCATGAAACTATTTGGAAAGCAAACCATAAGTTTATTGAATCAAATCTATTAATTGAAATTGTAAATGAAATCATACACCCAATTTTGTAAATCAAGCAATATTTCTATTTTAGTGACACGCATCATCATTGCTGCAAACATATTAAATTCCTATTAGAGGTTTAATAAGATCACAATAAAATTATCTATAGTTTAATCACACTTAATCATACACTAGCTTTCCAATGCTTTAATGAAACATTTAATTTCCTCTAAGGATATTGTTGAATAATAACAAACAAAATGAAGTCTTAATAACAAAGAATATTGTAGAAAATGGAGAATAGGAAGTCATGGGATGATTTTGTGATAGGGGGTTAATAGTATTTTTATGGAGAATAGGAAGTTATGACAGGAAGTTGATGTTATTTTAATGAAGAATGAAAGGTTGTGAAATGAATTGAATAAACCTATAACAAAACGTATGATTTTTCTTTAGGCAATTCAAAAGTGTTGTAGTACAAAATAGCTTATGGTAGTTTAAAATAAGATAGGGATTTAAATTTAATGAGTGAAGGTTGTTAGCACCGACTGATGGTATAATTGATGATGTTGGTAATGTATGTGAAAGAGACATAATAGTTGTTATAATTTCATTGATGTCATGTCTTAAATAGCTAGACATTATGCTATTTCAATAGAGTGCCATATTATTTCATTTCTCAAAAGAATTTGATTGATAAAGAGGATTTGAATAAAGTATGTTGATGACAAAGTTGGTCAGTATTGATATTCAATGGGAGCTTGAATGAGTTGGACTAAGATAATATAATGTTCGTTTGATTATTTTATAATCAAGTAATCATGTAATGTAATTATTTAGTTTATTTATTGACAAAACTATACAAGCTACACCAAGTAACAAGTTAAAAGAAAGAATATTGTATTAACCAACTGACTATTTTTTTTACTACTTAATTAGCAAAGAAAATGTAAAGTATTGTGTTAACCAAGTAATTGTAGGGTTAACCGAGTGATGTATTACCTGAGTGAAATGTAATGTTCATGTAGTATGAGCTACAAGAACATGTTAAGAAAGATGAGATCTAAGGCTAACTTGTGATGAAAATAAAGAATGTTCAAAAAGTTGAAATGCTAAAGACAAAGCTACTTGCAAGATCTATGATAGAAAATTGTAATGAAGATTTGGTGATGGACATTGAAGCAAGATAATGATCAAAACAATATTTAATAGAAGTTATATTTTATAGGGCACTAAATACATTAAATATAAGGTTTTTGATTGTATTTAAGCGATAAAATTTAGAAGATTCCATAAATTGGCAGATTATTATTTAAGAAAATGATCAATAAATTTTTTGGTTGCTAGTTGATTTCTAAATGGATTTGAATTATCGATAATAATAATAATAAAAAAGTAAAAAGAATCAATATAAACCAAACAAAGAAAAAGGAAGATCAAGTAGAGTTAGGGAAAGGTTAAAGCATGAAGAAGTGAATCAATTAGAAGGAGATGAGAGAAGGAAGAAGACAGAGCAGAAAAAAAATTTGAACAAGGGAGGTAGTGCTAAACCCAACAAAATATTTGACTGGTACTTTGTTAACATTGTAGCAGAAAAATATCTTAACTTAGTAGACCAAACAAGTCTATGAAATTGTATATAGTACCATCTTTGTGCATAAAAGTGTCATACTTCTATAAACAAGTATTCTTGAGAGAACCCATGGAAGAGGGAGTCTCAAAAGCTAGCTTATAACTCTCTATCTATGATGTGCAAAGGCTATGATATGGTGGCTCTCAAATGAATGAAACTATGCAACCCTTGCAAGGTGCACCATAGAATGAGAGATTCAAAAAGTAGAGGCAAGAGAGCCAATATCCAAGAATCTAGAATAAAATGCAATGCAAATGCAAGATACTCTAAATGAAATGCAAGCTAACCAAGAGAACTAAGCTAAAGCATAAATGAAACTAAGCTAAAAGGTATGTCATAATGTAAGTAGAATGAGAGCTAAACTAAAATGCAAAAAATGCAAGAATGCTCTAAGTCTCCAAAATCACCAAGATATCTTGCAGCATAACAATAGCATTAGAGACTAAGATTTTTGAATGAGGAGAGAGCCCTCCCTCTTAAAGAAAAATGGATGGTAGAGATTAAGAGGAAAAAAAGGCATAATTAAGGGAGGAGAACGCATCTTGAGTGATACATGTGCACAAGCATCTCAACCAATCACAATTATTGGTCAACTTTTGAGAGGGTTTGAAATGTGTGGAGGAGAATTAAAGTTATTTTAAAAATAAAAGATTCGTCTCACATAGGAAATTGTATATTCATGTGTAGACAAAAATGTCTTTTCTTTTATGTATAAAATAGGAATAATGCTTTGTGTGTGCACACTTAGGATAATAGATGAATGGAGAATTTTATTTAATTAAAAGGAGTTAATGTTATTTTAATTAAATATGAACTTGGGATAAAGTGCTCATACCATAGGTTGTAATCGAATAAACAGATTTTTGAGGATTTCATCAAAAAAAACCATTAGATAAATTATGGAAAAATGCTAGGAAACAGGCTCATAATCTAGATGACCATTTTTAGTTGATTACATTTGCCTTTTTTTGACTAATGTGTGATTTGTCTGGGAATACATTATATCAAAGAATGAAGAAGCTAAGATGATAGACAAATCAGATTATGAAGAATGAAGCAAAGAGAGATAGAAGATCTTGAATGCATAGTATGATAGTGATAGTACTAAACACTATGATAGAGATGATATCAGAACTCAAGAAGAGTACTAACACCAAAAAAACTAATAGATTAAGAGAAAATAGATAGATGTAAAAGAAGCAACAATGATAGAATATTCCTACCCCCTAGAGATTGGAATCAAAATGAGATAGAGGAGATCCATAAATAAGCTAGATTTGATCAATTTAGAACAAAGAAAAGTTCATGATGATAGATAAGCGATTAAGACCAACGAGTGACCACCAAGATATGCCCCAATTTGACTAACTTTGACCAAGAAAGATAAAGGATAAGAATTAGGTCAAAGAAAGAAGAAAGATGAAATGAGATGAACTAGAAATGAAAGGAAAGAGTGGAAGAAAGTAGAAATGATGAAGAAATGAAGAAATGATGATTTCCCCAACAAGATTCAAAGATTAAGCCGCAATAGGTCAGCCAACTACATAGAAGAAAGAAGAAATTTTTGACTAGCAAGATGAAGACAAATTTGGATTTCGATCCCAAAGATGGATCTAGGATGCTGAGATTAGAAAAGATACCTATCAAAACCATAGATGAGATGGTAAGATAGAAAGGAAGTGAGAAATAGGAAAGAAGACATAAGATAAGATTGAGAAGATGCAAGAAAGGATGAACGTAGTTAGCTGACAAGTCCATAAAAGATAAAGAAGAGAGCTCTCTCAACATGCAAAATGCAAAGCTAAGTTATAAAGAACCTTAATATGAAAGCTAGTATGAAAAGGTTAAATTTCCAAGGTTACATAAGTAGGTCCTAATTTATATCATCGAAGCTTATTAGGGACATTAGAAGATCATACAATCATCACTAGTATAAACTATGAGGATATGAATTTGATCTATATCGGATAGGTATGTGGGAATCCAACATAAGAATCAAAGAAATGTATGTCAAGATGACTAATACAATTAGATTTTCTAAGTTTAGTATAGCAAGATTACACCTATATCAAGGCATAAGCACTAGGATAACCCTCCAGTGTTGTCTTGCAAAAAAAGAGTCAAGGATGATATGTTTTTAAGCCAAAGTGTTATGTAGGACAAGCATGAATGCTCAAAACACTATAGACTAAAAAACTATACCCACAAGCAGAAATCTAGAAAACATGCCCCATGCCCCTAGTCTTCTAGTCAATGACATCCTTAGAAGACTATTACGGAGGTAGCATATAGCAAAGAAATTATAATAGACATCACAAAAAGAAAATAGATATCAACATACTCCTTTTGTTTAATTGTTTGTGTGTGTGTGTGTGTGAGTCACTTGGCCATTTCTTCAAGAGGTGAATCTGATAGTGAAAAATAAATGGACATTAGAGACTATAAGTAAACTATTTGAAAAGTGTTGAGAAACACTTGATGTCAAGTTGTGGGGTAGTGTTAAGAAACACTATTTTTTGAGTTGCCAAAGAAACCCTAATGCACAAGGAAACCTTAAATAGGTTAAGCAGTGGTGCCCTTGAGATGAGGACAAGAAATAATTCTAGGCTAGGAAATGTGTTGTAGAGTGTGTGATTGAGACTAATAGACATAGGTGAAAGGGTCTCAAGTAGCACCTATTTGCAGGTTTTCACCACATGGAAAACAATTCCAAGACCTTTTTCAATTTTTTTTCTTTTTTTAATTTTAAAATGTTTTTTTGGTGATACGTCAAAGCACCTATTGCTAGGTTTTCACTAAGATGATCACTTTTTTAGGAATTTTTCTAATCTTTAGGATTTTTTCAACATCATCTATGATTTTTTTTAAATTTTTTTAGAATGATTTAGAGATCATTAATACTCAAGCATGATCACATCATTTTCTCTCAATGTCTAGCAAGTTTTAGGACATGATGGACCAGCAAGCTGGTGGATAAGTAGAGATGGATAAGAAAGGAGTATAAAGCAAGTGAAATTGATCCTCAAGGACTAACTACTCAAGAGTACCCAAGCTAGAGAAAGATAGCCATATAAAGGAGGTTTTGGATAAGCAATGGAAACAATGAGGAATATAGCGTATAGGATAAGCAGTGAATCCAACAAGTGGGATAGCATATGGCATAAGTAGTGGAAGAAAATAAGAAAGATAGCATGAAAGCATGTAGTCTAAAAGAGTAGCCATGTCAAGAGACCTATTACAACCATGTTTTCTTTGTGTGATCAAGACCAAGGGGTCAACTAGATAGGATAGCAATGGGATAGAGAAATAAGAATGAAGTTGGATATGAAGGATATGAACGAATGAGCAAGAACAATAGAGAATCTCATGGATAAGATAGCCAATATGCAAGGATAGCTCAATAATGTCAAGATCAAAGAGGAAAAGGGAATAGATGAATTATGAAAGAACTACACATGATGCATGTATGTTAGGTTTTCAACATGTTACTAATCAAAGGCACCACAAGAAGTGGTTTTCACCATAAGAAAAAATATTTCTCTTTAATTTTGCTACCAAGACACCACACGAAGTGGTTTTCACTAAGGCACTATTTTCTTTATTCTTTTTTTTTTTTTTTCTATTTTTTAAGCCGTGTCAATTTAGATAGTGCTCCTATAGGAAGAATAGGTCATGATAAGCCAATACCATATATAAGTATTCCCTAAGATGTTGATAGGGTAATGAGAGGGAGATGATAGTAAGAGGAGGAGTATGTGAAGGATAAGAGTTAATGTCTTGAAATAATTGTAGGAATATGGATAACAAGCGTAAGCTTTAGAGGAGTTCATGAGGGTAGTTGAAAAATTGGGCAAGATCAACATTGACACACACCTTGAAGGGTGTTTGAATGATGGATGAATCATGGATGAAATAGTTTGAGGTTTAGATGTATGACGTGGTAGAAGAGATTTGGAAAAAAGTGGAGTGGAAGGCTTTGGAATATTTTTGGAAGATTTTTGGAAGAAGATGGAATGGAAACTTTTGAGGAAAGTGTTTAAAAGAAAATGTATTGGAAGCCTTTAGAAGCTTGATTGTCAATTTTGAAGTATTTTCAATATTCAAGTGTTTCAAAAGTGACTTGGGAATCCATTTAGATTTAGATTTTTCTTGTTCTCTAGATGCTTGAGAGTTCATTTCTTCAATGATGAATTTAGGAACCCATATTTTCTTTGATTTAGCTCTCTTAATAGTGGACCTTTGCAATCTCTTTTGATAATTTTCCTACTTAGGATTCGCATGTTGTTTAGATGGGACATAGTGATCTTCATTTTCCAATGGATTCTTATGTTTATTCTGACTTCCAAAGGACTTGGGATTTGTGGATTAAGAAGGCTGATATGCCTAGTTTAGATGGATAGATGGAAAAAAATTCATCAAGGATAAGTGTCTTTTTTGATCTCGAGGTATGATGGGAGAGCTACGAGTGGAAAATGTAGGAGAGGAAGGAACATAAGATCCCAACATAGATGGAAGGTTTGAAGACTTTAGCTTTGATGGATGAGGACCAAGGATATACTTAGTAGGTGAAAATGGATAGTGAAATAGGATATCAACATCTTTAAAGTGACAAAAGAGTCAATTCCATCAATAGATTCATGAGTAGCTTTGATAGGAACAACATTTTTAATAGGAGCACTTGAAGCTTGAGCACAATTTTTAAGTGGATATGGAGAAGTAGAACATGAGGGGACATTTTCATCTTGACAAGTAGCTTTGGATAGCATAGGAAGAGAACTTTTATCATAATTTTCAGTAAGGTTAAGGAGGATAATGAAAGTGGTATCTTCATCATACTTGGGGGATGGAAAAGACATAGGATATGGAGGGGTGTAATTTTGAAGGAGATGAAAGGATGCTTGATCTTGATCTTTTTTGACATGTATAGTTTTTTCTATTTGAGAGTCCTCTTGACATGGAGCCACTTCTAAGGACAAGGGATAACGAAAAGTGAATGGAATAGTGCTTGGATCTTTAGGCTTAGTAGCATGGAAAATGTTTGCAGCCAAGTGAAGGTTAGCTTGAGTTTCTTTTAGAGGTAGCCCTTGATGATAGGCATAGTGTATGTGAAAAGCATTAGGTTCTTTATTTGATAGAGACATGTTGGAAATATTTAAAGTGTTGGGAGATGCATGATTATTGGAAGAAGTGGAGGTATCAAGGAAACCATCACTAGACATAGGTACATTAAAATGATCTTTCTCAAGAAAAGTATCCTCATCACAAGAGTCATTAGAGGTATAATTAATCCTATTATCAATAAGATCTTAGATTTTATGTTTCATCTCAATTCAATATGAAGTACTATGCTCATTATATCGATCATAAGAACAATAGATATCCAAAATGGGTTTCTATATGAGCTAGACATAGGTAATGTGATGAGCTTGGTGCCAAGAAGTATTTGCAAAGTGTCATAATAAGAATCTTCCAAGGGGAAAAAAGTACTATCAAAAGTATTTATAGAGTCCTTTTTTTGTTTCTCAAGTGAATGGTATGCATCCATGTCTTAATTATTTTCTTGTTCAAAGAGAGGTCCACCATGATAGCTTGGAATAGGCTCAAAGGAGGTATCACTATCTTTCTCTCTAAGGAGGTCTTTAGAAATAGAAGATGAAGAAATTTGATGTTTTCGAGTAGAATATGTAGACCTTGAAGAAGATAAACCAAGTGTATGTATAGTTCTTAAGGGAGATTCATTTAAGAATTAAATCTTCTCCTCTAATGTTTTATCAAGTTTAGATATTATTTCTATCATATGCTTAGAGAGATGAAGGTAAGAAAGATTATTTGTCTTTTCTAGTTCTTTGTATTGAGCGTATAGATTTTGAAACTCTTTAGTTACATGGAGAATATCATCATCATCTAGTATTGGTTGAGGTTTGGTAGCACATCGTTTGAATTCCATAGTGGTAGATAGATAATCAAGCCTGAAGGAGACTAGAGGAAGCTAAGAATGTGAGACAAGACAAGTTGATGTCCAACCTAAAGATGTAGAGTGTTCACTCGCTAGAATACTAAACATAAAGTACCTTGTCAAGAGAGTGTCCAAGAAACTTACAACACTAGTGACTCAAGTCAAGATCTAGGTAAGAAGCCAAATATCAAAGTAGATAAAGCAATTGGGGTGACAAGTGAACAACTTTCCCAACCTAAGAGTGTAGTCAAGAAATCAAGGTAACCATTTCAGCAAAAGATAACTAGCAAGTAGACATAGACCATGAAGAAAGAAAGATAGAGAGCACTAAGAGAAAAGAGTCACTTTAATCATCTTCAAGTACTAGAGACATAGAAAATAAAAATCAAATGACAAGCAACACAGAAAAATAATATTAAGACTTGATTCTTTGACATGGTTGATAAAGTTAGACAATAGTTGATAGCATAGCAAATTTGATTTTCAAAAGAAATTTCTTTCCAAGCAAAATAGTGACACATGGAGTAGTCTTCAAAAAATGAAGCAAGTGACAAAGCAACCTTGCATGATACAAGCATATGTGAGGTCTTAAAAGAAAGCCCTAGAACTATCGTCATGTGTATGTTTTTTCATAGGTCTAGCAAATTTGCAACAGATGGAAGTGTTCATAAACATAAGGCATGCCTTGTTGCAAAAGTTTCTCTCAAGTACCAGGCATTGATTACACTAAGACCTTTGCAATAGTGGCAAAGATGAATTTCATTTGTTTGACACTTGCGTGTCAAAAATGGGTTGTTCATCAGATGGGTGTGAAAAGCACATTTCTGAATGGGGATCTTCATGAAGATATATATGGACCAGCCGTAGGGATTCATCGAGGATTCTACCACGGTCTCAAAATTAAACATATCTATTTATGGAATTCAACAAGCTGCCAAAGCTTGGTACGCCAAGATGGCTTCTTGTCTTCTTCAGTAGGGATCACAAGATGTCATTTTGATACAAATGTTTACATTCTTCATACTGTTGATTCACAGTTTCTTCTTGTGCTTTATGTAGATGATTTGATCATTACAAGGAGCACAACATCCATTATTGATAGTGTTAAGGCTACTTTGAAGGATAGGTTTATGACAAAAGACTTGGATCTACTACACTATTTCCTTGGCATCGAGATACATCAGTCTTTGTCAGGGATAACACTATCACAACCCAAGTATGCTCTTGAGCTTTTGGTTGAGTTTCAGATGAATGACTACAAGGCTACAATTACCCCATTCATTTCAAGTATTAAATTAGAAACCAAGTGTTCCTCTCCACTTGTTGACGTGACTATGTACAAATAGTTGGTGGGAAGCCTCATCTACTTGAAACATACACACCTTGACATCTCATTTATAGTTGGCATGGTTTCTCACTTCATGCAAAAGCCACATGAACTTCATTGGAAGGTAGCCAAGTTAATCGTACAATATATCTAGAGTACACATTTGCATGGGATACATTATGTAGCTGATACATTATGTAGCTAGTATAGATGGAAGTGTTGATAAACATAAGGCACGCCTTGTTGCAAAAGTTTCTCTCATATACCAGGCATTGATTAAAGTAAGACCTTTGCACTAGTGGCAAGATGATTTCCATCTGTTTGAAACTTACTATAAAAAAAACTCAGAAATAGGTTGTTCATCAGATGGATGTGAAAAGCACAGTTTTGAATGGGGATCTTCATGAACATGTTTATGGAGCAGCCATAGGGATTCATCCAAGATTCTACCCTGGTTTGAAAATTAAAGAAGTCTATCTATGGAACAAGCTCCAAGAGCATGGTACGCCAAGATGGATTCCTGTCTTCTCTCAGTAGGGTTCACAAGATGTCATTTTGATCTGAATGTTTACATTCTTTAGAGTGATGATTCACATTTGCTTCTTATGCTTTATGTAGATGATCTGATCATTACAAGGAGCACAACATCCATTATTGATAGTGTTAAGGCTACTTTGAAGGATAGGTTTTTGATAGATGACTTTGATCTACTACATTATTTCCTTGGCATGAAGATACATCAGTCTTTATCAAGGATAACACTATCATAGCCCAAGTATGCTCTTGATCTTCTGGCTTGGTTTGACATGAATGACTACAAGATTACACCTACCCCATTCCTTTCAGTTATTAAGTTAGAAACCAAGTGGTCCTCTCCACTTGTTGATGTGACTCTGTATAGACAGTTGGGAAGCCTCATCTACTTGACACATACACACCCTAACATCTCATTTGCAGTTGGCACAGTTTCTCACTTCATGCAAGAACCACATGAACTTCATTGGAAGGTAGCCAAGAAAATCTTGCACTATATCTAGGGTACACATTCACATGGGATACATTATGCATCTAGTACTAGTCTTCAGTTAATGGGTTACATAGACTCTGACTATGCGGGCGACATTGATTCTCGCAAGTCCACTTCAGTATATCTGTTTCATCTTAGTTTTGGCACCATTTTTTGGTAAAGTAAAAAGAAAAACACCATTGCTGTTTCATTGACTGAGGTTGAATATCCAAGAGCTGTGAATGCAACAACAGAGGCAACATGGCTTCAATAGATTCTGAAGCAGTTTGGATTTGATTTACTTAGACCCACCGTCATCCATTGTGGTAAGCAAGGTGCTATTGAAATCTCAAAACATCTAATCCAACATCAGCAGACCAAGCATATTGAGGTTCATATGTGTATGTGTGAATATGCGGCTTCTGCTAACACACACACTTCAACACGGTCTTTATTTGTAGATTCATCCCGGAATGAACATTGGATTGTTCATCCAAAAATCAGCCGGCAAGGCGACCTGTTGCCTTCTATCTAAAGGGATTTTGCTTGTTAGATATCCTCAGATTTGAGGTGTTAAGCAACTAGACCCTCTAAGAATGAAGGATTTAAGAAATGAAATTAATCTATATGATTATGCAAATTAATCTAGAATAAGAAATGCATTCTAATCTAAGAACAAGTAAAGGAAACTAGATTAATCATATGCATATTATGCTAAATGAAATTAAGCTAAGGATGCAAATATATGTAAAATATGAGCAAATGTGAATGAATGTGAGTATGAATTCCAACAGCAATTTGATGCAATTTCCAAATTCATCCTTCCTTTGAAATGAAGAGAGGAGGGTCTCTTATATAGATTTCCCTGAAAACCATCAACGGTTGAGATCGATTCGGATCAACGGTTAGGATTGAAGATGAGGTTTAGTAAAAGTGGAAAATTCCTTGAGAAAGGAGAGTTAACTGATCTAATTTGAGTAAAATAAGGAGTTAACTGAGCTTTTTGAGTAGAATAAGGAGTTAACTGATTTAATTTCTTTTTGAGAGATAGTTTACTCAAAGTTTCCATTTTAGAACTGAAGAGAAGATTTTGAAGATATTATTTAATTTAATAAAGTGAGATATGCTCTCATAATTACCTTTCTCATTTAATTAAAGAATTCTATTTAATTAATTAGAGGCACTTTTCTTATTTAATTAAATAACTTCATTTAATTAATTAGGAATAACTTCCCATTTAATTAAATAACTTTGTCTAATTAATTAGAATTAGCTTTTCATTTAATTAAATAATTTTGTTTAATTAATTAAAATAGGCATATTTATTAAATTAAATAAATTTAATTCCATAGTATATTAGCCTTAGGATATAACTTAATTTAATAAAGTATGAATACTTTAGATTAAATTAAATTCAAATCAAATAGGTTTAATGTGGCTAATATGAGTCAATACTATAGGAATTAAATAATAAGCATGATGAATGCAGATTCAGGTTTTCTGCATTTGACAATTAAGTCAAGTAGCAAGTAGCAGAATGAGAATTGCCTATTAGAATAGGTCTTAGGATTGATCAGGAATAGGCCAAAATTGGTAAAATGGCAATGAGCCAATTTTGGGGTATTACAATATGCACTACATCAGAGAGTTGGTCCATGAGCAAGTAATCGCACTACAATATTGTCCTACTAAGCAGCAGGTAGCCGATGTCTTCACCAAGCCCTTCATGGAGATCAAGTATATTCATTTGTGAGATCTCTTGGGGGTGAGAGATTTTTCACCAGGGGGTCACATGATCTTTCTCTGCTATATTTCACATATATTTCTTTTTGGGGCAGGGTTTTTCCCATGAAGTTTTCCCTCTTTCTTTGTTTGTAGAGAGATTTCATGCATTTCAAAATTGCATTGTACTTGGGAACATGGCCTAGTCACTGGGACCCATTATGCATTTCATCATAACTTTTGTGAGCTTAAGTGCATTCCCCTAAGTTGCACTTAAGGGGGGGTGTTAGTGTAAATAATTATTATTTATGCTTTACTTAAGTTTACTTAGATAAAAGCATTATTTTATTATTTCTTAGGTTATACACCTAGGAGTTTGCGCACTCATTTGAGTTGTCACGTTGACAACACTAGAGTTTGCATAAACAGCTGAGTCATCATGTTGACAACATAGTTATTTCCACTATTATTCTAGCACATGTTATCTACAACATAATTATATGTGCTACACCTTTTTAGGCTGATCTTATCATCATTGCACCTACTTCTATGCTTAATGGAGGATAATCCACACCTAGTGGACATGTGCCTGGTTGTATGACTTATCATGTTGCTAACTCCTAGGCATTCTAGATGCATCAAAGAGGCCTTTATATATGATACAGGAAACTCCCCTTAATATCATAAACTCATAACAAAAGAAAGAAACAACAACAAATGTGAGAAACAAAATATGGACCTCTTATTATCACCGTAAATGCGAAATTACAGATTTCTCAATTTCAATATGCTAACCCAAATGGGTGCCTTCATTACAGTAATCTACAAGACAGTGTTGCAAACTATCACCCAGAGCTCTCCTAGAGAATCTTTGAGCCTTTCTTAAATAAGTATTTTTATGCTACCCAAGAAGGTTCTAGATGCTTAAACTTAATACCTAGGGCTGACAGACCCTAACAATACACATAGAGTCGGCCAAATACATCTTTCACATATTATTTTAGAAATTTTGGTAGCCCAACTTCTAAAGGCCATAATTTACAAATCATTGCTCTGAATGGCTATTATAACCACTTTTTAGAAATGCTAGCTCCTGATCTACAAGCTTGGAATGTGCTAGCACCATTATGTCAAGTTTTTGGACCACATCCAGACAACCTAAGGCCTCTAATGAGTAGCTTGATGATTATTCTACAAATTTTTCCACTAAAAATCTGCAACAACTTCTCTAATACTAATGCTTTTATGCTGGGCTTACAACTCTAGAATGAACCTTCCTCTAGAAACTGAGAACATTTTGAGCTCATATGACAAACTTACTAAACCTAGTAAGTTCCCATAAATAGTAACCACCCTGTCTACTAGTCCATACTAATATAGAAATGGCTGAAAATAAAATATTTTTGGGTGATGCAAGATTGCCCTTACACCCAAGATGTTCCTGCATCAATATATAGCCACCTCTAGTGTACTATACAATAAATTGAATATCATATTGTTATTCTAATCATACTATGTTGGTCTTTTGTGCTAGCTATTGTGCTTCTTGGTCTTGGGTGAGTTCTTCCCTAAAGAAAATGCTTACATCTTCAATATTTGATTTCTCCTTTGTAGCTCATTGTATAAAACTTGGCATATACTGTCTTTTCTTTGATTTAAAACAATGTTTGCATCATATATCAAGTATATATCAATGTCCAAAGATATCACATAAGTTTCCATACAAAACTCTTTCCCTTATGTAGAGTTATTCTTCCCTATCAACCTTCAAGTCTTCACAGTTGTCAAAAACATGAAAATGACTTCTGTTAGGTAAGGGTAAACATCTAGGATATTGTTCCCAATTAGTGAAGTAATTATTTTGGTAAACAAAAATATTTCCTAAACATAATAGATCATTTCCTTGCCTCTTGTATGTTCTTCATGTACATGACTACAACTAATAAAGCATTAACACATATGTCCATACAACTTATAATTCCATACACTCTAACATATAGGATCATTGTACCCTATTCTATATTCCCTCAAGTATGCATATGCCAATTTTTTGTCTATGAACACCACAAACCAAAAAGATGTCTCTATTGATAGTTAGTCTTCATAACACTTAGATAGGTTTATAAGTCTTCAAACTGAAACTCTTTCTTTACAACTTGTTGACTTATATATGGATGATATATTTCCATAAATTACCACCCCAATGTATTTCCATACTTCACTCTTATCCAAATTGCGAATAGTTTAATAACCTATGACCTCCCTTTTGAAGTTCATATTAAAAACTTATGCATGCCGTCGGATATTCAAAGAAGTTTTGGAGAAGATATCAATTTAACTCTATGAGACTAAATGTTGTTGCACCCTTGTTGGAGAAAAAATACAATAACAATACATATTGTGATCTTGTAACATAGTTTATGTTCTTTGAAAACCAAAAGTCATTAAAAGGACTTTCATAATTATCATTCTAATTGATTAACATAGAATTATTTATAATCTATTTGGTAGATATAGTCTTAATAGTTATAGGATAAATGTGTTTCATAAAATTAGAAAAAATATATTATTCCATTAGATTCTCTATATTTTAGGCTTTAGAATGTTAGTAGAAAACCTCCATGTATAATTAGACTAATTATTCATGTAGCACCTATAAATTTGCACATGCATATTCATGAAATTTCCAATACTCTTATGTGTAATATTCTTCTTAGGAGACCATAAATTCATGCAATGCATTCAAACACTTGTCACACTTTATGATACTTTAAAAAGCTATTTTTTCAAATTTCTTTAAAAATAGAAGATATATATAGTTCCTTCCTCAAACAAAGTTAACAGAGTAACTTCTACCGATAGTTTCCCAATACTTTATGTGGTGTGGGCTCCCATTAAGATGACCTTCCTTAAAAGTAGAGCTATGGTTTTTGACAACTTTCAGTAATATTTCTTATGTTGGTTAGGTAATTTCTAAGCGCACCCCATTTTCACTTTCTCAAATTTAGAGACCTAAAAAGGTGGGGATTAGATGTTGGAGGAAAATATTCCAAATAAACTTGTGGCCCCAAAAAATATATTTCTCATGAGACAACCTCTACTTAAAAAATAGTGTTGTAGCCCCCCCTCATGAAACCCCATTATATGTTTACTGAGCTTCATAAGACTTTAGACCTTATTAAACAAGAAAGTATAATGAATCTCTATACACTAGAAAGAGAACATTTATAACATCTAAAAAATTATCAACATTGAAAAAATGTAAGACTTATTCCCTACCTCTATTTTGTTTAGCTTGTTATTCTTCGAATATAACTTTGAAACTTGTGACTTCTTCATGGACTACACAACCATTCTAACAGTTTTTCAGAGGCATTATTACTGTTTACAATCTTTGAATCCCCAAAACTCCGAGAACTAGTTTGCAATGTAAATGTTCTACTCATTTGTTCAAATTCATATACTTTCATTCATCAGAAAATCATTGATATTATTGCTGGTTCATGTACTCTCAAGAATAAGACTTTTTTTGAATTATTTAATAAAAACTTATACATATCTCTTTCTATGCTATTATAACAATAAATTTTTATTGCTAAATTGTACTCTCACAAAGACATTAGGCAATTGATACTGGGAAATGACCCATGAACTCCCCATGTTCCAAAATGCAGCACCCTCGTTGGAGGAACTATTTATTTAATAAAATATCCAAACTATCCTTGCCGAAAGTTGTACAAATTTAGAAAATCATTGACGTTAATGCACAATATGAACAATTTTTTTTCCCCCACAATTTTCTTCAAATATTTGCTTCGAGTAAATTGAATATGCAAGATATCGATCTGCAGATCATTGTGATGCATACTATGGTGTTGCCTTCAACATATCAACAGTTGCATCATGACGCCAAGCACTAAGTTCTGAGAAACCAGATTTATACTCCCGATCAACTATTCTTCTCCAATTTCAAATATTAGGTTATACCTAGAAAACTCAAATTCCAACTTAACTAAAAGTATCTTTAGATAATACTCTATCAATCTGCTTCTTTCAAGGATAACTTAGATCTTCTATTCTTTATGCAAAAGTTTGAGAAAGTCTTGTTTATTAATAACGTAAAAGATAGTGATAATATTAATGATTGTATGCAGATTTAAACACAAAGTACAGATACAACACACTTAGATTCTTTCCTTATGTAGGTTTACAGCACGTATATTGATTGAACACCTTAACACGGTAACATAAATGACCCAAAAGAGATGCGAAACACACACACACAGAGTTTTGTTTACGACGCGCATTGAGTGGACAGCTCAATACGGTGACATGACACATAACACATACTTAGAGTTTTGTTTACGCGGACTTTACCGCTCAGTGTTCACTAACGTGCCCTAATAAAGGGTTTTACCAATTGTTGGCGCCACCTGATTGTTTGTCTATGTTCTGCTGCTTGTTCCCATCGCCCACGTTTGACTGATTTTTCTGATTATTGTTGGCTGAGGGTGACACGTTGGCTTGAGGAAATTGTTGAGAGGGCTTACCCGCTGATCCGGATTCAGTGAATATAATTATGGGTGGACAGGGTTGTGCGTAAGAGGCGTGTTGACAGGGTTGAGAGGGTTGTTTGGTAGCAGAATGTTGACATGGCTGGTTTGGGTTACAACGTTGGGTGCAGATGACATTATGTATACAAGGTGGCAGAACTTGCTCTGCTACTCTATGAAGAAAAAATAATGTATTGCTCACCAAATTTCCTTCACCCATATTCAGAGCACTTGCTTAACCACTTGAGGACACAAATGTGGATGTCCAATGGGGAGAGATTTTTGAACTTATATAGGATTGCAAAGCACGTTTATAGTGTAAAGCTCAACTCCCAAAACATAAATGACCGAAAGGTTAA
This sequence comes from Cupressus sempervirens, assembly GCA_028749045.1. Classification (NCBI taxonomy): domain Eukaryota; kingdom Viridiplantae; phylum Streptophyta; class Pinopsida; order Cupressales; family Cupressaceae; genus Cupressus; species Cupressus sempervirens. The sequence goes on from CM053792.1 coordinate 935,154,157, forward strand.
TTCATCAGTTCCAGAGCATCGGAATACAGAAACGAAAGGACCAAAACGGCAAACATATCAGGATGTCCCACAGCATCGGAATAGACAGTCATTTCTAAGTAGAAGAGCATCAGAATACAAACTCATTTGTGAATACTAGAGAATCAGAATACAGAAAGGAAAGAAATCTGGCATCAAGTCTGTGGCTATCTGCAAGGAATTACGATTATGGCATGACGTCATCAGAATCAAGATTATGTCACCTTTTATGTCGAAGCATTATGTCAGCTACTATTATAATTAAGATAGAAACTCTATTCTCCCACCATAGAATACAGTTATGCTACTTTCCTTTCCGAATCAGAAAATGCATTTTATGAGATATGTAGGGAAGAACAAGAACTAAAATACATAAAACGACTGACGTAGTTTTCAATTGTAGGAGGCTGAGAAATAAGAATAATAACCATAACAGTTTAAGATTTATACAGAGATAATATTAAGGTGAGTGCGGTCTCAATGGACTGTGTTCTAAATAAAAAATAATATGAAAATATCATATAAATTTTTGAATGCCATTTATAGAGATGTTGTAAATCGTTTATCAATTTGAATTTGATAAATATGGCGTTAACATTTTATTTTTAGTAAAAATTGAATTAAATTAACAAATCTTATCTTTAATTTTCTATTTTGTTTTTATGAAAAATTTATTATTTATTGTTTAGAATATATTTTGGTTTCAAAATTTATATTTTAAAATATCGTAAATGTATATTTTTATATTTGAAAATTAACTAAGAACAATCATATATAAATAATACAGTTTCAATCCCAAATAATTTCAAAGCAACATATGTATTTTATCCTTTCCATCATCATACTTCAACTATAATACTGTAAGTGTTATTTCATATATAAAAATAAAATTAATTTTCCAAATAAGAGAGTGTAAAGGATGTTTGATTGAATAAAATGCAATGAGTTTGCAAGTAAAAAAAATCTTTTGCATCTACATGTAAGATTGAGTATGTAAAGTGTTAGGTATTAGAATCACCATAGATTCTTGAATATATACCACATCTACGGTTTTCTTAGGATGGCACTAGTTTTCTTCCAATACTTTCTCTCTCTCTAAGGAGGTCTTTAGAAATAGAAGATGAAGACATTTGATGTCTTGGAGTAGAATATGTAGACCTTGAAGAAGATGAACCATGTGTATGTATAGTTATTAAGGGAGATTCATTTAAGAATTAAATCTTCTCCTATAATATTTTATCACATTTAGATTTCATTTCTATCATATGCTTAGAGAGATGAAGGTAAGAAAGATCATTTGTCTCTTCTAGTTCTTTGTATTGAGCGTATCGATTTTGAAACTCTTTAGTTGCATGGAGGATATCATGATCATCTAGTATTGGTTGAGGTTTGGTAGCACATGGTTTGAATTCCATAGTGGTAGATAGATAATCAAGCCTGAAGGAGACTAGAGGAAGCTAAGAATGTGAGACAAGACAAGTTGATGTCCAAACTAAAGAGGTAGAGTGTTCACTTGCAACAATACTAAATATAAAGTAACTTGTCAAGAAAGTGTCCAAGACACTTACAACACTAGTGACTCAAGTCAAGATCTAGGCAAGAAGTCATATATCCAAGTAGATAAAGCAATTGGGGTGACAAGTGAACAACTTTCCCAACCTAAGAGCGTAGTCAAGAAATCAAGGTAACCATTTCAGCAAAAGATAACTAGCAAGCAGACATAGACCATGAAGATAGAAAGATAGAGAGCACTAAGAACAATGAGTCACTTGAAGCATGTTCAAGCACTAAAGACTTAGAAAAGAAAAATCAAATGATGAGTCTCCCCTTAGCAAGCAACACAAGAAAAATATTAAGGCTTGATTATTTGATCTAGTTGATAAATTTTGACAATAGTTGATAGCATAGAAAATTTGATGTTCAAAAGAAATTTCTTTCCAAGCAAGATAGTGACACATGGAGTAGTCTTCAAACAATAAAGCAACTAAAAAAGCAACCTTGCATGCTACAAGCATATATGTGCGGTCTTAAAAGAAAGCTCTAGAACTATTTTCATGTGTATGTTTTTTCACAAGTCTACCAAATTCGTAGCAGATAGAAGTGTTCATAAACATAAGGCATGCCTTGTTGCAAAAGTTTCTCTCAAGTACTAGTCATTGATTATACTAAGACCTTTGGACTAGTGGAAAAGATGAATTCCATTTGTTTGACACTTGAAGCTCAAAAATGGGTTGTTCATTAGATGGATGTGAAAAGCACATTTCTGAATGGGGATCTTCATGAAGATATATATGGACCAGCCATAGGGATTCATGCAGGATTCTACCACGGTCTAAAAAGTAAACAAGTCTATTTATGGCCTTAAAAAAGCTCCCAAAGCTTGGTATGCCAAGATGGCTTCCTATCTTCTCTCAGTAGGGATCACAAGATGTCATTTTCATCTGAATGTTTACATTCTTCATACTAATGATTCGCATTTGCTTCTTGTGCTTTATGTAGATGATTTGATCATTACAAGGAGCACAACATCCATTATTGATAGTGTTAAGGCTACTTTGAAGGATAGGTTTTTGATAAAAGACTTGTATCTACTACACTATTTCCTTGGCATCGAGATACATCAATCTTCGTTAGGGATAACACTATCACAACCCAAGTATGCTCTTGAGCTTATGGCTTAGTTTCACATGAATGACTACAAGGCTGCACCTACCCCATTCCTTTAAAGTATTAAGTTAGAAACCAAGTGTTCCTGTCCACTTGTTGATGTGACTCTATACAGATAGTTTGTGGGAAGCCTCATCTACTTGACACATACACACCTTGACATCTCATTTGTAGTTGGCATGGTTTCTCACTTCATGCAAGAGCCACAAGAACTTCATTAGAAGGCAGCCAAGTTAATCTTACAATATATCTATGGTGCACATTCACATCGGATACATTATGTAGCTGGTATAGGACTTCAGTTAGTGGGTTACACAGATTCTGACTATGCGAGCGACATTGATTCCCATGTGAATGTAAAGTTTTTAAGGGAGATTTATTTATGAATTAAATCTTCTCCTGTAATCTTTTATCAAATTTAGACTTCATTTATATCATATGCTTAGAGAGATGAAGGCAAGAAAGATCATTTGTCTCTTCTAGTTCTTTGTATTGAGTGTATAGATTTTGAAACTCTTTAGTGGCATGGAGAATATCATGATCATCTAGTATTGGTTGAGGTTTGGTATCACATGGTTTGAATGCCATAGTGGTAGATAGATAATCAAGCTTGGAGGAGACTAGAGGAAGCTAAGAAGGTGAGACAACATAAGTTGATGTCCAAACTAAAGAGGTAGAGTGTTCACTTGCTAGAATAGTAAAGATAGAGTAAAGCGACTTGTCAAGAAAGTATCCAAGAAACTTACAACACTAGTGTCTCAAGTCAAGATCTAGGCAAGAAGCCAAATACCCAAGTAGATAGAGTGAGCAGGGTGACAAGTGAACAACTTTCCCAACCTAAGAGTGTAGTCAAGAAATCAAGGTAACCATTTCAGCAAAAGATAACTACCAAGCAAATATAGACCATGAAGATAGAAAGACAGAGAGAAATAAGAGCAAAGTCTCACTTTAAGCATGCTCAATCACTAGAGACATAGAAAAGAAAAATCAAATGATGAGACTCCCCTTAGCAAGCAACACAAGAAAAATATTAAGACTAGATGCTTTGACTTGGTTGAAAAAGTTTGACAATAGTTGATAGCATAGAAAATCTGATGTTCAAAAGCAATTTCTTTCCAAGCAAGATAGTGACAAATGGAGTAGTCTTCAAACAATCAAGCAAGTGACAAAGAAACCTTGCATGATACAAGAATATGTGAGTCCTTAAAAGAAAGCTCTAGAACTATCATCATGTGTATGTTTTTTCACAAGTCCAGCAAATTCGTAGTAGATGGAAGTGTTGATAAATATAAGGCACACCTTGTTGCAAAAGTTTCTCTGAAGTACCAGGAATTGATTGCACTGAGACCTTTGCACTAGTGGCAAAGATGAATTCCATTCATTTGAAACTTGCTATAGTGGCAACTCAAAAATGGGTTGTTCATCAAATGGATGTGAAAAGGACATTTTTGAATGGGGATCTTCATGAAGATATATATGGAGGAGCTGCAAGGATTCATCTAGGATTCTACCATGGTCTAAAAATTAAAGAAGTCTATTTATGGACTTAAACAAGCTCCCAAATCTTGGTACGCCAAGATGGATTCCCGTCTTCTCTCAGTAGGGTTCACAAGATGTCATTTTGATCTAAATGTTTACATTCTTCTTAGTGATGATTCACATTTGCTTCTTGTGCTTTATGTAGATGATTTGATTATTACAAGGAGCACAATATCCATTATTGATAGTGTTAAGGCTACTTTGAAGGATAGGTTTTTGATAAAAGACTTGGATCTACTACACTATTTCCTTGGCATCGAGATACATCAATTTTTATTAGGGATAACACTATCACAACCCAAGTATGCTCCTGATCTTCTGGCTTGGTGTCACATGAATGACTACAAGGCTGCACCTACCCCAGTCCTTTTAGGTATTAGGTTAGAAACCAAGTGTTCCTCTCAACTTGTTGATGTGACTCTATATAGACAGTTGGTGGGAAGCCTTATCTACTTGACACATACACACCTTGATATCTCATTTGCAATTGGCATGGTTTCTCGCTTCATACAAGAGCCACATGAACTTCATTAGGAGGTAGCCAAGTGAATCTTGCACTATATGTAGGGTACACATTCACATGGGATACATTATGCAGCTAGTACAGGTCTTCAGTTAGTGGATTGCATAGACTCTGACTATGCAGGCAACATTGATTCTCACAAGTCACCTTCAAGATATCTATTTCATCTTGGTTCTAGCATCATTTGTTGGAAAAGTAAAAAGCAAACCACCATTGCTCTTTAATCGACTGAGGCTTAATATCAAGAAGCTCTAAAGGTAGCAACATAAGTTATATGGCTTCAATAGATTCTGAAGGAGTTTGGATTTGACCTACTTAGACCCAACATCATCCATTGTGATAACCAAGGTGCTATTGAGGTAGAGTGTTCACTTGCCAGAATCGTAAAGATAGAGTAAAGTGACTTGTCAAGAAAGTGTCCAAGAAACTTACAACACTAGTGACTCAAGTCAAGATCTAGGCAAGAAGCCAAATATCCATGTAGATAGAGGAAGCATGGTGACACATGAACAACTTTCCCAACCTAAGAGTGTAGTCAAGAAATCAAGGTAACCATTTCAGAAAAAGATAACTAGCAAGTAGACATAGACCATGAAGATAGAAAGACATAGAGCAATAAGAGCAAAGAGTCACTTTAAGCATGTTCAAGCACTAGAGACATAGAAAATTAAAATCAAATGAAGAGACTCCCCTTAGCAAGCATCACAAGAAAAATATTAAGACATGATGCTTTGACTTGGTTGAAAATTTTTGACAATAGTTGATAGCATAGAAAATTTGATGTTCAAAAAAAATTTCTTTCCAAGCAAGATAGTGACACATGGAGTAGTCTTCAAACAATCAAGCAAGTGACAAAGCAACCTTGCATGATACAAGCATATGTGAGGTCTTAAAAGAAAGCCCTAGAACTATCGTCATAAGTATGCTTTTTCACAAGTCTAGCAAATTCACAGCTCATGGAAGTGTTGATAAACATAAGGCATGCCTTGTTGCAAAATAGGCATTGATTACACTAAGACCTTTGCACCAATGGAAATGATGAATTCTATTCATTTGACACTTGCTATAGTAGTAGCTCAGAAATGGGTTGTTCATCAGATGGATGTGAAAAGTGCATTTTTGAATGGGGATCTTCATGAAGATATATATGGAGCAGCCATAGGGATTCATCTAGGATTCTACCATGGTCTAAAATTTTTAAAGAAGTCTAACTATGGACTTAAACAAGCTCCCATAGCTTGGTATGCCAAGATGGATTCTTGTCTTCTCTCAGTAGGGTTCACAAGATGTCATTTTGATCCAAATGTTTACGTTCTTCATTGTGATGATTCACATTTGCTTCTTGTGATTTATGTAGATGATCTAATCATTAAAAGGATCACAACATCCATTATTGATAGTATTAAGGCTACTTTGAAGGATAGGTTTTTGATAAAAGACTTGGATCTACTACACTATTTCCTTGGCATCGAGATACATTAGTCTTCGTCAGGGATAACACTATCATAGCTCGAGTATGCTCTTGATCTTTTGGCTCAGTTTCACATGAATGATTACAAGGGTGCACCTACCCCATTCAGTTATTAAGTTAGAAACCAAGTGTTCCTCTGCACTTGTTGATGCAACTCTGTACAGACAGTTGGGGGGAAGCCTCATCTACTTGACACATACAAACCCTGACATCTCATTTGTTTTTGGCATGGTTTCTTACTTCATGCAAGAGCAACATGAACTTCATTGGAAGGCAACCAAGTGAATCTTGCACTATATCTAGGGTACATGTTCACATGGGATACATTTTGTAGCTAGTACAAGTCTTCAATTAGTGGGTTACACAGACTCTAACTATGCAAGTGACATTGACTCTCGCAAGTCCACTTCAGTTTATTTGTTTCATCTTTGTTCTAGCCCCATTTGTTGGCAAAGTAAAAAGAAAAACACCATTGCTCTTTCATTGATTGAGGCTAAATATCGAGGAGTTGTGAATGTAGAAATATATGCTATATGGCTTCAACATATTCTAAAGGAGTTTGGATTTGGTCTACGTAGACCCACCATCATCCATTGTGATAATAAAGGTGCTATTGAAATATCAAAACATCTAGTCCAACATTAGCAAACGAAGTATATTAAGGTTCATATACACTACATTAGAGAGCTGATCCATGAGCAGGTAATTGCACTGCAATATTGTCCTACTAAGTAGTAGGTAGCGAACATCTTCACCAAGCCCTTCACAGAGGTCAAGTATATTCATTTCCAAGATCTCTTGTGGGTGAGGGATTTTTTACTAGAAGGGTCACATGATCTTTCTCTACTCTATTTCACATATCTCTCTTTTTGGGGGAGGGTTTTTCCCATGAATTTTTCGCTCTTTCTCTATTTGCAGAGAGATTTCATGCATTTTAACATTGCATTGTACTTGGGAACATGGACTAGTAGCTAGGACCCATTATGCATTTGATCATAGCTTTTGTGACCTTAAGAGCATTTCCCTAAGTTGCACTTAAGGAGGGGTGTTAGTGTAAATAATTATTATTTATGTTTTACTTAAGTTTACTTAGATAAATGCATTATTTTATTATTTCTTAGGTTATACACCTAGGATTTTGCCCACTTATTTGAGTTTCTATGTTGACAGCACTAGAGTTTGCATAAACAACTGAGTCATCATGTTGACAAAATAGTTGTTCGCACTATTATTCTAGCACATGTTGTCTACAACATAATTGTACGTGCTACACCTTTGTAGGCTTATCCTGTCATCATTGCACTTACTCCTATGATTAATGGAGGATAATCCAGACTTAGTGGACATGTGCCTGGTTGTATGACTTATCATGTTGCTAACCCTTAGGCATTCTTGATGCATCATAGAGACCTTTATATATGATCCAGGAAACTCCCCTTAATACCATAAACTCATAACAAAAGAAAGAAACAAAAACAAATAAAATAAACAAAATATGGACCTCTTATTATCACAAAAAATGTAGAATTACAAAATTCTCAATTACAATATGCTAACCCAAATGCATGCCTTCATTATAGTAATTTGCACGAGAGTATTGCATACTATCACCTAGAGTTGTCTTAGACAATCTTCGGGCCTTTCTTAAATAGGTAGTTTTATGCTGCCCGAGAAGGTCGTAGATGCATAAAATTAATACCTAGGGCTGACATACCCTAACAATGCACATAGATTAAGCCAAATACATCTTTGACAAATTATTTTAGAAATTTTTTTAGCCCAACTTGTGAAGGCTATAACTCACAAATCGTAGCTCTAATTGGCTATTATAATCACTTTTCAGAAATGCTAGCTCTTGATCTACAAGCTTGGAATGTGCTAGCACCACTTTTTCAAGTTTTTGGACCTCATCTAGATAATGTAAGGCCTTTAACGGTGAGCTTGATGATTTATTTGCAAATTTTTCAACCAAAAATCTGCAATAAATTCTCTGGTATTAATGCTTTAGCAATGAGAATTTTATGGTGGGCTAAAAACTCTAAAATGAACCTTTTTTGTGGAAAATGAGAACATTCTAAGCTCTTATGAAAAATTTCTAAACATAGTAAGTTCCCATGAAAGTAACCACCCTGTCTACTAGTACATATTAAAATAGAAAAGGCTGAAAATAAAATATTTTTGGGTGATGCGAGATTGCCCTTACACCCAAGATGCTCCTACATCAATATATAGTCACCTCTAGTGTACTACACAATAAATTGAATATCATATTATTATTCTAATCATAGTATGTTGGTCTTTTGTGCTAGTTATTGTGCTTCTTGGTCTTGGGTCAATTCTGCCCTAAAGAAAATTCTTACATCTTCAATATTTGATTTGTCCTTTGTAGCTCATTGTATACAACTTTGCATATATTGTGCTTTCTCTGATTTAATACAATGTTTGCATCATATATCAAGTATTTATCAATGTCCAAAGATATCACATAAGTTCCTATACAAAACCCTTTCCCTTATACCAAGTTATTCTTTCCTATCAACCTTCAAGTCTTCACAACTATCAAAAACATAAAAATGACTTGTGCTAGGTAAGGGTAAACATCTAGGATATTTTCCCTAATTAGTCAAGTAATTATTTTTGTAAACCAAAATATTTCCTAAACATAATAGATCATTCCCTTTCCTCTTCCATGTTCTTCATGTACATGACTACAACTAATAAAGCACTAATACATATGTCCACACAACTTATAATTCCATACACTCTAACATATATGATCATCTTACCCTATTCTATATTCCCTCAAGTATGCATATGCCAATTTTTTGTCTGTGAACATCAACACCGAAAAAGATGTCTCTGTTGATAGTTAGTCTTCATAACACTTAGATAGTTTTATAAGTCTTCAAACCAAAACTCTTTCTTTACAACTTGTTGACTTATATATCGATGATATGTTTCCATAAATTACTACCTCAATGTATTTCCATACCTCACTCTTATCCAAATTGTGAATAGTTTTATAACCTATGACCTCCCTTTTGAAGAAGATATCAATTTAACTCTATGAGACTAAATGTTGTTACACCCTTGTTGGAGAAAACATAGAATAACAATACATATTTTGATCTTGCAACATAGTTTAAGATTAAATAGAAATGAAAGAAAAGAGTGGAAGAGAGTAGAAACAATGAAGAAATGAAGAAATGATGATTTCCCCAACAAGATTCAAAGATTAAGCCTCAATAGGTCAGCCAACTACATTGAAGAAAGAAGAAATTTTTCACTAGCAAGATGAAGCCAAATTTGGATTTCGATCTCGAAAATGGATCCAGGACGTTTACATTAGAAAAGATACCTATCAAAAGCATAGAAGAGATGGTAAGATAGGAAGGAACTGAGAAATAGGAAAGAAGACATAAGATAAGATCAAGAAGATGCAAGAAAGGTTGAACACAGTTAGCTAACAAGTCCATGAAAGATAAAGAAGAGAGCTCCATGAACATGAAAAATGAAAAGCTAAGCTAGAATGAACCTTAATATGAAAGATAGTATGAAAAGGTGAAATTGCAAGGGTTACATAAGTAGGTCCTAATTTTTATCATTGAGCCTTACTAGGGACATCAAAAGATCATACAATCATCACTGGTATAAACTATGAGGATATGAATATGATCTATATCGGATATGTATGTGAGAATCCAACCTAAGCATCAAATACATGTAAGTTAAGATGACTAATACAATTAGATTTCCTAAGTTTAGTATAGCAAGATTACACCTATACCAAGCTATAAGTGCTAGGATAACTCTCAAGTGTGGTCTTGCGAAAAAAGTGAGTCAAGGATGATATGTTTGTAAGCCAAAGTGTTACGTAGGACAAGTATGAATGCTCGAAACACTGTAGACTAAAAAACTATACCCACAACCAAAAATCAAGAAAACATACCCCATGCCCCTAGTCTTCTAGTCAATGACATCCTCAAAAGACTATTAGAGAGGGAACATATAGCAAAGAAATTAGCATAGACATCACACAAAGAAAATAGAGATCAACATAGTCCATTTATTTAAGTGTTTAAGTGTGTGTATGTTAGTCACTTGGCCATTTCTTCAAGAGGTGAATCTGAAAGTGAAAAATATCGTGACATCGGAGACTATAGGTAAAATATTTGAAAAGTGTTGAGAAACACTTGATGCCAAGTTGGGGGGTAGTGTTGAGAAACACTATTTTGTGAGTTTCCAAAGAAACCCTAATGCATAAGGAAACCTTAAATAGGCTAAGTAGTGGTGCCCCCGAGATGAGGACAAGACATAATTCCAAGCTCAAAAATGTCTTGTAGAGTGTGTGACTAAAAATAATAGACATAGGTGCAAGGGTCTCTAGTAGCACCTGTTTCAAGGTTTTCACCACTTGGAAAAAAATTTGAAGACTTTTTTCAAAAAAAAATTTGTATTTTTTAATTTTAATTTTTTTTTTGGTGATACATCAAAGCACCTATTGCTAGGTTTTCACTAAGATGATCACTTTTTCAGGACATTTTATGATCTCTAGGATTTTTTCAACTTCATGTATGATTTTTTTTTTGATTTTTTAGATTGATTTAGAGATCATTAGTGCTCAAGCAAGATCACATCATTTTCTCCCAATGTGTAGCAAGTTATAGGACATGATGGACCAGCAAGCTGATTGATAAGTAGAGATGAATAACAAAGGAGTATAAAGAAAGTGAAACTGATCCCCAAGGACTAACTACTCAAGAGTACCCAAGCTAGAGAAAGATAGCCATATAAAGAAGGTTTTGGATAAGCAATGGAAGTAATGAGCAAGATAGTGTATAGGGTAAGCAGTGAATCCAACAAGTGAGATAGCATATGGCATAAGTAGTGGAAGACAATAAGAAAGATAGCATGAAAGCATGTATTCTAAAAGAGTAGCCATGTCAAGAGACCTAGGAGAACCATGTTTTCTTTGTGTGATCAAGACCAAGGGGTCAACCGGATTGGATAGCAATGGGACAAAGAAATAAGAATGAGGTTGAATATGAAGGATATGAACGAGTGAGCAAGAACAATAGAGAATCTCATGGATAAGATAGCCAATATGCAAGGATAGCTCAACAATGTCAAGATCAAAAAGGAAAAGGGAATGGATGGATTATGAAAGAACTACACATGATGCATGCTTGTCAAGTTTTCACCATGGTACTAATCAAAGGCACCACAAGAAGTGGTTTTCACCATAGGAAAAATCATTTCTCTTTATTTTTGCTACCAAGACACCACATGAAGTGGTTTTCACTAAGGCACTATTTTCTTTCTTCTTCTTCCTTTTTTTCCTAATTTTTAAGCTTTGTCAATTTAGATAGTGCTCCTAAAGGAAGAATAAGTCATGATAAGCCAATACCATATATAAGTATGCTCAAATATGTTGATAGGGTAATGGAAGGGAGATGATAGTAAGAGGAGTAAATGAAGGATAAGAGTTCATGTCTTGAAAGGATTGTAGGAATATGGATAACAAGTTTAAGCTTTAGAGGAGTTCATGAGGGTAGTTTAAAAATTGGGCAAGATCAACATTGACACACACCTTGAAGGGTGTTGGAATGATGGAGGAATGATGGATGAAATAGCTTGAGGTTTAGATGTATGAGGTTGTAGAAGAGATTTGTAAAAAAGTGGATTGGAAGGCTTTGGAATATTTTTAGGATGATTTTTGGAAGAAGATGGAATGTAAGCCTTGGAAAGTTTTTGAGGAAAATGTTCAAGATAAAATGGAGTGGAAGCTTTTAGAAGCTTGATTGTCAATTTTGAAGTATTTTCAATATTCAAGTGTTTCAAAAGAGACTTGGGAATCCATATAGATTTAGATTTTTCTTGTTCTTTGGATGCTTGAGAGTTCATTTCTTCAATGATGGATTTAGGAACCCATATTTTGCTTGATTTAGCACTCTTAATAGTAGACCTTTGCAATCTCTTTTGCACATTTTCCTTCTTAGCATTCACATGTCATTTAGATGGGACATAGTGATCTTCATTTTTTAATGGATTCTTATGTTTATTCTGACTTCCAAAGGACTTGGGATTTGTGGCTATAGAAGGCTTATATGACTAGTTTAGATGGATAGATGGGTGAAAATTCATCAAGGATAAGTTTCTTTGGTTATCTTTAGGTATGATGGGAGAGCTAGGAGTGGAAAATGTAGGAGATGAAGGAACATAACATCCCAATATAGATGGAAGGTTTGAAGACTTTAGCTTTTGATGGATGAGGACCAAGGATAGACTTAGGAGATGCAAATGGATAGTGAAATGGGATATCAACATATTTAGAGTGAGCAACATAGTCAAAGCTATCAATAGAATCATGAGTAGCTTTGATATAAACAACATTTTTAATAGGAGCACTTGCATCTTGAGCACAATTTTTAAGTGGATATGGAGAAGTAGAACTTGAGGGGACATTTTCATCTTGACAAGTAGCTTTGGATAGCATAGGAAGAGAACTTTTCTCATAATTTTCAGTAAGCTCAAGGGAGATAATGAAAGTGGTATCTTCATCATACTTGGGGGATGGAAAAGACATAGGATATGGAGGGGTGTAATTTTGAAGGAGATGAAAGGGTGCTTGATCTTGATCTTTCTTGACATTTATAGTTTTTTTCTGTTTGAGAGTCCTCTTGACATGGAACCACTTCTAAGGACAAGGGAGAATGAAAAGTGAATAGAGTAGTGCTTGGATCTTTAGGCTTAGTAGCATGGAAAAGGTTTGCAGCCAAGTGAACATTAGCTTGAGTTTCTTTTAGAGGTAGCCCTTGATGATAGGCATAGTGTACGTGAAAAGCATTAGGTTCTTTATTTGATAGAGACATGTTAGAAATATTTGAAGTGTTGGGAGATGTATTGGAAGAAGTGGAGGTATCAAGGAAACCATCACTAGACATAGGTTCATTAATATGATCTTTCTCAAGAAAATTATCCTCATCACAAGAGTCATTAGTGGTATCAATAATCCTATTATCAGTAAGATCTTATATTTTATGTTTCAGCTCAATTCAATATGAAGTACTATGCTCATTATATCGATCATAAGCACAATATATATCCAAAATTGGTTTCCATATGAGCTAGACTTAGGTAATGTGATGATCTTGGTGCCAAGAAGTATTTGCAAAGCGTCATCATAAGAATCTTCCAAGTTAGCAAAAGCTCTATCAAAAGTATGTATATAGTCCTTTTTTTTCTCTCAAGTGAATGGTATGTATCCATGTCTTCATCATTATATTGGTCAAAGATAGGTCCAGCATGATAGCTTGGAATAGGCTCGAAGGAGGTATCACTTTCTTTCTCTCTAAGGAGGTCTTTAGATCTATAAGATGAAGATATTTGATGTCTTGGAGTAGAAAATTAAGACCTTGAAGAAGATGAACCATGTGTATGTAAATTTCTCTACGGAGATTCATTTAATAATTAAATCTTCTCCTTTAATCTTTTATCAATTTTAGACTTAATTTCTATCATACGCTTAGAGAGATAAAGGTAAGAAAGATAGTGGTGGATAGATAATCAAGCCTAAAGGAGACTAGAGGGAGCTAAGAAGGTGAGACAAGATAACTTTATGTCCAAACTAAAGAGCTAGAGTGTTCACTTGCCAAAATAGTAAAGATAGAGTAAAGTGACTTGTCAAGAATGTGTCCAAGAAACTTACAACACTAGTGACTCAAGTCAAAAACTAAGCAAGAAGCCAAATATCCAAGTAGATAGAGCAAGCAAGGTGACAAGTAAACAACTTTCCCAACCTAAGAGTGTAGTCAAGAAGTCAAGGTAACCATTTCAGCAGAAGATAACTAGCAAGAAGACATAGACCATGAAGATAGAAGGAGCACTAACACCAAAGAGTCACTTTAAGCATGTTCAAGCACTAGAGGCATAGAAAAGAAAAATCAAATGATGAGACTCCCCTTAGCAATAAACACAAGAAAAATATTAAGACTTGATGCTTTGACTTGGTTGACAAAGATTGACAATAGTTGATAGCATAGAAAATTTGATGTTCAAAAGCAATTTCTTTCCAAGCAAGATAGTGACACATGGAGTAGTCTTCAAAAAATGAAGCAAGTGACAAAGAAACCTTGCATGATGGAAGCATATGTGAGGTCTTAAAAGAAAGCCCTAGAACTATCGTCATGTGTATGTTTTTTCATAGGTCTAGAAAATTTGCAACAGATGGAAGTGTTGATTAACATAAGGCACGCCTTGTTGAAAAAATTTCTCTCAAGTACTAGGCATTGATAACATTGAGACATTTGCACCAGTGGACAAGATGAGTTCCATTTGTTTGACACATGCTATAGTAGTAGCTCAAAAATGGGTTGTTCATTAGATGTGTGTGAAAAGCACATTTTTGAATGGGGATTTATATATGGAGCAGCCATAGGGATTCATCTAGGATTCTACCATGGTTTGAAAATTAAATAAGTCTATCTATAGACTTAAACAAGCTCCCAGAGCTTGGTACGCCAAGATGGATTTCTATCTTCTCTCAGTAGGGTTCACAAGATATCATTTTGATTCGAATGTTTACATTCTTCATAGTGATAATTTACATTTTCTTCTTGTGCTTTATGTAGATGATCTGATCATTAAAAGGAGCACAACATCCATTATTGATAGTGTTAAGGCCACTTTGAAGGATAGGTTTTTGATAAAAGACTTGGATCTACTACACTATTTGCTTGGCATCAAGATACATCAATCTTCGTCAGAGATAACACTATCACAGCCCAAGTATGCTCTTGATCTTCTCACTTGGTTTCACATGAATGACTACAAGATTGCACCTACCCCATTCCTTTATGGTATTAAGTTAGAAACCAAGTGTTCCTCTCCACTTATTGATGCAACTTTGTATAGATAGTTGGTGGGAAGCCTCATCTACTTGACACATACACACCCTAACATCTCATTTGCAGTTGGAATGGTTTCTTGCTTCATGCAAGGGCCAGATGAACTTAATTGGAAGATAACCAAGTGAATCTTGCACTATATCTAGGGTAAAAATTCATGTGGGATGCATTATGCAGCTGGTACCTGTCTTCAGTTAGTGGGTTACACAGACTCTAACTATGTGGGTGACATTGATTCTTGCAAATCCACTTTAGTATATATGTTTCATCTTGGTTTTGGCCCCATTTGTTTTCAAAGGAAAAAGAAAAACATCATTGCTCTTTCATTGACTAAGGCTGAATATCGATAAGTTGTGAATGCAACAACATAGGCTATATGGCTTCAACAGATTTTAAAGGAGTTTGGATTTGATCTACTTAGTCCCACTATCATCCATTGTGATAATAAAGGTGCTATTGAAATCTAAAAACATCTAGTCCAAGATCAGAAAACCAAGCATATTGAGGTTCATATGCACTACATCAGAGAGCTGATCCATAAGCAGGCAATCACATTGCAATATTGTCCTACTAAGCAGTAGGTAGCCAACATCTTCACCAAGCCCTTCATCGAGATCAAGTACATTCATTTTTGAGATCTCTTGGGGGTGAGGGATTTTTCACTAGAGCAGTCACATGATCTTTCTCCGCTATATGTCACATATCTCTGTTTTTGGTGGAGGTTTTTTCCCATGAAGTTTTCCTTCTTTCTCTATTTGTAGAGAGATTTCATGCATTTCAATATTGCATTGTACTTGGGAACATGGTCTAGTAGCTAGGAGACATTATGCATTTCATCATAGCTTTTGTGAGCTTAAGTGCATTCCCCTAAGTTGCACTTAAGGGGGGGTGTTAGTGTACATAATTATTATTTATGCTTTACTTAAGTTTACTTAGATAAATTCATTATTTTATTATTTCTTAGGTTCTACACCTAGGAGTTTGTGCACTCATTTCAGTTGTCATGTTGACAATGCTAGAGTTTACATAAACAAAAGAGTCATCATGTTGACAACATAGTTGTTCGCACTATTATTCTAGCACATGTTTTCTACAACATAATTGTATGTGCTACACCTTTGTATGCTTATCCTATCATCATTGCACTTACTCTTATGCTTAATGGAGGATAATCCACACCAAGTGGACATGTGCCTGGTTGTATGACTTATCATGTTGCTAACTCCTAGGCATTCTAGATGCCTCATAGAGGCCTTTATATATGATGTGGGAAACTCCCCTTAATACCATAAACTCATAACAAAAGAAAGAAACAACAAAAAATGTGAGAAACAAAATATGGACCTCTTATTGTCACCGCAAATGCTGAATTATAAAATTCTCAATTACAATATATTAACCCAAATGGGTTCCTTAATTAAACTAATCTGCAAGACAGTGTTGCGAACTATCACCCAGAGCTATCCTAGACAATCTTTGAGCCTTTCTTAAATAGGTAGTTTTATGCCACCCGGGATGGTTTTAGATGCTTAAACTTAATACCTAGGGCCAACAGATCCTAACAATACACATAGAATCAGCCAAATGCATTTTGACAAATTATTTTAAAAATTTTGGTAGCCTAACTTCTGAAGGCCATATCTCACAATTGTTGCTTTGATTGGCTATTATAACCACTTTTCAGAAATGCTAGCTCCTAATCTACAAGCTTCGAATGTGCTAGCACCATTTTGTTGAGTTTTTGGACATCATCTAGACAATCTAAGGCCTCCAGCAGTGAGCTTGATGATTTTTCTACAAATTTTTCCACCAAAAATCTGCAATAACTTCTCTGATACTAATGCTTTAGCAATGAGATTTTTATGGTGGGTTAACAACTCTAAAATGAAAACATTCTAAGCTCGTATGAAAAAATTATTAAACATAGTAAGTTCCCATAGATAGTAACCACCTTGTCTACTAGTCCATATTAAGCTCATAGGAAGTGAGAACATTCTAAGCTCGTATGAAAAAATTATTAAACATAGTAAGTTCCCATAGATAGTAACCACCCTGTCTACTAGTCCATATTAAAATGGAAAAGAATGAAAATAAAATATTTTTGGGTGATGCAAGATTTCCCTTACACCCAAGATGCTCCTGCATATATATACAGGCACCTTTGGTGTACTATATAATAAATTGAATATCATATTGTTATTCTAATCATACTATGTTGGTCTTTTGTGCTAGTTATTGTGCTTCTTGATCTTGGGTGAATTCTTCCCTAAAGAAAATTCTTACATCTTCAACATTTGATTTGTCCTTTGTAGCTCATTGTATACAACTTGGCATATACTGTCCTTTCTTTGATTTAAAACAATGTTTGCATTATATATCAAGTATATATCAATGTCCAAAGATATCACATAAGTTCCCATACAAAACTGTTTCCCTTATACCAAGTTATTTTTTCCTATCAACCTTCAAGTCTTCACAGCTGTCAAAAACATGAAAATGACTTCTGCTAGGTAAGGGTAAACATCTAGGATATTGTCCCTAATTATTCAAGTAATTATTTTGATCAACCAAAATATTTCCTCGACATAATAGATCATTTCCTTGCCTCTTCTATGTTCTTCATGTACATGACTACAACTATTAAAGCATTAATACATATGTCCATACAACTTATAATTCCATACACTCTAACATATAGGATCATCGTACCCTATTCTATATTCCCTCACGTATGCATTTGCCAATTTTTTGTCTATGAACACCACAAACCAAAAAGATGTCTCTGTTGATAGTTAGTCTTCATAACACTTAGATAGTATTATAAGTCTTCAAAATGACACTCTTTCTTTACAACATGTTGACTTATATATGGATGATATGTTTCCATAGATTACTACCTCAATGTATCTCCATACTTCACTCTTATCCAAATTGCAAATAGTTTTATAACCTATGACCTCCCTTTTCAAGTTCATATTAAAAACTTATCCATGCCGGGGGATATTCAAAGAAGTTTTGGAGAAGATATCAATTTAACTCTATGAGACTAAATGTTGTTGCACCCTTGTTGTAGAAAACATACAATAACAATACATATTGTGATCTTGCAACATAGTTTATGTTCCTTGAAAACCCAAAATCATTAAAAGGACTTTGATAATTATCATTCTAATTGATTAACATAGAATTATATGTAATCTATTTGATAGATATGGTCTTAATAGTTATAGGATAGATGTGTTGCTTAAAATGATAAAAATTATATTATTCAATTAGATTCTCTATATTTTAGGGTTTAGAATGTTAGTAGAAATCCTCTATGTATAGTTAGACTACTTATTCATGTAGCACCTATAAATTTGCACATGCATATTCATGAAATTTCCAATACTCTTATGTGTAATATTCTTCTTAGGAGACCATAAATTCATGGAATGCATTCAAAGACTTGTCACACTTTATGATACTTTAAAAAGCTATTTTTCCAAATTTGTTTTAAAATAGAAGATCTATAGTTCCTTCCTCAAACAAAGTTAATAGAGTACCTCCTACTGATAGTTTCCCAATACTTAATGGGGTGTGGGCTCCCATTAAGATGACTTTGCTTAAAGGTAGAGCTATGGTTTTTGACAACATTTAGTAATATTTCCTATGTTGGTTAGGTAATTTCTGAGCACACCCCATTTTCGCACGCTAAAATTTAGAGACCCAAAAGGTGGGGATTAGATGTTGGAGGAAAAGATTCCAAATAAACTTGTGGCCCCCAAAAATATATTTCTCATTAGACAACCTCTACTTAAAAAATAGTGTTGTAGCCCCCCCTCATGAAACCCCATTATATGTTTACTGAGCTTCATTAGACTTTATACCTTATTATACAAGAAAGTATAATGAATCTCTATACACTAGAAAGAGAACATTTATAACATCTGAAAAATTATCAACATTGAAAAAATGTAAGACTTATTCCCTACCTCTATTTTGTTTAGCTTGTTATTCTTTAAAATATAACTTTGAGACTTGTGACCCTCTACCATATTTAACAAAATTTACATTGCTTTATGTTCATGGGCTACACATCCATTCTAATAGTTTTTCAGAGGCATTATTACTAGTTACAATCTTTGAATCACCCAAAACTCGGAGAACTAGTTTGTAATGTAAATGTTCTACTCATTTGTTCCAATTTACATACTTCCATTCATCACAAAATCATTGATATTATTACTGGTCCATGTACTCTCCAGAATAAGACTTTTTTTGAATTATTTAATAAAAACTTATACATATCTCTTTATATGCTATTATAACAATAAATTTTTATTGATAAATTGTACTCTCATAAAGACATTAGACAATTGATACTGGGAAATGACCTATGAACTCCCCATGTTCCAAAATGCAGCACCCTCGTTGGAGGAACTATTTATATAATAAAATCTCCAAACTATACTTGCCGAAAGTTGTATAAATTAAGAAAACCATTGACGTTAATGCACAATGTGAACAATTTTTGTCCCCGCACAATTTTCTTCAACTATTTGCTTCGAGTAAATTGGATATGCAAGATATGGATCTGCAGATCGTTGTGATGCATACTATCGTGTTGTGTTCAACATATCAACCGTTGCATCATGACGCCAAGCTCTAAGTTCTGAGAAACCAGATTTATACTCCCGATCAACTATTGTTCTCCAATTTCAAATATTAGGTTATACCCAGAAAGCTCAAATTCCAACTTAACTAAAAGTATCTTTAGATAATACTCAATCAATCTGCTTCTTTAACATAGTATATATGGGGGCAAGGATAAGTTAGATCTTGTGTTCTTATGCAAAAGTTTGAGAAAGTCTTGTTTATTAATAACGTAAAAGATAGTGATAATATTAATGATTGTATGCAGATTTAAACACAAAGTACAAATACAACACACTTAGATTCTTTCCTTATGTAGGTTTACAGCACGTATATTGATTGAACAGCTTAACAGTGTAACATAAATGACCCAAAAGAGATGCGAAACACACACACACAGAGTTTTGTTTACGACGCGCATTGAGTGGACAGCTCAATACGGTGACATGACACATAACACATACTTAGAGTTTTGTTTACGCGGACTTTACCGCTCAGTGTTCACTAACGTGCCCTAATAAAGGGTTTTACCAATTGTTGGCGCCACCTGATTGTTTGTCTATGTTCTGCTGCTTGTTCCCATCGCCCACGTTTGACTGATTTTTCTGATTATTGTTGGCTGAGGGTGACACGTTGGCTTGAGGAAATTGTTGAGAGGGCTTACCCGCTGATCCGGATTCAGTGAATATAATTATGGGTGGACAGGGTTGTGCGTAAGAGGCGTGTTGACAGGGTTGAGAGGGTTGTTTGGTAGCAGAATGTTGACATGGCTGGTTTGGGTTACAACGTTGGGTGCAGATGACATTATGTATACAAGGTGGCAGAACTTGCTCTGCTACTCTATGAAGAAAAAATAATGTATTGCTCACCAAATTTCCTTCACCCATATTCAGAGCACTTGCTCAACCACTTGAGGACACAAATGTGGATGCCCAATGGGGAGAGATTTTTGAACTTATATAGGATTGCAAAGCACGTTTATAGTGTAAAGCTCAACTCCCAAAACATAAATGACCGAAAGGTTAATTCATCAGTTCCAGAGCATCGGAATACAGAAACGAAAGGACCAAAACGGCAAACATATCAGGATGTCCCACAGCATCGGAATAGACAGTCATTTCTAAGTAGAAGAGCATCAGAATACAAACTCATTTGTGAATACTAGAGAATCAGAATACAGAAAGGAAAGAAATCTGGCATCAAGTCTGTGGCTATCTGCAAGGAATTACGATTATGGCATGACGTCATCAGAATCAAGATTATGTCACCTTTTATGTCGAAGCATTATGTCAGCTACTATTATAATTAAGATAGAAACTCTATTCTCCCACCATAGAATACAGTTATGCTACTTTCCTTACCGAATCAGAAAGTGCATTTTATGAGATATGTAGGGAGGAACAAGAACTAAATTACATAAAACGACTGACGTAGTTTTAAATTATGGGAGGCTGAGAAATAAGAATAATAACCATATCAGTTTAAGATTTACAGAGAGAAATATTAAGGTGAGTGCGGTCTCAATGGACTGTGTTCTAAATAAAAAATAATATGAAAATATCATATATATTTTTGAATGCCATTTATAGAGATGTTGTAAATCGTTTATCAATTTGAATTTGATAAATATGGCCTTAACATTTTATTTTTAATAAAAATTGAATTAAATTAACAAATCTTTTTTTTTTTTTTTTAAATGCAAAAAGAGGGGTAAAAATTTATTAAGACAGAAAGGAATACAACAAGGAGAGCTCAACAAGGAGCTCGATCCTGAGCAACAAGATCATCAAATTCTTGCACCATCTCAAAGGACAGTTGCCCCCTATCCCTAATATTCCAACCCGGATCATGACTAGAAGCCCATTTGGCTAAACAATCAGCAGGTCTATTCCATTCTCGCAAAATATACTTGAACCTAATGAATTGAAAAGAGGAAGAGAAGAAAAGAATCTGCTTAACAACAGTGGCCAGCTACCAACTAACATCCTCAAGCTCTTGCAAAGAAAGCATGTTCACCACCACCTGGGAATCAGACTCACAAATAATCTTACTCCATCCCCACAAGCAACACTGTTCCACAGCATATAAAATAGCCTGAGCTTCCATGAGATTGTTAGTATAATCACCCTTATGAATTGAGAAAAAAAATTTAACATTCCCAGAACTACAACGAGCCACTCCGCCAATACCAGCCGGACCAGGATTCTCACGAGAAGAACCATCAGTGTTAATTTTCAGAACTCCACAGGGAGGAGGAGTCCAGTGCCCATCCCGGTTAACCCAACCCTTCCTCTAATGGTGAAGCTGCCTGGACATAGAAGGAAACCTATGAGCCGCAACCCCATCCTGCAGATGAAAATTGAGGCGATTACAGATAGCAAGATCAACCGGATCCATACCCCCATCAAGCTCACACTTTAGAAGAATAGTTTCCTGGAGAGAATGTGATATTTTCCACCAAAGGTGCAAAACACCAAGCCGAACATCTTGGAATATGCAACGATTCCTCTCCAACCAGATATGCCAAAGCATGAAAGATGGGCCAACAATCCAAGTAGCATGGAGAGAAGAAGACTTGGAGGGAGCACTACCCAAGCGAGCCAAGAACTCAGGCAAAGAGGAAGCATGCCGACAAGAGCAACCCCAAGCGCTCCACCAAAGGTGCCATATCTGAGTAGAATAGGAGCAATGGAAGAACAGATGGGAGACAGATTCCTCTCCATTACCACACAAAACACAATAAGAGGGGCCCTGAAATCCACGTTTACAAAGATTATCCCAGGTAAGACAACGGTTGTGAGCCACTAGCCACATGAAAAAATTGCACTTGGACCAAGAAACTTTATTCCAAACTTGCTTCCACCAAGGGACCTCAGCATCCCCAAATAATTGTCTAGTTATCTCCTGATACCCAGTAGAGACATGATATTTACCAAACAAGGTACCGCCCCAAGCCAATACATCTAGACCAAGCAAAGAGGAACACTCTCTAGAGGCAAGAATTTGAGAAAGCTCTTGACAATCCATGTCTGTACCTCCAGGAGGCCAATCAGAGGAATGCTTCCATCTATAACCAACAACAGGTCCCAATTGATAAGGAGTCTTATAATGAGCCACTTTATCCCATCCAGCGGCCAGAAAAGAGTCACAAAGAGGCTGAAGATGAGGGTATATGGATAAAATGGAAGGGAATCCATCCCAAGCATTAGACCAAAACAAAGCCTGAGAACCTCCTTTACATATCCAGAACAGACCCCTCTTCACCAACATCGCACCTGTCTTCAAAGTATGCCAAACCATTGAGCCACGACCTTCAAGAGGAAGTGCAGAAACAAAGCAAGGATCAACACCATGAAAATATTTATGAGTGATAATATGAGCCCAAAGTTGATGCTGTCCAGAGCACCATCGCCAATAAAGTTTAGTAGCCAAAGCTTGTCTACTCAATAGAGCAGAATGAAGACCAAGACCACCCTCCTTTTTAGGTCTACAAATAGTTGCCCAATTAACCAAGCTCCATTTAGTACTACGCAAATTACCACTCCAAAGGAATTGTCGAGAAAGAGCATCAAACTCCTTGAGAAAGTAAATAGGTGCAGCATGAACCATGCTTCTATTAGTAGGGAGAGCTTGGATAACAGCTTGAAGAAGAGTAACTCAGGTAGCAGTAGAAAGCCATCTATGAGTCCAATGATTTACCTTATCCTGAAGCTTGGTAATCAAATTTTGCCAAAAGAGACGTGGCTGCCTGGAAATAGCAATAGGAATGCCAAGAGAAGTCAAAGGAAGTGAACCTATCTGAAACTGTAGGATACGAACAATCCTATGTTGAATAGATTTAGGAGTGTTAAAAAAGTAAATGAAAGATTTGTGCTCATTAACTTTTTGGCCTGAAGCTACCAAATAAACGTCCAAAGCATGTCGAAAGGCTTCAACTTCCTTGATCCTAGCAAGACCGGCAAGAGTAGAATCATCAACAAATTGAAGATGGGAAAGAGAAGGTAAGCCATTACCCTACCGCCAGCCTTGAATAGAATTTTGGGACACCTAATGCTTAATGAATCTGCCCAAGCCTTCAGCCATGATGATGAATAGATATGGGGAGAGAGGGTCACCCTGGCGGAGGCCTCTAGAAGCACCAAATAGTTGTGAAGGTTGACCATTAATAAGAATAGAAAAAGAGCCAGAAGTAACGCAACTCATAATCCAAATAACCCAGTCAGAGCTAAATCCAAAAGAAAGAAGAATACTCCTTAGGAAGCTCCATTTAACTCTATCGTAGGCCTTAGCCATATCCAGCTTAACAAACATGGCTCTCTCCCTTGAAGTAGCCATAGAGTGAATAGCCTCAGTAGCAATAACCACCCCATCCAAAATTTGTCTTCCAGCAACAAAACCACCTTGTTCTTCTGAGATAATAATGGGAAGCCACCTTTTCAGTCTCTCAGCAATCAGCTTAGTAATAACTTTGTAGACCACATTACATAAGGCAATTGGTCTAAAAAACTCCAATTGATTAGCACCCTCTCTCTTAGGAATAAGAGTCAAGAATGTAGAGTTCAAAGCTCGAAGCATCTGCTTGCTAGCATAGGATTCTTTAACCACCTCCAACAAATCATGATTAATGATGTCCCAAAATTCTTGAAAGAATTCAACTGGAAAACCATCAAGACCAGGAGCCTTCCCCTTAGGCATGCCAAAGACCACCGCCTCCAGCTCTTCCAAAGAGATAGGACGCATGAGATAATCATTCATTTCTTGAGTGATAAGGGAAGGAATATAGGACAAAATAATATTTTCTTCATTATCAGCAGGAGGAGAGTCCTCAGAGAAGAGGGTAGAGAAGTACGAAATAGCCTCTTGGAACAAAGCTGGCAAGGAATTTAGTTGGATACCTTGAGAATTAACCAAAGAAGAGATAGTGCTCTAATTCCGGCGAGATTGCACTGTTTTATGGAAAAAGGTAGTGTTTCGATCACCTTCCTGGAGCCAATCAACTCGACCCTTTTGCTTCCAAAAAAATTCCTCTCGAAGTTCCCATTCTTCTAGAGCTCTAGAAGCAAGGGATTCATCTTGGCCAAGATCCTCCAAGAAACCTCGATCTCTAATATCCCTTGTGATGACATCAAGATTTTCTTGAGCAAGCCTCTTCATAAAGTGAAGATTCCCAAAGCATTCCCTATTCCATATCTTGAGCTTGCTTTTAACATATTGAAGCCTTTTAGAAAATGAGAACATTGCAGTACCATATGTAGGGGCACCATCTTTCCACCAACAAAAAACAAAATCATGAAGAGAGGAGTCACGAAGCCACATCAACTGGAACTTAAAAGGAGGATGCTTCAGAACATAAGCCCCTATAGCAGAAAATTTGATTGGCCAATGATCTGAACCCCTCCAATCAAGGATTTCTGAAGAGATAGTAAGGATGCCACTAAGCCAGAAGCAAGAAACAAGAAATCTATCCAGGTGTTCTGAGATAGCAGCAACACCAGTCCTGCGATTATTCCAAGTATAGAGGCCATTAGAAGGCTTAACATCAGAGAGATGCAAAATAGATATGTGTTGCCGAAGAAGAGCAGAAGAAGGCCCCAATCTAGCCAAACCACCATGCTTCTCTTCCAGACTTAAAACTGAATTAAAGTGCCCTACTAACACCCAAGGATGATAAGGATGACAATTTCTAACATATTGAATATGTTCCCAAAGTTCCTCCTTTCCCACAAGATCAACAGGTGCATACACATTAGTAACCATGATTACCTCTCCTGAGTCTAGAGCAGAAGCTACCATAGAGAGAGCTGAGCGAGAAGACATCCAGCCAAGAGGAGAAATTTTTTGAGGATCCCAAAATATAGCTAAACCACCAGCCTTTATTTTCCTATTTTGTTTTTATCAAAAAATTATTAATTATTGTTTAGAATATATTTTATGTTTCAAACTTTATATTTTAAAATGTCTTAAATGTATATTTTTATATTTGAAAATTAACTAAGAACAATCATATATAAATAATACAGTTTCAATCCCAAATAATTTCAAAGCAACATATGTATTCTATGCTTTCCATCATCATACTGTAAGTGTTATTTCATAGATAAAATTAAAATTAATTTTCCAAATTAGAGAGTGTAAAGGATGTTTGATTGAATAAAAAGAACAAGTTTGCAAGTAAAAAAAATATTTTCCATCTACATGTAAGATTGAGTATGTAAAGTGTTAGGTATTAGAATCACCATAGATTCTTGAATATATACGACATCTACAACTTTCTTAGGATTGCACTAGTTTTCTTCCATTACATCCATAGGAAAATATAAGATATAAATGGTTAGATATGCTAGTCATCTTAAATTTAAAGATAATTCAATTTATTTTAATGATTTGCTTGAATTTTTAAGAGGACATAATGTAGTTTTATATTTCTAATTTATATATATAAATTGATGAAATTAGTTAATTAGAGAATGTATAATTGTGCTAGTGAAATTTTCATTTTGACTTTCTTAGATTTCAAATTATTGATGATGATCTTTTTTCATCCTAGTGAAAGAAAGAGAGTAAAAAATAATATTGAGGGTTTCTTATATAGTTCTTACCTTAAGGG
The DNA here is from genome assembly GCA_028749045.1 of Cupressus sempervirens. Classification (NCBI taxonomy): domain Eukaryota; kingdom Viridiplantae; phylum Streptophyta; class Pinopsida; order Cupressales; family Cupressaceae; genus Cupressus; species Cupressus sempervirens. Next base: position 935,180,523 of record CM053792.1, read on the forward strand.
TAATGATGCTAATGTAATTATGCATTATTTCACATTGATGGTAATTTATGTAGTGTTTCTAGTTATCAATTTATTATCCTTAACCATTTTAAGAAATCTTTTTAAATTTTTTTTACCTAATCATGTATGCGAATCATAGTCTATGTACTCATACTAAAACCTCATTTTTCTCACATTTCTCCATGATAATAGGCATTATGTTTTAGAAGAATGTTGAGCTTCATTATGGGATACTAGGAAAATACATTTTCAAACGAAGTTTGCAAAAGCCAAGTTCCTGCAAAAATTTTGAAATTTTGTTATGACTATTTGAACTTTCAAAGAGGCATTTGATTTGTAAAATTATTTTTTTGGTATGTAAACTAGTAATTATAACTAAAATTAAAATAAATGTATAGTTTTTAGAATTTAATTTTCTAAGTTGTAAAATATATAAGAACATTTTATTATTTTTAGAATTCATATTTTAAGGTTTATGCTATTTAGTTGCATTTTGTAGTGTAAAATATAAATTGTAAAAAATAAACTTCAATTTTAGATTTTGTTATAGGACATATAATATTTTTTTTGATTTTAGATAAGTGACATTTTTAACAAATCTTCTCTAATCTATAAAGATTTTTTAAACTAATAGACTAAATTCACTTGAGTTGTTCCAATTCTTCATGTAAATGTTTAAAAGGAACTAATTAGCAGAGGTGATCATTTTCATAAAAGCCATTCGTGTTGTAATTTATTTGGTTGTGAAAACCCAATTAAAATATCAAAGAATCATTCCTATAATAGAAAACATAAGGTAAATATTTTGAAAATCTAGTTTGTAAAAGCTCAATACCTCCAGCCCTTTTTTGTGAGTTGTAAGTAGTATATTATTTACTATTAGAAAAGGACTATTCATAAAAAATAAACAAATCAATTTTGGTAATTTTGAGAATGTTGTCATTACCTAACAAATAGAAATTGTTTATCTATATTTATTGATTCAATAGATAAAAATTAAAATCACTGACAGATAGTGGAAAATTTCTATGATAGCCTAGGCCAACCATATAATTGAAACTAAAAATAAATTCTAACCCTAAATGCAAAACAAATGAGGATGAGAAAAGAGGTGATCGAATGGCTCTGTATCTATCAATTCACTTTCCTAAGGCTGGTTCATCCAAATAATTACATTCTTCTTATTCTATCCATGTGTTATGCTTCAATGGCATGGCAAAAAGTTCTAGCTTGAGAATATGCGATACGAATAGTAAACTTAGCAGTGTGCGAAGAAAATCAACTAAAAGGAAAAGATGACATGTATGGAGAGTGAAGAGGGGGAAAGGAGAATGAAAAGAAAAGAATGGAGGGTGAGGAGAACGAGAAGAATAGAATGGAGACAATAATGTCACTGAGAAGATCGTTGGAAAGCATTCATCTATATTTGGCTATAGTTATCAATGTGGGGAGGGTTCTTGCTTTTATCCTTGTAATTTTGAGTTGGAGAATTTGTTGTTATGCAATTCGATTGATTCAAGAAGTTATTCCTAGCCATTAATAAGATATTGCTAACCAATGATTTATTCCTCGCCGTTAATAAATGTTAACAAAATCAAAGTTAATGGAGGAGAAAGTAGGGTGTTTAAGGAATAACGTCACACAAACTAAAAACAAATATTATTATCCAAACATTGTCATTTATTAAAAAAAATTAGAAGTTTATTACAGAAGAAAATAGTGCATATATTAAAAGTTTATAAAGGAAAATAGTGCATATGATGTTCTTTTGTATTTAATTTATTTTAACAACATATATAAAGTCTATTTTTAAAAAACTTTATAGTATAACAAAATATTTTAAAGAAATCTGCCTTTATCGGGTGATTTGTGTGAAGCAATCATATTTGAAAAAATTAATATTATAATTATATTTTGTTAAAAAATGTGCATCTAGACATAATAAAAACTAAAACTACTTTTAAAAAGAGAAATAAATTTAATGTAATTTGATGAAAATACAATTAATATTCACTTGTTAGGTTTAGTTTGATGCTTATAGTTCTATGATAGGAACTAACAAAATATGTAGGGTAAAATTGTGTTTTAGTTTATCTTGAGGTTTTGAATTATTTGGTTCCTTAGTTTATACCTATGGATTTTCAATCTAGAGGTGTGGACTTATGAAAGACATTCTACAGTTTGCTAAAGGGATGAAAGTAATATTTTAAGTAAGGATGAAATGCATGCTATGGAAAAGAGCGAGTCCTAGGTTCTTCTTCTAAGGTATCTAAGTGTGTGAGATAAATTATAAATCCTATAAATGATTCATTAATCAAATCTTACAAAGCAAGAATATTGTAGAAAAAAGAAATGAAACTATATGATGATTTTGTGATAGGGGGTTAATAATATTTTTATGGATAATAAGAACTTATGATAGGAAGTTGATGTTATTTTAATGAAGAATGAAAGGTTGCAACATGAGTTGTATAAACCTATAACAAAAAGTGTGATGGTATAATTGATGATGTTGATAATGTATGTGAACAAGAAATAATAGTTGTTATAATTTCATTGATGTCATGTCTTAAATAGCTAGACATTATGCTATTTCAATAGAGTGCCATATCATTTCTTTTCTCAAAAGAATTTGATTGATAAAGAGGATTTGACTAAAGTATGTTGATGACAAAGTTGGTAAGTATTGATATTGAATGGGAGCTTGAATGAGTTGGACTAAGATAATATAATGTTGGTTTAATTATTTTATAGTCAAGTAATCATGTAATGTAATTATTTAGTTTATTTATTCACCAATCTATACAAGCTACACCAAGTAACAAGTTAAAAGAAAGAATATTGTATTAAACAAGTGACTATTATTTTTACAGAGTAATCAACAAAGAAAATGTAAAGTATAGTGTTAACCAAGTAATTGTAGGGTTAACTAAGTGACGTATTGCCTCAGTGAAATGTAATGTTCATGTAGTATGAGCTACGAGAACATGTTAAGAAAGATGAGATGTAAGGCTGACTTGTGATGAAAATAAAGAATGTTGAAAAAGCTGAAAGGCTAAAGACAAAGCTAGTTGCAAGATCTATGACAGAAAATTGTAATGAAGATTTGGTGATGGAGATTGAAGAAAAATAAGGATTAGAACAAAATTTAATAAAAGTTATATTTTATAGGGGACTAAATACATTAAATATAAGATTTGTGATTGTGTTTAAGCAGTAAAATTTAGAAGATTCGATAAAGTGGCAGATTATTTTTAAGAAGATGATCAAGAAATTTTTTTGTTGCTAGTTGATTTCTAAATGGATTTGAGTTATTGATAATAATTTTTTTAAAAAGTAGAAAGAATCAAGGTAAACCAATCAAAGAAAAAGGAAGATCAAGTAGAGTTAGGGAAAAGTTAAAGCGTGAAGAAGTGAATCAACTAGAAGGAGATGAGAGAAGGAAGAAGACAAAGAGGAAAAAATATCTGAACAAGAAAGGTAGTGCTAAACCCAACAAAATATTTGACTGCTAGTTTGTTAACATTGTAGAAGAAAAATATCTTAACCCAGTAGACCAAACAAATCTATGAAATTGTATATAGTACCATCTTTGTGCATAAAAGTCTCACACTTCTATAAAGAATTATTCTTGAGATAACCCATGTAAGAGGGAGTCTCAAAAGCCAACTTATAGCTCTCTATCTATGATATGCAAAGGCTATGAGATGGTGGCTCTCAAATTAATCAAACTATGCAACCCTTGCAAGGTGCACCATAGAATGAGAGATTCAAAAAGTAGACGCAAGAGTGCCAATATCCAAGAATGTAGAATAAAATGCAATGCAAATGCAAGCTTCTCTAAATGAAATGAAAGCTAACAAAGAGAACTAAGCTAAAGCATAAATGAAACTAAACTAAAAAGTATGCCATAATGTAAGTAGAATGAGAGCTAATCTAAAATGCAAAAAATGCAAGAATGCTCCAAGTCTCCAAAATCACCAAGAAATCCTGAAGCATAACAATAGCATTAGAGACTAAGATTTTTGAATGAGGAGAGAGCCCTCCCTTTTAAAGAAAAATGGGCAGTAGAGATTAAGAGGCAAAAGAGGCATAATCAAGGGAGGAGAATGCATCTTGAGTGATCCATGTGCACAAGCATCTCAACCAATCACAATTAATAGTTGAATTTTGAGAGGGTTTGAAATGTGTGGAGGAGAATTAAAGTTATTTTTAAAATAAAAGATTCCCCTCACATAGGAAATTGTAAATTGATGTGTAGACAAAAATGCTTTTTCTTTTATGTATAAAATAGGAATAATGCTTTGTGTGTGCACACTTAGGATAATAGATGAATGGAGAATTTGTTTAATTAAAAGGAGGATATGTTATTTTAATTAAATATGAAATTGGGATAAAGTGGTCGTAGCATAGGTTATAATCGAATAAATAGATTTTTGAGGATTTGATCAAAAATAACCATTAGATAAATTATGGAAAAATGCTAGAAAAGGGGCTCATAGTCTAGATGACCATTTTTAGTTGATTACATTTGCCTCCTCTTTGACTAATGTGTGATTGGTCTGGGAATACACACTACTACACAATATAGTAATTTAAGACATTTATTTTAGACAAAATTAATATATTTTTTTGAAATATTTAATCTTTAATTTTGAATATTTTAAAATGAAATTAGAACTATCTTTAATAATCTCAAACAAAATGTATAGAAAAATGAGGAAACTTGCATTTTGGCAAGCATTGATCAAGCCGACAGGAAGAAAAAATAATTTCACATGCATTTTCGCCAAGACTAAAGTGGGAAGGTAGATTTTTTTCCTCTCTAGTTTGTAAACTATTAATCTCTCATTTCGTTTGCTCGTTTTGCAGGAGTGTCAAAAAAGATGCAACTTGTGAGCTCTATAACATGTCTGTTCTCTACACTAACATTGAGGTATACTCTTAAACCCTAAGCACGAGAAATTAAAATTACTAATACCACCTATTTACCTATTTAGATGTTTCAATGAGTGATCTGAATCCTTCAGTACGGTGAAGAAATTTTAGGATAGATATAAAAACCCCATTTCTTAGGGAAAACTTTGTAACAGGTCATGTATCATGGCTACTACTGAACCATCCTTTATTGCCTCCTTTTGGTAAGTAAACCCATTTGCTATTACATAGGGGTCTTGCATAAGGTCTATCAAATAAAATGAGCCCCAGAATAAATGAAAAGCTAAGGTATTTTTTATTTATATGGGGGGAGATTAATTTGATTTCTTTCCCTACATCAAAACCTGACTAACAAACAAAGTGATTGGGCATTCTCTCCAGCAGGATGAGAAGGAATATTTGTATCCTGTGGGAAAAAAAATTTCTTAGTTTATTCCAGTGAACATAGAGAGAAGGTTTGGATTATCCATTTGAAAAAAATTCTCTGTAGTCGGTTGGCCGATTATCAAACATCATCTGTTTATTTTGGGATCCACCTTCTGCTCTTGTTGAGGGCCCTTATATCTAAGGTAAGAATGATAACCAAATAAAAAGTTGACCTTTATGCCTTGGACTTGAGTGCAGACGCCATGTCAGTTCCCATGATTTGTAGCCCCTTCCCATAATATCTCCAGCCTAATGCATATTACTAGCAAGATATAAGCACCTTGGTGAGGTCAGGGATTAATCAGAACCCATGTCAAAACCCTCAAATTGAAATGAGTTAGTCAATAGATGGCTCTAGTTGTACAATAACACATTCTCTTTGACCAATCCATCCAAGAGAATAGATAGCCCTAGTAGGTTAGTATAACCAAACATTCTGAGAAGTGTGAAGGCAGTAGTTGTAACATTGATATCAGAAACCAACCCTTAAGAGTCTTACAAGTAATACATGCAAACTATCATATGCCATCTATTAGGAATTCATAAACCTCCAAAGATCATAGCTTTAACCACATTACATAGACCATAGAATCTTTCAAGCCCTGTTAGGTTTATGATATGCCCATTTAAGATTTAGGGGGAAAAAAGAAGCAACTTAGAGTACTTGCCATTAACTACACTTAAGATACCATAGAATATTTTAGTGCCTATTTGTTTTATGATATGCCCATGTAAGATTAAGGTAGAGAAAAAAGAATCATTTATGCTTCTTCATCCTCTATCAATCATGTTTAAGTGGAAAGATCATGCTCTGACACAATAAGATACCAGGGCTCGGGTTTTAACAGTACTGGAATTGAACTACCATTAGCAAAGATCAAATCCATGAGGTGTACTTCCTCACTTGACCCCACATTTCCTCAAAACCCCCACAAAACTCATTTGAATCTTGATATAGAGCAACAAATTACTTAACATGAATCTACAAAAATTGCAACTATAAGTCATGACTACAAAAATTGCAACTATAAGTCTGGCCAAGTAATAGACTGATGATTAATCGTGATTGCATATAAAGTGCATATCCCCTATTTTTTGAATAACAGAGTTTATCATAGTCAAGGATTACCTTTGTAGTAGTTATGTTTAGTAGATATGGAAGAAAAAAGGCAATATTTTTATCCATTATACATAAGTGTTCTATATAATAGAATTAGTATAATAGTTTAGGCATTAGCTATTTAATATGGGAGGAAGAGTTAACTATTCTTGTACTTCTTGCAGAAGTTTTCCCTAAATCATGGTTTGTAATATAGCAACTAACTACTATTTTACTATTACAAAAACACCTATGCATTATTTGGCAAAACAACTGTGTTATTACTAAAATATTGAATTAAGTGCAACACTTTTCACACCCTACCTTGTTGCCATGGCAATGATAAGTTCTACAATATTTTATCCACAAAATGACTTATATAGTAGCAATAAAGGATGCATACATGCTATGAATTGAAATGAACATGTAGAGTTGTAGAAAAGAAAATAGTACCAGTGCCTCCAGTGGCTTTCTTTGTGCCTCTCCTATAGATAAATGCCCAACACCATTATTAATGTATGTAAAAAAAACCATTAGATAAATTATGGAAAAATGCTAGAAAAGGGGCTCATAGCCTAGATGACCATTTTTAGTTGAATACATTTTCCCCTCTTTGACTAATGTGTGATTGGTTTGGGAATACATTATGTCAAAGAATGAAGAAGCTTAGATGATAGAGAGATCTGATTATGAAGAATGAAGCAAAGAGAGATAGAAGATCTTGAATGCATAGTATGATAGTGAGAGTACTAAACACTACGATAGAGATGATATCAGAACTCAAGAAGAGTACTAACACCAAAAAAAAGTGATAGATCAAGAGAAAATAGATAGATATAGAAGAAAGCAATTTGAAACAATGATAGAATATTCTTGCCCCTTCAGGATTGAAATCAAAATGAGATAGAGGAGATGCATAAATAAGCTAGATTTGATCAATTTAGGACAAAGAAAAGTTCATGATGCTATATAAGAGATTAAGACCAACAAGTGACCACCGAGATATGCCCTAATTTGAGTAACTTTGACCAAGAAAAATAAAGCATAAGAATTAGGTCAAAGAAAGAAGAAAGATGAAATGAGATGAAATAGAAATGAAAGCAAAGAGTGGAAGAGAGTAGAAACAATGAAGAAATGAAGAAATGATGATTTCCCCAACAAGATTCAAAGATTAGGCCTTAATAGGTCAGCCAACTACATAGAAGAAAGAAGAAATTTTTGACTAGCAAGATGATCCCAAATTTAGATTTTGATCCCAAAAATGGATCCAAGATGTTGAGATTAGAAAAGATACCTATCAAAAGCATAGAAGAGATGGTAACATAGAAAGGAAGTGAGAAATAGGAAAGAAGACATAAGATAAGATAGAGAAGATGCAAGAAAGGATGAACATAGTTAGCTAACAAGTCCATTACAGATAAAGAAGAGAGCTCTCTCAACATGCAAAATGCAAAGCTAAGCTAGAATGAACCTTAATATGCAAGATAGTATGAATAGGTGAAATTGCAAGGGTTACATAAGTAGGTCCTATTTTTTATCATTAAGCCTTATTAGGGACATCAAAAGATCATACAATCATCATTGGTATAAACTATGAGGATATGAATATGATCTATATCAAATAGGTATGTGGGAATCCAACCAAAGCATCAAAGATGTGTAAGTCAAGATGAATAATACAATTAGATTTCCTAAGTTTAGTATAGCAAGATTACACCTATATCAAGGCACAAGCACTAGGATAGCCCTCGAGTGTGGTCTTGCAAAAGAAAAGAGTCAAGGATGATATGTTTGTAAGACAAAGTGTTACATAGGACAAGCATGAATGCTCAAAACATTGTAGACTAAAAAACTATACCCACAAGCAAAAATCAAGAAAACATGCCCCATGCCCCATGTCTTCTAGTCAATGAAATCCTTGAAAGACTATTAGGGAGGGTACATATAGCAAAGAAATTAGCATAGACATCACACAAAGAAAATAGAGATCAGCATAGTCTAGTTGTTTAAGTGTTTAAGTTTAATATAGGGATAATATTAAGGTGAGTGCGGTCTCAATGGATTGTATTCTAAATAAAAATAATATGAAAATATCATATAAATTTTTGAATGCCATTTATAGAGATGTTGTAAATCATTTATCAATTTGAATTTGATAAATATGGCCTTAACATTTTTTTTTATAATAAAAATTAAATTAAATTAACAAATCTTATCTTTATTTTTCTAATTTTTTCTATCAAAAATTTATTAATTATTGTTTAGAATATATTTTATGTTTCAAACTTTATATTTTAAAGTGTCTTAAATGTATATTTGTATATTTGAAATTAACTAAGAACAATAATATATAAATAATACAATTTCAACCTCAAATAATTTCAAAGTAACATATGTATTTTATCCTTTCCATCATCATACTTCAACTATAATAATGTAAGTGTTATTTCATAGATTAAAATAATATTCATTTTCTAAATAAGAGAGTGTAAAGGATGTTTGATTGAATAAAATGCAACAAGTTTGAAAGTAAAAAAATATTTTCCACCTACATGTAAGATTGATTATGTTAAGTGTTAGGTATTAGAATCATCATAGATTCTTGACTATATACCACATCTACAACTTTCTTAGGATTGCACTAGTTTTCTTCCATTACATCCATAGAAAAATGTAAGATATAAATGATTGGATATGCCAGTCATCTAATATTTAAAGATAATTCTGTTTATTTTAATGATTTGAACAATTTTTTGATATAAATTGAATTTTTTAAGAGGGACATAATGTAAATTCATATTTCTAATTTTTATATGTAGATTGATGAAATTAGTTAATTAGAGAATGTACAATACTACTAGTGAAATTTCCATTTTGAGTGTCTCATATTTCAAATTATTGATGCGTCTTTTTAAAGGATGGAAGGAGCTGAATACTCATGTATGATGTAGAATTAGAAATTATTGAAGAATTAATTATAGATGTCTCAAACACACTTGTAGAAGGTAGGAAGTTTTATAGACAAATGAAGTGCGCTCTAAAAAAATTGGTGATGATCATTTTTCATCCTAGTGAAAGAAAGAAAGTAAAAAATAATATTGAGGGTTTCTTATATAGTTCTGACCTCAAGGGTAATGATGCTAATGCAATTATGCATTATCTCACATTGATGGTAATTTATGTAGTGTTTCTAGTTATCAATTTTTTATCCTTAACCACTTTAACAAAAATGGTTTGAATTTATTATTTTATTCTTTTTACCGATTCATGTATGCAAATCATAGTCTATGTACTCATACTAAAGCCTTATTTTCTCACATTTCTCCATGATGGTTTGAATTTAATAGAAATATTTGATTATTATGATTTTCATATTTCTAGAGAACTATTGCAATAAAATAGGCATTAAGTTTTAGAAGAATGTTGAGCTTCATTATGGGATACTAGGAAAACACATTTTCAAGCAAGGTTGCAAAATTGTGATATGAATATCAGGATTTAACTGTGTGATTTTGAGTCAAACTCGATGACCCATATTTCATGAGTAGTGATTCAACATGAATCCATCTCTCACGAGAATAAATGGAACACTTAGCACTCATTGGATCTAGGTGATGCTCACAGGGGTGAAGCATCGGGACTTCCCGAGAGGTCACCCATCCCAGTAAGTCCCGGTGCTTCATCCCTGTGAGCATCACCTAGATCCAATGAGTGCTAAGTGTTCCATTTATTCTCGTGAGAGATGGATTCATGTTGAATCACTACTCATGAAATATGGGTCATCGAGTTTGACTCAAAATCACACAGTTAAATCTTGATATTCATATCACAATTTTACTAGCTATGGAAATTATCTCCTACTTGTCAAGGTTGCAAAAGCCAAGATTTTGCCAAAATTTTGAAATTTTTTTATGACTATTTGAACTTGCAAAGAGGCATTTGATTTGTAAAATTATTTTTTGGCATATAAACTAGTAATTATAACTAAAATTAAAATAAAGTGTATAGTTTTTATAATTTAATTTTCTTAGTTGTAAAATATATAAGAACATTCTATTATGTTTAGAATTTATTTTCTATTTAATTACATTTTGTAGTGTAAAATATAAATTGTTAAAAAAAAAGTTCAATTTTAGATTTTGTTATAACACATATAATATATGTTTTGATTTTAGATAAGTGACATTTTTAGCAAATCTTCTCTAATTTATAAAGATTTAAACTATACAGACTAAATTCACTTGAGTTGTTCCAATTCTTCATATAGATATTTCACACTTATAAACATATAATATAAATATTTTGAAGAAAGACTTTAATAGAGGTGATCATTGCCATAAAAGCCATTCGTTTTGTCATTTGTTTGGTTGTGACAACTCAATTAAAATATTAGAGGATCATTCCTATAATAGAGAACATAAGTTAAATATTTTGAAAATCCATTTTGTAAAAGCTCAATACCACCAATCCTTTTTTGTGAATTGTATCTAGTATATTATTTACTAATAGAAAAGGACTATTCATCCAAAAAAAAAAAAAAGAGAAATCGATTTTGATAAAAGACAAATCAATTTGATAATTTTGAGAATGTTGCCATTACCTAACAAATGGAAATCATTTATCTATATTTACTAATTCAATAGATAAAAATTAGAATCAATGACGGATAGTGGATAATTTCTATGGCAACCTAGGCCAACCATATAATTGAAACTAAAAATAAATTCTACCCCTAAATGCAAAATAAATGAGGATGAGAAAAGAGGTGATCGAATGGCTCTATATCTATCGACTCACTTTGTATCTATCATCTAAATAATTACATTCTTCTTATTCTAGCCATGTGTTACACTTCAATGGTATTGCTAAAAGCTCTAGCTTGAGAATATGCCATATGAATAGTAAACTTAGCAATGTGCGAAGAAAACCAGAAACTACAAGGAAAAGATGACATGCATGGAGAGTAGCATATACAAATAGAAATGAAGGGTCTGATATTGGAAATAGTGAGGGGAGGTAGATGCACCAGAAAGGGAAAGGAGAATGAGAAGAAAAGAATGGAGGGTGAGGAGAAGGAGGAGAACAGAATGGACACAATAATGTTATTGAGAAGATCATCAGAAAGAATTCATCTATATTTGGCTAAAGTTATCAAGGCAGGGAGGGTTCTTGCTTTTATCCTTGTAATTTTGAGTTGGAGAATTTGTGCTTTTGCAATTCGATTGATTCAAGAAGTTATTGCTAGCCAGTGATCTATTTCTATCCATTAATAAGATATTGCTGGCCAATGATCTATATCTTGTCGTTAATAAATGTTAACAAACTCAAAGTTAACAGAGGAGAAAGTAGGGTGTTTAAGCAAAACTTCACACAAACTAACAACAAATATTACTACCCAAATGACAAAACATTGCCATTTCTATAAAAATAAAAAACTACTCGCTTATGAAATATTTTTTAAAAAAGTTTATTAGAGAAGAAAATAGTGCATATTTAAAAAGTTCATAAGAAAGGAAAATAGTGCATATAATGTTCTTTTGTATTTAATTTATTTTAACAGCATATCTATAATCTATGTTTAAAAAACTTTGTAGTGTCACAAAGCATTTCAAAGAAATCTGCCTTTATTGGGTGATTTATGTGAGCCAATCATATTTGGAAAAATTAATATTATAATTATATTTTGTTAAGAAACATGCATCTCGACATAATGAAAACTAAACTTAATTTTGAAAAGAGAAACAACTTTAATGTGATTTGTTGAAAATAAAATTAATATTCACTCATTAGGTTTAGTTTGATGCTTATAGTTCTATGATAGGAACTAAGAAAATATGTAGGGTAAAATTGTGCTTTAGTTTATCTTGAGGTTTGGAATTATTTGGTTGTTCAGTTTATACCTATGGATTGTCAATCTAGAGATGTGGACTTATGAAAGACATTCTGCAGTTTGTTGAAGGGATGAAAGTAGTATTTTAAGAGAGGATGAAATGCATATTATGGAAAAGAGTGAGTCCTAGGTTGTTCTTCTAATGTGTCTAAGTGTGTGAGATGAATTATCAATCATGTAAATGATTCATAAATCAAATCCTACAAACCAAACCATGAAACTATTTGAAAAGCAAACCATAAGTCTATTTAATGAAATCCATTGATTGAAATTGTAAATGAAATCATACACCCAATTTTGTAAATCAAACCATATTTCTATTTTAGTTACACACATCATCATTGCTGCAAACATATTAAATTTCTATTACAGGTTTAATAAGATCACACTAAAATTATCTACAATTTAATCATGCTTAATCATACAGTAGCTCTGCAATTCTTAAATGACACATTTAATTTCCTCTAAAGATATTTTTTAATAATAACAAGGAAAATGAAGGTTTGATAACAAACAATATTGTAGAAAAATGAAATGAAACTATAGGATGATTTTGGGATAGAGGGTTAATAGTATTTTTACGGAGAATAGGAAGTTATGACAGGACGTTAATGATATTTTAATGAAGAATTAAAGGTTGCGATATGAGTTGTATAAACCTATAACAAAAAGTATGATTTTTCATTAGGAATACAAAATTGTTGTAGTACACAATAGCTTATGATAGTGTAAAATAGATAGGGATTCAAATTTAATGAGTGAAGGTTGTTAATAATGTATGTGAAAGAGACATGATAGTTGTTATAATTTCATTGATGTCAAGTCTTAAATAGCTAGACATTATACTATTTCAACAGAGTACCATATTATTTCATTTCTCAAAAGAATTTGAGTGATGAAGAGGATTTGAATAAAGTATGTTGATAACAAAGTTGGTAAGTATTGAGATTCAATGGGAGCTTGAATGAGTTGAACTAAGATAATATAATGTTGGTTTGATTATTTTACAATCACATAATCATGTAATGTAATTATTTAGTTTATGTATTCACCAAGCTATACAAGCTACACCAAGTAACAAGTTAAAAAAAAGAATATTGTATTAACCAAGTGACTATTATTTTCACTAAGGAATTGAAAAAAAAAATGTAAAGTATAGTGTTAACTGAGTGGTGTATTACCCAAGTGAAATGTAATGTTCATGTAGTATTAGCTACAAGAACATGTTAAGAAAGATGAGATCTAAGGTTGAATTGTCATGAAAGTAAAGAATGTTCAAGAAGCTGGAAGGCTAAAGGTAAAGCTAGTTGCAAGAACTATGATAGAAAATTGTAATGAAGATTTGGTGATGGAGATTGAAGCAATATAAGGGTGAGAACAAAATTTAATCAAAGTTATATTTTATAGGGGATTAAAAACATTCAATATAAGATTTGTGATTGTGTTTAAGAAATAAAATTTAGAGGATTTGACAAAGTGGAAGATTATTATTCAAGAAGATGATCAAGAAAGTTTTTGGTTGCTAGTTCATTTATGAATGGATGTGAATTATTGACAACAAAAGGAAGAAGTAGAAAGAATCAAGGTAAAAGAAGAAGAGAAAAAGGAAGATCAAGTAGAGTTAGAGAAAAGTTAAAGCATGAAGAAGTGAATCAACTAGAAGGAGATGAGAGAAGGAAGAAGATAGAGAGGAAAAAATATCTGTAAAAGAAAGATAGTGTTAAACCCAACAAAATATTTGACCCTTACTTTGTTAACATTGTAGCAAAAGAATATCTTAACCTAGTAGACCTAAAAAGTCTATGAAATTGTATATAGTACTAGTATCAATTATTGTCATTTGTAAGTCCTTTAAAGAAAGCCAATCACTTGACATGATCAAGGAGTGATAAGTTCTAGCTGATCTTTATGTTAAAATCCTCTAATCAAGTCAAATTAAAAATGAAAAATTTAACCTTTAACAAGGTTGACTCCTACTAGAGCTTTAGAAGAGTAAAATTATTTGGGTTTCTAGTCCTAAATGGAGTTTTTCTTTAAAGGGTATCCATGTTAAATCATGGTGTCAAATGTGTGATTTTTTTTGTTTTACAAGTTGATTTTCATTTTTCTTACTTAATACATTAACTCACTATAAGTTAGCCAAAAGTTACATTATAGCTCTCATACGCAATTAAAACTATGAACAATGAGATAATAGTTTGAAGTAAATTGATTACAAGTATGGATTGTGAAGTTTGATGACATCACTACATTATTGAAGTTTATGAAGTTTAAATTCACAATAATGTGTTTGAAAGGCCACTAGGATAGCTAGACATAACTAATTCACCCCTCCTCCCTCAAATATCTAACAATTAGTATCAGAGCTAAGTTCTTGGAGAAATAGGTTTAAAGGAACTTGAGCTAAAGATCTAAAGATGTACAAGAGAGAGGTACCAAAGGTGAACATGGAAAAATTATCCTAATGGAAAAACAAAATGAAGTGTTATTTTTCATGAATTGGTGATAATGCTACATACTAGTTCGATCATGTAAATTTTTAGATTATGGTTAAGTTTTGTAGAAAGAAAAGTGTTCGAGGCTTAGAAAATATGCATAAACTTGAGAATACTATGTGCAAAGAATGTCAACTCATTAAAGTGAAAAATTCAAGTTTTTCAAGAAAGATACACACTTCTAATGATATTTGGAATTAGTGCATATGAATTTGTGTGGACCAATGACAATGGAAAGTTATTATGGTGACAAATATTTTATATTGTTTTTTTGTGGTTACACTAGGATGATCACTGTTGTGTTCATAAAGGTAAAATCACATGCTTTTGAAATGTTCAAATGGTATAAGGATAGTGTTGAGAAAGAGGTTGGTAAACATTTGAAATTCTTGAGATGTGATAGAGGTGGTGAGTTTATTTCTATTGAATTCACTAACTTTTGTACTAAGCATGGTATGAAAAGAAATTTATTTGTATCGAGAACACTACAACAAAATGGAATCACTTCAAGAGAAGAAATAGATCTATTGTACATTATACAAGGACATTTCTAATTGAAAATGATGTTACACAAATGTTCTAGAGAGAAGCCATTAGTAATACAGTGTATACTCTCAACTATGTTCAGTTGAAGAAATGAGCAAACTAGACACCATATGAACTTCGGTATGGTCATACTCCTTATCTAACTTATTTCAAGATATTTGGAAGTAGGTGTTACATTCATAGGGATGCAAGGAATGATAAATTTTATTCAAATGGAGATAAACATATTTTTCCTCACTATTCATCAATGTTAACCAAGTGACAATAGTATTTTCAATTTTAGTAGAGTTTGGTTTTGAATTTTATTAACATCTTAGGGATCTGGGATTTATTTTTGTGGTAATTGATTCACCCCTTCCCTCTTAGTTACTCCTCTTATAATTCAAACAATTGGTACTAGGGCTTTTGGTGCTTGCAAAGAAGTTTTTGAGGACCTAAGCTAAAGATCAAGATGTCTTACAGAAGGGAGATCCCTAAGCTACACAAAGATAACTTGAAGGCATGGTAGGAACTCAAGTAATTGGAGACTTGGGTGTAAAGTACCTAGACACCAAGTATGTGGCACCTACTCAAACTATGATTTTTGAATAAATTATAGAAAATAAGAATCATAACATTATGGTTATTGATATTGCTTCAACTCTCAACTATTCTAAATGTGATGAAGCCAAAGAGTGCCATACTACTTATCAGATGTGGATCAATCTGAAAGCTATCTATGGAGGTGATGACAATGTAAGGAGAGCTAAGACAGAAAGTCTCAAAGGTCACTTTGATCAAATGAGGATGAGAGAGGATGAGAACATTGCAAAATATAGTGATAGAATAAAAGCCGATGTGTGTGCAATCAGAGTCTCAGGAGGAAAGATGGATGATGAAATAGTGGTAAGCAAAGTTCTCATAACACTTCTTCCTATATATGCAATTAGAATTTCAGAAATTCAAGAAATGAGATGCGACCCTAAGAATGACATATCATTAGATGCACTAGTGGGAAGGTTGATAGCATTTGAAATAGAAAACTATGATAACTATGTTCCTAACTCTGGCAACCTCGAGTATTCATTTGAAACCAAGCTATCACTCAAGAAGTAATTTGAAAAATCTAAAAGGCATTTTGATAGTGCAAATGAAGATGGTTCTGATGAAGATCTTGAAGTTATTGAAGCATAACTTGCAAGAAGATTTCTCAAGGGAAAAGGTAAGTACAAAGGAAAAATTCTTTTGATCTTCTTTTCTTGTGAAGAAGTTGGTCACATTGCTACAAGGTGTCCAAATAGAGAAGGCACAGAAGAAAAGAAGAATGAAAAGTACAAGGGCAAGAAGGACTTCAAAAGGTACATGGGCTACAAATACAAAGGTAAGAAATCATGTTGCAATGCTAAAGATTCGAATAGTAGTGAGGAAGATGAAATGGTCTACATTATTGTTAAGGATGAATCAAATGATGAGAATGATAAGATGGCACTTATCTCACATATTAGTAAAAATGATATATGGATTATTGATAGTGGTTGTTCTCACCATACAAGTGGTAACAAATCTAAATTTTAGACCTTGCTACACTATGATGGTGAAAGTGTTACATGTGGCATTGATGAACAATGTTATGGGAAAGGTAAAGGTTGTATTGCACTAACAAATGATCTCAGATGTGATAATGCTTATTGGGTTGAAGGACTGAAGCATAATCTACTTAGTGTGGCTCAATTGAATAACATTTGATTCAAGGTAGAATTCATGAATGGAAAGTCCAATCTTCTTGATGGGAAAGGAAATCTAGTTGGGTCTAGCAAGCAAACAAAAGGTAATCTATTCTATCTAGATCTAAATGAAAGTTCATGTTTCTTAGCTCAAGTAGAAGAAAGTTTGTTATAGCATAAAAGGTTATGTCATGTGAACTTTGATAACTTGGTAAACATAAGAAAGAACAAAAGGGTTAGAGGCATCCCAAATCTCAAGAAACCTAACATTGGCATGTGCAAGAATTGTCAAATTGGTAAGATGGGAAAGACACGTTTTAAAAGAAAAAAATATCATTCTGAAGAAGTGTTGGAGCTGGTTCATAAAAGACCTTTGTGGACCTATTGGCACATAAAGCTACTATGGAGATAACTACTTTATTTTATTTTTTGATAATTATTCTAAAATGATGACAGTTATGTATTTGAAGGATACATTAGAAGATTTTAAAAAATTTGAATACTATCTAGTTAGAGTAGAGAAAGAAATAGTAAAGAAACTAAAATCTTTAAGTTTAGATAGAGGAGGAAAATTCATTTCTAATGAATTCAATGAATTCTATAATGAAAGGGGAATCAAAAGACTAATGTCTACACCTAGCACACCTCAATAGAATGACATGACTAAAAGATGGAATAGATGAATCATGGATTGTGCAAGGACCTTGATGATAGAGAAGAACTTTACTATCAAATATTGGAAGGAAGCAATCACTACTAGAGTTCATACCTTGAATCAAGCTCAATTGATAAAGGATTCAAATGAAATGCCTTTTGAACTATCATATTGCTATAAACCTAATGTGTCTCACTTCAAAGTATTTCATAGTTGAGAAAAGGAAAATTTGATGTGAAAAGTGATGAAGGCATATTTCTAGGATATTCCAATAAGAGAAAATCATACAAATGTTTCAATCTATCTAATCATAAAGTTATAGAAAGTGAAAATGTGAAGATTCACAATTTTGAAGAAAAGAGTAAAGAACAAAGTAGCAAGGAACTTGAAAACTACAGAAAATTTGTTTATTATGAGCTTGACACTTTATCTAATGCAATTGGGAATCAAAAATCTTCACCATCCAAGTCCCCAAAATCTCCAGTTCAACCCGATTTGTAGCAAGTACAATCTAAGTCATCAGAAGGACCCAAACTATAGTCTGAAGGACTCGAGTTTCAACAAGTGGAAACTAAGTCACAATCTGATGGACCCAAGTCAAGAATACTGAGACTCGAGTATGATTCAGAAGATCATGGTGAACCTTGTGATTTTAGAAAGAAGGAGCCCATAATTATTAGATATGTTAGAAGGCATCATGCACTTGGAAAATCATTAGACACTAGTTAGTTGGTACAATGACAAGGAAAAAACTAAAAGGTACATGTTTTCTTACTAAATTTGAACCTAGATCTATGAAAGATGCATTAGAGAATAAAATTTGGATTGAAGCAATGAATGAAGAAATTGATATGTTAGAAAGGAATAAGACTTGGAATCTTGTTCCTAGACCTAAGGATAAGAATGTAATTAGCACAAAATGGGTATTGAAAAATAAGTTGAATGAGAATGGAGAAGTTTTAAGAAATAATTCTAGGCTAGTTTGGAAGGGCTATGCTCAAGAGGAAGGTATTGGCTATGGAGTAGCTTTTTCTCTTTTTGATAGACTTGAAGGTGTTAGAACACTCCTTGCATATGCAACATACACATGATTCAAAGTGTATCAGATGGATGTGAAATCAACATTCCTAAATAGAATCTTAGAAGAGGAAGTCTAGATTGAGCAACCAGAAAATTTTGTTGATCCTAGCAAAAGGGACATGGTTTGTAGACTACAAAAAGCTTTGTATGGTCTCAAACAAGCCCCCAGAGCCTATTGAGAGAGAGTACATAATTATCTCATAAATATTGGTATTCAAAGAACTAATGAAAAAAACAACCTATACATCAAAGAAGGACTAGATAAGAAGATTGTGTTGGTAGTAATCTCTAAGGATGATACATTGTTTATTGGAAATGATTATTTTTGAAAATATTCTTTTAGAGGAAATGAGTAAGGAATTTGAGATGTCAATGTTTGGAGACATCAAATTCTTTGTTGGCTTACAGATTCAATAGAAGAAGGATTGTATCTATATTACTCAATCAAAGTACATCAAGGAGATGGAATGGAGAATTCTAGACTAGTTGGAACACCTATGTCTACTAGACATAACCTTTCTAAAGATGACAATTCAAAAGAGGTAGATTAGAATACATACAGATCAATTATTGGAAAACTTCAACATGTGATTAATATAATACCTGATATAGAATTAGCAGTTGGAATGGTGGCAAGATTCTCTGCTAATCTAGAAGAAAATAACTTGATGGCAATAAAAAGAATCATGAGGTATCTAAAGAGAACTAAAGATTATGATTTTTGGTATAAGAAAGGAGGTAAATTTGAATTGAAAGAATTCACTAATGCTAATTTGGTAGGAAGCATTGATGATAGAAAGAAAGAGAACTACTGGTAGAGCATTCTTTCTTCCAAAGAAGCTAGTATCTTGGACAAGCAAGAGGCTACAATATGTTGTTTTAGTAGTCAATTGATCAAATATTGTTTGGTTCAAACAACTATTGATAGGTACGAAAGAAGAGATCAAGGATCTAGTTGTTGTTTTCTATGATAACACCAATGCAATTAACATTTCCAAGAATCCTATGGGCCATACCAAAACCAAGCACATTGCAATTAAGTATCATTTATTAAGAGAATTGGTGCAAGATAAGGAGGTAAAATTGGAATATGTGAATACAAAAGAATAGATTGTAGACATATTCACCAAGACATTACCTAAGGATGCATTTTTGTATCTAAGAGGTAAGCTAGGGGCCATTGCCTTATCTGAAGCTCACTAATCAGATTTTAGTGATGCATCAATCAAGCATGTTGAAGATCAGTCATGTTAATGTAGTATTGTAGAGGGAAAATTGCATATGAATCAATACAATAGGTACATGGAAGTCCATCAAATGCTATCTTTTGCATGAGATGTCAAAGAGCAAGAGTTCTATCATACATCAAAGAAATTTTATGTCTGATAGAGAGAGTTTTCTATCATGTATCAGAGATATTCTTTATATATGTCAAAAATATCAAAAAGGGAGAATAAACTTGAGTTGATATCAAAGAGGGAGAGTTTGATATTGTAGTCATCGTAATTAGAGATTGATGATAGAGGGATTTCACACTAATAGAAAACTTTCTCATGGATGAGATTAGAATGAAACTAAGGATATTACCCTTACTTTCATTTTTCTCTAAAATTTCATTGTATTATGGCATATTGTGTTTCCATCAACACCAAAGAGGGAGATTGTTGAAAATAATTTTTTAATTGTATATTGTCTTTGATGTTACACAAAATGTCAAGTATTTACTAGTTAGTGTCTATTGAGATCACTCAAGAAATGAAGAAAAATTCTAGTATCTATTGAGTTCACTCAAGCACCAAAGGAAGTTTGCTAGAAGATAGTGTCTATCAAGTTAACTTGGGTACCAAAGAGAAGTTGGTACAGAGGTAGTGTTAACTGAGCTCACTCAGTTACCAAAGAAAATTTAGTTCAGGATGTAGTGTTAACCAAATTCAAGTTGTGGGATTGAATAAGAAAAGCATTGGATTGAAAAGTTAAATCAAGGAAGTGAATTGGAAGCATATAAGATTATCTTGAGTTGACCAAGCTGTAGAGTTTTATCTAATCAAGGAGGATCAAGTATTCAAGCAAAAATAATGACCTAAAATTAGTAATGCAGTTGCATCATCAATCAAGTCATATCATTGTTACTCTCTAATAATTGTAGCAGTGTATCAAATCTCTTAATAGAGTTAGCTTAAAGGATATTTTCCAAATCCTCTAACAAGGTGGAATTTCTAGATTAAAGTGTCTAAAGACCTCCAAGAAGGCCACTCCTAGTTGGGTGATTAAATTCTATAATAGGGTCACACTTAATAGCATGTTTTGTAACCTTTAATAGGGTTGGCTCCTAATAGGGCTCACTTCAAAAGAGTTAAAAATAGTAACTAGTTGCAATTGGTGGTTTTTCCCAAATTGGGTTTCCGCGTTAAATCTTGGTGTCATATGTGTTCATATTATTTGATTTATGTTTCTACAACTAAGTTATGTTTGGTTTATAACACTAAACATCTAAAGAAACATTTATTTCGGTGATTCCCAAGTAATAGAGATTCTTAATGGTTGCTGAGTGATTCAATGCTAACCTGAGTTACAATAGTATTTCCGGTTTCATTAGAATTTGGTTTTGAATTGTATTGACAACTAAGGGATAGAGGATTTATTTTTGTGGTAATTAATTCACCCCTTCCCTCTCAGTTACTCCTCTTACATTTCCAACACAACCAAAAGGATTTGTTGAACCTAATAAGAAGAACCAAGTTTGGAAGTTGAATAAGGCATTGTATTGATTAAAGAAAGCACTAAGAGCATGGTATGAAAGGTTACATTCTTATTTAATTAAAATAGGATTTGCAAGAGCTAGTGAGAAGAATAATCTTAATTTGAAAAGTGAATACGAAAACATTGTATTCATTCCAAAAAATTTGTGGATGATATTATATTTAGTGGAATTGACTTGCTATGAAAATTATTTTCTCATCAAATGAGTAAAGAATTTGAGATGTCAATATTTGGTGAGAGTAAAATTTTCATTAGCTTACAAGTTCATCAAATAAGGACTGGTATAAATGTGACTCATTCTAAGTATGTAAAAGAAATATTCAAAACAATAGGAATGCTAGATGAGACAAGACTATTTGGTACACCTATGGTGGCTGCATTGAAATAATAAAATGATGATACTAATGATGAGATAAATGAAACACAATACTAATCAATTATTGGTAAACTTAAATATAGTTTACATAGTAGGCTAGATACTGCATATATAGTTGAAATTGTTGCAAGGTTTTTCTAATCCTAAAGAAACACATATCACTATTGTCAAGAGGCTATTTAGATATCTTAAAGTGACTAAAGATTTTGGATTGTGGTATAAACTAGATGATGAATTTACTCTTAAAGTCTATGTGGATGGAAATTGGGCTTGTAATATTGATGATAGAAAAGGCACAAACGGTGAAGCTTTCTTTCTAGGAGAAATACTAATTACATGGTTGAGCAAGAAATAGAGTTATATTTCACAATCTGTTGTTGAAGCTAAGTATGTTGTTGCTACAATTAATCATTCTAATATTTTCTAGATTAATAAACTATTAGAAATAATGGAAGAGGATATAGTTGAGCCTATTACTATATACTATCATAACACTATTAAAATAAATATATCAAATAAACTGATGATGCATGTAAAGAAAATATATATATCAATCAAGTATCACTACTACTTGAGGGAGAAAGAACAAGAGAAAAAATTAAGGATTTAATATGTGAAGTCTAAAGAATATATTATTAACATATTTACTAAGTTAATACCAAAGGATTCTTTAGAGTATCAAAGAGGTAAGATGGGGTTCCTTCCCCTATCCAACATTCACTGTGTAAAGATGTTTGTTTCACCAATTCATGTGTTTTTGAAGTAATTTATAGCAGCCAACAAGATGAGGGGATGACCCCAAAGTTCAAAAAGGTTGAATAAATACCCGAAGGTAACCTCCTTGTCAATTCATGTGTTATTTGGTATATTGTTGTGGACTTAATGTAAAAGTTCACTCTTTAGCAATTAATTCTTCAAGTTGTGAAAATGATTGGAATGAATTCCAATGTAAATATTACATGCAAGGTACAAGATACAAATACAAGGTATTATAAGTTTCATATTGGAACTTAGAGTTACATTTTCCACTATTGTCAAAGGGGGAGAGAATCTGTAGAGAATGAGAAAATGACTAAAGGAGGACAAAATAAGTAAAGGAATAGAAAGAACAAAGGGGGAGAATATGTTGAGAAGTAAATCATGGAAGAGAATCATAAATGAGGATAAAATATCAAAGGGGAAGTAGATACATGTTGATACATTAACTAAAAGAAAGGAGATATTGCTAACAAGAAAGAAAATATTTTTTAAGGAAGATAAATGTTGAAGATGATGTTTTGAAAATGTAGACCTAGTACACCTGATGATTAAATATATTGCAGAGAATATTAAAAAGGTTGATGAACTGAAAATTTGTATTATTGTCAATGCATACATTTGATTATCTCATGTGAAGTTTTTTGTAATGTAAAATGATATTTTTATGTTTTTTCATCAATGCCAAAGGGGGAGATTATTATCCCATACTAATAATGTAATTGTTAATGCTGATAATGTATGTGAAAAAGTGATACCAATTGTTATATTGTCATTACTATCAAGTCCTAGTTAGCTAGACATTATGTTGATTTGGTAGAGTGCCATATCATTTGATTGGCAAAGAGGATTTGGTTAATGAAGAAAATTTGAAGAAAGTATGATGATGACAAAGTTAGTAAGTATTTTTATTCAATGGGCACTTGAATGAGTTGAATTATGATAATGTAATGTTTGCTTTATTGTTCTACAATAATATAATCATGCAATGTAATAATGAAGTTTATGTATTCATTAAGCTATATAAGCTACACTTAACAACAAGGTGAAAGAAGGAATATTATATTCATTGATTGACTATAGTTGTCATTGAAATGTTGGTAAATAGAATAATGTTCAGTATTGGGTAAGTGCACCAAGTTGTGGTGTCAAAAATGGGGGTACAAGTGAACACCTTTTTCCTGAAATCAACAATTTCTGAACTTCAACAAGAATTCGAAGATAGTTATGCTCAAGATTTTAAGATATGACAAAAACAAAAGTCATAGTCCTTTGAATCTAGTTTCTAAACAGCTAATTTTTTTTCAAAATGGTTTAGTTTTACGTCCTCAAAAAAGGCAGCCATAGAAAGTGGTATTGTTTATTCCAAAAAAACATAACACAGTACAAAGTGTGCCCCCCCTAAAATTTTAACATTTTTTTTGAAATTTTTTAATCACTCTACTCAAAAGTTGCATAACACTATGTAGTTTATCCCAAAATTTTCGGGTAATTTTATAATGTGTAATTTTTTTAATGAACTTTTTAACTAGACACATCCCAAAAAAGTGAAATATCTGTGTGCTCCCCTTAGAAATAATTGAAAACTAATCTAAAATCAAAACTATTTTTTTCAAAGTCTGTAGAATGGAGTCTAGTTTCTAAAAAAATAAGTTGTTGTAAAATTTGATGAACGAGCTAAAATCTATAGCCCAATTAGTCCATGGTGATTTTTGACAAAAAATGGACATACATTCAAAATAAATTATAGATGAAAGGCTTGAAATAGTTGAAATTAAAAATAAATTATATGGTTATATAGCTAACATAGAGACCTATAATGTCATGTAACTTGATCTTATTGATGCCCAACCATGAGGAATCTTGAAGGAGACCACACAAGAAAAATCTATCATTTTTTGTATGTTTGAAGCAAAACACGTCTCAGACCTATTTATAAACTCCAAACCTTTGGGTTGGATCTCCAAGATAAAACCAAGCCTTAGGCTTGGTTTTAATGCAAAGCTATGAATAGTGCATACGTCCTATAGCGTGTGTGCACTATAGTGCACATGCACTATTTAAAGCTTTTGAATTTGGGTCTCAATAGTGCGTGAACACTATAGTTCACACCCATTATTGAGACCTAATTAGTGCATAGAGAAGGAAGAAGAGATGAAAAGAAAGCGAAAGAGAAACGGGTGGGATGGCTATGTGTATATGTGAGAGAGAGAGATAGAAAGAAAGTAGGGGATGGGATAGGGAGAGAGAGAGTAGGGGATGGGAGAGAGAGGAAGTGCGAGAGAGTAGGGGTGGAAAATAGAGTAAGGGATGGGAGAGAGAGGAAGTGTGAGAGTGAGTAGGGGTGGAAAACAAAGAGATTGAGAGTAGGGGATGAGAGAGAGAGGAATTGTGAGAGAGTGAGTAGGGGTGGCAGAGAGAGATTAGGTAGTGGGAGAGGGAGTGAGAGAGGGAGAGAGGGAGAGAGGGAGGAGGATGGGAGTGTGTGTGAGAGAGAGAGAGAGAGTAGGGCATGGGAGAGAGTGTGAGAGTGTGAGAGAGAGTAGGGGTGGCAAACAGAGAAAGTAGGGGATGGGAGAGGGAGGAGAGAGAGAGAGAGCAGGGGATAAGAGAGAGAGAGAGTAGAGAGGGAGAGAGTGAGAGAGAGATAGTAGGTGGTAGAAGAGGGAGTGTGAGAGGGAGAGAGAGGGGGGATGGGAGTGTGTGTGAGAGATCTAGAGAGTAGGGGATGAGAGATGAGAGAGAGAGGGGGGATGGGAGTGTGTGGTGCGTGTGAAAGAGAGAGAGAGACTAGAAGATGGGAGAGGGGAGAGAGAGATTAGGGGATGGGAGAGAGAGAGTAGGTGGTGGGAGAGGGAGTGGGAGAGGGAGAGAGAGGGGGG
The DNA here is from genome assembly GCA_028749045.1 of Cupressus sempervirens. NCBI lineage: Eukaryota > Viridiplantae > Streptophyta > Pinopsida > Cupressales > Cupressaceae > Cupressus > Cupressus sempervirens. The sequence goes on from CM053792.1 coordinate 935,206,129, forward strand.
AATGGGAATCTGTGTAAGAGAGAGAGAGTATGGTATGGGAAAGAGAGGAAGTGTGAGAGAGAGTAGGGGTGGTAGAGAGAGAGTATAGGATAGGAGAGAGAGATTGAGAGTAGAGGATGGGGAGAGAGAGAGAGTATAGGATGGGAGAGAGAGAGAGAGATTGAGAGTAGTGGATGAGGAGAGAGAGAGAGAGTACACAATGGGAGACAAAGTGGGAGAGGGAGAGCAAGAGAGAGGAGGATGGGAGTGCATGTGTGTGAAAGAGAGAGTAGCTCAAGAGAGAGTAAGGGATGGGAGAGAGAGAGAGTAGGTGGTAAGAGAGGGAGTGGGAGAGGGAGAGAGAGGGGAGATGGAAATGTGTGTGTGTGTGTGTGTGTGTGTGAGAGAGAGAGAGAAGGGGATGGGAGAGAGTGTGAAAATGTGAGAGAGAGTGGGGGTGGCACAGAGAGAGAGTAGAGAGGGAGAGAGTGAGAGTGAGAGTAAGATAGAGAGTGAGAGTGAGAGTGAGACAAAGAGTAGGAAGTGGGAGAGGGAGTGGGAGGAGAAGAGCGAGTGAGAGACATAGTAGGAGATGGGAGAGGAGAGAGAGGGGGGATGGGTGTGTGTGTGAAAGAGAGAGTAAGGAATGGGAGAGGGGAGAGAGAGATAGAGAGAGAAGGGGATGGGAGAGAAAGAGAGTAGGAAATGGGAGAGGGAGTGGGAGAGGGAGAGAGAGGGGGGATGAGAGTGTGTGTAGGAGAGTAGGAGATGAGAGAGAGAGAGAGAGAGAGAGAGAGATAGTAGCCAGTGGGAGAGAGGGGGGGAATGGGAGTGTGTGTAAGAGAGACATAGTGGGGGATGGGAGAGAGAGAGTATGTGGTGGGAGAGGGAGTGGGAGAGGGAAAGAGAGGGGGGAAAGGGAATATGTGTAAGAGAGAGAGAGAGAGAGAGTAGGGGATGGGAGAGAGAGGAAGTGTGAGAGAGAGTAGGGGTGGCAGAGAGAGTATAGGGTGGGAGAGAGATTGAGAGTAGGGGATGGGGGGAGAGAGAGATTGAGAGTAGGGGATGGGGGAGAGAGATAGTACATGGTGGGAGATAGAGTGGGAGAGGGAGAGAAAAGGAAAGGAGGATGGGAGTGCATGTGTGTGAAATAGAGAGAGCAGGGAATGGGAGAGGATGGAGAGAGAGTAGGGGATGGGAGATAGAGAGTAGGTGATCAGAGGTAGTGGGAGAGGGAGAGAGAGGGGAGATGGAAATGTGTGTGCGTGTGCGTGCGTGTGTGTGTGTGTGAGAGAGAGAGAGAGAGAGAGGTTTGGGGATGGGAGAGAGTATGAAAATGTGTTAGAGAGTAGGGGTTGGAAGAGAGAGAGTAGAGAGGGAGAGAGTGAGAGTGAGAGTGAGAGTGAGAGTGAGAGAGAGAGTAGGTAGTGGGAGAGGGGAGAGAGAGTAGAGAGAGAGTAGCAGATGGGAGAGACAGACTAGGTGGTGGGAGAGGGAGTGGGAGAGGGAGTGAGAGGGGAGGCTGGGAGTGTGTTTAAGAGAGAGAGAGTAGGAGATGGGAGAGTATGAGAGAGTAGGAGGTGGCAAAGAGAGAATGGGATGGCAGAGAGAGTGAGAGTAGGGGATGGGAGAGAGTGAGTGAGAGAGAGTAGGGGATGGGAGAGAGAGTGAGAGTAGGGGATGGGAGAGAGAGAATGAGAGAGAGAGATAGTAGGTAGTGGGAGAGGTTAAGAGAGAGGGGGGATGGGAGTGTGTGTGAGAGATCTAGAGATTAGGGGATGGGAGAGGAGAGAGGATGAGAGAGTAGGCAATGGGAGAGGGAGAGAGAGTAGGTGGTGGGAGAGAGAGAGTGACAGAGAGAGAAGGGGATGGGAGAGAGAGAGAGAGAGAGAGAGTAGGGGATGGGAGAGGGGAGAGAGAGTAGGTAGAGAGAGAGAGAGTAGTGGATAGGATAGAGGAAATGTGAGGGAGAGTAGGGGTGGTAGAGAGAGTACAGGGTGGGAGAGAGAGATTGATAGTAGGGGATGGGGAGAGAGAGATTGAGAGTAGGGATGGGGGAGAGAGAGAGCAGGCAATGGGAGACAAAGTGGGAGAGGGAGAACGAGAGAGAGGAGGATGGGAGTGCATGTGTGTGAAAGAGAGAGAGTAGGGAATGGGAAAGAGGGGAGAGAGAGAGTAGGGGATGGGAGAGAGAGTAGGCGATGAGCGAGGAAATGGGAGAGGGAGAGAGAGGGGGGATGGAAATGTGTGTGTGTGAGAGAGAGAGTAGGGGATGGGAGAGAGTGTGAAAATGTGAGAGAGAGTAGGGGGTGGCAAAGAGAGAGTAGAGAGAGAGAGAGAGTGAGAGAGAGAGAGAGTAGGCGATGGGAGAAGGGAGAGAGAGAGTAGAGAGAGAGAGTAGCAGATGGGAGAGAGAGAGTAGGTGGTGGGAGAGGGAGTGGGAGGTGGAGAGAGGGGGGATGAGAGTGTCTATAAGAGAGAGTAGGGGATGGGAGAGAGTGTGAGAGAGAGTAGGAGGTTGCAAAGAGAGAACAATATGGGAGAGAGAGAGTGAGAGTAGGAGATGGGAGAGTGTGTGAGAGAGAGTAGGGGGATGGGAGAGAGAGTGAGAGTAGGGGATGGGAGAGAGAGTAGAGAGGGAGAGGGAGAGTGAGAGAGAGAGATAGTAGGTAGTGGGAGAGAGAGTGGGAGAGGGAGAGAGAGAGGGGAGGATGTGAGTGTGTGTGAGAGATCTAGAGAGGAGGCGATGGGAGAGGAGAGAGGTTGAGAGAGAGAGAGAGAGAGAGAGAGAGAGAGAGAGAGAGATGGGAAAGGGGAGAGAGAGAGAGAGAGAGAGAAAGAGAGAGTAGAGGATGGGAGGGAAGAGAGAGAGAGTAGGGGATGGGAGAGGATAGAGAGTGAGAGAGTAGGGGATGAGAGAGAGAGTAGGTGATGGAAGAGGGAGTAGGAGAGGAAGAGTGAGAGAGACTAAGCGATGGGAGAGAGAGTAGGAGAGGGAGAGAGAGAGAGAGAGAGTAGGGAATGGGAGAGGAGAGAGAGAGACTGAGAGAGAGTAGGGGATGGGGGATGGCGGGATAGGGAGAGATGTGTTTTTACATAGTGCATATGCATTATAGTATGTAAGTGCTTTATAATGCGTACGCAGTATAAAATGCACAACAAAATGCCCAATACATCGAAAGCACCCATGTTTTCTATCGAAACAACAAAATGCACAATAGGCCAAAAGTAGAGAATGGATGAAATGGGACCCAAAGTTGATTTTTAACCATTTTTGGGTGATTGGATACACGATTTCAAGACTTTTTGAATAAATAGAAAAGGTTAGTGCAATCCTTTTTAAATATTTTTTGTTGATATATAGATACATATTTGATTATAATTTGACATGTTGTTCAATATATAGTGAATTCTTTGAAATTTGTATGTTTGAATGAAATGTTATTTCAAAATGGTTAGAAATTTGACAAGTTGTTTGATATATATTGTGTCTTCATTCAAATAATTGTAATTTTTATATGTATTTGAATGATTTGTAATTTACACATTGTAAGTAATTCAGATGTTTGAATAATTTAACATTAGAAATCATCATCATGCCAAGGAAGAAACCAAAAATTCAAAAAAATGACGATAGGGAGAGAGATTTGGCAATTATAAGAGATAAAATGAAATTACTATGTGAACAAAGAAAATTGTAAATCAATAATGAAAAATATACTTTCAAAGAGGATCAAGAACCGCCAATACAAAGAAACAAAGAAGAAGAATTAGAAAGACAAAGAGAATGAATGGGACTGTTACACTCAAGAAGACAATTGAATTGTGAAGCTACACCATCTTCCAATGTTGGAGTCATATCATCCTCTCATGTTGAAGAAACACTAATTTTTAGATCCGACAATGTACACACTCCATCATGTCATGTTGAAGACACAACATCAACACATCAAGAAGGTGATATTCCATTTTTTGCATCTTATTGCCAAGGCACATCATCTTTGGTTCAAGGTATGCAATACACTCAACCTTATGTTGATGTTCAAAATGTTAAGGGAATGGAAGAGATTATAACACCTTCTAGAATTTATTGTAGAAGACCAAAATATTTGATTGATATTGATACTAATATTTTGAAATCAATGTTTGACAAGATTAACAAGCGTACTTGTCAAAGAAAAGTTAATCATATGTGAAGATTATTTTTTGAAGAATTAGATATTATAGGTCAATGCCAATCATTTTTTGAAATGATTATGAATATTAAATTTAGGCCTATCATGAAGATTCTTGCGATAAGAACGATGGACGATTCAAATGAAAAAAGTATTGTAAAGAATCTAATGACTGCTTATGAAAAAGTGGGTTCTAAATCACACACCAAAGAGAGTAATATCATAAGACAAGTACTTACATTGACAATAGTAAATAGCCAAATGAAGAAAGTTTGACTCATTAGAAAGACAAGAAAAATATTAAAAATTGGTAGAGGTACTCTAAGGAGAGCCATGTTAAGGCATGAGAGATTGGAAGATCCAACAAAAAATGAGTTATGGACATTTAGCGGTAGACTACCATGAAAGGATAAAGAAAATAGTGAAGCTTTGAAATCATTGATCAAAGATTTTTTGAAAAATAACATACGTGTTTTCCCTAATCAAAAATATGTTTTAAGAAGGAGGATTGGTAACCAAAATCATGACCCACATGCGAAACATTTATTGGACTCAACTCAGACATAATTTTTTGCAAAATTTATTGGTATATATCCTCAAATTTTAAAAAGACAAAGATTTTTTGAGATGGGTAAACCTTTTTATGTCAAGATAAATCACACATGCACAACTTGTTGTTGTAGGATACATATTGAATTTTCTAACCATTTTGATGGTTTTAGGCATATATGTGTGTTTATGCATTCTAAGTTTGTTTTGTAGGATTGTGACATGAATGAGCCACCAAGATCTTCAAGGGAATTCATATCCAACATTTTATGTGAAATAGGGAATGGCCAACAATTTTACAAGACATCATGCTTGGATGGTACATGCTTATTTTGTAGTTCTTTGCAACTTTTATCAACTTTTCAACATATGGATAATACACATGCAATTGGAAATCAAATAGTAGATTATAGAAAATTTAAGACAATGACATATGCTCTAAAAGATGGGAAACAGGACAAAAGATGTGATTTAGTTATTGAAAAGATTCTAGAGTGTATGAGTTCATGAACATCTTTCGTGAAAAGATTATTTATGAGTATGCAAGGCATACACATAGAGCTCAATGGCTAGATTTGCAATTCAAGTTGTGCAAGGATACATTTCCACTAGATACCATTGTTTCAGTTGACTTCACAGAGAACTACACACTACAGACATAAAATGAGGTGCAAGAAAAGTATTATACTTCTCAATAGGTTTCCATATTTGTTCACATAACATTCATGCATTCACCTAAAAGTACAGAGGATGATACGAAGATTTTGAGGGAGTACCATTTTTACATTAGCAATGATCAACCACATTCTACAAAGTTTGTACAAGAATGTTTTCAACTATTTTATGAAGATTTGGCTAATAGGGGCATCACATATTGTCAGCACATTATTTGGTTAGACAATTGCACATCTCAATTCAAGAATGCACAAATGTTCTATTGGTTGAGTAGGATGCACAGGTTGTGTAGAATTCAATATATGTGGAATTTCATAGAGGCTGGTCATGGAAAGGGAGAGCACAACGGTGTAGGCGCATGCATCAAAAGAGCATTAGCTCATAAAGAACTAAAGTACAAAGATGGAGCACTATTGACAGATGCAAAATCCATCATCCAATCATGTAATGCTACAATGGGTCCAAGTAAGGAAGGTAAGTCTATGGTTCATAGATTTTTTTGGTTGATAGATAATACTAACATTGCACCATATCAAGATTGTTGCACACTAATAGGATCTAGTGAGTTTCACTCTTTTAGAAGCTCTGATGTAGGTTCATGGAGTATCCACACATGAAAAATGGCATGCTATTGTCCATCATGTGCAAAGGAAAATTGGGATGATTTTGAGTCGACTGAATGGGTGGACAAATGGGATATATGGGTTTTGGACCCAATTGACAACTATCATCCCCCACAAGCACTAGAAATGGTACAGATGAATTCATCTATTCACTTTGACTACTTGTCTGATCTAGTGTAACCTGGTAATATATATATTTATATATATTTGCAATTTCAATATGTAACTTTATAACTTTTACCTAAGCATTTTATGAATTAATGACCGGATTTTGTACAGTTGTCACTATAGGCCATGTCTTTGCTATTATTGCACTTAAGACAATGAAGAAGGGACAGATTATTATTTATGTCATTGTGTCCAAGCCAAACAAAAATTGGATCACTTGGTTATAGATGGTGAAGTTTTAGAGTACCATGTTGGTGTAGTGGTTGTAATCGGCACATGGCTTAGACGATATTCTATGAAGAACCCTAACTTGTGGTTATTTGAGGATTGGAAAATAGAGAGGAAGATTCTTCATTATTCAAACCTTGTTGTCACATCAAATTTCCACTTGATAAAATATGGTGGAAAACCACATAATAAGATTCTTTCGAAAGTTTGCAAGTTAGACCATGAGGAAATACTTGAGACATTAAAATGTAGAGTAGATCTAGTTGGCTCATTAGATTGAATAGGGAGAGAGGTAGAGAGAGAAAGAGTGATCAATTGGATTCAAATACAATGTTGTAACCTCTCCCCCAAGACTATCCACATGACAAGGTAGATGGTATTGTTATGATGTGTAAGTGATGAGATAAGTTTAAATCATAGATTTTATGTTTTGATTTGTTTAGAGTCTAGATACATTATTTGAATTTATATTAGATTCTTTAATAGGACCCATTTTCGGATTAGTCATTTGAATAAGTGAAAGTTTAGAATTTTTTGCTTACATCAAAATGTAATGAAAGAACATGAAAATTTTTAGAATGTGAATGCTTTGTGATGTAAAGTCATGATTGTGTGCATGTAACCAAAAACTTCGAATTGGTGAAAGCAAGGATACAATGGGAGAAGTTTCCAAGACTCATCAAGCCATGTTTAGTAAACCACTTGATCATTGCTAGAAGCTCAAACACATAATTCTTTTCATTTGGAACATTGTTACCAATAATGATATTATGACTAACATGCTTTTATCTTTTAATAAAAATCAGGAGGAATCTAGTGGTTCAAATGCTAAAAGTGAGTCTGCTTATAGAGGGACATTTAGGGGCAGAAGATCCAATGGAAGAGGGCCTAGTGTGTTCACTGGTAAGTGGTTTAATTGTAACCAATTAGGACATTAGTCCTTTAGATTCCCTAAAAAGAACAAACAAGGATATTACATTTATTTTGTTTTGTGCCTTCTTACAATTTTTATTGCCTTATGTGTTTTGGGTTCAAATTTGAAAACAAGACACTCTCATGTGTCCTTTGTTAAATTATTGATGTAGTGTCACAAAAAATAATTCTTTTCAAATTAGTTTCTTTCTAGAGTTGATCAATATGAAATATAGTTAGTATATTCTAAAACAAGTAAGATAACCTAGAAATGATTTATCCATGATCATCATGAGATGACCATCTCAAAAGTGTTTATTGAGCTCATTTTCCTGGCTACAAGACTAATACTTCCTTATCCTTATAAATATTGGATTTGAGTGTAGTTTCAATATTTGGTAGCTCATTACCAATGTATTAGAATAAGGGTTGAATATCAAATTAAAGCCATTTTGTTATTTATAAAATTCAAATATTAAAAAACAAACAGCTATGATTACTTTTTTGATTAAAATTCAAATATTTAAATGCAATTTTTCATCATTTTGATTACTTCTTGGGGGGTCTTTTCAAATATTCTAACTTGAGAAGAATTTCAAATGGATTGAGTAAGACCTAGCAGAAATTTTCAATTCCTTTTGGATGTTTTAAAACTTAATCAAAGTCACTATTTTGCACATCCACATAATAGTCACAGTATTCAATACTTTTACCTAATAGTTATACTAATCTCTTTAATGTAGAGGATCCATTTCATGGGATCAAGGGCCCTAAGACCATGAAATGGCAATGATTAACCTTGTATTATATAAATCTAACATTTTATATGCAGAGAAATGGATGGGAATGTGATCACAGTCTAAAATAGTGAGGAAATCAACATGCAAATGGTGGCTAGGTACAATAGCGGGAGTTCTAGCCATGTGAAAGGAGTATTTTATGATTTGGATTGGATCTTATATGACCTATGTAAATATTTATGACCAACCAATTTGATCTAGAAGTTTGGAGAAGGGTGATATTGGTGATACCCTAGATTTGAGGGTTTGAAAGAAGGTAATTTGGGATTTTCCGGTTCCAGTAGGTCTGGGATATATTTCTTATGGAATTGGGGGTTTTATGCCATGAATGATGATTGTTAAAAGTTACAAGGTCTTGGAGTCTATTATACTAGTATTTTCTTTGTTAAATTAGCCATTTTCATGTGCTAAAAAATAGGGCATCAGTTAGAAACAAGGGTGTTGGTCCAAAATTGATGCAGAGTGCAATAGTGGAAAACTTAGTCTATGGACAATTCTCTCAAATCACCAAGTATGCAAATATTACTCCAAAGTGTTTCAAAAACCCTTTACTAGCTACAACACACCTATATCAACCTCAAGAACAACAATCCAATCCCTAAACACACTTTTCCAACTTTCATGCAAATTCCACCAACCTATTCACAAATAGGGCTACAAGGGCTAAAGGTGAGAAATTTCTGCATTTGACATAACCACACATCCAATACCTATTCAAAGGGTGGAAATAATAAGTTTTTGACAACTCGAACAATATCCCAAAAGGTCAAATTCCAATCTATTCTAGCACTCCACTAATCTGCCTAAGTACATAGACCTAAATGGGCCCCTTTAGGCTTGGTTTTCAAAGGAAGACTAATGAAATGGGTACATAAAAAAGAGCTAGGTCTTCATAACTCCAAGGGGTAATTAGTACACCTCCAATCCACCTTTTATTTAATTACTTTCCTTCACATGCAACTCCAACAATCAAATTTCTTCAATTTTAGACCAAATACATACAAATATTTGGCCTAGGGCTTGCAAGAAAAATTAACTCCCTTTGGTTTTTCAACTCCTAATTTTTGGATATTCAAGTACACTCCTAGGGTTTCCATTTTCATTGGGTTTTGTGCCATTTGAACTGTACATTCATGATCTATATGTCCATTTGCACAAAACCCTACTAAACCTAGGGTTTCTAGGCAGTTTTTAAAGAAAATGTTGTAACTTTTGATAGAGATCGCCAATCAAATTCAAACCAAGTTAATTGGATAGAAAACTCAACCAAGTTACTCCTTAGACCATCCAACCACCCTTCCCAATCCATATAGCAAGTGGGAAAATGAAAATGTAGCAGTTTTGAGCCAAAAAACTAGTAAATTTTATTGAAATCAGCAAAAATCGATACATCAACCAACTTGTTCTGCTGGGAAGGTTGGATCATAAATTTATAAGAATTTTTTACCAATAAAATGCCTATGAAATATTTATAATTGGTTCAAAATTCTTCGTTAGCAATATGCAACTTTTAAGCAAAAATTGCTTAGCAACTTTTTATTGCATTTGCAATTTTTATTGAAATTGACTACCTAGGACCTCTAAACTATTATAGGACCCTTATTAACCTCATCTAAGGTTTTTCCACCTATTACCTAATTACTTAATGCCATATAGGCCTTACAGACTCATCCTTTATAGAATTACCAAATGAGCCTCAAGCCTTTACAAATGGGCTTATAACATCATGAAATTTTTCCTAACATCCTTAAACCTTTTTGTCTTGCTCATGAATCCTTTAGGAAGGTGGTGTAGTGCAGGATCCTTGTGGAATGCCCCATGATGACCTTGAGTGCCCTGCACCACAAATGACCATATCAAAGATTTTGATTTGTTTTAGTACTTTGAAAAGGGTGTCAAGAAATGTAATTATCCTATCAAGTGCTTTGGATAAAGTTTAAGTCATTTATACTTTTGTGTTGCTAGAGGGCTTCTAATTTGTCAATTAGGTCTCTTAAGACACCTTGGAAGAATTAGGCATTGGGAGTTGGGTCTAGCCAAGTGGATGGTTAAATCCAATTGAATACACATTATATAACTCATACAAGTCTTATTTGACCCTTGGTTAAGGCCTTTGCATATTTGGAGTTATTTTGAGTCATATGGAGTTTGTAGGTGTTTTTGGCAACTTGGATAACTTGCTTGCTTGAAGAAGTTTGGAAGTGGAGTTAGTCTTGTGGATCCAAAGGTGTCGAGTTCAATGGGTTAAGCCTTTTGAATGATTATCCTTGGATAAAAGATTGAGTGGGTTGGGTCATTGTTTTAGTTACACTTGAGAAAGATATAAGGGCATTGTTTCGAAGCAAAGGGATAGCTAGTTGTTTCTACATCAAATCATTGGTTGACCACTGACCTCTGCATCACTTAAGGTGCCATCTCTACTTATAATTGAACAAAATATACCATTCACTCTCTACATAAATTTTGCTAATACTTCATTTGCAGGTCACGAAAGAAGAGGGCTAATAAAGTTGAAGCACCAGTGATAAAGGGTGAGACGCAAAAATCATTTGTGAAATGATATTATCAATTCACATCCTTAACGTTTGTTAGTTCTTTTTGTTCAAGTACCATTATGTGTTAATCATATATAGTATGGAATATGCACCGAGTTGTGGTGCGAAAAAGATGACAAGGTTTTTTTTTCTTTTCTAATTTTTAATAGCATGTACGCGCTATAGAGTGTATGCACTGTAGCACGTACACACTATTTTGATGAAAAAAATGTATATGATGGGCTGCAGACCTGCAACCCATCATTTTCATCTTTTTTCGTGGCTCTCCAGTAGTGTGTACGAGGGTTTAACATCAAAATTTCACCACCATTTTCCAAAATGCCTCCTCACCGACGAAATCCAAGACAATGAGCACACCCACGACGAATAGGTAAGTGATATAAACTTAACTTTGCATTGTTTAATATGTTTTCCATATTGTTTTATTGGTTTTTGATATTGTTTTTTAGGGTTTTTACAAATTTCATTTAGATTTGTTTATTTATTTGGATTTCAATTGATTTTTTATTAGGAAATGTCCATAATCAACTGGAAAATCCACAAAACCCTCAAGAACCTCAAAATCAAAACCCTCCTCAAGAAGAACAACAAATTCCACAACCTGAACCAATTGCAAGACCTCCGCCAGGCACACGAGAAAATATAATAAATGAAATAGAGAGGGGCAAAACTGAATTAGAAAGACTCATTGCTTGGTTGAAAGAATCCGGACAAACCAATCCAATGAGGGCTTAATTGGCATCATCCCTCGAATTCATTAACACTCAGATAGCCTCAGTTAGTGGTCAGTTAGATATTTGGCAAGCTAAGAGGGATAAACATAAAAGATTTTATGCAAATAAATTGTCATATGAAGATGTTAAAAAAAAAGAAATACCAAAAGGTAGTATATGTGCATTATTTAGAAAAACTGATGAGAAAAATACTATTAGAGAGGGTACTAAATGATTCAACATCCATTGGTGCATACACGATGCTATTAGAAATAATTTTTGGGATAGATGGTGGATGGTTTTTGATGCCCCTCCTTGCAACAATCACGAGGTCCCCATGTATTTTTTGAAGAAATTATATTGTGAGTTTGTCCTTGGGGATATCCCCAATTATTTTGATATGTTAGACTCTTAGGGTAGAGGTGGGGGTTCATCATTTGAGAGGCTAGGAGCACATTGTGACCCTAATGTAGTTAGGGCACTTGTGGCCCATCCACAGCACAAGCATGTGATTGTTCCTTCAGTTGTGAAGGAACATGTAGAGGCTAGCACTCTAGGGACCATTAATGCTTTAACGTAGACCCTCATCCATTCCACGAGCCCATTAGTTGAGGGGGAGCCTTCTATGCATCGTGGTCACATTTGCACTTCATGCAGATCCCTATGCACATTTGGCACTCATGCCAGAGATGGTGCGGATGATGGGCTTGTCACCGATTAGTTCCTGAACGAGACATTTGGCATTGGCACACAGGTAAATTACTAATTTGATCACATTTCATATGTATAGTGAATGATTAATTAATTAGCATTTATTGACATTGTTCAAAATTTAGGGTCAAAGTGTTGTTGGGCCTAGCAGCAATCCTCCAGGCCCATTTTTTGTCCCTTCAATGAGTCCTGAGGTATGTATCAATTTAATCATTTTAATTAATACATATATTTATTGCGTAATCATATTAAGGATTGACAAAAAAAATTATGCATGTGCATCAGTTCTCCACAGGACCCTCAACCTTTACCACAGACAGAGAGTAGAGACATCATACGAGTTTCACATAGGTATAGTTGTTTCATGTTAATTTAATTCATTTGATTATATTTATTCCATGTTTCATGTTAGATATAACGTGTATCATATGACATGCAGCCCATGATGTCAGACACACCTCCTCATCTACGACAGTCTATTGATAGTGGAGTGGTCATAGCTTTGGCTAGCTCATAGCCACTGACAGAGGTATGAAAGAATTTTTTTCATTTTAGTTGTTGTTTATAATAGTTAATGTCAAAATTTCTAATGTTATTTATAAGTTATTATATTTATTGAATTGTTGTAGGGTCTTTTCATGCTTGATCATCCATGAGGATTTGAGGTGGACTTACAGAGTGACTATTTGTTGGCGGTAAGAAAATAATTGATTTTGTGTGTATATATATTTGATTTCAATGTATAATAAATATTGATTCATATCTACTTTTTTTGTATCAGTTGGACTTGGAGAAGAGCCTCAACAAGAGGTCAAGTGAGTGTGTTAGGAGGGCCCGTCATCTCCACTATCTCCCTCCACACGATGGCAGAGGACGTCGAGAGACTTGTTTCCTTCCCCTCGTGGGAAGGAAAAGATGTAGTTGAGATATTTGATACATACATACATACATACATACATACATACATACATATATATATATATGTATGTATATATATATATATATGTATGTATATATATATATATATATATATATATATATATATATATATATATATAGAGAGAGAGAGAGAGAGAGAGAGACTTGTTTCCTTCCCCATGTATATATATAGGCATTAGAGAGACATATTTGATACACATTTGATGTACATATGACATTCTATATTTGATTTATGACATTTATTTGATGTGTGACATTATTGGTTAATATATGATATGTTTGTTCATATACAACATTATTGGTTATCATAATATATTATGTGTTTGTTAATGTATATGACATTATTGGTTATCATTTTATATTATATGTTTGTTCATGTATGACGTTAAATTAGATATGTTCATGTATGACATTAAATTAGATATGTGCATGTATGAAATTCAATTCAATTGCTAGAGAGTTTCCATTATGTCTACCAACTAGTAGATGTTCTTTTTTGCTTTATTAGTATTTCTCAAAAATTGCAAAGAAGTTGTTTCTAGTGAATAGTTGTAAATAATTGTGATCATCAACTTCATGTACTCATGGATTTGGCTGCGAACACTTGTAACTTTGGCTATAAGCATCCATGGCTTTGGCTATGTGCGCTAGTGGCTTTGGTTGTGAGCATTTATGGCTTTGGTTTTAGGCACAATATAACCTTGGCTGTAGGTTGTCTTTCTTGCTGCATGTCAAAGTTACCTTCAAGAATATCATTAGTCTAAGATCATTACAATTAAAATACTATGACATAATACCTTGGAAATAATAGTCTTTAACCCATTACTTTATTTGTTAAAACATCATGTAGTATCTACTGTAGTGCTTCTACTCAAATATGTTTTCAAAAATACTTAAAATGGAAAAGAAATGTCTATGGAAAGCTTGTCAAATAGGATATTGAAGAACTAAATGTGGACAGTCATTAGTACCCATCAATAAGAACACGAACATCTTTCTCAAGCAAGTCATATGACATTAGCTTAATTTATAAATTTCCTTTGCAAATAACTAGAAGATGCTATGAATCTTAATACAAAGTTAATCATGAACTCATTATTCCATCCAAGAAGCATATATCACCCTAAGCCAATTAACCAACAGGATAAAAATTAATTCAATTTCAACAAAATTTTGAGTATAAAAAGAATCTTAGGGATTCTTACAAGAATTAACACAATGTTCACAAGAGCATTACAAGTTCTTGTAATGCTATTTCATATATTGTAATCATATTCAGTTTTGAATGGCCATTTGTGTTACAAGAATAAATGTTCTTTAAGGTCTTTTAATTCTAGACATGAATTTTATTTTGAAGCTTTTTTATGAAAACCCACTCAATGCATATATTGTTGTTCCACATTATGCTGATTTCACTTTCATTAGTTGATTTGGGTCTAGACATGACGTTATTCACTACCTTTTTTATATATTATTTTTTTGTAGTGAGGTTCTAGCCTGAATGAATGTATTAATCATCAAAGTTGTGAACCTTAGTCAAGATTCTTACAAATATATTTTCAAATTGGACCTCAAATAGTTTTCTCAATCACCCCCTATACACAGATACTAAAATTGTAGTTAATTACAAAATTAATATTGAATTAACACAAGTTTAATTAAGAAGTATTATGTACCTCAATAGGCTAGATTATTATTGATCGGGAAGCTTTATCTTAGAGCAGTTGGTTTCCTAAATCTTTAGCGTAATGACACTCTTATGGAATGTGGAATTAGGTCTACTAGCTAAGGAACATTCTTTAAAAGGAAGAGGAAACTCAAGACTCACATGTTTCCAATCAATATAAATGTTTAAATTGCTTCTCTACTTTTTTCTATTTATGATCTTCTTAAAACTTAACTTTCTAAATGCATTGATGGAAAAATAAAGATCTTCTAGGAACTAAAGGCTAATCATGTTTAATACTTACAATTCTCTATTTCTATCTAATAATTTAAAAAAGATTGTACAAGTGTTTTCAAAGAGCAACACTTGTCACTAACATCATAAGAAGGAATATCCAAGGAGACTTACCACTGATCCCCCACCACCAAATTCAAGAGAAAACAAAAATCCACTACTAAAGAGATAGTAACAATGATCATCCCTAGTCTCTCCCTTATCACAAAATGATTACCATCAAAATTTTCATTTCCAATTGTTTCATGTGCATTGAAGTGATAGTAACATTTTCACTCTCTTACCTAATGTCTCCCATTTCTGAAACTCTTGGGGAAGGGCAAGGCCATCTTCTTAGTACTTCAAAATACAACAAGTTCCATTTTGTCCCATATTGATAATCGTTGACTTAAAGTATGGTTGAAGTATTGACAGCCCATAGGAACTCAACCTTTGAACATCCCATCTATAAATGACCTCATAAAGAAAGTTCAATAAACCCACATGAAACAGTGAAACAAAAGTTACATACTTGTGAAGATGATCAGACTGGAAATGATCAATATGTCTTAAATCTATATTCAGTTCTTTTACTATGCATATAAATGGTTTGTTATATAAAAGACTTATATACACTAGATAAATAATCATGTTCTTACTATGCTATCCTTATCCTTGGCTGATCTCTGGTAGACCATTTCTTAACCATCCTCCTTCGATCTATAGGTCACTATATTAATTTGGTTCATCTTGCCTCTACTCGAATTAATAAGAATTGGCAATCTCAGGGATTGCCAAAAGAGGAATGGGTCCAAGTGGAAGATAGGATTTAGAAGTGAGTTTAATTAAAACATAATAAATAGTCTATTACAAAAAGGAGAATGATATGTTCTTCGCAATCTACTCCCTTATACATTCTATCAATGTTCCACATTGAACCTAATAGAGAACATCACAACACATAACTAGCAACATAGAACATACCTCCTAGCCACCTCAAGAACATAAAATTTCAAAAACCAAAGTGCACAAGTTTAAATTCAAAGCCTCAAAGGTCAAGAGCACAAAAAATAAAAATAAATATTTAAATACGAAAAAAACCCACATTTGATGGAATCACAGAAAATCTGGTGGCTAGATAGTTACAAGCTTATTCAAGCTAATCCTTCATGACCATTAAGGTTGAAAATAACATACCCAATTGAAAACCAATTTACATATACAAAGTGAATAACATTACTCACAAAGAGGGAGTAGAAGCTACACACTACCTTGCATCTAAGGTGCGCTAAAGAACATAACCAAACTCTTCGAGATCATATAATCCTAAGTTTACATAATCTGGTAGTAACACATTTCATTAACTTATGAAACATTTACCAAGTTCCATGATTTTTCTTTCCAAAAATGACATGCTAGATACGCTTTCCAACAATATAATTAAGATCCTTCCATCACACACTACAAGTTTCAGCATCACCCGAGATGGCATTGTAGAATGAAAACAAAATGTGATCTCCAAAAAGTGAGAGAGGTTATTGTAGGTCTCTCCAATATAGTCCTGTAGGAATTAGAATCTCATCCATATCTCGCACGAGCTCTAAGATATGCTCCATCAAATATTGCAGCCCTGTGGCATTTAGTGACCCTTAGGGACATTCTGGTTCAGTGTGCCTGAGAATGTTCGAGCACTGAAGGGGACAAGACAAGGTTGGGGATAGGGTTTACTCGGCCACCTAGAGCTAATGAAGTAGATAGTTTGATCCCACGATGAAAGATGAGAGAGATTTGGCATTTGGCAACTTTGTACTGGGCAACATTGCAAGTTTCAGCATCACCTGAGATGGTGTTGTAAAATGAAAATAGTGTGTGATCTCAAAAAAGTGAGAGAGCATATTGTAGGTCTCTACAACATGGTCATGTAGGAATTGGAATCTCATCCATATCTCACACGAGCTCCAAGATATGCCCCATTAAAGATCACAACCCTGTGGCATTTAGTGACCCTTAGGGACATTCTGGTTCAGCGTGCCTGAGAACATTTGAGCACTAAAGGGGACAAGATGAGGTTGGGGATAGGGTTTATCTGGCCACTCAAGGCTAATGGAGTAGATAGTTTGATCCCAAAATGAAAGATGAGAGAGATTTGGCAGTTGGCAACTTTGTACTGGCCAATACTGCAAGTTTCAACATCACCCGAGACAGTGTTGTAAAATGAAAATAGTGTGTGATCTCCAAATAGTGAGAGAGGTTATTATAGGTATCCACAACATGGTTCTATAGGATCTAGAATCACATCCATACAACGAGCTCCATGATACGCCCTATCAAAGATTGCAGCCCTATGGCATTTAGTGACCCTTAGGGACATTCCAGTTCAGTGTGTCGGATAATGTTTGAGCATTGAAGGGGATAGGATGAGGTTGGGGATAAGGTTTACCTGTCCACTGGAGCTAATGGAGTAGACAGTTTGATCCCACGACAAAAGATGAGAGAGATTTGGTAGTTGGCAACATTGTACTGGCCAACACTGCAAGTTTCAGCATCACCCGAGATGGCATTGTAGAATGAAAATAGAATGTGATCTCGAAAAATTGAGAGAGGTTATTTTAGGTCTCTACAACATGATCTTGTAGGAATTGGAATCTCATCCATATCTCACACAAGCTCTGAGATATACCCCGTAAAAGGTTGTAGCCTTATGGCATTTAGTGACCCTTAGGGACACTCTAGTTCAGCGTGCCTGAGAATGTTTGAGTACTGAAGGTGACAAGACAAGGTTGGGGATAGGGTTTACCCAGCCACCCAGAGCTAATGGAGTAGACAGTTTGATCCCACAACAAAAGATGAGAGAGATTTATTAGTTGGCAACTTTGTACTGGCCAACACTACAAGTTTCAGCATCACCCTAGATGGTGTCGTAAAATGAAAACAGTGTGTTATCTCCAAAAAGTGAGAGAGCTTATTGTATGTCTCTGCAACATGGTCTTGTAGGAATTGGAATCTCATCCATATCTCGCACAAGCTTTGAGATATGCCCCATCAAAGATCGTAGCCCTATGGCATTTAGTGACCCTTAGGGACATTCTAGTTCAGCGTGCCTAAGAACATTCGAGCAATGAAGGGGACAAGACAAGGTTGGGGATAAGGTTTACCTGGCCACCCAGAGCTAATGAAGTAGACAGATTGATCCCATGATGGAAGATGAGAGAGATTTGGCAGTTGGCAACTTTGTACTGGCCAACATTGCAAGTTTCAGCATCACTTGAGATGGTGTCGTAAAATGAAAATAGTGTGTGATCTCCAAAAAATGAGAGAGGTCATTTTAGGTATCTACAACATAGTTCTATAGGAGCTAGAATCACATCCATGCTTCACACTGTACTCAAGGTTCTCAAAAACTAGCTTCAATGGAGATGAAAAATGGAAAATTGGTAGCTTTGTGAGCTCTCAATTTGGCATCATAAGCAAGCTTAAGACTTTCCTAAGCCAAGGAAAGTCAACAATCTCAACTCCCTCCAAAATATCCCAACCACCCAACAATGAATGCTCTTACAAAAGCCATAAAGACTCTTACAAGCTCTTACAAGCCATAATGAAGGGTCTTTATGAAGATATTATCCTTTGAGCCTCCTTTGTTGACTCATCCTTCCCCTTTCCTCCATCCACTCACCTTGTGACATGTGTCACTCCCTGATTGGTGCTAAACAAGCACAATCCATGTGCTCCCTTTTGAGTGCATCCTAGCCCTCCTTAAGCTTTCATTGCTGGCGGCAGCGGAGATGACAGTTTGACTGATGGCGGTAGCGGAGATGACAGTTTGACTGATGGCAGCAGCAAAGATGATAGAGTGGATTTTGAATAAGAAAATGGCCAGGTGGAAATGATGGTTAGAGGCAGAGATGACGATAAAAGCTAGGCAAAGACGTTGGAACATGGAGACGCTGATCTACGCAGATGACAAAATTCACTTTGGAGACGACTATTTCAAATTTGGAGATGACAGTCGACCAGTCGGAGACGTTGATCTACGGAGATGACATTGCGTAGAATTTGGTTTAAAACACGCGGATTTTTTTTAGAAAAATTTTAGAATTTGATTTTTGAAGCTTTGTTTTTCTCCCTAATGCATCCTTTAACCTGCAAGAACAAGATTAAACCCTACAACTCACTCAAATGACAAGAAACATTAGATTATCAGCAAAAAACAATATATAGATAGAAATAGAGGATTAAATGACCCATAGTGGGGTCCCACTGGGCATGCCAAAATGTATATGAGAAATATGTTAGCAAGTAATACTAATCTATCAAAAGAACAAAAGCATTAACTAGCATATAAACCATAACATAAATGAGAGCCTAAAGAGGAAACCCCAATTGGAAATGTGAACCAAATGAATGGACTCTCCCAATAGGATTTAGCTCCTTGCTTGGTAGATGGTTCTAAGGATTGGGATGTATGCTCAAGGTTCCCAAAATCTAGCTTCAATGGAGATGAAAAATGGCAAATTGGTAGGTTTGTGAGCTCTCAATTTGGCATCATAAGGGTATGGTTGATGGCTTTTGGCTCTCAAAAGGGCATTATAACTTTAGCTCCAAGATTGTGATGAAATGGCTTGGGAGGGGATTCAATTTATAGGCTAAGGGCTTGAGGAATGGAGGGCTAAGATGGAAGGAAAGATGAAAGCTTAAGGAGGGCTAGGATGCACTCAAAAGGGAGCACATGGATTGTGCTTGTTTAGCACCAATCAGGGAGTGACACATGTCACAAGGTGAGTGGATGGAGGAAAGGGGAAGGATGAGTCAACAAAGGAGGCTCAAAGGATAATATCTTCATAAAGACCCTTCATTATGGCTTGTAAGAGCTTGTACGAGTCTTTATGGCTTTTGTAAGAGCATTCATTGTTGGGTGGTTGGGATATTTTGGAGGGAGTTGAGATTGTTGACTTTCCTTGGCTTAGGAAAGTCTTAAGCTTACTTAGGGAATGTGACAACATTAGGTGGTGGATTAGGCTTGGGTTTAGGATTATATTAGGGATGTTAGAGATTTGCAAGTGGATGGCATTCATAAGGGTGTGTGAGTTAGTGACTAAGCTTAGTTAGTATGGGTGGATGGGGTGGATTAGGCTAAAAAGAGGGCTTAGGAATAAGTTAGGGGCTTTTAGATTTGAGGGTTTTATTTATCAAATAGATTTATTTAATAAATGGGGATTTTGGAATTAGATAGAAGAATAGGATTTAATTGATAAATAATAGGTTATTTGATTTATCAATTAGGACTATAGATGATTAATTAAATTAATCAGCTAGGGGATGGCAAAGGATTAATTAAATAAAAATTTAATTAATGATTCCTTTAGAGATAACTAAATAGGATTACTAAAGCAATGTAATCAAATTTAGGTGTCTACATTTTGCCCCTCTTTGACATAGTGTTGAGACAACACTATTTCAAAGAAGTTTGAATGAAGATGACACAAGGAAGATGTTTTAGCAACAAGGTTGCCCCAGTCTCGGATAAGAAGAGGAGAGACTAGACTTAGATGATGCCCCCTCAAGAAGGTGGCGAAGAGAGAAATGAGGCTCGGCAGCTTCTTGAAAAGTAGAAGAATCCAAGACGAGCAAGGAGACGTAGATTGGCTTAAGAGAAGGGGCTGAATTAGCTCAAACTCTCACTACGGGAGAATGATAAAGGGCTATCAGATGCACAAGAGGAAGCAAGCTTAAGACTTTTGGGATTAGGGGAAGGATGGATGAGCGGAGCGCTATAAAATGAATCCATGGTAGGGAGATGGATGATGGGATGATAGAGCTGATGCAACAGGATTTCAAAGAGTCAGATTGGCAAAAGATGGGTTTCAAAGATCCATAGGACTAGGATTGTGGATCTCAAAAGATGAGGCTTGGTGGATTGATTGGATTGGTGGATCCCTAAGACTAGGATTGTGGATCCCTAAAGCTAAGAGTGATGATTGATTCAAAGAGATATGGTTGCACAAGCTGGGATAGGAGAGATGGATGCTGGATATGGATGGGGGATAATGGAGAGGAAGGGATTCCATTGAAGCTTTTTGAGCAGGGGGATACTTCAAAGAGAAGTACCACCATGTAGTTGAGCACTAGATTTGCTATAGGACTGTTGGTTAATTGCCAAGGTTACCAAGAACATCAAGGCCTTTTCACCAACCATCTAGAGGACTGACGAACTGACTTAAAACAAGCATGCAAGGATTGCCCCAGCATCACACATGAATCCCAGAGGAAGCAGCATGGAACTGACACTGGGTAACCCACAAGTAGAAAATAAAAACAAACAAAAGACATGATCAAGACCTTACGCTCTGAGTGCCCCATTCATAGCATACCATGATATGGAAGATCATGGTAACTTTGAGGAGGGAACAAAAAGATTTTTTGGAAAAGATACTTCAAGACCCAAAAGGGAAGATTCCAAATCAAAAGAAAGCAAAAATCCAAAAGAGAACCGTTTGCCAATGAGATGGGTAGGACGAGGTACTAACAAACCAAGATCAAACATGAGGAAAGCTATATCCTACAAGGACCTATCAGAGAGCACCTAAGCTGGTGGATTTGGATGAGTGATGCATTTGGCAAGCTGAACTAAGAAAGATAACACTTTGGTGATAGGAAATCTAGCTAAAGGATGCATTGGAATAGCTAACCAAGATGTGCGATGGGTGCAAGATGCTGATCAAGGACGAACTGACATGAATAGTAGATAGATACAATGGTACTAAGCTAAAGAGGATGTACAAGCTGATGGACCAAGATATGTTACAAATGTACAAGTTTGTTCATGTTTCGGTTTTTGTGAGATGAAAATGTTTGTGAAGGATGGGATGTCTATAATAGGTGATAGGTGAATAGGTAGATGGTTTGCGAAAAGCGTAAGTGAAAATGGGGTTTTGTGTGTGCACGTGATAGTATACAAGCTAGGATAAAAGATTATTTACAGGCTAGAATATGGTACAAACTTTGGACAAGATTCGGATATACAAGGTATGGTACAAGATTTACAAGGTATAATACAAGGTTTGGTACAAGATTTTACAAGCTGAGTTACAAGATTTTACAAGTTGTACAGGAGGTATTTACAAGCTCCATTAGATTTTGGATATTTGGTTGGAACACCAAGGGAACAAGCAGGTGTTTTATGGGATGGTGGCTGAATGGATGAGGGATAGGATAGTGATAGATAATGGATTAGTCTTAGTACACAAGGTGCCTGAATTACCAAGTTTTCACCAAGGTACCTATCCAAGGCGCTTGAATTGCCAAGTTTTCACCATTGGACGCTTATTTCTCTTTACTATTTTTTTTTTGTATTTTTCAAAAGTTGGGTATACCAAGGATCTTCAAGCATAGAACTTCTTGAGATGAATGATGTTAGTAGGATCATTCAAGAGTTCTCCTTTCGATGTAGATAGTTGATAGGCTCCGAAGCCAAAGGAAGCAGTGACAACATAAGGACCAAGCCATGTAGGTTCAAACTTGCCTTTCTTTTCTCGATCTACTTGGACTTTCATGTTTTCTTTGAGGACCATGTCACCTGGCTGAAAGTGTCGTGGAAGCACCTTCTTGTTGAAATTTCTTTTGAGATGAGTTTGATAGACTGTGAGATGATCATAGGCTTGTTGTCGCTGCTCTTCTAAGAGATCTAGCTGGGTGGGTCGAGCTACTCTGTATTCTTGATCTGATATTTTCCCTTGCAAAGATATGCGCAAGGAGGGAAGTTCAACCTATATAGGTAGTACCACTTTGGAACCATAGACTAGGGAGTATGGAGTTGTGCTTGTGGATGTACAGAAGGAAGTTCGATAGGCCCATAGGGCTGGATTTATTTGTAGGTGCCAATCACGGCCAGAATCATTAACAACTTTCTTTAGGATTTTGAGGAGGGTTTTTTTAGTTGCCTCTGCCTGGCCGTTACCTTGTGGGAAATATGGGCTACAAAAGTGGTGATGGATGCGGAGGGAAGTGCATAATTCTTCCATGTTGAGATTTTCAAAGTTACTTCCATGGTTGGTGAAGATGGTGGATGGGATGCCAAAGCGGCAAACAATGTGGTACAAGATGAACTTGGAGACCTGACTCCTATAGCCGAGACTAGGGGGACTGCTTCCACCCATTTAGTGAAATAGTTTGTAGCTGTTATTATCCATTTATATCCATTAGATGAGAGGGGTGTGATAGTTCCAACTAGATCAAGGCCCCAACAAGCAAAAGGCCAAGGTGGTGCAATAGGCTGTAGATCCTGTCCTGGAGCGTGCATAAGATTTGCATGTTGCTGACATGGGAGACACTTTCTGAAAAAGTCATAGGAGTCTTCTTCAATGGTAGGCCAATAGTAGCCTGCTCTAAGGATTTATCACGCTAGGAAAATACCACTCGTGTTGGCACTACAAAGTCTAGAGTGTACTTATTTTAACACCATTATGGCCTCATTTTGGTCTAAAAATTGAGAGAGAGTATCATGATAACCCCGACGATATAGGGTATTGGCTATGATAACATAGCGGGAGGATTTTCGGATGAGGTTCTGGCATTGGGTACGTGTGAGGTGAGGGGATATGATACCATCATTAAGGTAAGCGTGAATCTCATGATACCAAGGGGATTAGGGACCAACCAAGATACAAACACGATTTGAATCCTCATTTGCATAGGTGGGTGTGAGGAGCTGCTCCACTAAAAACTCATACTGTGTAGCTGCTTGGGGAATTTCCAAGAGCGAGCCTATAGTAGCCATAGCATCTACTGCTTTGTTCTATATTCGAGGCACTTGTGTAAACTGAAGCCTTGTAAAATGTTGGGTTAGCTGATCAACTAGCTCTTTGTAGGGTAATAGCTTTTCATATTTGTTTTGATATTCATTTAGGGCTTGCTTGATGATGAGCTAAGAATCACCAAAGATTTGTAGCTCAGCAATGTTCCATTCTGCAGCTATCTTTAATCCTGCTATGAGGGCCTCATATTCAGCTATATTATTGGTGCTAGGGAATTGTAGCTTGAAGGCTTTTGGAATGTAATCTCCTTGAGGTGTGACCAAAAATATTCCTACCCTTGATCCATTAGATGTGTATGAGCCATCAAAATAAAGTTTCCATGGGGGCTATTCTTCAATTAGATAGATATGCTCATCTGGAAATTCTGTGATCAACGGATAAGCATCTATTAGAGGCGCATCAGTTAGGTGATCTGCTATAGCTTGCCCTTTGATTGCCTTTTTGTCCACATACTGGATGTCAAATTTGCTAAGGAGTATAACCCATTTGGCCAAACGGCTTGTAAGTGTTGTTCTGGAGAGTATATACTTGAGAGGGTCGATCTTGGAGACTAGTTGGATGGTATGACTTAGCATGTAATGGAAAAGCTTTTGAGTTGAGAAAACAACTGCCAAACAAGCTTTTTCCATAGGAGTGTAATTGAGTTCATAAACATCTAGGGTTCTACTTATGTAGTAGATGGCTCTTTCTTTGCTATAGTCATCAAGCTATGCTAGAAGTGCCCCTAGAGCAGTAGGTGTTGTTGATATGTACAAAATCAGGGGACAACCAGGAACTAGTGGAACCAAGATAGGGGGATTGATGAGATACTGCTTGAGATGGTCAAAGCTGTACTGACATAAAGGGTCCCACTTGAAGTTCTCATCCTTCTTTAGTAAATGTGAAAATGGTGTACACTTATCTGCAAGCTGGGAGATGAAGCACCGAACAGATTGAAGCTTTCCTTGAAGAGAGCAAAGCTGTCGTAGTGTCTAGGGAGGAGGCATGTCTAAGATAGCCTTGACCTTCTTGGGGTCGATCTCTATACCTCATTTAGACACTATAAAACCTAGAAGCTTGCCAGATGTGACCCCAAAGACACACTTCTTGGGATTCAGCATGAGATGATATTTGGCTAACCTATCAAAGACTTTCTCCAGGTCAGCAAGATGATCCATGAAGGTATGAGATTTGACCAAGATATCATCCACATAATCCTCCAAAATGCTATGGATGAGATCATGAAAGATGGTTGTCATAGCTCTTTGATAGGTAGCCCCAACATTCTTTAGGCCAAAAGGCATCATGTTGTAGCAAAAGGTTCCCCAAGGAGTAGTGAATGTTGTCTTATGCTGATCCTCTTCTACAATATTGATTTGATTATACCTAGAAAATCCATCCATGAGGGACAAAATTTCATGTTCAGCTGTAAGATCTACAATCATATCTATGTTGGGCAAGGGAAAATCATCTTTTGGAAAAGCTTTTTTAAGATCTTTGAAATCAGTGTAGATTTTGATGTCACCAGAAGGCTTAGTGATGGGGACCACATTGGAGATCCACTCTAAATAGTTGATAGGTTAGATAACCTTAGCAGCTAACATTCTTTCTAACTCAGCTTTGACCAGTAATGCCACCTTGGGGTGCATTTTTCTAAGCTTTTGTCTGATAGGCTTGATCTTTGGATCGACTACAAGATGATGAACTACAAGCTTTCGAGCAAGCCCTAGCATGTCCTGATATGACCATGAAAATTGACCAATGTTCTCCCTTAAGACCATCAAAGAGGAGGTCAGCTTGGTCTTGTAATAGGGATGCAGCAATGTGAACAAGCCTAGGGATCTCTGAAGAACTGATGTTGACTTCTCTAGTATCCTCAATTAGAATAGAAGATATCTCTGGTCGATTATCTTGAGGAGGTAATGCTAAATCCTCATGTTCTTCTTGTGTCTCTGGATTTCCTTGTTGAGGGGTTCTCTCCGCTGCCTTAGCTAGTCCTGGATTCACCTTAGTTCTAGTTTTGGGTATATCAAAACTAGGTTGGGGATTTTCTCCAAAATACCCCTTGGGATCTAGCTTGTAGATATAGGAAGAATCTAGCTTTGTTTGCTTGTGAGGTGTTTCAGCTCCCATCAATCTCAGAAGCACTTCCTCTGATGTGAACTCATCAATGTGTATGATGCTTGGTTGGTCCCAATCTATGAGTTGTGGATGGGTGAGTGGTAGGTCAATGAGGTGGATAGATAGTTCTTGGAGAACAGAGTCTCCGAGGGAGATTTGGTCTAGGATATCATCGTAGGCTCTCTTTTCAACTTCCTTAGGAATGTCTTCGATTTTGATAAGGTCATGGTGAATGTTTGAAAAAGCGTGACCATTCTCATTAGTGTCCCCAGTTGTGGGTATGCCAAAGCCAAGACCTGACTTTGATTCCCATTTGTGTGTGTCGATGGGCCATTGCATGCCTCTTTCTTCTGGTCCTAGACCACCACCTTGATAGTTCCATTTGTCAGTGATGACCTTATGTTCTTGGGGATACTTCTGGCTAAAGTGATGAAGGCAAGCTTGATTTCGTTGAGGTGGATCCTTATGTAACCAATTGTTGATATCTGAAGTGAGCTCCTCATGAAGAGGGATTTTTGAGGATACAAAGGTTGTTGGGCCAAACTGTTTGTATCGAGGAGGTGGAATCTCCTTAGCTTTGTGATATGTCGGTCATCCATGGGCATGTGGATCAAGTGGGAGTACCCCGACAGCAAATGCATTTGATAGACTATACTCTCCACAACCTTTGTTATTGATCTTTATGGTAGACAGGGTAGAGGTGAGGATTGTTTCTGGGTCATTTTTCATCCCGATGAGCTGGCGATGGATGTGTTGATATCAATTCCAGGGCAATGGTTTGTATATGAAGCTTCAACTGCATTGTAGTAAGCAAAGGGTTCTGGATCGGCATGGATGGTTACCTCAGTGCCTTGATGCAAAAATTTGACACACTGATGGTAAGTGGATGGAACAGCTTTCATGGCATGAATCCATGGGCAACCGAGGAGTATGTTGAATGGTAGGTTTACATCAATAACATGGCAAAGTGTTTCTTGGATGATTGGCCCAACCTTGATTGGTAGCAAAATAGTTCCCTCTGTGGTTCTTTCCAAGTTGTCATAAGCTTTGATGGTGATAACCTCACTGATGATATCTGCCTCAGTATACCCAACTTTTTGATGAATTTTAGGGTGCAAATATTCAAGGCTGGTCCATTATCTATCATTACTCTTTTCATGGAAAAATTGGATACCATGATGGCTATGTAAAGCAGAAGGGTGTGATCTGGCTCGACCACGGGTATGTCGGTGGGTTTGAATGATAGGGTGCATGAGGAGGATAGGTGTCCAAAAAGATTACGAAAATCAGTAGCGTTGATATCTAAAGGGACACGACATTCTATGAGAGCACTATCAAGGATGTTTTTGTACACATGACTAGTGCAAAGAAGGTCTAAAATGGAGATTTGGGCTGGCATGTTCCCAAGGTGTTCCAAGATATTATACTGGCTTTTTGATGGAGCTAATGGTGCTAGTGGAACGGGTGGGCCTACAATGTTAAATCGCGCTCTTTGAGTGGTGACTGCACACTCATTGTTTGGTCCTTGGATATTGATAACATTAATAGAAGGCTATTTCTTGGATATACAACCTATAAGGCTACCATAGTCTATATAGGATGAAGTGTGGCCATTGTTCTTTCCATGCTATTGGTTTGGATGACGGTTGTTGGTGTTTTTGTTGTTGGTTTGGATAGGTGCTTTTCCAGGATTTTGGTTCTGGTTTGGAGGAAAAGCATTTTGATAGATTTGTAAGCCTGCATTGGGAGAGGTTTGGGCACCAATAGTGATTTCCTTCTGATCAATGAGGTCCTGCACATAGTCTTTCAGTTTCATGCATCTGAGGGTAGTGTGACCTTTTACCCTATGAAATTTGTAGTACTCATTATCTTTGTACCATGCAGCTTTAGATTGGCTTGGGTTGATTTTCTGGGTAGGAGGAAATTTGACAAGGTTTTCCTTGACTAATTTCTCAAAAATGACATCCAAAGGTTCACCAAGGGGTGTATAATTTCTAGGTGCAGGTTGGAATCTGGGCTTTTGTCCTGCGGCTACATTGATGGCATTAACTTGATTGCTAGACCCTTGGAAGTTGGGTCTTGGATTGTAGTTTTGATATCTTTGGTTATTCTATTGTTGGTAGTTGATAGCTTGTTGATTGTTTGGTTGATATGGTGGGTTGGACTGGTTGTGAGAAAGACCAACAATATTCACATGTCTGGTGCCAGTGACGCCATCTGTTGCAACATGCTTGTTTTTGTCCCAATACCTAGACTTATCATTGGAATGTGATTGATTTTGGTTGGCTTCCTTGTAAATATTGACCACACCATCTTTAATGAGTCCTTCCTCAAGGATCATTCCTTGCTCTTTGATATCTTTGTAGGTCTACAAATAGTTCATGGTCATGTGGTGAGCCAAGCTAGGATGGGCATTATCAATAAAAATTTTCACCACATGGCGCTCTGGCAAGGTGCAGGATATGCGGGTGATAAGGGTTTGCCATCTTTGCAGGTATTCAGCAAGGCTTTCTCCACCTTTTTGCGTAGTGTGGACAAGGTCAACTATTGATAGCTCTGTTTGAACAAGATGGGCATATTGGGCTACGAATGCCTTAGATAATTCAGAAAAGCTTTTAATTGTGCCATAGGGGATTCTGTAAAACCATTCAAGAGCTGGTCTAGCCAAGCTTTTGGGAAAAAGGCACAAGAGGAAGACATCATTGTATGCCACGTCCTGACAGTGCATGTAAAATTCTTTGATATGTGTGACAGGGTCTCCTTTTCCTCTGAATTTGTCAAATTTGGGTACCTCAAAGTGTTTGGGAAATGGTGTCATGGTAATGGCTTTGTCAAATGGGTAATGACACACATTCTCAAACATGAATGTCTTCGAATCATTCCCTTCTTGGATGGCTTTCAGAGCTATCTTCATTTGCTCCCATTCTGAATTGATAGGTGATGGTTGGGGTGCCCCCAATGTAGGAGTGCCTTGAGGGAGGTATGCACTAGATGGGGCCACTAAATATGGATGGCTATGAGGGATTTGCTAATAGGGATTGTACATTGTTTGGGTAGCTGCATGGTGGATGACGGGTTGTTGAGGGGGAGGTGGCGCATATTGCTGCATGTGTTGTGAGGCTTGCTGTTGATATTGGATTTGAGGTTGGGATTGAGGAACATATATGGGATTTGAGGTTGGGATTGAGGAACATATGTTGGCTGTGGGATAAATGAATGGCTTTGTGGAGGTAAGGTGTAAGATGGTTGTGAAGCTTGGGGAAAGGATCGAGGGGCTTGTGGGGTTTGACCAAAGTATGTGGGTTGTGCCCCCATTTTGGATGGTACCTACAAATAATTGGTGGTTGGCTAGATTGGTGGATTACCTCCTAGAAGTGGCATTGAAAAGTAGTTGGTAATAGGAGGTAATGGATTAGTTGGTGGTGGAGGTGGTGGGAATTGAAAGCTTTGGAATGGAACTGATGGGGTTTGATAGCTTGGTGGTTGGATTTGAAAGCTTGGTAGAGTGGTGGTGGGAGTTGGGGTTACTTGGGAGCTTGGTAGAAAATTGTAGTAGCTTGTGGGGTTTGATAGCTTTATGGAGTGAGGGTAGTAGCTTGTGGATTTGTGGCTGATGGCACTGAGCTCCCAAGACCTAATGGAAATGATAGGATTGTGCTTTAGGCTATAGTGAACAAGCTAGGGGTGATGAAAGGTTGATACTTGGCCCCATGGGTGGCATCCTTGTTGTATATTGCTAAGGTTGGCCAAAGATGCTAGCACTGATTTGGGAGATGGGTGGATTTGGAAGGTTGGGTTGGGGAGCACCAGCAGCAATAGTGAAGGGGGTGAACGGTGAGGTGTTTTGGGTAAAGGGGGTTTGGAGCGGAGAGGTATGAACCAAGGATGGAGTGGTGGTGGCTGGGTTGGCTTGCGGCATGGAAATTTCAACTTGCGTGGATGATGGTATGTTGGGGTTTGTTTGATCATATGGATTGGCTGGAGGCTCTTCTTTTGGCATATATTGAGGATAATTTGGATCATAAGAGCCTATGGGTGGTCACAGCTACCCAAACAATGGGTGAGATGGATCTGATAATGGAGGGGGTCTTCCAAAGTCAAAGGTTCCTACATTGTCCCTTCGAAAATTAGCCATGATTGTCTCTTTGTTCTTGTCTATAATGGCATTTACCAATACTACATTTCTTGGTTGGTTCATGAAAGCTTCAATGTCAGTAGGTGATGGCATAGCTTTCTCCAGGCTAAAGGATGGCTGAGTGCTTAAGGGGGGTGAGGCTGTTCGATCCAAATGATAGGGCTCCATTGTTTCTTTCTTCTTGGCTAAGCGAGTGACGGGTGGCATGAAGATGCAGAATGTTCCTAGGGATGAGATGCAATAAATGCTGATGGATGCAAAAAAAAAGGGGGGGGGGGGGGGGGGCGGGGAGGATTTTCTATGCAAATGATATCCTAGGTTGAGGCAAAGCTATATGACAAAACCTAAGGAGGATTGGGTTGGGGATTCTAACTTCAAAGATATGTTTCTAAAGCACGAAAGGTCTGCTTTCCTATGTGCAAGCTTGGTGGTGATTGTGTCAACTTAAGGATAGACTGATGATCCTTTAGGAAGAACATGAGATTGACCACTTGTGGAATCCAACCTTTAGCTCAAGGTGATGAGGGATGACAAGTGACAAAGCTAGATAACCCTAGACAA
The DNA here is from genome assembly GCA_028749045.1 of Cupressus sempervirens. Lineage (NCBI taxonomy): Eukaryota > Viridiplantae > Streptophyta > Pinopsida > Cupressales > Cupressaceae > Cupressus > Cupressus sempervirens. The sequence goes on from CM053792.1 coordinate 935,236,701, forward strand.
AGCTCTGTCAAAGGGATAACCTTGGTGAGATTGGTGGATTTGAAAGATTTTAGGAATGGCAAACTTTTGGCAAGGTGACAACAAATTTTGAAGGCTTGGATGTAAAGATTTTGGATTGCTAGCTAGATGGTTTGGTCCTAAATGAGATGAATGAGCTAATAATGCTTAAGGGGATAGCCTAAAATGGCTGGCTTTTCTACAAAGATGACTCTAAAGTGAAGCTTATCCAAGAAGATGTGGAGAAATAAGAGGGTCTAATCATAGAAATCATGCCTAGTTGGTAAGGCATAAGCAAGATTAACTCTTGGATTTTGGCTAAATTTGATGGTGCACTCTAACCAGGCCTCTTGAAGGGCTTCGTCAGCAGTTTTGTCCTCTACTTTGTGGAGTTTGGCAATTTGAGGACTTGGTGTTAGTTCCTTTCTCTTGGCTGAAAGTTCTTGGTATGCCTGATATGGCTTGAGTTTAACTTTGTGGAACTTCTGTTTGGGTTTGGGTTGCTTTGACATGAATTCTTGAATCTGCTTGGCTTTGAGGGACCTCAGTTATTTTTCTTCAACTTGTTCAACTTTTGGAATAGGCAGTGAGTACACTAAGTGTGCCCTAAGCTAGGATTGACCAAGTTTGGCAAACATGCATTCAATAAGTAAAAGACTAAGCAATAGATAGAAATAACCAGATAGAAGTTTTGATTCCCAGAATGTGATACTTGCACCAAGGAGTGTGTGTGTTCTACAAATTTTTTGATCAGTCACTTCAAACACATTAACATCTTAGATGGTTGTCTACAAGGCTAACAGGTGGTTTAGCTAGGGAGTCCTCGATATACCCAAGGTACATGAGGCCCAAATCCGTAGATGAAACCAAAAAAATGCCACACAACTAAGAGGAGCAGTAACCCACTTCTCTTCTTTCATTTCTCGAGGGTATCAAGTTCCTTGAGGCTTAGCCCAAGTGACAAAATCTTGATCCCAAGAGAGGTGTCTTTCGATTCACCTCCCGGTTCTTATACTCCGTCGGAATGCTGGAGTTGAGGTCATCCCAAGGGGTGATGAAATCCCCAAGCAGGCCTCCTAAAAAGAAACAAGGTTTTGGATCCTAATCTTATGCACCCAAGATGGCCTCGAAAGATGACAAGGGGAGAGAAGACTTGGATGACCTTGGGCTAAAAAACATGCTTGTTCTTTTACCAACTGACTCTTATGTGTGCTAATCTAGACTTTGCAAGTACTCATGTTTAAGAGACAATGTTCAATTCCAACTTGAAGCACCAACAAAACAAAATCGAGCGAAGAATGAATACAAGAAGAAGAGTTAGGGTCAACAAAAAACTAAACCCACGCGCCCGGAGGCCCTCCACGTCAAGTATCAATTAATTTTCTTTTAAAGCATTCAAGAGTTGGTCTGATTTTGTTTTAAAGCCCAAAGCAAAGATGTGTGAGACTTGATTTGTCAAGCGTGCACCCAGAGGCCCTCCATGTCAATAGTTGTTCAATTTTAGTGCCCAAACTTGAAGTGTGATCGATTTAATCTAGAGTTTTGATCATTTAAGAATTTTGATAAAGTTAAAGAAAACGTTCAAAGACCAAGTGAGTGAGTTAGATTGTGGAACATTTAACACCTTTTTCAAGTAGACCCATCCCCATAAATGGCACTGAGATTGCAACCAATGGTTGAATTGATGGGTGATTAGAAAAGAGGTGAGTCCAAGGAACTACTCAAATTGATTTTTGCAAATTTGTATTTTAACTTAACAAAGTTTCTTAAATGTCCAAAAATCAAACTTTACCTAGATTGCATGTGGAAAAGAGATTTGTTTTGTTCAATTTTAGAAGCTCCAATTGAAGTGTTTGATATTGCAATGGTTAATTGATCCTTGGAATTCAAGATTGGATTTTTTGTTTTTAGTCATGCATTCAAAGAAAATTTGATTTTAATCCATGGCATTCAAGAGTGGTTTTTTGAGCAACATTCATTCAATAGAAAATGTGTTTAACCATTCAAGTTCATTCCATGAAAAACCTAAAAAACATGATTAGTCACCCAAAAAGTTGCTCCAACTTGCAATAAGACAAAAAAGAAATCGATTAGTCACCAAAATCTTCAAAAAAGGAAAGCTTAACTATATGAAAAAAAAAATTAAGGAGGGCTAGGATGCACTCAAAAGGGAGCACATGGATTGTGCTTGTTTAGCACCAATCAGGGAGTGACACATGTCACAAGGTGAGTAGATGGAGGAAAGGGGAAGGATGAGTCAAAAAAGGAGGCTCAAAGGATAATATCTTCATAAAGACCCTTCATTATGGCTTGTAAGAGCTTGTAAGAGTCTTTATGGCTTTTGTAAGAGCATTCATTGTTGGGTGGTTGGGATATTTTGGAGGGAGTTGAGATTGTTGACTTTCCTTGGCTTAGGAAAGTCTTAAGCTTGCTTAGGGAATGTGACAACATTAGGGGGTGGATTAGGCTTGGGTTTAGGATTAGATTAGGGATGTTAGAGATTTGCAAGTGGATGGCATTCATGAAGGTGGGTGACTTAGTGACTAAGCTTAGTTAGTATGGGTGGATGGGGTGGATTAGGCTAAAAAGAGGATTTAGGAATAAGTTAGGGGCTTTTAGATTTGAGGTTTTTATTTATCAAATAGATTTATTTAATAAATGGGGATTTTGGAATTAGATAGAAGAATAGGATTTAATTGATAAATAATAGGTTATTTGATTTATCAATTAGGACTATAGATAATTAATTAAATTAATCAACTAGGGGATGGCAAAGGATTAATTAAATAAAAATTTAATTAACGATGCCTTTAGAGATAACTAAATAGGATTACTAAAGCAATGTAATCAAATTTAGGTGTCTACACACACGAGCTCCAAGATATGCCCCATCAAAGATTGCAGCCCTATGGCATTTAGTGACCCTTAGGGACATTTTGGTTTGGCATGTCGAATAAAATTTGAGCATTGAAGGGGATAGGACAAGGATGGGGATAGGGTTTAACTAGACACTTGGAGCTAATGGAGAAGACAATTTGATCCCACGATGAAAGATGAGAGAGATTTGGCAGTTGGCAACATTGTTCTGGCCAACACTCCAAGTTTCAGCATCACCCTAGATGGCATTGTAGAATGAAAATGAAATGTGATCTCCAAAAAGTGAGAGAGGTTATTGTAGGTCTCTACAACACAGTCCTGTAGGAATTGGAATTTCATCCATATCTCACATGAGCTCCGAGATATGCCTTATCAAAGATTGTAGCCCTGTGGTATTTAGTGACCCTTAGGGACATTCTGGTTCAGCATGCCTAAGAACATTCAAGCACTGAAGGAGACAAGACAAGGTTGGGGATAGGGTTTACTTAGCCACTTAGAGCTAATGGAGTAGACAGTTTGATCTCACGACAAAAAATGAGAGAGATTTGGCAGTTGGCAACTTTGTACTAGCCAACACTGCAAGTTTCAACATCACCCGAGATGGTGTCGTAAAATGAAAATAGTGTGTGATCTCCAAAAAGTGAGAGAGGTTATTGTAGGTCTCTGCAACATGGTTCTATAGGATCTAGAATCACATCCATACTTTGCACGAGCTCCAAGATATGCCCCATCAAAGATTGCAGCCCTATGGCATTTAGTGACCCTTAGGGACATTCCGATTCAGCATGTCGGATAATGTTTGAGCATTGAAGGGGATAGGATGAGGTTGGGGATAGGGTTTACCCAGTTAATTAGAGCTAATAGAGCAGACAATTTGATCCCATGACAAAAGATGAGAGAGATTTGGCAGTTGGCAACTTTGTACTGGCCAACACTGCAAGTTTCAGCATCACCCGACATGGCATTGTAGAATGAAAATATAATGTGATCTCCAAAAAGTGAGAAAGGTTATTTTAGGTCTCTACAACATGGTCCTATAGGAATTGGAGTCTCATCCATATCTTGCACGAGCTTCGAGATATGCCGTGTCAAAGATTGTAGCCCTATGGCATTTAGTGACCCTTAGGGACATTATGGTTAAGCGTGCCTGAGAATGTTTGACCACTGAAGGGGATAGGAGGAGGTTGGGGATAGGGTTTACTCATCAAACCAGAGCTAATAGAGTAGAAAGTTTGATCCCATGATGAAAGATGAAAGAGATTTGGCAGTTGGCAACTTTGTACTGGCTAACACTACAAGTTTTAGCATCACCTGAGATGGCATTGTAGAATTAAAATGGAATGCAATCTCCAAAAAGTGAGCAAGGTTATTGTAGGTCTCTTCAACATGGTCCTGTAGGAACTAGAACCTCATCCATATCTCGCACGAGCTTTGAGATATGCCCCATCAAAGATATTTGAATTCAAAGTGTTTAATGAGAATATAGTTGAGACTTGCTTTACTTTTCTATGTTAAGTTTGGCTTTCAATTTTGGAGGAATGAATCAACCTTGATGATAGAGGTAAATGCTAAATAATATTTATTTAATCACATTGTTTGAAAAAAATTTAATGACCTTTAAATAAAATTGAAAGAAATGGAATTGATCTCCTTTACTCATGTAGATGAATAAAATTGGAATTTAAAAAAGAGAGGGACATCCACCATAAAACCATGCAATCATGCACTTCTTGATGGGAGTATCATAAGTTCATTATTAGATGGATATGCCAAATGTGGAAGAATTAAAAGGAAAATATGTTGATTGATTGAATATAAAACCAAACATGTGATATATTTAAAAATATATCATGGGGCTATTAATAAAATCAAACTAATAGAATCAAACTCTACAAACATGGGTATTCAAACTATGAACAAAAAAAACATCATTATTGAGGTTTTAGCATGTTGGGCAAGATAGGGTCTTATTGAAGCTAACAAGAAGCATCATTGTATATAGTGTTTTATATGCATAAAATTAAAGTGGCATAAAACCATTCACATGCAAAAACATCTAGAACATGTGATAAAATCATACGTCCAAACCATTCATGTAGCCATAGTCACAAATTTCAACAAAGAATTCAACCAACATAAAGGTGCTAAACTTTGTAAGCTATGGATAACTATTGATCTTTAAATATGAAAACATTTGTATGGGTCTAAGGTAATATGCATTATGAAATTTCTTGATTTTCCAAAATATTATATCTTAAAATTCACAATCATCAAATCTTAGTATCCAATCAACTAATCCAGTAATACAAGCATCAAACCAATGTGATAACAAAAAATCAAAGTTGATTCGATAAGGTCTAACAATATCATATAATTCATTTATCAATAATTTGAAACATCATAAGCATATGTCTAATAATGTCATAAATGAAATATATGTAAAAAATGACATACATAGAAAAAATTATACAAAACATATGCACAATAATGCCATATAGGTGTAAAATGTACATCATTAGATATATACTCTTTCCAACTAGGGGAGCAAAATAAATCCCTAATTGTCTTTAATTGGCAACAAGTGGGAGATGGTGTATATAAGGAGGTCTTCCTAACATGCTCACTAGTCCATTAGTCTAGAATCTTCTGTAACTCGACATGTTACAATCAAAATTATATGTGAATAAATAACTATTTTATATTAAAAAAATAAAATATATTTACACATAAAACTTAATATTTTCTTACAGCTAGCTAATAATTCCTCTGTATATACACCTTAGGGAATCACTGATGGTCAGGATTAATAAGACCCTACAAAAACCATCAAAGTTATCACTCGATTGTGCCTATGAATTTTATATTGAATTTCACTACTAATAAAATTTTAATGTAAACTCTTTCATACCTTATTCATTGGCTTAGAACTAGTGAATGCAATAAGGACTCATTGATCAATACAATGATGAAGATGTAAAGGAATCTCTAATGTCAATAGCTGAAAATGATAATACATGAGACTGAAATGCAATTATGAAGAATACACATTTTCTTTTGTCTCCATATCAAATAAAATATTTTGGTACCTATGTGAATGTAGTATGACATCCTTCATTTTATAGTGTTGATCCCAAAGCTACAACACTTATTATTTATTACACATGTATGTAAATCTGTTAAGCATCAAATTCAACACCTTTGTGTGCAAAATAATGTACTATATGTTAGAGTAATAAATTCATTTTATTATTAATTAAATTATATTGATATAATTACTTACTTATTATATTGATATAGTTTACTTATAATTCCTTTCGATTTACAACTAATTGAAATGATTTCCCCAATTTTCCATCTAGTCACTAGGAAATTGGATTTTTTGTCTCTTTCTCTTAAAGAACTGGATCTACTAGTTCCTTTGGTCTAAAAGTCTTCCATTGAGATTAGGGTTTTGAAAGGTTCAAGGGTTGAGGAAAATGTTATAGAATATATTGAAGAAAGAGAGGTCATGTATAATGGTTTTGAGGAAGGCTAGAGTTCCATCTAGATGGTGTTGCAAAATGGCCAAGCAAAGCAGGAGGTAGAAGAATAAATAGAATAAATGCATGAGAAGGAGGGTCATGGGGGCAATGGAAAATTTGGGGAGGGAAGCAATTAGGAGAATGGGTCAAATATGCTTCTCAACTAGAAGGAGAGTATTGCATTGGACACCGATACTAGTCCGCCTCATAGCAAGATCACCAATGTTGGTGATGACCTTGTTAAGAAGATCACTACCAATCAAAATTTTACATATAAGCCTACAAGACTTCATCCCTTGGTAGTGGTAATGGTGGTAATTATGGTTGAATGTTTTTGAAATAGAAAAAGAAACAAAGGGTGTTTTGCATGACACTATTCACTCATCATAGGTTGTATGTATTCAAACCCACAACCAAGATTTTATACCATTATACAAATTACAAATTATAAAACTATGCCTTTCATGATAGTCACATTTTCATATTGGAAAATAAAGAATGAATTTTGGAACAAACATAATAAATACTTCCAAATACAAATGAATCCAATGTATTGTATTATAAGCTTGAATGGTAAAGACCAAGCCCAACATTTATTAAAGTGTAGCATTTATAATTTTTAGGTTCATGTGAAGAAGTCATCGTTCATATTCTCATTGTTGTGTAATTTGATGATAAGAATAATACAATGATATAGAGGTTGATAGTGACTTAAAAATTTACAAAATGAAATCAATGAGAATTTTACATTGAGGGGGGAGTAATAACCAAGGTTTCATTCTCATTTTTTGACAAACTCTTATATAAAGAGGGAGTAGATAGATGATATGGTTTAGTCTTCTTCCGAGAATCTTAGTCATATTGGTTCAGAAGGATTCATGATACAACTACTATACTTAGCATCACCAATTGATGCTAAAAACCTTAGTATTGATGCTACAAACCTTAGTATTGAAATAATTTAACCTTTGCAATTCTAGGCATAAGATGATTAGCGTACAAAGGTACTTGAACAAAGAACACTAATAACTATTTAGGATGTGAATTGATAATACCATTTCGTAGATGATTTTGGCATCTCACCCTTTATCACTTGAACATCAACTTTATTAGCCCTCTTCTTTGGTGACCTACAAATGAAGAATTAGCACAGTAAAAAATCTAAGATAAGATTAAAAAAATGGGTCCTATTAAAGAATCTAATATAAATTCAAATAATGTATCTAGATTCTAAACAAATCAAAACTAAATCTCATCACTTACACATCATAACAATACAATCCACCTTAGTCATGTGATAGTCATGGGGAAGAGGTTGTAACATTGTATTTGGATCCAATTGATCACTTTTTCTCTCTCTCCCAATTCAATCTAATGAGCCAACTAGATCTGCTCGACATTTTAATGTCTCAAGTAATGCCTCATGGTCTAACTCGTGAACTTTCCAAAGAATCTTATTATGTGGTTTTCCACCATATTTTATCAAGTGGACATTTGATGGGACAAGGTTTGAATAATGAAGAATCTTCCTCTCTTTTTTTCCAATCCTCAAATAACCACAAGTTAGGATGCATCATAGGATATCATCTAAGCCATGTGCCTATTACAACCACTGCATCAACATGGTACTCTAAATCATCACCATCTATAACTGAGTGATCCAATTTTTGTTTGGCTTCAACACAACGACACAAATAATAATATGTCCCTTCTTCATTGTCTTTAGGTGCAATAACAGCAAAAACATAGCCTGCAATGACAAATGTACAAAATGTGGTCATTAATTCAAAAAATAATTGGGTAAAAGTTATAAAGTTACATATTGAAATTACAAAGATATATATATTTATATATATTACTAAGTTGCACTAGATCTGACAAGTGGTCAAAGTCAATAGATGAATCCATCTCTGCCATTTCTAGTGCTTGTGGGGGATGATAGGTGTCAATTGGGTCCAATACCCGTATATCCCATTTGTCCACCCATTTAGTTGACTCACAGTCATCCCAATTTTCCTCTGCACATGATGGAGAATAGCATGCCATTTTTCATGTGTGGATACTCCATGAACCTACATCAGAGCTTCTAAAATATTGTAACTCACTAGATCCTATTAGTGTGCAACAATCATGATATGGTACAATGTTAGTATTATCTATGAACCAAAAAAATCTATGAAGTGTAGACTCACCTTCCTTACTTGGACCCATTGTAGCGTTACACCATTGGATGATGGATTTTGTATCTATCAATATTGCTCCATCTTTGTACTTTAGTTCTTCATGAGCCAAGGCTCTTTTAATGCATGCGCCTACACCATTGTGCCCTCCCTTACCATGACCAACCTCTGTGAAATTCCACATATATTGAATTCTACACAACCTGTGAATCCTGTTCAACCAATAGAACATTCGTGCATTCTTGAATTAAGATACACAATTGTCTGACCAAATAATATGTTGACGATATGATATGCCCCTGTTAGCCAAATCTCCATAAAATAGTTGAAAACAACCATGTACAAACTCCATAGAATGTGATCGGTCATCGCTAATGTAAAAATGGTACTCCCTCAAAATCTTCCTGTCATCCTCTATACTTGTAGGTGAATGCATGAATGTTATGTGAACAAATATGGAAACCTGTTGAGATGTATAATACTTTTCTTGCACCTCATTTTGTGGTTTTAGTGTGTATTTCTCTACAAAATCTACATCGAAACAATGGTATCTAGTGAAAATGTATCCTTGCACAACTTGAATTGCAAATCCAACCATCGAGCTCTATGGGTATGCCTTGCATACTCGTAAATAATCTTTTCATGAAAAATCTTCATGAACTTATACACTGGAATCTTTTCAATAACTAGATCACATCTTTTACCATGTTTCCCATCTTTTAGAGCATATGTCACTGTCTTGAATTTTCCAAAATCTACTATTTCATTTCCAATTGCATGTGTACTATCCATATGTTGACAAGTTGATAAAAGTTGCAAAGAACCACAAAATAAGCACGTACCATCCAAACATGATGTCTTATAAAATTGTTGGCCGTCTCCTATTTCACATAAAATGTTGGATATGAATTCTGTTGAAAATCTTGGTGGCTCTTTTATGTCACAATCCTACAAAACAAACTGAGAATGCAAAACTACACATATGTGCCAAAAAACATCAAAATGGTTAGAAAATTCAATATGTATCCTACAACAACAAGTTGTGCATGTATGATTTATTTTCACATAAAAAGTTTTACCCATCTCAAAAAATCTTTGACTTATTCGAATTTGAGGATACATACCAATAAATTTTGCAAAAAATTGTGTCTGAGTTAAGTCCAAAAAATGTTTCGCATGTGGCTCGCAATTTTGGCTACCAATCCTACTTCTTACAACATCTCTTTGATTAGGAGAAACACGTGTGTTATTTTTTCAAAAATATTTGATCAATGATTTCAAGGCTTCACTAATTTCTTTATCCTTTCACGGTAGTCTACCGCTAAATGTCCATAACTCATTTTTTGTTGGATCTTCTAATCTCTCACGCCTTAGCATGGCTCTCCTTAAGGTACCTCTACCAATTTTTAATGTTTTTCTTGTATTTCTCATGAGTCAAGCTTTCTTCATTTGGCTACTTACTATTGTCCATGTGAGTACTCATCTTGTGATATTACTATCTTTGGTGCTTGATTTAGAACCCAATTTGTCATAAGCACTCATTAGATTCTTTACAATATTTCTTTCATTTGAATCATCCATTGTTCTTAGCCCAAGAATCTTCATGATAGGCCTAAATTTCAAATTCCTCATCATTTCAACAAATAATTGGCATTGACCTGTAATATTTAATTCTTCAAAAAATAATCTCCACATATGATTAACTTTTCTTTGACAAGTACGCTTGCTAATCTTGTTAGGCATTGATTTCAAAATGTTAGTATCAATATCAATCAAATATTTTGGTTTTCTAAAACAAATTCTAGAAGGTGTTCTAATCTCTTCAATTCTCTCAACATTTTGAACATCAATATAAGATTGAGTGTATTGCATACCTTGAACCAAAGATGATGTGCCTTGGCAATAAGATGTAAAAGATGGAATATCACCTACTTGATGTGTTGATGTTGTGCTTTCAACATGACATGATGGAGTGTGTATATCATTGGATCTATAAATTAGTGTCTCTTCAACATTGGAAGATGGTGTAGCAGATGATATGACTCCAACATTCAAAGATGGTGTAGCAGACGATATGACTCCAACAATGGAGGATGGTGTAGCTTCACAATTCAACTGTCTTCTTGAACATAACAATCTCATTTATTCTCTTTGTCTTTCTAATTCTTCCTCCTTGTTTCTTTGTACTGGTGGTTCTTGATCTTCTTCAAAAGTCAATTCTTCATCATTGCTTTGCAATTTTCTTTGTTCATGTAGTAATTTCATTTTATCTCTTTTAATTGTCAAATCTCTCTCCCTATCTACATTTGTTTGAATCTTTGGTTTCTTCCTTGGCATGCTGATGATTTCTACATGTCAAATTATTCAAACATCTGAATTACTTAAAATGTGTAAATTACAAATTATTTAATTACATATAAAAATTATAATTATTTGAACGAATACACAATATGTATCAAATGACTTGTCAAATTTCTAACCATTTCGAAATAACATTTCATTCAAACATACAATTTTCAATGAATTCACTATATATTACATAACATATCAAATTATAATCAAATTTGTATCTATATATCAACAAACAATATTTAAAATGGATTGCACTAACCTTTTCTATTAATGGAATATTTCAAAAACTCTTCAAATCACGTATCCAATGATTGAAATAGTGTTTGCTATGTTGAAACCTATGTTTTTTGTTGGAATAACAGAGAGCATAATAGACCAAAAGTTAAAAATGGATGAAATGGGCCCCAAGGTTGGTTTTTGACCATTTTTTGGTGATTTGAGATAGTGCATACGCACTATAAAGCACGTACGCACTATCTCAAAACACATCACTCCCCATCCTCCCTACTCTCTATCCTCCCTACACTCTCTCCCATCCCCTCCCTCTCTCTCTTCCTATTCTCTCCCATCCTTTACTCTCTCTCACTCTCCCTCTCCCACCACCTACTCTCTCTACCTCTCTCACCCCCTCTCCTCTCCCATCCCTAGCTCTTTAGATCTCTCACACACACTCTTATCCCCCTATCTCTCTCCCTCTCCCTCTCCTACCACCTAATTTCTCTTGCCAATCCCCTACTCTCTCTCTTCTTTCCCATCCCCTACTTTTTCTCTCTTACACACATTCCCATTCCCCCTCTCTCCCTCTCCCACCGCCTACTTTCTCTCCCCCATCGTTGTACTCTCTCTACCACCCCCTACTCTCTCTCACACACTCACACTACTACTACCTACTATCTCTCTCTCTCAAGTTCTCTCTCTCCCTCTCTACTCTCTCTCTCCTCTCCCATCCCCTACTCTCTCACACTCTCACTCTCTCCCATCCCTTACTCTATCTCTCTTACACATACACCCCCATCCCCCCTCTCTCTTTCCCTCTCCCACTACCTACTTTCTCTCCCCCATCGTCATACTCTCTCTCTCTGCCACCCCCTACTCTCACACTCTCACACTCTCTCCCATCCCCTGCTCTATCTCTCTTACACACACACTCCCATCCCCCCTCTCTCTTTTCCTCTCTCACAACTTACTTTCTCTCCTCCATTGTCGTACTCTCTCTCTGCCACCCCCTACTTTCACACTTTCACACTCTCTCACTTTCATAGATACACACACTCTTATCCCCCCACTCTTCTTCTTCTCTCCAATCCCCTACTATGTACATCTGTCACACACACTCCCATCCCCCCTATTTCTCTCCCTCTCCCTCTCCCTCTCCCACTCCCTCTCCTACCACCTACTATCTATCTCTCTCAAGTTCTCTCTCTCTCTCTCTCTCTCTCTCTCTCTCTCTCTCTCTCTCTCTCTCTCTCTCTCTCTCTCTCTCCCATCCCTTACTCTCACTCTCTCTCCCATCTCCTACTACTTTCTCTAAAACTCTCACACTCTCTCCCATCCTTTACTTATCTCTCTTATAATTAAATACACATTCCCATTCCCCCCCCCCTCTCTCTCTCACAATCCTTGTCCCACTACCTACTCTCTCCCATCCCCTACTCTATCTCTCTTAAATGCTTCCATTCCACCTCTCTCTCCCTCCCACTCCCTCTCCCACTACCTACTCTCTCTCTCTCTCTCTCTCTCTCTCTCTCTCTCTCTCTCTCTCTCTCTCTCTCTCTCTCTCTCTCTCTCTCTCTCTCTCTCTCTCCCATCCCTCTATCATTTTCTACTCTCTCTATCTCCCTCTCCCCTCTCTCATTCTTGACTCTCTCTCTTTCACACACACATGCCCATCCCCCCTCTCTCCTCTTCCATCCCCTACTTTTTCTGTCACTTTCTCTCCCTCTCCCACTCCCTCTCCCACTGCCTACTCTCTCTCTCACTCTCTCCCTCTCCACTCTCTCTCTCTCTCTCTGCTACCCTCTAGTCTCTCTTAAATTTTAACACTCTCCTATCCCCTACTCTCTCTCTCTCTCTCTCTCTCTCTCTCTCTCACACACACACACACACACACACACACACACACACACATTTATATTCCCCCTTCTCTCCCCCTCTCCCACTCCCTCTCCCATCACCTACTCTCTATTCCATCCCCTACTCTCTCTTGAGCTACTTTTTCTTCCCCCTCTCCCATTCCATACTCTCTCTCTTTCACACACATGCAGTCCCATCCTCCTCTCTCTCAAGTTCTTCCTCTCCCACTCTGTCTCCCATCACCTACTCTCTCTCTCTCCCCCATCCCCTACTCTTAATCTCTCTCTCCCAACCTGTACCCTCTCTCACACTTCCTCTCTCTCCCATCCCCTATTTTAAATCTCTTTCCCCCATCATGCACTCTCTCTTTTCCACCCCTACTCTCTCTCACACTTCCTCTCTTTGCCACCCCTACTCTCTCTGTCTCATCCTATACTCTCTTTGCCACCCCTACTCTTTTTCACTTTCTCTCTCCCATCCTGTACTCTCTCCCCTCTCCTATCCCCTACTTTCTCTCTATCTCTTTCATGCACACACTTAGCCATTCCCCTATCCCCCCCCCACGTAGTTCTCTTTTGCAACTTAGATCTTAATAGTGCATGCACACTATAGCGTGCACGTGCTATTTAGAATTGAGGCTTAAATAGCCCATGCATGCTATAGCACATGCGTGCTATAGCGAGTGCAAGCTATAGCACGTGTGTGCTATAGGGCACACGCATTATTTAAACCTTAATTAAACCCAAGCCTAAGGCTTGGTTTTGCCTTGGAGATCCAACCCAAAGGTTTGGATTTGATGAACAGGCCTGAGACATGTTTTCCAGCAAACATACAAAAAATGATTGTTTTTTCTTTTGTGCTCCCCTTCAAGATTTCTCATGGTTGGTATCAATAAGATCAGGTTACATAGCATTATAGGTCTCTGTTTTAGCTATCTAACCATATAATTTATTTTTAATTTGAACTATTTCAAGCCTTTCATCTATAATTTCTTTTGAATGTATGTTCATTTTTGTCAAAAACCACCACGTACTAATTGGGCTATAGATTTTAGCTCATTCATCGAATTTTATAATAACTTAGTTTTTTAGAAAATAGACTCCATTCTACACACTTTGAAAGAAAAAAGTTTTAATTTTAGATTAGTTTTCAATTATTTCTAGGGGGAGCACACAGATATTTCATGTTTTTGGGATGTGTCTAGTTAAAAAATTCATTAAAAAGAAATACACATTATAAAATTACCCAAAAAATTTGGGATAAACTACATAGTGTTAAGTAACTTTTGACTAGAGTGATTAAATAATTTCAAAAAAAAAGTTAAAATTTTAGGGGGGCCACACATTGTACTGTGTTATGTTTTTTTGGAATAAATAGTACCACTTTTTGTGGCCCCCTTTTTTGAGGACCTAAAACTAAACCATTTTGAAAAAAAATTAGTAGTTTAGAAACTAGATTCAAAGGACTACGACTTTTGTTTTTGTCATATCTAAAATTTTTGAGCGTAACTATATTCAAATTCTTGTTGAAGTTCAAAATGTGAAGATTTCAGGAAAATGGTGTCCACTTATACCCCCCTTTTAGCACCACAACTTTGTGCACTTACCCAGTATACAAACAATCAATTTACTCTTCCATAAACTGGTTCCTATGTTAAGAACTTTTATTGTATTTCTTGATTTTGTTCCTACATTTAATGTGATTGTAATATTGGTTTGTAACTTAATGAGGACAAAGAAAAAAGAGTAAACAAGTTGCATTTGCAAACACACCTACAAATGGAAGTGGAAGAAAATCTAAGGGAGCTAAGAAAGTAAAAACTATAATAGATCAAGAACAAATAGGGATATTATCAGATACATGTGCAAGGAGTTCAAATGATGAACCTTTGGTATGTAAACTCCAAAATACCATTTTTGGTTTCAAACTAAACTTGAGTATGCATTTGACTTATTTATCCTGAAAATGCAGAATGCATGGAGATGACATGAACACACTAATGAGTAGACTTTGGAAGTTGGGCTTCACTTTAAAAATATATTAAGAACATGCATAGGTATTGGAAACTTCTTAGATTGCTTAACATACTCATCACCTTTAAAAATAGTTTCTACAAAGACAATACAAGGCATTTCACAAGACATTGCAGTGATCCTTCATAGAACTACCTTCCTAAGTGTATCATGATGGAGGTTTCAAGTTGATATCAGCCCATTTGTAAAGGCTTGAGACTCATTAGTGTTTCTATAAACTTTGAATCCTCAAGACCTATAGGGCATTTAGTATCTAGGGAAATAGGGAGAAATACCTTAAATAAGGATAATTTATGAACTAGGGTCCTTAGGATAAACTAGTATTTTTAATAGGTTAATAAGTCCATTTAAATGATTTGGTAAAGTTTCATCACATAGCAATTTCAAAAATTCAAAAGTTACAAAGTTATAAATTTGAATTTTCAAATTATAACGGTAATGGAAATTTAGGATGGAATTTGTTTCTTTATTTTTTTAAGCCAAATTAAACCATCCAACCAATTTGGATCTATTGGAGTAGTTGATAGAAGTTTATTAAATGTTTCACAAAACCATTGTATGGGCAAAGAATCCGTGGTAGGGACTGCTACAACAAATTGAATTAAAAAATTCTAATTTCTTGCAAGTTAAAGGGTTTTTTCGTATGATTCAAAGTTCTTATTGATTGGATTACCTTGGACAATGCTTTTATCATTCATATTTCATCTCTTTGAATTCTTTCATCTTCTAAAAATCATACTATAGTCACTGTTAATCATTTTGGTATTGTTCAGTCTTTCAAAAATCTAATTTTAAGATAGTTTTGTGTAGATTTCACACTATGAATGTCATTCTATGAATGTAGCACTCAAATTCTCATAGAATGGCATCTTATTGGAATAAATAATATCAATTTAACATGTATAGTATCTTATAAATCTTGGAAATGCAAGTTTGATTAATTTATGTGGTGATCACCATAAAGAAGACTAAGAAACTAAGTGAATTCGGAGGATAGGCTTAAGGTTAGAGGTTTTTGGCCAAAAAAGGGCACTATTTTATGATGGAATGTGTATATAAATGTTTTATACAAGGTTTTCCAACCTTTATTTGTTTCAAAAAACTTTGGAAAGCGTGACATTGAGGAAGCCCTAAATTTAAGGGTTTCGAGGGCAAAATTTGGGGCTTTGGTACCTAGAAACCTGTTGCAGTCAAATTGACTTCATATTACTTTTATTTGAACCTATTGATGACACTATGCAAAGATTTGGAGCTTGGAAGTTAGAATGGTTAGCACTTCCTTTGTAAATGCATGAGAATTAGGCCTTAAAAATCTAAGAAACAGTGAAAATAGTCATATACCTTGCAAAGAAACCCACCCTATCCTTTTGTTATGTTAAGGTACTCCATAAAGGGTACTCAAATATATAATTTATTTGCCTTTTTTTTGGAAAATGTTGAAGAAAAATCCTTGTGAGTGCTGCTGCAGGGCTACAAGGCATGCTATTAGGCCTATTTTGAGGAATATTAACCACATATAAGTATGGATATCTAGTATGGTTGGATAGCTTTGTGAATCTTCTTTCTATTTCACTTCGAATGAGGTTCTAATTCACTCTACATCTCAAGATATTCCCATTTTACTAACTGTTGTCCCCATTTTGGGCCATTACATAGGGTTTCATCTATTTTCCCTCATATCTTGAGAGTCCACCATGGAAAATTGATGCAGGAGCATCCAAAGGTATAAGGGCAATCCTGTGTCACCCAAAAAAATGTACTTAGACTTAGTTTCTGTTTCATGTCTTTACATTTTTGGATACCCATTTGGGTCAAATAAAGGTTCCAACTCTCATAGTTCAACTATCAGTGTGCTAGAAAATCTTGAAAAAATAGGAGCATGCAATTTGGCCATCATTTTGGTGACCTAGAAGGTGTGAATTGACCAGATGAATGTAATCGTGATTTAGAGCATTCCAAAAAAAGAATCAGGTCAAAAGGCCCCATGGTTTGAAAGTTATTGCAGTTTTTCGAGTTTTGGAGACCTCCTAAGAATGCTTCAAAGTCAGGTTAGGGGCATTAAATGACCTCGAAAAGGGCCAAAAAATGGGGGATGAGTGAAGCTTGTCCATAGGGCTATAGAGTGCTTTGAGAGCTTTTCAAAAATGTAAACGGTTCATCAATCGGAGCTACGGTTCAAAAGTTATGCCTCCCGGAAGTTCGATTACCGTTTCTAGATTCTTCTAGATTTGTGCCAACTTCTACCGCAGCTTTTGGAACCTTCTATTTGGTCGGTGGATGCCTACTAGCACTTTCTAGAATGTACTCCTAGTCCGTAACCCTCTAGAGTCTATTTAAGGAGATTTCTGGCATTGTAAAAGGCAGTTCGGAGTAGAGTTTGAGAGGAGGTACTGAAAGGAGAAATTATCTCCAAATTTATGCTATTGTAAGCCCTTAGGGTATGTCTTGAAGTTTATTTTCTCTGTACTATTTGTACTAGCTTATTTTCTTAGATAATACAATTTCCCTTTTTTCAGTTGTGTCCATTCTATTCTTGGGTTGTGTCCCCATCAAGTGTTATCAGAGCTGGTTTTCCTGAGTGTGTAGACAAAGCGCTGACTGTGAGGCAGTTTGCACCAGGACTGTGTGGTTTTGGGATTGAGTTAGAAGATGCCTCCATGAAGAGAGCATGGTGGAAGGGCCAGAGCTATTAATCCTGAGGAGGTTAGAGCCCTCCAAAGGCAGGTGCAGGCATTGCAAGAGGAGTTGCGTAGAGGAGAAAATGTTGCCGCTGGTGACTACAGTGAGGATGACAATGAAGAAGAAGTTATGGGACCAGAAGGGGAATTTGACAAGGAAGTTCTGAATCATGCAGAGGAAAGGCTTTTCAGGGCCATTACTAAGTTTGGGAAAAGACCCACAATTGAAGTGGGTGTATTTTCAAGAAATCTGAAACCAGATGAGTTGATCAATTGGATCAATGAACTGGAAGAATACTTTGAGTATGAGGATATTAGGGACCCAAATAGGGTTAAGTTTGCAAAGGCCAAACTGAAAGGCCATGCCAAAATCTAGTGGGAAGAGGTCCAATTGGAAAGAAATAGAAGAGGAAAGGAGAAGATCACAAGATGGGATCGCATGGCGGACAAATTGAAGAAGCAGTTCATTCCTGTGGACTATGAGCTTGATTTTTTTAAGAAGATGCATGGGTTAAAGCAAGCAGGAAGATCAGTCCAATAATATATAGAGGAATTTTATAGACTCTTGATTAGAGCGGGACATGCAGAAGAAAATAAGGAGAAGGTTGCTCATTATATCAGTGGGTTACGACCTAGCATCCAGGAGGAATTAAGTCTTGTAAGAATGACCAGCGTTGAAGAGGCATACCAGTTTGCCCTACGAGTTGAAGAGAAGCTGAATAAAAGTTTTGAAGGAAGACAAAGAGGGTGTGGTCAAGGAGGAAGGGGAAGCGATAGGTCATCTGGAGGCCGCAATGAAACCCAAAAGAAAAATGAAGATGTGGGTACTAGCAAGAACCAGAGGAATGAGGGTTTCAACCACTCCCATGACCAAGACTTTGGAAATCAGAGAGGAAGAGGTAGAGGATGTGGACAAGGAAGAGGAGGCTTCTATGGTACCTATTTCCATTGCAATGAAGAAGGTCATCGTGCCTTTGAATGCCCTCAATGACAAGGAAGAACAGATAGGAGAGCTGAGGGCCAAGCTAGGGTTGCTCATGTGGATGAGGATGCACAATCATCACATTCAGAGGATGCAGAAAGAGGAGAGACCTTGGTAAATGAAAGAGTCCTACTAAGTGGCGAGATTGAACCAAGACAACGAAGGAGTTTGTTCCGTACCAGATGCAAGTGTGAGGATAAATGTTGTGACATGATCATTGATGGTGGTAGCACTGATAACTTGGTATTAGAAGAGATGGTCTCTAAGCTGAAGCTCAAGAGGGAGAAACATCCCTAGCCCTATCAGATTGCTTGGGTAAAAGATGATCATAAGGTCCTGGTAAGTGAACAATGTTTAGTAAAATTCAAAATTGGGAGTTACCATGATGAAGTTCTCTATGATGTTATTTCAATGGATTTTTGCAATCTATTGTTGGGTAGACCATGGCAGTTTGATATACATGCAGTACATGATGGGCAAGAAAACACATACTCTCTGACAAAGGATGGAGTTTGCCACAAATTGAAGCCCATGAAAAAGGAAGGTGAAAAGTGTTGGGTGATGCAACGTGCTCCCCTGCCCACAGGTGGTTAATTATGTGGTGTTTCATGTTCACTAACAGTCATGGCTTTTGGTGCAACGACAAGTGGGCCCAACAATTGGTATCAGAGCCTAGTTTTGGCCTGGTCATGGGTTCAAATCTCCCTGGTGCCTTCCCGACCCGTGTAAGCACCTGGTATGCGCGTCGAGGGGGAGATTGTTCTTAGATGAGTCTTGGTTGGAGACTTGGGTATCTTGATGAGCATTCTCATTCCCCACTCTTGGTCTACTTGGTGGTTTGCTACTTGAGAGGTATATCCCATTATTTTCTCTTAGTTGCATTATATTTATGCTTGTCTTTCATGGATATGGATCTTGAGCTATGGTACATGAGTTAGTTCTGGAGGGTTCATTTGAGAGATGGTTTAACATTGGTTATCTCCATGTGCATATGTTGTTATGCTGGTTGAGTTTGGGAAATGGTTTTATATTGGGCATTTTTCTTGGATTAGGAATGGTTATTCCTTGGTTTAGGAATGGGTTTATTGAGTTTGATCTTCTTTTGAGAGGCTTACAACCATGATTAGTTATATGGTATGGTTTGGGTGCTGTTGAGGCTTCTTGTTGGGGTTTTATGGAGGAGATCATACTTGCACAGTTTACATCTAGAGGTGTGTGTAGAAGGACATGATACAGGTTATGATTTGCATGGTTTCTCTGGTCTTGGTTATCTTCTTGGATGTTCAGTTTTGCCTACATTGGATTTGAGATTGGTTGGAGATTGTGATCACTAGTTTGTGCTCATGTATGTCATGTGAGAGATGACATGGTTATTTCTTTCTCTTTCCTTTGTTGGTTGTGGTGAACTTGGGAGAGAATTGGAGACTTGTTATGAGAGTTGTTCTTGCAGGTTATCAGTTGATGTATTGTGGATGTCCTTGATACTACATGGGTTCACTTCTTTGAGATATGTTGAGTGGATTGGTTATAGATTTGACATTATCTTTTGCAGTGGGAGCTTCTTGGTATATATGTGGCAGGTATTGCTCTTGAGGCTTGTGATTGCAGGTTATAGATTGGATATGTCGGTGATATGAGATTCACTTGTTATACCTTTGAGGTATGGATAGTTGGATGGGTTTGGCACTTTGCTGTGGGTGCTATTTCATGTATGGATATTTTGACAACTACAGATACATGTGATTACCTTTGGATCAGGTTTTTTGTGCTTGGAATTTTAGTTGGTACAGGATTTTATGATCTTCTAATGCGACAAGTTGGGTGGCTTTCTCTTTGGATGGCTTCTATGTATGTCCAGTGGGAGTGGCATAATAGGAGGTGAGATCATTCATGTTCGAGATGCTGGATACTTTGATTTTGTTGCGGGTACCAAGATAGAGCACTTGGTTTATTTTGATCCATGATGGTGGATGTGCTGGGAGGGATTGTTCCCTTGTTCATTTATGTGGCTACGGATTGACCCTATGCAATGTATACAACAAGTGGGAGATTGTTGAGATAATGGGTGTTGCACACATTGCATAATATTGTTATTTTATTATTTTATTTTTATTATGTAATGTTGTACCTAGATGGACGTGCAACATGTAAAGATTCCCATGGAATATTCTTGATGAGTTGTATTGTAACATTGTGATAATATTTCATGTAATTATTTAATATTGGGGGAAAAGAATTAAATGCCCAATATTAAATGTGGGGTCAGTGGGTTAGGTAGCACATGGTTTTAGCACATGGTTTATGTAATACCACTTAGTGGTTTTTTGTGGGACTTGCTACTATATAAGCAGCCACAAGGGTAGTTGTTGTAGATAGGGAGAAAGAGTGACAAGGAGAAGACAAAAGGCAAGAGTTCAGCGGGACAAGGCTTGACAGGTTAGCCAAGGGAGCATTTGTGAAGGTTGAAAGCATGGCATGGGATGTGTGGATTCATGCTTGTTCACATAGTTTGCTCGGTTGTGGCTATGGCCATGAAGGCTTCCATGGTTGTATGGCAATGGTATTTTTTTTGCTGAATAATACATGGTGATGGATGCTTTTGGAGGCTGGGTTTTTTCCCTCAATGAGGGTTTCCCAGGGTATATCTTGTGTCACAATTTTGTGGGTATGTTTTCTATTCTCTTGCATGTGGATTTTAATTTTGTGTTTATTTTAGATCTATTATGTGTTATGTGGAAACGGTTATATTCTTTATTGCCAAGTTTCCTTACAAGTGGTATCAGAGCCTGGTTTTGGCCTGGTCATGGGTTCAAATCTCCCCGGTGCCTTCCCAACCCGTGTAAGCACCTAGTATGCACGTCGAGGGGGAGATTGTTGGGTGATGCGACGTGCTCCCCTGCCCAAAGGTGGTTAATTATGTGGTGTTTCATGTTCACTAACAGTCATGGCTTTTGGTGCAACGACAAGTGGGCCCAACAAAAAGGTATGTAGCAGTGCTAGGATTTGTCTTGTTGATGAAAGGAAGTTTTTAGATGGCATGAAACATCAGCATATGTGCTATGCTTTGATTCCTAGGAAAGATAAAGAAGGTAGTATTGAAATGCCACTTGAAGTTTTAGATTTACTAGGGGAATTTGGAGATATTATCTCTGATAATGTTCCAGATGGATTGCCACCAGTAAGGAAAATCAGTCATCAGATAGATCTGATTCCAGGAGCTAGTTTTCCAGACAAGGCTGTCATAGGATGACTCCTACTGAAATAGAGGAGCTAAATAGATAGGTTCAAGAGCTATTGAGGAAGGGCTTGATTCAAGAGAGCCTGAGTCCATGTGCAGCACCTATAGTACTCGCACCAAAGAAGGATGGAGAGTGGAGGATGTGTACAGATTCTTGAGCTATAAATAGGATCACCATCAAGTACCAATTTCCTTTGCCAAGGATGGATGATCTTATGGACTGCTTGAGTGGAGCTCAGTACTTCACAAAGATAGATCTGAAGAGTAGTTATCACTAGATATAGATTCAAGAAGGAGATGAGTGGAAAACAGCCTTAAAGACCAAGGAGGGTCTTTATGAGTGGTTAGTCATGCCCTTTGGACTAACAAATGCCCCAAGCACCTTCATGTGGCTCATGAATGAGGTACTTAAGAAGTTCTTGGGAAAATTTGTTATTGTCTATTTGGATGATATTTTAATTTTCAGCAAGACTTTGGAAGAACATTTATTGCATATTCGTAGTGTCCGTGAAAGGCTAAGGGAAGAGACATTGTTAATTAATTTCAAGAAGTGTAACTTTGCAAAAAGGGAGTTAGTCTATTTGGGGTTTGTTATATCACCTGAAGGTCTCAAAATGGATCCGGAGAAGGTAAAAGCCATCTTGGAATGGCCTACTCCAAGGTCTACAACTGAGGTAAGATCATTTCATGGTCTGGTTAGTTTTTACAGGAAGTTTATTAAGAATTTTAGTGGCATATGTGCACCCCTAACTGATACAATAAGAGGGGATAGAAAAGAGTTCAAATGGACTACAACAACTGTGAGGAGTTTTGAATTGTTGAAGAAGAAGGTGACAGAACAGCATGTGTTGGCACTTCCAGATTTTAGAAAGGTTTTCCATGTGGATTATGATGCTAGTGGCAGCACTATTGGGGCTGTATTAAGCCAAGAAGGTAAGCCTATTGCATATTTTAGTAAAAAATTGAATGATGCAAAGAAGAAGTATTCTGTTTATGATCAAGAGTTCTATGCAATAGTTCAGGCCTTAAAGAAATGGAGGCATTATTTATTGCCA
Organism: Cupressus sempervirens; assembly: GCA_028749045.1. Classification (NCBI taxonomy): domain Eukaryota; kingdom Viridiplantae; phylum Streptophyta; class Pinopsida; order Cupressales; family Cupressaceae; genus Cupressus; species Cupressus sempervirens. The sequence goes on from CM053792.1 coordinate 935,259,687, forward strand.
AAAGAATTTGTTTTATATACTGATCATCAGACATTAAAGTACCTAAATAGCCAAGGTAAATTGAATCAGAGGCATATGAAGTGGGTAGAGTTCTTGCAGAGCTATAAATTTGTGTTGAAGCATAGAAGTGGAAAATCTAACAGGATTGCAGATGCACTAAGTAGGAGATAGTTGATGCTTACAATAATGCAGGTTGAAGTAGTTGGATTTGATGAACTCAAGAATTTGTACCCTGAGGATCCTGATTTTGCTAAAGAATGGAAAGATTGTAAAGAACCTGTTGCTATAGATAGAACCAAGTGGTTAGACTATTTGATTCAAGGTGGCATGTTTTTCAAAGGTAGTCAATTGTGCATTCCAAGGAGTTCCATGAGGGAAAATTTGATTAAGGAGAAACATAGTGGAGGGATGGCAGGACATTTTTGTCTAGATAAGACCATTGCCATTCTTAGAGAATATTATTTTTGGCCTCAAATTTCACAGGATGTGAAGAAGTTTGTACAGAGTTGCCAGGTTTGTCAAGTTGCCAAGGGGTTTAGTCACAATACTGGCCTATATCAGCCATTTCCTGTTCCATCAAGGCCATGGGAGGACATAAATATGGATTTTGTTCTTGGATTGCCAAGGACACAAAGGGCTAATGACTCAGTATTCGTGGTGGTTGATAGGTTCTCCAAAATGGCACATTTCATTCCATGCCACAAAACTCATGATGTTGTCCATATTGCAGACTTGTTTTTCAAAGAGGTGGTAAGACTACATGGTCTTCCAAGGAGTATAGTTTTTGACAGAGACACTAAATTTGTGGGGTATTTTTGGAGGACATTGTGGAAAAAGTTGAGAATAGACTTGAAATTCAGTTCCACGCATCACCCACAAACTGACGGTCAAACAAAAGTGGTAAACAAAAGTCTGGGCAATTTGCTAAGATGTTTAGTCGAGGATAAGCCCAAGGGGTGGGATTTGATTCTACCACAAGAAGAGTTTTCTTACAATAACTCTATAAATAAGAGTACTGGAAAATCACCATTCCAAATTGTATATGGGAATAGCCCAAGGACTGCACCAGAGCTAAGGAAGATAGAACACGGGGAGAGGACGAGTGCTAAAGCTAAGGAATTTGCTGAACATATAAAGCGTCTACATGAGGAGGTTCAGGCACACATAGCCAAGATGAATCAAGAGTATAAAGCTAGGGCTGATCAAAGGAGAAGACATAAAGAATTCCAAGTAGGAGATTTAGTCATGGTGCACTTACGAAAAGAAAGATTTCCAGCCGGTACTTACAACAAGCTGAAAATGAAGAAATTTGGCCCCTACAAAATTTTAAAGAAACATGACTCAGGAAATGCATATGAGGTGGAGTTGCCAGATTGTATTCACATTTCTCCCATTTTCAACATTGCAGATTTAACAGAGTATCATGATGATGGTGTAGATGAGGAGCTGGTGTTAGAGCCGAGTCCAATTCCTGCTTCTAAGAAGGAGGAGATAGAAGACATTCTAGATCATCGTGTGGGTAGGAGTACCAGAAACAAGTAGCATGAAGAGTATTTGGTCAAATGGAAAGGATGGCCAATCAAGGACTCAACTTGGATTTCAGCAGCTAAGGTTTCCCATTTGGGATTTCCTGTACCATCCATAAAGTGACAGGGTCACTTTTCAATCTACCTTGGGTGTCTGATGCAAGAGCATCCAGAGGTATAAGGACAATCCTATGTCACCCAAAAAAATGTACTTAGACTTAGTTTCTATTTCATGTCTTTACATTTTTGGATACCCATTTGGGTCAAATAAAGGTTCCAACTCTCATAGTTCGACTATCGGTGTTCTAGAAAATCTTGAAAAAATAGGAGCATGCAATTTGGCCATCATTTTGGTGACCTAGAAGGTTTGAATTGACTAGATGAATGTAATCGTGATTTAGAGCATTCCAGAAAAAGAATTAGGTCAAAAGGCCCCACGATTTGAAAGTTATTGTAGTTTTTTGAGTTTTGGAGACCTCCTAAGAATGCTTCAAAGTCAAGTTAGGTGCATTAAATGACCTCAAAAAGGGCTGAAAAATGGGGGATGAGCGAAGCTTGTCCATAGGGCTATAGAGCGCTTCGAAAGCTTTCAAAAACTGTAAATGGTTCGTCAATCAGAGATACAGTTCAAAAGTTATGCCTCCCAGAAGTTTGGTTACCATTTCTAGATTCTTCTAGATTTGCGCCAACTTCTACCACAGCTTCTGGAACCTTCTATTTGGTCGGTGGATGCCTACTAGCACTTTCTAGAATGTACTCCTATTCCTTAACCCTCCGGAGTCTATTTAAGGAGATTTATGGCATTGTAAAAGGCAGTTCGGAGTAGAGTTTGAGAGGAGGTACTGAAAGGAGAAATTATCTCCAAATTTATGCTATTGTAAGCCCTTAGGGCATGTCTTGAAGTTTATTTTCTCTGTACTGTTTGTACTAGCTTATTTTCTTAGATAATACAATTTCCCTTTTTTCTGTTGTGTCCATTCTGTTCTTGGGTTGTGTCCCCATCAAAAATTAATAAACCTTGGTGGAATATGAGTTAGGAAAATTTTTTTTATGTTCCTTTTTATTTTAGGTCAAAAGGATGAGGCCGGAGAGAAAAACTTGATGCCCTAGGCATGCAAGATCCATGTGCATGCTAGAAATTCGTAGCAACATCTTCCATAACTCGCTACAAAGAAAGTTTTGAGGCTTGAAAATTGGTATGTGATCATCTTACATGATCCCCCTCATGTTCCAAATTTTAGATTGAATTTTTTTTTAAGGTGTAGGGTACTTCCTTTGTTAATGGATGCCTAATTGTCTACATTCCTAAGTGAGCCTTAAAACACTTAGTTGCTGCATACTTCTCTTGAGATCCCAAGGCTTTATTATTTTGTATAAAACCCAAAAGGGTATCCAAATCAGTGATTCTTTTCTTTGGGTTGTGAGGAGATGTTTGTGATTTTCCATGTTCAAGGCTACAAGCCTAGTCTTGAGTTTGTGAAGAAACTAGCTAATGAAAGTTGCATAATTTGAATCTAATGTTGGATTCATGTTAGTTTGGACCTAAATAGACCCTTTCCATGCTTGGAAGTTACCCCTAGTCCTTATTTGTATTGGTGGGTTTTATTGTCAAATAGTTCTTGTGATGCCCTTAAGAGCAACTGGTGATTAGTTGTCTTTGTGATAGGTTTTCCTTGTGATTGGAGATTCCTAGGAGTGGTTGGGTTGTGATAACCATACCATCTTATAAAGCACTTATCATAGGTGTTTTAGGGCTGATTGGATTAACAATGACACTCATTGTTCCCTAACCTTCAGTGAAGAGGATTCTAGGAACCTTGTCCATTCCTACTACCCATTCTATTGCATCAAAGTGGTATCAGAGCCATGCCTCTTACTAAAGAGGAAGAAATACCTTTAAGGAGGAGAAATCTAAGGCTATAGACCTTGATCCATTTGTGATGATGTAAAAAGAGAAAAAATGCATAAAATGTTGTTCTCTTACATAAAATGTTGTCCTCTTGCATTTTTATCCACATTTTTCAATAAAATCAAGAAAATAAATTGAAGATTAGGATACCCATTTCTCTCCTCTATAACATATCAAAAGATGAGGTATAGTTGTTTTGGACCAAGTCTTTCCTGTTACACTATTGGCCACTTTTTAGGAATAAAAATGAGCAATATAGGTGATTTTATAAGGAAAAAAAGATTTTTATGTTTCTTAGAAGGTTATAGAGGTCCTTAGGTTCATTAGGTTAAATTTTAGGCATCTAAGAGTTAAGATGTCAAAAATTACAAAAAATTGAAAAAGTTGTCAAAGCAAAATTGCAAAAATGTTGACAACTTTGCAGGAGTTTGGGAATTGGTGAAGGTTTGAGCATATGGAAATAAGTTTTTGATTAGGAAGATAGGTTTTTAGAGGACCTAAAACCCCACACAGATGGATTTTGGCAAGGATCCAGAACCCACAAGACGAGACGCTTCCTAGGATAGGGACAGATTCCCAAATCCAGAAGAAAAGAATAGCAGCCAAGAGAAGAAGAACATCCACATAACAGATTGCAAATAGAGGTAATAAAAGAGCCAAAGACCCCAAACTATTACCAGACCAGCATAGAGAAACAACCACTAACAACCTACTCACCTGGGCAGCATCCAGGGCCAACAAACAAGCTAACCACTGAAACTGTTGCACAAAGATAGGAAGATAAATCTAGAGCAGCACACAGGGCCAGGAGGAAAGAAACCCCCCTTTCACACTGATACAACTTGCTATAAAATGGATGAGAAAGTTAGAGATCACTGGCATACACACGACTCTCCAGATATGGACAAGCGCAAAAAGGTTTTGAAAGGCTCCCCCAACCTTTAATGAAGAGGAAGGAGAGAGGAACACTCCCCTCACCACATGTTCATAGCTAGCCCAACAAAAAGGAATACAATAAATGATCATAGGCTTTAAAGAAAATCTCTAGCAGTGGCCACCCAAACCTCCAAATATCTAGCCCACCTCTTCCAACCAGCTTCTTGCCACCTCTATAGGCTAAGCCTCCACCTCTAAAAGAACTTCAACCTCAAAAGGAAGTATGAAAGAGGAGTGAAGATTCAAGGAAAAAAATCCAAAGGTCAGGAAGAACCACCACAGAAGCCAATGGACAGCCCCGCAAAGGCCTCCCCCTGAAGGGATTTGAGAATGAACATCTCCTTCCAGCAGAACAAACTGCAGCAAAAAATAAATAACAAGAAATGGAGCAGCTGCATCATAACACTTTGGGCATAACCCAGATAACATCCCTATAGAAGAAAACTCACCTGGACACAACCAGCCACCAAAAGACAATATGAAAAGAGGAACCTTCCAAAGCAATTGAGATCCCTCCTGCAACAACAATCCTCCTTTATCGGACTTGTGTCCACCTCCATAGGAGCTTTCACCTCCAAAGAAAGCCAGAGTAAGGGAACCAAGTGGCAAGAAAAACACCCCCACCATATTGCTTAAAGAACAGAGCCCACCTCTGAAGGGTTTGACCCCACCTAAATAGGGGAAAGGTTGGAAGAAATCCACGAGGAACATGATTTTTAGGACCAACAAGGAGCCCGAGCCAACAGAAAAATCCGAAAGACCAGGATCCACAAGCACCCTTGCCCCAAAAGCCACAACCCTAATAGCCTCCTTCACTCCCGTAGCATTCGAGGCCAAAATCTCAGCAAGAATGGCAGAGGACCCTGTGAAAAGGAGCCCAGGCACAAGCAGAGAGAGAGCAGCCACCGAAACTTGATGAGAGGCAACCAACCCACTCTCCAACTCCTCGACAACCCAAATAATAGGGAAAGTAACCTGCCCCCAGCAAATATAATCTAGGAGAGTAGAACCCCCCGCATAAGGAGACACAGAGGAGGAGAGAGGAGATCCCCAAACACAAAACTAGCAGCCCCCATCCTCAAGACCACCCACAACCCCATCTGGGTCAATGAATACAACGGCGATGCCACCATCACTAATGGAAAAGCTAGGAAAAACTCTTGCTCTGCATCCTCCCACGCTTCCATATATGCAATCAAGATTCAAAGGGGGTGCCCACAGGGAAGCCCCAGTCATGAAGCAACACCAGGAAGGCCAGGAAAGGGCCTACAGACCCAAGCTCCCAATGCCAGACACAACAACAACCTGGGAGACCAACCTTGCTGCATCTTCATCCACCTCACCATCGTCTTCTTCCTCCTGATCAACATTCAAAATCCCACTCCCGCTCCTGCTCCTCTTCCCGCTCACCATTCCACTATTCGAATGGAAATGTTAAAGTATTACAGCATATGGAAATAAGTTATTTTACTATTTCTAAACCTTTTCCAAGTCATAGAATTGGAATCAAGTGAAAAATGTAAAAATTACACTTTTTGTACAAAGTTGCATTGTTGAAATTATAAAAGTTGCTCAAATTTGCAACTTAGTGGAAAAAGAGTCATGGGATCGAATTGTCTATTCCATTAGCTTCAAGTAGCTAGGTAAACCCTATCTCCAACCTTGTCCCATCTCATTGAGTGCTTGAACATTCTCGGGCATGCCGAACTGGAACATCCCTGATGGTCATTAAATGCCATAGGGCTGCGATCTTTGATGGTGCATATCTCTGAGCTCATGCGAGGTATGGATGTGAAATGCCAAGATAGTCTAGATTCAAAGAACTAGGAACTAGTTGCATCATAATTGTCTCAACATGATGCCATAAAAGTATCCCCCTTCAAAGTTCTTCTCCTCCTTAATTGCAACAAGTATGAGTCCACAAGTTGCTATGGGATGGAATATATTGTTGTTTCTGGGATAATATTTTTATATGCCCAAACATAATGAATGAATGATAATAGCTCTTTGCATTTAGATAGGTAACTATAAGTTAAATTTCTCTGTCTTGCCTTTAAGTGATTCAAAATTGATTTCATTTGTTTCTATTGATTTTGTAGCACATTTGAATTATGGTTAACTTTTTGAAAGGTAATTCTTACCATTTGGTAACACATATAATTACTTTACAATTCTTTAAAAAATGATGAAAAACTATTGATGACTAGACCTACCATATAAATTTTATATATTAGTTTGTTAACAACAAGGAATTATTTTCTTTAATGTTTCATCCTAAGAAGTTGTTTTAGAAATCACATATTGTTGAATTGATTTCTTTGTTATTTGTTTCACTGGCAATAATGTACAAAATGTTAGTATCAATACTAAATAGAATAAAACTAAACTAAATACTTGTGTGTAATTTTAATCATTTTATAATCATAAGAATGTGTTACTTATATATATTTAGTTGATCAAATTCATTTGGATTGGTTAATGGATTCATGTCAAGCTTTCAATTGTTGACCGATAGCCATTAAATGAGACCAAGCTAATTAAAAGTTTGTTGAGGATACTTTTGGAGGACTTTATGACATTATTGACACTCCCATCCCCAACTCATAAATAAGGAAAAATATGGAAAAGATGACATGATCTTGGGTTGAAGTAAAATCTCAAGAACTGATGCACTTAATGAGCCATAAGAAACCTACGTGTACATTCCCCAACTTATAACGAATGGTTCGATACAAAGGCTCCATATGCTGGCCCAAAAATGGAAGCCAAGGATGCAACCATGCATGTATTGGCATAATCTCCCTGCAAAGATCCTAGCTATCTATTGTTGTTATTAATTTGGGCATGACTATATGATCCAGAATGTTATGAAGTACTGAAGCACGTAGTAACTTCTCCTATGTCTCTAGAAAATGTAGCATAGGTTCAGGGTCCATTGGCTCCCAAGAATTTGTAGCAATTATTATTAGTACTATAAGATTAACTTCAATGAAGAGTTGAGTGTAAGGAGTTGAAGAAGCAAGTTATGCTTCTGTGTAAATGCCAAAATCACAAGGATCGTTCCCTTGCATAAGCCTTTGCCACAATGAAATTACCTCTAAACCATGAAAAGGATGCTGAAATGGTTCCCAACCTTGAAACACTCTTATAAACAATGCTATAGCCAAACATTATGCATAATAGAGATAATCTTATCTAGTGTAGTACAAGATTGAGTAATTCTATGGTGCAGGAGCACCCAATCAAACCAAGGAGTCATAAGGTCTTCTCCCATAAAAATGAATAGTTTTAAGGTCTCCTAGGCCTTTTCAAACTTGTTTTTAGCATGTTTGGTTGTTTTTAGGCTTTCTCGCATTTAGACCCTATTGTGTGAACCCTTGAACAACTTTGGTATTTCTATAAACCAGTTGATTCATAAGGTCACAAGGGTCTAGTAGTCTCCTAGGGTCTTGTTAGAAGTCATAGGAGGTGCTAGGATATTTAGAAGTCTTTATAAAGTCATAAAAAGAAAAATAAGTTGCATAACTAGGGTAATAATGCAACATTTATGCAATAATATGGATTTTTGTTTGTAATGGCTCCCTTGAATAGTCACAACCTTTGAAAATTGGTTAGACTAGTTGGAGGAAGGTCTTCATAAGCCCTTATAGGCAGGTGTAAGACATAGATTGTACTTTTTCTTTGAAATCAATAAAGAAACCATCATTTTTCTGGCAAAATGACTACTTTTTCATGCATTGTACGGATTGTATAGATCAAGGGGCTTGGAGATTAGTTTTTATTGAAGCTTGTAGAGTCACCTTTCCAATGAGCCTACTATGCAGCCTTGATTCTCTGGGAGGTTGGAGATATAAGGTTTTTTGTAAAAGTTGCTTTCAAATTGTAACCACCTAGGGTTTTGGGAAAGACTGTTGTTTTCTCCCATTTCCACCATTGCAAAATTTTGATTTTTGGTGGAATGGGAGGTTTTCAAATGTACATCAAGATTTTTGTGGTTTCTAGGCTGGAGCAAATGGTGGATGCATGAAATTTGCACAAATGAGTTGGCATTACCATGTGACAACTCTGCTGCATTATGGATTTTGCTAATTTGCATGCCTCAAGGTTTGAACCAATAAGTGAAACTTTGAAATCTGCCTTCCCTTGTCCTAACCTAATCATTGGGTTCATTGGTTTGGTCTTTCTCACTAGATTTTTGGTACTTCCTTTGTTAACGTGACCTAATTAGGGCAATTAGGCCTGTATAACAATCTAGTTTTGGAAGGCTTGTAAATGACTTCAACACTTGCCCTTTTGGGGATATAAAAAACTCAATAAAGGGTACTTGGAATACTAATTAGTTCTTGAGGTATTTTGGAAGATATGGTACTTGTTGCCTAATTTATCTTTGGAAGGGCTAGTAGCCCAAATGTTGCATTATGAGGACAGAGTTATGAAATTCATGTTTGTGTTGCTATTTGGCCATGGTTCCTTGGTTTTACTATTGGGATGAATCTATTAACATGCTGATCAACCTTATTTGTGAGAATCCACCATTCATGGGTGTGAAGCAAATTTTGCTAGTGTAAAGTTGTTTGGATTAATGATGATCCCTTAGTGTTATTGTTGTGTCAAGGTGTATAAGTTTGGGTGTATAATCTATCTTGTTAGATTTACATCAGCATTGTGCTTATTGTACCCTAATGTTTGCAATAGTCTACCTATAAAATTCTATCTTCTATAAGGTACAACATTGACCAATTGTGCATATAAGGAAATATATGCATTAGTATACATGTGAGTGCCCATTACAATTGGTATTCTATAATGGTAGATCTAACATATAGAATTAATGAAACCTTGAGAATCCTATTAGGCTCTACATCATAACTAAACCTTGGAATTAATGTAATGTATTGTTTTCAATTTTAGATTTGTTATATGTTTGTAATAATAATTTATGATAAATGTTTAGATGCATAACATAGAAGGTAGGCTTTAAACATGAGCAAGAAGATCATAAATCAATATGAAAATGACATAAATTGAAAATGATAAATTTTTGGCTTTAACACTAATAAATTTTATTGCTGATCAATATTGTATCAAAAATTCAAACTAATTATGTATTGAATTAAGCTTGATAGACAAATGACAGAGAAGGAAAACTTTACACATGAAAAAGATCTTAAATCATATGATGATGACATATTGGAAATGATAAACTTATGCTTAAACAATGATAAATTTTATTATTAATCAATATTCTATCAAAGTTTCAAATTGATTAGGTATTGAATTTAATGTTATACATGAACATATCTAATTTAATGTCATACATGAACAAACATATAATATAAAATGATAACCAATAATGTCATGTACATTAACAAACACATAATATATTATGATAACCAATAATGTCATACATGAACAAAAATATCATATATTAACCAATAATGTCATAAGTCTAATAATATCATGCATCAAATGTCATACATCAAATATAAAATGTCATATATACATCAAATGTATATTGAATATGTCCACTAACATAAAATCCAACATGCATGTCTGCTGATGCCTATACATGTACATGTCTATCAACTATATCTTCTCCCTCCCATGAGGGGAAAGAAACAAATCTCTAGAGGCCTTCAGACGTCATATGGAGGGAGATGATGGCAATGATGGGGTCCTCCTCACATGCTTGCTTGTCCTCTCCTTGAGGCTCTTCTCTAACTCGAGTTGATACAAACAAAGTAGATATGAATCAATAATTATTATACATTGAAATCAAATATATGTACACGCAAAATTAATTATTTTCTTACTACCATCATATAGTCACTCTACAAGTCCACCTCAAAGGCTCGTGGACAATTAGGTGTGACAAGACCCTACAACAATTGAATTAATATAATCACATATAAATAAAATTAGATGTTTTGATACTAACTATTATAAACAACAACTAAAACCAAGAAAATTCTTTCATACCTCAGTCAATGGCTATAAACTAGCCATAGTTGTAGCCACTCCACAATTGATGGACTATCAAAGATGAGGAGGAGGCTCCGATGTCAAGAGCTACATGTCATACAATACACATTAAATGCAACATGAAACATTCAAAAAATAAAATCAAATGAATTAAATTAACATGAAACAAATGTACCTCTATGAAGCTTGTGTCATGTCTAGGCTCAAAGTCTATAGCGAATGTCGATGGTCCTATAGAGAACTGATGCACATGCATTATTTTTTTTGTCAATCATTCATATGATTACTTAATAAATATATGTATTCACTTAAATGATTAAATTGATACATACCTTTGGACTCGTTGAGGGGATGAAAAATGGGGCATGGGGATCATTACTAGGCCTACCAACACTCTAACCCTAAATTTTGAATGATGTCAATACATGGTAATTAATTAGTCATTCACTATACATATGAAATGTGATCAAATTAGTTTATTATAATTGTAATTTACCTGTGTGTGAATTTCAAATGTCTCATTTAGGAACTAATCAATAACTAGCCCATCATCTGCACCATCTTCAGCATGATTGCCAAATGTGCATAAGGATCTGCATGATGTGCACATGTGACTGCAACATGAAGAAGGCTTCTCCTCAACTAATGGACTCATGCGATGAATTAGGGTCTGTGTCAAAGCTCTAATAGTCCCTAGAACACTGGCCTCTACATGTTCCTTCACAATTGAAGGAATAGTCGCATGCTCACCCTATGGCTTGATCACAAGTGCCCTAACTACATTAGTGTCATGACGTGCCCTCAACCTCTCAAATGATGACCCCCCACCTCTACCCTGAGAATCTAATATATCAAAATAATTGGGGATCCCCCAAAGGACAAACTCACAATACAATTTCCTTAAGAAATACACTGGGACCTCATGATTGTTGCAAGGAGGGGCATCAAAAACCATCCACCATCTATCCCAAAAATTATTTATAATAGCATCGTGTATGCACCAATGGATGAGAAACCATTTAGTACCCTCTCTAATAATATCTCATTCACTAGGTTTTATAAATAATTGATATATTCTACCTTTTGGTATATCTTTTTTTTAACATCTTGATATGATAATTTATTTGCATAATATATTTTTTGTTCTCCCCTCTTAACCTGCCAAACATCTAACTAACCACTAACATTAGCTATGTGGTTCTTAATCGATTCGAGGGACGATGCCAATTGAGTTCTCATTGGATTGGTTTGTCCACATTGTATCAACCAACCAATGAGTCCTAATTCAATTTTTCCTCTTTCTATTTCATTTATTATATTTTCTTGTGTGCTAGGAGGAGGTCTTGCAATTGGTTCAGGTTGCAAAATTTTTTGTTCTTCTTGTGGAGGGATTTGGTTTTGACCTTCTTAGGGATTTTTTGGTTCATTATTGACATTTCTTGATAAGAAATCAATTGAAATCTATATAAATAAACAATTAAAAAAATTTTTTTGACAAAAACCTACAAAACATTATAAAAAACATATCAAACAATGTAAAATGAAAGATAGATAACATATGACATGCTTATGATCTTGATCTTCCATGGCGAGGAGGCATATTGGCAAGGCAGGCGGCATAAAACTTGTTTGAATGCAATCTGCGTACGCATTAAATGAATGGGTTGTTGGTATTTATCTCATTTATAAAAATTAGGTTTTTAAAAAGTGGGTACACACTATAGTGTGTACGCACTATGGCTCATGTCACCCAAGCCATAGCACATGCGTGCTATTGAAAATAAGAAAAATAAAATGGTGTCACCTTTTTGGCACCACAACTTGGTGCACATACCCTATTAACTGAGTAATTGTAGTGTTAAGCAAGTGATGTATTACCTACTAAAATATAATGTTCATCGAGTATGAGCTCGAAGAAGAAGTTAAGAAAGATGAGATATACAGATGACTTATGAAGAAAATAAGGAATGTTTGAGAAGTTTAAAGGCTAATGTCAAAGTTATTTACAAGATTTAAAACTAAAAAATGTAATGAAGATCTAATGATGGTGATTGAATCAAGATAAAGGTGAACATAAATTTCAATAAAATTTCTATTTTCTAAGTGACCATATACATTGAATATAAAATCTACGATTGTGATTAAGTGGGAAAATATAGAGAATTTTATAAGATGGAAGATTACCATTTAAGGAGATGATCAGGAAATTTTTTACTTGTTGGTTGAATGCTGAATTAATGGGAGTTATTGACACAGAAGAAGTAGAAACATGCAAGTCGAATTGAGGAGAGAAGAAGGAAGATCAAGTACAGTTGGAGCAATGTTAAAGTGTGAAGAAGTGAACCAACCAGTAGGAGATCAGAGAAGGAAGAAGATAGAGATGAACATAGATCTAAATAAGAAAGGTAGTTCTCAACCTAAAATATCATTTAACTATTACTTTCTTACCATTGTACTATAAAAATATGTTAACCAAGTGGATCTAACAATTCTATAAAATCCTATCTAGTAATATCAATTACTAATATTTTTAATTCCTTTAGAATATGCCACTCTTTAAACATGATGAAAGAGCTTGATAAGATATCAATGATATTTATTTAAAAATCCTCTAATTAGGGTGCACTTAAAATGTACATGTAACCTTGAACAAGGTTGGCTCCTAGAATAACTCAATTTAGAAGAGTGAAATTAGTTGGGTTGCCAGTCCGAGGTGGGTTTTCCCTTTACAAAGTTTCCACATTAAATCATGGTGTCAAATGTGTGATTAATTTGGTGTTGCAAGTTTATTTTCATTTTTTTTACTTAATAATACAACTCTGTAAAAGCTAGGTAAAAGATAAGTTATATCTTTGATACTCAGTAAAACTATGAACTAAGATAACAATTTAAAGTAAATTAATTACAAGTATGAATTGTAAAGTTGAATGAGATCACCAAGTTGTTGTTATTATTGAAGTTTGTGAAGTTTAAATTTGTAATAAGTTTAGGAGGCCTATATGATTACTACATATAACTTATTTAGGTGTCTAACAATGTGAAGTTTAAGGTTAGGAGGTTGGTAACCGAAATATCAAAGAGTCATTCCTTCAAAACTAGAACTAATAAAATTACAAATCACACAAATCCTATAATATAATTACATAGAATTTATTTAGTTCCTAATGAGTAATAAGAACATACTATCATTGATCACTAATAAAATTATATACTCTACAATTAAAATAAATCACATGACCAATCTATAATTAATGAAAACGGTCTCACAAGGGTTTCAAGAGTAGGAGTAGGTCCATCTACTAGTTCTTAGGGTGAGTTGAAATAAATAAATTTAACTACTTCACTCTATGCATGACTATCAATATATAGAGGAAAATAAAATTAGTTTCATTCTTATATAATATATATATATATATATATATATATATATCCCATCATTTTCAATACACTCTCATTTATAAATTTGATTACTAAAACTAAGTTTTTATGGCTACTAACCACTATAGTAAACTTAATAGCCCTTTTTCTTCGTAGGCCACATATATTTAATAGTATTATAAATACAATATTATTTATTATAAGGTATTGTTCATAGGCCACAATCTTAAACTAACATTATCCAACTCGAAATAAATAACATTTCTAAACCTCAAGTCATGACATGCTACTTTTAGAAATTTGGCTTAGGAGCTATATTAGGGTTTTAAAATTTATGGAAACGGTTACATTGTATGAAGAGGGAAAAATATATTATGATGTTTTGTAAGCTAAAGCTTAGAAAATTGTTTGTGTCACAAATAGAAACTATGAACAATCATCTTATTTTGTTTAGCACAGATCATTAGAGGCATGTGAGCATATGCACTCTTAGATAAAGATAGTATGCATAATATAGAAGATGTGGGTAACAGTGCTTAAGTTTTAGACATGTAAAGATAGAGTTATAAGTATTCTACTAGTTATGAGACTAAACATATAAATTAGAAAAAAGACAAAATAGAGGCATTTTGGTTAAGGGATTATTTTGGTTTTCCAAAATGATGACTTAACAATGTTAGGATGTCATCCTAGATGTTAAGGTACACATGGAAAAAAATAATTCAAAATATTTAACAAAATATCAAGGAAAAAGGTCAACTAGATGAAATATTTTGGTATAAAGAGAAAATATTTTGTTTAGTGAAGTGTGGCATTATAATGTGATATTATAATGGTTGAATTCCTACTATGTATGAGTAGTTTTGATGCCATTTTGTATATCGTTATAGAGAAATAAAATTGCATTATTACTTTTAAAGACAAAGATACAAGGTCAAAAGGGATATTGAAGATATCAACATTGTGTAAAATGTTTTTATATCCATCTCTTTGATAGCACTTTAAAAATATAATTGCTTGTTTGAGTAGTGGGCTTTGCTAGCATACATAATGTATTGTAATACTAACTCCTAATAGGTTTGAGGCTTCTGATAAGGCATAGCCCTCTAATAAGGATAAATACACTATAAAGATTTAATAGATTCCTAATAGGGTCAATATATTTTTGAAGATACTTTTGATTAATGAATCATTTTATGGGTACCATCCTAATCGAGGTTTTGAATTGGCCAGGGTTTCCCTAGTTAACAAATAATAGTTTTATGAGGTGCAATGTTCTATGACTATGTTTACAGTTTTCTATTTTGATCATATATACAAGTTTAAATATTGTTGATGATATCCATGGTTGGGAAAATATTTTTAGAACACTAATTTAGATGCCTCCCTTCTCTCAATATTCCCTATTTCTAACAATTTGTATCAGAGAATAGTTACTCAAAGAAGGCTTAGAAACTTGAGTAAGATATTTATGAATATGGATTAGTTGCAAAAGAACCCTGAGGAATATCTTTAGGAACTTGATATAGTTATAGAGGATAGAAATAAACTGAAGATGAAACTTAGAGATGCAGAAAACTTTATTAAGAAACTAAAAGAGAGACTTGAATCATCTAAATCTAACAAGAAAGAGTGACATAATTAGATAAAGGATAATGAATGAATTTGTAAACTGAAGAAGGAGAATAAAATTTTGAAGCATGATCTTGAGATTGAAAACTTAAAGATGAGAATGATGGAAGATGAAAATAAATATCAATAAGATTTGAGATCTGATAATGAAAATCTACAATCCAAAATTACCAAGATGACATCCTAACTTCTGACCACAATGTTACAGTATAGAGGAATTGAAAAGTAAAACATTGTTGTGAAAGGAGAGCTTAAAAAACAAAGACATGTTGGATACAAAACAAGGATTGGATATTTTGAAGGAGAGCCATGTGAAGAATATTAAGTTTCTTAGGAAAAAGATCTAGCTAAATAACAACCTGATCAGAAAGAAGATATTAACATAGAAGTACCTAATCAACCTAAATAATTTCAGGTAAAGAAACAATTTAATGGAAGGTTCTTTCCATGGAAAAATGAAGAAGGACGTTATAGGTAAGTATACCAAAACCTTTTCTAGTTATTTTTTAAATTTCTTTTCTTATGGATACAAATATAATGAATGTAGGAAACCTAGATATAATAATAATGTAATGAAACTTCATAGCTACAACATATGTCATAAGAAATGGGATTATGTGTTATAAGTGCAAAAAATTTGGGCATATTTCTATTGATTATACATTATAGACTAATAAATTTGTACCTAGATATGGAAAGAGTGTTATAGAATGTAAGATTTAAAACAATTTGGGATATATGGAAAGGTTTTGTGTATGAACAACATGAGCACACCCAATATGAGATCAAAAAGTATGAAATTTAAAAATAATGTGGATAAAAATGTAAGAAAGATGGACAATGTTAAATTAAAACAAGTTACAAGTCTTGATAATAAACAAAAGTAGAGAAGGACAACCTACAAGAAATAAGATTTGTGTAGAGAAGACAAAGGACACATTGAATAAAACATTGAAATTGGTAGTTGTACCTAAGTATCCTTCGCTAATTTGAGAAATCAATTGATTAGAAACATGGTATGATGTACTTTAAAATTCATCAAACCCTTAAATGTTAACATAAGGTTTTGTGCATTTGGGAAAAGTGTGAGAAAAGAGTTTAGAAGCTACAGTTAAGAGTGTATAATGAATTTTGACTCTATGTAACCACTACCAAGAATTTTAGCCTTTATGGATCAATAATCAACTTTTTGAGTTATGCATACAAGAACAATTAATGAAAATGAGATATTGAAATGATTCAAGTGTAAAGATCAATCAATTTTCATATAGTTTGATCATCTGGAGCTAACAGAAGCTCATGAGAGTAATTTAAAAGTGATTTAGAGAAATTTGGGAGTGAATTCATGTGAATTTCCATCAAGCCCTATTTTTTTAATATCAAGGTATCTAATCCACCATTAAGGTTAATATCAAAAGTTAATTCAAGAATAAGAATGGATCCTTTATTGTTGTATGATATTATGAAAGAAACTAGGTATAAATTCAAATGGAACTCTATTGTAAATTTGGAAGATGACCCTATCTGAGCATATTTGTGAATTCCAAATGAAGTATTAATTATGGAAGCCTCTAGGGCATATATACATTGAAAGTTTCAAACCATAGGAGAATCTAATATAATTAGTGAATTTGACAAAGTATATAAACAATATATGACTTTTAAGGATGGTTTAAAGCACTAGAGCAACTTAAGGTTGAACAATTTATATTCCACCCTAAACTTGACAATAAAGAATAGACACGGATTATACTAAGGAGAGTACATCACAAAATATTTGATATTGGAAGTAAACCTATCAAAATTAGAAGTGACCTAATTCATTAAGTGATAGGTTTGTGAAAAATGGCATAATTCCCATCAATGAAATGAATGTGAAAACAATTGTATTAGAGAACACAGAAAGTAAGTGAAATGGTAAGGGAATGATGTTGAGTCTAATTAAAGAAGATAACATGAGATTTAATAGTAAGATTTTTTATGTAGGAGCATCATGGGTGTAAGAGAAATCTTGCATCAACCAAAAATATTTCATTTAAGTTGTTTGAAGAAGAGTTGACTTAATGTAGAGTTGTTGTCGTTTGAGGCTTGGTACTGAGTAAGTCGGTCATATAAGTGCCTAATGTCCTAGTTTTAGAGGTACAGATTAATCTCAGTCACATGAACCTGCCATTTGAGGCTCCATTCTATCTCATAACTATCGGTGAAGCTATTTGGAATTTTTAGTATAAAATTTTGGTACAAAAACTTTGGACATAGTTTTGAAGGCCTAAAAATGCCCATATGAGGCCCAAAAACTCAACAGATGGGCACTTATGCATATCCAAAACTATAGATCATAAGTTAAGTATTCCGCAAAGGTGTTATAATTGAAAAACAAGCAACATTTTGGAAGTTTTGGCCTTTCAAAGTTGGTCCAACCAAATCTTCCAAAATAAATATGAAAGGTGTATTTGGCTAACTCTATATGCACTTTTGGCATCTATTGGCCCTAGGTATTAATTTTGAGTGTCTAGAACCTTCTTGGGTGACGTACAGTTACCTATTTAAGAAGTGCATGTACATTGTCTATGACACGTTTGGGTGATAGTTTATAACTTTGTCTTGAACATTACTACAATGAAGGCACCCATGTGGGTTAGCATATTGTAATTCTAAATTATGTAATTCCACATTTGTGGCTATAATAAGAAGCCCTTATTTTATTCTCCTAATTTTTATTATTTATTTATTTATGTTATACATTTAAGGTATCAAGGGAAATACCCTTCATTAAGTAGTATTAGAGTAGGAGTTCCTAAGTGTGTAAAATGATCGCTAACTATGAAGAAGTTGCAATAGGACCATAGTTTGGGTTGTGCATATAGACATATCATCGACTATGAGGTAGTTTGAACTGGGGTTTTAGTGGAAGCACAAAGAAGCCTCCATGAAGAGAGAGTAGTGGGAGAGTTGTATATGTTACACCTGAGGATTTTAGAGCCCAGCAGAGAAAAATGCAAGCATTAAAAGAACAAATGTGTAGAGGAATGAATCTTTCCATATGAGATGATCAAAGTGAGGATGAAATACAAGAAGAAAATAGTGACCAAGTGGTAGTAAATGAAGTTCTAAACCTAGAGGAGGAAAAGCTTTTTAAGGCTATTCCCAAGATTGGAAAAACACCTAAGTTTGATGTTCCATTTTTTTTAGGAAATCATAACCCAGAGGAATTGATCAGTTGGATCAATGAATTGGAAGAGTACTTTGAATATGAAGACATTGAAGATCCAGATAGGGTTGAGTTTGGAAAGGCCAAAGTGAAGGGTCATGTGAATATCTAGTATTACAAGATTCAGTTGGAGTGAAATAGAAGAGGAAAAGTCAAAATCATCAAATGGAATCAAATGATAGCTAAAATTAAGCAACCGTTCATGTTGGAAATCTGATTGAAAAGATCATTAATGAAGAAGATTAATTGAAAGAGGGAGACCATTGTTAAAAGAATGTTTTCAATCATTATTTTGTCATTGATGTCAAATCTACTATTTGTAGGAATGAAAATTGATTATAAGATCCAACTACCATCACTTAGTTGATTGATGAAGAGGATTTGATCAAAAATATGTAACAAGAGTACCTAAGGGAAAGGTTGAGTTATGATATTCTAATGAAGTGCAAGGATCAGTTAAGACAATGGTTAAATGATGTATTGATAACATACTTGAAGATATAGAGTTTGGCTACACTTAGAAACATTGGAGGAATAAGTTGTAATAAGGTTGAATGCAAAGCTTAAACTAAGTTCATTAGTGGGTGCCGAGAAAACTAGTTGAAGATGAGAAAATTCTTCGTTGGAGCTGAAAAAAAGGAAAATCTAGTGTGCGCCGAGTGAAGTTCAAGTGCTGAGAAAAGTAACAGGTACCGAGCATCAGAAAATCTTAGTAGGTTCCAAGTGAACTTTAGGTGCCAAGCATTAGTAAAACATAGTTGATGCCAAGTAACACAATATGTGCCGAGCACTAGTACTTCAATAGTGTTGAGCTACTACATTATTAAAAATGTCAAAGATTTTCCAAATCTAAGATGACATAGTTGTTATCTTGAATTTTTTGAACCAGTTGGAGGATATGGATGATGAGTTGGTGGTACAAAATTCTATGTAAACTATTTTTGGGAGAATTCAAAAGGATTATTCAAGAAGTTTCTAGAGGAAACAAAATATGGGTTAGATTCAATGAACCCTACCTAATCCATATGAATTGAAATTAAAGACTAGAAGAATTGAGCAAGAAAAGATGTTCCAAACATCTATTTAAGGAGTCACAGACCAAGAAGCAAGTGCTACTATGAAAGTGCAAAAATTGTGAAGTGGTTAGAAGGTTGTCAAGGAGAAGACATATAGGAAGAACAAAGTACAGAGGGTCTACTTAGATAAGTGGTCAAAGAGAGATGATTGCACTGGTACATTGAGCATTGAGACTCAAGGAAAGAAAGCTTGAAAAGGTGGGCAAGCTGATAAAGTTGTAGAGATTAAAGGGTAGGCAATGTGAAGAGTTGAAGAGTGATCTAAGATCTGCAAGTTAAGTTGTATGTTGTAATAAGGTAAAAAACATTCTAATACTCTCTAGCAATTGTATTAGATATGAAAATCCTATGGACTTAGGTTGGTTTAATAGCCATTTGTAAATCCTTTAATAGGGTGGCATTCCAAGTGAATGTTCTAAAGTCCTTTAACTAGGCCCACTTCTAAAAGGGTGGATAAATCCTCTAACAAGGTCACATTTAATAGTGTGTTGTAAGCCTTTAATAGGGTAGGATTTTCATAGGGCATCACTTTAGAAGGGTGAGAATGGAGTAGCATGTTACTGGTGGTTTTTCCCAAATTGGGTTTCCATTTAAATCACTATGTTATGTGTTATGTTTGCATGTTGATTTACAGTAACTTGGTGAATAGGAAAGTTAAAGCTTGGATGAATGAATGGTTGAATGGACTCACCATACTTAGTGAAAAAGTTTGAATAGTACATTTGGACCTTGAATAAGTGATTAACCCCCCCACCCCCTTATATAAGTTATTTTAAAGAATTTCTAACAATTGGTATCAGAGCCATCTGTTGATTTAGTTTTAAGGTACTAGAAGCAAGAAGATTAAGATATTCAAAAGAAAAGTTCCCAAGCTCAAAAAAGAAAACTTCATTGCATGATAGAGTCTAATGAAATTGAACCTTGGATCAATAGGTGATTATGCAAAAACCTCAATTGCAACATAACATGTAGAACTAGCTAGACCCCTTACTGCAGATGATTTGAACAAAAGGAAGGAGCACAATCAGTTAATATTGGAGATTGCCTTTGTACTCAGTTATATTGAATATGATGACATCAAAGGATGTGATACTACATTCAATATTTGGGAAGTCCTATCAGATTTCTATGGAGGAGATCAGAATGTTCAGAGAGCAAAGAGAGAAAGCCTCAGAGGAAATTTTGATGACATAAAAATGGAGGAAGGAGAGAATGCTTCTCAATATGGATATAGAATGAAAGAAGTGGTAAGTGCAATAAGAAGTCTAGGTGGTCATTTAGAAGAAGAGACTATCGATAGAAAATACTTGAGAACCTTTCTCCCTATCTATGCTATTAGAGTTTTAGCCATCCAAGAGTTAAGGTCTATACTAGGAAATGTATTGACTTTTGAAGGAATAGTGGGAAGACTTACTGCATTTGAACTATCCAACTTTGATAACTACAAACCTGAAAACCTTGAATCTACCTTCAAGGCCAAGTTAATAATGAAAGACACAAAGGAGGTAATATCAAACAAGAAGATAAGAAAAGGAAAACATGTATCCAGTGATAGCAGTACAGATGAGGAAGATGTGGAATAGTTGGAAGCACTATTGGCTGGGAGATTCCATAGAGGAAAACGTAAATTCAAAGGTAAGCTCCCTATCATTTGTTTCAATTGAAATGAAGTGGGAGATATTGTTGCAAGGTGTACACAGAATAAGAACTACAAAGAAGGAAACAAGTATAAGAACAAAAAAGAAGATGATAGTAGAGACTACAAGGACAAAGGAAAAAGATGCTACATTATTGAAGAAGATTCTGATGAGAATGATGATGAAGCATTCTATGTGGCCATGAAGGATGAATTGGATAAAAATGAAGATGAAGCAACAACATTGGTAATTTGTGTGAACAAGAATGACAAGTGGATCATAGACAGTGGTTGCTCACATCACATGACAAGAGACAAAAGTAAGTTTATTACCTTTACTTAGTATGATGGAAATAGTGATAGATTTGGAAATGATGCTCCATGTCAAATCAAGAGAAAAGGTTCCATTAAACTTACTGAGAAATTTTCATGTGACAATGCATACTATGTTGAAGGATTGAACTACAACTTGTTGAGTGTATCACAGTTAGGCAATGTAGGTTGCAAAGTAGAATTTGGAAACAAATTTGCCAAGATCTATGATACTAATGGAAATTTGATATGAAAAGGTGAACAAACTAGAAGTAGTCCATTTTATCTAGATATGGAAGATGTAATTTTTCTTGTTGTGGCATAGAAGATTGTGTCATGTTAATTTTGACAATCTAATTAGCATCAACAAAAATAAGAAAGTTAGAGGTTTGCCTAAACTGAAGAAGCCTGAAAACACAATGTGCAAACAATGTCAACTAGGGAAAATGACTAAGTCTAATTTTAAAAGAAAAACATACACTTCCAAAGAAGTACTAGAGCTAGTTCATACAAACTTATGTGGTCAAATAGAAGTGCAAAGCTACCTAGGAGACAAATACATAATGCTATTTGTAGATGATTATTCAAGGATGATGACTGCTATGTTTTTGAAGAAAAAATCTAACGCATTTCAAATGTTCAAGTGGTATTTGGCCAGAGTTGAGAAGGAAACAAGGAAGAGTCTGAAATGCCTAAGGTCAGACAGAGGAGGTGAGTTTACATCAAAAGAATTTGAGATATTTTACAATGATAAAGGTATCAAAAGGAAAACATCAGCACCAAGAACTCCACCTCAAAATAGTATTGATAAAATAAGGAATAGGTCAGTGATAGACTATGCAAGAACCTTGATGATGGAGAAAAATGTTGCTCTAAAATATTGGAGAGAAGCTATAAGAACTGTTGTTTACACCTTGTATAGAGTCCAAGTCAAGAAAGGTACAAATGCAACACCTTTTGAATTATGGTATGGTTACTCACCTAATGTTAAACATCTCAAAGTCTTTGGTTGTAAATGCTATATTCTTAAAGATATTGGAAATGGAAAGTTTGATGCAAAAAGTAATGAAGGCATATTCCTTGGATACTCCACTAGAAGCAAGGCATATAAGTGTTTGAATACTGACACTGATGGAGACACAACCCAAGAATAGAATGGACACAACAAAAAAGGGAAATTGTATTAACTGAGAAATAAGCTAGTACATTCAGTACAGAGAAAATAAACTTCAAAACATGCCCTAGGGGCTTACAATAGCATAAATGTGGAGATAATTTCTCCTTTTAGTACCTCCTCTCAAACTCCACTCCGAACTACCTTTTACAATGCCAAAAATCTCCTTAAATAGACCTCGAAGGGTTAAGGACTAGGAGTACATTCTAGAAAGTGCTAGTATGCATCCACCAACCAAATAGAAGGTTCCAGAAGCTACATTAGAAGTCGGTGCAAATCTAGAAGAATCCAAAAACGGTAACTGAACTTTTGGGAGGCATAACTTTTGAACCGTAGCTCCGATTGATGAACTATTTACATTTTTGGAAAGCTCTTGAAGCGCTCTATAGCCCTATGGACAACTTTTCTCGTCCCCCATTTTTCAGCCCTTTTTGAGGTCATTTAATGCCCCTAATCTGACTTTGAAGCATTCTTAGGAGGTCTCCAAAACTCAAAAAATTGCAATAAATTTCAAACCATGGGGTCTTTTGACCTGATTCTTTTTCTAGAATGCTCTAAATCACAATTACATTCATCTGGCCAATTTACACCTCCTAGTTCACCAAAATGATGGCTCAATTACATACTCCTATTTTTTCAGGATTTACACGAACACTGATAGTGGAACTGTGAGAGTCAAAACCTTTATTTGACCCAAATTGGTATCCAAAAATGAAAACACATGAAACCGAAACTAAGTCTAACTATATTTTTTGGGTGACACGGGATTGCCCTCATACCTCTGGATGCTCCTACATCAGACACCCAGGGTAGACTGAAAAGTGACCCTGTCACTTTATGAATGGTAGAGGAAATCCCAAATGAGAAACCTTAGCTACTGAAATCCAAGTTGAGTCCTCAATCAGTTGTCCTTTCCATTTGACCAAATACTCTTCATACTGCCTGTTTCTGGTACTCCTATCCACACGATCATCTAGAATGTCTTCTATCTCCTCCTTCTTAGAGGTAGGAATTGGACATGGCTCTAACACCAACTCCTCATCTACACCATCATCATGATAGTCTGTTAAATCTGCAATGTTGAAAATGGAAGAAATGTGAATACCATCTGGCAGCTCCACCTCATATGCATTTCCTAAGTCATGTTTCTTCAAAATTTTGTAGGGGCCAAATTTCTTCATTTTTAGCTTGTTGTAAGTACCGACTGGAAACCTTTCTTTTCATAAGTGCACCATGACTAGATCCCCTACTTGGAATTCCTTATGTCTTCTCCTTTGATCAGCCCTAGCTTTATACTCTTGATTCATCTTGGTAATGTGTGCTTGAACCTCCTCATGTAGACGCTTGATATGTTCAGCAAATTCTTTCGCTTCAGCACTTGTCCTCTCGCCTTGCTCTATCTTCCTCAATTCTGGTGCAATCCATGGGCTATTCCCATACACAATTTGGAATGGTGATTTTCTAGTACTCCTATTTATAGAGTTATTGTAGGAAAACTCTTCTTGTGGTAGAATCAAATCCCATCCCTTGGGCTTATCCCCAACTAAACATCTAAGAAAATTTCCCAGACTTCTTTTTACCACTTCTGTTTGGCCGTCAGTTTGTGGGTGATGCATGGAACTAAATTTCAAGTCTGTTCTCAACTTTTTCCACAATGTCCTCCAGAAATTCCCCACAAATTTAGTAACCCTGTCAGAAACTATACTCCTTGGAAGACCATGTAGTCTTACCACCTCTTTGAAAAATAAGTCTGCAATATGGACAGCATCATGAGTTTTGTGGCATGGAATGAAATGTGCCATTTTGGAGAACCTATCAACCACCACAAATACTGATTCATTACCCCTTTGTCTCCTTGGCAATCCAAGAACAAAATTCATACTTATGTCCTCCCATAGCCTTGATGGAATAGGCAATGGTTGATATAGGCCAGTATTGTGACTAAACCCCTTGGCAACTTGACAAACCTGGCAACTCTGTACAAACTTCTTCACATCCTATGAAATTTGAAGCCAAAAATAATGATCTCTAAGAATGGCGATGGTCTTATCTCGACCAAAATGTCCTGCCATCCCTCCACTGTGTTTCTCCTTAATCAAATTTTCCCTCATGGAAATCCTTGGAATGCACAATTGACTACCTCTAAACAACATGCCATCTTGAATCAAATAGTCTAACCACTTGGTTCTATTTATAGCAACAGGTTCTTTACAAGCTTTCCATGCTTTAGCAAAATCAGGATCCTCAGGGTACAAATTTTTGAGTTCATCAAACCCAACTACTTCAACCTGCATTACTGTAAGCAACAACTATCTCCTACTTAGTGCATCTGCAACCCTATTAGATTTTCCACTTCTATGCTTCAACACAAATGTATAGGTTTCCAAGAACTCTACCCACTTCATCTGCCTCTGATTCAATTTACCTTGGCTATTTAGGTACTGTAATGCATGGTGATTAGTATACAAAACAAATTCCTTTGGAAATAAATAATGCCTCCATTTCTTTAAGGCCTAAACTATTGCATAGAACTCTTGATCATAAATAGAATACTTCTTCTTTGCATCATTCAATTTTTCACTAAAATATGCAATAGGCTTACTTTCTTGGCTTAGTACAGCCCCAATAGCACTGCCACTAGCATCACAATCCACATGGAAAACCTTTCTAAAATTTGGAAGTACCAACATGGGTTGTTCTGTCACCTTCTTCTTTAGCAATTCAAAACTTCTCACAGCTGCTGCAGTCCATTTGAACTCTTTTCTATCCCCTCTTATTGTATCAGTTAGGGGTGCACATATGCCACTGAAATTCTTAATAAACTTACTATAAAAACTAACCAGATCATGAAATGATCTTACCTCAGTAGCAGACCTTGGAGTAAGCCATTCCAAGATGGATTTTACCTTCTCTAGATCCATTTTGAGACCTTCAGGTGATATAACAAACCCCAAATAGACTAACTCCCTTTTTGCAAAGATACACTTCTTCAGATTAATTAATAGTTTCTCTTCCCTTATCCTTTCAAGGACACTATGAATATGCAATAAATGTTCTTCCAAAGTCTTGCTGAAAATTAAAATATCATCCAAATAAATAATAATAAAAAATTCCAAGAACTTCTTAAGTACCTCATTCATGAGCCGCATGAAGGTGCTTGGGGCATTCATCAATCCAAAGGGCATGACTAACCACTCATAAAGATCCTCCTTGGTCTTGAAGGCTATTTTCCACTCATTTCCTTCTCGAATCCATATCTGGTGATAACCACTCTTCACATCTATCTTTGTGAAGTACTGAGCTCCACTCAAGTAGTCCATAAGATCATCCATCCTTGGCAAAGGAAACTAGTACTTGATGGTTATCCTATTTATAGCTCAAGAATCTGTACACATCCTCCACTCTCCATCCTTCTTTGGTGCGAGTAGTGCAGGTACTGCACATGGACTCAGGCTCTCTCGAATCAAGCCCTTCCTCAACAGCTCCTGAACCTGTCTATTTAGCTCCTCTATTTCAGTAGGAGTCATCTTGTGAGTAGCCTTGTTAGGCAAACTAGCTCCTGGAATCAGATCTATCTGATGACTGATTTGCCTTACTGGTGGCAATCCATCTAGAACATTATCAGAGATAATATCTCCAAACTCCCCTAGTAAATTTGAAACTTCAAGTGGTATTTCACTACTACCTTCTTTATCTTTCCTAGGAATCAAAGCATAGCACATATGCTAATGTTTCATGCCATCTAAAAACTTCCTTTCATCAACAAGACAAATCCTAGCAATGCTACATACCTTTTCACCTTCCTTTTTCATGGGCTTCAATTTTTGGCGAACTCCATCCTTTGTCAAAGAGTATGTGTTTGCATGTCCATCATTTACTGCATGTCTATCAAACTGCCATGGTCTACCCAACAATAGATGGCAAACATCCATAGAAATAACATCATAGAGAACTTCATCATGGTAACTCCCAATTTTGAATTTCACTAAACATTGTTCACTTACCAGGACCTTATGATCATCTTTTACCCAAGCAATCTGATAGGGCTAGGGATTTTTCTCCCTCTTGAGCTTTAGCTTGGAGACCATCTCTTCCGATACCAAGTTATCAATGCTACCACCATCAATGATCATGTCACAACATTTATCGTCACATTTGCATCTAGTACGAAACAAACTCCTCTATTTTCCTAGTTCAATCTCACCACTTAGTAGGACTCTTTCATTTACCAAGGTCTCTCCTCTTTCTGCATCCTCTGAATGTGATGATTGTGCATCCTCATCCACATGAGCAACCCTAGCTTGGCCCTCAGCTCTGCTATCTATCCTTCCTTATCATTGAGGGCATTCAAAGGCACGATGACCTTCTTCATTGCAATGGAAACAAGTACTACAGAAGCCTCCTCTTCCTTGTCCACATCCTCTACCTCTTCCTCTCTGATTTCCAAAGTCTTGATCATGGGAGCAGTTGAAACCTTGATTCCTCTGGTTCTTGCTAGTACCCACATCTTCATTTTTCTTTTGGGTTTCATTGCGCCCTCTTTATCTTCCTTCAAACCTTTTATTCAGCTTCTCTTCAACTCGTAGGGAAAATTGGTATGCCTCTTCAACGCTGGTCATTCTTACCAAACTTAATTCCTCCTGGATGCTAGGTCACAACCCACTGATATAACGAGCATCCTTCTCCTTATTTTCTTCTGCATGCCCCACTCTAATCAAAAGTTGGTAAAATTCCTCTATATATTCTTGGACTGATCTTCCTGCTTGCTTTAACCCATGCATCTTCTTAAACAAATCAAGCTTGTAGTCCACAAGAATGAACTGCTTCTTCAATTTGTCCACCGTGCGATCCCATCTTGTGATCTTCTCCTTTCCTCTTCTATTTCTTTCGAATTGGACCTCTTGCCACTAGATTTTGGCATGGCCTTTCAATTTGGCCTTTGCAAACTTAACCCTATCTGGGTCCCTAATATCCTCATACTCAAAGTATTCTTCCAGTTCATTGATCCAATCGATCAACTCATCTGGTTTACGACTTCTTGAAAATACACCCACTTCAATTGTGGGTCTTTTCCCAAACTTAGTAATGGCCCTAAAAAGCCTTTCCTCTGCATGGTTCATAACTTTCTCATCAAATTCCCCTTTTGGTCCAACTTCATCTTCTTCATTGTCATCTTCACTTTCATCACCTACGGCCATAGTTGCTCATCTACGGAGCTCCTCCTGCAATGCTTGTACCTACCTTTAGAGGGCTCTAACCTCCTCAAGATTAATAGCTTTGGCCCTTCCGCCATGCTCTCTTCATAGAGGCATCTTCTTAACTCAAACCCACAACCACACAGTCCTAGTACAAACTGCCTCACAATCAGCGCTCTATCTACACACTCAGGAAAACCAGCTCTGATACCACTTGATGGAGATACAACCCAAGAACAGAATGGACACAATAGAAAAGGGAAATTGTATTAACTGAGAAATAAGCTAGTACATTTAGTACAAAGAAAATAAACTTCAAAACATGCCCTAAGGGCTTACAATAGCATAAATGTGGAGATAATTTCTCCTTTCAGTACCTCCTCTAAAACTCCACTCTAAACTACCTTTTACAATGCTATAAATATCCTTAAATAGACCTCGAAGGGTTAAGGACTAGGGGTACGTTCTAGAAAGTGCTAGTAGGCATCCACCGACCAAATAGAAGGTTCTAAAAGCTATGTTAGAAGTTGGTGCAAATCTAGAAGAATCCAGAAATGGTAACCAAACTTTCGAGAAGCATAACTTTTGAACCGTAGCTCCGATTGACAAACAATTTACATTTTCGGAAAGCTCTTGAAGCACTCTATAGCCCTATGGATAGGTTAGCTCATCCCCCATTTTTTAACCCTTTTTGAGGTCATTTAATGCCCCTAACCTGACTTTGAGGCATTCTTAGGAGGTCTCCAAAACTCGAAAAATTACAATAACTTTCAAACCGTGGGGTCTTTTGACCTAATTCTTTTTCTGGAATTCTCTAAATCATAATTACATTCATCTCACCAATTTACACCTCCTAGTTCAAAAAAATGATGGCTCAATTACATACTCCTATTTTTTTAGGATTTACATGAACACTGATAGTGGAACTGTGAGAGTTGGAACCTTTATTTGACCCAAATGGGTATCCAAAAATGAAAACACATGAAACAAAAACTAAGTCTAAGTATATTTTTTTGGGTGACATAGGATTGTCCTTATACCTCTGGATGCTCCTGCATCAGACACTAACAAGATTGTGGAGAGTGAAAATGTAAATTTTCATGAGCATGTAGAAGTAAAATTTGGTGCATCCAAGCAACTAGAAGATTATAGATCTTTTGTATACTTCTATGAAGGAATGACTATTGAAGACAATGCTACCAATCAAGTTAGGAATCAACAAAAAATCTCAGTATCAGCTGAGTCACATCCAGTGAATGTCAAACTGCATTCAGAAGCCAAGTTGTATAATGAAGAAAATTCACACTCTAATTCTAAAAATAGTATACATGAAAGAGATGATGAAGTACTAGATGGAGAAGAGAAAAATGACTCTAAACCTGGAGGATCAATAATGGAAAGAAGGATAAAACCAAGATTGGCCAAGTATTTAAGAAGACATCACCCTACAAATCAAATCATTGGTGACAAGGATGCCAGACCAATGACAAGAAATAGATTGAGGAATGAATCATGTTTGATTAGCAAGGTTGAGACCAAAATAGTGAAAGATGCACTACAAGATGATGATTGGTATAAAGCTATGGAAGAAGAGATAGATTAGATTGAGAAGAAAAAAACCTAGACCCTAATTCCTAGACCAACTGATAAAAATGTAATTGGTACCAAATGGTTGTTTAGGAACAAACTTGATGAGAATGGTGAGATAGCTAAAAAAAAAGCTAGACTAGTTTGCAAAGGCTATGCACAACAACAAGTACAAAATTATGGGGAAAATTTTGCCCCTATTGCAAAAATGGAAGGAGTAAAAATACTACTTGCATATGCTACATACAAAGATTTCAAAGTCTACCAAATGGATGTCAAGTCTACTTTTCTAAATGGTATACTAGAAGAGAAAGTATACATAGAACAACCTTAGGGATTTTTTAATGACAAAAACAAGGATATGATCTGCAAACTACATAAGGCACTCTATGGTCTAAAGCAAGCACCTAGAGCATTATATGAGAGACTACAAAAATATCTTGTGAAGATTGAATTTGAGAGAATAGATGACAACAACAATTTGTATATCAAGGCTGAAAAAAGTAAAGAAATTTTGATATCAAAAATCTTTGTTGATGATATAATATTTGGAGGAAAAGATATTCTATGCAAAGATTTTGTTGATCAAATGAAACATGAGTTTGAGATGTCAATGTTTGGAGAAATCAAATTTTTTGTTGGACTACAAGTACATCAATTGAAGCATGGCATATTTGTGACCCAATCAAAATACAACAAGGAGATACTAAAGACATTTGGATTAGAAGACTCAAAACTAGTTAATACACCAATGGAAAAAGGACATAAGTTAGCCAAGAATGATGAGTCAGTTGAAGTGATTCAGACAATGTATAGATTAATGATTGGAAAGTTGTAGCATGTTGTACATAGTAGACTAGATATTGCATTAGTTGTTAGAATAGTGGCAAGATTTTTTGTAGATTCAAGAGAAAATCATCTGATGGCCATAAAAAGAATAATGAGGTACCTAAAAGGAACTAATGATTTTGGTTTGTATTACAAGAGAAGTGAAAAGTTTGAGCTAAGAACCTACATTGATGTAGATTGGGGAGGTAACATTGATGATAGAAAAAGCACCAATGGAGTAGCACTTTTCTTAGGGAAAAGATTGATTACATGGACCAATAAAAAGAAAAGTTATACCTCATAGTCCATACTAGAAGCTAAATATGTTGTAGCTACTATCAATTGCACTAACATTGTATGGATAAAACATTTGTTGCAAGGTATGAAGGAAGAGGTAACTAAGCTTGTGGTACTTTGTTATTATAATACAAGTGCCATCAACATATCAAAGAACCTTGTAATGCATGCCAAACTAAGCATATTGCAATCAAGTATCACTATGTAAGAAAATTGGTGGAAGACAAACAAGTGAGGATGGGATATGTTAACTCAAAGGAATAGATTGCTGACATCTTCACAAAAGCACTACCTAAAGATGCTTTTGAGTATCTTAGAGGTAAGTTGGGGGTGATACCCCTAACCAAGGCTACTTAAAGAAAAATTCAAGACTTCCTTGCATCGAATGAGTTAATTGTTGAAATATTACATATGGATGTAGAGGATACCTACTTTAAGATTCATGCATGAAGTAATTAAAGTATCGAAGTTCCAAATTAGTCACAAGAAAGGTGACAAAGGGAGAAATTGAAAGTACCTAAAAAGAGCTACACTTGCATATTAAGATGATGTGATAACATAACTTTGGCATTGTTGTCAAAGAGGGAGAAGTTAAAGAAACTAATCAACAATTGAGGAATAGTTGAAGAAAAGTATAGTAGAGGGAGAAGTAGTAAAAAGGATCAATCAACATGAGCAAGAAAAGATTAAAGAAACTAGTCAAATCTAGAGAAAAAGGGAGAAGATGAAGAAGCTGATCAGAACAGAGAGTAGCAGAAGATGAGCAATGCAGAGGGAGAGAATGTAAAGAAGGAAGGAAAGACAAAGGATACAATAGCTAAGAGGAAGAATCAAGATAAAGAATGTGAATACTGATGGTAACACAATTTCATTTTTGGCATTTGACTTACTATTCTAACCTAGTTAGTATGCTAATAACTTGGTTAAATAGTTTAGTTTTATGGTTGATCAGTTTTGTTTTCCATCAATGCGAAAGAGGGAAATTGTTGGAAATCTAATTGAAAAGATCATTGATGAAGAAGATTGATTAAAAGAGGGAGATTGTTGTTAAAAGAATGTCTTCAATCATTATTTTGTCATTGATGTCAAACCTACTATTTGTAGGATTGGCAATTGCTTATAAGATCCAAGTATTGTGACTTAGTTGATTGATGAAGAGGATTTAATCAATAAATGTAACAAGAGTACCTAAGGGAAAGGTTGAGTCATGATATTGTAATGAAGTGCAAGGATTAGTTAAGACAATGGTTAAATGATGCATTGATAACATACTTGAAGATACAGAGGTTGGCTACACTTAGAAACACTAAAGGAATAAGTTATAATAAGGTTGACTGCAAAGTTTAAACTAAGTTCATCAGTGGGTGTTGAGCAAGCTAGTTGAAGCTGAGCAAATTCTTAGTTGGAGCTGAGAAAAAAGAAAATCTAGTGTGTACCGAATGAATATTAGGTGTTGAGTGAAGTTCAATTGTCGAGAAAAGTAACAGGTGTCGAGCATCAAAAAATATTAGTAGGTTCCAAGTAAACTTTAGGTGCCGAGCATCAGTAAAACATAGTTGATGCTGAGTAACACAGTATGTGTTGAGCACTAGTATTTCAATAGTGTCGAGCTGTTGCATTATTGGAAATGTCACAAATTTGCCAAATCTAAGCTGACATAATTGTTATCTTGAATTTTGTGAACCGGTTGGAGGATAAGGATGATGAGTTGGTGGCACAGAATTCTATGTAAACCATCTTTGAAAAAATTCAAAAGGATTATTCAAGAAGTTTCTAGAGGAAAAAAAATATGGATTAGATTCAATGACCCCTACCTAATCCATATGAATTGAAATTAAAGACTAGATGAATTGAGAAGTAAAAGATGTTCCAGACTTCTATTTAAGGAGTCATAAACCAAGAAGCAAGTGCTACTACTAAAGTGCCAAAATTGTGAAGTGGTTAGAAGGGCATCAAGGAGAAGACATCTAGGAAGAGCAAAGCACAAAGGGTCTTCTTTGATAAGTGGTCAAAGAGAGATGATTGCACTGGTACATTGAGCATGGAGACTCAAGAAAACAAAGCTTGAAAAGGTGGGAAACTTGATAGAGTTGTGGAGATTAAAGGCCAAGCAATGTGAAGAGCTAAAGAGTGATCTGAGATCTATAAGTTAAGTTGTATGTTGTAATTAGGTCAAACAATTTCTAATACTCTCTAGTAATTGTATTAGATATGAAAATCCTATGGACTTAGGTTGGTTTAATAGCCATTTGTAAATCCTTTAACAGGGTGGCATTCCAAGTGAATTTTCTAAAGTCCTTTAACTATGCCCACTTCTAACATGGTGGATAAATCCTCTAACAAGGTCACATTTAATAGTGTGTTGTAAGCCTTTAATAGGGCAGGCCTTTCATAGGTCATCACTTTAGAAGAGTGATAATAGAGTAGCATGTTAATGGTGGTTTTTTCCAAATTGGGTTTCCACGTAAATCACTATGTTATGTGTTGATCTTTTTATGTGTTATGCTTGTATGTTGATCAAGAGTAACTTGCTAAATAGGAAAGTTAAAGCTTGGATGAATGAATGGTTGAATGGATTCACCATACTTAGTGAAAAACTTTGAATAGTACATTTGGACCTTGAATAAGTGATTCACGCCCCCCACCCCTCAGCTATTCTAAAGCATTTCTAACTATCCATTCCCATAGATTATGAGCTTCATCTATTGAAAAAAATGCAAGGGTTAAAGTAAGAAGGAAGATCTATTTAGTAGTAACAATAAGATTTCTAATGAGTTCTCATCACAATAGGCTACATAGAAGATAACAAGCAGAAACTCACCCATTATCTTAATGGGTTGAGGCCAAACATTCAAGAGGAGTCGAGTCTAGTTTGAATGAAAAGCATTGAAGAGGTGATGTTGGAGCATCTAGCTTTGATTTTGGTAGATTTAAGGTTCACATGGTTGGGGATGTTTTGGAGACACATTGGGGAACCTTGTCCTATGTGTGCATAAAGATTATATGGATCATGTTGAAGTTAGATTCGTTTTTACCTTGCTGTTGGAGTTGCATTTTTGGTTCCTGCATGCCTATTATAGGTGATTTAACTAATTTTGTTCAATGATTTAGAGGATGAAAATTTAAGGAGAGGTCCTATAATAATATTAATGGTCCAAGGTGCAAGTCCTAAATCATAATGGTTTGGGAGATATGACCATTTTCCTAGCACATTAATTTTTTGCCAATTTTGCGATGGGTTTCTATTCAAGAATTTCTGGATGGGTGTGTAGTTCTCCTTGAGGAATAATCCTTTTCACACTTAAAGGGTTGTATAGGACCTAAATTAATACCTTGAATTTAAAGAAAAATTTCTAATTCAATCAAAACTAGGAGATATCGTGATTTTTTTAAGTAGCAATTTTCAGACAGTTTCGCAAGAAACTTGTGGAGTTTTCATCTAGTGTTGTTTCATAGGATGAAATGAGATATTTTTAAGAGAGGGAAATGTTATTGAGTCATGTGTGGACCTAAATATAGCTTTTTATTTAGTTTTTTTCATGTTTATTAGAGTTTTGATATACTCTTCCAAGGTGGAACTATATTGTAATTAAATGCTTGACTAGTCGACTTGTGGCTTAGTTGGATATATAAGGAGCATGTGTTCATGTAGAAATCATTATGAGATGAGTGTGAATCATTGGAGGATTTGATATCATTAGTATAGGAATAGTTGAGATAGTGCATTTTGAGAAAATATAGTGGTTGTGGTTTTAAAAAAAAGAGATTGGTTGGTGGCTTGCGAGCACAAGTTGAGATCTTGAAGGTTTCTACTAGATTGGTGTTGTGTTATAGATCTAGGCTAGCTAGGATTTGAGTTGGATCATTAGGGATCTTTCTGAACTATTGTAATTGACTTGTATTTGGCCATAATCAGTAAGGCCTTACAACCAGACACATTAAATATAATTAGTTGTTTTATGAATAAAGAGTTGTGAATTGGTATCAGATCTTGTGTTATTGTTTATATTCCACTATGTGGTAATTTTATATCAAAGTAAAGGTTTGATCTAGTTGCTTGATCTTATCAAAGAACAGTTGTTCCTATATGTGTAGACCAATTGCTAAAGTTGAGGTAGTTTGCACTAGGGACTTGGGTTGATCTTAGAAGATCTTGATGTTGGAAATATAAGAGGAGTAATTGAGAGGGGAGGGGTGAATTAGTTACTACTAAAATAAATCTTAGATCCTTAGATGTTAGTACAAAATACAAATTGAATATTGTTGATGCTCGGTAAACACACATTAAATATTGTAACTTGGTAATTGCTAAAAGTGCTCAATAAATTCTTAAAATGAAAACTTTAGATGTTATCTATGATTACCATTACTTTAAATTAGTTTCTAACACATAAAAGAAAATAGCATGAATACATTTGACACCAATATTTAATGTGGAAACCCAATTTGGGAAAAACCACTAATTGCAACTAGTTACTATTTTCACTCTTTTGAAGTGAGCCCTTTTAGGAGCCAACCCTGTTAAAGGTTACAAAATACAATGTTAGGTATGACTCTATTAAAGGATTTAATCACCCTGTTAGGAGTGGCCTTGTTAGAGGTCTTGAGATAGTCCAGTAGAAATGCCACCTTGCTAGAGGATTTGCAAATAGTTGTTAAGCCAACTTTGTTAGAAGATTCAGATCACTACTACAATAGTTAGAAAGTAAAAATGAGATTACTTGATTTGAATGAAACTAAATTGCTGATTATAGATCTCTACTCTGGCTTTTACTTGATCCTTCTTGATTGAATATAGCTTTTCTAATCCATAAGGATATTCTACTTATCCTTCAAATTCACTTCCTCTCTTCATGATTTAAACATTCATCACATCTTCATTGCTTACACTTTTTCAAATTCTCTACTTGACCTTATACTTATATCTTTCATATTGTCAAGTCGGCTCAAATACAACTTAGAATATTTTATATTCATCACCTCAGAAAGCTAGAATCAATAGATAACTCAATTAATCTTTATATGCCAAAATAAGAATCCTTCATTAGCCAACCCAGTTTGGTAGAAACTAACTTAGAAATGATTTCCCATGTTAAACATTATAAGCTCATTTAACACTGTAGACTCATAAAAATCCTTTGACAACTAAGTGAGCTTAGTTAGGACTAGTTCCATCCAAATTTCCTTCATTAATTGAGTGAGCTTAGTTAACACTCATCTTCTGCATACTGACACTGACTTCTGAACTAGGCAACCATAGGAATGCTCAATAGATATAGAAAATTATCTTCACTACCTGAGCGAGCTTGGTATATACTAACTAATAATGATGTGACATTTGTGTAACATCAAAGACAATACACAATTAATCAATTATATCCAACAATCTCCCTCTTTGGATTGATGGCAACACATGTCATAACACAATAAAATTTTGAATTTATTCTTGAGAACTCCCTCTGTCAGTATGAGCTCTTCCTTTTACTAGGTTCTTCCTTTGTTTGCAACAACTTCTACCAATTTCATTCACAAAAATTTCTCCCTCTTACAAAAAACTTTTCCTTCTTTGAATGTTAAAAATTTCTCAAAGATATGACAATAAACTTCTCCCTCTTTGACAACACATGCCAAAGAGAACAACTTTGTTAATATCAATGGACCTTAAGTACTAATTCATTTGCAATATGCCCTTATCAATTCTACACCAACTGATTGATCTTCAACTTAGCTCTTGTTGATACATCACCAAAATTTATTTAGTGAACTTCAAATAGGGGAATGACTCCTAGCTTACCTCTTAGATACAAAAATGCATCCTTAGATAATGGCTTGGTGAATATGTCTGCAATCTATTCTTTTGTATTAACATATTTCAATATAACTTCTTTATTCTACACCAACTCTCTTAAGAAATGATATTTTATAGCAATGTACTTTGTTTTGGTATGCATCACTAGATTCTTTGATATATTGATTGCATTGGTGTTAGAATAGTATTTGACTACTGGATCCTTGATCTCTATCTTCATTCCTTCCAACATTTTTTTGAACCAAATAATGTTAGAACAACTAACTATTGTTGCCACATATTTTGCCTCTATTATGGATTGAGATGTAAAAAATTTCTTCTTGCTTGTGCAAGACACTAGTCTTTTACCAAGAAAGAATGCTCCACCACTAGTATTTTTTTTGTCATCAATACTTCCTACCCAATTAGCATTAGTAAATACCTTCAAGTCTAAATTGCCTCCAAGTTTATACCATAAGGAATAGTCTCCAGTACCGTTAAGATATCTCATGATTCTCTTGATTTCCATCATGTGATTTTCTTTAGGGTTTTCTAAGAATCTTTCCACTATTCCAATTGCTAAAGCAATATCAAGCCTTGTATGTACAACATACTACAATTTTCCAATCATTGATCTATATGTGGTCTAATCTACTTCTTTGGAATCATCATTCTTGGAAAGCTTATGTCTAGTAGACATACAGGTTCCAACTAGTCTTGAATCTTCCATTCCAAACTTTTCTAGTATCTCCTTGATATACTTAGATTGAGTGATGTAGATACCATTTTTGTTCTATTGTATCTACAATTCAACAAAAAAAATTATCTCACCGAACATGGACATCTCAAAATTTTTACTCATTTCTTCTAAAAATACTTTACACAAGTCATCATTTCCTATAAATAGAGTATCATCAACAAATATCTCTACCAACACAATCTTCTTGTCTAGTCCTTCATTGATATATAGACTACTATTATCATTTTTTCTTTGAAATCCAATCTATACTAAGTAATTATGAAATCTTTCATACCAAGCTTTGGGAGCTTGCTTGAAACCATATAATGCTTTTTTTAACTTGTAAACCATGTCTCTTTTGCTAGGATCTAAAAAAATTTATGGTTGTTCAATGTAGACTTCCTCATCAAGAATTCCATTCAAGAATGTAGATTTAACATACATTCAATACACTTTAAATCCTCTATGTGTTGCATATGCTAGTAAAGTTCTAACACCTCTAGTCTTGCTACAGAAGAAAAAGTATCACTATAATCAATGCCTTCTTCTTGAAAATAGCCTATGAATACTAGTCTTGCCTTGTTCTTGAAACTTTTTCATCTTCATTTAGCTTATTTCTTAATACCCACTTTGTGACAATTACATTTTTTTCTTTGGGTCTAGGAACAAGAGTCCAAGTTTTATTATTTTCTATTTTTTCTTTCTCTTCATTCATTGCTTTAATCCAACTTTCATTTTCCAAAGCATCTTTAACATTTCTAGGTTCAAATTCAGCAAGTAAACATGTACCTTTTAATTTTCTTTATATCATTGTTCCATTAGATTTGTCTCCAATGATTTGATCAAGTGCATGATGCCTTCTGATATATTTTGCTAACATAGGATCTTTAGGTTTTGAAGAATTTTCACTATCTTCATTATGAACTTTAGTTTCAAGCTCGGTTCCTTCTGTATGTGTCTCAAGTCCATTAGACTCAGTTTGAACTAGCTTAGTAGCCTCTAACTATGATTTGGGTCCTTCATACTGTGGCTCATGTTGCACTATCTACAACTTAGTAACCCTTGGAGATTTTGGGGACTAGGGAGATGAAGCTTCCTCTCTTTTAGATAAGTTTGGTAGGGTATCAGATTCATAGTAAAAAAAAAAAATTGTAATCCTCTAGCTCATTGTTTCTTTCTTCTTCACTCTTTTCTACAAGCTCATCAATTCTAGCATGTACACTTTCTATTATTTTATGAGTAGAAAAATTCAAACATTTTTATATTTTAGTTCTGTAGGAGTATCCTAGAAATATTCCTTCATCACCTTTTACATCAAATTTTCCTTTTCTAGACTCTTTCAAGATATAACATTTGTTGCCAAATGCTTTGAGTAACTTACATTAGGTTTGTAGTCATACCATAGTCAATAAGGAGTTTTGTTTGATTCTTTCTTCAATTGTACTTTGTTCAAGGTATGAATTGCAGTGTTAATAGCTTCCTTCTAGTATTTGAGAGCAATATTCTTTTCAATCATCAGGGTTCTTGTACAATCCATGATGAATCAATTTCTTCTTTTAGCTATACCATTCTATTGTGGTGTACCAGGGGTTGATACTTGTCTTTTAATTCCTCTTTCAATGTAGAAATTATTGAATTCATTGGAGATGAATTCACCACCTCTATCTAATCTTAAACATTTCAACCTCTTTCCAGTTTCTTTTTCTATTCTTGCTAGATACCAGTTGAACTTTTGAAAGGCTTCTAATTTTTCTTTTAGATACATTATGGTCATCATTCTAGAATAGTCATCAACAAAAAGAATGAAAATCTTTTCTCCATTGTAACTCTCTATTCCAATAGGTCCACATAAGCTTGTATGAACAATTTCTAAGACTTCTTCTAATTGATATTTTTTTTCTTTTGAAAATAGTTTTTCCCATCTTAGTAAGTTTGTAATTCTTGCATAGACCCATATTAGGCTTCTTCAAACTAGGAATACCTCTTACTCTTTTATGTTTGTTTATCTTAACTAGATTATCAAAGTTTAGATGACATAGCCTTTTGTGCCATAACTAGCTTTCTTTTACTTGAGCAATAAAACATGAACAATTATTGAGATCAAGATAAAATACATTACCTTTTGTTTTCTTGCCAAATCCAACTAGATTTCCTTTTCCATCCAATAGTTTGGCCTATCCATTCATGAATTCTACCTTGAATCCAATGTCATTCAACTATGCCATACTCAATAGATTATGCTTTAGTCTTTCAACCCAATAAGCATTATCACATACAAGTTATTTAGTCAATTAAATACATCCTTTTCCTTTTATGTTACAAGGTTCATTGTTTTCAAATCTCAAACTACCTCCATCATCACATTCCACGCGCTCAAATTATGTTTTGTCTCCGATCATATGATGTGAACAAGCACTATCAATAATTCATATATCATTTTTGATAACATGAGAGATAAGTGTCATCTTATCTCCTTCACCATTAGATTTATATTTCATAACAATATATATATATATATATATATATATATATATATATATATATATATATATATATATATATATCATTTCATCTTCAATATTATCAGAATCTTTAGCTATAAAACAAGATTTCTTACCTTTGTCCTTATAGTTCTTGTAGTTCTTCAAATCCTTCTTGGCTTTATGCTTATTGCTCTTTTTTTATCTTTTATTTCTTTGTTTGGACACCTTGTAGCAATGTGACCAACTTCTTCACAGGAAAAAGTAGATTAGAGGAACTTTACCTTTGTACTTTTCTCTACCTTTGGAATACTTCCTTGCAAGTAGGGCTTCAACAACTTCAAGATCATTGTCTGAAATTTCTTTTGATTCTTCTTCTTCACTTCTTGATTGATTGGAGTTTGATTTATTACCCTTTTCTTTGAGTGAGACTTTATCTTTACAAGTAGATTCAATAACCTTTGAACTATGAATATAGTTATCAAAGTTTTCTAACTCGAAAGATGTCAATCCTCCAACTAGAACATCCAAAGATATTTTATTATTTGGATCACATCTCATTTCTTGAATAGTAGATACTCTAATTTCATAAATGTGAAGAAGAGTTCTAAGTACCTTGCTTACAACTATTTTCTCTTGAATGTCTCCTCCAGAGGCTTTGATTGCACTTACAATTGTTTTGATTCTTTCCACATATTTTGCAATGTTCTCATCTTCTCTCATTTTCATCTGATCAAAATGACCTCTAATATTTTAAACCTTAGCCCTTCTTACATTTTCATCTCCTCCATATATTTCTTTTAGTTTGATCCACATCTAATGAGTTGTCTTACAGTCTTTGACTTCATCAAATTCAACATAACTGAGAGAAAATGCAATATCAATCATGATGATGTTATGATTTTTCTTTTCAGCAATATCTTCAATAGATAATGTTTCAGTGGGAGTCTTGTATTCAGTATCAAGATATTTTCATCTTGAGTTACTGATGGTAGCCAAGTGTAACCTTGTAATTCCTCTCCATGGTACAAAATTGTCTCTATTTAGCTTAGGAATCTCTCTTTTGTAAGACATCCTGATCTTTGGCTTAGGTCCTTGAAACCTTCTCTGCAAGAACCAAAATCTCTTATACCAATTGTTGGAAATATAATAGGATTAATTAAGAGGGGAGGGTTGACTTAGTTACTAATAAAATAAATCCTAGATCCTTAGATGTTAGAACAAAATAAAAACTAAAAACTAAATACTGTTGATGTTCGGTAAACACACATAAAATGTTGTACTTCAATAATTGTTGAAAGTGCTTAGTAAATGCTTAACATGCAAACTTTAGATATTATCTATGATTACCATTACTTTAACTTAGTTTCTATCATATAAAATAAAATAGCATGAATATATTTGACACTAAGATTAATTAACGTAGAAACCCAATTTGGGAAAAACCACTAATTGCAACTGGTTACTATTTTCACTCTTCTGAAGAGAACCCTGTTAGGATTCAACCCTATTAAAGGTTACAAAACACACTATTACGTGTGACCCTATTAAGGCATTTAATAACCCTCTTAGGAGTGGCCTTGTTAGAGGTCATGAGACAATTCAAGAAAACTAACACCTTGATAGAGGACTTGCGAATAGTTGTTAAGCCATCTCTGTTAGGAGATTTAGATCACTACTAAAATAGTTAGAAAGTAATAATGAGATGACCTGATTTGAATGCAACTAAATTTTTGATTACAGATCATTTTTCTAGCTTGCACTTGATCCTTCCTAATTGAATATAGCTTTTTTTCTCCACAGGGATATTATGCTTATCCTTCAAATTTTCTTCCTTTCTTCATTATTTAAACATTCATCACATCTTCATTGTTTACACTTTTTCAAATTCTCAACTTGAGCTTATACTTATATCTTTAATATTGTCAATTTGGCTCAAATACAACTTATAATAGTTAATATTCATCACCTTAGTCAGCTAGAATCAATAGATAAATCAATTAAGCTTAATATGCCAGAAAAAGAAAATCCTTCATTATCAAACCCAGCTTGGTAGAAACTAACTCAGAAATGATATCCTGTGTTAATGGTTAACACTATAGACTCACAAAAATCCTTTGGCAATTGAGTGAGATCAGTTAGCAGTAGTTCCATCCAACTTTCCTTCATTAGTTTAGTGAGCTTGGTTAACACTCATCTTCTATATACTTTCCTTCAACTATCGAGTGAGCAGGATATACACTACCTTCTAAACTAGGCAACCATAGGAATGCTTAGTAGACACATAAAATTGTCTTCACTAGTCAAATGAGATCAGCATATACTAATTGATGATGATATGACATTTTTGTAACATAAAAAATAATACACAATTAATCAATTTTATCCAACACTTGATCTAGTGGTGATTGTGTTGAGGATTGATTGCTTTGAAGTCCTAGTTTGTAATTCTTGGTGTGGGATGGTGGATTGTAATCTTCCCTACACTTGCAAAGGACTTGGAGATGGATTGATGGATGTAAAGATGGAAGATTGATCTTGATGAGGCATGATCATAGAGAGTTTGTGGATTGTAGATTTGTGTTCTTGGACTTGTAATTTAGTTATTAATTAGTTGTGCAAGGTGGTAGGTTGTGATCTAACTTGTAAACAATTCAAGGTTATCACAAGGAGCATGGGAAGGATTTTTTGTTGAGGGTTTCTGAAAATCTTAGCAGATGGCTTTGAGAGTATTGGACCTTAGGATGATTGTGAATCTCTGTGATGTGGAGGAGAGGAGGTTTCCTGAGATGTCTACTTGATTTGAAGCTAGTTTGGTTATTTGAGATAAGAAGGTATCTACTCAGTCTGAAGCTAGTTCTAAAGGTCGAGATAAGGATAGGGTGAGGAAGGAATTTCAAAGATGTTTTTGGAGTTGGAGTCAACCAATCTAGAAGAGATTAGTCTGGTCAGTTAGAAGACTTGTTTGAGAGACAAGATGTCATAACAAGGTCAAGGTGGAAGAGGTTGTTTTTGTTGATCAATTTATATATTCTGCCGCAAAACTTGTAGAGAAACTTGAGGTTGTTGTTGAAGATATTCCTAACCTTGTTGATGTTAGGATGGAGATTTTTTTCATGATCAGTTGCATTATACTAACATGGAAATTGCAAAGCACTTGGTCATGGATAATCAAGTTGCTATTGGTTGTGAGTCACATGTTGTAGAGTATCTTGTTGTGAGCAATGAGTTTGTTGAGGATTTTCATATGAATGATGATTTACATGTGGTTTTTGATATAGATCTGAATTCATATGGTGTAGCTATGTTGATTGAGGGTATGGATGTTTCTATTGATGTGGAGTTTGATGTTGCTAGTGTGGATTCACTAGTTGCTGATTTGGTTTTAGATCTACATGATACTATAGATCTATATGTTCTTGATTTTCCCATGGTTGACATGGCCAAGTATATATATGTTGTTCTTATTGGGGATTTAAAATTACTTGTTTTTAACTTGTTTTTTTTTGTTGCATAATTTTTCTAACATGCAGTACATGTTTGAGGATATTGGTCTTGTTGGTTGTGATCAGTTCTAGAGATTCTTGGTGAAGCTTTATGTTCAGCTTGTTCTTGGGAGTGAACATGTTGATTGGATTGCTGAGACTCATTTGATTCTAATGTTTCATTGGATAAAGTATAGATGGTTGATTTTTAGATTTTTTCTATTGACTTTGATGAAGTGGAAGCCTTTGGTAAAGATGAAGTTGGTTGTAGATCTATCTTTGGGCATCAAAGTATGAGACATACTTTTCCATTTACCTAGGGAGTTTGATGCAGGAGCATAGAGCTTAGATTTTGGTGGGGTTGAGGTTTTCAAAATTAGGGATGTGTTGGAGACACATTTGGGAACCTTTTCCTATGTATGCATAGAGATTGGATGCATCATGTTGAAGTTAGAGTTGTTTTTACCTTATTGCTAGAGTTGCATTTTCTAGTTTTGACATGCCTGTTATAGGTGACTTAACTAATTTTGTATAATGAGTCAAAGGCTTAAAATTTCACAAGTTGAAGAGGGTATAGAATAATATTTATGATCTAATGGGAAATTCCTAGTTCATCATGGTTCGAGAGATATGGCCATTTTTCTAATGCATTAATTTTTCTGCTAGTTTCATAATGGCTTTCTATGCATGACTTTCAGGATGGATGCAGGGTTCTCCTTGAGGAATTAACCTTTGCACACATAAGGGGTTTTATAGGACCTAAATTTCTACCTTTAGTTTAAAGAAAAATTTCTAATTCAATTGGAGCTAGGAGATATCACAATATTTCTCAGGTATCAATTTTCAAATAGTTTCATGTGAAACATGTGGAGTTTTCATCTTGCACAATTTTGTAGGATGAAATGGGATCTTGCTAAGAGAGGGACATGTTATTGGGTCATGTATGGACTGAAATATAACTTTTTATTTTTTTTGTTCATGTTTTTTAGAGTCTTGGTTTACTCTTCCAAGGTGGACCTATATTGTAATTAAAAGCTTGACTATCTAACTTGTTGCTTAGCTGGCAATATAAGGAGCATGTATTGTTTTAGAAATAATTAAGAGATGAGTATGGATAATTGGAGGATTTGATATGATCAATAGAGGAATGGTTGGGATAGTGCATTTTGAGAAAATCTAGTGGTTGTGGTTTAGAAACAAGGAGGTTTCTTGGTGGCTTGCGAGCACAAGCTATGATCTTGGAGGTTTCTACTAGATTGGTGTTGTGTTACAAATCTAGACTAGCTAGGATTTGAGTTGGATCTTGAGGGATTTTGATAAACTATTGTAATTGATTTGTATTTGGCCATAATTGGGAAGGTCTTACAGCTTGGCACATTGACTATAATCAATTATTTTTATGAATAAGAGTTGTTAATTTGTATTAGATCTTGTGTTATTGTTTATATTCTTCTTTGTGGTTATTTCATGGGGGTTTGGACATCTCCACCAGGGATTCTCTATCCTTTCACTATGTCAGGAGGCA
This sequence comes from Cupressus sempervirens, assembly GCA_028749045.1. Taxonomy (NCBI): domain Eukaryota; kingdom Viridiplantae; phylum Streptophyta; class Pinopsida; order Cupressales; family Cupressaceae; genus Cupressus; species Cupressus sempervirens. The sequence goes on from CM053792.1 coordinate 935,304,383, forward strand.
TACCAATTTTCCCTAAGAGTTAAGGAGACGATAAGAAAAATTTTTTGATAACAAGAATAGTAGAAGAGGTTGTGAAAAAAGATCTAGAAGATGGTCTTATGGAGGTCAATGAGTTGATCAAAAGAACAAGGATGAGGTCAACAGTAGCAATCAAAACCAAAGGTCAAACAATTCTAATAATTTTGATGACTAGAAAAATAGAGATTAGAGAGGAAGAGGAAGAGGGCAAGGATCTAGAAGAGGAGGTTTTTGTGGAAAACTTATTTATTGTCAAGAGGAAGGGCATAGAGTATTTGAATGTTCCCAAGAGTAAGGAAGGATAGATTGGAGAACAAAAGGCCAAGATAGAATTGTGCAAGTTGATGAAGATGTAAAATCATCTCAATTTGAAGATGTTGAAAGAGGAGAAGTCCAAGTCAATAAGAAAGTCTTGCTAAGTGGTGAGAATGAACTCGATCAAAGGAGGAGATTATTTCACTCTAGGTACAAATGTGAATCTAAGTATTGTGATGTGATCATTGATTATGGAAGTACTAACAACTTAGTGTCAAAAAATATGATCACTAGAATAAATCTTAAGAGGCAGAAACACCCACATCCATATCATATTGTGTGGTTGCAAGATGACCAAAAGGTCACGGTCAATGAGCAGTGCCTAGTGAAGATCAATATTGGAAGCTACTAGGATGAGTTGCTTTGTGATATCATAGCTATGGACATATGCCATATGTTGTTGGGTAGGATTTGGTAGTTTGATAGGCATGTTGTACATTATGGGTTTGTAAATACCTACACTCTGCAAAGGATGGAGTGAAACATAAGTTGAAGCCATTAAAGGAGAAACAAGAAAAGGTTTGTAGGGTTTCTAGAATATGTTTTTTTCAATAAAAATGAGTTTTTCAAAGTTATGAAGCATGAGCATATGTGTTTTGTTGTAATCCAAAATGATGGTAAAGAAGAAGTAAAGAAGGTACTTGTATACCCCAAAATTGGCACATTTTCATATTAACTAATTTTTGGTTTATTCAATCATTCCTAAGTCCTATTTTACTAGACAATTCTAATTTTGATAATCACTGCTTGACCTAGGGGTCAAATATAGAAAACCCTAATCTGAATTAATCACACTACTTATATATTTCCTAAATATCGACTCAAATTAGTTATAATAAACCTATTGATTTAATTTAATTATAAGTGTTCATAGTTTAATTAAATTAAAATTACCGTTTTGGCTAATGTACAAAGGAATTAAATAAATTTGATTAATAAGATATCTCCTCTTTTTAATTATTGAATTTCACTATTCAATTAATTAAATTTTATACATTAATGAGGTCATATTCTATTTTATTAAATTAAATATTCTCTCCAAAATCTTATCTTCAGTCCAAAAAAGGAAACTTTGGGTGAACTAAAATCAGAAAAGGAATTAAATTAGTTAACTCCTTTTATCACTCAAATCAAATTAGTTAACTCCTTATTCCACTCCAAACAAAATCAGTTAACTCCTTTTTCCACTCAAAAGCAATCGGTTAACATCCTTTTCTTAAGAAATTTTCCATTACGACTGAGTCTCTTCTTCAATCTTGATCATCTATTTCAATTAATCTTGACCATTGATCACCTCTTGGATTCTATTCAAGAAGCTCTCCATTCCTCATTAGAGAGGTTCAAAATTGGAATTTGTGTCGAACTTATATTGAAATATCTACTCATTTGCTCTTGCATTTTTAGCTTAATATTCTTGCATATCAATTTCATAATAGTTTAATATGAATCCATTTAGCATAATATGTTTCTTCAATTTTTAGCTTAGTAATGCATTCTCATCTAGATTAATCTTGCATATCTCATTTAGCTTAAAATCCTTCATTCTAGAGGAGTGGTTGCTCACTTCTCATTCTAAGAGCAAAGGCAAAATCCTTCTAGTTAGAAAGAAATAGGTCACACTATTGGATTTACTCGAGTGAATAATCTCATATTCATTCTAGGATGATCTTTCAGATAATGACCATGTTGAAGTGTATGTGAGGATTTGAGGCTGCATTTCACATATACAGTACCTACAAAAGCTACAAATTTGTTGGGATAGTTTTCAAATATTGTGTTAGATAATATACTTGAGAGATTACCCATAATGAGGAAGATCAATCACTACATGGACTTGATTCCAAGAGCTAGTTTTCCAAATAAGGCACCATGGAAAATGACAATAGTAGAAAGTGAGGAAATGAATAGAAAAGTCCATGAGTTATTATAAAAGGGGCTAATTCAAGAGAGCATGAGTCCATGTGGTGTTCCAACAATGTTAACACCAAAGAAGAACAAAGAATGAAGGATAATTACAAATTCATGACCTATCAACAAGATCACAATAAAATGAAAATTTCTATTGCCAAGGATGGATGATATTATAGATTGTTGAAGTGGAGCTATATATTTCACAAAGATAGACCTCAAGAGTGGACAGCATAAGATTCACATCAGAGAAGGTGATGAGTGAAATATTTCTTTCAAGATAAAGGAATAACTATACAAATGGTTATTCATTCCTTTAGGGATAACAAATACACTGAGAAATTTCATGTGACTCATGAATGAGATATTGAGGGAGTTTCTAAGTAATTTTTTTTTTTTTATCTAGATTATAATTTGATCTTTTCTAAGATGTTGGAGGAGCATTTGATGCATATTTGAAAAGTGTTTGATAAGTTGACAAAAATGACTTATTGATAAACCTAAAGAAATGCAATTTTGTGAAGGATTTGGTGTACCTAGGATTTTTATTTTTAGAAGAAGGTATAAAAATAGACATGAAGAAAGTGAAGGCTATCCTTGGATGACCTAATCCAAAGAGTGCTACAGATATTTTCATGGACTAGCTAGTTTTTATAGAAAGTTCATAAGAGGTTTTAGTAGTATTTGTGGACCCTTGACTAAAATAATGAGAGGGGATAGGAAACAATTTAAGTGGATTATAGAAGCCAATAAGATTTTTAATCCATTGAAACAAAAAGTTATGCAACAACCTATTTAGCACTTCCAAATTTTAACAAGGTATTTCAAGTAGATTGTGATGCTAGTGGTACTAGAATAGGAGTTTTTTTTAGCAAAGAAAATAGACTTGTTGCTTATTTCAGTGAGAATTTGAATGATGCAAAAATAAAATATTATGTTTATGATCAGGAATTTTATGTTATAGTTCAAGTATTGAAGAAGTGGAGACATTATCTTCTTCCTAAGGAGTTTGTATTGTATACTAATCATCAAGCTTTGTAATATTTGAATAGTCATGAAATAGTAAACCAAATGAATTTGAAGTGGGTTGAGTTTTTGTAGAGTTGTACATTTTTTAGAAACATAGAAGTGGAATTCTAATAGAGTTGGGCCAAATTAGTGATCTTGATGGAAACCTATGTCATAGCCAACTTTGTTGAATTGTGTTTTCGATTGGTATATATGTAATGAATTGTATTGTATCCAAACAAGTAAGTATGAAGCAATTATGAAGAGAAGAAGTGTGAATTAAGAAGGCTAAAAGTATTAGAATCTAATAAGATTAATAACCTTGAAAACTAGTATAAAGAATAAATATCTAAAATATGAATGCAAATGATACAAAATCAAAATAGCATCATAGAGTTAGTCTCCAAGAGAGTAATGCAAATGCTGGAAGCAAAATAGCATTAAGAGGATGCAAAAACAAGAGATGCAAATACAAGCCAGGTAGCATGCTTATATAGGCTAGGAAGAGGGAGGAGGTGGCAACAGCAACAAATGAGGAGCAACCATCTATCGGACTAAAGATAGCAAAGTATCTTCCCAAGATAGTTAATGGATGCACACATGTAGGAAGGCGACACCTCACAACCATTCACCTAATAAGACATGCTTTATTAACTTAAGCGAGATTATTAAAAGTGTAGGAAAAACTTAGCAAAATAGGAAAAATAAAAAACTACACTAACACCCCCCCATAAGCGAAGCTTAGGTGGATGTAGAAATGGGTCCCGGCAAGTCAAGCCTGATGAGGTACCCATGTACATAAAATTCCCCCAAAAGAGAAAGAAAAGAGACTCCCCAAAGAAAATTAGGACTCTAAGTGAGAGGAAGAGGCCCCTCCAAAAGATGAAGCATCCCGCACCTCCAGCAAAGCTTGCAAATTTTGTCTAGTAGATCCACTTACATCGAACAAGTTTTCTTCCCTTAGGAAAAGGGACAAGATCCCAAGTGTGGTTCCTCATCAAGGAACTATACTCTTCCTACATAGCTGTATCCCAATCAGAAATACCAGAAGCCTCATGAAAGGACTGTGGAGTTGAGATAGTACCAATGAAGATATGTAGAGCATCCTGGAATTGTGAATGAGTCTGCTTGGTGTCTGATGGATCCCCAACCCAATCACCTGCAAACTACAAGGTCTGTCTAGCCCAAAGTGGACTAGGAGATGGAGAATCTAGAGGAAAATCATCAACCTGTAAATGATGACTAGGAGAGGAAGGAGGTGAGTCCTCTAAATCACTCTCTACATCAAAAGTGGAGGTAGAAGACTGCTCAAGTGAATCTGACCCATTAAAAGATCTATCATGTATTCCAAGTGACTCCAATGTCAAAGTAGAAGGCAACCCTGTGACCATGCTCTGTTGGTTGAGCTGATGCAAGTAGTGCAAGTTAAGATGGCCAAACCGCTCATGCCATAATCTTCTCACATCATTAGAGTGAGTGAGTGAAACAGTCAAAGGAGGATTAGGAACAAAGTGAGAGAACATATAGAGTGATGACTGATGATCCGCTCTCCCAACTACAACTGTAGAATCATTGTGCAACTCAAATATCTCTACTAAATCAAGAGTGAACTCAACTCACTTGCCTAAACCTGTGTGAGTGATCTGGTGTACCGATAGGAGATTAGTTGACAATGAGGGTACACAAGGAACATCATGGAATGTGCCATCCCCCACATCAACAGACCCTCTCCCACACACCTCAACAAGAGTGTTATCACCCATCAAAATAGAAGGCATAGTACACGGCTCCAAGGATGCAAGTTCTTCCTTAGATGAAGCCATGTGGTGTGAATCACCTGAATCAAGAACCCAAGTGGATGGTGAGGAAGCAACTACAAAAAGGGCCTTGCCCTTTCCTTTCCCCTTGTTGTTTTATTTTTCCTTGTTAGACCCTTCATTAGAACTTTGTTTGATAGAATCAGGAACACTGATATTATTCTTCTCAAGAATGTATGTCAAGTGATCAAGTTGTTTCTGCAAACATTTATGTTCATCATGACCAGGTCTTTCACAATAGACACATTTGACCTTTTCTTTCTTAGGCTTATCGCCCTTGAAAGATGGTGTATCAATAGTTGCTTTTGAAGAAATCAATATCTGATCCTTCTTCTCCTCGCTATTCTTTTGTTTCTTGTCCTTACTATTGTTGTTACTACTTTGTCCTTGTTGTTCTTTTATGCCTTGGTTGGCAACCAGGGCATGTGACTTAGAGGACTTAAGAGTGCCCATCTGGATTAGCTTGTCCTATTCTCGAGTGAGATTGATAGAAAAATCATCTAAAGATGGCATGTTGAATTGAATACCAAGTGCACTCTTAGTAGCATAGAAGGTAGAGACAAACACAGAATATTCTGAACTTAGCTTAGAGAGAATACTGAGAATCGGTTGTTCATCTTTCTTTTCAATTTCACATTATTTTAACTGCAGCCTTAGTGATTTCAATTTGGTGAAAAAATCTTGGATTGTGTTGAAATTGCCAGGACTCAAACTAATTAATTCATTTTCCAACATATGACCCCTCATTGAATCTTGTGTGCCAAATAGTGTTTCTAGCTTTGTCCATACTTCATTTGGTGTATCCAAAGACTCAATGTGAAATAGCAAGTTAGGAGAAACAGACAAACACAATGTTCCATATTCCTCATCACATTTGTTAAACCACTTAAGCTTATCTTCATCTTTGGCAGGTTCAGTTTCAAGTCCCATAGTTATCCTATTTAATCCAGCTTTCCTTAAGTGAATTTTCATGCGTGATTTCCACTCAAAGTAATTGTATAGAGTTAGGATGGGCATATTTGTTTGAGCCATGATGAAAAAATGCTAAAAAGAAGAGAACCCAGCCACGAAAATGCCCCCCCCCCTCCCCCTTTTTACTCAATCAAAGAATCCCCCCAAAAGAAATATGATTTGACACTTTATTTTAGTGCGTTTACAACTACCACTAAAAAGAAATACTTATTGGTCTTGATTTCAATGCATTACAAATGCTTAAGAAGAGCATATGCTAAAAGTGAAACTTGGGCACAATAATCAAGGAAACAAATAGCACCACTACAATCTACTCAAAAATTCATGCACTTTTAAAAAAAGAATTGCCTCGATACAAGGTCGTATGAGAAAGTTATGATCCTCCGAAGTTTCCAAAATGAGAACTATGCATAGTCACAGCTAAGAATCTGCAATTTTTGAAGAATTCATGCATGAAAATCAAAAAAAAAACTCCACTAGTGGGTAGAGCACAAAAAAATAGCTAAGTTCATAATAAGAATCATCAAAATCAGAGTCTGTATGAGCAGGAATGAGACATTTGAAAACTGCATTCAAATCTGCAACTACCAATGGAGAGGGGTATGGTTGTAGCCTTTCATGCTCGATTCTGCAAAATATACAGTTTTCATGCAAAATCTAAAAGATACCCAGATATTTTTTCGGGGCTGTGAACAAAACCCAGAAAGTATTTTTCTTGTTGATGTATAGAAGATGCTGCTGTAGTGTAAATTAGATGCCTTTAACAGTAAAAAATGGCTCCAAAAATCTAAAAAGGACCCCAGCAACCAAAATATGACATGCAAATGTTGGATCAGCTTTCTAAGTCCATAAATGGCATGCTGGAACCTGCAATACTGATTGAAAACTCCAAATATGCAAGTTGGTTGTCAGATTTGAGATTGAAACCCCAGAGAAAAACCATTTTTTTCAAAACTTTTCTGATTCTCAGGATCATCCAAAGATGCAAGAGAAGAGCATACTTCATTTTTCAAAAAACTACAATAAAATTTATTAGCCACCCCCTCCCCCCCCCCCCCGAATCTCTCAAAGAAGGAAACTAAAATCTACTCTTGCACATAGAAAAGCTCTGATACCATGTTAGAATCTGATAAGATTAATAACCCAGAAAACTAGTGCAAAGAATAAATATCTAAACTATGAATGCAAATGATATAAAATAAAAATAGCATCATAGAGTTAGTCTCCAAGAGAGTAATGCAAATGCTAAAAGCAAAATAACATTAAGAGGATGCAAAAACAAGAGACGCAAATACAAGCCAGGTAGCATGCTTATATAGGCTAGGAAGAGGGAGGAGGTGGCAACAACAACCAATGAGGAGCAACCATCTATCGGACTAAAGATAGCAAAGTATCTTCCCAAGATAGCTAATGGATGCTCACATGTAGGAAGGTGACACCTCACAACCATTCACCTAATAAGACATGGTTTATTAACCTAAGCAAGATTATTAAAAGTGTAGGAAAAACCTAGCAAAATAGGAAAAATAAAAAACTACACTAACAAAAAGAAGTATAATAGACATGGACATCAAAGATTTATCTATCATAGGAAGGTGATCTTTACATTTCAAAGGAATCTCAACTAGCAAATTAGAGTTGTAGATCAGAGATCAACAACTAGTTCATCCTAATAGGTGTATCAGTTGAATCCTATAACAAGGTAGGATTAACAATATTTGACAAATATCTTTACCGATTACATACTTCATTGTATATTTTGGAAATCCATTCACAAGGTGGACCTAGTAGTCCTTATTGCTTCTAATAGGATAGATCATTAGAAATGATCAATTGTAAGCCTTAGTAGGCCAACTTTATATTGCAGTACTAAAGCTTGTAAGTATCATCCCCACCCCAATTTTACTTTATATTTGGAAGGTTTCTAGGTAACCATATCTAGTGTCAAATTTCTATGAATGTTTATTTTCTTTAATTCTTTCATGCATGTAATTAGATCATAATATTAATGAGGGATTAATTGGTGGAATAAGATTATAGATTTTATTGGTTCCTAATTCACCTCTCCCCTCTTAGTAACCTTTCCTACCACATATTTCCAACAATTGGTATCAAAGCTCTATGGTTCTCACAAGAAGAAGTTTAGTTTGAGCAAAGATAGTAGAAGTGGAGATATACATGCTAGATAAGGCTATTGTTAATGAAAAGTAGGATCTTGAATTGGCTATTGGGAATCTAAAGAAAGAAAAAGAGAAACTCTTTCAATCATTGAAAATAAGGAAAGATCTTGTAGTATAAATGAATGACAATCTCTACACTAAATAAAAAATTAAAGATATTTGTCGAGAAAGAAATTTAGATGAAGTTGATGAAGCAATCAAAGACCTATTAGAAAAGAATTCCAATCTTCAAGAAGAAGCTAGAAAGCTAAAAAGGGAACAATAAATCTAGTCAATAAGATTATATGAAGTCATGGAAGAAAAAGACAAAGCCAAAGAAGAGATAAAAGAAAAGAACAATTAAATTTAGCATCTATCCCTTCGGCAAGAAAACTTCATTGTTCATCTCACTAATGAAAATGAAGAACTCATGAATCTAAGATTAGAGAATGAAAGACTGCAAAGTTATCTAAACACTAAAAAGAAAAGAATTGAAAGAATGTTGGAATCTCAAGAACATATGAATTAGTTAATTGAGAAAACTCAATACAGAAACAAAGGCAAAGCAAGAATAGGATACACAAAAGAAGGTGAATCATCCAAGCAAGGAGCTCAAAAGAATCAAAAGCCTACTTGAAGTCATTGTGGTAAGCTAGGTCATCCATCAAACAAATGTTAGAGTAATGGTAAAGCAAAATTCAATAGAAAGTGCTACAATTGAAATAAGCATGGTGATAGAGAAAGTGAATGCAAGGAGAAACCTAAGTTTGAAGGTAAATGTCACAATTGCAAGAAGCAAGGACACAAATCTTCAGAATGCAAAACCAAGATGTTGAATCTAGAAGAATAGATTGTGAAAGAAATATTTGCATGGGACTACAACACATGGTGTAGATGCCACCCCTATGGAGAATTTAGGTACATTGGAGAAAATTATGTAAAATGTCACATGAGAAAAAGAGACACCACTACAAAATGTTTCATTTGTATAGAACTTGGACTCCTTTCTACAAACTATATGGACACTGGAAGAATTAAAGATTAAAAGAAATAAAAAGATGATGTCAATCAAGAATTGGGTGACTTAATCATTTCAACTTGCATTCCTATAGGAATAACTAGAACTGAGACTCTGAAGTAGAAATCTCTCATTAGTTCCATCCAACAAGAAGAAAAGACCCATATCAGCATTCAAGATGCACAAGGATCACCAAGTGGTTGTGAAAATTCAAATACCTTTACTGAGCTAGGTCGAGTTGCAAGACCCTACCAAGCAAGGTCAGGTCACACTGAAGTATTGTGTGCCAACACTGAGTTATTGAAGACTCTACTAAGTAATGTTAAGACTATTGAGCTCGAAATGTCTATCAAGTATTAAAAGATAGAAATGAGTGGAGGATAGTTTGTCACCAAGCAAGTGGTCATACAAAATCATTTATGGAAATTAGTGAAAATTTGTTAAAAGGAAGAAAATTAAATTCATCTTTTCACTATGAATTTTTTAGAGCAATTGGTGAACATAGATTTTTGTGCTTCCAAGCAATCTATTTGTTTTTTGTTAAAAGAATTCTCAATTTTTTTTGAAACCCTACAAGACCCTACCAAGAATGGCTTCTTCTAGCAAAAAAGGAAAGAAAGGATTAGAAATATTAAATCAAGGAGTAGAATGTGAGCTTCTAACATTCAAAATTAGTCCAACAATTGCTTAATCACTGGACCCAATAAGTGCACAATCTCAAATTCCTTTCCAGCTATTACTTGTGTATAATATACTCATATTATCACTATTATATTCAAGAGATAGGCACACATGAAATGCATGAGTCATTAGATGAGTTAAGTGTGAATGGTGCTCTAAAACTCAAGCATCAACATTTTGAAGAAAAGGGTTTGATGGATATTTCGCATCTGCCAAGAGATTTTTAGGCAAAATGGATAAGATTCATACTGATGTGAGTTCACAATGGGAAGTTATGGTTGGAGTAGCCTATATTAATCACAAGGAAAATGATTCATAGAATCACTGGCCTTTTGATGTTGAACAAAGCCAAGGAGACCAAAACCCTAGGCTAGGCTAAACTAGAGAAAAAAATTCTTCCTAAGTGGGATGGCAAAGGAATGAAGATAAGTGGAATCATAGACATGGAATTTAAATTTGGAATTCATGTGATTTCCTAAAAAATATATATCTCTATTTTTTTTGACAATGTGTCATGTGAGGCAATAGATTTGGCTTTCAAGGTGGTGAAGAACAACATGTCATTTGACCTTATCGAGTTGTTATTGAATCAGTTCAATAAGAACATGGAAAGCACCAGAGGTTCCAAGAACAATCTATGCAAGTTTGGTTCACTCTTTACTTGTTTATTTTTCTTTGTAAAATAATTCTTCCCTTCTAAAGGTACAGTTGTATGGAGAAAAGATGTACCTATTTTATATCATATTAATGAATACATAGTAGGGTGGGTCAAAATTTTGATATTATAATGGATAACTACTTTCATACATTCAAAGAAAAGATAAATAATATATATAAGATACCAAAGATACTTGTAGAAGACTAGAAGGATGATATTTATTTCATGGTCAACTATGATAGAGTGTACATTCAACTAGTCAGACCAAGGGTGGCAAGTGTTAAGCCTCTTGAAAATGAGGTTAACATTGATGATACAAAAGATATCATTAAGGCTCTGTTCAATGATCCTATGGATCCTAAGGCACCATATTTTGGAACTTATGAAGAAGCTAAGGTGAGGATAGAACTTGAAATTAAGCTTCCTCGAGTAGTTAACAAAGGAATAAAGAGGATAACAAAATTGAAACAAGCAAGTTCTACTCTTCTATTGATAGAGGGAAAAGGAGATGATGTGGAAGAAGATAAAGTAGAGGATGAAGTAGAAGAAACGAAGTCTAAGCAAGAAGATCCCATAAGGAAGAAAGGTAAGGCTATCATAACCAAACCTACTAAGCCATCCACTATTGTATTCACAAGAAGACAACCAAAATCTAGGAAGAAATTGAAGTTAGGTGAAGAGGATGCCAAGAAAATTATTTTCAAAAATCCTCTGCCTAATTTTCAAGAAAAATTAAACAAAATAGAAGGAGAAGTTGGAATGCAAACTTTCAATTCTCATAGATATGAAACTAGGAACACAGATGAGAAAAATAAAATTAAGGACATGATAATGATGAAAAAATGGAAATACTCATTTGATTAGCTTGTATAGAAAATTCCCAATGAGCTTATGCAAGAAATCAAACCTAAATGGGAACATGGAAATAAGACTACAAAAGATATTTTTGAAAAAACTCTAAGGCAACTCATTTCGAGTCTCTATGAAAAAGAGATGAAAGAATCTTTGAAGAAAAATGAAGAAAACCTAACTCTTAAATTCAACTCATGGATGACATTGATGAAAGATATTGAATATGTAGTAAAGGTAGCCACAGCTACATGAAAAAACATTTACAACCTACATCAACCCAGTAATGTTGTTATTCATGTTAGTGAAAAAGATGATGTAGATAACAAGGAAGATGATGACAATGATGATGAAGAAGATATGGAAAGAGAAGGTATAAATCTAGATAAGGAGAAAGAATAGGAATCGGAGAGTATCCCTAAGATTTAGAGTATTGAGGAAATTGATCTAGAAAAGATTGCAACAACAATGATGGCCTCATTTCCTCACTCTTCAAGAAAATATTTAATATCATCAAGCTCTGAGAAAGATTCTGTCAAGTTGGTTGTTGTAACCACTTCAAAACCAAGCACCCAACCAATCTTTGCACTTGTTTAGCTAAGTACTACATTCACTGAAGTGATCAGTACTTCATCTATTGAGCAGCGAGTGCCTCCACCATTAGATTTGACAATGCAACAATAAGGTATTTCTACTATCAATGAAATATCTACTTGTGTTTCTAGCCCCTCAATTTCTACAATTGTTACAATTCTAAATGTGTTACAAAAAGTACAATGATAGTTGAGAACTAGTCTCAACCGAGTACTGAAGTATCAGTCACGGGTACAAAAATTATTTATCCTACTCTAAAAGAGAAGGATGAAGAAGAGGAAATAGATTTAGTTGAGGATATTGTTATTCCAAATTGAGATATCACTACCCTCACTATTGATAAGATAAATATGCTAGGGAAATTGCTATTGAAGAGAGCTAAGCAACATATGGTTAGAGAAAAAATAAAGAAGGAAACCTAAGTGCTAGAAGATGTAAAGGACATATTTGTAAGTGCCCTAAGCATTGAGTTTGATAATACACAACCTATTTTGAATCAATTAGTGAAAGTTGTCTAGAAATTCAATGAAGATCTAAATGGACAATATAAGTTGCAACAAAGAGCGGGGAGAAAATTTAAGAACAAGGTATTGGAACAAGTGGTGCAAAAAATTGCATTAAACCAAGTAGAATCGTCTACTATTCTTAGTTCATTGGAAACATTTGAAAATAATGTAACTTTATTATTTATTAAATAGTGTGATGCATCTATCTTCACACAAGGAATCAAGGAAAAATTATCTAAAATAGATGAAGACTTGAATGCAAGTGCACACTAGTAGACACCTGATCTAGGCTATAGCTCTATTTTCTATTCAAAAAGTAGATATCTGACAAATTTGCACATAGAACTATTAAGGGAAGAAGCCAAGATTAGGGCCACACTTGTAGACATCCAAGGCATGATTCTTCCAAACATGGATACATTACGAAAACACATTGCACATGCTAAAACACTCATCCCTGACAATAACTTCTCCATAGCTAATCACATGATGGAGTTATCAGTAGAGGTGCAAATTGCATTACATGCAAGTAATGTGTTATAGGAAAATTGGGACACAAGAATGGCATTGATCTTAAAGGTTCATTCTAATTTCTTGTCACATTTTCGCATTAACATGTAATATACACCTTTGGCATTTATGTCAAAAAGGGGGAGAAGTATAATATAAGGTGAATTCATATATGAAGTGTGGGAAGCATGAATGCTAATGATATTCCTATGGGCGAGTATTGTAGAAAATGTTACATTCATGACTGTGTTTGTTATTGATGTCAACATAGTAATTTTCTATGGTATCTAATAGAAGAATAATGGTAAAGATCAAGTTGGTATGGATAGATCATTGAGTATTTTAACTAGAAAGGTTAATGGTAGATACTACTAAGCGTCTATCATATGAAGATAACCTTAGGTGCAAAAGATATTAAGTGATGAAGAAGTTATGCAAGTTTTGGTGAATACTATTGTCAGATAAAGTTTACAAAAGCATGCTATGGTAAATTTGTTATATCTCCTAGTAGATTTTTTATTTTGAAAAGAAAGGTTAAAGGAATGTAGAAGACATTCTAGAGATGACATGGCTAATCTCACTCATCATAATATTACATGTACGAAAAGTTATTCAAGTTACAAGGTGACAGATTAATGTTATCACTAAGTAAAATGTGTTCTTAATGTGGTCCTATAATAAGTAATTGAGAAGTTGTAATAGCTAACTCAAGGGAATTTCTTTATGGAATGAGTATAAAGGAAGGACATTTTCCTTTTTTATGTAAGGAAGTATGTTAGCATTAAGAGCAAAATAGAAGAGAAACAAGTAGATATGTCAGGTTAAGTAGAGTAGAGCGAAGTTAGAGAAAACTTCATTGTTGAGGTTTTATTTTAAGATCTAAGGTTTGATATTTGGATCTAAGGTTTGTGACTAGCCTGATAGTGATTGGTCTAGTCCACAAGATAGAGGAAAGAGGATAAATCATAGTACAAAAATTTATTTTTCAAGGAATATTTCAGAGATTAGCTAGACAATGAAGTTCAGTGGTCTTGCCCCAGAAGTTTTTTGGACAGTAGATCCTTCTACCTTCTACAACTCCTAATAGGGTTGGCATAACTCCTAATAGGCTTGGTACAACTCCTAAAAGGCTTGGAATCTCCTAACAATGATTCAAAGTCTCCTAGTAGGGACTCTTATGTACTGAATGTGTTTATAGACTCCCAATAGGGTCCATCCTCTAATAATGAATATATATATCAGTATATCTTTGTCGACATCATTCCCACTAGGGTTTTCCCTCTGATCAAGGGTTTCCCTAGTTAACAAATTTGGTGTAATTGTGAATGTGCATCTTGTTATGGTTGTTGTTTACTTTGATTGAATGGTTAAGATTAATTAAGGTTGATAAATGTTTTAATTAGATAACTGATTCACCCACCCACCCCACCCCCCCCCCCCCCCCCCCACTCTCAATTATCTTGGCGGACTATTATTTCTAACAATTGGTATAAGAGCTAGGTTCTTGAAGGATAAAATTAACAACTTTGGGAGATCAATGGCATGTTATTTTAGAAAAGATAGTCCTGGATCTAGTGGAGGAATTTTGACACCCAGAAGATGGAGCTTCTTGGTGAGAGGTCAAAATTTCATAGAGATTTGATCATTGAGTTTCTAGATAGAGGAACAATTAAAGATAGTGTTGGTGTTTAAAACTATTGAGCAACAAAATGCTCAATATCACATTGAAATTACTCACACAATCTAAGGATTAGCCAATTCCTAGTAGCAATTACATGAATAAACCACTTTCAACCAACTTCAACAAAACCAAAGGATGGTTTCCTACTCTTTAGGCTCTGCTAAACCAAGGTGGGTACACCTAGGGATGATTCAAATGCAAACTATGGTATGAAATTATCTTAGTTTCATTCTAATTCTCATCTTTTACCCTTAGGCACATACACAATTTATGAATTTTTTTCTAAAAGCTTCTCAAATCTATATGCATCCCTATAAGCAGATCTAATTATAAATCTCCTATTAGTTTACAAGTATTTTTGGAATTAGTGGCTATCTAAGACTTAGAAAATTATATGCAAATGAGTGGTAACAAGCAGTTGTAACTTTAAACAAAATGGAATGAAATGGTTTTGATTTTTTTTAAAAATGATTTGATATGTAGCAATAGAATTCACCCTTTCTTACTTATGACTTATGTGACCAGTGCCTCATCCATTGGGCAAAAAATTAACTATTGGTGAGAGATCTAATTCAAATAACTTTTAAATGAATTAATCCATTGTAATCACCCATTTCCATTCTTATGAAGTATCCTTTCTATAAACTCATAAAACCTATTGATTCATTAAAGCATTTCTATAATTCCTTGAATTAAAAGAAACATTGATATCAGCATACAACCCATCCAGATTGCATTTAGCCAAGTTAAACCTTATTTAAAATGACTTCAAAGTAGACAAACCCATAAAAAGGAGATAGAAATTGATGACACACATATAGTGTAAACACCCCTTTGTATTATCCTTTTAGATGACTAATACAATGACCAATAGAAATCAATTGAAAACCCATAACAATTTTCTATTTCTAGCATTTCAATTTGTCATCAGAGAGTACAAGTGGAAGCAAACTCAAAACAACTACATACTATTGGGCTAACTATTTGTACTTTTCTTGAGAAACACACAAATTATAAAAGTTTTAGACCATCACAATGCCTTGAAAACTCATTTATATAACATGAGTTGCAACAAAAAAAGGGAAATTGTGATTTGACAAGTGTCCAAGAAACAAAACACCATACAAGAGACAAAAATGAGAACAACAAAATGCCGAGCACATCGAATATTCTTTGGGTAGGCCCATTTCTATTACTACTACAAATCATCAACTTTTGATTTGTCCCCTACTATATCAAATCTTCAGAATATGTGGCTACCAAAATAGTCAATGAAGGGTTATCTTTTGGTGCCTACAAATCAAAAAATAACTGGACTTTAACCAATTCTTCTATTGTGATGGCCCACCAGGCATGCCCTTTTTCGTTTACAACTTTATTTATTCTTATGCAGAATAGGTCATCTAGTTCTTTACTCTATGCATCTTTATTTTTCAATTTACTTTTTCTATCAAAGGCACAAGGAAACAAATCAAATTTTTGAGTTTGATACTTGCTCAAATAAGAAACAAGTTTTAGTTGCAAAGCAATTCTCCTATTATCAAAATCTGACAAGTCATTAGCAACATCATACATTTTTTTATATGGTCATGGGAAGACCTTATAACTGAATAACATAAAAGGGTGATTTATTTATCCCTCTTTCCCCACTTATTAATAATAGGCTTGAGGGTTTCATCATGGGTCTTCAATTCCTCCCATATACTTATTACTCTTGCCAACTGATCATAGAATAAGGGCCATTCAATTTTATCTACTAAATACATTAGAGTCTTTCTAAGCTTATCCTCATATTTCTATTTAACTCTACATGTAAGGCCCATAGCTTGCTTTTCTCTTCTTCAAAATCCTTAGCTATGTAATATTCTAGCCTTTGAGGTGTGTTTGGTATTTCTATAAGGGGGGTGTATTTAAAAGGTTCCACTGGAGGATGGGGGTATGTTATGCTTGGCTTAGTGGACTTCCCCATTAGCTTGTCTTCAAGCTCAATTCTCCTTTCTACCTCCTTATTATAGGCCTCAAGAATTGTTTCATATTTATTCTATAACTCAAACATAGCCTGTTCCTCCTTCTTATCAGTGTCCAAAAGAAACTTGGAAGAATCCACATTCCATTGTGCTGACTACACATGTGAGGTATCAGAAAATCTTCTCACAATTATGCTTCCCATCAATCCAGACTCATCTGGTTGTGATGATGTGGCTCTAGATCCTCCTCTCAATGACCAACTAACCAATGCAGCTTGATCTTCAATGAATGTAGTACCTTGAAAATCCCCTTTATTTTGATCTTACAAAGTTAGTTTATTTGAAATAGAACTGAAAAGTATGACATCAGCAATATCCCAATTTGGTAACAATAAAATGTTAGATGGCTTCACCATTTTCCTTCCATCCTCAGGGCTTATATTCTAAAATTCTTTTATCATTTCTTCTTTTTTTTAGTTATGGATGGAAGCTTCATCCATTTCTAGATGCTCTGTTTTCAACCTTTTACATTTCTCCTAAAAAATATTCATGTTTTCCCTCCATGCAAACTACTGAAAATCCCTAGATTTCACAAAGTTGTCATCAGCCAAAAATTGATGACTTGCCTATTCTAACATAGGGTCGAATTCCCTATGTCTATAGTCAGCTATTGTTAGGTCCAAACTTGGGAGGGGAGGTTCTGGAGGGTTTCCCTCATCTAATTTCGCTTGAGTAATAAAAAAACCTCCCTATGATCCCATCTATTCAATCTACTCACCACTGAGTTGTTCTTCTCCAATCCTCAAAGGAGATTGGGTGGGTGAATAATCCTCAACTTGAGGCCTCTCTTCTTTCATTACCTTCTGCCTCTTGGGACTAGGCTCATTAGGTCTCTCCTCTTGGGCTATACTGGTGGATCCCATTATTTTCTTGCCCTTATCTATAGGAACCCTTTTATTTTGAATTATAGTGTAACCAAGCTTCTTTTGTACAATTATTTGACCAACTCCTATATTAGGAGTGAAAGCCAACCTCCTCACGACTTCTCTAGCCTTATTAGGATAAGAATCAATAAAAAATTATTTCTTCTCATTCATAGCTTCCATTATTTTAGGGAAGTTACTCATGAACTTATTTATTTTGTCAGCCTTTGTATTAGCATTATCTAAAGGACTATATTTTTTATCAAAACAATGAATGAATTCTAGGACCCGAGAATACACTCTCCATTTTTCCTTTTTAGTTTCCTACTCCTGCAATGAGAATTCATTCCTTATAATGTCATCTAGATAATATGAATCATGTTTGACCTATCACAGCTTAATTCTATGCCTCAAGGTTTCATTAAAAAATCTCTCAGAATCACAAAAATGGGGATGGGAGACAACCATCATATACTGATCCAAAATTTTATGCAAAAAAACCCAACCCCCTTTGGTAATCACAAACTAATGGGTCACTGTTCAGGTAGGGAAAATTGACCCTAGTTGCCTTTTTAATAGAAACATTTCTTCTACTCCTCCTAATTACCATAAAACTTTAGCCATTCCTACCTTCAAAGTTACTTGGTAAGGAAAGACATTACGACTCCCTTTCAAACCATAGATTCTGAAAACTATAGAAATAGGGTAAGGAATGATATCTCCCCAATTTTTTAAAACTTTCAAGTTATGGGGTTTTTCCATAGGTCTGAGGAGGTCCATTAATACCTTAGGGATTCTAGGATTGTCTCTTAAAATGAGACATCTCAATTTAGAAGCAAAATACCTATCAAATCTAAACAAACTGGCATTATTTGCATCCCAAGTCATATCTACACTCCACAACTAGACTGACAGTGCTTCCCCATTCTCCTCTCTATTCAATTCCATCTCATTACCAAAATATGTCACCCCCTTGAACATGAACATATGCATTAATAGAGAATAGTGGCCAAAAGTTTTCTCCACTTTGCCCTTCACAATTCCAACTAAATCGGTATGAATTTCTTTAGCCAAAAAGGAGGCAAAATTAAAGATAACATCTAAACCAAAAGAAGTAATTTGAACCATCATATACATAAGGCCAACGGGCATGAAATCCTACTCATCTTCACCAAAAACATGGCACAGGGCCCTGTATATCTCTATAGCCTGAGAAGTGAAAGGACTCTTCTTAAAAGGTTCTCTAAAGGCTATAGTAATTACTGGAAGAGTTCTTATTGTACCAATGTGTGCCCTTAGTGCACCTCCCCTAATTACATCCTTCTTTTCTTTGTATTCATTCTCTAATTTTGGTAGATTGATTGGCACATGGTAATCTGATAATGGTTCTAGGTGAAAAACCTCCCTAATTTCTTCAAGACTAATTGAGATCAGAGGCATGCCATCATTTCTTCTCACCACCCTAATAGCTTGGTCATAATTCTTGGCAATGGCTTCAAGAAAATCATAATCCATGAAAACACTTTGAACTACTAGCTTTCCCAAATCAAAATTCTAGACATTAGCATGCGAGGCAAACAAATTCCTTTTTGAAAACCACTTTTTAAACAAGACAAGACCAGTTTGAGTAGTTGTTACATCCCTAACCTAGTTCCCCTTGTCATATAAGCCATCAACAATTTTAAGCCTAGGGTTTAAGGAAATCAAATTTTTAACTTGTGTAGGTTCAGTGGTGGATTCTGGGAGTAATTCTAACAAATCATCATGAACATTCCTATCCATATAATTAACTTGCCTAGAAAATGCTTTCTTAGGAGGCATCTTGATCATAATAATAGGAACTAGAAAGTTATAAAGGTTATATATGAGTACTTACTTGACTTGCTAGACTTATTCTTCTTTGAACCTCTGTAGTTGCTCTCAAACAAATGAGGAATTAGTTCATGTTCATACAAAGCTAAACACAATATGATCAACAGGCTCTTGTGCTCAAAAAATGTGAAATCTTTGTTTGCGTGGGACTAGAACTGATGAAAATCTCTTGTATTATATTCTATTTCTCTGACATGTGAAGCTTTCATTCATCATAAATGTGCAGAATAGAAAAATAGAGTGGCATCACACTTCCTTTTAAATTTGCATCATTGATCCTTGAAAAATTGTACGATCCAAGAATGAAAACTAGGCTGACTCACTTTTCTTCTTAGCATGCTAGCAGTCAAACCAATAAAATGCCTCCATCTATATCTTTCCTTCAATGATGGCATTTCAATGTGGGCCCATTAATGACTGGGGACATGTGTCATCAAGTCGCTACCTCACTATGCATAACTTTCAAGCATCTTTCTATAGCAAGTATGCGACAACCACTGATTTTGCTTTGATCATGTGGTAGATCTTTGAAACAACTTTTAAGAGAACAATGGTGGGTCCCTCATTTGTTAAATTTCTATACATAATCTTTTCACATCTTTTCATAGTGAGTTAACAAGTATCGTTGATCCATGCTTGATCTGTCAATCAGAATTCTTTATATGTTTTATACATGGGGAGTGGGTCCTAGTTATCACTAGCACTAAGTTGGTTTAATATGTAATCACATATATATATTGTTTTAAACCTTTAGTGACATCTCATGTCCTTGGCCTTGCCATGTTTGTTACCTTTAGGCAGGTTGCTACATCACTACTGGCAAAATTAATAACTATCCGACTAGCAATATAGCAAGTTTCAACGAATTCAAATTTTTTGGCTTATAGATGCTCAATAGGATGCCACCGTGTTGTTTGCTCTGCATAGCTCAGCCTTGTCAAGTCACTTGTTTGGAACCCACCTCTAAGGATTTTCTATTACATCACAAATTTCTAACCAGTCACTACATCACTATAGACAAAATTACTAACTATCTAGCTAGTGATATAGTGATTTTTCGGTAACCATCAAAATTGATGCCAGGAAAAAAACTATGAGTGACACAACTTGCACAAAAATAAAAGAAAAGCTTGCACAATATTTTCCTTGGGATCCTCAAAATCAGTTCTTATTTTAAAAGAATGTCATATTTTGCAATGATTGGGCCCTCACTATGTCACTACTAGAAAATTGGTAATTTTTTGGCTAGCGATATAGCGACCTCTGACGGATTCACAATTCTGGTGATGGAAAACAAAGACACATTGATTAAGACTTCACCAATTAAAACTAGTGTTAGAGAAGGTAATCATGCATATTTATAAGACTTCATGGGAATTTTCGTAGTCACATCAACCTTAAATAGGTTACAGCCTTTTGTAAAATTTGGGCACTCACTATGTCACCACCAGCAAATCGCATGGATTTTCTAATAGCAACTTAGCTAATTGCCAGAGAAACTTGAAATTTGGTGATACCATTTCCAAGTTTTTCCATGTGCATTCTTCTTAATACTGACAAGCTTGGGACATAGCATGTGGTCATAATGTTTTCATGTTAACACACATTTCTGAATGTTGGACTTCATTTTTCAGTATCACAACATAGTTCT
Source organism: Cupressus sempervirens (assembly GCA_028749045.1). NCBI lineage: Eukaryota > Viridiplantae > Streptophyta > Pinopsida > Cupressales > Cupressaceae > Cupressus > Cupressus sempervirens. The sequence continues at coordinate 935,325,490 of CM053792.1, forward strand.
TAGATGGTCGCTATCTTTCTAGAGTGAGTATGTGACAATCGTAGATTCAAACAAGATGCAACAGTAGGATAAAACCCTTTCAAAAGGACTCAAAAATGACCTCAAAGCCGATGGGAAAAGAATATTCGCTTCACCTTTTTTTTTTTAAATAAAACTTTCATGCCAAAATAAAATAGAAAGGGCAAGACCCAGGGCTTTATGAAAATTTAAAAAGATATCAAAAATACGAGACCAGAACCTAAAACCCTAGGACCTAACAAAAGAACTCGCATCTAATTTTTTTACCATGATTCTAAGAAAATTTAATATATAAAAAATCAAACCAACAGATAGATTGAGATCTAAAAAAGAAATGAAGATCAAGGAAGGTATTGATCTCCTCATGAAAAGAGATCCAAAAGGTATGGATGTTTTTTCTTGTTGGACATGTAATGAGTTTGGTCATTTTTCATCTACATGCCCTAAGAGAGTAAGGAAAACTAGAAAGAGTTAATGTTCTAATGAAGATGAATAATTTAAAGCTAGTATGGAAAGATTTTTGAATGATTGTGATAAAGATAATGAGATTGAATTGGTTAGGGAAAAGACAGTAGTAGAAGAGATAGCTTTGGTAACTATTATCAATGATGATGTACAAGAGGATAATTTTGGAATTGATAGACATAATGATGAAGTATTCTTTGAGACTAACAACGAATTGTAGAATGAATATGAGAAAATCAAGAACAAAGTTCAGAACCTAGAATTAAGCTAAGAGTTGTGATAACAAATCCTACTTTTGGCAAGAATATGACAAAGAATCATCCACTAGAGCACATCATCAACAACAAAAATAAAGGCATGATGACAAGAAGTAGAATCAATGAAGAACTATGTCTAATATCTCAAGTAGAACCAAAGAATGTAGATGAGGCATGAAAATATGACTATTGGAAGCAAGCTATGAAATAAGAATTGGATCAAATAGGGAAGAATGAAACATGCGAATTGGTCCCTAGACTAGCAGAAAAGAATGTGATAGGAACAAAAAGGATATACAAGAACATGGTGAAGTTGTAAGGAACAAAGAAAGATTGGTATGTAAAGGTTACTCATAGCAAGAAGGAATGGACTATGAAGAAACCTATGCTCCTATGGCAAGAATTAAAGTAGTAATGTTATTCTTAGCATATGCAACACCTATGAAATTCAATGTGTATCAGATGGATGTCAAGTTAGAATTTCTAAATGGAGAACTTGAAGAAGAGGTATACATAGAACAGCCTGAAGTTCCTCCTTTAGCAGATAAAAAGGACATAGTGTGCAGATTAAAGAAAGCATTGTATGGCTTAAAACAAGCACCTAGAACCTAGTATGCAAGGTTGGAAAAGCATTTGACAAAACTTGTATTTAGCAAAGGTATGGAAAAAAATAATCTATGTTGGAAATAAATAGATGATGGATTGATGATTTTTGTAATATTTGTTCACGATACCATATTTAGAGTAGATGATATTGAAAGTGACAAGTTTGGAGAAGAAATGAAGAAGGAATTTTAAATGAGTATGATATGGGAAATAAAATACTTCCTAGGATTACAGATTGTGCAAGATAAAGAAGGAATCTTTATCTCTTGGATTAATTATTTGAAAGATATCTTGAAAAGATTTGGTTTGGAAATATGTAAACTACTTGGAACACCTATGATAACTGGACATAAGTTATCTACAAAGGATGAGACACCTACTATTCAGTAGAAGAAGTACAAATCTATGATTGGAGGATTGTAATCTCTAACCCACAGAAGGTTGGATATAGTGAATGCAACTGAAATTGTTGAAAGATTTCAAGATGATCCTAGAGAAGAACATTATGTAGTAGTTAAAAGGATATTTAGATATCTAAAGGGACACCAGAGTTTAAATTGTGGTATGAAAGATATAATGATTTAACTTTATACACTTATATTGATGCTAATTGGGGAGGCAATATGGATGACATAAAGAGCACCAATGGTGGAGAATTTTTTCTTGGAGGAATATTGGCTACTTTGTTAAGAAAAAAGTAGGATTGTATCTCACAAAGTACAATAGAGGTCAAATATGTTGCAATAGCAAACAATTGTAATCAAGTTGTTTGGATGAAGTAGATGTTGAAGGATGTAAGGATAGAATTTAGTGAGCCTATTGTTATGCATTGTGATAACATAAGAACAATGAATATGTCTAAGAAACCAGTGTTACATTTTAAGAGTAAGCACATTTCTATCAAATATCACATGTTGAGAGAGAAAGTTGTAGAAAAGAAAACCAGATTGGAGTATGTAACCATCAAAGAGCAGATTGCAGATATTTTCACCAAGCCTCTTCCCAAAGATACTTTTGACTATTTGCAAGGTATGCTAAGGGTTATGCCCCTACCTACATGAGAGTAGATGATGAAAGAGTGCATTAGTCCAGTGATACATAGAACTATTTTTTGTCTCGACTGAATGTTGATGTTTCCTGTATGGGGGATTATATGTGATGGATAGATTCATTCAAGAATCTTGATAGATTTTGTTTTGAATAATTTCTTTGGACACTTGAGTAGGCCAGAAACAATTGTTGCAGTGATAGATGGTTGTTGAAACCTTCAACATTGATGTCAATGGGTGAGAGATCATAGCATGAAAAACATTTTGATATAGAGCACATTGATGTATATGAATGGGGAGAAGCGTGTATGATTGATGAAGAGGATTTGAAAAGAAAGAACAAAAATCTTTAATAGTTGGTATTCTTGGAACTAGATTTTTTTCATCTATGTTTCCATCAATGCCAAAGGGGGAGACTTTTGGAAGCATGAATACTGATGATATTCCTATGGGGGAGCATTTTAGAAAATGTTACATTCATGACTATGTTAATCATTGATGTCAACGTAGTAGTTTTTTTATTTATCTGATAGGAAAACAATGTTAAAGATGAAGTTGGTACAAATAGATCGTTGAGTATTTTCACTAGTGAGGTTAATGAGAGATACTACTAAGTCTCTTGCATATGCATCTAACCTTAGGTGCAGGTACAAAAGATATTAAGTCTAGAAGAACTTATGCAAGCTTTGGTGAAGATTGTTCTAAGATAGATTTTACAAAAGCATGTTTTCTAAAAAGAGGTTATAATAGAAGATTGAAGCAATGGTTTAAAATTTATGGCCTTCTAAAGTTGGGCTCACCAAAATTTCTAAACTAAATGTCTAATGTGTATTTTTCCAACTCTATATGTATTGTTAGGGTCTGTCGGCCCTAGGTATTAATTTTGAATGTCTAGAACTGATGCAGGAGCATCCAGAGGTATAAGGGCAATCCTGTGTCACCCAAAAAAATGTACTTAGACTTAGTTTCTGTTTCATGTCTTTAGATTTTTGGATACCCATTTGGCTCAAATAAAGGTTCCAACTCTCATAGTTCAACTATTAGTGCGTTTGAAAATTCAAAAAAAATAGGAGCATGTATTTGGGCCATCATTTCGGTAAACTAGAAGGTGTGAATTGGCCAAATGAATGTAATCATGATTTAGGGCATTCCAAAAAAAGAATCAGGTCAATAGGCCCCACAGTTTGAAAGTTATTGCAGTTTTTCAAGTTTTGGAGAACTCCTAAGAATGCTTCAAAGTCAGGTTTGGGGCATTAAATGACCTCGAAAAGGGTCAAAAAATGGGGGACGAGTGAAGCTTGTCCATAGGGCTATAGAGTGCTTCAAGAGCTTTCCAAAAATGTAAACAGTTCGTCAATCAAAGCTACGGTTCAAAAGTTATGCCTCTCGAAAGTTTGGTTACCGTTTCTGGATTCTTCTAGATTTGTACCGACTTCTAACGTAGCTTCCAGAACCTTCTATTTAATCAGTGGATGCCTACTAGCACTTTCTAGAATGTACTCCTACTCCTTAATCCTTTGGGGTCTATTTAAGGAGATTTTTGGCATTGTAAAAGGCAGTTCAGAGTGGAGTTTGAGAGGAGGTGCTAAAAGGAGAAATATTATCCAGATTTATGCTATTGTAAGCCCTTAGGGCATGTTCTGAAGTTTATTTTCTCTTTACTATTTGTACTAGCTTATTTTCTCAGTTAATATAATTTCCCTTTTCTGTTGTGTCCATTCTGTTCTTGGGTTGTGTCACCATCAAGTGGTATCAGAGCAGGTTTTCCTGAGTGTGTAGATAGAGCGCCAACGGTGAGACAATTTGCACGAGGACTGTGTGGTTGTGGGTTCGAGTTAGAAGGTGCCTCCATGAAGAGAGCATGGTGGAAGGGCTAGAGCTATTGATCCTAAGGAGGTTAGAGCCCTCCAGAGGCAGGTACAAGCATTGCAAGAGGAGCTTCGTAGAGGAGCAAATGTTGCTGCAGGTGACAATAGTGAGGATGACAATGAAGAGGAAGTAATGGGACCAGAAGAGGAAGTTGATGGGGAAGTTTTGAATCCTATAGAGGAAAGGCTTTTTAGGGCCATTACTAAGTTTGGAAAAAGACCTACAATTGAAGTGGGTATATTTTTAGGAAATCTGAAACCAGATGAGTTGATCGATTGGATCAATGAACTGGAAGAATACTTTGAGTATGAGGATATAAGGGACCCAGATAGGGTTAAGTTTGCAAAAGCCAAACTAAAAGGCCATGCCAAAATCTAGTGGCAAGAGGTTCAACTGGAAAGACTTAGAAGAGGAAAGGAGAAGATCACAAGATGGGATCACATGGTGGACAAATTGAAGAAGCAGTTCATTCCTGTGGACTATGAGCTTGATCTATTTAAGAAGATGCATGGGTTAAAGCAAGCAGGAAAATCAGTCCAAGAATATACAGAGGAGTTTTACCGACTCTTGATTAGAGCGAGGCCTGCAGAAGCAAATAAGGAGAAGGTTGCTCATTATATCAGTGGGTTGCGACCTAGCATCCAGGAGGAATTAAGTCTAGTAAGAATAACCAGCATTGAAGAGGCATACCAGTTTTCCCTACGAGTTGAATAGAAGCTGAATAAAAGGTTTGAAGGAAGACAAAGAGGGCATGGTCAAGGAGGAAGGGGAAGCGGTAGATCATCTAGAGGCCGCAATGAAACCCAAAAGAAAAATGAAGATGTGGGTACTAGCAAAAACCAGAGGAATGAGGGTTTCAACCGCTCCCATGATCAAGACTTTGGAAATCAAAGAGGAAGAGGTAGAGGACATGGAAAAGGAAGAGGAGGCTTCCATGGTACCTGTTTCCATTGCAATGAAGAAGGTCATCATGCCTTTGAATGCCCTCAATGACAAGGAAGGACAGATAGGAGAGCTGAGGGCCAAGCTAGGTTTGCTCACGTGGATGAGGATGCACAATCATCACATTCAGAGGATGCAAAAAGAGGAGAGACCTTGGTAAATGAAAGAGTCCTACTAAGTGGTGAGAATGAACTAGGACAATGAAGGAGTTTGTTTCATACCAGATGCAAGTGTGAGGATAAATGTTGTGGCGTGATCATTGATGGTGGTAGCACTAATAACCTGGTATCAGAAGAGATGGTCTCTAAGCTAAAGCTCAAGAGGGAGAAACATCCCCAACCCTATCAGATTTCTTGGGTAAAAGATGATCATAAGGTCCTGGTAAGTGAACAATGTTTAGTAAAATTCAAAATTGGGAGTTACCATGATGAAGTTCTCTGTGATCTTATTTCGATGGATGTTTGCCATCTATTGTTGGGTAGACCATGGCAGTTTGATAGACATGAAATACATGATGGACATGCAAACACATACTCTCTGACAAAGGATGGAGTTTGCCACAAATTGAAGCCCATGAAAAAGGAAGGTGAAAAGGTATGTAGCAGTGCTAGGATTTGTCTTGTTGATGGAAGGAAGTTTTTAGATGCCATGAAACATCAACATATGTGCTATGCTTTGATTCCTAGGAAAGATAAAGAATGTAGTAGTGGAATACCACTTGAAGTTTCAGATTTACTAGGGGAATTTGGAGATATTATCTTTGACAATGTTCCAGATGGATTGCCACCAGTAAGGAAAATCAGTCATCAGATAGATCTAATTCCAGGAGCTAGTTTTCCTAACAAGGCTGCTCACAGGATGACTCCTACTGAAATAGAGGAGCTAAATAGACAAGTTTAGGAGTTGTTGAGGAAGGGCTTGATTTGAGAGAGCCTAAGTCCATGTGCAGTACCTGCAGTACTTCCACCAAAGAAGAATGGAGAGTGGAGGATGTGTACAGATTCTCGAGCTATAAATAGGATAACCATCAAGTACCAGTTTCCTTTACCAAGGATGGATGATCTTATGGACTGCGTGAGTGGAGCTCAGTACTTCACAAAGATAGATCTAAAGAGTGGCTATCATCAAATACGGATTCGAGAAGGAGATGAGTGGAAAATAGCCTTCAAGACCAAGGAGGGTCTTTATGAGTGGTTAGTCATGCCCTTTGGATTGACAAACGCCCCAAGCACCTTCATGCGGCTCATGAATGAGGTACTTAAGAAGTTCTTTGGAAAATTTGTTATTGTCTATTTGGATGATATTTTAATTTTTAGCAAGACTTTGGAAGAACATTTACTGCATATTCATAGTGTCCTTGAAAGGCTAAGGGAAGAGAAATTGTTAATTAATCTAAAGAAGTGTGTCTTTGTAAAAAGGGATTTAGTCTATTTGGGATTTGTTATATCACCTGAAGGTCTCAAAATGGATCCAGAGAAGCTAAAAGCCATCTTGGAATGGCCTACTCCAAGGTCTGCTACTGAGGTAAGATCATTTCATGGTTTGGTTAGTTTTTACAGGAAGTTTATTAAGAATTTCAGTGGCATATGTGCACCCCTAACTGATACAATAAGAGGGGATAGAAAAGAGTTCAAATGGACTGCAACAGTTGCGAGAAGTTTTGAATTGCTGAAGAAGAAGGTGACTGAACAGCCTGTGTTGGCACTTCCATATTTTAGAAAAGTATTCCAGGTGGATTGTGATGCTAGTGGTAGCGCTATTGGGGCTGTATTAAGCCAAGAAGGTAAGCCTATTGCATATTTTAGTGAAAAATTGAATGATGCAAAGAAGAAGTATTCTATTTATGATCAAGAGTTCTATGCAATAGTTCAGGCCTTAAAGAAATGGAGGCATTATTTATTGCCAAAGGAATTTGTTTTGTATACTGATCATCAAGCATTACAGTACCTAAATAGCCAAGGTAAATTGAATCAGAGGCATATGAAGTGGGTAGAATTCTTGCAGAGTTATACATTTTTGTTGAAGCATAGAAGTGGAAAATCTAACAGGGTTGCAGATGCACTAAGTAGGAGACAGTTGTTGCTTACAACAATGCAGGTTGAAGTAGTTGGGTTTGATGAACTCAAGAATTTATACCCTGAGGATCCTGATTTTGCTGAAGTATGGAAAGCTTGTAAAGAACCTGTTGTTGTAGATAGAACCAAGTGGTTAGACTATTTGATTCAGGATGGCATGTTGTTCAAAGGTAGTCAATTGTGCATTCCAAGGAGTTCCATGAGGGAAAATTTGATTAAGGAGAAACACAGTGGAGGGATGGCAAGACATTTTGGTCAGGATAAGACCATTGTCATTCTTAGAGAACATTATTTTTGGCCTCAAATTACACAGGATGTGAAGAAGTTTGTACAGAGTTGCCAGGTTTGTCAAGTTTCCAAGGGTTTAGTCAAAATACTGGCCTATATCATCCATTGCCTGTTCCAACAAGGCCATTTGAGGACATAAGTATGGATTTTGTTCTTGGATTTCCAAGGACACAAAGGTGTAATGACTTAGTATTCATGGTGGTTGATAGGTTCTCCAAAATGGCACATTTCATTCCATGCCACAAAACTCATGATGTTGTCCATATTGCAGACTTGTTTTTCAAAGAGGTGGTAAGACTACATGGTCTTTTAAGGAGTATAGTTTCTAATAGAGATACTAAATTTGTGGGGTATTTCTGGAGGACATTGTGGAAGAAGTTGAGAACAGACTTGAAATTCAGTTCCACGTATCACCCACAGACTGATGGCCAAACAGAAGTGGTAAATAGAAGTCTGGGCAATTTGCTGAGATGTTTAGTTGGAGATAAGGCCAAGGGATGGGATTTTATTCTACCACAGGCAGATTTTGCTTATAATAACTCTGTAAATAGGAGTATTGGAAAATCACCATTTCAAATTGTATATGGGAATAGCCTAAGGACTGCACCAGAATTGAGGAAGATAGAACAAGGGGAGAGGACAAGTGCTGAAGCTGAGGAATTTGCTGAACACATCAAGCATCTACATGAGGAGGTTCAAGCACACATTATCAAGATGAATCAAGAGTATAAAGCTAGGGTTGATCAAAGGAGAAGACATGAGGAATTCCAAGTAGGGGATCTAGTCATGGTGCACTTACGAAAAGAAATATTTCCAGTTGGTACTTACAACAAGCTGAAAATGAAGAAATTTGGCCCCTGCAAAGTTTTGAAGAAACATGACTAAGGAAATGCATATGAGGTGGAGCTGCCAGATGGTATTCACATTTCTCCCATTTTCAACATTGCAGAGTTAACAGAGTATCATGATGATGGTGCAGATGAGGAGCTGGTGTTAGAGCCGAGTCCAATTCCTGCTTCTAAGAAGGAGGAGATAGAAGACATTCTAGATCATCGTGTGGGTAGGAGTACCAGAAACAGGCAGTATGAAGAGTATTTGGTCAAATGGAAAGGACGGCCGATCGAGGACTCAACTTGGATTTTGCAAGCTGAGGTTTCCCATTTGGGATTTCCTCTACCATCCATAAAGTGACAGGGTCACTTTTCAATCTACCCTGGGTGTCTGATGTAGGAGCATCTAGAGGTATAAGGGCAATCCTGTGTCACCCAAAAAAATGTACTTAGACTTAGTTTATGTTTCATGTCTTTACATTTTTGGATACCCATTTGGCTCAAATAAAGATTCCAACTCTCATAGTTCAACTATCAGTGCGTTTAAAAATCTCAAAAAAATAGGAGCATGTATTTAGGCCATCATTTTGGTAAACTAGAAGGTGTGAATTGGCCAGATGAATGTAATCATGATTTAGAGCATTCCAGAAAAAGAATCAGGTCAATAGGCCCCACAGTTTGAAAGTTATTGCAATTTTTTGGGTTTTGGAGACCTCCTAAGAATGCTTCAAAGTCAGGTTTGGTGCATTAAATGACCTCAAAAAGGGTCAAAAAATGGGGGATGAGTGAAGCTGGTCCATAGGGCTATAGAGCACTTTGAGAGCTTTTTGAAAATGTAAACAGTTCGTCAATCGAAGCTACGGTTCAAAAGTTATGCCTCCCAAAAGTTCGGTTACCATTTCTGGATTCTTCTAGATTTGCACTGACTTCTAACGCAGCTTTCGGAACCTTCTATTTCATCGGTGGATGCCTACTAGCACTTTCTAGAATTTACTCCTAGTCCTTAACCCTCCGAGGTCTATTTAAGGAGATTTCTGGCATTGTAAAAGGCAGTTCGGAGTGGAGTTTGAGAGGAGGTGCTAAAAGGAGAAATATTCTCCAAATTTATGCTATTGTAAGCCCTTAGGGCATGTTCTGAAGTTTATTTTCTCTGTACTATTTATACTAGCTTATTTTCTCAGTTAATATAATTTCCCTTTTTTGTTGTGTCCATTCTGTTCTTGGGTTTTGTCACCATCAAGAACCTTCCCAGATGAGATAAAATTGCTTATTTAAGAAATGCTTGTAGATTGTCTAGAACAACTCTAGGTGGTAGTTCACAACTATTTCTTGCAGATTACTTTAACGAAGATGTCCATGTGAGTTAGCATATTGTAATTCTAAATTATGTAATTTTTCATCATTGCCAATAATAAATTGCTCATATTTTTTTCTTGCAAATTGTTGTTCTTTCTTTGTTTCTCTCATGTGTTTAATGTATTAAGGGAACACCCTTCATCAGTTTTGAAATAAAAAATGAATTCTAGTTCTACCAATGATGTAATGTTTGGAGGAATTTTTCATGCACCATATAAGATGTGTGTGGAAATAAAAGAAATAAATCTTTGAAATTTATTGAGACAAAATGTAATTGACAACCTAGAAAGGATAAAGAATAACAACTATGTTGCATTTAAATTTGGATGAATGATCACTTATCTATTCTTTTATATTTTTAAAATATTTCCTAATATACCTCAATTTGAATGAAAACCTGACAAATGTAGAATGGATTTAATAAACCATTATTACAAAAAAAAAAACATTTGAGGATTACATGACTAATACTATCACTAGCTCAATGAAAAAGTTTTAGTCTCAAATGAAAAAGAGAGTGAGGATAACCAATAATTTGGTAAAGAAGTACAAAGAAGACATATTTTATGGTGGATATAGATAAAATAGGCATGGAAGTAGTTGAACCAAGAGTTATATTTGTAGATCCATTAGGTTATGAAGTTAAAGAAGATGTGATATATGAATATGCAAAAGAAATTTTGAAATCTAATATGGATGATGATTGTGATAGATTGGAAACATAAAAAGAGAGAGTGATAAAAACAAAATAGTTACAAGGTAGTGAATAAGAAAGTCAAAAGTGTAGTTAAGAAAATGCTTAAAGATGCTCAAATTACAAAGGAAGGGTATATAAAAGTTAAGAAAACATTAGTAGAGATGAGATAAAGTGGACTATAGTGCCTCTCCCATTTAACTTCTATAAGTCATCCTAATAGATGCAACCTTGTTGATCTTTTGTTGTTATGGATCATGTTTGGGACCATGAGTGGTCTTTTATGTTGCTATATCAATTGCTTTGTTTATTCTTTTGGATAATTTGTGAGATTATGATGTGATTTATGGTTCACTATGGTTTTTTCCAGTGGTTACTAGGATCAATGTGGTATCATGATGTTGTTTCATGATTAGCAAAGATGTGTGTAGAGATTGCATTGTGTACTATTACCCTGCTACACTAGACTAGGTTCTTGTAGCAGTGGTTAGTCATGTTTATGATTGTGTTTACTTATGTATTTTAAGTGCATTTTCATTTTTTTTAATCAACCATTATTAAATTCTTAAATATTTAGAAATGGATTATCCATGTTGGATTCTTTGGTTATGTGCTGTAGATATTTACCTTGTTATATTTTGATCCTAGAGATACTTGTTACTCATGTTATGTTTTACATTTGATATGACCTGAGGGTCAAATGTTATACTTTGATTTCATTATCATAGATGTTAGGACTACTATGTTGTTTAGTTGATCATATTTTCATGATGATGCCATTTTTAGATGACATTATGTTTTATGATGATATATGGTTATCTGGTATTTGGACATATCTCTAATCAGGTTTATGTGATGAATTTAATGCTATAGTTATTTACTTTAGGTTGAACCCACAATACTAGGTATCACTTTTGGGGGACAAAGGAAATCATGAAATGATGAAAAATTTGCATATAGAATTTTTTGTATGTTCACCTGAATATGCTAATTATGTTCGCTTGAACATATAAGCATTCTATGTTCACGCGAACATATTAAATTATCTAAATAAGATATGTTCGTACAAACATACCTTGTTAATATGTTCATGTGAACATATTTGTAATGACGATTTTGCAATTAAAATTCCACTTTTTCGTTTGAGATCTTGATAAATTTTTCTTTTTTGTATGTTCGTGCGAACACAAATTATTATAAATGTTCATGCGAACACATTAAATTAAATTTTTGACTACCAGATTATTTTTCTCATATGTTCATGTGAACATTTTTTTGCACGAACATATTAGACAAGTTTGCACGAACATTGTGTTTGTGCGAACATCTCAAATTACAAATTTTTGGTGTTGTTGTCTGGAGAAAAAATTAAATTGGCTCTTTTGACCCCTAAAATTGAGATTGAATGATCTCCTACTGTAAAATAAAAAATGCCAATTTGTGCTACTCGGAGCAAGCTTTCCAATGACTATAATTTTAATACATATTATATTCATTAAGAGTTTCAAATATGAGTTTAACTCATTATAGGTTCATTACTGATTCAGCATCAACTGACTTCGACATCTCAGGAAAATTAGTAAATTAGGTGAATTTTTTTTTGATAAATTGACTTCAAATTATCTATGTCAAACAGAATGTATGTCTAAATTATGATTTGTGTCACTTCAAAACTTCATAAACTATACAATATTCAACCAAAATGAATCAAACCAAATGCATCCTTTGGATATTGATGTTAGGAATCTAACACCAAAAGAATTACATCATTATCATTTCTAGAAAAAAATGTTACGTGTGTCAAACGAACTGTCACTCTTTAAAAATATTGAATTTTATTATGTACCACTTTTGGAAGGAGATGAAAAAATTAACCTAAATAATTTATTTTTTTAGATTAAAAAATATGGTTACAAAGTAGGAATAGAGTACTCAAAATCATTATTTTATTTCATCATGAAATTATTTATAATTTTCCAGATATAGTTAGTTAAACATGATGTTTGTTGCAAAAATATTGATTTCAATGTCAAAATTGGTCAAAAAGTGGGACCCATTATTGTGGGATCACCCTTCATTCTTTCTTCATTATGCTATATGAAAATGTGAGTGATGTAAATGGACTATTTTGGTATAATGGATTAAATGGTTAAATTAGTCATTTAATACATTTATTGCTTTGGCTATGTTATTATATGTAACTGCACTTGATCATGTTGTTTAGTGTGCAAGATTTATATCCCTTGCAGTGGAAAATGGATTTAGTGATTCAATTATTCATATTTACTAGTGTCATCCTTGTATCATCAACATATCCTTATTTTAATTATTTAATTAATCCTTTCAATGATTATTAAATTCAAACTCATTTGCATTATGTGATTAGACTACTAAGTGTGTCTATGCATTTAGAGGTTTGCCTTTGTCATGAAGGTTGTTAAGGAAATTCCCTGATTTTGGGGTTTTCGGGCTTTATTTTATTTTAATTTTAAATTCCAAAAGCTTTTCCATAGATGAATTCCTATTACAAGGAATAGCCTATTTTTGTTTGGGTCGATTCAGGGTTTAACTAGGTTGGTTGGTTATTCCCCCTAATCAATTATTCACTTGAAAAGTGAATAAGTATCCAAAAACGAATTTAATTCCTCACTTCCAACTTTTGAATTAGAAATTTTGAGAGTAAAACCCAAAATCCTCTTCATGAGGATTTATTGTTTTGTTCATTGTGGGAGCTATGGGTGTGGGATCATCATGAGATTGAGCTTGTTGGATCTAGCTTAGGGAGACCTTAGATTGCCATGATTTTTAGCTAGTTCTGGAGGATTTTTGTTTTATGGTTTAGATTCTCATTTTTCCCTTTTGGCTATGAGGTATGGGTCTCCCATTTTATTGTTTCTACTCCATTTCAGCTTTTATTTTTGGTAGCCATTTTTTAGGAGACTAGGAACTAGTGTTCCTTTTTTTCTATTTGCTAGTTCTACCCAATTGGTCGAGTATGAACATTTTCCCTATTTTCAAGATGGGGGTTTGGGGTTTCACACCATTATGCTAGCCATTTTTGCATATGGTGTCTAAACCCAAATTTTATTAGATTTTTAGAGTTTTTGTGCCCAAAAACCAAATGGGTTTTAATTTTGAAGTTTTTCAATTTTTGGTGGTTTTTACCTCATTTTGCATGTCACCCTATTTTCTCAATTTTTCTTGACATGAGTTTGGTTGTGGACTTGGATCATCCATTTGGATGTCAGTTAGACCCTTGTTGAACTTTTATATTTGCATTGGGATGCATGCTACATCCATACTCCTGACTTTGTGTTCAGTTGAGAGGTTTTATACCTAGTGTTACTATTTATTTTGCACCATTGTTATTGCTTTGTGGACACTAGGACTCATGTAGAATCCATACTCCTAGATTGAGGCCGATTGAGTGAGTTCATGATGTTTGGTCTTGTTGCATCATTGGGATTCCTATATAACCCATACTCCTAGATTGAGGCTAGTTGAGTCAGTACATGGTGTATGGTTTTATCATTTCTTGGGATTCCCATAGAATCCATCCTCTTGAGTTTTTTTGGTTGTCATATTTTTCTTGTGTTCTCATCCAATCCCTTTTTTATGATCTTTTTGATGGTGGTGCACCACACACAAGTACATGTACATACATTTGTTGAGTGACTTACAAGGCCCAATCTTTTGTGGTACTTATGGGAGTTATGATCATTGAGGTTGGGCTGGAAATATGCATGCCTATGGGCACTCATCATTGGATGAGCATGGGTAGGGTAGGGTAGCATATGGAGGGGGCTTCTATCTCATAGCCTAGTGATCATGGTGCTTCTATCTCTAAGAGAAAGTTTTAAGTAACTGATAACTATATAAAATGTGTGAATGGTAATAAAACTTAAGATAATAAAAAGATTCAGAATGTGCTCCTTCTATTGGGAAGTCTAAGCTGACAATACTAGCTTGGCCTTGTCAATGCCAATCGACTCTCCATGGTATCAACCCCTACTAGTTAGCCCATTAAGTGTCTGACTAGGACCTATTGTACTTGCATTGTTAATGTTCTTGGTTTCAGTCATCATACTAACTGGCATGTGTGTTAGCCATGGATATTTTCTTTGTGTGTTTGTGGTTTGATCATTATCTCCATCACCACAGTGGGATTGGACCTATGGGTGCCATGTGGTTGGGAGGCATAGCTACCTCTACCACTACTAGGAACCAGTGTACAAAGACTATCTATAGTCCTAGTGTAACCATTGCTAGATGTTTTCACTTGGTACTTTAGGTTTTGATGTATGCTTTCTTGTTATTTATACTTTCATTGTAATGCTTATATATCATGTTAGATGATGCTAGTTACTGTCACATTTCCTTATTATAATTATTAGTATATGATAGTTGATGTTACTCATATTTGTAGGATTATCTTATGCTTTACTCCTAGCATGTTAGATTTCCTTATGCTTATGTTGTAGCATGTTTTGGTAGTGACATCCTTATATGATAGTACAAATGGTCTGATCGATAGCTTTGGATGTCACGCACAGGGGATGGATAGGGCCCATGATGGTTTTATGATGCTATTATGGTTGGGAGGATCCATGTACTTAGTTTGGTTGTTCTGCGCATTACGATGTTATTTTTAGTTATTGTGATGTTGTTTTAAGTACACTATGATGTTACATTTTTGTGCTTTCCCCTTTCTACTTGATAGATGGTTAGATTTTATTTTGGTCTTTTAGTATTGCATTTGAGTGTTTACGCCTTGAATTATGGATCCAATACTCCCTACTATGGAGAAACTTTGTCCCTTAGTTCATTACATTTTTGGTTTTGGTGTGCTATCTTGGGATATCAAGTGAAATCATAATTTCTCATGTGAGAATGCAAGATCTCGCATGGTGTATTAGGTTTCCTTGTGTGGCCTTTGGCACCTTCTTGCATGAAACCCAACACCAATTTTTAGGGTCAAGCCAAAGAAGAGATCTGACTATGAAAAATAAGTTGCTTCATAAACCAGATCAAATTACTATTACCTTCTCATCATTGTAGCAGTAAAGAAATCTCCTAAGCGAGTTGACTTAATAGTTAGATTGTAAATCCTCTAGCAAGGTGATATTTCAAGATTGAAGTGTTTTTATACCTCTAACCATGTCACCTCTAATAGGATCATCTAAATTCTCTAACAAGATCATACTTAATAGTGTGTATTGAAACCTTGATCAAGGTTAGCTCTTAACAAGGCTTACTTCAAAAGAGTGAAAATATTGTAACTAGTTGCATTGTGGATTTCCTAAATAAGGTTTCCACGTTAAATCTTGGTGTCATATGTGTTCATGATATTTACTAGAGGTTAAAAAAAATTCACTATCATTAAGATTGGTTTGTTAACTAAGTTAGAACAAGAACTTAGTTTTAACAGAGTTAGATAAAGAACTACACTATCAGTGAAAACTTTTATTTGACATCTAGTGACAAGGAATTGTTTTGTGGTGACTGATTCACCTCTCCCTGCTCCATTACTCTCTTCATTTCCAACATGAGACCAACTAAAAATAGACATGACCAGGAGGAAGGAACTAGTAAGGAAAAGTAGATAGCAATATTGCAAACCACCCCTAAGGCAAAAAAATCTACATGTATAAGTACTTCAAAACCACCTTTGAATCACAAATTTTTTGTTTTCCACAAGATGTAATAAGTATGTTTGAAGGAACTACAATCATACACAAGTTGACATAGGGATGGATGAAAAATCTAGGGCCAAAGGCATGCCCAACTATCAAAACCAATTGAAAGAGTAAACATAGTAGAAAACAAACACAAATAATAATGACCAGAGAAGATAGAAGAGTCAAAAATGCCTAGCTATAAGGCATTCTGGGTTATGGCCAACATTCAGATTCGATCCACAATGATAAACTTAGTATTCCAACTAGCTTTTGCTCTTCCTATGCTATTTCCTTACCTAAGACTCTACCCAAGGGGTATGTGGAGGATCATGGTCATCCAAACTATGATCTTAAGTGGTAATAAAAAATAAGCAAATTAAGGTTATGTCAACTTGATGTGCAATTTTCTACTTGTTATAAACTTTATATCAAAATTGTGATAGAAAATAATCACTAGGAAATTGAATTTAGTTTCTCAAGTACTAGACCTTATCTAAAAAAAATAAAATTTGATAGGTCAAAATTTTGAATTTTAATGCAATAGTACAAAAATTTCAAGACAAAAATAATAATTAGACATATGTCTAACCACCTTAATCAAAATCAAATGATAATATTTTTCAATAATATCCTAGATAGAAGAAGTATACACATGCATGTATGTGACACATATTTTTGTGTATTTTTATTCTTAATAAATAATTAATTAAATTAATTTTCTATTGTAGTATTTTTGGAATAAAAAAATTTGTGTCTGACCACCTTAACTAATTGAAAACTTTGTGAATTTTTATTTTCCTTATATTAGAAGAAGCATAGAATGTGATGCATCTTTTGGATTCCAAAAATATTGTAACATTTGAAAGTTATAGTTATTTTTCAAACATTGTGTCAATCAACACTTTATATGTAATTGCATTAGAAAATAAGTAATAATTACTTACTAAACTCATAGTTTGACAAACCTTACATTTATGGATAGCTAAGAACATTCTTAAGAAACCCTTTACATTTTATCAAAATTTATGTGAAAAAATAGTCATCGGCTACATGTTTTAAGTAAGAACATACAAGAACAAGCCAAAACATATTTTTTGGATTTTATAAAGCTGACCATATAGGGTTGGTATCAAAATATATAGTACGACTTATAAAGGTATTGATTGTTTTTATTTAATCTTAGGATGGGTGGGAAAATAGTTATAATAGATTTTGAAATGCTTTGAGGCATTTCAGGACTACATATTTTTTTAGATTGCCACTTTTTGGCACAACATGATCCTGCATATATGCCAAGACCCCATTAAATACATGCACAACCAAAGGTAGGCCTGATGTAAGTACCAACTAATTAAACCCTTAAATTAAATGCCAAAATAATCCACAAGTCATCTCTCAACAAATAGCTATCACAAAATTAAAGAAAAAGGTCAGATCCAACTACAAATTTCACCTAGACAACTTGAAAAATGAAGGACCTCAAAGGAACTCAAAAACCAAATGAAATTGAAAACCAATGGAATTTGGTAGCAACTGCAAACCTAGAAACAATTGTGAACTTGGAAAGCATAGAGAACTTGACAATGTAAAGCATTGAAACTCAGTAGTAACTAAGAAACTCAGCAAACATGCAACCTAGGATGGTCCTACATCAGAAAACTAGGGTTAGAAGAAATGATTCTCCTAAATCATTGTCATGTCACAACTTAAGATGAATCCAACTCAAATTGGGAAATTCGTGTAGCATCTTCAATTGGTCTATTCTTTCACTTTAATAAATACTCATATTAATATTTTCCTCTTGTGGTATTACCATCTTTCTAATCCAACATTTGTTCAACCTCTTCAATCTACTTCTTAGAATAATTATTTGATACAATAAATTCATCATTTGGCTTGTAATATTTAGTTATATTAGCAATATTAAATATAGGAGATATATCCATGTCATTAGGTAACTCAACTTCATAATCATTACCACTATCAAACTTTTTAAAGATCTTACAAGGTCCAACCTTCTTCATCTTCAACTTAATGTATGTTCCAACAAGAAATCTTCCTTTCTTCAAATGAACCATCACCTCATCACCAACTTCAAAAACATGATGTCTTGTAGACTTACCAGCATTCTCCTTATACTTCATATTACTTTGTTCCAATCTTAACTTTACTCCCTCATGCAAATACTCCATAAAATTAGAAAACTATTCTCCAATAACACTTCTCTTCTCTTCATCGACAACATCTCTTAAATTTGATATCCCTTTAGGCTACATTCTAGTAACAATCTCAAAAGGTGTCTTCCCTATACTCATATTCATAGAATTATTATATGCAAACTCAGCTTACATGCTAATACCAACTTCCAATTACTTGGCTTATCTCCAACTAAACATCTCAAAAAATTACCCAAGCTTCTATTCACAACCTCTATCTATCCATCTCTAGATGGAATGTAGAACTAAACTTAAACTCAATACTCATCTTCTTCCAATAATTCTTCCTTATAATCCATGAAATCTAACAATCTCTTTGAAGAAAACCTTAGAAACATTCTCAACATCTGATGTCTTCTTACAAGGTATGAAATGAGCCATCTTAGAAAATCTATCCACAACAACAAATATAGAATCATACACCTTCATTGTCTTAGGAAATCCAAGAACACAATCCATACTAATGTCACTCCAAGGTTTATCAAGAATAGAAAAGGTGTATACAATCCAATATTTTGACTTACTTATTTTTCAATTTGACAAACTCCACAACTCTTTACAAACTTCTAAAAATCCTTGTACATTTTTAGCCAATAATACTTATCCTTCAATAGACTCAATGTCTTATCAATTCCAAAATGCCTAGCCAATCCACTACTATGATTTTCCTTTATCAAATTGAACCAAATACAACTCTTAGGAATCCACAACTGAATACCCTTAAATAATATGCCTTCTTGAATAAAATATTCATCAAATTTACTTTGTTGTTCTATCAAACTAGGTTCTCTATAATCTCTCCACATCTCAAGAAAATTAGGATCAGTATCATACAACTCCTTCATCTGATCAAAACCAAGAACTTCAACCTTCATCTCAGTCAGAAATGAATATCTTCTTCTCAATGCATCAACAACCCAGTTAGCGACTCCACTCTTATGCTTAATAAAAAATGTGAAACTCTGCAAGTACTCAACCCACTTCATATGTCTTTGATTCAACTTATTTTCACTTCAAAAGTATTGTAAAGATTTATGATTAGTATACAACATAAACTACCACTTTTTTGATGCCTAAAAAATAGCATAAAACTCTTGATCATGTACAAAATACTTCCTTTTAGCATCATTCAACTTCTCACTAAAGAAAGAAATAGGTTTACCTTCTTGACTCAACACAACTTCTATTGCACTACCTCTTGCATCACATTCAACTTGAAATGCCTTTTTGAAATTAGGTAAAGACAATATAGGTAACTGAGCAACCTTTTGTTTCAAAGTCTCAAAACTATTATCAGCTTCATGTGTCCACTTAAATTCCTTTTATCTCATCTCATTGTCTTAGTCATAGCATTATAAATAGAATTGAAATTCCTTATAAAATTCCTATAAAAACTAGTCAAACCATGAAATGATCTTACCTCACCCACATTCTTAGTTGTAGGCCACTCCAAAATTTCTTTAGCATTCTTAGGATCCATCTTCAAACCATCAGCTAAAATCACTAATCCCAAATACACAATCTCCTCTTGCATAAAAGAACATTTATTCAAATTAATCATCAACTATTCCTCTTTCAATCTCTGTAATACTCATCTAATATGTTCAATATGTTCTTCCTTAGTCTTATTGAATATCATAATATCATCCAAATAAACAATCACAAAATTACCCAAGAATCTTTTGAGAACTTCATTCATTAACCTCATGAAAGTACTAGGTGTATTCGTCAAACCAAAAGGAATTACCAACCATTCATACAAACCATATTTTTTCTTGAAAGAAATTTTCCATTCATCACCTTCTTTAATTTTCATCTAATGATAGCCACTATTCAAATCAATTTTGCTACAATATGTTGCTCCACATAAACAATCCATTTTTTCATACATCCTCGGCATAGGAAACCTATATTTCATTTTGATCTTGTTAATAGGTTTGGAAAAAATACACATTCTCTGTTATCCATTCTTCTTAGGTGCTAATACAATAGTTACAACACATAGATTCAAACTTTCTCTGATCAACCCTTTCTGCAACAACTCATGCACTTGTTTTTTAAGCTCTTCATTTCAGTAGGTGTCAATCTATATGGTATTCAGAAAAGTAGCTCTAGGAATCATATCCATGAAATAAATTGTACTTCTCATTGGAGGTGAATCATCAAATATATCCTCTAGAACAATATCTTTACAATCATTTAGCAATTTCATAATTTTCATTGGCAGTTGATCAATATTACCAGTTTTTGTTGTCACTTGATTACCACTAGCTTCTGTCACTCAATCATTGTTGATTAGAACCTAGTTAACACTATTTTTTGATGCTCAGTTACTATTGGTACAACTTGGTCTCCTAGGAATTATGGCAAAATAGATTTGATTCTTCTTCATTTCCTTTTCAAATTGCTTTCCATTATCCATATACAAATTTTCATAGTAGTATAATTAACCTCATCTGGACTTTCAATCAAATGCAACAATATTTTCTTTTTCACATTCACCCAAAGACTATATTGATTCAATCTTCCATTATGTATAACATATCTATCATATTTCTAAGCTCTATCCAATAGAATATGACAACAAATTATAGGCATAATATCACATAGAACATCATCAAACTAATGTCCAACCTTGAATTTCACAATACATTGTTCACTTAGCAATATCTTATGCTCATCTTTGATCCATGAAACATGATAAGGTTTAGGATTCTCCAACCTCTACAACTAAAAATTTGTAACCAATTCTTCTAATACCAAATCTGTAGAACTTCCACTATCAATGATTAACTTTCAATAGTTTTCATCCATCTTACATTTTCCTTAAAAAGACTTCTCCTTAGGATTGGTTCCTCATCACTTTCCTTATTACATAAGGTTCTTCTCAACATTAGATTTTCTCCAACTTTAGGTTGACTTGGTGAACCCTTGGTGTCTCCTTGTACCACAACATTTCTATTGTCTTGCACACTTTCAGAGGATCTATACTTAAAAGATATATGCCCTTCTTGACCACATCTAAAATAATTACCATAAAAACCACCTCTAGAATAAGAATTATCCCTTCCTTGGTAAGAACCAGTACCTCTTCAGTACAAATCACCACCTTTCCACTCAGTCTTGCCTTTATCATCATTCTTCCATTCATAATTTCTCTTATCTTGCACAAAACTATCATATCTGCCACCTTCTCCATAAGATCTACCTCTACTTGTTTAGAATCTACCACCTTATCTCTTTTTCTTTGTTCATGCTTCTTTGTCAAGATCTCCTCATCTTTCAAGGAATATTGATATGCTTCCTTCACACTTTCCAATTTCACAAAACTTGTCTAATCTTGAATCCCAAATCTCAATTCATTTATGTATTGTCCAATTTTTTCAACATCATCATTCACATGTCTAGATCTTATGTCCAATCTATAGAATTCCTTAGTATACTCCTTCACAATCATGTCTCTTTATTTCAAAATTTTCATCTTTCTCAGCAAGATATGATGCAATGCAAGGTAGGAGAATCACCAAAGGAGATGTCCTAGCCCCTAGCAAATAACTACATAGTAGAAACACAAACAACAAAGCAACTCTGAAGCCAAGTCACAATAATTTATTCATAGATATAAATAATTACATGCAATGTGCTAGGTTGTAAGGCCTTCCTGATTATAGCCAAAATAAACAATTCTACAAGATCCCTCAAGATCCAATCTAAACCCTAGCTAGTCTAGATCTATACTGTGGTAGAAACCACCAAGATCTCAACTTGTACTTGCAAGCCACCAAGCAATCTTCTTGTTTCCCAAGCCTCAGCTACTAGCTCTCTTCAAAATGCACTCCTCTACCACCTCCTCTTCTCCAAGATGTATGAATCATGACTAAAGGTTTCACCACAACCCCAACTTATACCAATCTAAACCACAAGTCATCCTAGTATGCTAAAAACTAAATATCCCTTACATTAACTACTTGAAGAGCCACAAGTAGGCCTCCAATATAAATTAAATGGAAAATGCCTTTAAAGGCTTATAATATTTATTAAATACATCAAAATCAACTACCCAAGACCCAAATAGATCCACTCAACCCCACAAAAATCCCTTAACTATGCACGATAGCCAACTACCCCAGGATGCTCCTGCATTAGACTCCCTGAGTGCAAAAAAATGTTCTCAGTAGCTAGAAGAACATCTTCTAGGATTCAACACATAAATCTCAAAATGGTTCTTCACATACATGTCCTCCAAGCCTTCAACTTATACACTCTTTCCTTTGCTCTTCTTCCACTTTTCCATTCTTGGTGTTCTACAAGTTTTCTATCCACACTGATTGCTAACCTTTTCAAAATCTACCAACTCAACTTGGATGCCAATACTCAAGTTCCTTCAACTGACCTCTTCATTCTATGAAGGAATCAAGGAATGCTTCCTATCACCTTTCTCAATTGAAATACATTCTTGACACAATCATACACAACCTTGCAATCATACTATTAGAAATAAATAATACTAATGGAGGGTGAATCATTACTTTCAATCCTTTTGCCCACAACTAGATATTATTAATTACTTAACCACATGCATAAGAAAGTAGACCAATAATGTTGAATAGTGTAAATAACCATACATAAAGAGAGATCATAACACGTTATTTTGTTAACTAGGGAAACCCTGGCCAAGGGAAAACCCTAGTGGGGATGAAATGCACTAGATAATTTACTATATAAAGGATCCTGTTAAGGATATTAACCCTGTTAGTAGTCTATAAAGAATGTATAGTTTCTTAAGTCCCTATTAGGAGACTAGGCTTTGTTAGAAGCCTCAAACCTATTATGATTTTGTGGATCATATAAAAATGTGTGCAAGAAGAGCCCACTGTCCTAACATGCAACTATACAATAACATCTTCAAGAAAATAAGTATACATACAATATTGAGATACTTGTTGTGCTTCGCAAATCTTCTAACTGAGAATTCTTCATACAAGAGAAAATATGCATATATCAATCTACATCATATCTCGCATAACAATGCTTTGCATTATATGTCATAATATCACATTCACTTGTTACTCTCATTTCGCAAGATCATATCAAGTTCTCAATCACTATTTATATCTTTCTCACACTTCACTTCTATCTAACTTTGCAAATGAAGTTCTTTACTTATACCAAACATATTAGTAGATTCTTCCTTAGTCAGCTCACATAACATCATTAGAGTCAACTTAATACAAAATGGTAATTCAAATAATAAATCAAGTCGTTTAACACATTCTGCTAATATGCTCTATTTTGTGTTCTATCATCATTGCATTACTAATTCCTTCATAACTTGGACTCAGTTGATTGTAAGAACATGCACACTAGTATACATCATTAGTATGATGCATGCATCCTTGGTTAACTACACAAGAAAATATTCCAATGGAACATTCCACTATCATCAAATCTATCATGTTGTTGTGATGTTGTCTGATACATAGACAATTTTCCTTCACCAATGAACATGACTAATCTGCAAAAAAAATATGTTGCCATAAATGAAAACCATGTTACTTACCTTATTTGATTGATTGGACATATTTTCAACAATCTCCCCGTTTGGCATTGATAGTAACATTTTGGAAAAATTGGCTAAGTCCCAAACATTTTTGTTATACCAAACAAAACAAATAACCATAACATAGTAAAAATATTGTATTCATGTTTTAAGAAGATTACATCCCTTATAACTCCAATTACAACTAATTTCTCCCCCTTACAAATTACAATAAAATCATACTACAACTATATATATATATATATATATATATATATATATATATATCCTTATTTTTCTTTTTCAATTAGTGATAATTTTCCATATATCTCCCCTTTTGACATCAATGACAAAGGTGTCACAAAAAGAAAAGGCTATCAAAATTTGGTAGTTGCATCAAAACTTGAAAAACAATCACTGAAGTTGGTCTTCAACTATGCAATGTATTTCTTCCAACTATCTTTTAGTGCATCAAATATGTTGATTAGTGCACATAAGGCATATGTAGCTAACTCTATTGTGTTTAGATCTATTGCCACAAATTTTTCATATGAGTACTTTGCTACCAAGCATTCCTCCAACTGATTTTCTAGCAATGTTACCTATGGAGATAAGTGATCTCTCAAAAATGTAAATCTTTTTAGAGATTTATCTTTTTCTGCTTTTAAATCCTCGATGCTATCATGAATAGCTTGCATTGCATGCTTAATGTTTACTAACTTTTGATTTTATCTCAAAAATTTGTCAATGAGCATCTAAAGCTTAGTTAACTTCTCTTTGATTTTCTCATCAAAACTTTGAGATTAATGTATGCCAAGTTGCACTTAACATAAACTTGTTTTCCTTCTTCAATACTTTATCTTAATGCCTTAATGCATACATTAAAATTTTCTATATCATTCCTTATATTTGTGCACATGGTATTAATGAGTTTATAGTCTGCTCTATTTATGCTTGAATTGTAGCCACATTAGTGAGTCTTGTGAACTCATCATCAAAAGATTTACACAAGATTGTTGCATGATATTGAATGTTTGCAAGTCTATCAACAGGTCTCACTATCTTTTCCATTATGTCCAATACTAAAATCAAAGTCTTTTCAATGGACTTAACTGACTTCTTATTCTCAAGAAATTTTCTAAAAGAAGGTATGAGAATTTTTGCTTGATCTTCTTCATTTGACTGAGTTGATTTTGCTATGACCACTACAGCTTGAGTAGGTGGCATGGATGGTGTTACTATTACTGGTGTCAAGGGTACATTTGAAGTAGTTGCTTCACTGCTAGGCTCAATTTTCTTCATAGAAGGTGCATCTTCTTCCTTTGGCTCCTGATCTTCTACTTCATTAGATGAGCTACTATAATCCATAATATTGCCAACAATACTGGCACCAAAATCCTTGAATTGATCCTCAATTCTATCATCTGTCACATTGGTGTTATCTACTTGCATAGATTCACTGTCAATGGTGATATGTGGTGAACCATTGGAAATAGGTGTTCTAGTTGGTTGCTCAAAACTATGCGATGGACTATCTATAGTGGGACTTGCTTCCTTTGTCTGCACACACTCCTTAGGTGTCTGCCTTGCCTTCTCTAACTGTGCACTTTCCTTAAGTATCTAGCTTGTCTTCTCTGGCTACACACTTTCCTTAGGCATAGTAGACATAAATGTGACTATAGCCTTTTGTGATTCCTTATTAACTTCTTCATAATTTCCTCCCATGAGGAGAATGGATCTCTTTTTATTCCTTAACAAAGGTGTTATACCTTTTAGAAAAACTGTTATTTCTTCCTCATTATTTATAGAACATAACTTTTTCACCATATTAATTCTCATTTTTTTATCTTCCTCTACAACTCTACTCTTTCTATTTAATAATCTATTGTACAAATATTTAGGTATCTAAACTCTTATAATGCCAAAACCTTTTATCTTTTAGAATCATATTCCTAACTACTACATTTTCTAACTATCCTCTATCCATATTATTATACAAATCATAGTACTTATTCAACTATAAAAAATTATTGTCATTATTGATTAACATATTAATATTCTCTACCTTTGGCTTCCATGCTTTTTATCCTGCTGATGTCATTACTTCTTGATCAGCTGGCTCTACTGGCCTGTGTCCAACTTCTTCCTTAGACTCAAAAGAACTAATATATAGGGTTCTTCTCTTCTTGCTTGGACCATTTGTCATCTACTTTACTCTCTTCTTAGGATGGCTTTTGGTCCTTCTAGACTTCCTTGTAGCTGATGCTTCTTTAGTCTTCATTGGATTCATTGGAGGTTGTTGCTAAGCAACTACTACATAAGGCATAGTAGGTGTATGTGCACTTGTCTAGGCAACTATGACCTTTTTAGTAGGTCCTACAATTATAATGGGTGTAGGGGTCAATAGCTCAAATTTACCACTGGCCTTCATTTTCCTGGCTATCCCTTTCACCTCATCAAATTCTTTTCTATTCATCCTAGATTCTTTCAAAATAGAATCAATCACTTTTTCCACCTTTTTCTTGAAATTCTTCATTATTTGACTAGTTTTGAATTCTCTTATTTTCTCAGAATATGTCCCCTGTCTAGGACTTTCAGAATCAACTTCACAATGAAGGATTATCTTTACATACCCTTCAATAAATTCCTCACTCATCTCATATCCCATAGGTTCAATGAACTTTACCTAAGGAAGTATAGCTGCCATGCAAGTGAAATCTGTCTCAACCATAAAACACAATTCATCCTTGTATTTTTCTACTAGCGTAGGAGGTATCCTATATCTTTGCTTCATTTCTACTTGGAAAGACTTCATTATTCTATCAATGTCACTATCTTTGACTATTTTAGGCCTTGACCTATATGCTCGAGTGATCAACTACATTGCACACTCATTTTCATTCCAATTTGTGATTCAAGGAAACTTCTTAGTAGCATAGAAAAATATATGAGTTAGTAGGGATTAAAACCTAAAGACTACACTTCTTGATTTCTTGATCCTAGATATGTTATCCAACAACTATGTTCAGATAATGTCACACATATTAACCTCTTCACCTCTTACTGCCAAGTAAGTTGCATGAAGAAATCATGCAGGGATTGAGTCTATCCTAGATCCATGATTGTACTTATATCCAAAAATATTAAAAATGAGTCTCACATGATCATCTTGAATTATGTGCACTCTCATGTTTCTACCATCAAAATATGTATTGAGATTCATCTCAAGTAGTTTGCACACATTCTTAATGTTCACTGTATTGTATCCTTCATTGCTTAAACCTGTGACCTTGTCAATTAGGTCATTGTCAATACATATGATAGAATATCCAAACCAAAGAAAATCATCATGTACTCTACTTAGGATTATTCTTGTCCATTCATTATTGTCAAAATCCATGTGGAACATATGCTTAACTAGGTTAAGTCATTCTAGGTGTCTATGTTTAGGATTTAATGATAAGTCATTGCTACACATTTTCTCCAATTCTTTGTGAATTCCTAAATCACCTATGGTTTCAATATTGCAATGAACATATCCTATTTTATCCTCTATGTGAAGAACATTTTTTGAAACTTAAGAAAATGCTCCAATAGGGTCATAAAGTAAAGAAACAAATGGGTGTTTCTTGAAATTTTACCTAGGTCTATTGCTTATATTAAAAACTTTTTGTCTTGACATTTCTGAAAGATCATGTTCAATAATTCAAAAAATACCTCAATTTCATGTATTAGGGTTTCCAGTGACTTCACGTAATTGCAGGCTTCTTTAATTCTTCAAATCTTGCTTCAATCTCACATTCAGACTTTGCACAAACAAATGATGTATGCAAATCAATTTTCATCCTTTAAATCTTTCATAATCTATACTTCACATTAAATGCATGTCTACCACTAGTTCAGTATACTATCTCTATGCAATAGAGAGGTTATTCTTCTTACATATCCTTATCCTGATCATATTAGGCAATGTACACTTCAATATAGACTTCTCTCAATGTCTACTACATACTGTCAACTATGCAACCTTTGATACTTACTCTAAAATTAGTTATCAATAATTGATACTCTTTTTCACTTAGAATGCTTAATTTTGATAAGAGGAGTCACAAATAATAAGTGACTTCATTGATTTTTCAAGTAAATCTTCTATAAATGTATGAGAGCTTCCTATTTTCTTTTCCTTTATAAATTATTCCTTTAATTCATTTGGTTGCTCCTTCATATCATTTATTCTATTGTTCCTTCTATAATTTTGATTCATGTTTAGGTCTCTTCTGTCCATTCTAAAAAACTTCATTGTGTGTCCAATGTTATTGTACAACTGATATACAGGTACATTTCTATTTTATTTATTCAATTGGTTGTCAGGTGCTTTGCAATTCCTTGCAATGTATCCAAGATTGTTGCATCTATAGCAAACAATTTTTCTTCTTTCTCCACTTTCATTACTATGAGATCTTCTTATGTTTCCTGCATGGTTAGTGTTCCTATATATCCTACTATTTTCATTATTACTATCAAATTTATGTTTCTTACAATCTACTACATAATGACCATATCCATAAAAATTATGGCAATAAATCTTTGAAATAGGTTTGAAGGACTTATCTTTGAAATCGACTTCAGTGTCTTTAGGTTCATCACACCAGGCATAGGACTTCTTTCTTTGGATGTCTATATCATGATTAGATTCTTTATCTTTCTCAAAATGAATGGCATTCTCTTTGTCCTTAGATATATCATCTATCTTGATTAGATCCTTATTGACTTTAGGAGTATCAATTTTTTCTCTCTCAATAGATTTCTTGGTAGATTATCCAAGAAAGAATCCAAGTCTAGTCTTGTCATAACTGGGTCTTTGTGTAGATACTTGTTCTTCAATCTTATCACTACTAGTATATAATTTTTCAAGTTGTTTTTTGGTTTGTAGCAACTCACCTTTCACAATGGTGATGTATTTCTCTAATTTTCCATACTCTAACTTAATAGATTCCAATTCAGATGTTACCTTGCTTAGCTGTGATCTCATATCTACATTTTTAGCTTTAATTTTAGAGTCATTCTTTCCTCCATTGAGGACCTCATTTTTTTTCTTTCAATCTTCAATATCATCATCACTAGTTTGATTATTGGATTCTTTTTTCTTTAGGTCATCTATTTTGTCCTTTAATTCACCAATGTAGGCTTTTTCACCCTTGTATT
The DNA here is from genome assembly GCA_028749045.1 of Cupressus sempervirens. Lineage (NCBI taxonomy): Eukaryota > Viridiplantae > Streptophyta > Pinopsida > Cupressales > Cupressaceae > Cupressus > Cupressus sempervirens. Next base: position 935,354,577 of record CM053792.1, read on the forward strand.
TGTCCTTAAGGCCATCCCTTTCATTAGTAAGAAGATTAATCTATTCAAGTGCTTCTTCAAGATTTTTCTTCAATTGTTCCATATCCATAGGGATCTTATTCAAACTATTAAGCCTCTTCTGAATAACCAAGCTTTGGTACCAATTGTTAGAAATAGATAATATTGAGAGTGGGGGTGAATCAGTATTTTTAATCTTTTTGCCCACAACTCGATATTATTAATTACTTTACCAGATGCATAAGAAAGTAAACCAATAATTTTTAACAATGTAAAAAAACCATACAAAAAGAGAGATCATAACACCATATTTTGTTAACTAGGGAAAACCTCGTTGGAAATCAAACCCACTAGATGATTCACTATATAAAGGATCTGATTAAGGATATTAACCTCGTTAGGAGTCTATGAAGAATGTATAGTGTCTCGAATCCCTATTAGGAGACTAGGCCTTATTAGAACCCTCAACCCTATTAGGATTTTGTGGATCATATACAAATGTGTACAAGAAGATCACACTGCCCTAACATGCAACTATACAATAACATCTTCAAGAAAATAAGTATACATACAATACTGAGATACTTGTTGTGCTTTGCAAATCTTCTAACTAATAATTATTCATACAAGAGCTACTACACATATATTAATCTACGTCATATCTAACATAACAATGCTTCACATCATATGTCATAATATTACGTTCACTTTTTACTCTCATTTCACAAGATCATATCAAGTTCGCAATCACTGTTTATATCTTCTATCTAACTTTGCAAATAAAGTTTTTAACTTATACAAAATGTATTGGTAAATTCTTCCTTAGTTGGCTCACATAACAATATTTGAGTCAACTTATTAGAAAATGGTAATTCAAATAATAAATCAAGTTGCTTAACACATTCTGCTGATATGCTCTATTCTAAATTGTATCATCATTGCATTACTAATTCCTTCATAACTTGGATTTGGTTGATTGTACAAATAGGCACACTGGTATATGTCATTAGTATGATGTCATGCATCCTTGGTTAACTACTCAAGAGAATATTCCAAGGGAATATTTTGCTATCATCAAATCTGTCATGTTGTTGTGATGCTATCTAATACTTAGACAATTTTTCTTCACCGATTAACATGACTAATCTGCAAAAGAAATATATTGTCATAAATGACAACCATGTTACTTACCTTATTTGATTAATTTGACATATTGCCAACACATACTACCAAGGTCTACTAAGTAACACATGACAAGTATTCATGTCCATAATATCACACAATATTTGATCCTTATACTTCCCAATCTGGAAATCAACAAGGCACTGCTCACTCACTTCTAGAGCATGCTCACCTTGCAACCAACCAATCTTATAAGGATAAGGATGTATCATTCTTTTCAAACAAATTTTCCAAACCATCTCCTCAACAACAATGTTATATGTACTACCACCATCCACAATAACCTTGCAAACTTTACTGCTAGACTTACAACAAGTCTTAAAAAAACTAGCTCTCTAATAGTAATCCAATGTCCTCTCACCAACCAATACTCACTGAGCTAGTAAACTCTCTCCTTTCTTAGGTTAACTATCTTGGACTACAACCTCATTCACAATAGTAGTTGTTCTTCCAATCAAGCATTCAAATGATCTATGCCCTTGTTGACCACACTTGAAACAATTACCTTTTAACCCACTTCCACCTATCCTTCTTTTCTATTTACTAGGTTTTGGTTCACCTTATGCATTTGGTTTAGCTTGTGTTGAAAAATCTTGCTTCTCCTCCCCTTTATAACTACCTTGATTCTTCCTCTTTAGCTTCTCTTCTACTCTCAAAGTATATTGATAACCATCATTGACCAAAAAAATATTTATCATACCAACCTCATTCTAAATATTGAATATCAAACCATTAATATACTATGCTACCATCTCTTTTGAAAATTCTCTATGCCTAGATTAAATAGTCAACTTGTAGAACTCTTTGGTGTAATCTTTCATACTCATGTCCTTCTACTTTAGATTCTACAATCTTTTAAACAACTCAAGTTCATAATCAGCAAGAATCAACTATTAGCATGTATGTTGATGCTATGGGGGAGTATTGTAGAACACTAAAATGATGTATAACTATTTTTATCATTGATGAAAACATAGTAATAAGTTAGTAAAAATTGGCACAGTAGCAGACTGTGAATTTTTTATTAAGGATAATACATTGCACATCTGCTCATGCATAGTTACCAACATATACTACAACATGTATGTGATGTGTGGGAAAGTGTGCAAAACCTAAATCAATTGTGTATGAAATTTATTAATGATTTATAGAGAATCGTAGGGAAACAGAGCATTGGAAAAATAATTTCTATTGTATGATCAATATAGCACATTATATTTGGAATGAAGGGTTGCATAGTTAGCTAGAGGTAGTACACTAACCATTGATGATGTCAGCAAGTGCATAGGTACAAAAGTCACACATGTTAAAGTTTGTGTATAATGGTGAGCTGGCAGGATTAATTAAATGTGTATTTCATTTAATTAACTTATAACAAAGTATGGAGCCAACTCAAGGAATTAATATTGAGTGTGGTATAATGGAAAGATGTTTTCCAAGTTTTAGATATCATTATTGGAGATGAAGAAGTAGAGAAGAACTATGAATTACAAAGTAAAGGAGAAAATTAATTTGCTAATGTATGAACTTAAGGGTTACTATTAATGAGTTCAGAGTTCCAAATCTGATTGCATGATCTGAAGGTCAAGAAGTCTGACGTACTAGCTAGAGGAAGAAGTTAAAGATTATTTCACATCTATTATTCTAAAAGGAATAGTACTGAGATCAATTGGTTAGTAGGTTCATTGATCTAATCCTAAAGCTATTTGGATAGTGGGTTCAGCTGCCTTCTACAACTCCTAACAGGGTTGGAATCTCCTAATAGGGAGCCAAAGTCTCCTAACAGGGACTCTTTGTACTAATTGTTGTAACAAACTCCTAATAGGGTCCATTCTCTAACAAGGAATATTCAAATTAGTACATTATTTTTATGGCATCATTCACACTGGTGTTTTCCCATTGATCAAGGGTTTTCCTAGTCAACATATCTGGAGTTATTGTGTATGCACATTTCTTTATGATTTCTATTTACTTGGTTAAATATTTAAGAATTGCTAAAGATTAATATATAACTAATTCACCCCCCCCCCCCCTCTTAGTTATATTGGTGATCTATTATTTCTAACAATTGGTATCAGAGCATCAAGTCCTTGAAGGGAAGTTTAACAACTTTGGGAGATCCATGGTGAATCTATTCAAAAATGAAAGTCCTAGATTTGATTGCAAAAACTATGATATCTAGAATGATAAAATGAAGACTTATCTCTTGTGCATGGGTCTATGATATTGGCATGTAACTTTAGGAGTTGAGAATCCAACTCCAATAATGTGCCAAGATCACATGCAATGCAAATAGCTTGCTGAAGAGAAACCTAGGGAGTAGAGAGCTTGAAGCAAATACCACACAAGAATGTTTCACAATAGGAAATTAGAATTGCTATGTGAAAATGTAAAATGGAATGAATTTAAAATGAGTGAGAGATTTCTTATAAAGGCCTATTGGAAGCTTGTAGAACAAGCTAGAAAGAGGTAGGAGATAAGGTTGACAACTCAACACACATCCACAAAAGGTGGAAAAGATAAGTATGCTAAAGGGAACAAACTCCCATGTTGTCAAAAACTAACCTCAACTAAATGCATTAACCTAAGTAAGCTTAAGCAATAGAATAAATAATTAACAATTAATTAATTATTTACTCTAACACCCCCCCTTAAGTGCAATCTAGGGGAATGCCTTAAGCTCACAAAACAAGGAAAAAATACAAAATGGGTCTCGGCAACGAGGCCATTTTAGGTACCCAAGTACAAAGCAACTAAATGCAACCTCTATAAAATAGGGAAAGAGAGAAAACCACTTGGGAAAAACTCTCCCCCAAAAATAGGTAAAAAGAAACATGCAGAAAAAAACATGAAGTGAAGGAAGGAAGGCCTCAACCAATCCCCCCAAGGACAACTTTCATAACCCCAAGCATTGACCATAGCTGAAGAAAGCGTGGAGATGCAAAAGGCTTAGTGAAGATGTCTGCAACCTGATCGGTGGTAGGAATGTAATCCAATGCAATAACACCATCCTAGATCAACTGACAAATGAAATGCATATGCAACTCAATGTGCTTGGTATGTTGACGTTCCACTAGGTTGAGAGAAATGTGGATGACACTTTGATTATCATACCAAAAAATAGTAGGATGACCAAGAGGAAATCCAAACTCAGTCATCAACTAACAAAGCCATAAAGCCTCCTGACCAACAAGAACTATAGCCCTGTACTCAGCCTCTGTAGATGAAAATGCTCAAGCATGTTGCTTCTTGCACAACCATGTGATGGGACCGGAGCCAAGGGAAAAGAAAAAGCCAGAAGTAGACTTTCGATCATCAACATCATCGGCCCAATCTAAGTCAATGTAGCCAACAATGTGTGGAGTCCCCATAGTGTAATGAATTCCATATATAAGTGTGCCCTAAATGTAGCACAGAATATGCCTGGCAACTTGCAAATTATTCTCATTAAGGTCCTAAGAAAACTAAGAGACTAGGCCAACTGCAAAAGAAAGATCAGGGTGGGTGTGTGTCAGGTACAATAGGCTACCAACCAACTGTTGGTACAAAGTAGTATCCACTGTAGGTAAAGAGCAGGAGGTAGACAAAGTGACACCCAACTAAAATGGTGTAGGAGAAGCCTTACAATCAAGCATGTGAAAGAAACAAAGCATATCAAGAGCATACTTCTGCTGATACACAAAAATGCAAGTAGGAGACTGATGAATTTGAAGACCAAGAAAGTAGTGTAGCAAACCAAGATCGGTCATCTCAAACTAGTCCATCAGTGCATGCTTAACATCCTGGAGCATGGATGATGAACTACCTGTAAGGATAAGATCATCAACATACAAAAAAAGAATCAAAATCTCATCACCAAGATGCTAAATGTACACTGTGGGATTGGAATGGCAACGAGTGAAGCCTATAGATAGCAGAAATGAGTCCATCTTCTTATACAAGGCCCTAGGGGCTTTTTTGAGACCATGCAATAAACATCGAAGCCTACAAACCAAGGTGGGATCCTACACAAAACCTGGAGGCTACTCCATATAAATCTCCTCTGTGATATCACCATGCAAGAAGGCACTCTTCACATCCATCTGATAAACTGACCATCCCTGTGAAGATGCAAGGGATAAGACAAGGCATATAGAATTCATCTTGGTGACAGGGGAAAATGTCTCAAAGTAATCAACACCCTTGACTTTTGAAAAACCCTTTGCAACAAGATGAGCCTTATGCTTATCAATGGAACCATCAGCAACATACTTAGTGTGATAAATCCACTTACAACACACTAGTTTTCCCCCCTTAGGAAGAGAACAAAGATCCCATGTCTAGTTCTTCATCCAAGAAGAATATTCCTCCTCTATTGCACTATCCCATTCTGAATGTCCTATCACCTCTTCAAAAGTTTGAGGATTAGTACTAATAGCATGACTGAGTAGACTAGAACCTGTAGTGTGAGAATGGGTGCAACGAGAAGTGGGTAGGTCACCAGCTAGAGATCCTATAGCCTCAATAGTAGTTCGAGCCCATTTAGGCATTTGGGGAGGATCTTGTGGTGGAGGTATATCGAGATCACCATGATCATCATCATCATTCATGAAATAAAGTGGAGATGAAGAGGGAGTAGTGGGAGCTAGAGGAGGCGCTGGAGGTGAGGAATGAACTGCAGGAGGGCTCTCATCAAATTGGACATCCTGTCGAAATAGGACCTCTCTGGACTCAGGATCAAATAACCTGTAAGCCTTTACATCCTCATAGTAGCCAACAAAAATTAGTTGTCAGCTCTTCGGTTCCATTGCTTTCCTCTAAGCATCAGGTACAAATGCATATGCTATACTCCCAAAAACTCTGAATGACGACACATCAGGCTTGACATGGGACCAAGCCTCCTCAAGAGTCATGTGTTGAAGTGCCTTGTGAGGCATCTAATTCTAAATGTAGTTGGCACAATTGACTGCCTCTACCCAAAAACATGAATCCATGGACCTAGACTAAATCATACAATTTGCCATCTCCCGAAGGGTTCTATTCTTCCTCTTGGCCACACCATTCTGCTGAGGAGTGTAGGGCACTGAAAGCTAATGTTGAAGACCATGCTCAAAACAAAAATCTCTGAAAGCCTGGTTCACATACTCCCCCCTATTTTTCGTGTGTATGCACCGAATAGAAAGCCCAAATTGCTTCTCTACAAATGCCTTAAAAACTTGAAATGAGTCGAAGGCATCAGACTTGTACTTAAGAAAGTACACCCATGTGCATCTAGAGAAGTGATCAATGAATGTAAGACATATCTAGCACATGAAAAAGATGGAGTAGGAAATGACATAAGGTCACTATGAATCAACTCCAAAGGTGCTAAAGCACGAGTGGCTTGTCCATGTGGAAAAGAATCCCTATGTTGCTTACCAAGTGCACATACCTGACAAACACCATCTGGATAGGAAATATGGGGAAGCCCAAGAACAAGTGCCTGTGTGCTGATCTGCTGAAGATATCTGTAATTGATGTGCCCAAAATGTTCATGCCAAAGTTTACTTACTAAATTAAATGTGCAACTAAACATGAACCTGTGTCATCAGAAGACTCAAATCCATCAAATCTGTAGAGGCGTGATGCAAAGTCAACACTCACAGTGGCCACGATCATCTTTGGATCATGAAAGTCCTAAATAACCACATCATGTATTGAGAACTTGACTATCTTCCTAGAGCCAAAGTGGAAAATCTGATAGATAGATAGAAGATTCATCAAAATATCAAGAACACAAAGTACATCCTGAAGAGAGACCTTGGCCAAAGTAATAGTGCTAGAACCCAAAACTAAACGTTGTGAAGAATTCCCAACTACAATTTATGTGGTGGAACAAGGAGCAAGTGAAGTAAGAAACTTAGGAGTGTTTGTTAATTCATGAGAAGCCCCAGAATCAAGAATCCATAAAGGCGATGAAGTCATAGCTCATGCAAAAAGAGCATGACCTTTCTCTATAGGTGGAGATGAAGAATGAAGAGCTAAACTGTGATGCTCCTTCATGGCTTCCTCTAAAGCCTCTAATCATTTCCCACATTTGGAAACTGAATTTCCATCTTTCCCACAAAAGTTGCAGTTCTCAATCAATTTCTTCTTGGTCTTGGAGGTAGACTTACCCGACTTTGAAGAATCTTTACCCTTGGAAGGGTTTGCTAGAGGATTAGCTGGAGGATTATATTTTGATGTGTCTTTCTTCGATTTTCCTTTCTTCTTTAATTTCCCCTTAGAATTTTGAGCAACCAATTCTTGGCTGGAAGAGCCAGAGCCATCCACCTATTGGATCTTTGCATGTTCCCTAGTCAACCTGTCACAAAATGTCTCAAATGTAAGCATCCTATGTTTGTCTCCAAGGGCATCCATGGCAGAGTAGAAAGTAGAAGAAAAGACCTGATACTGCCCCTTCAACTTTGAGAGTATAAAAAATATGCACTCATTATCCATTTTGTTCTTCCCATATCCTTGTAAAATTACACATAGGGATTTGAACTTCATCAGAAAGTCCTCGATGGTGGGAAAGTTGCTTGGTGACAAAGAAGTCAATTCTACATCCAACTGAAGTGCTCAAAACTCATTCACCTATACAAACAAAGTCTAAAATTTCTGCCAATAAGCCCGTGGAGTAGTCAAACCATCCAAGTGAAATAGCGAACTATCTGAAATGTTGAGTACAATAAGTCCGGCTTCATCCATCTTGTTCTTGTGTTGTAGAACCTCAAAAGCACATGTAAGAGCAATCTAATCCTCATCTAGACAAGACCATAAACCTAGTGACATGAGAAGCCTAGTCATTTGTACCTTCTAGGTGTGGCAGTTGTGTGGTGTGAGACAAGTTATAGATGGATCTGCCATTGAGAGAAAGAATAAGATAGAAGTAGAAGGGTCTTAACTAAAGTAAAGACCAGAAAAGAAATACACCCCGCCACAAACATATAAGAATATCTCCCAAATATCACAAAAACAACTATGGAAACCAAAAAACTAGAAAAGAACTTTGATTTTTTGATGCAGAATAAGAGGAAACACAAGCCTCAACTTTGATGCCAAAAATGTGAGCTCAAATGAACTTAGAATCTTACAAAACCAGCACCAATGTCTCTATCTCTAAGTCATCTTTCTGATACTTCTTTCAGATTGGAAAAAGACCTTCGTATGCTCAAGTTATAGCCAAAAAATTGACTATTGCTCCAAAAATGCACCTTACTAGAAAATTACAGGCACTGGCTTAAATTTGACACCCATATGGCCATCACATGACCATCGCCAAAAAATGATGTCAATCACTGAAAGGATGACATCAGCAGATGAAAAGATTATGTCAGCTTGACAAAAAATGATGTCAGCACCGGTGTACAAAAAGATGACATAAGCTCCCAGAAAAGTGACGTTAGCAATGTACAGTCACTGAAAAATGACATTAGTTGTCCAAAAGATGATGTCACTATTGGAGTGGCTACAAGGAACTAGAGTAGTGGAAACTGCCAATGGTAGTGGCACCATGGAGGGAAACCTAGTGGTGCCGCTATTGTCGGTGGCACTACAGCAGGAGTGGTGGCGGAGCTCGGCTGCAGTGGCGCTGAAGCATTCTTTGGGTTAGAGCTGTCGGTGGAGCAGGGTTCACGTGGCTAGTAGATGGCCACTGGGTGGTGCTTTTGTGCTACTATGGTGGCACCTATTTTTATTTTTATTTTTAAAAAAATTTCTTTGTTCGTTCTTACGGCTACCTAGGAGGCCAAGAAATTTCCAAAAAAATGCTTGAAGCCAAAAACAAAAAGTTTTATATGAAACCTGATTGTAAACAGCATTCTGGATCTAATGGCAATGTCTCTTTGGGTTGAAAATGCTCCAAAAATTTTCTCTATCCCTGATTTGAAGAAAAATTGCACAAACAAACTAGGGTTTGTGACTCCAAATTATGGCTTAAAAAATCCTTCAAACAAGAAGCAGCAGGGAGGCTCTGATACCATGTAGCAGTTGAGAATTTGACTTTGATAATCACCTGCAGTGCAAATAGCTTGCTTAAGAGAAACCTAGGGAGCAAAGAGCTTGAAGCAAATACTGCACAAGTATATTTCACAATAGGAAATTAGAATTGCTATGTGAAAATGTAAAATGGAATGAATTTACAATGAGTGAGAGACCGCTTATAAAGGCCTCATGGAAAAGTTAAGTATGCTAAAGGGAACAAACTTTTTTGTTGTCAACAACTAACCTCAACTACATATATTAACCTAAGTAAGATTAAGCAATAGAATAAATAATTAACAATTAATTAATTATTTAGTCTAACAGTAACCAAGACATCAAAAAATATTGCAGAAGAAGACAATCTTGAAACCTGTACTAAGGAATAAAGAGAATTGTTTATATGCAACATAAGGGAAAGAGAAGAAATATTGTTAGCATTACTTGAAAGTGAGTATAGTTAGGTAGAATTACTTAAAACATCTCATGAAATTTAGAAAAAATTAGAGACTAATTAGGAGGGTGATCAACATACAAAAAGGGATAGATTGCAAAATTTGTATTGCACTTTCCAAAATGCTAGAATTATGGAAGATGAATCTATAAGAAGCTATGTTGGGAGAATATCTGAGATTGTTGTAGGAATCACATCTCTTGATGGAAATAAATCTGATGGTGAAGTGATATGGAAGATTCTAAAAATTTTGACACCATCTTCCAAGATAGCACCACAAATGATTTAGCCAATGATACCCTATACTACTAATTTCACCAAAGAGACATTGCTTGGTAGATTGGAAGCTACAAAATTTGATCTGAAATAGTCTAGAGAATTGACAAAAGTTGAGATAGCATTTAGTGCACTAAACATCAAACCTAGTTTAGCAAGGAGCACAAAAGCACAGGGAGACATTGCTAGTAGCAACAAGACCATTGAAGAAAATATCTAAGAGGGAGTAGCTCTTCTTGTGGAAAGAGAAAAGGATGGTAAGAATGTCTTCAAATTTTGGACAAGTAATGAATATGATCATTATGCTTCTAAGTGTCCTTAAAGAGAAAGAAAGTATAAGGGAAGATTCAAGTATAGAAGACCTAGAAATTTTTTATATGCTAATGAAGAAAAAGAAGAGGAATCTGATCAAAACATGAGCGAAGATGAATTAGGATTCATATCTTTAAAGGAGGATGATCTTGATAGAAAAATTAGAGAAGCAAGTGCACAAATCTCACAAGTTGAAAAGAAATATTGGATTATTGATAGTGGTCATTCACATCACATGATAGGTGATATGAGCAAGTTTGTCAAATTCAGGAGCCATGATGGTGGAATTGTTAGAGTAGGGAACAATGTAGCATGTCATATTACAAGAATTGGATCTATTACACTTGATGGTAAAACATACACTGATGATGTCTACTTTGTTGATGGACTAAAGCATAACCTATTGATTGTTGGATAGCTTATGGATAAAGGTTACCAACTATAGTTTGGTAATAACAAATGCATTATCAAAAACAAAGAAGGAAAAATTCTTGGTACTAGCACAAGAACCAGAGGTAATGTATTTTAGTTAAAATCCACTAAAGTAACATGTTTGGTAGCTAATATTGACAACAATTGTCTATGGCATAGGAGAATTTGTCACATTAGCTTTGATAACATTATAAAGACCAGTAATACACTTTTTGTAAGAGATTTACCTAAGATCACTAAGCCCACTGATACTATTTGTAAGGAATGTATTTTGGCCAAGCAAAAGAGAGTCTCATTTCCTAGCAAGTAGTTTTGTACTACACAAAAACTAGAACTAATTCATACAAATCTAATTGGTCTTGCAAGAACAAGAGGATACTATAGAGAAAGGTACTTTATGATTTTTGTTGATGATTTCACTAGAATGATGTGGGTAGCTTTGCTTAAAGAAAAATTAGAAGCATTTGAGAAATTCAAAATATTTAAGAACAAAGTTGAGAATGAATCTAGAGTCAAAATCAAGAGCTTAAGGTTAGATAGAGGAGGAGAATTCACCTCTAGAGAATTCAATATCTATTGTGAAGAGCATCGTATCAAGAGACAACTATCTTCACCCCATACACCTAAGTAGAATGGGATTGCTAAGAGAAGATACAAATAAATTGTTCAAGTAGCAAGGGCTATGTTATTTGAGGATTATGTACCAAAGGCATTTTGGAGAGTAGTAGTCAATACAATAGTATACACACTAAACAGAGTGCAGTTTAGGAAAGGTATGGACAAAATACCTTATGAGTTATGGTTTGGTCACTCACCATCATTCAAGTATTTTAGGATATTTGGAAGCAAATGTTACATCAAAAGAGATGATGAAATTAGTAAGTTTGATCCAAGAAGTGATGAAGGTATGTTTCTTGGCTATTCATTAAAAATTAAATCTTATAGATGTTTCAACTATAGAACAAAAACTATAGTAGGGAGTGCAAACGTTAAAATTGATGAAAAATTTGGCACCAAGTAAATGATAATGGATTATAACTCTAATGGAGATGATTATTTTGGAATGACTAAGAGAAGTAATGAATTATTTTTCAAGACTAACAATGACTTGTAGAATAATATGCAAATCGAAGATGTAAGAGAAGAAAAGAGTATGGTGCCTGAAATAAGAGTTGAAGTGGAAATTCCTACTCCAAATAGGAACATGCTAAGACATCATCTTGCTGACTAGATAATAGGAAGCAAAGGAAAGGGAGTAATGACAAGGAGTAGAATTAATGATGAACTATGTGTGATATCTCAAGCAGAACCAAGAAGCACAGATGAAGCAATCAAAGATGATCATTAGATAAGAGAAATGGAGGAAAAACTTCAGTAAATAATTAAAAATGACACATGGGAATTACTTCCTAGACCTAAGGAAAAAAATGTGATTGGCACAAAATGGATATTTAGAAATAAAATGAATGAACAAGGAGAAGTAATAAGGAATAAAGAAAGACTTGTGTCCAAAGGCTACTCTCAACAAGAAGGAATTGACTATGAGGAAACATATGCACCTGTAGCAAGGATGGAAGTAGTTAGGATGTTCTTGGCATATGCAACAAAAAATAATTTTAAGGTATATCAGATGGATGTTAAATTAGCATTCTTGAATGGAGAACTTGAAGAAGAAGTTTACATTGAACAACTAGAGGGTTTTCCTTTAACACAAGAATAGGTCATGGTCTGTAGACTAAAGAAAGAATTGTATGGATTAAAGCAAGCACCAAGAACTTGGTATGCAAGGTTGGACAAATACTTAAAAAAGCTTGGATTTGTTAAAGGAAAAATAGACAATAACTTGTACTTTAATAAAATAGGAGATGATTCGCTTATAATCATTGTATTTGTTGATGACATCATTTTTGGTGGAAATGGTGAAGCCAATAAAGAATTCTCACAAGACATGAAGAATGAGTTTGAGATGAGCATGATAGGATAAATAAATTCTTCTTAGGACTGTAGATTATTTAGAACAAAGAAGGTATCTTTATCTCTTAGAAAAAGTAGTTAAGAGATTTGTTTAAAAGATTTGGTCTAGAAAATTGTAAACCTGTTGGAACTCGTATGGTAACTAGTCACAATTTATCAAGCAAGGATGAGACACCTACTGTTCAATAAAATAAGTACATATCTATGATTGGATGATTTTAGTATCTGACTCATAGCAGACAAGATATAGCCAATGCAGTCAAAATTGTGGCCAGATTTCAAGATGATCCTAAATAATATCACTATGCAAAAGTAAAAAGGATATTTAGATATCTAAAAGGAACATCAGATTATGGCATTTGGTATGATAGAAGAAATGAATTTACTCTTTGTACTTATATAGATTCTGATTGGGCTAGAGATAGGGATGATAGAAAAAGCACTAGTGGAAGAGCATTTTTCCTTGGAGGAATACTAGTTTCTTGGCTCAATAAGAAGCAAAATTGTACCTAACAAAGTACTATAGATGCCGAGTATGTTGCAGTAGCAAACAATTGTAATCAAGTCATATGGATGAAGCAGATGATGAAGGATATTGGAATTACATTCACAGAACATGTTATCATTTACTGTGATAACACAAGAACTATTAACATGTCCAAGAATCTTGTTTTGCATTCTAAGACTAAACACATTGCCATAAAATATCACATGTTAAGAGAGAAAGTTGCTGAGAAAGAAATTAGACTAGAGTACATTAATACTAAGGAACATATTGTAGACATTTTCACAAAGGCCTTTCCAAAGGATTCATTTGAGTATTTGAGAGGTACTGCTTGGGGTTATGCCCCTACCTAGCTAAGAATAGAAGATACAAAAAGTGCATCAGTCTAGGGTATATAGCACCATTGTTAGAATGAATAGTATGTTGATGCTTCCTTAATGGGGGAGTGTCTATGATGAACAAAGTCATTAAAGGACTCTTGGAAATAGGTAATTAGTGTACAATAGTGTCTTTAGACACTTGTGTTGTTTATAGAACTGTATGCAAAAGTTGTAAAGAAAGAGATCAGCTTGTGGTCATGTTGATAGATTGTTGTATGTTCAATTTTTGTATAATCTTTGACATTGATGTCAATGGGGGAGAAAGTGACATGAAACACATTAGAGAAAGTTTTTACTATGGGGGAGAAGTACAGCAATAAAATATTTGCATGAAGAAACTTGAGTGATGAAGAAACTTGTTGGTATTCTTGGAACTAGATGGTTTTCAACTATGTTGCCATCAATGCCAAAGAGAGATATTGTTAGCATGTATGATAATGCTATGGGAAAGTATTGCAAAACACTGATATGGTGTATAACTGTGTTTTCCATTGATGGCAACATAGAAATAAGTTAGTAAAAATTGGCAGAGTAGCACACTGTGATTTTTGTATTAAGGACAATACATTGTACATCTACTCATGCACAATTATTTGCATATACTACAGTGTGTACGTGACATGTGGGAAAGTGTATAGAACCTAAATTGACTGCATTCAAAATTTATTAATGATTTATAGAGAATCACAAGGAAATAGAACAATGGGAAAATAATTTCTATTATATGATTGACATAGCACATTGTATTTGGAATGAAGGGTTGTGCAATTAACCAGAGGTAGTACACTAACCACTGATGATGTCAATGAGTATGCAAGTATGGAAGTCACATGTGTGAAATTTTGTGTATAATTATGAGCCAAAAGCATTAATTAAATGCGTGTTTCATTTAATTAACTTATAACAAAGTATGCAGCCAACTCAACGAATTAATATTGAGTGTGGTATAGAGGAAAGATTTTTTTTGAGTTTTAGATATCATTATTGGAGATCAATAAGTAGAGAATTATTTTGAATTGTGAAGTAAAGGAGTAGAGTAATCTACTAATGTGTGACCTCAAGGGTTACTATTGATGAGTTCAAAGTTCTAGATATAATTGCATGATCTGAAGGTCAAGAAGTCTGACATACTGGATAGAGGAAGAAGTTAAAGATTATTTCACATTTATTATTCTGAAAGGAATAGTACCAAGATCAATTGGACAGTGGGTTCATTGATCTGACCCTTAAGCTTTTTGGACAACGGGTTCAGCTACCTTCTAAAACTCCTGACAAGGTTGGAATCTCCTAATAGGGATTCAAAGTCTCCTAATAGGGACTCTTTGTACTAAGTGTTGTAACAGACTCCTAATAGGGTCCCTTCTCTAATAAGGAATATTAAAATTCATACATTATTTTGTGGGCATCATTCCCAATGGGATTTTCCCTCTGATTAAGGGTTTCCCTAGTCAACATATCTGGAGTTATTTTGTATGTACATTTCTTTGTGATTTTTGTTTACTTGCTTAAATATTTAAGAATTGATCAAAATTAATATATAAGTGATTAATGCTCCCCCCCTCTTAGTTATATTGGTGATCTATTATTTCTAACATGAACTTAGCATTCAGCTTAGTCACCATCAATCTCCATCTAGCGATCTTCATTTCAACTTCTTCTTCTCTATCTCTTTGTAGTTGCTTCCACCAAAGAGTAGCATGCCCTTTAGCTTAGTTTGTGCTAACCTTACACTGAGTGGATCCTCAATATCCTTAAGCTCAAATTAGTCTTCCAATTCACCAATTCAATCAATCAGGTCTTCAGGATTCAAAGTACCCAAGAAATTAGAAACCTCCATCTTATGCTTCAACTTCAACTAAGATCTAGGTCTAGCAACTGACCAGCCCTATTTCCCATAGGTCTCTCCACATGATCAGTTCTAGCCTCACCACTTGATCCAAAAAATTCAAAGTCTTCAATAGCTTCATCGTAACCATCTTCAGTACTCATATGCCAAGGTACACAACCTAAAGAACTTATAATTTCAGCAATCATGTCACTCTTCATCAATGCCATCTTAGGTTTGAAAGTGGCTTTAACCTCCTCTATTTTAGATCTATAATCTTCTTTAACCTTCTTTGAGATTATTTCTTCCATATCATCACTAAGATCATCTATAGCCCTAGGGTCCAATCTTCTCAGAGGCAACTTCCAATATCTTCACAAACCCTAATAAATCCACTTCACAAAACCCTGGTGCAAACTACCTCAACTTTGACACATGGTCTACACACTCAGGAATAACCTTCACTAGTACCACTTGATGTAGTGAAAGGTAGGAGAATCCCCAAAGGAGATGTTCTACCCCCCAACAAATAACCAGAGAGTAGAAACACAAACAACAAAGAAAGATTGAAGCCAAGTCAGAATGATTTATTCATAGATATAACTAAATACATGCAATGTGTCACATTGTAAGGCCTTCCTGGTTATGGAAAAAATACAAAGAAATTAATAGTTCTACAAGATCCCTCAGGATTCAATCTAAACCCTATCTAGTCTAGATGCACAATCTAGTAGAAAACACCAAGTTCTCAACTTGTGCTCGCAAGCCACCAAGCGATCTCCTTGTTACCCAAGCCTTAGCTACTAGCTCTTTTCAAAATTCACTCCTCTACCACCTCCCCTTCTCCATGATGGATGAATCATGACTAAATAATTAACCACAACCCCTACTTATACCAATCTAAGCCACAAGTCAGCCTAGTATGCTAAAAACTAAATATCCATTACATTAACTACTTGAAGAGCCATAAGTTGGCCTGCAAAAAAAATTAAATATCAAATGCCTTTAAAGGCCTATAGTAATTATTAAATACATCAAAATTAACAACCCAAGAGCCAAATAGGTCCACTCAACCCCACCAAAATCTTGTAATCATGCAGGAAAGCCAACTACCCCAGGATGCTCCCACATCAAGCTAACTTGGCAATCAACAAGAAGGAACTTGTTCTTTACCTTTCTCACCATCTTCAGCCAAGTCATGATCTTCTCCCTTCCTCTCCTTTCTCTATTAGTTTTCAAATGCTCCCACCATAGTGAGGCATGACCTTTCAACCTTGTAACTACAATCTTTACCTTCCTATTATCAGGAGTATTTTCATAGTCAAAGAACTTCTCCATTTCAAAGATCTAATAGAACACAACATTGGTATCCAATTTTCCATCATAAGGAACAACTTCTACAATAGGTTTTTCCCTAGATAATACTCTCAAAAACCTTGCCTCATCTTGATCTTCTTTAGGTTTAGGATTAGAGTTTGGTGTTGTTGTTTCATCATCTTGGTGTTGCTACTTCATCATCACTCATATCATCAAGATGTGTTCCTCTTCTATGAGTTGTCTCTACAACATCTAATATGGCTACAATTTTCTCAATGTATCTACTATGACATTATCAATATTTACTCTACCTTGAACCATCTTTACAATTAAGTTCCTAGAACATCGTAACCCTCTGAAAGTTCTAGGTCAAATCCATACATCTACTACACAAAAATAAAATTAACTTAGGATTCTACATGATCCAATATCTACAAGGATGATCCTCTACTCTGATACCACCTAATGCTGGGAGGGATGAAACAACTAGGGCCAAAGGCATACCCAACTATCCAAACCACCTATGAGAGTAAACATATCAGAAAAAATACACAAATAACAACAACCAAAGAAGATAGAAGAGCCAAAAGTGTCTTATAGATTCATCAAATACATGCCCAACTGCAAGGCCTTCTATGTTATGGCCAACATTTAGATTCGATCCACAATGATAAACTTTACATTCCAACTTACTTCTACTCTTCCTATACTAATTTCTTACCTAAGACTCTACACAAGACCCTATTAAATACACGCATGACCAAAAGTCAGCCTGATGCAAATAAAAACTAATTAAACTCTTACATTAAATTCCCAAACAATCTAGAAGTTGGCTCGTAGCAAATACTAATCAAAAAATAAAATGCAAAGGTCAAATCCTACTAGAAACCACACACAGACAACTCAGCAAACAAAGGACCAAACAAAATGTTGCAACTTGAAGAACTCATAAATCAAAGGAACCCGACAACCAAAGGAACTTGGCAAAAATTCCAAACTTGGCAAGAATATAGAACTCAGAAATGCAAGGCATTGAAACTTGATAGTAACCAATAAAGTCACCAAATATGTGAGATAAAAATTCTACCCAGGATGCTCTTGCATCACAAGTATATTTATTTTTCATCATTCTTAGTTAGACATATTTCTAAAGAATCAAGAAAATTAAGCAAGAATGCACAACAGAATTTAGAGCTTTCTAATGAGAATTGCAAAGTACTTTTCCTTCATTAGTATAAATAAATGAGAAAAATATCAAGAATATAAATGATAATTTTATAAAGAAATTTAATAGTTATAAATAATTGGATATATGTCTAGAAGCTAAAGAATCATATGCCAAATTTTATTTCTCAGATATCAAAGGAGTAGAAGTAGCATCTTGCAAACAATTTTCCTTACTAAGCATAATTGATGTAATAAAAGATGTACAAGACAAGGAATTTGCCAGCCTAAGGAAACACTTTGAAAATTTCATCGCTCTTATATCCAAAAATTTAATTTGAAGACATCAAGCTAGAAGAACAATTTTGACATATATATCTCTTTTTGAGTCACCTTTGTCATTGATGTCAAAGGCAAGGAGACAAGACCTTTATATGAAAATTGTAATGTACTGATGTAAAAAGGAGAAATACATTAGAATATAATGAAAGGGTGGCCAGGGGTGGAGGTGTGGGTAATATTTTTAGAATATGGAAAGGAATATATATGATCCATTCTTTTGAATCTTTTTGTTCACCATTTGAATTGGTTTACAATTTTGAAGTTTTGTAATTTTGTAATTTAGCCAATTTTCCTACATATTTTAATTAATTCCAAAGGAAGAGATTTTTGGAAATGTGGCTATGGATATGTGTTTGGTTTGTCATTTATGGAAAAATATACCTTGTATGAAGAAGTAAAATTGTATTATGAAGTTTTGTATGCTAAGACTTAGAATATTGTCTAAGTGTCACAAAGGAAAATTGCAAATGTTCCTTCTATTTTATTTAGTGCATATCACTATGTTGATAGAAATTATTCAATTGTATATTGTCATTGATGTTACAAAAATGTTATACTCTAATCAAGAACTACTAGTTGGAACTAAGTTCAAAGTACTCTAGTATTAGTTGAGCATAAGTTCAACTAATGAAAGTTCACAATTCATGTGTAAGTTGACTCAAGTCAGTTACCAAAGGAGTTTAATATAAATCAAGCTAGGTCGGTTACCAAGGAAGTTAGTGCGAACAAAGTGAAAAAAATTTAGTAGACCTATAGAAGATTACTTTTATTTATTAGGTGGTTTATAAAAGCTAACTTAGTGGATGGTATTTGTTTATTTGAAAGGGTATTCAAGCCGAATTGACATTAGGTTTCATATATCTAAAAGTTCAAGATGTGGATTGAAATACATAGAAAATGAAAAAAGAAGAAGAAAATAAGATGCAACTAAAGAAGGATATCTAATTTAGAGAAGAGTATCCAAGGAGTTCCAAAGAATATTATAATTAGGGAGTATCTATAGGATAAGCTAGAACAATGATTTGAATTTGCAATCTAGTTTCTTTATCAATCAGGTCAATCATTATTACTTCATAACAATTTTAGTAGTGAAGAAATCTCTCAATTGAATTGACTTAATAGTCATTTTTAAAATCCTCTAAATAGGTGGCATTTCTAGACTGAAATTTCTTAAGACCTCTAAGAGGGCCACTCCTAATAAGGTGCTTTAAATCCTTTAATAGGGTCACACCTAATAATGTGTTTTGTAACCTTTAATAGGTTTGGTTCCTAATAGGGCTCACTTCATAAGAGTGAAAAGTTGTAACTAGTTGCATTGATGGTTTTCCCAAATTGGGCTTCCATGTTAAATCTTTGTGTCTCATGTGTTTACGTTATTTTCTTATTGCTTTATTTTTTCTCAACTAAGTTACTAAAGGTTAATACACATAATTATCTTAAGATCTCTTTTTTAACTGAGTAATATTGAATATTTAGTTATAATTGAGCTATGAGTTAAGAAGAAGTTTGCATTGACATCTAAAGGGTTTTGGATTTTTTTTTGTGGTAACTAATTCACCCCTCCCCTCTCACTTACTCTTATATTTCCAACAATTGGTATTAGATATCTTGGTGCTTATAGGAAAGGTTTCAAGGACCTAAGCTAAAGATCAAGATTTCTCATGGAAGAGAGATTCCTAAGTTCAACAGAGATAAGTTCATAGCATGGTAGGATCTCATACAGCTGCATATGAGAACCATTGGAGATACAAGCCTAAAATTCCTAGAGAACTAGTATATGGAACCTCCTAGGCCTTTGACTATGGATTAGATGGTGGATAAAAATAATCACAACAAAATGATGATTGACATTTCCTCTACCCTCAATTATGATAAATTTGACAAAGTCAAAGATTTTCCCACTAGTCCTGAAATGTGTAATAAGATCCAAAATATCCATGGAGGAGATGAAAATATGAGGAGATCCAAAGTAGAAAGTTTAAGAGGCAACTTTGATTAGATGAATATGAAAACATTGCAAAATACAATGAGAGAATAGAAGCAAGTGTGAGTGCAAGTAGATATTGAGGAGGAAAAATAGAAGATTGAATAGTAGTCAAAAAGATATTAAGAACTCTTCTTCCTATTTATGTAATTAGAGTTTTAGCTATTCAAGAGATGAGATGTGATCCCAAAAGTGATATAACTTTGGGTGCACTAATGGGAAGGTTAGTAGCTTTTCAGTTAGATAACTTTGATAAATATCTTCCTAGATATCACAGCATAGAATCAACATTCAAAGTAAAATGAAATATTGGTAGAAAGGGAGCAAAATCAAAAGGAAAATAGTCTACCAATGAATAAGAAGAAGAATATCATGATGAACTTGAAACCAGTGAAGTCCTACTTGCATGAAGGTTACCAAAAATGAAAAGGTAAATATAAAGGCAAATCTCCATTGACTTTTTTTTCTTGTGAAGAATTTGGTCATGTTAGTGCAAGGTGTCCAAACAAGGAAAGTAAAGATAATATAAAATCTAGCAAGTTCAAAGGCAAGAAAGATTACAATAACTACAAAGAAAAAGGTAAAAAATCTTGTTATATTGCAAAAGATTCTAACAATGATGATGAAGATGAAATTGTATATATGGTTATTAAAGATGAATCAAAGGATGAGGATAATGAAAAAATGGCACTTATTTCTCATGTTAGTAAGAATGACACATGGCTAATATATAGTGGGTATTCTTATCACATAAATGGTTATAAAATTAAGTTTAAACACTAGGAGCACTATGGTGGTGAAAGTGTTAGATTTGGAAATAATGAACGATGTTATGTGAAGGGCAAAGGTTGCATTGCATTTATGGATGGAATAAAATCTGATAATTCTTACTAGGTTAAAGGACTGAGGCATAACCTTCTAAGTGTGGCACAACTAAAAAACATTGGATTCAAGGTAGAATTCATGAATGAGAAGGCCAAGCTTTTGGATGCTAACGAAAACCTAGTTGGAACTGGCAATCAAACTAAAGGCAATTTGTTTTACCTAGAATTCACTGAATCTACATGTTTTCTATCTTAGATGGAGGAGCTCGAGTCACATACTGAGGGAATTGAATTGGCAATAGAGGAGACTAAATTGCAGCTAGTGCAACCCAAGTTGTAGCCAGAGCAACCTAAGCTAGAAATAGTTCTAACCAAGTCTGAGTCTGAGGAATCCACGTTGTAGGTAGAGGAGATATTGAAGACCTTTTGAATGGAAGATTCCAAACTAGTTGGAACATCGATGTCTACTAGACATAAGCTATCCAATAATGATGAGTCAAAAGAGGTAAATTAGATTACCTATAGATTTATCACTAGGAAACTTTAGTATGTTGTTCATACAAGTCTTGATATTGCATTAGTAGTTAGTATAGTCACAAGATTCTCTGCAAATCTCAGAGAAAAACATATGATGGAAATCAAAAGAATTATAAGATATCTCAAAAGTACTTAAGACTATGGTCTATGGTACAAAAAAAGGGGAAACTTCATGTTGAAATCCTTTACTAATGCTGATTGTTGATTAGGATAGAAGCATTGATGATAGGATGAGCTCCAATGGAGGAGAATTCTTTCTTGGAAAATGGTTATTATCTTGGACAAGAAAAAAGTAGAATTACATCTCTTAGTATATAGCAGAAGTAGAATATGTTATTGCAGTAGTTAATTACTCCAACATAATGTGGATCAAGCACTTTTTATCAAGAATGAAGGAAAAAATCAAGGATCTAGTGGTTATCTATTGTGATAACACAAGTGCAATCAATATAGCTAAAAATTGAGTGATGCACACCAAGTAAAAACACATTGCAATCAAGTATCAGTTTCTTAGAGAATTGGTTCAAGATAAAGAGGTTCGATTATAATATGTAAACACAAAGAAGTAGGTTACTAACATATTTACAAAACCATTACCTAAGGATGCATTTTTATATATAAGAGGAAAGATAGGGGTCATTCCTCTATCTAATGCTTACTAGAGTACATATTAGGGATGCATCAACCAAACTACTTTGAAGATCTATCAATTTTATGTAAAGGAGTCAAACCTCATTGCATATGAATCATTTCATTAGGTACATTGTAAAACCACTATGTGAAGTATTTAACATTTGATGTCAAAGTGGGAGAGATTCATGTCTTATATTCATCAAGGGAGAAACTTATGTCATGAGAGAAGAATCAGAGGTAGTAATCTACAAGAGGGAGAACTTGATCTAATAGAGTCTAAAGATAAAATGGTACAGGGAGAATTTTAGAGGGATTTCTCATGGTTGAAGAATTAGAATCAAACTAAGGATATTTAATCCAAAGTTTTCTTTTCTTAATGACATGTTGTGTTGCCATCAATGCTAGAGAGGGAGATAATTGATAATAATTACTCAATTGTATATCATTATTGATGTTACACAAATGTTATACTCTAACAAAGAACTACCAGTTGGAACTAAATTCAAAAGACTCCAGTATCAGTTGAGCATAAGTTCAGATGATGCAAGTTTATGATTCCTATGTACACCAAGTTAGATTAGTTTTCAAAGGAGTTTAGTGTAAATTGAGTTAGGTTGGTTACAAGGGAACCCATTGCTAATCGAGTGACCCAGTTTTAGCCAACCTATAATAGATTAGTTTTATTTGTTTGTTTGTTTATGCAAGTAGACTCAGTGGATGTTATTTTTTATTTGAAAGTGTATTCAAGATGACTTGACATTGGGTTTCATATATATGAAAGGTCAAGAGGTGTATTGAAATAAAGAGAAAGTGAAAAAAATAGAAGAAGATAAGATGAAAATAAAGAAGGATGTTTGATATAGAGCAGAGTATCCAAGCAACAGTGAAGAATATTCTAATTAGAGATGATCCAAATGATAAGCCAGAATAGTGATCTGAATTTGAAATTCAGTTACTTCATCAATCAGGTCAATCATTGTTACTCTAACAATTGTAGTAGTTCTTTGAAGGCACAAAGAAGAGGTAGAATGATTGAGAGAGGAAGTAATTTTGGAAATTGTGGGAAATCAAGAGGAAAATCAAAGGGGAAGAGGTCTCAATCTAGAGGACCGAGAGATTGTTGGTATTGTGGGAAGCTAAGGCATAAGAAGAAAGATTATTGGATGCAAAAGAACAATGAAGGAGATAAACATGACAAGAATAAGGAGGAAAATATGGTACATAAAAAAATTGAAGAGGATGCTTTTCTTCTTTCTTTAGAAAGTGTTGATAATTCTTGGGTTTTAGATTATGGAGCTTCATTTTAGGCTACACCCCATAGACATTATTTTATTGATTATGTATAAGGTTATTTTTGGCTTATTTATTTGGGGGATAATGAACCCTCCTAGATTGTTGGAAAGGAAAATGTTAAGATTAAGTTGCAAA
The DNA here is from genome assembly GCA_028749045.1 of Cupressus sempervirens. Taxonomy (NCBI): domain Eukaryota; kingdom Viridiplantae; phylum Streptophyta; class Pinopsida; order Cupressales; family Cupressaceae; genus Cupressus; species Cupressus sempervirens. The sequence goes on from CM053792.1 coordinate 935,378,123, forward strand.
ATGGGATGTTAGAAATGTTTAGGGGTAATCCCACAATAATGGGTTCCACTTTTTGACAAATTTTGACATTGAAATCAATATTTTTGCAACAAACGTCACATTCAACTGACTATATCTCAAAAACTATAAATAATTTCAAGATGAAATAAACTAATGATTTTGAGTACTCTATTCGTACTTTGTAACCATATTTTTTAATCTGAGAAAAATAATTATTTAGGTTAATTTTTTCATCTCCTTCCAAAAGTGGTACATAATAAAATTCAATATTTTTAAAGAGTGACAATCCGTTTGACACACATAACTCTTTTTCTAGAAATGATGATGACATAATTATTTTTGTGTTAGATTCCTAACATCAATATCCAAAGGATGCATTTGGTTTGATTCATTTTGGTTGAATATTGTATAGTTTATGAATTTTTGAAGTGACACAAATCATAATTCAGACATACGTTCCATTTGACACAAATAATTTGAAGTCAATTTATTAGAAACCTTTTTTTTTTATTGAATAGAAAGGTATCTCAATAAGCTAGTTCCTACATATTTTTCAAAAAAAATTTGACCTAATTTGCTAATTTTCTTGATGTGTCGAAGTTGGTTGATGTTGAATCAGTAATGAACCTATAATGAGTTAAACTCATATTTGAAAGTCTTAATGAATATAATATGTATTACAATTATAGTCATTGGAAAGCTTGCTCCGAGTAGCACTAATTGGCATTTTTAATTTTATAGTAGGAGATTATTTAATCTCAATTTTAGGGGTCAAAAGAGCCAACTTCATTTTTTCTCCAAAAAATAGCACAAAAAATTTGTAATTTGATTCGTTCGCACGAACACAATGTTCATGCGAACTTGTCTAATATGTTCAAGTGAACATATGTTTGCATGCACATATCACAAAAATAATATGACTACTGAAAATATAATTCAAGGTGTTCACATGAACATTTATAATCATTTGTGTTCGCACAAACATTAAAAAAAAGCCAAATTGATCAAGATTTCAAACGAAAAAGTAGAATTTTAATCGCAAAATCATCATTACAAATATGTTCGCACGAACATATTAACAAGGTATGTTCGCACGAACATATTAACAAGGTATGTTTGCACGAACATACCTTATTTATACTTAATATGTTTGCATGAACATACCATGGTTATATGTTCGGGCAAACATGTGTAAAATTTGATATGCAAATTTTTCATTATTTCATGATTTACTTTGTCACCCAAAAGTGGTACCCAGTATTGTGGGTTCACCCTTAGAATAACTAAGAGGGGGGGGGGGGGGGGGGGAGTGAATCATTGTTGCAAGGGCACCTAGGTAGGCTCATGGAATACCTAGGGCTCCTATTCATTTTCCATTTAATGCTGCTAGACACACCACTAGGTGAATAATATGGTTAACCTAGTCCTAGTTTGAGGTAAGTTAAGGTTTAAAAGCCTAATGAGGCCTAGCTGCTCCTAGTTGCATGATTACGTCACAAAGCGTATCTTTGTGTTTTGAAGGGTAAAATGGTCAAATAAGTGTTTGAAGTCCTTTTTACAGTATTTGTATCCATTTAAGTATTTTGGTTAGGTTTGGAAACCTCTAGATAAAGTTTGAGGGTCAAATAGTAAAACATGTAAAAGTTGCTCAAAAATTGTCAATCTTGTCATTGACAAAATTGACAACTTTTTGTTGCATTCAAGAAAATTTTTGGTTGGAGATTGGTAACTATATAAAAATGTTATAGTTGAAGTTGGGATGTGTATTCAAGGCCATACTTGACCTTTTGAAATGGTTGGGAGTTTTTGATATTTGGTTTGTATGAACTGTCGACAAGATGACATTTACAGTTTTATGCTCTTTATGGATCTTGGCATTTATGTGGATTGAGTTTGGAACTATAGTATTTTGAATTTTTAGAGGAGTTATATTTCAGATTATATATAAATTTAGTTTCTTTTTTTTTGTGTATAGTTTAATTTTCTCAACTAAACTATTTTGTTTCTTAGTTGCCTCTTGTTCTAAACTAGACCACTCGGCAAAATGGAGTCATAACTTCGCTTCCCATCATAGGATTTGTACTATCTTTTGAGATTAGGAAGACCAATTCTTGTAAATTCTATATAATGAAGGAGGGGCCCTAGGAAGCAAGGGAATTATTTTTATGGTGATTCCCTAGGTGAGTCAGTGATTCATGGGTAGGGATTGTAGTATGCAGTACAGGTGTTAAGAGTGATTGAATGCTTGAAATGCTTCAATCAAAGGGTGGATTGTGGTAGGAGAATGTGTGAAGAATCCTTGAATCATTAGGTGGTAGTGATGAAGGCCCTAAGGAGGGTAATACTTATTTCTTGTCAAACTAGTCCAATTAACATGGAAACCTTAAATTTTGGCACTAATATAGGTGTTACTATACGGATGCCTTGAGAGATTGAGACCTCATGAAAACTCAAGTTCTTTAAAAAGGGTGTCAAGATCAATGAACATATTACCCCCTTCTTAAAAAAAATTTCCAAGTTATACTATTTTTTCATGATTAGGAGGGATAATTGCTTGTAGCCTTTTGCAAGCAGTTTTGCACAATTTTGGGTGATTCTTGGAACTGATTTCGGATTTCAATTGCAAATTTTGTAGAAAGTCTTTGGAAGTTTCCTAGTGTCTTATGAGATGTTCATATCCTCATTTGGGGTGTTAGTTGTGAAGTTTGTTTTTTTTTGGTTTGAATGATGAGGAAGTAATAAGGCCAAAGAAAACCTAGGGAGTTATAAATGAATGATATTTCTACGTAGTTATTCTTCCCTAGTTGAAGGGACTAGGATCTCATAGATAGGATCCCAAGAAGATTATGGTAAATAGAAATATTACTAGCTCAAGAGAAAGGCCTAACGAGACCCTATGAGAAACTAGGGTGGGATAAAGACTAGTTGTCACATCAGAGTGATATCAGACAAAGTTAAAGACTTAGGGCGAAAGTGTATGTCTGCAGCTACTCGAGAGTCAGTGGGTAAGTCAAGTATGGTGACTAATGCAAAGCTAGCTAAGGAAGTTGATGAGAAAAATGAGAATAATAGAATCCTTGAAGAATCCTTAGTAAAGGTGAAGGTAAAGTTGGATTTAGTTGTCGATGCAGACAAGAAAAAGGAAGACGATAGCAATGTTAGGGAAAGGGGATAGGAAAATAAGATATTGTTCCTAATCCAAACCCTATCTAGAATAAAGAACCTTTCTTGAAGGCAATAAAAGCCCTAGGTGGGAAGGCTTTGGAAGGTGTGCCACGATTTAGTGGGAAGATGGACATAGATGTAGTGATGGATTGGATCGATGGGATGGAGAACCATTTTGAATGTGAAGGGGTGTCAGAGGCAAAAATGATCAAGGTAGCCAAGTCAACACTCAGAGGATCAACATTGACTTGGTGGAAATGTGTCTAAGTTGAGAGGAATAGGATAGACAGGAATCCTATAGTCAATTGTAATGCCATGGTAACAAAAATAAGGGAAAATTTCTTACTAGAGGACTATGAGATTCAACTCCACAAAAGGAGACAATGACTAAAACAAAGAGATTTAGATGCAGCCTCTTATATAGAGGAATTTTACAGATTATACCTTAGATCCAAGAAGAAAGAAAAAGAGCCAATAAAGGTGGCTAGGTACTTGGGTGGTTTAAAATGGAATATTCAAGAGGAGCTAAGCTTATGGACACATACTACTATTCAAAGGTGTCATCAAATAGCCCTAAAAGTGGAAGAGACAACTAGAAAGAAAGGGGAATCTAAATTCAAGGATAGAATCAAGGGCATAAATCAAAGGGGACAAAGAGGAGGTTACCAAGGAAGAGATAATTAGCACAAGAACTAAGGTGAGACCAAGCTCACTAAGAAAACCAATGAAAGAATTCCTAGAGGAGGTTACAATAAACTTATAGCGGTAACCAAGGAGGTTCCAACGAAGGAAGATGATCTAGAAGAAGTAACTCATACTTTTCCAGTATGAAGTGTTACAACTGTGGTCAACTAGACCATCCAACATACTAATTCCCTAAAAAAAATTCTTCTTCAAACCATGACAAGAGAGTGGCCTATGTTCAAGAATACAACTCTAGTGGCAAGGAGAATGAAGTGGATCACATAGAGTCTAGAAAAGGTGAGAACCTTATGTTTAGAAGTGTATTGATCAAGAAACCAACTCTTGATTAGCCTAAGCATATGAGAGCTTTCTTTAGAATTAGATGTAAGATTATTTGAAAGGTATAGAAGGCAATGGTGGATTTAGGCTCTATTGATTACACAATATCAAAGGAGGAAGTTGAGAAACTTAAGTTAAAAAAGATACCTTATGTGAATCCATACAAGGTCACTTGGCTCAATAAGGGTCAAATTATATTGGTCAATGAATAGACTTGGGTTTCATAGCAGGGTACAAGGATAGGTTATTATGTGATATCTTGCCCACGGATGCTTGTCATCTTCTATTAGGTAGACCTTGGTAGTATGATAGGGAGGCAGTATATGATGGGACGAAAAACTCCATATCATTCAAAAAAGGGGACATAACTTTTAAAATCTAGCCTTTATTGGAAGGAGAAGAACCATGGCCCAAGGTGCCTAGTGTGTTCCTATGTAGTGGGAAGGAATTTTTCTAAGATCTCATGGATGATGAGAGCTAAATTTCTATAGTTTTATTTTATTCCAAAGGAGAGGAGAAGATAGTCAAAGAGTCACTACTAATAGAGGTACAAGCATTGCTTGAGAAATATAAAGACATTGTGAGTAATGGTACTGCTACCACTTTACCTCTTAGAAGGGTTATAAGCCATCAAATATACTTTTTTCCTAGTGCATCTTTTCCAAACAAGGAAACATATAAGCTCACCAAAGACCAAAACTTGGAAGTAGCAAGAAAAGTACAAGAACTAGGACTAATTAAGAAGAGCATAAGCCCATGTGCAATTCCTATTGTACTAGCATCCAAGAATGGAGGAAAATGGAGACTATATACAAACTCAAGGGCTATAAATAGGATCATAATCAGGTATACTTCACAAAGTTGGATTTAAAGAGGGGATACCACCAAATTAGGATCAAGGAGGGATATGAATGGAAGACAACATTCAAGACAATAGATGAGCTATATGAGTGGCATGTGGTGCCATTTAGTTGCTATAATGCTCCCAAAAAATTAATGAGGCTCATGAATGAAGTGCTCAAAGACCTTAGTAGAGGATTTGTGGTTATATATCTAGATGATATACTCATCTTCAAAAAGACAAAGGAGGAGCACATCAAACATGTAGAAGCAGTATTGTAGATACTTGATGAGGAGAATCTTTCTATAAACCTTGAGAAGGATGACTTATTCAAGAAAGATCTTGTGTAATTGGAATTTTTGTTGTCAAAGGGGTCATTGAAGATGGGTTAAGAGAAGGTTGCTACTATCCTCAATTGTTCACCACCTACTACATTTACTAAGGTAAGAATTTTTCATAGTCTCTTCTTAGTTTTAAAGGAAGTTAATTATGAATTTTAGTGGCATATGTGCACCTTTTCTGCATAGCATAAAGTGTGCAGACAAGTCTAAGTTCAAGTGGCAATTAGAAGCAAAGAAATCCTTTGAGATCTTAAAGAAGCAAGTAGCTACCGAACCTAGCTTGCAATTACCTAGTTTTGAGGAACTTTTCACCATAGAGTGTAATGCAAGTGGCCTAGAAGTAGGGGGAGTGTTGAGTCAAGAAGGTAGCCTACTAGCATTCTTTAGTAGAAAACTAAGTGAAGCCAAAAATAAATACTCTTCCTATGATGTAGAACTTTATGCCTTAGTTTAGTCTCTTGGGAAGTAGAGGCATTACCTATTGCCCAAAAAAAAAATTGTGTTTACTAATGATCAAGCTCTTAGTTACATCATTACTCAAGAGAAGTTGAGTAATAGACACTTGAAGTGGATGGAGTGTCTCCAAGCTCTCACCTTCATAATCAAGCATAAGAAAGGGCAGATGAACAAGGTGGAAGATGCATTAAGCAGTAGAGTGTTAATAGTCCAAGAAGTTCAGTTGCATAGCATTGGGAATGAGAGCTTCAAGAGTCTCTATAAGGAGGATGAAGATTTTGTAGAGGCATATAAGGTATTTTCTAATTTTGAGAACCATTTCCATAGCAAGTTCTCTAAATTTACCTTACAAAATGAATTGTTATTTAAGGGGAAAAATTATGTGTATGAATGGGACCCATAAGAGAGAACCAATTCAACAAAAACATAATGGGAGTTTAAGTGGACACTTTGGTGTGAGAAAAACTCTAGAACTAGTTCAAAGGTGCTATTATTGGCCTAAACTAGTCAGAGATGTGACTAGTTATGTTGAACAATCTATGGTATGTATTAAAGCAAAGGGTGGAATAAGTAATCCAAGTCTATATCATCCCTTACCAGTCCCAAATAGGCCATGGGAATGTGTGTGCATGGAATTCATAGTAGTTCTTCCAAAGACAAAATAGGGTTATGCTATTATTTATGTGGTTGTTGATAGATTTAGTAAGATGGGGCACTTCATTCCATGTAAGACTACCAATGATGCTAGCCACATTGCACACCTATTCTTTAAGGAGGCTGTAAGGATTCATGGATGTCCATTAAGCATTGTTTCAGATAGAGATGTGAAGTTCATGAGCCACTTTTGGAAGAATTTATGGGTTAGACTTGGTACAAACCTTCCATTTGGTTCAACATAGCATCCTCAAACTGATGGTTAGACTAAGGTGGTTAACAAGGTGTTAGGTAATCTCTTGAGGTTCCTAACTAAGGAGTATGAGAAAATATGGGATGTCATCATTCCCCAAGAAGAGTATCCTTACAATGATAGTAGGAATATGACCACATGCAGAAGACCTTTTGAAATTGTATATGGGATGCATCCAAGGGGTGTATGTGACTTGAGAGATCTTGGAGGAATGGAACAAAGAAGTGGAAATACTGAAATTTTTTCCCAAATCATTAAAGAAATTTAAGAAAAAGTCAAGAAGACTATCCAAGATAATAAACATAAATTGAAAGCCAAGGTGGATGATAGAAGGAAAGACATTTAGTTGTCTATTGGTGATTATTTTATGGTGGATTTGAAAAAATTTAGGTTGCAAAAGAGAATGCCAACTAAACTGAAAATGAAAAGAGTGGGGCCTTGCAAAATCATAGCCAAATATGGTTTCAATTCTTATAAAATTTATTTTCCTTCAGAGTTGGGAATCTTTCATATTTTCAATGTCCAAGATTTGGTTGACTTTAAGGGTACACTACATTACATCAGTCTAGGAGTTAGTGGTGATATGGAGCACCTAGTAGTACCTTAATTAAGCAAGTTGATAGTTGAACAAGTTTTGGACTCTAGAGCTAAGAAGGAAGCTAAGCACAAGGTGTACATGGAGAACCTCATCAAGTGGAAAGAAAATCCATAATCAAAAGCAACTTGGGTTGTTGAGGTAGACTTAAACAAGGCATGCATCCCCCAAGACCTATTGTCCAGAGGAGTGACATAGTTTTCTTTTGTGGGGGACTATGGTGTAGTGGAATCTAGGTAGGGTCATGGAAGACCTAGGAATCCTATGTTATCTTTTCTTGTAGTGGTTCTAGCTACACCACTAGGTGAATAATAGGGCTATCCTAATCTTAGTTTGAGGTAAGTTAAGGTTAGAAAGCCTAATGAGGCCTAGCTCCTCCTAGTTGCATGATTAGATCGCATAGGAATCTTTATGTTTTGAAGGGTAGAATGGAAAAATAAGTGTTTGAAGGTCCTTTTTACATTTTTTGTATCCATTTAAGGATTTTGGTAAGGTTTGGTAACCTTTTGATCAATTTTGAGGGTCAAAAACTAAAAGATGTAAAAGTTGCTTAAAATTTGTTAATGTTGTCATTGACAACTTTTTGTTGCATTTGAGAAAATTTTTGGTTGGATCTTGGTAACTATCTAAAATAGTTATAGCTGGATTTGGGATGTGTATTTAAGGCCATCCTTGACCTTTTAAAAGAGTTGGGAGTTTTACCATTTTGGTGTGCATGGACTATCAACAAGATAATAGTTAAAATTTTATGATCTTTGTGGATCTTGGAATTTACATGGATTGGACTTCAAACTATAGTGTTTCTAATTTTTAGAGGATTTATATTTAATATTCTCTCTAGCTTTATTTTTATTTTTTGTAGGGTTTAAGTTTCATTAATTAATTACTTTGTTTCTTGACTGCCTGTTGTTCTAAACTAGACCACTGGGAAAAATGGAGTCATAACTCCTCTTATGGCCATAGGATGTTGGAAATATGCTCAATTAGATGTCTTGATACTTTTAATTTATGGAAAAATATACTAAGCATTTCATTTATGCATTCACAAATGGAAAATTTTCTATGTAATAGATAGTTTACAGAAGTATAGTGAATAGCTCTTAACAATACGAACGATGCGTAAGGAATTATCTTATGTGCAATTGAGGAAAAGGTTTTTAACATTGTCATCATGATGTGTACTATTGATCATGTGTGTATGACTAGCACGACACAATTTACAGTATGTCTAAATGTGCTAGTATTTAACAGTGTAGAATAGAGCATAGCAAAAAATAGAGTTGTACAACTTGAGGAATTATTTTGTTTTCAAAATTATTACTAATTCATGTCAAGCTAACTATGTGGATATTATTTTATATTACGTCAAGCATGTGAAGAAATGGAAGTTGACTGAGTAACAATTTGTGAATATGCAAGATATAAGTAAAGATCTTATGTTGCACAGAGTAAGTGGAAAAAGTGTGTTGCACAGTGAATGTACGTGATGCACAGATGTTGTGTAAGTTTCATGATTAGATGTGATATGTAAACTATGAAATCTAATGTTAGATCAAAGCAAGTTCAAGTTACAACAACAAGTCAATATTGTATGTATATCTATTTTTTGAAGGAATTGAATTGTATAATTTCATGTTAGGGTAGTGGGCTCTTCTTGCATACATTGTAATTGATCTACCAACTCCTAACAAGGTTGTAGAAACTCCTAATAGGGTTGAGGCTTCTAACAAGGCTTGGTCCTCTAAAAAAGACTCAAGACACTATGTGTACTTCATAGACTCCTAACAGGGTCAATATCCTTAACAGGATCCTATTGTTTAGTGAAACATCTAGTGGGTATCATCACCACAAGGGTTTTCCCTTGGCTAGGGTTTCCCTAGTTTACAAATATATATATATATATATATATATATATATATATATATATATATATATATATATATATATATATATATTAAAGAAAAAGTGGCAAGCCACTATAGTATTTATTAATCTGATTCAACGAGGTCAACTAGGAAAGAATCAGTGAAGAAAACCCAACATCATCCCTAAAGTTTACATGTATGTATATATTAATAGAAAATAATTACAAAAGGTTATCACCCATCTGAAGATAACCCACTCTAAGCTTCTGCATAATATAGATACAATAATTTTGGCAAAAAATAGACTTAAAGCTACAACATAAGAGATACCCCCAATTGAAAAAAAGATAATTTTCAAGATGAACCCTTAAAACATTTCTTTGCAATTCTGCCCAATCTATAAGAACACGAACAAACAAGCCAGAGACCAACAAAGAGAAATCCATAGCCAAATCATGAAACTGAACTATGTATCAGCCAATCTGAATCAGAGTTAGGTACATCGATTGAATCCCAAAGATTATGTTCCAGTGGTTGTGGAGTTATTGCCAATGCATTCAGCTGAGTGGGGGTTGAAACATTAGGATCTGATTGCAAGTAAACCATGGCCATTCAAACTAACAAGATTCATTCCACCACTTGCTCAACCAATAACCATGGATCATAACAATTTCTAATGGAAGGGATTCCTTTCTAAAAATACTCTTATTTCTTTCCCACCAAATAGCCCAAACTACCGAATATAGAACACATTTCCATAGTTTTGCAAACAATGATTTTTGATAAAGAATTGGCCAAGCTTGAAATAGATCCCAGAGATTGTTAGGAAAGGGAGTAGAAAACTTAAGCTTGCTCAAAATAAAGCACCAACATTGATAAGCAAATGAATAAGAAACAAACAAATGATCCACAGTTTTGTCCTATTCCTTACAAAGAACACATTTAAACGGCTTAGCAATTTGTAGTCTATTCAGTCTGTCACTAGCTAAAATCCTATGCTTTAATGCCAGCCATGCGAAACAACTTGCTTTAGGTAGAACTACCAAATTCAAACAAAATGAAAAAGCTCTGGATGTAGGTTTATTCAAATCATTTTGTTGTAGAATTTTGTATCCCTCTTTCATTGAATATTTACCATCCTTAGCTGGAGCCCAAAAAATCTGATCTTGGACATCAGAAAAGTAGACTAATCTTGAATTCAGAACATTTTGAAATTGGTTAATTTCCGAAAATGAAAGAGGAAACTTATTTGGGTCTTTCCAAACTATTTTATTTGAAAATTCAAAAAGATATTCCACATATTGATTCAACTAGGTCCCCCAATGGATTTCCACGACATGAATAATATTCAAAGAAATCCCACTTTTAGATAAGGGAATTAGACCATTCCAGGAATCATTCCAAAAGTTAATACTAAGTCCATTGTTAACTTCCCAGGAAATATAGTCAACTATGATTTTGTGCAAAGCTATCATAAAGTCACAAACAACTCAACCTTTTGGAGGATTAGAAATCGTTAAGACTCTAGAAGGATCATTGTTATCCAGATATTTTTGCTACATAATTTTACACCACATGGACTGAGAGTTAGAATACATGTGCCAAATCAATTTCCCACCAAATGCCTCATTTCTAAATGAAAGATCATGGACTCCTGCCCCTCTGACATTGGAAGTGTGTGACATATCTTGCAAAGAGACAAGTGGAATCTTTCAAGAATCATCAGAGTTACCCGACCAGAGGAAACCTTTGATTAATTTTTGAATTGTAATTAGTACTTTGGATGGAATCTTAAAGATAGCAATAAAATAGTTAGGGATAGCAACTAAAACTAATTTAATCAACAAAATTCTTCCCGCCAATGACAACCATCTAACTTTCCAAGATGCAATTCGACTCTGGATATGCTGAATAACTGAAGACCAATATGAAGATTTATTTGAACCCATGAAAAAAGGAATGACCATATAGACTGAAGGTAAGAAATCTTTTGAAAAGCCCAAGATCTATTTAACTTTTTCAGAAACCAATTTGACAGTATTGAAAAAGTAAATCTTGGATTTCTGAGCATTAACCATCTGACCAGACACTGCTGAATAAAGGTCAAGTGTTTACAAAATATGGTGAGCCTCTTGTAAATTTGACAAGCCAAAAAAAAGAGTATCATCCAAAAAAAGAGAATGTGTAATGGATATGTTTGTACCTAAAATGAGAACTCCTTTCCATTTATTAAGCAAGTGTTGATGTGAGATGGTCTTGCTGAAAGCTTCAGCCATAATAATTAACAGAATTGGAGATAAAGGGTCCCCTTGTCGAATCCCTTGAGTAGAAGTAAAAAAACCCTCAGGCTTCCCATTAATGATCAATGAAAATGAAGCTCCTGAAAGACAAGCCTTAATCCATTTGCACCAATTTTTTGAAAAGCCCATTTTGGCAAGTACTTGCAGTAAGAATTTCCAAAAAACTCTATCATATGCTTTCATCATGTCCAAATTGATGACAAAACTTGAAGTCTTGTTTGAATTAATAGAATGAAGAACTTCATGAGCCACAAGAGCCCCTTCCATGGTTTCCCTTCCCAAAAAAAATCCACCTTGCTTTGGGGAAATAATATGTGGAATAAGATGTTGAATCCTAAGATATATGGCTTTGGTAATAATCTTATAGGATAAGTTGCATAAGGAGATTGGTCTAAAATCCACAAAAGTTTGGGGATCCCTCAATTTTGGAATGATAGAAATATTTGTAGTGTTAAAATATTTCAGCATATATTTAGACCTTCTAGACTCTTCCACAACTGCCCATAAATCCCAACCAATTATATTCCAACAACTTTGATAAAATAGTGCAGAAAAACTATCTGGCCCAGGAGCTTTATCAGGCGAAAAAGAAAAGACAACTTTACATATTTCTTGAATAGTAAAAGGAGCCATCATAATATCATTATCATGTTATGTAACCACTGTAGGAATGGAATCAAGGAGTTCATCAACCTGTGATGCAGTAGGGCAAGGGAAAACATCAGGAGAAAGAAGATTCTTGAAAAATTTGATGCCTTCATTCCTGATAAGATTTTCGTTAGTCAGGAGGGTACCAGAGGCATCTTTGATATGAAAAATTGTATTGTTAGTTCTTTTTTGCTTGGCTGAGTTGTGAAAGAACTTAGTATTTCTATCCCCATCCTGAAGCCATCATTCTTGAGATTTTTGTCTCTAGTACATCTCTTCTCTAGAACACAATTCCTCCCATTGTTCCTGCAAATTCTTTTGAAGATAATATGTTTCTTCATTCATGCCCTCTTGGATAATCTAGTTATAAACTTCTTCAAGCTGATCTTTTACTATGACCTTTTGATGTAACACATTTTTGAAAACTTTTTCGTTCCAAAATTGAATTCAAGACTTGATATGTTTCCATTTCATTGCAAACTTATGCATTTTCCATCCTTCTAATGGAACTTCATTCAATTGTTGTTGAATATTGTGTAAAAAACTTGGATGTCTGAGCAACATGCTTTCAAATTTGAAGGAAGAGTGAAAGCATTGATCAGAAAAATTGTTGTTGCAATTGAGATTTAACAAAATATGAAAATGATCAGATCCTGGAAAAGTAAGGATGTCTAATGAAATATTTGAACAACTCAGCTGCCAATCTTTAGATTAAAGAAATCTATCTAGACAAGCAGCAATATTTACAACCAGATCTCTTATTAGTCCAGGTAAAAACTCCATTATTTCGATTAACATCTATCAAATTGTTATTATCCACGAAAGCATTAAAATCTTGAAGAGTTTTTAATGGGGGGATAATTCCACCAGTTTTTTTCTGATTGATCTAATGGAGCATTGAAATCACCACCAATAACTACTTGCTGCTAATCTTCAATTGAAGGGAATGTGTGATAGACTCCCATAAATAGGCTTTCTCCAAGGTTGATGCAAGTCCATATACATTAATCAGGATAAAAGAAATATCAAATGCAGTTATTTGGATCAACTGCCAATTACTTTCTTATCGAAGAAGCTGAGAGTTAACTGTGAGAGGATTCCAAAAGACTACTAAGCCTCCAGAAGCACCCAAACCTTGCATATGAAATGCTTTCCATTTTTTCCAAGATGCAATTATTTTATCAAAATTATTTTGAGTAAACTTGGTTTCTTGTAATAAAATAATATCTTCCTACAAAGAATCAATAACTTGTCTGATTCTTTGTCTCTTGTTAGAGGCATTTAAGCCTCTGACATTCCATGAGATGATCTTCATTGATGACAAGGAGAACACCTAGTTCTCCTTGTCGATCTTCTAACAACAATAAAACTATCATCCAATGTAGTTTGAATACCTGTAGCGATTTCTTTCTTAATTTTGGAGCCCTTCTATCTACCTCTAGCCTTTGGTAATTTAGTAGGAGGAGTTATTGTAGACGGTGTCTACAAGATAGATAAAGGCTGAACTTTAAAATTATCTTGCATGGGAGAATCTTGAGATTGAGATTGTAGAGGAGACAAAATCGTAGATTTTTGCACTAGTTGATAAATATTGGTCTCTAATCCCATGGAATCTCTGACCACTGAATTAATAATTCCTACATCAGAATCTTGAGAATTAAGAACTCTCTGATTGTTAGAATGTTTAATAAAAGTTAGTTTGTCAAGCATCTGATTAGGAATTAAATTGTTCCAAAAGTGAAATTCTTGAAGCGGATTATCAATCACAGGTGATTTATTGTCCTCATCCTGCAAGCATTCTTCTTTTGCAATATCAAAAATAATAGAGGTAGTAATCTAAGATAAAATTTGATCACAAATAAAATTCAATATGATAGGAGAAGGATAAATGGAAAGACATCATATGGGTTTCCTTAATATTGACAGTGGAAAACTTATGTTCTAAAAGGTGATCAAACTGAAAGGCTTTGCAGATACACATTGTTGGGGATTTGTCAGTGGGTACAAATTTGAGTGCACAATAGTAAAGGAATCCAATAGAGAAGAAGGGGCATATTCCAACATGAGAGATTTACTATTGCAACACACACTCTTGAGAAAAGCAAAGAGCCAAAAAAATTGATGGAGAAAGACTAGGAATGAGTCTGACATAACTTGAGTTGCAGGTGTATTCTCTTCATAAATAGAGATATCTATTGGATAATCTAGATCCTTTTGCATAATAACTACATCAGAAATGATGCTATTCTTCACTAAAATTTTCATACAACAAGCCTTAGGATCTAAACAATGCTCCGGACAGACTTGTAACACATTATCTTGACCAGTATGGCACAAATAGCTGAAATGACCAAGATTATCTTTAAATTTTAGAACCGTAGAAGAATCTTGCACCTTAACTAATTGTATCCATTTTCCCCATTTGGATATGAGAACTATATATTTTCAAAAAAATTCCCAACTTGTTAGCTATGATTTCCAATATCTCAGGATCACAGTACTCCAACGACAAAGAAGGAAAAGAAATCCAATATGGAAAAAAATTGATATGGATATCATTGGGATTAAAATTTGGTATCCGCAACATAGTTTATAATCTGACACCTTGACAAAACCAACCCTTTTGCATATTTACAACATCTCTTTCTCCTTTCGAATTAAAGATAGCAATAAAGAAATTGGATTTAGAATCATGATAAAAATATATCTATAAGTCCAGACTAGAGGTTGAAAGCCTAATTTTTAATATCTAGAAAAGGTAATGAATCAGAGGAAAACTTACCCATGAGAGCTTTCTACTGAAGAGTGGACACCGAATTTTCTAACATTTGGTTTGGAAAAGTGACATGCACCAATTGGTGAGATGAGTAAAGATCTTGATCCAAATTTTGATTCACATTATTCTGGGATTGCTCTTGACTATTATCCTGTAATGTAGATTTATGTGTGACTTGCTGATGACCTTGATCTATCTTACCCAGATCTTTTTTCCTCCAGATCTTATTTGGTTTGAGGGGGCTCTATCCAAATTGGAATCTAGCTTCTAACGAGCAAGACCATTTTGGATCTGAATAGCTTGTATTTGAACAAAATGGCCAAGAGGAGCACCTTGATAGATATCAAATATTGGTTTTTTTTGAACTTCTTCTTATTATGATTCCTTTGTACAAATGTAGATTTATGATGCACCTTTTTTGAATTAATAGACCACTGAAATGAACAAGTCATTGAAGGATTGTTGAGCAATGGATTATCTTATGGAAGAAAATTTGAAAATTGAGGATGTTGTTGATGATGAGATGATTCACCCTTTTCAAAATAAGGAGAGAGCCTAGGTTTAGCAACCATTGGATATTGAGATGTCGTCAGCGATTGATGATCATGAAATCTAGGGTTTAGGAAAAATCGTTTTGCAAGTTGAACAATTACTTTCCCTTTGAAGATTGGGAAATGTTTAAAACCCTATTTGAATTAATATCTCTAAAAGAACATCCATGAAGTGGAAAAGGATTTGATTTGGGATCTATTGGCTGCACAACTGGTGCAGCAGAGAAGATATGACTGAAATCATGATCTCGAGCTAGTTGAACAAAAGGTGTGGATGAAAATATGGAAGAGGGTTCCTAGAAAATAGAATCAGAACCATTTTTTCGAAGCCTATTATGCTCAAAATCCTTGCTCCTACTTGTACCCTTGAAACACTTCTCTATGCATTGAAAACCCTTCCCCATGTGCTCCATCTAATAACTTACCAATACCCCTACACAATTAAGTAATTGTTTTGTAAATGAAATAAAATTTAGTTGATTGATGACCTCCATCTATTAGGTCGGCCTTCCTCTTATGTAATGATTCTAGAATGATCTATGAGCCATTTTGGCAAGTATAAATAGAGACTTTAGGCTTAGAGTTAAGTAAGTTTTTAGAGGGAAATTTTTTTGAGGGGGCAGAACTAAAAGTGTGAATTTGTTGTTGGATCTTTGAATGTGAATGTATTGTAATTGGCCGTAACCCAGAAGGCCTTACAACTGGGCATGTATGAAGATATTTTGATGAATCAATAAAGTATTTTCCTCTCCTCCTCCTTTGGTTGCTGTCCACTTGTGTTTGCTTCCATTGTATTAACTCTTGCAGCATGGTTTGGATAGTTGGATGAGCCCTTGTTAACAAATATTGGTGTTATGAGTTCTCTATGTGTACAGTTATATTTATTTTTTAGCATTATTGGTTTACTTTCATATGCAAGTTATAAAGTAATTAACAATATTCAATTATGGGAAAAAGTTTTTATAATACTGATTCACCCCCCTCCCCTCAATATTATCTATTTCTAAAAATTGGTATTAAAAAAAGTTACTTTGAAGAGGCTTAATAGCTTATCTAAGATGCCAGTGAATATGGAACAACAAGAAAAGAATCTTGAAGAAGCTCTTAAATAGATTGATCTTCTCATTGAAGAGAGAGATATGATTTGAATGATAGATACAAAGTTGAAAAAGTTTACATTGGCAAACTAAAAATGATATTGATGATCAAAAATCTAGCAAGGAACCCTTTGTGTAGACTAGTGACAATGATGATAGAAAAATTCTCAAGAAAGGAAATGAGATCTTGAGACATGAATTGAGAATTGTTGAACTAAAGTTGAGTTTTAAGACTAGTGGCAATAAGAGTGGACCTAATCTAAAATTTGAGAATGTAGACCTAAGATCCCAGCTAATTCAAGTGACATCTAAATTAGATTATATTAAGATAGAGAATTGAAAGTTGGAAAATTACAACATTATTGTGAAACAAGAGTTGACACAAGAAAAACAACAGTGAGAGAAAATTTACACAAGTTCTAGGAAAATTGATGAACATATATTTCATCAAAGACTTTCTTATGAAAAGATAGGCCTTTGATATCTTCTTGGAGAGAAGATAGAAAAGAAAAATGAGATTAGGATAGTACTAGATTCTATCCCATAAATCCCTAAAGAAAAGTTCAAGTGGTCTCATGAAGTTGAGAAAACTCAGAAATTTGATGAACTTAGAAAAACAAAGCAAGTTAAAGAACCTAATAAGCAAGATAGTTCATCTAAAGTGGTATGCCATGAAGTCAAAGGTAGATATTTCATATGCAATAAAATTGTACATATGAAGAAAGATTGTATAGGTAAGTCTTTTAAACCTATTACTAATTTCTATTGTTATAATTGTCATGGTTATGGACATAAGGTAGTAGAATGTAAAAAACCTAAGTTTGTTGATGATATTAAGAATAGTAGAATGTTTAGGCTTACTAACCTTGTAGATAATAGAAGAAGTAGATCTAAGAGTAGATCTAATGATGGAGATAAACATGATGGTGAGATAAAGTAGTTTTTTTGTTACAAATGTAACAATCCTAGACATATTGCAAGGAATTGCAGAGCACCTAAGAGTTAGAATGGGAACAATCAAAGTAGAAATGCACATGTATGTTACTTATGCAATAACTTTGAACAAACAACAAGATTCTATAGAATTGGAAGAAGGAACTTTATCAAGAACCCTAATCATAGAAGGAACAACAATAGGAATGATGGAAGGAATGAAAATGGAGGCAACAATAGTCAGAAAGAAGTAGTCAAGGAAGTTGTTGAGGAATACAAAGAACTATTTGTGAAGGCTTGTAATCCAAAGAGTTCACAAACAATATTGGAAGAGAAATTCTTTGATGCACTTGATGGAAAGTTGAAGTCATAGATTGTTTTTGGCTCAACCTATTTGAATTAAGTTATTGTAGAAGTAGTAGAACATCAGTGGTCAGAAATGGTGTTAAAAACTAAGTTAGAGATTACATAGTTAATAGAAGGTAGAAGATATAGAGAGAAAGCTATAGTTTAGTATGCAAGTCTTGATGTGATCGCAGTAAGAGGGAAGTGTAAGATCAAGGTCATTGGTAAATAGAGATAGTATTCTAAGTTTGTGGTAGATACACATTTATTGTGCAATATGATTTGAAATGATTTAAGGATCATCAACAAGATTTGATGTACCATTTGTTCATGCAAAGTATCTTGATCAAATTGAAGAGTGATTTGATAGCAATTGAAGTGTGAAGCAAGTTTGTGAAGATGAAAGTCGTAGAAGCCCTAAAATAATGAATTTGAGGTATTTTATGGAGTTTTGAATCCATTTTCTTGAAGTATTTATAGTTATAAAGGAATGGACAGTTAAAGAGTGTATGATGTTAGCGATAGACCAATGTATGAGTTCAAGAAACACCCATTTTTTTCTTTATTAGATGATCTTGTAGGTGCATTTTTTCAAGTTTTGGAAAATGCATTGCATGTAGAAGATATAATCATACATTGAAAAATTGAAAGCATAGGTGATGAGGAGATTCATAAGGACTAAGGAGTCATGTGTAATAATGACTTATACCTAAAGTCCAAATATGTGCACCTTGAATATTTGAATTTGGTGAAGTATATGTTCTACACAAAATTTTATAATCATGACTAGAACCAAATTATATTGAGGAGAGTACATGATGATATGTTTTGGTTAGGTGATGCATAGATTGTCATTGAAAATGACATAATCTACAAGATCTTAGGATTTAGAAATTAAGGTTATAATCATGTTAAAGAAAAAAGCTACAAGAATTTGGTATACCTCTAATACCATGTAAGAATTTTCCTTAGGGAAAAATCACCCAAGACTAAGAAGAACAATAACTAGCACAAAATAGACCAATAGAGTATGATCAAAATAACAATATGATATTCAATTTATTGTAATTGATATACAAGTACACTAGGAGTGCCTAGATATAGAGGCCTCTAAGATGCATCTAGAATATCTAGGAGTTAGCAATATGATAAGCCTCATGACTAAGCACATGTCCACTAGGAGTGCATTATCCTCCATTAAGCACAAGAGTTACTGAGATGATGAGAGGATAAGCCTACAAAGGTTTGTCACATAAAATTATGTTATAGACGTCATGTGCTTAATTAAGAGTGAAAAAAACTAAGTTGTCAACATGGCAACTTAGTTGATTATACAAACTCTAGTGATGTAGACACCATGTGCTAAATTAGAGTTGCTTACTCCTATGTTGTCAACAAGACAACTCATATGAGTATGAAAATTCCTAGGTGTCTAACTTAAGAAATAATAAAATAATGCATTTATCCTAAGTAAACTTAATTAAGGTGTAAATAATAATAATGTACACTAACATCCCCCCTTAAGTGCAACTTAGGGGAATGCACTTAAGCTCACAAAAGCTATAATGAAATGCATAATGGGTCCTAACTACTAGGCCAAGTTAGCTACCCAAGCACAAATTTAATGCTGAAATTCAATGAAATCTCTCTACAAATGGAGAAAGATGGAAAACCTCATGGGAAAAATCCTTCTCCAAAAAGAGAGATATGTACAAAATAGAAAGATGTATGTATGGATGGAGTAATCAAGACCCACCCCCCCCCCCCCCCCCCCCAACCACCATTATGACATACATTATGCATATATAATAGAGAGTCCCTTGATGAAATCCCCCCCTTAGTGAAGGATCTAATGATGATGAGTGTCTAAAGACAAAAGGGAATCCAATGTCGAAAAACAACATTTCTCCCTTTAGGAAGAAGAAACACCAAGTATAGGTGCAAATATGCTTCCCACTATGGATAGGAAGATGGAAGAGTGATCCATAATTAGTATTTTTTAGATGCTACCTCTAAATTCTACTTAGATGTTGACAAGTCCTTGATGAGTGTAGATCCCACAAACCAATTTGGTGGATGCCCAAAAGAAGGTGGAAAACAAGGAAGCATGTCAATGTATAACGTTGAATCAAGCTCCGAAGATGATAAAGCATCCTGATAGGAAGATAATGGAGAGAAGCAATGTTGCCTCCCCTCAATGATGTATGCACACCAATGAAAGAAGCTCCTTGATGACTAAAGAAGCTGCACTAGGAAAGCTTAATGATATTCCTCCTTGTAGTAAGAAATGGTGCCATAGGTGTAGTAGAGAACACTCCCCAATTGATAGGAAGAATCCTCAGAAAATATGATGTTTGAGGAAATTGGAATACAATCTCCAAAGACTAATATGACTCCTCATAAGTGAAAGAGTCATTCTCCATCTGCTATAAAGAAATTTCCACAATCATGTCAGAATGATCAAGTGGTTGAGGGTCAGAGTGTGCCCTCACAACAAGTGAAGAAGTCTCCTCAAAAAAGAGAAGATTGATGTCATTGATGATTTCTTCCATGTCTTCAATGTGAGACTCCATGAATAGCCCTATAATGTCTAGAAGGAAGTCATCCCATGAAGTTGAAGTAGGAAGACATGGTATTTCCTATTGCACTAAATCATGATCATCTATGGCTGGAACTAGATCAGTAGAAGCAACAAGAGCATCAAGAGGTGGGATATCATCTAAAGTTGAAGGTACTATAATTGGAGTAACTGAAGATAGAATGTCTTCTAGAAATTGAGGAACCATAGGATCTCCATATGCTTTCCAAAGAGCCATCCAAATGTCATAAGGATAAGTGACCTTGTCAATGACTTCAAAGCAAGAATGAGTGACACTAAAATAAATGATATCTAAGATTTTTTTAATAGGTTGTATATCAATGGTAGAGAGAAGTTCATTGGAACATAGATAAGGAAATACTTCCTTATGCTCTCTTCTAAGATGATCAATTATCAAGCAACTCCATTTCTAATAGTTCCTCTTTGTCAACCTAGGTCTAACACCAAACTGACATGTGAAACAAAACTCCATGAGATCAATGAATGTATGTACCCCCCAAAATGAAAAAATAATCAATCAACCCTCCCTAATGCATGATTTGGCATTTTCTAGGTAGTGTGATTGCAAGAGGCCACTTGCCAATTTTATGCCTTAATGGACTTCTAATTTACTCTTTACAACCTCCTTTTGGAGTCCAAATTTGGAACTAAGCAATGTACAACAATTTTGAAGCAATACAATGTAAAGAGAGGACCTAATTTTGAAAGTGGTATTTTTTCAACACAAGTCTATAATCTGATTACAAATTTGGAAAGTAGATGAAAAATTATGCTCTTTCAAAAATAATGGAACTTGATTATGTGTCTAGATGAGCCCATACTAAGCATTAAAAGTGGCAAAAATTGGGATTTGCAATTTGCAAAAAAAATCAAGAATATAGATCTCAAACATCCTGGCCCAATGTGTAGATCACAAAATTCTACCCCAAAACAAAAAAAATTGCTCAAAAAAAGGAGTTTGTATGAGGGAAGTATCACTATTTAAAAATTACCACTATAATTATGTTTGCTAAATAGCCTTCCTCACACATTCAAAAATCAAATGATTCTAATTTTCACCTTAGATGTCTAATTTCAATGAAATAGAAGTCAACTTGGGGGATTTTTTGACCTTCTAAACATGATGCAAATATCTGATTTGCACCAACAAGCTCCAATATTGTTCTACAAAAAATCTCTCCTCTATAGGCCTGATGGCCAATTTTTTTTTGAAAAATAATGTAGATCTAAGAAATAATGTAGAGAAATTGTAGAGACTAAAATAATAAAAAATGTAGATCTAAAAATTAAATTCAGAGATCTGAAATGATCATACCAAATTTGTAGATTGAGCCTTCGGGTGCTAGTTTACAAAAGAAAATTTGCCTCAATTTTGACTATGGCCCAATATAGGTGAATTTATAGTAAAATTTCATCCAATCAATCCTTTGGATGCAATGGTGAGGTTTGCTTTGGCTGTAGATGCTCCTAATATAGCTATAGATACTCTAGATCTAAATTGAGGTGTCCTCAGAGAGGTAAAGCGAGAATGGTCTTCAATAGCTATGAGCTGACACCTCTATGGCTCTAATACCATGTAAGAATTTGGTATAGCTCTGATACCATGTAATAATTTTCCTTAGGGAAAAATCACCCAAGAGTAAGAAGCATAATAAATAGAACAAAATAGACCAACAGAGTATAGTTAGAATAACAATATGATATTCAATTGATTGTAATCGATATACAAGTACACTAGGAGTGCATGTTTATAAAGGCATCTAAGATGCATGTAAAATGTCTAGGAGTTAGCAATATGATAAGCCTCACAACTAAGAACATGTCCACCAAGAGTGGATTATCCTCCATTAAGCATAAGAGTTAGTGTAATGATGAGAGGATAAGCCTACAAAGGTGTGTCATGTAAAATTATGTTATAGGCACCATGTGCTTAATTAAGAGTGCGAACAACTGTGTTGTCAACATGACAACTTAGTTGATTATGAAAACTCCAATAATGTAGACAGCATGTGCTAAATTAGAGTTGTTTACTCCTATGTTTTCAATAAGACAACTCATATGAGTACGCAAAATCCTAGGTGTCTAACCTAAGAAATAATAAAATAAAGCATTTATCCTAAGTAAACTCAAGTAAAGTGTAAATAATAATTATTTACACTAGTAAAAGCATCAGGAAAATAGTGGAGACAAACCTAAAAAACCATGTTTGACTAAAAAAATGAGGGTTAATCCTATTTAGGATAAAGGAGTCAAATTGTTGACCAAAATCTTTGGGTACAAGTTGTACCAAGGATAAAGGGTAAATTTTTTACCAACTAAATTCCTTCATACAACATATATGATGGCTATTGAAAGGAGAAAAGTAAATTTGTGTGACATTGTCAGAGTACAACTATTGGACAATATTGCAAATATAAAGAAAAAAAAGAGTGCAATATATAGATTGGAGTCCCTATTGACTCATGTGTTATTTTATGTTACTAAGAATTTTCCTTGAGTAATTAATTGGGATAGCAGTGAGTGGGCAATAAAGATTTCAACTCAAAGCTATAGACCATAAACTAAAAAATGTTAGAGACATTGATATTTATAGAATGATGAATAATTTTTAATTTGGGATGAAATTGAGGTATAGGATACCTCCCTCTATGGTAGAGAAGTATAAAGATGATTTGTGCTTCATGGTGGAAAATGACAACACCTGCATGGAAGAAGTGATACCTAGAGTGAAGTTCATTAAGCCTATGGGCTATCAGATGATTGTAGAACTTATTGAAGGGTATGCACAAATCATACTTGAGTCTGAGCAAGACAAAAAATGTCCTAGATGGGGGACATATGATGAAAGGTTAAGGATTGTAGAGTCTGAGATTCACAATAAGGAGAGTAACAAGAAAGTAGAGAAGGAGATAGATTCCATATTTAAGGAATTGAGCATGAACGAGAAGGAATTTAATGAGATAAAAGGAATTACACTAGAGATGAAGGCCAAAGCGTAGATAGAAGAGTTCGCAATAACACCTATAGTAGTAGTAGGACCTTCAGAAACAGTAATGATGGCACAACCATGTGTGCAAGCTCCCATTGCACCATATGTGGCAATTATGCAAGTGAAACCTATAAAAGAAAGCTATGAGCAAGGAAGGAGGAAGTCATAGGTGGAAGCACCTACTCTGTAGAGGAATTCAGGGAAACCAGTGAAGGTTAAACAAGAAGTTTCACCTCAAGAAAGGAAAAGACTAAAGTAGATCAGTAGCAGGCCTAGAAAAAGGAGGAAAACCATGCAAGTGAGAACTTATGAAAGCTCAGATGATGATGATGAAGATAAACCTATTGAGAAAGATGCATAGGAAGCAAAGATAGCCATAGGTAAGAAGGAATGGAAACCAAAGGTAGAGAATCTAAACATGTTGATTATAAATGATGACATTTTTGTTTAGTTGAATAAATTTTATAGCATGTATAGTAGTATGGATAGGAGGAAATTAGAGAATGCCATAATAACACATATGATTCTGAGGAATAAGAGATTTGATAGCATTCAATATAAGACTCTTGAAGACCTATACAATAGGTTGATCTATAGAAAGAGAAGGGTAGTAGAAGAAGATCTAAATATGAGGATCATATCCATAAATAAGTTATGTGATGTTGGATCAAAAGAGGAATTCAAGAAAATTTTGAAGGGTGTTGAGCACTTGCTAAGGAAAAAAGGAAGAGAAATTCTTGTAATGGGAGGCAATTATGAGGAGGTAAGGCAAGAAACAAAGGATACCATACTAAAATATATGTCCTCAATACCTTAGAAGAGTGCACAAGCAAAGGCTGATAGTTCAATATATGTACAAGCGGATACACCTTCTAGTGAAGAGGAAGAGTCAGAAGGGACATAGCAAGCACTATCTCCACCTCACATTTTTATTGGTACTAAATACATGCAAATGAATAGCATGCACATAACTAGGGACATAAAGGAGAATCCATTTGTAGAGTGTGCGGAAAATATTATTTTTAATATCACTAGCTATACTAGTTCTGATGAAGAAGAAGAAGAGAAAAGAAGATGGAAGAAGAAGAAAAGAAATGAAAGGAACATGAAGAGAAGATAAGAAAAGAAAAGAAAAGAAGAGGAAAGAATAATAGGAGAAGAAGAAAATAGAAGAAGAGCAAAAGAAAAAGATAGAAGAAGAAAAGATGAAGAAGAAAGAGGTCAAGGAAAAGAAGAGTGCAAAGGAGCAGATGAAAAAGACTAGTATATCTTTAGTAATATTAGCATCTAGAACATTAGTAGCACTACCTATTCCATCCAATGATGAAGATCAGAAAGAGCTAATGGGCACTTTGAGAAAATTGTTTGAGAAAAAATAAATCTATAAAGTCTTTGGAGAAGACCCTTGCTAAAGTCTTGGAGCACATGAAGAAGAAAGTTTCCAAAACTATAGCAAATCTAGACTTTCAAGCTAAGGAAAATGAGTTGGTGAAGAGCTTTGATGGGGAATTCACAACCTTAACTAAAGTAGTAGGAGCACAAGCACAGACTAATCATGATGCAGTACTATTCAACATAGTGTACATTAATTTGCACAATGATTTGAAGAAACTTGATGGAAACATAAAGGAAATAAGATAGTGTATTGCTGAAGGTAAGATGTTGTATGGATAGTGTGCAATGTCTCACACTTATCTAATTTTGATGCAAAAATCAAAGGCCATATGATTGAGCTTCAGTCACTCACTACAAGATTGCAACAACAAGAGATCAAAATTGAAGATTATGAGAATGAGATTAAGAAGATCCAATATGTTGTTAGAAGCATTAAATTTGAAAAGGAGAACCTAATAAAAATATTCTCTATTCTAAAAGAATATCTAGTACCCAAGGTCATAATTTTGTAGAGGCAATTGGAGGAATGTCTTTCAGCAAAGAATTCCTATGACAATTTCACCTTTACTAACTTAAGAATTCCTATGCACTTTTTTCACTCATCATTATATTACATACAATCAAAGGTAACTAGAAGAAGGAATTTGAAACACTCAAGATTATTTTTGCAGATTGCATATCCAAAATGATGAGCTGATCAATAGCAGGCAACAAGTTTTTGTGATACATTTTTTTTTACACCTTTTCCATTGATGTCAAATTGAGAGTATTATTAGAAGAAAATTATATAGATGTAAATGTATATGTAAGGGGCAGCTTATGTATGTATCAATGTAAATGAGTGATAATGAATGTAATGATCCATCAAAATATGAATAAAATTGTTATGTTTTGAAGGCAATTTGTGTGTAGTTATTTTATTTGTTTTTGTTATGTACGACATAATTTTGGGACTTAGCCAATTTTCTAAAATGTTTCCATTAATGAAAAAGGGGGAGATTTTTGGAAATATGGTTAATTAGATGTCTTGATGCTTGTAATTTATCGTAACATTTACTCAACATTTCATTTATGCATTCAGAGATGGAAAATTGTCTATGTATTGGATAGTTTGTGGGAGTATAGTGAACAAATCTTAATAGTATAGATGATGCATAGAGAATTATCTTATGCATAGTTGATGAAAGTTTTGTAACATTTTCATGATGGTATATACTAGTGTGCATGTGCATGGGATCAGTACAATTTAAGTTACAATAAGTCTAATTATGTTGGTATTTAATAGTGTAAAAAAGAGCATAGCAGAAAACTGAGTTGTACAGCTTTAGGAATTATTTTGGTTTCAAAATAATTACTGTCATTTTAATCTAACTATTTGGATATTATTTTATATTATGTCAGGTGTGTGAAGACATGAAAGCTGACTAAGAAATAATTTATTAATATGCAAGATATAATTAAAGATCTCATGTTGCATAGATAAGTGGAAAAAATGTGTTGCGCAATGAATGTATGTCATGTACAAATATTGTGGAAGTTGCATGATTAGATGTGACATGTGAACTATGAAATCTGATGTTAGATCATAACAAGTGGGGGTTACAAAAGAAAGCTAGTATTGTATGTATATCTATTTTATGAAGGAACTAAATTGTATAATTGCATGTTAGGGAAGTGGGTTCTTCTTGCATACATTGTAATTGATCTACCAACTCCCAATAGAGTTGTGTTGTAGTGAATCCTAATAGTATTGAGGCTTCTAAAAAGGCCTATTCCTCTAACAAGGACTCAAGAAACAATATGTACTTCATAGACTCCTAACAGGGTCAATATCCTTAACATGATCCTATTGTTTAGTGAATCATCTACTAGGTATCATCCCCACCAAGGTGTTCCCTTGGCCAAGGTTTTCCTAGTTAGAAAATAATGGTGTTATGATTTCTTTATGTGTATTGTTATATTTACTATTTAGCATTGTTGGTTTACTTTCATATATAAGTTATAAAGTAATTAATAATAATTAGTTGCGGGAAAAAGTTTGTAGAATACTCACGCCCTCCTCTTAGTGTTATCTATTTCTAACATAGGATCTATATGGTTTGTTGTGATTATCAAGATGACTCCTTGTACATTTTTCATAGTAAAGGAGTGCCTCTAGAAGAAATTGAAGTGTTTTTGTGGTGATGCCCTAAGCGAGCCAGTGATGCATGGCTAGGGATCATAGTATGTAGCAGAGGTGTTAGGAGTGATTGAATGTGTTAAATGCTTCAATAATAGGGTGGATTATGGTAGGAGAATGTTTGGAGAATTCAAAACTTAGTGGATGGTAGTTATTAAGGCCTTAAGGAGGGTAATACTTATTTCTTGTCAGACTAGTCCAATTACCTTGGAAACCCTTATTTTTAGGCATTGATATATGTAGTACCATATAGATTCCTTGAGAGATTGGGACCTCATTAATCCTTAAGTTCTCTGAAAATGGTGTTAGGATCAATGAATAAATTACCCCCTCATTAAGCACATTTCCAAGTTATTATATTTTTTCATTATTAGGAGGGCTAATTACTTGTAACCTTTTGTAAGAAATTTTGTACAATTTTTGGTGTTTCTTGGAACTCATTTAGGGTTTCAATTCCAAATGTGGTAGCAAGTATTGGGAAGTGTCCTAGTGTCTTATAAGATAAATTTGGGTTGTTTGTGGTGTGAATGAAGAGGAAGCAATAAGGCCAAAGCAAGCATAGGGAGTTGTAAATGAATGATTGTTCTACCTAGTTGTTGTGCACTAGTCAAAGGGACTAGAATCTCATTGATATAATCCTAAGAAGAGTAGGGTGACTAGAAAACCTACTAGTACAAGGGAAAGGCCTAAGGAGACCCTAGGAGAAAATAGGGAAGGATAAATACTTGTTTTTACATCAATTAGTTACTCAAGGTCTATATGTACCACTTGAACAATCAAACATTAAACACTTCATTATTCTACTTATCCTATTATTGGGCAGTCTTTTTACTATTAAACTATCAAAAACATAACTTGTATTAGATAGTGAAAACATTATCAAATGTAAAAATTCATAAAACATTCATCATAGTTTGACACTAGGAATTTTATGTGGAAACTCAATTGGGGAAAAACCACCAGCAACATGTCACTCTTTTTTACTCTTTCAAAGTGAGCTCTATTAGGAACCAACCTTGTTAAATGTTACAATACAGACTATTAAATGTGACCTAGTTAGAGGATTTAATCAACCTATTAGGAGTGGCCTTGTAAGACTAATTTGATCATTCCATTTAGAATATCACCTAGTTAAAGGATTTGCATAGATAGTTAAGTCTTCAAATGACTATTAGGTCAACCTCTGTTAAAAGTATTTCAATAAAAATTGTTTACAATTATATGAAAGAGAATAGTAGGTTTGATCTATGTGATTACAACTCACTTTTTCTAGTTCAAATCTCTATTTGGTCCTTATGTTGGTTCATTGATAAGCCTTCCATTGTCATCTTTGATCTTGATCTACTTGGACACGGTTCAAGCAATCAGTCCACTCTTCTCATCAACACTTAAGCCTTCTTCTCTAATTCTTCTATCAACAAAAAAATCATATCTACAAGCTTTCTGCTTTAGCTTCACATTCATACTTGTGTGTGTTCCTAATCAACCTTGCTCTGTATGTCTATCTTCACATACAAACTCACTTATGCATACATTGTCTGGGCTCGGTTGGGCTTGACTAGACATGACACCAAATGACCAGTTCTCTACCTCTTTAAATAGGAAATTCATTCTTTACCATTTTCTACATCCACCATAGATTTTAGATTTTACGATTAGATTCAACTCAATTCAATGTATGTGTCCATTGTCTTGATCATCTGCTAGGAACTTCTCTAGAAACCATTGGTTTGCTCTCTGCCTTATCATCTTCTTGAATTTAATGATCCAAAAAATTCAATCTTACCTTCAACACATTTTACATCTCCCAAGAAATCAACTAAATCAGTTTGATCTTACAATTTCCTTGAATTTGTTCTCTTATGTCACTCGGTGATTTCTAAACTTTAATACTTGATCAACACTGAAATACTCAGTCATTGTAAATCTTTTCTGGCTCGATATCAACTACCTTTCTCAGCCAACACTATATTTTCCCACCACTAACTATAGCTCAATTGACACTAGCATTACTTGGTACTCCTTAGTATTTTACTCTTTTGCTCAGCTTAGCTTATCTTTCTTGACATAAACAATTACTTTTCTTTATCAAAGTCTATCTAATCAAATGTCCATTGTAACTTCATTTTCATAACTTCAACCTTTCATCTAGGTGCTATAGTTATGAGTAACTTCTCAAATCTTCTTCATCAATCAAAATAGATATGACATTTAGATTAGGTAGTAATATGTCTCATCCATTTCTTTGACATAAATGAATAAAAAAAATTGAACTCTAATTGTAAATTTTCAACATGGGATTCATTGGCTACTACAAGAGGTAAGACACATTCCAAGACTGAGTAGAAACTTAATTTTAGTAGGGCAGCTCCATGATGATGGTTGTGTAGTTACTCTTAATTATAAAAATTGGAAGGTCTGAAAAGGCTCCCTTGTACAAGAAAAAGGTGTTAAAGTAGGAAAATCTTATACCTTTTTACAAGTCATATTGTTCCTTCTACTTTGATTATTTTATAGAAAAACTAATGTTTAAGGATAGTTAATGCAGTTGAGTAGGGACAAAAAATAGTTTCTATACATTCTGGTACAATGCTATGGCTCTACAAACCTAGGCACATCAGTGATAAAGGTATGAAATTATTTCATTCAAAGAAAGTTTAACAATGTTTGAAATGTGTTAACATGGATTTTTATGAAAGTTGTTTGTATGGAAACCAAAAGAGAGTTATTTTTGTGAAGAGTGGGAATGGAAATAATGAGGATTTATGGTTCATGTATACAAATGTATGGTGACCAACTTCGGTATCTTCCATTGATGGATTTCATTATTATGTTTCAATTATTTATGATGCAACTAAAAAATTATGGATTTATTTCCTTAGAAAATAATCTGATGTATTTCAAACTTTTAAGAAATGAAAATGCTTGGTAGAGAATGAGACTGATAAAAATCTCAAATGTCTCAAATCTGACAATGGTGGTGAGTATTGCAGTAAAGAATTTCAATATTATTACTCCACTAATGGTATTCATAGATAGAAAACTATTCCAAGGACTCTACACAAAAATGGAGTGGCTAAGTGCATGAACATGAAAATAATGGAGCGTGCAAGGAGCATGTGGTTGCATGTTGGGTTGCCCTTAAACATTTGGGTGCAGGGTATCAATACTACTATATACTTGATTAAT
This sequence comes from Cupressus sempervirens, assembly GCA_028749045.1. NCBI lineage: Eukaryota > Viridiplantae > Streptophyta > Pinopsida > Cupressales > Cupressaceae > Cupressus > Cupressus sempervirens. The sequence continues at coordinate 935,408,317 of CM053792.1, forward strand.
AAAGGTTCCTCTACTCCTTTGCACTTTGGTATTCTAGAGGAAGCATGGACTGGTAAGAAGGTGAGTTATTATTTTCTTAGAACCTTTGGTTGTGAAACATTTACACATATAGACTCTGAAAATAGAACAAGATTGGAAGCTAAGTCAAAAAAATATGTATTTGTTGGATTTGGCATTGATTCTTTTGTTTATAGGCTTTGGGATTTTTTAAATTGTTTAATTGTAAGAAGTAGGGATGTCATATACAATGAGAAAGTGTTGGATAAATATTTACTATAGCAGCATGGGATGAAAGAAAATTATTATGTAGTGCTAGATGATACTATAAAAGATGATGTTTTAGTAGTTCCTCATGCTCCACAACAACTGCACAAATAAATACCACACACCCTAGTGAATATTAGATGGTCAAAAAGCCTAAGTAGACCTCCAAAAATATTATCTCCCTCTTTGTATTCTATCTTACTAATAGATACTGGTGAACCTGAATGTTATGATGAAGTTGTGCAAGTAGATACAAAAATTTAGTGGGACTCTACAATGAACAAAGAAATGGAATCCTTGCTGAAAAATAAGACTTGGGATTTATGTAAGTTGGCTATAGGTAAAAGGGCTTTACAAAATAAATGTGTTTATAGATTGAAAGAAGAGGGACAAGGTAAGAAAATATTTAAACTCAGGTTAGTTGTAAAAGGATTTGCACATAAAAAGGGCACTGATTTTGATGAGATACTTTATGTTGTTGTTAAAATGAGTTTTATTCATATTGTCTTAAGTATTGTGGCTATTGAAGATTTGCATTTGGATTAGCTTTATGCTAAAATAGGCTTTATTCATGAGGATTTGGATGAATAGATATATATGGCATAGCCATAGGGATTTGAGGTCAAAGGTGAAGAGAACTTAGTGTGCTAATTGAAGAAAAGTTTATATGGCTTGAAGTAAGCACCTCAGTAATGGTATCTTAGTTTTGGTAGTTTTATGCATAATCATGGTTATAATCAATGTCATTCTAATCATATTTTTTTATTCTTAGACGTTAGATGATGGAAACTACATTATTTTATGTTTATATGTTTATTATATGCTTGTTTTTGGGTTTAATATGGATCACATTAAGGGGTTAAAATAATAGTTAGCACATTAATTTTATATCAAGGATTTGGGGCCACCAAAACAAATTCTTGGTATGAAGATTTGTAGAGATAGGGAAAATAGAAAATTAACTTTATCTAAGGTTGATTATATTGTGAAGGTGTTGAAAATTTCTCTATGGAGAACAACAATGTTGTTTGCACACCTTTACCTAGTCATTTGAAGATGATTAAGGAGATTTGTCCAAAGAAATAAGAAGAGGAGGATAAGATGTGCATGGTAACCTATGTTTTAGTTGTAGGAAGCTTGATGTATGATATGGTATATACTAGGCCAAATATTGCACATGCAGTGGGAGTTGTTAGAAGGTATATTACTCATCAAGGAATTCAGCATTGGAATAAAGTCAAATGGACTCATAGATGTTTGAGAGGAACATATAGAAAGTGTTTACATTTTGGGGTCTCTACTACTGATCTACAGGGCTATATTGACTTAGATTTGGCAAGCGATATTGATACCAAGTAGAGTACTATATGTTAAATTTATTGTTGGTGGGACAAGAATGAGTTGGATTTCTCAGTTGCAGAAGGTGAATGCTTTATCCACCATAGAGATGGAGTATGTAGCTACTATGGAGGAAACCAAGGAGATGATATGGCTTCATTTCTTCATGGAAGAATTGGAACACCCTTTGAGGGATAATTATTTGTTCACAAATAGCTAGAGTATCATTCATTGTGCCATGAATCCTATTGTACATTAAAAGACAAAACACATACAATTGTGGTAACATTTCATTTGGTAAGTTTTGGATGATGGAAAATTAAAGATGGAGAAGATACATATAGATGATAATCTAATAGATATGTTTATCAAGGTAGTAACAAGGGAGAAACTAAAATCCTCTTCAGCTTTGGTTGATCTTCTAGATTGAATAGGATAAAATGACAATAGATTCCAATGAGAGGTACAGGTTTAACGGTGCTATGATCAGTCTCCAAGTGAGAGGTTATTATTGTGGAGTTTGATTAGTCTCCAAGTGGGAGATTACTATGATTTGGAGCCTTATCCAAATTGGGGGTTTATTTAGTGTAGTTTATCCCCAGATCATTTCTATAAGAGTATGGGGGCAACACCCCCTAGATGGGATCAAGGGATAATGCCCCAGATCTCCATATCATAGTATAGGGTGGGGTTGAGGGGCAATGCCCTTTTGGGATTTTTTAGAGGTGGCATCCCTAAAGCAAAAAGTGACCTTATATTGTGAAATGTATCAGCTACTATTTTTCCTATTGGATGACTTATTCTACCCCTAATTTTGTAAGTGAAAAAAGCTTCTATAAAATAGCTTAGGGTTAGGGATTTTAGTATGTAGGATAATATTTTATGTGTCAAGATTGTGTTGTAAGGGATTGCAGATTGTAATCACTCAATAAAAATAATATTGGACTTTTTGTTGGTGGATGTAGCCCAGAGATTGGCTAAACCATGTTAAATCCTTGTATCTTGTGTTCTCATTTGTGTGCTTTATTGTTTTTTAATATTGGTTATATCTTCATGTCACTGTTATTTATGTCCTTGGTTAGTCCTTACATAGTGTTAATGTGATTTATAATGCTAGTACATAGAATTATTTGATATAAATAGATAATATTGAGGGGGGGTTGAATCAGTATTCTATAAAAATTTTCCCACAACTAAATATTGTTAATTGCTTTATAACTTACATATGAAATTAAACCAAGAATGTTGAACAGTAAATATAGCCATACACATAGAAAACTCATAACATCATTATTTGTTAACTAGGGAAACCCTAACCAAGGGAAACACCTAGTGGGGATGATACCCTCAAGATAATTCACTAAAGAGAAGTATCCTATTAAGGATATTGACCCTACTAGGAGTCTATGAAGTACATATAGTGCCTTGAGTCCTTGTCAAAAGCCTAAACTCTATTAGGAGTTACTTCAACCCTATTAGGAGGTGCTTAAACCCTATTAGGAGTTGGTAGATGAAATAAAATGCATGCAAGAAGAGCCCACTGGCCTTATATGAATTTATACAGTTAAGTTCTTCATAAGAATAGATATACATACAATACTTTCTTACTATTGTAATTCACACTTTCTCTAATCATACATCAAATCTTGCTTCACATAAGGCTTATATATCATTAAAACTATCTATACAATATTTTTCCTATCATATATCATCACATCAACTTCCTATTCTTTGCCCAAGATAATATCTCTACTTATATTTCAAAAATTAACAATAGTTCTGCTCTGTGAAATACCTATATTGGTATTTCAATTGTAACTTGTGTCATACTCTCCATACACATCTACACACTTAACCATGTCATCATGAAATTTTTATAGACATACCCTCAACTGGGAATAATCTAATTAAAAATGTGTCATCTATACACATCATATATGTCTTTGTGCTTCTGCTAACTATCTAACACCTAGACAATTTTCTAATTGTAAATGCATAAATAAAATATTGATTATTTGTTGCCATAAATGACAACACTCAAGACATCTTACTAACCATATTTTCAATAATCACCCCATTTGACATTGGTAGCAACATTTAGAAAAATTGGCTAAGTCCCAAAATGATGTCATACAAAAACAAAACAAATAAAAGTAACTACATAAAATTGCCTTCAAAACATAACAATTTTATTCATGTTTTGATGGATCATTACATTCCTTATCACTCCTCAAATTGACATAAGTATACTACCCCTTTCATATAAATTAAAATCATACAATTTTCCTTACATATTAATACTCCCCCTTTGACATCAATTGAAAAGGTGTCAAAAGCTGTATACAAAAATTGGGTGGCCTGCTACTGGTCAACTTAATATTTTGGAAAAAGCAATCTGCATATACAAATTTTAGTCTTTCCTCTTCCTTCTTTCAATTCTCCTTTACTATAATAGAAAATACTAATTAGTTTGAAAAGTGCATAAGATGCCACTTCAACTATGCTCAAGTCAATATAAGAAAGTTCATCATAGCAAATCTTTGAGGCAAGACACTCCTCCAGTTGCTTCTACAAAATATTGATATTAGGTGACAAGATTTCTCTAAGAGTAGATAACCTCTTTACTACGTTTTATTTATTAGACTCCAAACCTTTAATAAGATTATGGATCTTCTACACTTATGTTCCTGAATCTTCAATGTTGGCCTCAAGGAGCCATATCTTTATAGTGAGTGTGTCAAGATCACTCATTCGACCATTTATCTAATTCTAACAATCTATTAGGTAATTTTTTGATAGCATGCACTATCCATGCAATTTCTTACCTTCATCAATGTGTTTTCTCAACTCCTTGATACACACATCAAATTCCTTTAAATCATTCCTTACATTTGTGTACATTGTATCAAAAAGTGTTGCATCATGCTTCACGTGTGCTTGTGTTGAGGCTAACTCAAATAATGTTATGAATTCCTCATCAAAGGTCTTCACCAATTCCTTAGCCTTTGACTGCAAGTATGTATTAACTATAATTGTATTAACTATCTTCTACATCATCTCTAAGACTTTAGTTAGAGTCTTCTCTAGAGACTTCGTAGATTTATTCTTCTCAAACAATTTTCTCAATGAGCTCATCAATCCATTTTGATCACCATCAACACCATATAATGCTAACAATACTTTAATTATTGATGGGTTAGTTGTTGGTGTTGCAATAGGTATAACTATTATGGCTACATAAGGTATGTTAGCCTCATGTTGAAACACTACCTTGCCAATGTCTAACTCCACATGTTTCAAAATAGGAAAGAATGTTGATTCTTGCATTACAATCATCCACTTCTGCTTAAGTTCATAAACTTCTTTTGTTTTCTTCCATTTTTTATTTCTCTTGATTCTTCTTTCTTTCTTCTTCTTCTTCTTCTTTTTCATTCTCTTCTTTTATCTTTTCTTCTTCTTTCTTCTTCTCCCTATCCTATTTCTTCTTTTCATTTTCTTCTTCTTCATAATCAGAGCTTGAGTTAGTTGTGATATTGCCAACAATGGATGTTTCATACCCTACAAATGGGTTTTCCTTTGTATCCATTGTCATTTGTGTATTTTCCACTGGCATGGATTTAGTACCCATACCAATGTGCAGTGGTGAGGGCACTTGTAATATAGAAATAGATACCAATTCTTGGGTATGTGCAAGATCATGTTGTGCCAAAAAGTGGTGATTTGAAAAATATGTAGTTCTGAAATACCTAAAAGCATTTCAAAATATATTCCAACTTTTTTCCACCCATCCTGATACCAAACCAAAAAATTAATACTTTTATAAGGCCTAGTATATCTTTAGATACCAACCCTACATGATCAACTTTAAAAACATCCCAAAAAATGTGTTTTTAGCCTATTCTTTTATATTTTTTACTTCAAACATCTATCTCACAACTTTTTTTCATCCAAATTTGATGAAATGAAAAGGGTCTCTTAAGAATGTTCTTATCTTTCTATAAATGTAATGCCTATCAAATTACAAGTTCAATAAGTAATTGTTATTTATTTTCTAATAGAGTTATGTATAAAGTGTTGATTGACATACTGACTAAAAAATAATTATAACTTTCAAAAAGTACAACATTTTTGAAATCCAAAAGATGCATCACATTCTATGCTTCTTCTACTATAAGGTAAAAAATTAAATTTTACATATTTTTGAATCAGTTAAGGTGGTTAAACACGATAGTTTTTTAATTCTAAAAATACTATAGTATAAAATTCATAATTATTTATTTATTTAGAATTAAAATACCCAAAAATAAGCATCATATATGGGAATGATTCTACTTCTTATATCTAGAATCTTATTAAAAAATAGTATCATTTGATTTTGATTAAGGTGGTCAGACACCCATCTACTTCTTATTTTTGTCCTAAACATTTTTTACTATTGCATTAAAATAAAAAATTTGACCAATCAATTTTAATTTATTTTTTAGACAAGGCCTACTATTTTAGAGACTAAACTCAATTTCCTAGCAATTCTTTTCTCTCAACTTTTTGATAGAAAATTCATAACAAGTTTAAAATTGGATGTCAAGTTGACATAACCTTGAGTTTTTTATTTTTCATTACCACTTAAAGGTATAGTTTGGTTGACCATATTCATATACATACCTTTCTCTAATACCAATTGTTAGAAATAGATAATACTAATAGGGGAGGTGAATCAATATTCTACAAACTTTTCCCCACAAATGAATATTGTTAATTACTTTATAACTTGTGTGTGAAAGTAAACCAACGATGTTGAATAGTAAATATAACCATACACATAGATAACTTATAACACCATTATTTTTTAACTAGGGAAACCCTATCCAAGGTAAAAGTTCAGTGGGGACCATATCCACAAGATGATTAACTAAACAAAAGAATCCTACTAAGGATATTGACCCTATTAGGAGTCTATGAAGTACATATAGTGTCTTCAGTCCTTATTAGAGGACTAGGCCATGTTATAAGCCTCAACCCTATTAGGAGTTGGTAGATCAAATACAATATATGCAAGAAGAGCCCACTACCCTAAATTACAATTATACAATTAAGTTCTTCACAAGAGTAGATATACTTACAATACTTTCTTATTGTTGTAATTCACACTTTTTTTTATCATACATCAGATCTTGCATCAGATAAGGGTCAAAAGTGTTTCAAGATGTTCATACAATAGTTCTCATTTCATATGTCATCACTTCAACTTCACATTCTTTGTGCAAGATAAGATCTCTACTTATACTTCACAAATTAATAATATCTACTTAGTCTACCTTCATGTCTTCACATGCTTGATATAATATAAAATAACTTATGGATTAATATCTACAAAGTTGGCTCATCATGACTTAGTAATTATTTTGTTACCAAAATAATTCCTTAAGTCATACAACTCAATTCTCTGTTATACTTTGTTCTTCTCTGTCAAATACCCTTACTGGTATTTCAACTATAACTTGTGTCATACTCTTTTAAACATCTAGACACTTAACCACATCATCATGAAATTTTCATAGAGCTATCCTGAGCTATGTATAAGGTAATTCAAAGTGTTTCATCAATACACATCATATATTTCTATGTGTTCTTGCTAATTTTGTAACACTAAGATGATTTTCTAACTCTAAATGCATAAATGAAATGCTGAATATATGCTATCATAAATGACAACACTCAAGACATCTTACTGAGCATACTTCCAACTATATTGTTGTATGAGTATTTTTGAAGATACAACTACAAGGATAGGTCAAATATTGTAGATATAAGCATAGCATAACATATTTTTTAATCTATCTCTTTGAAAGCATTGTAAAGATATGATGCAGAAGTGTCATGTGTTTGTTTTCTATCCTTCTTATCTATTTTGTTTTGGCTAAGTTGTAGTAGTGGCTTAATTATACTATTCGCTAAGTTCCAATGCGTATTGATTCATTAATAATACTAAGATCTTATGTACAAAAAGCTCTAGTATTCATCAAATGCTATATGGGTTGAGCAACTTCAATGGTCTTTTTAACTAAAGCTTGGTCATGTTGAATTCTTCCTTTGGTCGAGTTTCTTTGCACATTTGTTCTTTTCTTGATTCAAATTGTTTATTTGTTATTTTGTGAATTTAATATAAGGATCATGCATTGGGATGTGTGTCAACCATTATGGGGTCGATTTTCTCTAATGCCAAGATCTAGAATCTTATGTAAGTCATTTTGGAAACTATAAATAAAGGTTTCTAGGCTTAGGTTAGGAGAAGGAGAGAACGAGGAAAGTTATAGATGATATAGGAATGATCATAAAGGACCATGCTTAGAGTCATAATTTTTAGTGAAATCATGGATCTTGATTTGTATCTTGTAAATTAGATTTTTTGGTCGTAACCTAGAAGGCCTCATAGGCAAGTAGTTTTGTAGATAACTTGATGAATCTATTATGTGCATGAAATGTGGGACTCAGATCCTCACACACACTTCAACATGGTCATTATATATGAAACCATCCTAGAATGAACATTGAATTATTCATCTGAAATAGTTTTACAAATTGACATGTTGCCTTCTAACTAGAAGGAATATGCCTTTTCTCTCAGAACAATAAGCTAACAACCAGACCTCTAAAACAAAGGATTTCAAGTAAATGAGAATGCAAATTACACTAGATGGAATGCAATTAAAAGCTAAGAAATGAAACATCATAATATGCTAAATGGATGCATATTTAAAATCTAAATGATATTAAAATGCAAGAAATAAAATTGTAACAATGTGAGCAATATGAACAAGAATTCTAGCATAAGTTTGATGGAAATTCCAAAATTCTTCTCCCTATAATGAGGAATGAAGAGCTTCTTTTATAGAACTAAAAGGTGATCGACGATTGAGATTAATCAAAATGGATGATCAAGATTGAAGAGGAGAGCAAGTCATAAAAGAAACTTCCTCATGAAAAGGGAGTTAATTGATTTAATTTTGAGTTGAAAAAGGAGTTAACTAATTTAATTCCTATTATAATTTTAGTTCACCTAGAATTTTCATTTCTGAACTGAAGAGAAGATTTGGAGAGAATATTTAATTTAATAAAATAGAATATGACCTCATAAATGGATAAACTTTAATTAATTGAATAATTAAATTAAATTAAATTAGTAGGTTTATGTACCTAATTTGAGTCAATACTTAGGAATTAAATAAATAATGTGATAAATGTAGATTAGGGTTTTCTACATTTTGAAACCTAGGTCAAGTAGCGATTATGAACATTGGAATTGTCTAGTAAAATAGGACTTAGAAGTAAGTGAATAGACCAAAGTTGGTTAATATGGCAATGTGCAAATTTTGGGGTATTACATTTGCCCCTCTTTGAATGAATGTGTGAGCAGTGTGTTTGATTCAAAGAAATTAGAAGTATGATGCAAAGAACAAGAAATGAAATTAGTTCTGAAATTGATAATATAGAGACCAATTGATAAGCTTTTAAAGGTTATCTTCAAAATGAAGCTTAACCTTAGGGGATCTAGGTAGAACACCTAGATATTGAGATTGATAAGTTTTTAAAGGTTATCTCTAGAATGAAGCTTAATCTTAAGGAACCCAGATGGAACAGCTAAATACCAAATTTGATAGCACAAAGATTTGTCAAATTTCATATAATTATTCCCAGAATGAGACTCAACTCTCAAGAGTCAAGATTTAGACTGTCCTAATACCTATCCATTAAAAGGTGACAAGATTAAAGATGATTCATAAAATTATCCCTAAAACCAGGCTTAATCTTTAGCAAAAGTTAGGATTATCTACAAATTAAAGCTTAATCCTTAGCAAGAATCCAAACAGAACACTTGAATACTAGTCCACAAAAGATAGTAAGATCCAATAATGAGTCATAGAATCATCCCTAGAACAAGGCTTAATCCATAGAAATTAGGGTTCTGACTATCTTGATACCTATCTATTGAACTTTGACCACAAATGTTATAAGATGTGATCAACTGATCAAAAAATAAGATAAATGACATAGATGCCAGATAGAGACGAGCAAGATGCCCTGAGTAATAAGATGCCCCAAGTAATTGGGACATAACCCAATTGATAAGCTTTTAAAGGTTATCTTCATAATGAAGCCATGAAGCTTAACCTTAGGGGATCCAAGTAGAACACCTAGATACTAAGATCGATAAGTTTTTAAAGGTTATCTCTAAAAAAAAAGCTTAACCTTAAGGAACCCAAATAGAACACCTAGATATCAAATTTGATTGCATAAAGATTTGTCAAATTTCCTAGAATTGTTCCCAAAACAAGACTTAACTCTTAGGAGACAAGATTTAGAAAAAAGTTAGGATTATCTCGAAATCAAAGCCTAATCCTTAGCAAGAATCCAAATAGAACACCTAAATACTAGTCCATAAAAGATAGTAAGATCCAATCATTAGTCATAGAATCATCCCCAGAACAAGGCTTGATCCATAGAAATTAGGGTTTAGACTATCCCGATACCTATCTATCAAACTTTGACTAGAAATGTTATAAGATGTGATCAGCTAATCAAAAGATAAGATAAATGACATAGATGCCAGATAGAGGGGAATGAGATTCCTTGAGTAATGACGACAAAAGATTCAGATTGAGTTGAATTTTAGATTCAATGATGTAATCATCCTACCCCCTCAAGAGTGAAATTGAAAGATGACACACCATAAATATGATATAGATTAGTATGTTAAAAGATACTAAAGAAATCCAAGGTTTGAAAGAATATAGAAGAGATCATAATGATCAGATGAAAATTTGGGGTCAATCTAGAGTGATTCCTAGGTCTAGAAGACCAAGTTTGACCAAAGGTTGACCAAATTTGACCATAGTTGACTTCACTTAACTTTTTTTTAGAATTATTTAAAATTTGAAGAAATTGTGATTTGAAAAGCTTCCAAGATTCACAAAGCATCAAAAATTGGACTGTACAAGCATTTGATTGTGTTAGTCCCAAAATTTTAAAATGCAATTTTGAGCTTTTTATGTGTATTATATTTTGAATTCCTTCCTAAAAATGGATTCAGAGCTATCAAATTAGCTAGGGGGTGATTTCCACATGAATCAGAGCACTTTGAAAAATTAGGTCAAAACCTATATATGGGCCCACAAGGTCATTTTCAAAACATTTGCACTTTTGTCTTTAGTGAAGAAGAGAGCTCTGAGGAAAAGATGGTGATCCCATTGTTTACACATCATTTCGAGTGCTCCCAATGACATAGCTAGCTGGTGGACTATGGGCCTCCAGTGAATAGTCATTAATCTTGCCTCGTATTTAATTTTTCATTCATTTGGACGTGTTTTTAGCATGTTTTAGGGCATTTTTGAATTGTTGTGTCAGCTCTTGTGTGGCGACCTTGTTCTTCATGCGAAGCTATTCACTTCTTGTTCAAAGATTCACTAATCTTGTGTTTCTTCACATGAGGTGATGAGGTTTCTCATGGGGGAGATGCCCACTTCTCATGTGGGAAGCCCTAATTTTTGGGTGCTTTTTGCTTATTATCAAATTGCACCCCATGCGAAGACTTGCATCCTCGTGTGAAGATTTGAAATCTTGTGTGAGAAAGTGTGATTTTGTGTGAGAATTTGATGGTAATTGTAAAATTTAAAAGTTGAATTGTTTATGTCTTGTTGTATTTTTTGAGTGAACACTGATCATTTTCCTATTGTATTTTCTTGTGCATGTAGGTTACCTTCAATGATATTGGATTTGAATCCCATTACCCACCATATGGAGCTTTGTCATAGAGCCTTGATGATGCTAATATGGCACATATAGATAGACTGGGGTTGTCACATCAATGCCAGATTCCAACAGTGATGGTGAATCACAACCTTTTGACTACACTAGTGGAGCATTTCCATTCGGAGACAAACACTTTCCACTTGCCATAAGGAGCGATGACAATCACACCCAAGGACATATATAAGATCCTTTGATTCCCATTCCATGGGTCGAGAGTGGTGTATGACATAGGTCCCCAGGTTTGTACGACAACATTGCAATCCATTTTTAGTAGGATTTGATTATTAGTCGAGTGATCACATGGGATGAGCTTGTACATACCTTTGGTCCCACTAATAGATTGGTATCATTTTGGGGATTTTCATTAACTGCTTCTTGATGCTTGACAAAGGTGAGCATGAATTAGAGTGTGGTTGGGGCAAGATGCTCCAAAGGATGTTAAATACCCTAGAGAGATATGGGTGGAGTAAATGCATGCTTGCACATATGTTCAATGAGTTGCACAAGATCATTTATCATGAGAGGAAGAGCATGGCTGCAAGGTCTATATTCTTCAGATCTAGACATGCGAGCATCTGCTAGTTATGTGGCCCATTTTATAGGATGAGAGGTAGCCTACAGAGCCTTATATTTGTAGGTATAGAGGCCAACTTACCTAGATAGATATAGGGAAGATTGAGTAGTGGAGGGCCCGTCTCGATGACTTGGTATCCATTATATGGCATCCCTAGAGACAGACCAAGGACTAGGATGATGTGCCCTAGGATTTGAGCCATATGTTTGCATCATGGCCATTGATAGGTTGATCTATGCAGATAGTTGAGAAATTCCCACTTACTCATGTGTGGCACCAGTATGGGACACCACAAGATATTTCACAGAGTACTACTCCTATGCATGTATGGCAAGATATGTAGGGAGTGAATGGTCACAGAGGCTAGATCCTATGAGATCTATGATAGATGTAAAAAATTGTGTTCTAATACAGTAGGACTACTTTCTAGTAGTGGTAGATGCAAGGATGATGCCAACTTATTAGTCATATTTTTTGAGCCATCCTTTTCCAAACTTCATAGATCTAGTAGGGATGGTGGCAGCTAGATAGCTAGAGTAGGCAACCTAGGCTTGATCATAGTAGGCACCATAGTAGGTGAGGCATAGAGTACACCAGGTATAGATCCCACCTTAGCAGACGGGGGTACATCTAGGTGCAGGTGGCAATAGGATAGGTGAGAGGTGATGATAGTGACCACACATAGAGGAGTACCAACCAACTGACCAGCTAGCTAAACAAGTTGATGAGGATATGTCAGACCAGCTTGTTGTGGGAGTCAATCTTTTGACACAGATACAAGATGCTCTTAGGAGAGTGAGAGAGAGGATATGAATCACATAGTGGTAGCATGGAGAGCAGAAGATCCGAGTAGCTATCAGAGATACCCATATAGTAGTGGGATCAAGAGATCCATGATTTGTGGGGATAGTTAGATCTAGTGACTCAGAGAGTAGAGATAAGAGTTGAGCAATAGTAGGATGAGATCTGACTGCAATTGTCTAGAGTGGTATATTACTTTGAAGTGTATGTGGTGGTCATTCTAGATGAGGCCGAGTAGGTGCCTCAATTCTCTTAGTATGTGTGAGATTCAAGAGGTGCATGACCAGCAAGTAGGCTCAATATGCCTCCTCTTCCACCTCCTCCTCCTACTCCACCTCCAAGAGGTGAGGAGGAAAGAGAGTGTTAATACCATTATACTTTAATTTTTATCTAGCTCTATATCGATTGGTGTGTCAGCACCATTTTATATCATTTTGATATCGACATGGCTCATTTTTTCCCTAGATGTACACTTTTGACACACACACACAAACACATATGTATATATATACATACATACATACATACATACATATATATATGTATATATGATATTTTGATTCGAGTAGCATCGCATGTGTCATTTTCTTTTCTTTTTTCTTTTTTATAGTCTATAGTACATGAGAGGCTTATGCTTATGATTATGAATACAAATATAATGTGATGTATAAATGTAGTGTAGATAAGATTAATTATTATAGTATGGATGAAATGGAAAATGTGAATGAACTTACATCTCATGCAGTGCTTTTTTTGTTGTTGTAAGTGACAGGTATCCCATGAGGATCGATAGGACAAACCAAAGATTGAACGCTTGTGCAACCATGAAGAAACATGATACTTTTAAAGAAGTTGAAAATTCCTCATCATGAAGGATGTAATTAAATCATTTATCAAACTTATATGCAAGAAGGACATGTAATGCAGCCCTATGCTAGATGCAACCTTAAACTAAATGTGACCCTAGGTCTAGTTACCAAGCTTCAAGAAATTTCATCATTGAGTATATAGTAAAACCCCATACATCATACAATTCCCAATGACATTGCAATCATGGAAATATGCTCTAGTTTTGTTGGGATTAAATATAAGAATTTGAGGCACAAGAAGCCATAATGACAAAAGCATTTGTCCCTTTTAATAGCAAGTGAACATAAGCATCAAAGCATAAATGCTAGGATGACCAAAATGTTTCTTGCGTGAAGACACACTAGACACACAAGAGATCCTTCTTATGCTAAGTAATTAGTAAGAATTTTTTCCACAACAACCCTTGTGTTTGTAACTTGAGACAGAAGCATGCTAGATATACTTGTAGTGATCCATACATTCACATAGCAGAACAAGTATCAATATTTACTGTAGCATAAAGAGTTTACTCCAACAAGAAAGGAGAATGACCAACCTCACTAATTGATCCATATAAAAGAAATTGAGGTAAACATGGTCATCCAATACAAGATGGAGGCTCTTATAGTGGACACTCCATTTATATTTATGCTTCAGATTATTGAAACTAAACCACAAACAAAAAGAAAATAAAAGATCATGCCCCCAATCCTTGCTTCTCTAGTCGAAAAGGACATCATTGAGTTGCTCAAAGAGACATGACAAAGAAAAAGCGAAAAAACAAAAAAAAAAAAACTCAATAGCCCAAACAAATTCATCATTTTTGAGTTAAGTGTTTTTGTGTTATAGGATCAATGTCAAGTGTCAATGTTTAGAACATGTATAAAAGAAATCTCTTTAATGGGGTGACAACAATAGACAAACATAGGTAGAGAAACTAGTGACTAAAGTCAAAGATGATTCTTCAATAATAAAATCCTTGGTAGGAAATTGAGTGCCAGTAGATAGACATAGTTAGGACCACTGGTGACCAATGTAAGAGAGATCTTCCTATGAGAGTAGTCTCAATAGTGACATAAGTGATAGTAGGTAGACATGGTTAGAAGAACTGGTGACTAAAGCTTAAGTGATTATCTATGAGAGAAATCGTAGAAAGTGACATGAGCGACAATAGGAATATACAATTAGAACAATTGGTGACTGACACTTAAGAGATTGTCTGTGAGAGGAATCTCAAAAAGAGACACTAGTGATAGTAGGCAGATGCAATTAGAACAACTAGTGACTGATGCTTAAGAGATTTTCCATGAGAGGAATCTCAAAAGTGATACTAGCAATAGTAGTAATATGTAGTTAGAACAATTGGTGATTGTTGCTTAAGAGATTTTTATGACATTGTAGGGTGTTGCCCCTAGGTTATGGCAAGATTCAATCCATGGATACATGAGTAAAAGTAGCAAATTAAAGTAAGAAAGAAACTATTGATGAGCCAAGAGATGCACTATAAGATATAGAACTAGAACAAGAGCCTCTTGTTTACCAAGTTTTCACCTTCTTGGTAGAGATTTTTTTTTTTCCTACCATGATGCCTGTTTCTAGGTCTTCACCAATGGCATTTTTCTTGTTTTTCATTTTTATTTGTATTTTCTACTTTTTTTGTATTTTTCAATTTTTTAATTTTTTTGGTATTACCAAGGTGCCTATTGCTAGGTTTTTAGCAAGGTAATGATTTTTTTCATGACATTTTTCCAAATTTCAAACATTTTTTCAAGACATTTAAGTATATACAGAGAGCTTCTGATATTAAATCAACTGTAGAACCACTTTAGGTGGAGAGTGTTGATGGGCTCCTTGAGTGCCTCTCCCTTAGTTGTAGAAAGTTGGTAGGCACCACATCAAAACAATGCATTAACTATATATGGGCCAAGCTAGTTTGGTTGAAACTTATGCTTTTGTACTCATTGATTCTTAGGGTTTTCTCTTAGAACAAGATCACCTAGTTGGAAGTCACCTAGCTTAACTTTATTATTTTAACTTCTAGACATACATTGTTGATAAGCTCGAATATGATCACATGACTCTTGCCAACATTCATCTAACAATTCTAGCTCTTGAAGCCAAGATATTCTATAGTCTTCATTAGTGATGAGGCCCTTCATGGAGATTCTTAGAGTAGGAATAGTGACCTTAATGGGAAGCACATCATCCACCCCATATTCTAAAGCAAAGGGCATTGTACCCATTGGAGTTCTGATACTCATTTGGTAAGCCCATAGAGCTAGATTAATCTGAAGGTGCCAGTCCCTTCTAGATTTACTAACTATGTGATGCAAAATCTTAAGGATCACCTTGTTGGATGCTTCTACTTGACAATTAACCTGGGGGTAATAAATAGAAGACCAATGTTGCATGATTCTAAACCGTTTACAAAATTCTTTAAGATCCTTGTTTTTAAATTGTCCTCCATTTTGAGTAATAATAGAGGAAGGTACACCATATCTACATATGACATAATTCATAATGAACAAAGTCGTAGTTTCTCCATTTGCTATGGAAAGAGGGACTACCTCTACCCACTTAGTGAAGTAATTTGTAGTGATAATAATAAACTTATGCCCATTTGAAGAGGGAGGGTGATTCTGACCAACAAGATCGAAGGCTCATTGTTGAAATGGTCATAGTAGAACAAATGTAATTAGAACTCTAGCTAGAGCATGAATCAAATTCCCATGGATCTAAAATTTACTTATAGGACTTAGCATACTTGATTGCCTCTTGCTCCATGTTCGGCCAGTAGTAACTAGCTTTGATAAGTTTATGAGCTAGTGTTAAGCCATTTCAGTGAGATCTAAAAATGCCCTCATGTACATCTACTAATGTGCATTTGGACTCATTGGGTTCTAGACACTGAAGGATTTTTCCATCGAGACATCTCCTAAACAAGTCATTAGCAATAATAGCATACCATGAAGCATTTCAGATAAGGTAATATTTTTCATTCTGTGTTAGATTGTCTAGGATGGTTTGGTTATGTAAGTAGGAGTAAATATGGTGTTAGTCAGATGAGTCATGTCCTACAATAGAATAGATCATCCTAGATTTGGGAGATTCATAGGTAGGGTAGAGTAATGTTTCCAACAGGAACTTGTGTCAGAGAACATTTTCTAGCATTTGTAACAAGGAAGCAAGAGTAGCCATGTTATCAACCATTTTGTTGTCTATTCAAGGAATCTACTGAAAATTGATATGAGAAAATAATTTCTTCAAGTCATCCTCCATGTGTTTATAAGGGATTAATTTATCATCCTTTGTCTGATATAGATTATTGACTTGGTTGATTATAAGCTGTGAATCGCCAAATATGTTTAATTGATCCATTGTCTATTCAACTACAATCTTCATGCCATTAATGAGAGCTTCATACTCTGTAATATTATGTGTTTGAGGAAAAAAAATGTTTTATCCCTTAGCCAGTGAATACCTCTATGATGTGATGAAGAAGAGTCTAGAACCTGATCCCTATTGTGTGAATGATCAATCAAAAAACATCATCCAAGTTTGATGTGTGATTGTTAGAATTGATTCATCAGGAAAGTCAATGTTGAGTGGAAGTGTACTCTCTATTGGTGTTTCTACTAACTAATCACCAACTACTTGTCCTTTGATAGCCTTTCATTCAACATACTAAATGTCAAACTCACTTAGTATCATGACCCACATAGCCAATCTTCCTATTAAAGCTACCTTGCTAAGTAAGTACTTTAGTAGATCAATTTTAGCAACAAGTCACATAGTATGAGAAAGCATGTAGTGTCTCAACTTTTGAGAAGTGATGAAAACTATCAAGCAAGCTTTCACAATGATGCTATAATTTATTTTATAAGAAATCAGCATGCGACTCAGATAGTAGATAGCTTTTTCCTTGTTATCATTATCTTCTTACACTAGCAAGATACCCAAAGATAATTCTATTGCTGAAATATACAACATTAGAGACTTCATGTGAATAGGAGGCATGAATATTGGTGGATTGGCAAGGTATTTCTTTATCTATGTCAAGCTCTGCTTGAAATCTTGACTCCAGTTATATTTCACATTTTTATGCAATGACTTAGTAAAAGGTTGTGACCTATCTACTAGCTGTGGGATGAATTTGTGAATGGATTGAAGTCTTCCTAGTAGGCCTCTCATCTGACTAATATTACGAGGTGGAGGCATGTCCATAATCTCTTGAAATTTCTCTAGATCAACCTCAATTCCTTTTGTAGACATAATGTAGCCAATTAGTTTCCCAAATGTTACACCAAATGCACACTACTTGGGATTAAGTCTCAGATTGAATTTCTCCATGCAATCCAAGATAGGTCCCAAATCTTGAAGGTGAGTATTGCATTTTGTGCTCTTAATTAGGGTACCATCAACATAGTCCTCCATTTTTTTATGCACCATGTCATGAAAAATTGTAGTAACTACCCTCTGATATGTAGCACTAGCATTTTTCAAGCCAAATGGCATCACATTCCAATAGAAAGTTCCCCATGCACAAGTGAAAGAAGTATTTTCCTTATCTTCTAGTGCAATTTTAATTTGATCATAACCAAAAAATCCATCAATGAGTGAGTACGTTTCATATCCCGATGTCATATCCACTATCATATCAATGTTGGGGAGTGGAAATTCATCCTTTGGACATGCTAAGTTCAGATCTCGAAAATTTGTATAGAATATAATACATTTATCATGCTTGGAAATTGTAACAATATTTGATATCCATTTCATGTAATCAATAGCTTTGATGAAATCAGCTTTCAAAAGCTTTTCCAATTTAGCTTTGACAAGTAATGCAACATGAGGATGCATTTTTCTAAGTTTTTGCTTGATTAGTTTAAGTCCTCGTGTAATGGACAAGTGGTGCATTATAAGATCAAGATCTAATCCTAGCATGTCTGAGTATGTCCACACAAAGTTTATCTTTTTCTCTTGGAAGAAGGCAATGAATTCCTTTCTTTCTTCTAGAGACAGTGATTGTGCAAGATGTATCATGTGAGGATGTTCTTCTATTCCCAAGTTGATTGGCTACCTTGGTTATATCAATATTGATGATCTTTCCTAAAAATGACTAGGAAGTGCATCAAATATCTCATCCACAGGTGCCTCAGAGAGTTTTTCACCCTTGGATATGTCTTTTATTTTTACTTTTTTAGGTTCTGACATTGCCACAATTTGGTTTTCACCATTGAACCTTTTATTTCTTTTCTTTTCATTGTATGACTGAGATATTTGATGTCAGCTTCAATCATGTTGACACTTTGTTCACTAGTGGAAGACATTATAGGTTTGATAGCATTCAAGTAACATGCAAGAACATGGTCATTCTAGAATGTAGGAACTTCACTAGATGCATTAGAATTCTAGTCTATGAGCTTAGGATAGGTGAGTGAAAGAGAAACGATAGGTTCAATAGCATTCACAGTATAATCATCAAATGCTATGACAAGTAATTTGAGACCTAGAGTGGCTTTTTCCATAAGTCTGTTCGAATATCTCTGGGTTCTAACATCATTCATTGAAGACTCGATAACACTAGTCAGATAAAGCCCATCTAACCTAACCCTAGATGCTTCATCTACTTCAAGGAGTTTTTCATAAACATGAACCTTATCTATATATTTATTTTTAGTTGTCTCAGAGAGAGAATCAATTTCATATTCCTTAGAATCTGTGCGACATGGTGACAGACTGTAGAATTCTCCAATAGTGATAGGGACAAACTCTCCTTCATCATCTAGATTTTCTAAAAGGTACTCAATTTGTAAAGCGTGACTAGACTCTTCTTTTTCTTGTTGGGTATGATGTGAATTAGTAGAGTGATCAGAACAAACACTATCACCATCCATGGTACTGACATGTGGTACAAAATCATCAAGTTTAGCAAAGAATTTAGCAAGATCATTAGGAATGGGATAAGGATAAGGATCCTCATCATTGGCATTGCCTTCATGGTCATCAAACTCAACTTGTGACTCATTTTTAGATGAATTTTCAAGTTCTATTACAAATTTGTTAATCCCTAGATAGAAGGGAATCTTCTTCAAGCCTAGACCAAATGTATCTCAGTTTCTCCTAGCTATCACTTTGATCAGGTCAATTAGACCATTTTTATTACATCCAATAGGACCATTTCCCTTGTAGCCAAAGAATTTCATGAGTTTAAGACCTGGACCATACTTCTCTTGAGTAATCTCATGAGGCTATTCTATGAGGTCAGCTAGAGTTTCCTCTTTGTAGATCCATGTAACAATAGCTCTATTTTCACTTTCCTCCTTAAGAGGGACTATAGCTTTGACAAATGTACCATTATACTTGGTTTGAGATTTCAACACAAAAGGTCTCTTTGCTTGAAAGGGTCTCTCATAATGATGGGGAGATTCAAGAAGAGATGTCAATGACAAAACAGGTTCCATTTGATATTCACCCATTCCAGTTTCTCTTAGCTTTAGTGACTGCTCAATTTGGTTGAACATGTTATCATCATAATCTATAGACTCTCTATTAGTAGGAACAAAGTTTGTAGTATATTTTAGCATATTATAGGTATAGCTAGTACTTCCAAGTTTAGTGACTTCAAAGCCATGAAATGGGAAGTTTAAGCATTGATGATGAATGGAAGGTACAGCCTGCATCTCATGTATCCATGGTCTTCCTAGCAGAATATTGTAAGATAAGGGAATGTTCAAGACTTGACAAGTGGCATCCCTTTTGACAAGACCATCTTGGAGAGATAACACAAAAAGACCCAAAGATTTTCACTCGACTTTGTCATATGCATTGATAGTTAGCTTGCATCAAGGGTCAATAGACTCTTCAGAATATTCCAATTGTTTGACGAAAGCAATAGAGACAATATTCAAACCAGCTCTATTATCAATAAGCACATGCTAGACACATTTATGGTGTATCATAAACTCAATTTGTAGAGGTTTATTATGCAGATGATTCAGTGAATTGGCATCTTCCTTAGAGAAAGTCATATAGTAAGGTGAAGTTAGATGACCTACCATAGAGTGGAACCTCTCAATATCAAGATCTTAAGGGACACTTGCCTCAGTGAGGGCTTTGTCAAGAATCTACCTATGAGTAGGTGAGATTTTGAGTAGTTCAAAGATCATGATTTGAGCATTTGTTCATTGTAACTGATCAAGTATATTGTAACCAACAAGTTTTGTTCCTTTGCTAGATAGACCAACAAGAGGTTTATCTTTGTGTTGTTATATCTTAGGAGTAGAAGGTGTAGGCCTTTAAGTACTAACTTGGTACAAGAATACATAATAGCATTGGCACAAGTTTGTGATGACTCACTATCAGATGTGTTGGAAGTAGTACCCCTTAAGAAAAATGGTGTCTTAGGTTTGGTTTTTTCTTGTTTAACCTTGATGGTTATAATGTCACAATACTCAACACTTACTAGTTCAACCATATGGACTATATCATCATCATTGTTAGAGTATGTATACTGGACCTTATTGTTAGGCTTTGGTTTCAAGTTTTCTTATTTTTTGTATTAAGGGAATGGCTCCTTGAATGCCTTGTGATCCAAGCTCTTGTTATGTCCATCCACCACAATGTCACCATCATTGATTAGGTCTAGAATTTTGTGATGCAATTTGATACAATTACTAGCTTTATGACCTTTTTTTTGATGGTATTTGAAACATGAAGTTTCATTCCACCATGGTGGTTGTGGTTGCAGATCATAAGGATGAGAATTGTCCAATGGAGAAATGAGTTTATTTTGTGGCAAGGTCTTGAAAACCACATCCAAAAGTTTACCAAGAGGTGTAAAATCTCATTTAGGGCATGTAGCCCATGAGATCCTTGGTTTCTTCTTAGATGTCTTATTATCATGAGGAGGTTTCTCAACATTCTTGGATGCTTTGTGATTATCTATAAGATTAAATGCTGCCTTAGCAAGTTTAGGAGTAATGTTGTCAACAACTCCATCATGTACAACCTCTTAGTTTTTGTTCACATATCTAGACTTGTCTTTATTAGAGGTTGACACTTGTTTAGTATCCTTTTGAAGGGTTATTTCACCATTTTGACCATGAATTCCTCTATTCAAATAGCTTGTGCGACCATGTCTTGGAAGGTACATAGACCTTAAAGTTGTGAAGAATGGTGTAATGAGAGCACTAGGGAGACCCCATGGTGAAATAGAGTTTTGAGTTGATCGGTGAGGATTAGTGTCATAAGGGAATAGAGAGAAGATTCCCTTGGAGTAGGGTATAGGAGAAATACCCTAAGAGGCTAGGAGAAAGCCTAGGGTGAGTTCTAGTAGTTGAGGCTAGAACCTTGTTCAAGATCCTCCCCATCAAATTGGTATCAGAGCCTTGAAAGGTTTGGGACAAGACATTGTGTATGTCTAATTTTGGAACTGAGTTAGTGGGAGAAACAACCATGGTAAAAAATATTGAGTTGGAAAAGGAAGTGACAGAACAAAGGGAAAAATAGAGGCTCCTTGAGGAAGCCTTAGAGTCTATGAAAGAGAAGCTTGATGAAGTGGTAGAGATAGTTGGAAAAATGAAAGAGAAGTTGGAAATTAATGAAGAAAAGGGAAAGGAAGTGAATGAAGAAGTCTATGTACTTAAACTTGATCCTCCATTACAAGAGGAACCTTTCCTTAAAGCCATCAAGGCATTGGGTGGCAAAGCTCTTGAGGGGATACCCCTATTTACTAGTAAGATGAATTCAGAGTTGGTCATGGAATGGATTGAACGGATGGAGAACCATTTTGAATGTGAAGGCATATCATAGGCACAAAAGGTGAAGGTTTCCAAAGAAAGCTTAAGGGGACCAGCCCTAACATGGTGGAAGTTCATTCAAGAAGAGATGGAAAGAGAAGGCAAGAAATCCATCACTAATTGGAAGGCTATGGTGGCGAAAATCAGAGATAACTACCTTCCAGAAGACTATGAAATCTAGCTACACAAGAAGAGACGAAGCTTGAAGAAAAAAGATTTGGATGTGGCCTCCTATACCAAAGAGTTTCAAAAACTTTTCTTGAGATCCAAGGTCCAAGAGGAGGAGAGCATCAAGGTGGCTAGATATTTAGGTGGTTTGAAATGGAGTATTCAAGAGGAGATCAGCCTTTGGACTCCTACTACTATTCATAAGTGTTTTCAATTGGCACTCAAAGTGGAGGATAAGAATAGAAGGAAACAAGACTCTAACTCTAGGGGTAGAGGAAGAGGGAGAGACTCTAGGGGACATAGAGGTGGTTATGGGGGAAGAAGCAATGAACCCAAGGCTACAGGAGACTCCAAGTTGATTGAGAAAAGTGGGGAAACAAGTGGAAGATATAATTTCACTAGAGGAAGAGGATTTGGTGGTGGAGCTATAGGTAGATAAAACAATTTCAGCAGGGGTTCACATTTTGCAAACATGAAATGCTAACATTTTGGAAAACTTGGTCATCCATCCTATAGATGTCCTGAGAAGGCATCATCTTCCCAAGGTGATAAGAAGATAACATATGTTCAAGAAGAATGCAGCAACAATATAACTTCAGAAGTGAATCTTGATTTTGAGAAGGGAGAAAATCTGATGTTTAGAAGAGTTTTGATCAAGGAGCCTAGCAAAGAAGAGCCTAATCAAAGAAGGGCTCTTTTTAGAATAAAATGCACGATACTTGGTAAGGTTTACAAAGTTATCATTGATTCAAGATCAACTGATAATATCATCTCTGAAGAGGCTATCCAAAAGCTCAAGCTAACAAAGATTCCTCACGATCATCCATATAGTCACATGGCTGAATAAAGGGTAGAATGTGTTGGTAAATGAACAAGTTTGGGTGGATTTTTTAATTGGAAGATATCAAGACAAAATTATTTGTGATGTGTTGCCCATGGATTCTTTTCATCTACTCTTGGGTAGACCATGAAAATATGATAGGGATGTCATCTATCATGGGAAGAAGAACTTGTATACATTCAAGAAAGGAGGAGTGACATACCAAATCCAATCACTTGTTGAGGAAGGAGTAGATGTAGCAGAAGATCAGAGTGTTCTCTCATGAGTGCCAAATAATTCTTGCATGATTTCAAGGAGAACAATGAAGTTGGGTTTTCCATAGTTGTGAAACCAAAGGAGGAAGATGTTGTCAAACAAACACCACTGCCAAGAGAGGTAAAAGAACTATTCGATTAGTTCAAAGACATCATAAGAAATGAAGCACCTACCACACTCCCTCCACAAAGATCTATTAGTCATCAAATAGACTTTGTTCTTGGATCCTCATTACCCAACAAGGTTGCTTACAAGATGAGTCCAGATCAGAATAAAGAAATTGCAAGACAAGTACAAGAGCTACTTGACCAAGTTCTCATTCGAAAGAGTATTAGCCCATGTGATGTACCAGTTGTTTTGGCACCAAAGCAATGAGGTAAGTGGAGAATGTGAACTAATCCTAGGGCCATAAATATGATAACAATTAGATATAGGTTTCCTATTCCTAGAAAAGAATATCTAATGGATTTTTGGGGGGTGCTAAGTATTTCTACAAGATAGATCTCAAGAGTGGCTACCATCAAATCAAAATGAAGGAGGGTGATGAATGGAAAATAGCCTTTAAAACTATGGAAGGACTTTATGAATGGTTAGTAATGCCATTTGGCCTCTCTAATGCACCTAGTACATTCATGAGGCTAATGAATGAAGTGTTGAAAGACTACATAGGCATTTTTGTAGTGGTTTATCTTGATGATATTCTCATTTTCAGCAAGTCTAGAGAAGAACACATGAAGCATTTAGAAATTATTTTCAAGAGGTTACAAGAAGAAAAGTTCACCATTAATCTTGAGAAAAGTGAGTTCTTGAAACAAGAGTTGGTTTACCTTGATTTTGTAGTTTCACAAGGTAACTTGAAGATGTATGAAAGTAAAATAGAAACCATTCTAAACTGGCATACACCTAAAATAGGGACTATAGTAAGAAGTTTCAATGGTTTGGCACAATTCTATAGGAAGTTTGTAAGGGGTTTTAGTGAGATATGTGCACCAGTATTGGACACCATCAATGGAGGACTAAAAACTAAGTTCTTGTGGACCAAAGAAGCCAATGAAGGGTTTGAAAGGTTGAAGAAAGAGGTAGCTACTAAACCCATTTTGGTTTTACCTAGTTTTGACAAGTTGTTTATTGTAAATTTGATGCGAGTAATATTGTTGTTGGGGTTGTATTAAGCTAAGAAGGAAGGCCAGTAGCATTCTTTAGTAAAAGGCTAAATGAATCCAAATCTAGGTACTCATCCTATGACTTAGAATTGTATGCATTGGTGCAAACACTTAGGAAGTGGAGGCACTATCTTTTACCTAAAGAGTTTGTTGTATACACTGATAACCAAGCATTGAGTTACATCAACACTCAAGAGAAGTGGAGCCTAAGACACATCAAATGGATGGACTTCCTATAATCCTACACATTCACCATAAAGCACAAGAAAGGGAAAATAAATAAAGTAGCTAATGCATTAAGTAGAAGGCTGCTTATTATCCAAGAAATATAGTTAGAGAGCATTGAAGTCAAAGGTTTCAAAGACCTATATGCTGATGATGAAGACTTCTCAGAGGCCTACAAGGTATGTGTAGAGTTTGACAATCATTTTCATAGCAAGTTTGCTGATTACACTTTGCAAAATGGGTTGTTGTTTAGGGGAAATCAATTATGTGTGCCTAGAGGATCAATCAGAGAAAATTTGATCCAAGAAAAGCATAGTGGAAGCCTTAGTGGACACTTTTTTTTGAACAAAACATTGGAGTTGGTGGAAAGATTCTACTATTGGCCTAGGATGCAAAGAGATATTCGAAATTATGTTGAACAATGCATGATTTTTCAAAAGGCCAAGGGAACTTCTTCAAATGTAGGATTGTACCAGCCCTTACCCATTCCAAATAGGCCATGGGAATGCATCAGCATGGACTTCATAGTGGGCTTACCAAGAACAATATCAAATTTGGATAGTGTGTTTTTAGTTGTGGATAGATTTAGCAAAATGATTCATTTTATTCCTTGTAAGACTACTCATGATGCTAGCTATATTGCTCACTTATTTTTCAAAGAAGTTGTAAGGATTCATGGCTTACCAATCAGTATAGTTTCAGATAGAGATGTTAAATTCATGGGGAACTTTTGGAAAACCTTGTGGACAAGGCTAGGGACTAACTTGGCACATAGTTCAGCTTACCATCCCCAAACTAATGGTCAAACTAATGTAATTAACAGGGTACTTTGAAACCTTCTAAGGTGTTTAACAAAGGAGCATGGCCAAGTGTGGGATCAAGTCCTACCACAAGCTGAGTTTGCCTACAATGATAGCACAAATAGAACTACCGGTAAGAGCCCTTTTCAAGTTGTTTATAGTTATCACCCAAGAGGAGTTTATGAGCTACAAGAATTAAAGAATCAAAAGGTGATTAGTGGACATGTAGATGATTTTGCCTAGTCCATGAGAGAGGTACATGAGCAAGTCAAGAAGTCCTTGATAGAGGCTACTCAAAGGTTAAAGACTAAAGTAGATGAAAGGAGGAGAGATTTTCAATTTGAAGTAGGAGACTTGGTGATGGTACACTTGCACAAGGCTATACTTCAAAAAGGTGTTCCAAGCAAGCTTCAAATGAGGAGGATAGGGCCTTGTAAGATTCTAACTAAGTATGGCCCAAATGCCTACAAGATTGAGTTGCCAAATGACCTAGCCATCTCTCCCATCTTCAACATTCAAGATTTGGTAAAATACAATGGTCCTAATGTCATGGAAGAGGAACACATCATAGAGGTAGAGAAAAATGTTCTAGAAATCAATATTCCTATCCACACCAAGCTTCAAGCTGAAAAAGTTCTAGATTCAAGAGTAAAGAACAAGACTAGGCATGGAATTTATATGGAAAATTTAGTAAAATGGAAGAACCAGCCTAAATCTAAAGCAACATGGACAACTGAACATGAATTCAAAAAGAGAGGTATTAGTCAAGATCTCTTGAATACTGACCCACCTTAAGCTTTTTCGTCATAGGGGGAGAATGGTGCAGGAGCACCTAGGAAATATGCCAAGTTTCCTAAATCATTTTTGGCTTGTATTGGCCTTGGCCAGACCACATGAATAAGGTCTCTTTGATAAAGCTCCAAGTGTGTGAGTTGTGTTTGTAAATAGGTTTTTGTTGTGTTTGAGTTCTCAAGTTGCTTCTATGTTGGCAAAATTGCTTAAATTGCTTGTTAGAGCCTAGAATGGTCAAACATTGACCAAAACCCTAGGAGGATGAGAAACATGAAAAATATGTTAAAAGTTGTAATTACATGGAAATAGGTTCATTTAACCATGTTTGAGGTCATGGAGCCATTAAATGCACAATAGTGCAAAAGTTGCTTGACAACATTGACAAAAAGTGCTAAAACTTTATAAGGGCTTCAAGAATTAGTTGGAAACCTATGGTATCTATTAATTCACATGGGTAAGAGGTACTTAAGACCAATCCAAGTTAGTTTGAGGGCTGGCACATGCTTTTGTATAAATTTTGGCATTGGAATGAAGAGCAAACTAAGCATTTTGGTGACAGTTCTCTGATTTCACCCTTCATCCACACCTTTAATGGATTGATAGGGTTGATGTTTTCATGTGGTTTGATAGAATATGGAATGTAGATGCTTTGGTAAAGATTAGGAGTTTTTTTATTAGTTTCATTACTAGTTTGAAAAATCTTTTTAAAGTTGCCAGTTTGCTGGTCTGTACAAAGCAATCAGCAAAAAAACCTCAATAACTTGAATTCCAATGGGTAACCATGATGGCCTTTTGGAATTAAGTAATAGAATATATAAAAAATGTAAATATTTATTTTGGTCTTGTTTTTCAGAGGTTTTTGTTTTTTTTTCCAAGAGGCCCTAGGCGAGTTTGCATACCTAGCTAGGTAATGAAATCAACAAATAAGTGTTTGAAAGGAGCGTAGAATGGGGTGTTGGGTGCAATAAAAATTCATGGAAGGCAAGAGTGGTGAGTGAAGGAAATTAATTCCAAAAGATTAGTCATTTAGAGTCCATTTGAGTGGTGGAAGGAAAAACCCTCTATATTCATGTTCATTCAAACAAGAAACCCTTGTAAATAGGCATATTTATTGGAATCCCTTGTACGGATGACCTAGGTGTTGCAGACCTAAAAAATATTCAAGGGGAAAAAATAGGGTACCCAAATCATAAATTTTTTTGAGTGCTTCTTAAGGGTTTGAGGAGATATAAGCCAAAAATCAGTTTTGGAGGCCTAATTTGTTATTAGTCCTAGTAGCCCTCTTAACTATGCAATCAAAAAATCGATTGGAAACCCAATACTCCAATCCACTTAGTGATCCTAAAAAATATTGAATGAGACATAATACAAGCCTTGGAATTCAATATAGCCAAGAATGCACTCCTGGAGGCCAATTGTGAAGAACAGTGCAATGAGAGCACTAAGGAGACCCCATGGTGAAATAGAGTTTTGAGTTGATCGGTGAGGATTAGTGTCATAAGGGAATAGAGAGAAGATTCCCTTGGAGTAGGGTATAGGAGAAATACCCTAAGATTCTAGGAGAAAGCCTAGAGTGAGTTCTACTAGTTGAGGCTAGAACCTTGTTCAAGATCCTCCCCATCACATACCAAATTTAGGATGCACATAACTTTGATAGGAAAATTTCATAGTTGATGAGCAATATTCTATGCAAGAATTCCTTGGGAACCATGCAAAAAGAAATAGAGAGCTAAGCAAAGATTCAGAACAACAAATCTTGAAATGTTTTCTCATATGACAACATGTGTAGAGTTGTGCTAGGATTTGCCAAACGACAAAATTACTGGGTTCTAACAAATATTATAGATCCATAAGATCTTGCACAAAGATTCTAATAAAGGCACACAAAGACCTAGATAGCATGAAGAAGTGTAGGGAAAAAGGTTCTCATGCTTGAGCATGAAAATGGAGGACCAAACTGACAAGATATTAAATTTCAAAGAGATTTTACAAGTTTCAGATAGTTTTGGATAGATTGTTGGTTGTTTTGGAAAATTTTAGACAAATAATAAGACTGTTATCAATTTTTGGACAACATTTTGGTTGTTTTGAACAAAACAATTGGTTTTTGGATAAACATGGGAAGCAAGTAGTAGTCTCAAACCACCCAACCAAGGACAAAGAAACTCAAAGGGGTGGGGGAATCTTGTCCTTTAGTTTGTTTTCACATATTTGAACAAGTTTAAGACTCAATAACAAACACACTTTTATCCCTAAAACAAAAAAAATTGGCAGAGAAGGAAAAACCTTTGTCCCACAACTTATGTGCATGTGCAGGGGTCAAGCACATATACCACCTTCCAATGCCTAGTTGCATGCATATAGTGAGTTCTACAGGAAAGATTCTTCCCCCTCCTTGCACAAATATTATGCCTCCTCTCAAAGGTGAACTAGGTAGCAACTAACTAAGAAGTTTTTACTTGGCTTCCATTCATACTAATCCCTACTTGCTTCACAATAAAAGTTGAGAGCAGTAGCCCACATCAACATCTATATGCATACACACTTGACTAGCAAGATTGGGTTTGGTGTCGACTAGTGTAGTTTATAGAGCCTCTTCTTGATATGTGATATTAGAATGAATAAGAGGAAATTAATATGGCTTTGGAGTATTTCACTAAATAAAGCTTCTTGGTTCATTCCCAGAGGTTGGATCACTCTAACAGGCCCTCTAAACATTGACTCAGAGTGGTGGTTCAGATCTAAGGTTCTAGGTTTATGATTTCCTTTAAGGGGAAAGAGCATACTCCTCTACCTCATTTCCTTGTCCTAACAAACAAGACCTGTTAATCACAGAGTTAGCTTAATTGATCCCACCTTGGCCTATTCCAAGACTTTCATCCTCTAAAAGTAAATCATCATCTCTTCATTAAAGGCTTTGTTTGGGAGAACCACTAACTTTCTTGCCTCCCTTGGATGTCATCTTTCAGTGGCTTCTAGGTTTCTGATTTACCCTTGGTCATGACCTCCAAGTGGTAAAGAGCTTATTCCCCTATTCCCCTGTCTTGCACCCTACAAAGTTCACAAGCCCTATTTATACTATGTGTAGAAAGCAATAATAGAAGACACAACATTTATGTGGGTTTGAAATAAGTCTTCATCATGCGTGTCTTTGACAAGCATAATGCATTCACATAGTCAGTACATGTTTGAAATGTTTTGGATAAAAATGTGTCTTTTTCAAGTGTTCAACAAACCATGGTTATGTTGTAGAAAAATAGAAATCCAAAAGATATGCTTCAAAGGAAAACTGTTAGTCAAACATCATTAAAAAATTCTAATCTGGAAAACTATACTATTGTAGAATTTTGTGCAAAATCTTGTACAGACCCATGTGAAGAAACATAGCACACCACACAAGAAAACATGCACTTTTTCATGTGAGAAAGTGTAGAGGAAGATGCGAAATCTTCAGAGCTTCATGCAAAAATGAGATTTATTGCATGAAAATCTAGAAAATTGTCTAGATGAATGCGACAAAACAATAAAAAATGCAAAAAAATAAAAAAGTATGCCAGAAAATTTGATTTTTCCAACCCCACAGTGGGTGCTAGAAATGTGTATGTGAAATGTGGGCTAAGAACCTCACACACACTCCAACATGGTCATTAAATGTGAAACCGTCCCAAGATGAACATTCAATTATTCATCTAAAATAGTTTGACAAATCAATCTATTGCCTTTTGACTAGAAGGATTATGCCTTGCTCTTAGAATGAGAAGCGAGCAATTAGACCTCTAGAGAAAAGGATATTAGCTAAATGAGAATGCAAATTACACTCGATGGAATGGAATTAAGCTAAGATGAAAGAGCATAATATACTAAATGGATGCATACATAAAATCTAAATGATATTACAATGCAGGAAATAAAACTATGACAATGTGAGCAAGCTAAGAAAGAATTCCAATATAAGTTCAATGCAAATTCCAAAATTCTCCTCCCTATAATGAGGAATGGAGAGCTTCTTTTATAGAATCTAAAAGGTGATCGACAATTCAGATTAATAGAAATGGTCAATCAAGATTGAAGAAGAGAGCTAGTCATAAAGGAAACTTCCTCATGGAAAGGGAATTAACTAGTTGCCTTGGAGTGGAAAAAGGAGTTGATTCATTTAATTTTGAGTTGAAAAAAAAGTTAACTGATTTAATTCCTTTTCTTATTTTAGTTCACCCAGAGTTTCCATTTCTGAACTGAAGAGAAGATTTGGAGAGAATATTTAATTTTATAAAGTAGAATATGACCTCATAAATGGATAAACTTTAATTAATTGAATAATTAAATTAAATAACTAAAAAGAGGAGATATCTTATTAAATCAATTATATTTAATTCCTTTGTATATTAGCTTAAGAAGTAATTTTAATTTAATTAAAGTAGAACACTTATAATTAAATTAAATTAAATCAATAGGTTTATGTAGCTAATTTGAGTCGATACTTAGGAATTAAATAAATAATTTCATTAATGCATATTAGGATTTTTTGCATTTTGACACCTAGGTCAAGTAGTGATTATCAGCATTAGATTTGCTTAGTAAAATAGAACATAGGAGTAAACAAATAAACCAAAGTCAGTTAATATGGCAATGTGCCAATTTTGCGATATTAAATCTATAAAACATTGTTGTTTTCTCTCTCTCCTTGGTGTTGTTCTATTTTTCTTTCTCCATTGTGTTTACTTAGCAAGGTGCTTTGATAGTTAAGTGTGCCTCTAGCCCTAATTATCGAACCTCCCTTATGTTAAGTAGTATTTGAACAAGGTTCATCCTTCTAGGGATTGGATCATGTAGAACCCTAGTTGATCTTAGTTGTAGGGTGGTAGATATAAGTCTTACTTATAACTTGCAAAGGGTTATGATCTTGTAAGAGTAAATTCAAGATGGTTCAAGGTAGAGGAAATGCTAATAATCCTATTATCGATATGTTGAAAAAATTTGTAGCCTAATTAGATACTACTAAGATAGTCCAAAGGAGAGGAGTACATCTTGATGATGTTAGCGATGATGAAGAAGAACTTGGAAACTAAACCCTAATCTTGAAATTAAGGTGGAATTAATGAGGAAAGATTATTTCAAGTCCTATCTAGGGCACATTCAAAGCCTTCTATTAAACTGACAATTTATGATGGAATATTGGACACCAATACTTTGTTGGATTGGATCTCTAAGATGGAGATTTTTTTAATTTGAAAGAACTTATGAGAATAGAAAGGTGAAGATAGGTATTACTAAGTTGAGAGACCATGTATCACTTTGGTGGGAGCATTTGCAAATTGATAGACAAAGGAAGGGAAAAAAAAATAAATGAACCTTTCTAGAAATGGTGAATAAATTGAAGAAGTTCTCCCTTGCTAACTATAAAGTGAATTTGTTGAGGAAGAAGCATAGTCTAAGGAAAAAGGACATGCATGTAAAGGAGCACATTGAATAACTCTATAGATTGGAAATTACATCTAGACATGTTTTTGATGAGGTTGATAAAGTTGTAAGGTACCTAAATGATTTGAGATCTACAATTCAAGATGAGATCAATTTTGTGAAACTTGATAGTGTGGAAGAAGCATATCAATATGCCTTGAAATATGAGGAAATCTTGACAAAGAATCATAAGAAAAGATGAAGAGATAGAGGTGAAGTATTTCATAGAGGAAGAGGTAGATCTATGGAGATAATAGAAATTTTGATAATTGTGTGCAAGATAAGGGAAAAACTAAATAGAAATAAAGATAAAGGAAAGACTAAGTGGAAAGGTGGTATTTCTTTCAAAGGAAGTGGTAGTTCTTACCAAGGTATTTAACAAAGAGGAGGATTAAGTGGTACCTATTTTAAATGTGGTGAAGAATGACATAGATCCTTCAAATGTAAAAATTTTAGAAGGGAGAATGAAGGTAATAGTGGCCAAAATGTTGTGGTTCAAGGAGATCTTGAGGGTACATTGAGTGGATATGAGATGGGAGAAAACTTGATCATAAGGAGAACTTTGTGTAGTGAAAGAGATGATGAGGAATCTATCGTAAGGAGAAGACCTTTCAAAAATAGATGTAAGATTATAGGGAAAAGTCACAAAGTGATCATTGATATTGGAAGCTCAACAAATTTTGCATCTGAAGAACTAGTTACAAAGTTCTTATTGGAGAGGTTGAGACACCCTAAATCCTATCATATTTCATGAATCAAAGAAGAGAAAAAGATTTTGGTAAGTGAGAAATTTGTTGTGAAATTCCACATTGGAAACTACTTTAATGAAATTCTATATAATATTATACCTACAGATTGCTGTAATATTTTGTTAGGTAGACCTTGGCACTATGACAGACATATTGTGCATGATGGTTGATTGAATCAATATATTCTTTGGGTGAATGAAAGAAATAAAACATTGTTGCCTTTGATTCAAGTTCTAGATGAGGTAAATTTTACCACTATTTGAGTTTGTACTATTAAGGGGAAACAATTTGAAAAAATATTAAGAAGAATAATGTTTTATTTGCTATGATTCCTAGAGGACCAACTTGTGATAGTATTAATCGAGTAATAGAAGAAAATATTGACTAAGTGATAGAGAGATATGATAGTATAAGAAGAGTGCCAAAAAAAGGAAAAAATTTATTAATGAGTCTAAGGATATTTTTGTAGAAGATATACCTAATGGTTTACCACCAAAAAGAAGTATAAGTCATTGTATGGATCTGATTCCTGGAGCAAGTTTTTTGAATAAAGAATCATATAGATTGATACCTATTGAGAATGAAGAACTTAACAAGAAAGTGTAGGAGTTGTTGCAGAAAGGTTTGATTAGAGAAAGCTTTAAACCATGTATTATACCTACCATATTAATGCCTAAGAATAATGGATAACAGTAAATTGAGAATGTGTATATTGATTCTAAAGATATTAATAAGATAATAGTGATATATAGGTTTCCTATGTCGAGAATGGATGATATAATGGATTTTTTGAGTGGAGTAAATATTTTGCCAAGATTGATTTGAAGAGTGGTTATCATTAGATTATAATTAGAGAGAGTGATGAATGGAAGAGTTCTTTCAAAATAATAGATAGTTTGTATGAATGGTTGGTTATGCCATTTGGTTTGGCTAATGCACTAAGTACTTTTATGAGGTTGATGAATGAGGTTCTAAATAAATTCTTGGGAAATTTTTGTATTTTTTATTTGGATGACATTATGATATTTTTTAAGGCTAAGGTACAAAATATTCTATACATTAGATAAGTTTTATAGAGACTAAAGGACAAGAAGTTATTGAGTGTTCATTCATACAAGATGTGATTGTGTATTTGGGATTTTTGATTTCAAATAAAGGTTTGAAGATGGATCCTAAGAAGGTTAAAGTTATTCTTTAATAACCTACACCTAATAATTTGAGTGAGGTAAGATCATCTCATGGTTTGAAAATTTTGTATAGAAAGTTTCTAAGGAATTTTAGCTCTATTTGTAATGCTATGATAGAGACAATGATAGGAGATAAAATGAATTTCAATTGCACACATGGTGCTGATAAGAATTTTGAGAATGAAACAAAAGGTTGTTAAGTTACCTATGTTTCCTTTTCTTGATTTCAATAAACTGTTTCAAGTTGAGTGTATTTCTAGTGGTAGTGAAATAGGATCTATTTTGAGTCAAGAAGGAAAACTTGTTTCTTTCTATAGTAAGAAGATGAATGATGCTAAGAGGAAATATTGTGTGTGCGATCAAGAGTTATATGTCATTATTCAATCCTTTAAGAAGTGTGGCATTATTTTCTTCCTAAATAATTTTTGTTGTGTACTCCTAATAAGGATTTATAATACTTAGGAATTCAATGTAAGTTGAATTAGAGACATATGAGATGGTTTGAGTACTTATACAGTTTCACATTTATGATAAATAATAAAAGTAGAATCACTACCTTTGTTGTAGATTCATTGAGCATAATACATTTTTTTTTATTGATATGAAGGTTGAAGTTCTTGGCTTTGATGAGATGAAGGTTTAACTAACCCAAGTTTAGAAGTTTGTACAAAGTTGTTGAATTTGTCAAGATGCAAAAGGATCAAGTTAGAATGTTGGATTATATACACCTATTTCTATTCATGACAAACCTTTGAGTGATATTAGTATGGGTTTTCTTCTTGGCTTTCCTAAGATAGAAAGAGGGTAAAATTTCATATTTGTTGTTGTGGATATATTTTCTAAGATTGCACATTTTATACCATGTAAGAAGACATCTAATGAAGTACATGTTGTAGAGCTTTTCCTCAAAGAGGTCGATAGATTTCATGAATTGATGAGAAGCATTATCTTTGACCGAGATAATAAGTTTGTTGGTTATTTTTAGAAGAATTTGTGGAATAAAATGGATATTGAGTTAAAGTTTAGTTTTGCATTCCATCCAAAGACTAATGGATAGAAAAAAGTTGTGAATACAAGCTTGGCCAATTTTCTAAGATGCTTAATTGGGGATAAATTGAGTATATCATATTTGAGGTATCTAGCCTATAATTAAATAACCTTTTTCATATTTGAGAGATATTGTTGGTGAAGAGAAGAGGAGTGTTAAAGGGGAAGTGTTTGTTGATGTTATGAAGTCGTTGCATGACAAAGTGAATAAAGGTTGGAACAAAGTAATTAGATGTATAAGGAAATTGCAGACAAGTCAAGAAGAAACATATTTTTGAAATGAGAGATGAGGTGATGGTTCATTTAAAATAAGGGAGATTGGTTAGAAAGTAAATTCCACTGAGATAACTAGGAGTGGGTGAATTAATTATTTGATTAATAAAACTTTTATCAACCAAATTTAGCCTTAAACATGTGAACAATATCAATAAAAACCATAAGAAGATACACACACACAATAACACTAGATATGTTAACCAGAGAAATGCTTGACCAATGGAAAAATCCTATTGGGGATGGTACCCACAAAATTATGTACTAATATAAAAGTTACTTGTAAGATGATGGAATTTTTTAGGAGCTAATGACATGAATTCAATACATATTAGTCCATGTTAAGACAATTTGAATCCATGTTAGGATATTTCAACCCTCTTAGGAGTTGTGCAAACCCTATTAGGAGTTGTAGAAGATAGAATGACCCACAATCCAAACAACTTTAGGGGAAAGACCACTGAACTCACTATCCAATTGGCCTCTATATTATTCTTTTTAGAATAATAGAAATGCAACTGATATCAAAAACTCAAACTCTTTCTATGTCCTCTTACTATGCTAATTATGCATCAAGATACTTTTCAAATATCAATACCCAATCTCTAACTTCACATCACAATGATCCTTTTGATCACTTTCTCACATTTGTCAAACTCATTTTCTTATCGCATTCATAGTTAGAATTCATACTTCATCACAGGGAAAATAAATTTCCTTTGTACTAGTTCCTCAAAATAATTTATTGAGTTGGCCTTGAGGCTTTTCCAATTAAAATAGGACCACAATAAGATTATATAATTCATTACATCTTTTCATAATTACAAAATGTTGTCAGCTCACAATCTTCACAACTTTTTTCACATGTGACTTAGGATTTTGTGCACTTTTTGATGTCATTTGTCTATTGCCTCTTTCTAACTTTGTTAATCCATATTATATCCCTATTAACAGATATAATATGAATACTAAAAAACTTTTCTCTGATACTCTATATACAAACTTTCTTCTCTAAATCATGAATAACTCTTACATATCTTCAACTTTCTAAACACACACTTATCCATGTCCTCAAGACACACTATAGATCATGTGCTCAACTAAATTAGACCTCATCCTCAATACTCTATCTATGTAAACTTTTTCTTTGTATTCTACTATGATAATCTTCAGAGTATGTTGACATCATTGACAAACATAGTCATGAATGCAACACAGTCTTGCTAATTGTCTCCCAACTACTCTAGCAATGCTAGAATACTCCCCCATAGGAATATCATCAACATTCATGCTAATGATATCCTCCTTTGGCATTGATGGAAACATAGATGAAAAACATCTAAGTTCCAAGATTACCAAATTTAACTCTCCTACTATTGTTTCTCTTATCTTTTAAAATCCTCTTCATCAATAAATATGAAACTCTCAAGAACAATTACTACTCCCTTATTGATAAAACTATCTTCTCCCCATTGACATCAAAACTATATTTTCTTTATAACTCTCCCTTAATCACAAGAGATTCTCTAAAATGCATTCACTTCTCTGCCATTGATAGGAGGGAATTTTCATGAGCTACTTATCACCCATTGACATAAATATCAAAGGTAACACTATGTCAATGAACTACACAAAGTCTTCAATTAACTCAAGTATCCAAATATACCATTCAATACTAGATAAAAAGAGTCTTTCATGATGATACTCAAATCATAGATACTCCTACATAAGGAAACATCAATGTTATATATATATATATATATATATATATATATATATATATAAAAGCAATTCTCTGTACCACTAGATTGATGCAATATATGCATCATCTACTCAAAAGTAGGGAGGGGCATAACCCCAAGTATCCTCTCGGGTACTCAAATGTAACCTTAGGAAATGGCTTCATAAAAATATCTACAATCTTCTCCTTTGTATTAAGATACTCTAATATGATTTCTTTCTCAATAACATTTTATCTCAGAACATGACACTTAATCGATATATGGTTTTTCTTAGAAAGTAACACAAGACTCTTAGACATACTCACTATACTTGTGTTATCACAATGATGATAATAGATTCTGAAAACTCTATCCCAATATCATTTAGTATTTGTTTCATCCACATGATTTGATTGCATTTTTTTTCTATTGCTACATACTATGTTTCTCATGCACTTTTGTGAAATACAATCTTGTTTCTTTCTTAGCCAAGAAACCTATCTTCCTCCATGGAAAAATGCTCCACCACTTTTACTCTTTCTATCATCCATACTGCCTTCCTAGTCTACATCAGTATAAGCAGATAAAGTAAATTTATTTGATTTATCATACCACAACCAAAAATATGGTGTACCCTTTAGATATATGAATTCTTTTTTTGACCGCTACATAGTCTGATTCCTTAGGGTCATCTTGACATCTTTCTACAATCCGACCTATATTTTCAATATCTAGGCTTCTGTGAGTTGGATATTGCAAACCTCCAATCATGGATCTATACATCTTCTCAACTATAGGCATCTCATCTTTGCTAGATAACTTGTGACTAGCTATCATAGGTATACCAATAGGCTTACAACTTTGTAAGCCAAATCTCTTCAATAATTATTTCGAATAATTAGTTTGTGATAGGAAAATATCATCACTATTTTGCACAATCTATAAAGCCAAAAAACATTTCATCTCACCAATAATTATCATCTCAAATTCATTATTCATTTCATAAGAAAATTTGTCACTTGCTTTATGAATCATGATTACCTCCAAATATTATATCATCCACAAATATCACAATAATCAACAAACCATTCTCAATTTCTTTCAAATATAAGTTACTATCTATAGTACCTTTTGTAAATCCCACTGTTTCCAAATACTTGTCCAATGTCCCATGCTAGGTCCTAGGTGCTTGATTTAGTCTATACAAAGTTTTCTTTAATTTGAATACCACATCTCCTCCTTCTATCAAAGTAAATCCTTTAGTATTCTCGACGTAGACTTCTTCTTCAAGTCCTCCCTTAAGAAATGTTGACTTCACATCCATCTAATACACTTTTACCTTCTTATTTCCTGCATAATCCAAGAATACCCTTAGTTGTTTAATTAATGAAATAGTTACAAATGTCTCTTCATAGTATATACCTTCTTAATATAAATATCCTTTACATACCAATCTTTCTCTGTAAATCTCACAACCAAGCCTTTTTTATTCATCTTGTTTTTGAAAACCCACTTAATCCCTATAAGATTCCTATCTTTAGGTCTAGAGACCAATTCCTATTTCTCATTCCTTAGAATCTAATCTAGTTCATCTTTCATTATGTAAATCCAATGATCATCTTTGCATGCTTCATCTACACTCTTTGGTTCTATTTGAGAAATCAAACAAAATTCTTTAGGTAATATGTTTCTTGTCATAAATCCTCTATCTTTTCTTCCAATAATATGATCAGTAGGGTGATTCTTT
Source organism: Cupressus sempervirens (assembly GCA_028749045.1). Taxonomy (NCBI): domain Eukaryota; kingdom Viridiplantae; phylum Streptophyta; class Pinopsida; order Cupressales; family Cupressaceae; genus Cupressus; species Cupressus sempervirens. The sequence goes on from CM053792.1 coordinate 935,447,176, forward strand.
GTCAAATTCTTGTTTGGTGTTGGTGACACTGACTGCATTCTTACTTTTATCTAGGTTCAGATATTGGTTCATCTATTTGCTCCACAACTTGAACAACATTCTATAAATCATATTTAATCTCATAAAAAGTCTCAACATTTTCTTGGATAGGCTTAGGATTAGTTTCTTCATCATCAAAATTATAATCAACCATTCTTTTGTTAATGCCAAACTTCTTATCTTCTTTTACACTTGCGTTCTCAACAATAGTCTTATTCATTTGATTAAAACATCTATAAGCTTTTATTTTCAATGAATAAAAAAGGAATATACCTTCATCTTTTCTTTCATCAAAATTACTAATGTCATCATCTCTCTTGATATAACATTTTATTCCAAAAAAATTGTAATACTTCACTGATGGCATATGTCTAAGCCATAACTCATAAGGTGTCTTTTATATGCCCTTTCTGATCTAAACTTTGTCCATTGTATATGCTGCTATATTAATTACTTCTCTCCAAAAAAAATTGATACATTATTCTCAAACATCATAACTCTCACTGCTTTCATTACAGGCCTACTTATTCTTTTAGCAATTCTATCCTACTCAAGAGTTTTAGGTGTTGATATCTACCTCTTAATGCCATTTACTTCACAAAAGGTATTAAACTCATTCAAGGTAAATTCTCTACCTCTATCAGATATTAAAAATTTAATCTTCAATCTAGACTCATTTTAAACCCTATTCATAAACAACTTAAACTTCTCAAATGCTTTATATTTTTCTTTAAGGAAAGCTACCCACATCATCCTAGTAAAGTCATCAACAATAATCATGAAGTACCTTTCACCGTAGAATCCTCTTATTTTAGTGGGACCACTCCAATTTGTATGAACAATCTCCATTTTTTATGTTCTAGTGAACTTGTTTCTAAGAAAATAACTTTTCTTCTTCTTAGCCATAACACATTCTTGGCACCCAATATTATTAGGTTTCATAGTTTTTGGTAAATCTCTTACAAAAATTATACTACTTGCTTTCACAATATTATCAAAATTTATATGAAAAAACGTTCTATGCCATAACAAAATATTATGAACTTTAGTAACCAAACTTGTCATCTCTATAGGGTTTATCTAAAAAAAATTATCTTTGGATCTTGTACAAGTGCCAATAAACTTACCATTTTTGTCCTTAATAATGTATGTCTTTTCTATGGACTATAACTAATATCCCTTATCAACCAAATGTCTAACAATAAATAGGTTATGTTTTAATACATCACTAAAGTAAACATCATATATGTTAGTTTGCCCATCAAGAGAAATAGATCATATTCCCTTTATGTCACAATCCACATTGTTTGCAACTCTAATGATTCCTCCATCATGGAAATTGAACTTTAAAAAAAATTATTCATATCACCAATCATATGATGTGAACAACTACTATCTATGATCCAATCAACTCTCTTCTCAACCTATGACACTAGAACTTTCTCTTCCTTGTCTTCTTTTTCAGGATTTTCTTCTTTTATAGAAAAATCCTAATTCATCATCACTCTTTTTATAAACTCTTCTTAAACTATTTCCTCTGTTTTCCTATGCCTCCTAAATCTATTCTTTAAAAACTTAAACTTTTCAAATCCCTCAGACTTTTCTTTAAGAAATGTTACCCACATCATTCTAGTGAAATCATCAAGAAAATCATGAAGTACCTTTCATTGTAGAAGCATCTTGTTCTTGTAGGACCACTCAAATCTGTATGAACAATCTTCAATTTTTGTGGTAGTGAACTTCGTGCTAGGAAAGGAAACTTTATTTTTCTTAGTCATCACACATTCTTTGCACAAAACACTAGTAGGCTTCACAATTTTACGTAAATATCTGATAGTAAATGAACCACTAGCCTTCACAACATTCCAAAGTTTATAAGACAAAATATTCTATGCCATAACCAACTATTATCCACCTTTGCAAACAAATATGTCAACTATGTAGGTTTCAATTGAAAAATATTTGGATCGTGTACCAGTTCCAATCAACTTACCATATTTATCCTTGATAATGCATCTCTTCTCTATGAATTGCAACTAATATCTTTTATTGACCAACTATCCAACACTCAATAGGTTATGCTTTAATCCATTAAAAAAATAGACATCGTCAGTGTTAGTCTTTCCATCAAAGGCAATAGATCCTACTCCCTTGATATGACAAGTTGTATTGCTACCTATTCTGACATTCCCTCAATCATGACTACTAAACTTTAAAAACTTATTTATGTTTCTAGTCATATGATGTTAGCAACCACTCTCTATAATCCAATTGGATTTCTTTTCAAATTGTGAAACTAGGGCTTTCTCTTCTTTAACTTCTTTTCAAATAATTTTGTTTTTTATAGATACAAGTCCTAATTTATCATTACTTTTCACTCTAAACTTTTTCTTAAAACTCATCATCTTCATTTTCATTAAAACAGTCTCTAGGACTTCTAGACTTGAAATTATTCTTATACTTTTTGTCTCTCTTACAATATTTTGAAGCATAAATACCAAATTCATGGCAAGTCCAACATTTAATGATCCTCTTACCATTTTTTTCTCTCCTTACATGTAGGGATATTCCTTCTTCAATTCTTCATTCCTCCTCAGATCTAGATCTTATATTGCTAGCATAGTCTCCACTACTGCTTGCATTTCTTGATAAGGCAGGGTTGACACTTAAGCGACTAAAATTTCTTTCCACTCTTGGAAAATCTCTAGATTGCTTCAATCTCACTTTTGTTTCTTACAATCTTCCAAGTAGAGTATCTCTAGTAAACTTCTTAATGAAGGGTATCACTAACTCAATCATCTATATTATTTTCTCGAATTGTGGAGTAATTTTTTTTAAGATCCTTCAAATAATGTGATCTTCAATTTTAGATCCACTACAAGACTTAATTCCTGCAACAATCTCTAATTTTTTACCAATATAGCTTCTTACAGATTCATTTTCCATCATTTTAGCATCTTGAAACAAATATATCTAGTTCGGTAATATAATTCTTTTAGCATACCCATCACCTTTAGCTCTTTTAAGGCTTTCCAAATTCTATATGTTTATAAGGATTTTACTTGATTGTAGTCATTCTCAGGAAGAGATGACAATAATTCTTCTTTTGCATGCATATTGTACATAAACATATCTCTTTTGGCTTCACTGTAATCTTCAAGTTTTCTTTCTTCCACAATATTTTTTCCATTCTTTTTTATTAACCAATATCCTAGACTCATTCATAGAAAAATATTTTTCATTTTCTCCTTCTAGCTATCATAGTTGACTTCATCAAATTTATAACTTTCTTTTATCAAGTGAACTAGCATTGATCTCCTTAAATCCTTCAAGGCCTTGATGCCCTCATACCAATTTTTTGAATGCAAAGTCCACCAAGATAACTAAGTGGGGGGTGGGGTGTTGAATCAATTATCCAAATAATAAAATATTTATCATTCTTATTAATCCTTAATCATTTGAACAATATAACCAACAACCATAAGAAGATACACATACACAATAACACCAGATATGTTAACTAGGGAAAACCTTAGTGGGGATGGTATCCACAAAATAATGTACTAATATAAAAGTTCATTGTAAAATGATGGACTCTATTAGGAGCCAATGAAATACATTAAGTACATATTAGTCCCTCTTAAGAGACTTTGAATCCCTATTAGGTGATTCTAACCCTATTAGGCATTGTGCTAACCCTGTTAGAAATTGTAGAAGGCAAAAGGACCCACTATCCAAATAGCTTCAAGGGAAAAAATCACTAAACACACTGTCCAATTGATCTATGTATTGTTTGTTGCAAGATAATAGAAATTAAATATATCATTTAACTCCGTTTTCCTCTTGTCCAGATCAATCCTCTTCTAATCTCATACCATATCACCAACTTTGCATCCAATAATTGATTGGATCGCTCATGCTTATTTATCAATTTTGCATATTACTTGTACAATTTTCATTTCATGCATAAATAAAACACTTCACCACAAGGAAAATGCCCTTCCTTTATACCATATCCTCAAAATAATACCTTGATTTAGTCTTGTGGCTTTGCCAATTAATTATAAAAGGACCTCATTAAGATATTGCAATCATTTTATAATTACAAAATACTATCATCTCACATTCTTTACAACTTCTTACCTATGTGACCTATAACCTTGTGCACTCACTATCATCATCATCAGGCTATCTACAATTAGTTTCTAACTTTTCTTATCACAATTCTATCCCTATTAAGAGATACAATCCAAACTTTAGATTTCACTTATTAGGTATTCTATCTGCACATGGTGCTTTGTAATTATTTATTAACTTTTTCATGTCTTTGACACTTTGTATGCGCACTTGTCAACTTCATCATGACACAATGTAGAACATATCCTTAATAGTGCTTAACCTCATCATCAATACATAGTTCATATGGCCTCATTCTCTGTCACCTACTCTTCTAGTCTTTTGAGAAATAATACTATGTTCACATCAATGACAAGCATAGTCTTGAATGAAATGCTTCAATCATGCTAACCATATCTTCAATGCCTAAGATACTACCCCAAAGGGATGCCATTAGCATTTATGCTAACATAATTTTTACATTTTAGAGATTCCAAATCATTCTGTAAAGATAGTGTGAAACCTTTTCATGCATATGTTTAACTTCTACCATTCGTATACACTTTTCTTTATGATGATGTATCTAGGGGTATGAAAATATTTGGTATAACCCCTGAAGATTGCACCAGTTAGAACATGTAGTTGTAGTACAACTTACCAAATTTGAGTGTAATTGAATTTTTCCTCCAAGGTACTGTCTATCTTATTTCATTTGTGCATATTTTGTTAAAGTCCAAAAAAGTACTTTATTGTGAAAACTTTAGATAGCTCCCACATCAAGTATGGATTAAAATGAATGTGAGTAAATACACATAAGGCCCCTTGTAATCATCAACAAATCACATCAACCATCAGACATATCCACTATCAAGACCTGATGTTGAAAGAACCTTAGAGTCATCATATGATCTTCTTGCAATCTTAACATATAGGATACTTTATTCAAGAGAGAATAGGATGTTTTGGTATTTCATTCTACTATTTGATGGGTCATAAAACACACATCAACATATAACAATGCTTGGGTGCAAATAGTAAACTTATGAAATCCTCCAAAAAGTTAGTATTAAGAATTTCATTTTTACTAGTTTGAAAGTATTTTAAAACAATTAAAATGTTACATTCTTGTGTTTCATAGTTAAACTAGACTATGGATTATATTCGATATGAATATTTTGGATATATGTTAGATACATATTCTCTGATAAAGGGACTAGCTCTTTTTATCTTGCTTTGAAAATAAATGAATGTAAATCAATCACTTTCTTAGCCATAGATGGACTTGATTAATGTATTGAGTTGAAATATATATTTTATTCTTTAAAGAAATGAAAAAAAAAAAAACATCCAAAGCATAATCTTATGTCAATATAAAAAGACATATGGATAACATTTATGTAGGTAGAGATTAAATAATAACTATTTGAAATAGCTATTTGAGTCCTTACGTTATAGTTCAAATCAATTTGTTTCTCTGAAGATCACTTGGGATTCAGTCTTGAGTTTTTGAGATGAGATAGGAAGTTTCCTTGAAATGTTTTCTAAATTAAGAAGCAATGAAAATTGGGGCTAACCCATAACAATAAAGAACAATTGTCAAAAGATCAGTTGGTATTTACTACCAAAAGATTACCCTAGCCCCTTTAAAAATTTCAAAAAATCACCCCAACCATTACAGTGAAGTAAATACTACCATAAGCATCAAGAGCCTTCAGATTATAAATTTTTTTTTAAAAAAACATTGCCATCAGATGAATATTGGCCCTACTATCAGTCTAAAGATAAAAACCAAAAGGAGCTCAAAGGCTTAGAGGATAACTAAGTAGCATAATAAACAAAACAAAAAAAAACCACACCAACAGGGGGGCCATTAATGTTTCCTCAGATTTTCCAGGAGCAGGTGAAGCCACTTGTAAGCTAGGAAGCCATACAGGGTGTGGTTTCTCTCCACCTCCTCATCATCAATCTCATGATCTTTTTTGGTTTACATTATTTAGAGCATAGTGTTCACTAAGTGCATGATTACATGTATTGAGAAATAAGAAACCCTATCAAACTTTTCCTCCAAGTCCTCGTTCCATTTATCTAACTTGGCAATGGACTTTTCTAGTTTCTTCATTACCTATTTGCCTACTATATGTTCTAATTTTTAGCCATAGTTTCCTTGAAATGTTAATCTATAAATTGGTGAGAAATATTTTAGTATTATTATTTATTCTAGTGATATTTTTAACAAATGTTATACCCAATATATTTGATAGATATAGATATATCGTAAAGCTCTCTTTCACATAATGTTTATTGGAAAAATTGAATAGTTATTACTTTTATATTAAATAATTTTTTTTGGTAGGGTAACAAAAAATACTTAGATCAATGATTATTTGGGGTGTATTTGGAATTTTTTCTTAAAACCTTTTTACAAATTTTTTCTTCTAGATTTAGGTAAACATATTTTTTTTACACTTTCACTTGTTAGATCATAGATCATAGTTAGTACTCTTTTGAAAAAATACTTTCATAAAGTGAGTGAAAAATGAAACTTAGGTAATCAAATTTTTGTGTTGAGTGTAAATCCATGAGTAGGGTTTATACGGTTTGGAATATATTCTATATTCATAAGAAGTTACTATTCTGTTAAATAGATTGTTACATATTAGATTATCAATCAATATTAAGTTAGGCACTCTTCTCTCACAAATGCATGAAGTTATTAGTTAGATTTAATTGTTGTAACATGAGTTAATGGATGAATTAAATTTGATGGGGGACATTTATTGTTGGAAATAAAATAGGTAAAGTAAACTCTAAGAGGGGGGGAAGGGGGGCATTAGTCCTTCAAACTTTAACAATAAATTCATTCACCACACATCCATCTCACAATTTGCATGTAAACTGAAATAACCAACTAAACATATTTATCCATAGTATGAAGCAAAATAACATTGAGTACATATATGACACAAGATATTTGGTTACCTAGAAGCCCTCCAATGTGAATGTAAAACTAGGGTGGGGATGACACCCACAAATCTCCACTCCTACAGTAATAAACCGTATCTAATGAAGGCTATAATTTTTTATTATAAACTATGATCTACCCTATGAAAGATCTACCCTAGTAAAGGCTTAGAAGATTGTTAGATTTTACTCTGTTAAAGGATTTCAACACCCTGTTAGAAGTGTGCCTGATTAAAGGACTTTAACTTATACTGAAGTAAGCACCCTGCTAAAGGATTTACAATAGCCTATTAGGACTACTCTGTTAAGAGATTTAATTGATTCACCTATTAGAATATATTAGCAATGATCCTTCAGTTAGCAATCTACTGCTAGATAATAGGTTACCTCTTTCCTAATGTGTACTTGATCTTCTTTGATCAAATGTATCGCATCTATCCTCTAATTCCTTTCATGTATTCTCCTCTAACTGATTATGTAATGCATCTCAATTCACAACTCCTTAGCCACCATGAATTCTCTCTAACTTCTCTCTTCACTTCTTCCACATTCATAAAAAGTATAGGATTTTTCCTCCTTAAGAAGACCTAGGTGACTTAGTGTTAGGTATGGATCAATGATTTTGATTCACCCATTTTACTACTCAAAACATCCCTTCAATTGATTGGTTGCATGTACTACATAGATATTTTCAATATAGATTTGTCCTTATCATCTTAGAATTGTAAAACAATACTTAAGTCAGCTCAAAAATGGTTTACATAAAAGTTTGTGCCATTACAAACAACTATGTCCAAAAATGTTTACTCGACACTTGAAGTGTCTAATGCTTTCCATCCACTATATCTTTAATGTTGTAACTCAGCCTCTAAATGACTTAGCATCCATTGATCACTCAACATTTGAATGACTCAATGTCTACTATCTTCTTGGTACTTGAGTAACTCAACACTTAATAGTTACTCGGCATATACTATATATCTGACCACTTACACTCGACATACACTACTTGTTTGGCATGAACTAAGAAAATGAATTAAGTGTGTTTTCACTCATATGTCTAAAACAAATTGAGATTAACAATATCTCAGTTTACATGAGTGGTAAAAACATTTGTTCATGCATGAATAACCTTAGCCTTTGAGCATAACTCAAATAACCACCATTTCAGTGATTCACTTTCCAAATTTTCAAAAGTTCTAAATTTTTTAAAACACTTATGGCTTAATTTTGTAACTCCCCCTAAGTTGATTATTCTATTTTGATTTTGATTCCAAATACTCTTGCTAAGTAGATCTTCTTGTACTAACTCTATCTCTATTTGGTTTCCCCTAAAACTTATCTCTCCTTTCATGCCTTCTCCCCATTTTGACACTTATGTCATGGGTTGTACATGAATTGTGTGTTTTTCCAAGAAAGATTTATGGATCTCCATCATTATCTTTAGTTGATGTAGTACAAGGGACGAGAATCCCCAAAGGAGATGTCGTAGCCCCCAGCAAATAACCACACAAAAGAATATAAACAATTACACAAGATATGATACCAATTCACAACTTTTTATTCATAAAACAACTGATTATAGTCAATGTGTTAGGTTATAAGGCAACCTACCACCTTGCATGAATAATTAGGAACCAAATCACAATTCTAGGAACATATATTTGCATTCCACAAACTCTCTGCAATCATACCTTAGTAAGATCAATCTTCCATCTTTGCATCCATCAATCCATCTACAAGTCCTCTGCAAATGTAGGTCAAATTACAATCTACCACCCTATAAAAGGAATTAAAAACTAGGACTCCAAAGAAATTGATCCTCAACACAATCACCACCAGATCAAGATCTTCTCAGAGTAACTTCTCTCAAACCAAGTCCTAGTGCAAACTGCCTCAACTTTGGTGATCAGTCTACACACTCAGGAACAAATGTGCACTAATAAGATCAACCAAGCAAATCAAACCTTCACTCTAATACCACCTAATGCAGTGCAAGGTAGGAGAATCCCCAATGGAGATTTCCTAACCCCCATAAAATAAACCCATAGTGGAATATAAACAATAACGCAAGATATGATACCAATTTGCAACTCTTTATTCATAAAACAACTTATTATAGTCAATATTACGGGCTATAAGACCTTCCCAATTATGGCCAAATACAAATTAATTACAATATTTCTTTAAGATCCCTCAAGATCTAACTCAATTACTACCTAGCCTAGATCTATAACATAGCAACAATTTGGTAGAAACCTCCAAGATCTCAACTTGTGCTCACAAGCCACCAAGCAACCTCCTTGTTCCTAAACCGCAACCACTAGTTCTTCTCCAATTTTTCTATCTTAGATACTCCTCTACTGATGATATATAATATTCCAAAGCATGTTCCACAATCATACTCTGATGATCCACACTTCTCCCATCATGATTTCTACATCAACACATGCTCCTTATATAGCTACGGAAGCCACAAGTTGGCTAGTCAAGCATTTAATTACAATATAGGTCCACCTAGGAAGAGTAAACCAAAAATCTAACAAGCATGAAAAAAAAAATACAAAGTTATATTTAGGTCCACACATGAGCCACTAACATGTTCCTCTCTTAACAAGATCCCATTCCTCATATGAGATTGCACAAGATGAAAACTCCACACATTTCATTCAGAAACTATCTAAAAATTGGTAACTAAGAAAAACCATGATATCTCCTAGCTCCAATTGAATTAGAACTTTTTCTTTGAACTAAAGGTATTTCATTAGCTCCTTTACAAAATCTTAAGTTTGAAAAGGTTGATTTCTCAAGGAGAACTATGCATCCATCCTAAAAGTCATGCACAAAAACCTATTGCGAAACTAGTAAAAAATTGATGTGTTAGAAAAGTGGCCATAGCTCCTTAACCATGAGGAATTAGGATTTTCACCTTGGATCAAATAGATATTTTCTATGCCTAATTCAATCCTCAAAATTGAAATTCTCTAATTCATTACAAAAAAATAGTTATATGGCCTGCAACAATCACCCAAAAACTAGAAAACACAGCTCCAACAGCCAAGTAGAAACAACTCAAAATTTAACGTAATAACTCCAATCTCAATGCACACATAGGAGAAGGTTCCGCAATGTGTCTCCAACACATTCCCCATTAGAAACAATAGTCCACCAAGGTAACTGAGAGGTGTTGGGAGTGGGGGGCTGAATCAGTTATCCAACAATTAGAACATTTATCTTCTTTAAACAAACTTAACCATTCAACCAAACTAAACAACAACCATAATAAAATGCACATAGACAATTACACTAGATATGTTGACTAGGGAAACGCTGTATTTGAGGGAAAAACTTGAAGGGAATGATGCACATAAGATGATGTACTAATATAAATATTCATTTTTATTGGATGGACCCTATTAGGAGTCTATAACAACATTTGGTATAATGACTCCCTATTAGAAGACTTTGAATCCATGTTAGGAGATTCCAACCCTATTAGGAGTTGTGGTACAATGTATGTAAGATGAGCTCACTACCCAAACATGCAATTTCAACTACAAGAAGAGCTCACTACTCAAACAAGTAATTTACTATTGCCTTCCTCTTTCCTTTTTTCTATCAGCCAAACTAATCACTATTAGACCTTGTAGATTAGGTCACAAACCTTGGGTCCAAATGTCAAACCTCGGATCACTCAACAAAACCTCAACAATGAAGTTTCCTTCACTTTCACACTACTCTTCTCAACTTTACATTCTACTCTTATTGTTTCTTATTATTAATCATGAAACCATCTCATCACATACCATGATAAAGGAAAATGTCCTTCCTTTATACAAAGTCCATAAAACAATTCCCTGAGTTAGCTATTAGACCTTCTCAATTAATTAAGATAGTACCACATAAAGAACATGTTAAACTTAGTGATAACATTAATCTTCCACCCTTAAACTTGAATATCTTTTTGTACATGCAATATTATGATGACTGAGATTAGTCACATCATCATCAACATGTCTTCTTCATGTCCTCAACCTCAATTCTTAGAATAACAACTCTATTAAGAGATATAACAAGTTTACTAGAACATGCCTCTGTAAACTCTATCTCAAAACAAACATCTCCAAAACTCTCATAACTTCTTCTAGACTTGTCCTTTCTTCTTCTAGCATTAACTACATATACTAGATACTCAAAAGTATCTTTCATAACCTTAGGTAGTGTAAACACTCAACTAGTCATCTGTACCAACTTGATCTTTCCATTGTTCTTCTATCAGATACCATAGAAAATTTTTATGTTGACATCCATGACAAACTTAGTCATGAATGTAACATATCATCTAAATTACTCCCCCATAGGAATATCATTAGCATTCATTCTTGCAACCAATCTTCTAACATCCCCAACCATGCAAACCTAAAATCCACCAAAATCCAATCTTGATTCTCTTGCATTAGACTTCCCAGGTAAATAGAAAAATATATCCTATACTTTTATGCCCAACTAAAGATCTACAACTAAATTCATCTTTACCAAAGGCTTACACTCCATCAAAGTCAATAGAAAAAATCTAAAAATAAACCATCTATTCTTCATCCACTGAAACATCAAAATTAAAAAAATCTCAGCAACTCGATCATCATGCTCACTCCAGAGAAAAAATTGAACATAATGCTTCACCTAGAATCTCTACAACTGATCACAACCAATAATAAAAATATCCTCAAACATGTACTCCATGTTAGACACATCATGTAACTCCAAAACCAAATTAGTAACTAGTGAATCCACACTAGCAACATTAGTAGGAAAATCCATATCCTTAATCAACTTAGCAACAACATATAAATTCAGATCCACATTAACAATCATATGCAAATACTCATAATCAGCAATCTCAGCAATCTCATTGCTCACAACAAGATGCTCTACAACATATAATTCATTACCAACAACAACCTAATTATCCATGACCAAGTGCTCCATAATTTCCATGTCAATCTCAACAAACTAATCATGAAAACAAATCCTCATCCCAATATCAAAAAGGTTATGAATATCTTTAGCAATAGTCTCAAGTTTCTCTACAAGTTTGGTATTAGACTCCAAAAAATAATCAACAATACCAACTTCCACCTTGACCTTATTATACCATCTTCTCTCGAACAAGTCTCTTAACTAGTCAAACAACTCTCTTCTAGATTAGTAGACTCCATCTCCATAAACATCTATAGAATGCCTTCATCACCTTGTCCTTATCTTGACCAAGCAAACTAGATTCAAACTAAGCAAACAACTCCTTAGCTTGATCAACCAAACTAGTTTCAAATTGAGTAGACATCTCAAAAACCCTCCAGTCCACCACATCATAGAGATTTGTAATCATCCCAAGGTCCAATCCTCTTGGAGCCATCTCCTAAGATTTTTGCAAATCCTTTGTAACAAATCATTCCCATGCTCCTTGTGACAACCTCAATTTTTTTTCAAGTCATATCGAACCTACCACCTCATACGAACAATCAAGAACCAAATCACAACTCTAAGAACACATGTATGAAATCCAAAAACTCTCTATGATCATGCCTTAGAAAGATCAATCTTCCATCTTTGCATCCATCAATCCATTTGTAAGTCCTCTGCAAGTGTAGGTAAAATCAAAATCTACCACCCCACACCAAGAATTAAAAATTAGGAATCCAAAGAAATTGATCCACAACACAATCATCATTAGATCAAGATCTTCTCAAATCAACTTCTCTCAACCCAAGTCCTAGTGCAAACTACCTCAACTTTGTTGATCAGTCTACACACTCAGGAACAAATGCACTCTAATAAGATAAACCAACTAGATCAAACCTTCACTCCAATCAACCTTATGTAGTGCAAGGCAAGAGAATCCCTAATGGAGATGTCCTAATCCCTAGAAAATAACCACACAATGAAATATAAACAAAAACACAAGATATGATACAAATTCAGAACTCTTTATTCATAAAGCAACTAATTACAGTCAATGTGTTGGGTCATAAGGCCTTCCCAATTATGCCCAAATACAAAGAAATTACAATAGTTCTTGAAGATCCATCGAAACCCAACTCAATTCCTAGCTAACCCAAATCTTTAACACATCAACAATTTGGCAGAAACCTCCAAGATCTCAACTTGTGCTCACAAGCCACCAAGCAACCTTCTTATTTCTAAATCATAGCCAATAGCTCTTCTCCAAATTTTCTATCTCAACGACTCCTCTACTAATGATATAGAATCCTTCATGTTCCACAATCATCCTCCAATGATCCATGCTTATCCCATCATGATTTCTACATCAATACATGCTCCTTATATAGCCAAGTAAGCCACAAGTTGGCTAGTCAAGCATTTAATTACAATATAGGTCCACCTTGGAAGAGTAAACCAAAACTCTAACAAACATGAACAAAACTAAATACAAATTTATATTTAGGTCCACACATGACCCACTAACATGTTCCTCTCTCAACAAGATCCCATTCCTCATATGAGATCATGCAAAATGAAAACTCCACATGTTTCATGCAAAAACTTTTACATGGCCTCAAATAGACACCCAGAAACAAGGAAACATAGCTCCAGCAGTAGGGTAAAAAAGGCTCAAAGTTTAACATGATAACTACAATCTCTATGTGCACATAGGAAAAGGTTCCCCATTGTGGTTCCAACATATCCCCAACCATGCAAACCTCAAATCCACCAAAAGCCAAGCTCGATGCTCTTGTATCATTAGTGATGCATCCCAGTTGTCACATGATACCTCCAAAAAATTTATCTATATGTCTAACTTGGCAGCAAGGGTGACTAAGCCTTCATGTTTAGAAAGATGGGGATCTTTCTTCAATAATGTCTTTACATAGGCTAGTTCCTTATGTAACACCTCCATGTGAGGCGTTAACATGGATTGGATGTTGATTAGTGTAGCCCTAATATCTTCATCTTGAGCATGTAAACTTGCCAACTAATCTTATGCTGATAACAAATTTTTGAAATGAGACTAACCTTGAGAAGGACATTGTTGTAAAATGTTACCTGTTTTCTTCAGATCTATCTCTAGATGGTGAATATTTCTTTTCACTTCTTGTGTGAATAGTTAAACATCACACAATTTGGTGAAAAGAGGGAAAATGTGTTCCAACAGCTTCTTGACACCCTCAATCTTGGTTGCTAACTCAACCTAGTGTAGTGCAATGGCACTCGATATTTTTTCATCAACCTTTGTTTGAAATTTCTTCTTAGAACATTCCAATAATTTGACATTGGTAACTAGGTCTTCATCATTGATCTTCTCTACTATATTTTCTAACTACTCAATGATTGGCTTAGCTTCATCAGGTGTAGGGAGGTTGAATGCATCAAGAAATATGTCCTTGATGTCATAAAGTGCTTGTTTTTACCTACGCTCCCTTTTGAGAAGTTATTGGTGTTTCTTTCTTGCTAGAGCATACTGCAATATGCTTATTTTCTCTATTGTGATTATTGTAAGAACATACTCTGGTAACTCAATCATCCCATGTATGTTGATATCAATATAAGATGTCATCTCATCAACCTTAGATGTTCTAGGACTTGGCCTTGATGCTTGCAAAGGTGTATCTTTAGTACTCATCCTATGAAGTGCTTGACTATGAGTAGGAGTAGCAGTGTTTGTATTGCTATTACTTCCTCTAGCTTTGTAATCAAGACTGAATCTTCAGTCCTATCCTTTTCCTATTCTTTGATCTCTTCTCCATCGTGTGCTTGTGGTGTAGGTGTAGGAATGGCTTCCTAAATTTTTTGGATTGGTGTCCTTTCTTTCTCAATTATTGTAATTGTTACTACCTTGGTGCTAATATGTAAAGGAAATTTGTCCTTCCTATGGTATAATATAATAGACATTGAATGTTGCACCTCTATATATTGAGAGGGGGCACTTGATAATGCTTTTTTTTTCTCCCCTATAGATGTCAATTCTACCTTCTCAATCACATCCACTCTCACCAACATAGGATGACCGCAAAATTGTCCCTTTGTGGTGGAATTAGTTAGTATCTTCTACATACCCTCTTCTTTTAGGGGATTGATGTTCTGAATGGTGGTATTAGACACATCCTTGACCTTTACTATATCTTCTTAAGGACTGGCACTCGAAATGTGTACTTTTGGTACATTCTATTCTTGTTGTTTCTCTTCTTGAACTGTTTCCTCTATAGTGCCTTCCTTGTTTACTTTCATCATAGATTTGTCATTGGTTTTTGTAACTACCTCTTCCTCTACTTTTCCTTCACCTACTTCCTTAGGTGCTTGCTTAATAGCCTTTTATGTTGTCAGCCCATAAAATTACCTTCCATATTTGTGTACTTTACTAAACTATAGCTTCAATCTTGTTTTCTAGAATGTTAAGAGCTTGGTACTTTGGAGAAAATCATCCCTTATACTTGTTAATAGCTTTTGTTATCTCATATTTTTCCAAATCTAGCATCACTCTTGCGAGTGTAGTCTCTCTAATATTTCTCTCTATTGTGAGATTATATTTCCACTTTTGCTCAACTCTATCGCATAGGATCTTTGGTAGAGAGTTGGCAATCTCAATTGGAGTCATCTTAAAAGTTTCCATCATGGCATATATAGACTTTTCTACTTTATCCATATCTAACTTCCCAAGTTTATCAAACTCAACATGTGTGTATCCACTTAAATTAGCATTATTCTTAATATTTTCACACAAGTTGTCCAAATTAGAAGAGGAACAATGACTCACCACTTTAAATTGGCTATAATCATCTAACTCAGTCCTCCCCTCATATGATTAAGTTGGGGAAATATAATTCCTTCTTTGCTTCTTCTCAAGTTCATCTTCTTTTGTAGTTGTACCTAATATCTTACCTTTAGGCTCCAGAACCTCATGAGCCTTTTTGGTAGTAGCTCTTGTGCTAGCCTTGGTAATAGGAACTGTAGTCCTTTTTTGTGAAGGTTACACAACATTTTTAGGTTTGCTTGCTACTGGATTCTTTACTTTCCTCTTCTTCTCTTTTGTGGCAATAGGTGCTTCATTGCCTTCTTCTCCCTTGGCATCTTCATCAATGTATACTTATTCTCCTTGATCCTCACCTTGATAGCAAGTGGTGCTTGCATAGGTGCATCTTCATCATCTCCATTATCTTCTTCTTCCTCATCTCCTTTTTTCCCTTACCAAATTGTTCTTTAAGCTTCTTCACATGCTTATTCTTCTTCCTCATCACAGAAGTTTTCCTTAAGTCCATTGTGATCGATGACTTTGCTACATCATAGTTTCAAAAAGTAGTAGCATCCTTATCAACTTCTACTGCTACTAAAGCAATGATGGTTGTAGATGCATCATCAACATTAATCTCATAAGGTAGTGGTCTGAGCCATCTCACCCTTGGAACAACAACTTGAACATAAGTGAAATCAACATCAACTAGAAAACAAAAATCATTGAAATGCTTCTCAACTAGTGACACTGGAATCCTTGGTCTTTTTTTCATTGACTTCTTAAAGTCCTCAAAATAGCTAGTCATCATTCTCTCAAAATCATCTCCCAGTTGCTCTATAAATTCACTAGTCTACACTACAACTAATCTTTTGGTTTTCAAAGCTATTTTCCCAAATGAGGGAAAAGTGTTCTGCATGTAGAAAAATATACAAATAGGTATTGAACCAAATTTCCATTGTAAACTTTTTGGTTTCCTTATGGTTCCCCAAGTTCTCAGATAACTATTGCAGTTGTAACTTGGCAAGGTTATAAGAATGGTCTTTCTTTACTATCTTGTAACACAAACCCACAACCATACATTGTACATTGTTTAACCTGATGGATTGAAAGAACATATGTGCAATAATTCTTACTACAAATGCAATTAGTGGATAAATAATTGTATCTATAGCCATCTCTCTCTTATTTCATAGTTCCCCTTGTATTCTTTTCAATTGCCTCTTTTGCATCACTCCTCATTGTCTTAGGTCTCTCTAGGGTTGGATACCCTATCACTCTATGAATGATCATTTTTGAGAATTTTATAGGGCCATCCTCCAACCATATAGAATTGTTATGAATTCTACTAAAAAAAATCTTTATCCATTCTATCTTTAACACGTTTGGAAAATCGAGGGCACAGGTAAACCCTTTCCTTTCTACAACCTTGTGTTCTTCTTTCAATACTCCATTTTCACACAATTTTCCACAAACATTTCTTATCTCCATGTCTCCAATGCTTCCAATCTTACAAGTGTAGCAACATCTTAATTCTTGTATCATCAAAACTTGTGGTGGTATCATAGATAATGCACCAAATGGGTCTCCTTTATATGAAATGTCAATAATTGCCTAGAGATGTGGTTGTTTGATCTCATTACTTATTAATTGAACATTCAAAACTTATTTTCGTTCCTTAACCACAACATCAATAGAACTAGATGTCATAATAACTAACTACCTAGGGTTTGAGTAAATTCAAACAACGTAGCTCGGCACATGATAAATACTTTAAAAAATATGACAACTGGTGTTGAGTAGCAGTTAAATTTAGTTTACAAATTCTTGAATCCTTTTCTCGAATTCATCTTCAGCTCTTCGTGTTCTCTTCAATCTCAAATAATTTCAAATAAGTTGAAAATTGACCATATAGAATTTTAAACTTTAAAATTAATGCTCAATGCTTACATAGTTGTAAGCTCGACTTCCAATAGATATAATTTCCTTCATGCTTAGTAACCAATATGAGCTTGACCAATACTATCACCTTTGATAACTCGATAGCAACTAACTTTCAGTAGGAAACCATAGTGAAAGTTTTCATGCTCTGATGAAAATCAATCCCATACATACCTCTTGATTTCCTATTTGGGGATGGTAGGATCACCTAATCCATTGGATGAAGTGATCCCATCTAAACTTGATGTGTTACAATCCTTCTCCTTCTTCCATATCTTGTTCATATGCACTTTGACTTCTTAAACATCAACCTTTTGTTTGCCTTTATTGAATTCACTACTTGGTGCTTTTGACCTTGTTGGACAATCTCTACTTATGTAATGAGTCTTCAAACAACTACATGTAGTTTGACTCAACCATCTTTTGTAGTCACATCTGAAATGTGTTCTAATGTAATTTTCAACAACATGTTCGTACTCTTGACAATAGTGACACCTATACCTTATATTGTAATCCCAATTGAAGGATCTACTAGTATGATTTTCCTTACTTTCTTGTTTGATGACCAGTTAGGCTTTGATCTACACTAATATGCTATGTCTATACATCTTACTATTGTAGTAGTAACCTTCAAATATTTGTGTTTTCATGGTCTTCATTTTGCATTCATGTGCTTGATGTCCCTGCTCATTGCACTTGTGATAATTACCCATGAATTTCTTCTTAGGGTTATGATTTTCATTGTTGCTCCTACAAACATTTTTTGTATGACCTATCGTTCCACAACTATGACAAGTAGGTTTTTAGTTCTTACCATTATTTCTCCTTTGTTCACCACTTTTGGATGATTCTCCTTCTTTAGTACTAGTGTAACCCAATCTAGTAGTGTCACTATTAGATCTAGGAGATCTCATCAATTTCTCAAAATACTTGATGGATTCATTAGGTTTGTTGAAACTTTCAACAAATTATTTTTCTCCTTTTAGATCATTTCTTAGTTGTTTGTTCTGCAACTTCAATGTTGTGATTTCAATATCTTTACCATTCAATTTATGATTGGAAATCATCACTTCATTCAATATTTCTAGTTGCATGTGAGCAATCCTATTCACCTCTAATGTCTTCTCTTCCAGTCTACCGATCAATATCCTTTTGTCATTTTTAATCATGACTTTGTCTTCTTCAACTTTATTTTTTTTCTCGGTCACTCCACATAGCAATATTGATTGAACTTCTTTTTCTATCTTGAGATTTCTAACCTCTTTAGTTAGGGTTCCATTCTTTTCCATCAACTCTATAACTATTGTATCAAATTTATTTGTATTTCCATCTACAAACAATTTAGTAGTGTCAATCTCTTGGTATTGTGTCTCATTCTCTTTAATAGCTATTTTTTTCCTTCTCTTCAATGAGCACTTCAACGCACCTCTTGCTTAATTTAGATAATGTAGGGCAAGCTAGATATCAATCATCCAATTATCAATAATCTTTCCCAACTTGTAGACTTCCATCTTCAAGATCATTCCTCAAAGCTTCAAAGTTTTCCTTTCTAGAGAACCAATGCTCTGATACCAATTTTTGGAAATAAAATAGGGAAAGTAAACATTGAGAGGGGGGAGGGGGTGAATTAGTCCTTCAAAACTTTAACCATAAATTCATTCACTACACATCCATCTTGCAATTTACATGTAAACCGAAATAACTAGGTAAACATATTTATCCATAGCATGAAAGGAATTAACATTCACCACATATGTGACACAAGATATTTGGTTACCCAAAAACCCTCCAATGAGAAGTTAAAACTGGGGTGCGAATGAAACCCACAAATCTCCACTACTGTAGTAATAAAGGAATCCAATGAAGGCTAAAATGTTCAATCTTAAACCAAGATCGACCCTATGAAAGGCCTACCCTACTAAAGGCTTCCAAGATTGTTAGATCTTACCCTGTTAAAGAATTTCAACACCTTGTTAGAAGTGTGCCTGATTAAAGGACTTCAACTTATAATGAAGTAAGCACCCTACTAAAGGATTTACAACAGCCTATTGGGACTACTCTATTTTGAGAGATTTAACTGATTTTCCTACTAACATGTATCAGCAATGATCCTTTTGTTAGCACTCTATTTCTAGATAACAAATCACCTCTTTCTTGATGTGTGCTTGATCCTTTTTGATCAAATGTATCACTGCTATCCTCTAATTCCTTTCCTCTATTATCCTCTAATTGATTATGCAATGTATCTCAATTCACAACTCCTTAGCCACCATGAATGTTCAGTTTGCACATGAAAACTTCTCTCTTCACTTCTTCCATATTCATAAAAAGTCTAGGGTTTTTCCTCCCTAAGAATACCTAGGTGACTTAGGGTTAGGTATGAATCAACGATTGTGATTCGCCCATTTTTCCACTCAAAATATTACTTCAATTGATTGGTTGCATGTAATGCATATGGATGTGTAATATAAATTTCTCCTTATCATCTTAGAATTGTAAAAAAATCCTTAAGTCAACTCAAAAATGATTTACATAAAAGTTTGTGCCATTACAAACAACTATGTCCAAAACTATTTACTTGGCACTTGAAGTGTCTAATGCACAACATCCACTGTATGTTCAATGTTGTAACTCAGCTTTTGAATGAATTGGCATCCATTGATCACTCATCACTTGAATGACTTGGCATCTACTATCTTCTTGGCACTTGAGTGACTCAACACTTACTAGTTACTCAACATATACTGTATATCTAACAACTTATGCTTAGAATACACTACTTGTTTAGCATGAACTAAGAAATTGACATAAAAGTGTGTTGTCACTCATATGTCAAAACCAATCTGAGATTAACAATTTATGTCTTAAATTATATCATTATTTAGCCCTCCCATATGCCTTCATATTCATATCTATATTCCACTTATATACCATTTTCCCATTATAAATTGCATATATTTCAATGTATAAGTATTACTTATTTTAATTTTTAGATAAAATATATGAATAATTAGTTATATTTTTTTAACATTTACTATGCCAGGAAATGTAATATTCCTTGCAAAGACAACCTCCCCTATCCTATTTATTAACTTTACTTCTCAACCATCCAGATTTGCTAGTAAGAAATTTGTGCATCCCTTTTTTAACTATGGGGCACCCATAAAAAGAAACAAGGAGCTCCAATGGTATGAATTATTGACCTCCCAATCCAACCACTACCTTTCACCATTGCACCACATGCATTTAGCATAAACAATTATAACTATATGGTCCTATAGATTGGAATGTCTAAAATAGAGGGTTTGATTCCTCTTATAAATGGGGAGATCAATTGTGATTGAAAAGTGACATATACTATGGTGTCCACATAAGTTTGTGTTTCTATAGCCTTATTTTGGATTACTCATCTTCTTTTAATAAAGAATCTATAGTTATGAGTGAAATAGTATAAGAAATATTTATATTTCTTCTACCATGCAAAAGAGGAGTAAGGGCCCATTCCTTAGGAGAACAATGATATTTTATGTTTTTGTGTGCTATCTTATTTTAGTTTCAAGTTGTGTGATTTAAAGTTCATTAATTTTGATTTGATGAAATAATTATGACCTAAGATTTGTTTGAGTAATATATTAAAGTTTGGTTTATAAATTGTTATAACATAGAATTGTCTTTCTTTGTACAATTTGTGTGACACTTTAATCATGGAAATTGAAGGGAAAGTTAAACTAATTCAGCATTAAGAAATTATTTCACTAGTTTAACAATTCATAACTTATGCACATTTATGGTTTTTATATTATTCTACTTTAGATTTCTAAGTTCTATTTCTAGAATTATTAAATTTGTGAAAACTATTATTGTTGGGAAGACCCAAATTCGGTTGCCAAAATTACATTCAATTGCAACATATTTGTTTACATGTGTTCTAGATGCATTCCAAATCACTCAAATCACAACTATCTCCCTTTTTAGCATATTGGTCGAATACATTTCACAAGCTTATGCCCTTAGATTGACATGAATAGACAAAGATGAAATTCAATCTAAGTATTAAATCTTTTTTATTGTTTTTCCCACTATTGTCCTATTAATATTTAATAAATTTCTTGATGAAATGTGGCATATCTCACAATGGTAAAAAAAATCAATGTAGATAATAACAATAGCATACATCACATGTTCATATGGATGTAAACATTGCACCTTCTAGTGCAAGAGCTAGTTTAATAATAAATCATTGATCATTAATAATAATAAAGTCATAAATGATATTAACCCCTTAACATTACAGATTATGTTTATATTAAAGCCTATTTTTAATATAATTATTTTGTTTACAATGTATTCATTTATGATATATTTTTTCCTCTCTTGTAAAAATGATGTTACCTTGCCTTTTTATCATTAAAATATTTTTCTTTTTTGGATGTATTTTTTAAATGGAAATATTAGATAAAAATATAATTTCAGGAAAAAAGTATCAATTTAAGATAAGAGAAGAGATAAAATAGAAAAAATCATCTCCCTACAAGTAAATATGGGTTAAGACTGTTAATATATTCTTATGGGTTCTAAAGAAACGTCATATGGACCAAGTAGAGGGACATGAGATATAAAATAAAAGGATCAAGCCTTCAATGTAAAACATCCACAAATATCTACATAAAAATTATGTTTTCTCAATAATGTTAAGTAGTATGATTAAGAATAACATATGTAGATTGTGAGATGTTAGAAACACCACATACACTAGAATAATTTCTATTTTTAAATTAAAAATTAATAAAATTATAAAGTATATTCTACAACCTATTCATGATAAAATATTATTTATAAATTGAAGTTAAAACATATGTATCCAACAAAATAAAAATATATAATGTGTACTAAATATTGATTTTGCAAATTCTAGTAGTATATTATTAGAAAATAATAAATTATATTAAAATTATTCAATTTTAGTGTACTATGATTTTTTCTAATTTTCAATTGATTAAATTTCTAATTATTCAACAATTTGAATAAATATTAAAAAATGAATAATCTCATGTATGATGGCTTTGTCATGATAATAAAAATAATTATAATATTAAAGTAATTAATAACAAAATGAAGTTCATCTTACACTCAACATAATAAAATCTTTATATATTATTTTTTTTGAAATAAAAAGCAACCAGAAACAAGGGGGTCGGCCCTTACAACCAAATGTTGGTAACCAACACATTACCAGAAGAGACCAACAGAGAACCTTAACAGTTTGAACTAAAGTTCCACTAAGCCACAATGAAACATATGCATGTTACGAACTAGCATAATAAAATGAACAAAACCACCTAAACTATAGTAGTAGTCCAATAAGTCTATTAAAGTATGAGAGTTCATCATAAAAACTATTAACATAACCATGCCTACCCAAGTATGAGAAACACCTGAAAACTAGCAAAATTGGAACCAGCATATAAACATAAAATTTTAGATCTGAGGATCCCCAAAATCTAGAAAACTTAATTAACAGTTTTGTCCTTTCCCTTCACAGCAAGTAGAATCTATGCCTAGTCATCCACAAGGAATTTAAGGAGGAGCTTATGATCCTCCATATTCATTCCAGTGTCCTTCTTCTCCTAAGCCAGTAGTTGGAGGGTAGTGGCAACTATGTGGGTTACCTTAAGGAAAAATTTACAGAAGGGGAAGAACCCTTCCTCTAAAGATTTAACCCTCATTTCCAATTTTGCATATGCCTCCAATTGCTGCTCGGTCTCTTCCTTATTATCCACTTCCACCTTCTTAGCTTCCTCTTTAGCATTCTACGCCTAGTTATCATCTTGCCCTACAGTGTCAAATATTTCATAATAACTAGGCGCACATCATCCCATGGAGCTGGCAGTTTGTCCCTCTTAAATCCTCCTCTATAGTGCATTGGTTCTTCACTGACCACAAAAAAGTTGTTCTTACTAGCCTTGTCCGTAGTTTTAGTAACCTTCTTCCATTTATTTCCTCTCATTGAAAGACTAGTAACCATGCCTATCACCTCCTCATTCACTTGAAAAGTGATTCCATTAATGGTGACCTTGCGATCATTCCACCCATTGACAAACTGAAGGGCACAATTCTCATCATATGCCACCATTGACTGCATGTAGAGAAAAAAGCCCCCCTCCTTCAACAAAAACCAAGTGGCCATCCTATCTTTGAAGTTCTCCATTTTTGTGGGCTCCAGCCTATTCAAGTCCCCTCCCATATCTATTCTACCAATTTCCCATTCCCCCACTTCAGTAATGTGCATCTGAACCTCCTTGTCTATGAAAGCACTGCACCTAAAATTGACCCTAAGTCTTTCAACAATAAGAAAAGAAGTTTTACAATCTCGTGCTTGATACACTTCAAAATTCCAATCCAATTCATTATGGGATTTGTGATTGTATGGTATCATAATTTTAGCGCCCCAAAAATCTCTGACAATCTGATAAATGATATCATTCATACTTTTAAATGGGGAGAAATTTAAATTCCACAATTTGTTACCATGACGATGAAGTGACATTCCTCTTAATTTCCATTCACTCATATTTTCATTAGTATGGCCACGTCTCCTCATTTCCCTAAAACCTTTCTTAATTTTAGCACACTTGACTCACTCATGCCAAATTTGGCCCCAATATTAAATATTATAGACATTATTACATAATACTCCATCTACTTTCCTTGCTTATCAAGGACTTAATGTTTTCATTAATTTTCTCCATATTCCTCCAGCACGTGAATTTCATAGATTTAAACCGCATGGCAGCCGCTGTGTTGACCTCCTTATTTCCTTCCCTGTAGATGTGTTGCAGGTGCATTGTTCCCATTCCATCTAAAATATGTCTGATATCCATAATTATAGTTTGTATATTCCATCCTAGTTAGGACACCCCATTAGCTAGATTAATGATTAATTTGGAGTCCCCTTCTATTGTTACTTCTTTAAGTTGCATTTCACTAATCAGCTACAGCCCCCAAAACAAAGCCATTGCCTCAGCTAAATTATTACTTCCATTTCCCAACAGCACATCACCCTTCCTGTCTTGCAGCACTCCACCCAATGCTCCAACACCTCCTCTAGTAGCACCATCAAAATTTAGTTTAAAATGTATACTTGGGTAGGTGGTTTCCATCTCGTTTGTTGTCTCCTCAATATTTTTGAGTTGTCAAAAAGGAAAAAATCCTCATGACAACCCCATTTTTTTGCATTTCTCAGTTCCACATCTATAAAGTCCATTCGGCTCATCAAATCATTTAGATCTTACAAGCTTTCTGGGTAATCCCTATTACCACCCAATTTCTCCAGGTGATACAGGGGAGTATTACAGTCACCCATACACATCAATTTCTTATCCTTCATAGTTTCTATAATCCTAGCTAATTTATCATATGTTTCCTTCCTCCCTAGCTTGTTATTAGAGGCATAAATATTAATCAATCCCTAGCTGTGAATACTAGATTAGAAATTAGTTATCATGAAATTTCTATCCTTCCAAACCTTAACTCCCATCATAGAGTTCGGGTTCCATATAGTAGCAATACCCCTTGAGGCTCTATCAGACTCCATATGCATGTAAGCATCACCAGGCCAAACATTACAAACAATTTTATCAAAATTGGCACTAGACATTTTAATTTCTTGTATTAGAACACATTCAACTTTTTCTTGAAAAATACCTTGTTTCAGAGAATATATCTTCTGGGGGTTATTCAATCCCGTTAAATTCCAAGAGTGGAAATTCATTTCTTACCTCTAGTAACAGTCTCCAGTGTAAGTTGCTTACCATTGGCCACATCCCTTAATGCTTGTTTTTTCCTAGTTGCTCTGCTAGATGGCCTTCCAGTAATCCCAAAGGCACCCACATCTGGCTTTTTACCCCCCCTCCTTTTCTTTTTCTAGACCTCCCATTCCCCATTGTCCTCTTCTTGTGGTGAGGTAGGGCTATCTTCCTTATCCGCCTTATCAATGCTTGCCATGACTTTAGCTTCAATCTCCACTGGGGATGTCTTAACCATTTTTAAGGGGGTACAAACTTTTACTTGAGTATCAGATTGTACGGCCATAAGACCTTGCTACAGGCTATTACCTCCCTAATTTGTTGGTGAGCCAAGAATAGGGTAGAAAACCTCTATTTCACCTTCCTCCAACAACTCACCTTCCTTAAGTCCCCCCATGGGTGAACTCAATAGTTCCTCTAAGTCCCTTTCAAAGGGATATTCCTCTAATTTCTTCTTGTCCTCCAAGGCTTCCCCTTCCCTAGTAGCATTATGATCTTTGCCTGGGGTGGAAAGCATGGGGTTAACCTCCATAGTCTGTGTTACAATAGTCTCCACCTCCTATCTTGGGGCCTCTGAAGGTTCCCCTATAGTTTCTATAACTATCCCTAGCCTACTCTCCCTTTCTTTGTCCTTTTGCATTTAAGCCTTGCAGTCCACTATAAGGTGTCCAAACTAGCCACATTTCTAGCAGAACAAGCCTGCATTCTCATATTCAATGGGCTAGACTTTCTCTCCCCATTTGGTCTTAAGTGTAACCACAGTTGGGAGTGCACGATTCAATGCAACATTCACATAGAACCTTGCATAAACCATACGTGGATTTTGCATAGTTACCTTATCTATTGTGACAAAGTGACCAAAAGAATTCCCCACCCATTTTAGGATCTTTTCATCCCAAAATTCAAGGGGTGGTCCAAGTAATCTAACCCAGACTAGGGGGGCCAATTTACTTAGCTCTGCACTAGCATCAAAACTCGGATGCCACTTTTTCAAAGCAAGACAATGTTTCCCATAATACCAAATACCTGAGAGAATAAAATTGGTATCTTCCTCCGAAGTAAATTTGAAACAAAAGAGGCCATTGGGCATAGCAGAAACCTCCACACTACCTCTAACTTTCCATATCTGACTCATTCATTTTCAAACCATCTCGATTGTTGGTTTGAAAGCAATGAATCTGCCAACAACACAAAGTTTGAGACTAGAAGTCACACTGTCCAACAAACTATTAGGGAGGGAGATCACTGGAGAATCAAAACTACGAGCAATCTTGGGATCCTCCGAATGGGCCTTAGTCGCCTCCAAATGGGCATTAGTCCCCAAGGATCCCACAAGCACATTTTTCCAACCCGTCAGGGACCCATTAGCCATCATTTGACCGCCCACTGGAGGACCATGAGTAGGGCCACTACTGCCCAAGACAACAGTGTCGGCAAAAGAGATCCCAAGATCCCCCTTGGACTCACAACCATCCCTCGTGTCCTCCAAGTCCTTATATAATGCAAGCACCATTTGCACATCTAGGCAAGGAGGTGAATCCGGGGGCTCAAGGCCCGCCATAGATTCTGAATTCAAATTCAAAGTTGAGCGGCAAGTTGTAGAGTGGCTAAGACTATCTTAAATAGGGCAATTGTTACATACAATCAGCTTTTATTATATATTATTGTTGTTAATGTGTCAATCTCTAAATATTACTATTTGAATTAATAATAATTGGTATTTTTGCTTCCACTTGAAACACCAAACCTTCTATATACCTCAGTACTTATTCTTCCCTATGTATCTAGCAGAACTGATGGATCATTATGTTCTAGAGTGCGGGGATAGGGCTACTCTATCAATTATTGAGAGCTGACATAATGCTTCTGGATAGTCATCCACATAATTCTGATTCCTCCAAGATAGCACAACTGACGGAATAGTATTTTTCTTTCGGTTATGTATTCTGATGCTTTGGTAGTGACAACTGATCTTTTTGATTGTTCGAGATCTGTATTCTAGTGCTCTGGCATTGGCAACTGAGCATCTCGATGATCTTATATATGTATTCTGATGCTCTCCTATTCAGCAATTGGCTTTTCGTTCATTTATGTTTCGGCCGTTAAGCCTTCCACTAATTATACTACGCACTTCAAAAACCTATATGAGACTGAAACAACTCCTTGTAATTTACATCCGCTGCTGTTTGTTTTGAATTAGGTTTTGTTTTGAGCAAGTATTGTGAATATGAGTCAACAACAAGCTCCTGCTATGTCCGGCACATTCACTGGTATGCAGAGCAAAGGAGAGAAACAGAAGGTGAATAACAACGCAGGCAATAAGAACAATACTCGCAGCGTAGACAATCAGAAGAGCAGTGGGAACACCAACAAGAAGAAGAGTAAGGTTAATGCAAAGGGCAATCAGAACGTTCAGCCCAACAAAGGCAATGGGGACAAGCAGCAGAATATTGGGACCCAAAAAGGAGGCAACAACAAATCATAAAAGGCTTATAGCCGAACTTTAGTGATTTCTGAGCGGTAAAATCCGCGTAAACAAAACTCTATGTATGTGTTTTTTTTTACCTCTTTTCGGTCATATTTATGTTTCCCTGTTGTGCTGCCAACTTAATACACGTTTTGTAGGTCTGTATAAGAAAGAAAATTAAATCTTTTGTTCTCTTTTGGTTACCTCTGTGTTGAAATCTTCCCATGTTTTTGTATCTCACAAGAGAGAGGGACAAGGTAAAGCCAGCTTTCATATATTCTTTAACAATACTGGTAAATTATAAATAACGTAAATGACATCTAATTACAGGAACGTGTGGTGCAAAAGAAAATCAGTGCGCCTTAAACTTAACCATCAATACACACATGGAAAAACTTATACGCTATGATGTTACCGGTGAAAATGAAACCCTCATTTGTTGAATTGAGAACTTGCACACACTTAAAGCGGTAATAGATGAGGTTAATATCAATTACTTCATATTATGTGTGGACCTCAGTTTCATATAGAAAATCAGATATATAGAAGATTTAATAGATGGAAAAAAAATTGCATCAAACTTTTTTTCCAACGCCTGTTTCAATTAAAATAGAAAACACACACACATATATATTATTAGCAGTTGTAACACCTATAAAGGTTTTTTATTCTTTTAATAATTTAATATTAATTTTTGTTTTAAAAAATATTCAAATAATTTATAAAAAAATTAAAATTAATGTAATAATAATTAATTCTGTATGTACCTTGTGTTTACATGGACATTTAAAATTATCTATAAAAGAATCATTTAGAATTTTTAGCAATTTTAGTGGAGCAACTGTTATTTAGCAATTGAAAATAAGTTAGAGGAAAAGAGGAGGGCTAAAGATAAGTAGTGGCTACTTATTGCCAAAGAAATGCCACATGACTTCACAAACTCTTTTGCCTTTTTTTCAAAAGATTTTATTTCTATTTTTCTATTGTAAAACTATTATTAGACTTCAAATTTTCCTATTTAAAAATAAACAACAAAATATATATTCCTAAAAGACTAAATTTTCAATATTAATATACATACATCTATATGTATATCATAAATATGTTATTTGATAATAGATATGTTTCTATTAAAAAACTATATATATGTATCATAAATATATATATTATTTTATATTATATATGTTTCCATTAAATAAACTTTTCTATATTACAATATATAAATATTTCTATTTTAATTTTTATTTATTAATATTAATTTAGAATCTTTATAAAATATTTTATCATCAAAATTTAGAAATTATATTTACCTATTCATAATATTATGTAATGCCCTGCTCGGAGATCCTTGGAACACAAGGAGAAAAACACACTAAATAGTTTTTATCTGAAGATAAGTTATGGAACAATAGCATAAAGTAACCAAAACCATCACCATAAGGTGATGAGAATAGGGGACATGGCAAGACTCACATGTTCACCTACTCTAGCGGAAGTCTTACAAACACTTCCAAAGATCTCCAAGCTCTAAACCACAACTCACAAACCATGACCACATGAATCATGAGAATATACCAAGGGGATGTTCTTGTTCAATCCCAAAGTAAAAGCTCCTAGCATGGTCAGACAACAAGTCCATTTCCACTAGTCATATCATAATCTAGAAATACAAGCAGAAACCAACAATGGTCATACACAAGACGAGGGCTCAAGGTTAGAACTACTCATCTACTAGACACCATGCTGATAGATAATGTTGACTCCTAAAATTTGGCTAAGTTTGAAATCCTAAAGCCCTGAAATTTGGCCAAGTCTGAATTTCTGAAGCCCTAAAATTTTCTAGAATATTTATCTTAACTCGAAGAGGTCTAGAACCTATCTAAAATGAATTGTCGCATATATTAAAATATATCCTAATTATAAAGAATTAAATATATGTCAACTTATACTTCAATTATATATTGTAAACCCCATACAAAATCTATTGAACTAGGAAGGAGTGCAACCCTAAAGGGTACCCACAACACCCTTCAACTCTCAACTGAGATGTCCAGAGATATATGTTGTTTGTCTAAGGATGTTTTTGCAAGAAAATTAGACGACACTTTACAATATCCAAGAAATATAAATTCTCACTATAGCTAGGTGATACTTTTTGCTGAGGTGATACTTCTCACTATTGCCAGGAAATACTTCTTAATATAGTGAGGTGATAATTCTCAGTATGGCTAGGTGATACTTTACCAATATCGTACAATAGTTCACACTACTATGGTGTGAAACTTTTTAGTATTGTACAATCTTTCTCCTTAAGGCATGTGATATTGTTCCAGTATTGCCCAATGCTAAACCACTATCACCCAAGATTAAAATGAAACAACCTAACAAATAATTAGAGGGGGAAAAGAGTTAGAACCTCCACACCCGAGAGTACTGGATCCACAATAATGAAGGCTTAGACAATAGAACACATGAAATACAAGACACCATGCAACATGGACTAGAATACAACTATCCATCTAATCCACACCACCATATGAAGAAACATGCGGAAAGAAACATCACAAAGTACATACATGGTTCCTAAACCAAACATCATATGAAGGAAAAACATAAACATCTAAGCACCAAAACCACTAAAACTTGTGTGCAGTTCCTCCCAACCTCAATAGCATCATGAGACATCAAAGTCCCTAGCCATCCCCTAATTGTAACATCCCAAACTATTGAATAGATAGTGAGAGCTTTCTTATGAGGGAGTTACCACTATAAATATAACTAACATCATAAGAACAAGAAGATCTAACATGCTAATCCATCAAAGCATAGATACTCAAACTAGTAATGAATCACATCATCTAACCATATGCTAAAATATCATAACAAATGAATGCATCAAATGAAACTAACATCATTTAAATATGATATCCAAGAATTCTAATTAAAGTATAAATAACAATGAAACATATTCGAGAAACTTGAAATACTTAGTGAAACATCAAGCATTGGCCTCTACTAGAAATAGACCATCTTTGTACATCAGTCCCCAATAGTGGTATAGATAGCTATATCTCCCAACCACATGAAACCCATAGGTCCACTCCCATCATGCTGATGGAGATAATGATCCAACCATAAACAGACATAAAGAAAACACTTATGGTGAATGCTCACACTAGACAGTAAAGTGGACTACAACCAAGATAATGAGACAATGCAAGTGGATCAGATCTTAGTTAAACACTCAATGGGTCAACTATGTAGCAACTCACTAGAGGGTAAATCACTTGGCATTAGGTAGCCAAAGATAGTATTGGTAGTTCTAACTCCCCAATGAAAGGAGCACACTCATGTCTCCTTTGACTTAACTAGGTGCTCACATAAAATTTTATTATCTTAAAATTTACTACCCCACAATTTATGTAGTTATCACATAATTAAGTCTTCTTTACCAACCTAGGAAATAGTCACCAAGGTTCTGGTAGAAGCCCCTCCATGCTACCCTACTCTACCCATTCTAATCCAATTATGAGTGCCCATAGGCATGCATATTCCCAATCCAACCCCAAAGGAACATAACTCCACCAAAATATAACTGGGAGTTTGGGCCTCATAAATAACCTAACAAATGCATTTGAACGTTCTCATGTATTGGTGCACCACCATCATGAAGATCATAACACATGGAATGGATGAGAAAATAAGAAAAATAATGCTCAATCGAATACTAGTTTGGGAGTATGGATTCTACATGAATCCCAATGAACACTAAAACCATACATCATGAACTCACTTAACTGACCTTAATCCAAGAATGTGAATTCTACATGAATCCCAATGATGCAACAAAACCAAACATCATGAACTCACTCAATCGGCCTCAATTCGAGAGTATGGAGTCTACATGAATCCTAGTGTCCATGAAATAATAACAAGGGTTAAAAAGAAACAATAACACTATGTAGAAAATCACTCAATTGAAAACAAAATCAAGAGTACAGATGTAGCACGTATCCTAATGCAAACACAAAGATGTGAAAATAATTACATCAACATCCTATGGATAATCTAAATCCATGACCAACACCATGCCAAGAAAACCCAAGAAAAATGGGTGGCATGCAAATTGAAGTGAAAATACTCAAAACTCAAAAAAAAAATTTAAAACCCATTTGTCTTAGGGCACAAAAGCCATGAATATCAAATAAAATTTGGGTTTTGAGCCTGTATGCAAAAATGACTACCATAATGGTGCAAAACCCCAAACCCTCATCCTAGAAAATAGGGAAATGTTGATACCTGTCTAACTGGGTAGAGCTAATGTAAAACAATAGAGGGGAACACTAGTTCTCAGCTTGCTAACAAATGAATACAAAAAAAAGAAGTCAAAACAAAGCTTAAAGATTAAAATGAGAGAACCCTACCTCAAAGTCAAAAGGGGCGAATGAGAATCTGAAGCATAAAATAAAAATCTCATAGAAGTATCCAAAAATTGTGGCAATCCAAGGTCTCTCCAAGCTAGATCCAATGAGACCGATCTCAGGATGATCCTACGGTCACAACTCACATAAGGAACAAAATAGTAATTCCTCATGAAGAGGATTTAGGATTTTACTCTCAAACTTTATAAGTCAAAAGTGAGAAGTTCAGGACAGAATTCCTTTTTTGGATACTTACTCGCTTTTTTACTGACTAAAGGATTAGGGTAAATGACCAAATCACCTAGTTAAACCCTAAATCCACCCAAACAAAAAAAGGCTATTCCAAGTAATTGGAATTCAACTACAAAAAAGTTGTCAAGAATCAAATTTAAAAAAAGATAAAGCACAAAATTTCCTTAAACCAAAATCATAGAATTCCTTAACAACTTTCATGAGAAATACAAACCTCTAAATGAGTAGACATTTTAGAAACAATAGTCCACCAAGATAACTAAGAGACGGGGGGTGAAATAGCTATCCAACAATTAAAATATTTCTTATCCTTAAACAATTTTATCCACTCAACCAAAGTAAACAACAACCATAAGAAGATGCACATAGACAATTACACCAAATATGTTAACTAGAGAAACCCTTGATTAAATAGAAAACCCCAGTGGGAAAGATGCCCACAAGATTATCTACACTAATATAAAGATTTATTATTGGAGGATGAACCCTATTAGGATTCCATTACCACATTTAGTACATAAAGTCCCTGTTAAGAGAATTTGAATTCGTGTTAGGAGATTCCAACCCTATTAGGAGTTGTACTGCAATATATGCAAGAAAATCCCACCATTCAAGCATACAATTTCAATTAAAAGAATAGCTCACTACACAAATAAGTAATCTAGTATTAAGTTCCTCCTATTCTGTCAACTAAACCAATCACTGTCAGACCTTGTAGACCGAGTCACAAACCTCAAATCCAAATATCAAACCTTGGATCACAAAATTAAACCCAAGCAATGAAGTTTCTTTCACTTCCATTCTACTCTACTCAACTTCGCATTCCACTCTTTGTGTTGCTTTCAATAACTTTTTCATGTCATTCACATATATCATGATAAAGGGAAATGTCCTGCCTTTATACTAAGTCCATAAAATAATTTCTAGAGTCAATTATTACACCTTCTCAATTAATTATTACAAGACCAAACTAAGAACATGTTACACTTAGCGATAAGATTAATCTTCTATCTTGCAGCTTGAATAATTTTTAATAATGCAATATTATGACAAGTGAGTTTAACCACATCATCATCAACATGTCCTCTACACATCTCAACCTTATCTCTCAGAATAAAAATTCTTCTAAGAGATAGAACAAGTTTACCAGAACATGCCTCTATAAATTCTATCTTAGAATAGACATCACCAAAACTTACATATCTTCTTCTAGACTTAACATTTCTTCATCCAATGTTAATTTCATATACTAGATACTTAGAAGTATCTCCCATAACCTTGGATAGTGATAATACTCAACTAGACGTGTGTAATAACTTTCTCTTTTCACTGTTCTTCTATCAAATACCATAGAAAACTACTATGTTGACATTAATGACAAACTCAGTCATGAATGTAATATATCATCATAGTAACATATCTACAATACTCCCCCATAGGAATATCATCAGCATTCATGCTTCCGATAATCTCTCAACAATCGCTCCCTTTGACATTGATGGCAACATAGAAAAAAAATATCTAGTTCCAAGAATACCAATAGTTAAATACTATTAACCTCTCTTTCCAAATACTCTTCATGAATCATTCTCCTAAACTATTTTCTATGCTAATCTTCTCCCCAACTTGAACCTTCTCCCCCATTGATATCAATGTTAGAGGTTTCAACATCTATCAAACTCTACAATAACTAATTCTTACTAGCTCAAGTATCCAAAGAAACTCTTCATAAAAACAACATCCAACAAGATTCCTTGATGACTTTGTCCATCACAGATACTCCCCCATACAAAAAGCATTAGCATTTAGTCCAAATAGACAATGGTGCTCTGTTACATTGGACTGATGCACTCTTGCATCTTCTACTCTGATGTAGGAAGGGGCATAACCCCTAGCATACCTTGTAAATACTCAAAAGTCTCTTTGGGAAGGGGCTTAGTGAATATTTCTACAATTTTCTCGTTAGTGTTCACATACTCCAATCTAATTTCCTTTTTTGTAACACTCTCTCTCAACCTGTGATACCTAATAGAAATCTACTTAGTCTTTGAATGCAACACTAAATGCTTAGTTCCTTCTCACTGTGAGTAACCTTTACATACCAATCTTTCTTTTTTCCTCACAACTTTTCCTTGTTCATTCATCTTATTTTTGAATACCCATTTAGTTCCTATCACATTCTTGTCTACTGGTCTCGGGACCAATTCCCATGTCTCATTCTTTACAATCTGATCCAATTCTTCTTTCATAGCTTGTTTCCAGTGATCATCTTTACATGCTTCATCATCATTCTTAGGTTCAACTTGAGATATCAAACATAGTTCTTCATTGACTCTACTTCTTCTCATCACACTTTTATCTTTTATTCTAATGATCTGCTCTGATGGGTGATTCCTTATCATATTCTTTCCTAAAGTAGGAGTTGTTATCTCAACTCTTGGCTCTACTAAAGGTTCTAAGCTCTGTTCTTTCCTTAACTCTCCTTCATTCCACAAATCATTGTTTGTTCCAAAGAATACTTCATCATTCCTTGATTTAGTAACAATAACATCATTTAAATTGTAATCAACTATTCTGTCTTGTATTCTAAATTTCTCATCAACTCTCACATTTGCAATTTTCATAATAGTTTTATTTCTCTAATTATAACATCTATAAGCCTTTATTTTTAATGAATAACCAAGAAATATACCTTCATCACTTCTAGCATCAAACTTACCAATATCATCATCTCTTTTGATACAACACTCACTACCAAAAATTATAAAATACTTAATTGTAGGTGAGTGACCAAACCATAGTTCATAAGGGGTCTAGTTTGTGGCTTTCCTAACCTATATTTTGTTTAGAGTGTATACTACTATGTTCACAACTTCTTTCCAAGACATCTTGGATACTTCATTCTTAGCTAACATAGCTCCTGTAGCTTCTATTAGTGATCTATTTTATCTCTTTGCTATACCATTCTATTCAGGGGTTCTCAGAGTTGATAATTGTCTTTTGATTCCATTTTTTTCACAAAACATGTTAAACTCATTTGAATTAAATTCTCCTCTACTATCTAATCTCAAAAATTCAATCTTCATGCTTGATTCATTCTCAACTCTTTTCTTGAATATCTTAAACTTATCAAATACTTTAGATATTTCTTTAAGAAATGCAACCCACATCATTCTAAAAATGTCATCAACTAAAATCATGAAATACCTTTCACTATAAAATCCTTTAGTCTTCACAGGACCACTAAGATCTATCTGTACAATCTCTAATTTTGCTATAGTAGTAAACTTCTTACAAGGAAAAGAAGTTATGTTATGCTTTGCCAAAACAAACTCCTTGAAAATTGTGTTAGAAGGTTTTATAACCTTAAGAAAATCTCTAACTACAAGCATACCACTAGTCTTCACAATGCTGTCAAAGTTTATATGACTAAATCTCTTATGCCATAACCAACTGTCATCTACCTTTGTAACCAAACATGTCATTTCAATAGGATTCAACTAAGATACATTACCTCTAGATTTTTTTCATGTTTGAATTACCTTTTTGTCTTTGTCTTTGATCATGCATGACTCTTCTATGAACTGCAACTAATAACCATTATGCACTAATTGTCCAAGACTTAGAACATTTTTCTTCAAACCATCAACATAATATACATCTTCAGTGTTAGTTTTACCATGATCAAGAGTTATAGATCCAATACCTTTAACTTTGCATGTTCCATTTTTTCCAACTCTAACAATGCCTCCATCCTGACTTTTGAAGTCAACAAACTTGTTCATATCACAAGTCATATGATGTGAACAACCACTATCAATTATCTAATGAGATTTATTTTCAACCTGTGATACCAAAGCTACTTTCTCTTGGCTTTCTTCTTTGATTGCTACAAATCATATTTCATCATCACTAGCACTTACTGCTTGTTCATTAGATTTATCTTCTTCATTTTCATACAAACAATTTCTATATCTTCTAGGTTTATAATTTTCTTTATATTTTTTCTCTGTTTTAGGACACTTAGATGCATAATGACAAAATTCATTAGAAGTCCAACATTTAAGATTTTGTTACCATCTTTCTCTCTTCTTACCAAAAGGGTGACTCTTTTTGGAATTCTTTTAAAATAACTTGTGTGTGTGTGGGAGGGGGATTGAATTAGTTATTCAAAGTATAGATCTACAAATAAAACTTTTCACAATTCAAGGAATCCATAAAATGTTCTCAACCATGCATGCATTCATTGTGTGTTAACAAAAACTTATATGTCATTGTTAAATCAATTTGTAGAAATGTAAAGCATGAAATGCAACACATTCATCAGCACAGTTGACACAATGATTTAATGTGGAAACCTAATTTGAGAAAAACCACCAATAACATGATGTCCCTTTTTCACTCTTCCAAAGTGATGCCTTGTTAAAGGCCAACCCTATCAAAGGTTTCAATACACACTGTTAAATGTGACCCCGTTAAGGAATTTCAATCACCATACTAAAAGTGAGCCTTGTTAGAGGACTTTAGGGCATTTCCTTGGAATGCGACCCTATTAAAATATTTTCTAATGACTGTTAAGTCAACCTTACTCCAAAGGATTTACCCTAGGCTGATACAATTGTTAGAAAGTTATAGTAGATATTTTGATCTAATATAACTTACAACCTTACTTGCAGATTACAGATCACTATTCAGTCCTCAACTCTTCTTGGATTTCAATTTTTAAAGCTCTAAAAGCTTATTCACCCTTCAAGTATTCATCCTCTTTAAGCCTTCTAGCTCAGTACGCCATTGCAAACTTCTTCACTTGGGTCACTTGATGAAGCAAAACCCCTTTCCTTCACCTTATTAGATTTTTGCATCAAAATTTCAAACACTTTTCTTCATGAATAGATATTCCTACATATATGAAATTAGAAAATTTTCTTTCTTATTATCTATATTCAAAATTAGGGTTTTTGATGGATTAGGTAGGATATAATGTATCTACCCCATATCTTGTCCTTTTTAGAAAATTCTCTTAGAATCCATTTGAATTCACCTCCAAAATGGTTTACATAAGATTTTGTACCACTAGCTCATCAATCTCATCTTCCTCCTGATTCACAAGTTCCAAGAAAACAAACTTGTTAGCTTTTATTGGGTAAATCTTTGGTCTTTTTCATAATGCAGAAGCTTGGCATTATCAATCTTCCGATGCTTGACACATACTGCATATCTCAATATCAACTAAAAATTAATTGACATCTAATAACTTTGCTTGGCATCCACTAGAATTTGTTTTTACTTTGCCTATGCGCAAGGACAACCTAGTGAAACATGGAAACAACCTCCAAGCTGTGGGACTTGAACTGTGAGGTTGAGTCTCTGGAGAAGGTCGGTTTCCTCTTACTATCAGGGCACACCTAACTACTCTCGAAAGAAAAAGGGGAAGAAGGAGATGCAGAAAACAACTCTACCCTACCTAAACTATAGAGGTGATGCACCAAAATAGAGTGTTCAGACCCATTTCTGCCCATGTATGTGTTATTGAACCAGAATGAAACTAAGGATATACACATATAGACTTGTTTTTATCTAATAACTGCATGCAGATCAGGATACCAAACTAAATAACACAAAGAAAGAGGAATCTCACTCATATATTACCCAGTAGGTAAAAATAGATACAGTATGTAGGCTATAGATCTCAACAATACACCAATGAGAGGCAAAAGGGATGCACATACACATTAATGGCTAAAGGAGATAAAATAGAGAATCATTCAGTTCAAAGGCACAGGGAATGTTACACTGAGAGTTGCAGAGCAATATCAGAGAAATCAGAAAAGAGTCGACCTTAAGAAAAGGTTACAAAATTTCCTTTATAGTTCACGAATAATTGAGGAAATTGGCTCTGCATTAACTGCTCAACTACTGCAATCAAGCTCCCATACAAAAATATCTGATCAAAGATCACACTCGAGTATGGTTCTGAGGTACAAAATCAAAAATTTGACTGAAGAAATGCCTCGAGTAGACAGAAACGGTGCCAATGAATGATCCTGACACAGTAGATGGATCAACTGAGACGGTGGAGTGTTCTTTTTTTCCCCGCATTCATTTTGGGTAGGTCGAGATTGATCATGAAGATCGGATCGCAGGATAAAATCGATTACATTTTCTTCCTAGTTCATGAATCAACAGGGTCGAAGCAAGTCAAACAAGCTATACGAGCCAACTGGGCCATGCGGGCCAATCATCTCTCTTCATTTCGCCACCTGGGGAGTTTTCTGTGGTTGACCTTTCCTTACGTCAGACTAATCGCGCCACCTTTGATCTGTTATCACTAACTATGACGGTCAGCCACTAACCGCCAACCCTGACCGGGCTCGTGAGACACGTGTCGACAAATCGCTATGTCGCCAACATATACATCGCACAACTTCTTCATAGAAAGATGATGCCTGTCGTCGATCTCTGTAGATCTAACAATCGCGAGGACTCATCATGTGTCGTACTTGCTTCACCTTGGGCCATCATATTTGGTGCCACTTTAGTGACTGTGCCACCCCAAATGACACTTGGCGATACTAACCGATGTACCCTTTTGCAACTGGGCCCCGCTGACACGTGGTGAAAGGGCGCCATGTTGCTATGGTAAAGATCATGCAACTTCACCATGGCGACATGGCACCATCCATTGATTTGCCTTAAATTTGACGGCAAGCAAGATGGATACTACCCCTCAGTGCATCGACAAATAGAAACTAGGCACATACCAACTGTCTCTATTTCTTGCGCTAACATCTAAGATTCACAAGACATGTGGCCGAAGGGCATTATGTTGCCATCATATTCTCCATGCAACTTTGGATAAGTGACATAGCGCTGACCGTTGATCTCTGCAGATCTGATGGTAGAGAAATTAACCTTTCCTTTTACTGGTGGTGGTGAAGATCTAGTCCCATGCGCTGACTGTATCCTGACCTGGCATATGTGGAAGTTCCTCATTGGTCTAACGAAACACAGCCTTGGTCTGACAAAGCACCAACCTGCAGGGTTCGTATCGCTTGACCCTACCGAGGGACACGTAGCGCCCAGGCCCTATGTCACTGTTGTAAATCTTGTGTAGCTTCCTCATAGCGCGATGGCGCCCATCGTAGATCAACTTAAATCTGATGGTAAAGAAATACCTCATACTCTGCACATCATCTCCTCTAAAAATCGTTGGGCCCGTGAAACGTTGTATTCTGATACGTACACTTTGCACCCCCTGTTGGTTATTTGAAATGCCCACCTGGTAGATCCAAGACTTGACCCCACGGAGTGGCCACGTGTAGGCTAGGCACCATGTCGCTATGAGAAAATTGAGGTCAAATTCCCATAGCGCCCAACCAATGACATGTCCTCTGATTTTCACGTGGCTCCTTCTGATTCACCACCATGGCGTCGGGCTTCTGACTATACAGGTGAAGTACAATTGGGACCCAACTACTTGCCTGAAGTTCCTGCTACTAATTTTTTCTGTCGCTATGGACCCTACCGCCAATACTGGGACTCACTGTAAAACATCTTTTGGCTAGCCAGGCGCTATGTCGCTATCGAAAAACTCATGAGTTTTTTGATGGCGACATGGCACCATCTTGCCTTTTGGATTTTCTGGTCCACAAAACTAACCACTCGTCATGAACTTTCCCGGCAACTGACCGCCCACCGAACACCTTTTCTAGTCCATCGTGAAACTTTTTCTGCCGTGAAACCTTTTCTGACCCGTGAACTGATTGCCTGCCGCTGGACCCACCAGACATGCATCAACTGGGTGCAATGTCATTAATGTAACTCTCGCACAACTTCGCCATAGCGAGATGGCACCCTCTATAGGTCTTCCTTGGATCTGACAGCCAGAAAACCTCCGGGCCATGGAAACTTTTATAAGGTCAGCATTAAAATAATATTAGCTCTAGGAACTAGCCATTGGACGAGTAACATTTGAATTTTGAAACTTGGCGGGGCGAACAAAATGTGGTAACATTTTTGGCGACTCACAGGGGGCATGAGCCTGCTTGATGCATAAGACCAGTGCCTGCAAAAACTCCATTAGGCTACAAGGTCAAAAAGTGTGAATCTGAGAACTGCAAAAGCCTAGCTCGTCCTGTGAGAGATTGAAAACCCTAGCTCTGCAACTACAACTGGAAACAAAAATAGAACTTCCTCTACAACCTGAGACTGTCAAAACTTTGGAAGCTGGCAACTCAAAAAGAGAACCCTATGCACGTGCACTTCTTGAAAAGTAGGAAATAACAGAGAAGAGACTAGACTAACTATGTACATGGATTCACAATCTTCATCAAAAGCAAGCTTTAAGATAAATCCCATTGACTGGGATGGGCAAAATTTCACTGTTGGGTCTACTCAGTTGGAATGCATTAGCCTATTTGCAACTGGCAATCAGATAGGGGCCACTCCATAGTGGGTCAAACTTAGAACGTCTTCCTGGTTTTGTTGTGTCTGAATCCCACTTGAGGACTAAATCTCCCTCTCTGAAGGTTCTGACCCTAGCTTTCTTATCAAAACTCCTTTTCATCTGTTGCTGATGCATTTCTAGGGTTTGCATGGCTTTGTTTCTCTTTTCTTCTAGTTCAATCAATTCTGCCATTCTTACTGACATGGCACTATCTTCAATTAATTCTAGCTGATAAGCCAACTCCAAGGATGGGAATTCCAATGAGATTGAGAGTCTGGCCTCCCTACCATATACCAGCACAAAAGGTGAATTCCCAATAGATCTCTTCATGTTATCCTATTAACCCGCAGAGCAGTTCTTAATTTTTTATGCCAGACCCTCTGATTGTCTTCTATTGTCCTCTTCATGATTCTGATTAGATTCTTGTTGGAAGACTTAGCCAACCCGTTACCCTGGGGATAATAATTTGATGATGTGCTTAGGTAGACATTTTGATTCATTGCCCATGCACAAATTTGGGTTCCAACAAAAAACATGGCACTGTCTGAGATGATAATAGAAGGAGCACCAAACCTAGATACAATCCCATCAAGGAATTCAACAACTAATGGTTTTGTGGCATCCTTCAAGGCAACTGCCTCTATCCACCTAGTGAAATAATTAGTAGCAGCCAAAATCCATTTATGACCTGCACTAGATGGAGGATTAATGGGGCTTATAAAATCCAACCCCCACTGGGTAAAGGGCTGATCCACCTGAATAGGATGAAGGGGGAGAGCTACAAGCCTTTGTTTGCCTGAAAAGAAAGCACATTTCTCACATTTTCTTACATATCCATAACAATCATGGAACATAGATGGTCAATAATAACCAGCCCTTATGATCTTCATGGAAGTTGTTCTTGCAGAGAAATGGCTGCCATCAGGGCCATCATGAAGTTCTTTAATCATCCTTTCAGCCTGATCCTCTTCAATGCATCTCAACAGGGTCCCATTAAAATCCCTCCTGAATAGGATACCATCAATTACAACATAGGGAATGGACTGCAGTCTATATTGTCTTCTTTTAGCTCTGTCCAATCCCTGAGGGTATCCATCCCCTGATAAGAAGCTC
The DNA here is from genome assembly GCA_028749045.1 of Cupressus sempervirens. NCBI lineage: Eukaryota > Viridiplantae > Streptophyta > Pinopsida > Cupressales > Cupressaceae > Cupressus > Cupressus sempervirens. The sequence goes on from CM053792.1 coordinate 935,489,483, forward strand.
TTCATATCATTTATCCAGCTCTTTGGACCATCAACATTTCTTACTTCTTGTTGGTTTGTTAGTACCATACCAGTCTCTTCATCAGAGTCTCGGTCTGATAACATTTCCTTGCACAATCATCTCCCTCTTACCAACTTGGTAATCTGAATATCAACATCATACTCCATTACCCTAGTGATCCATCCAGCTCTCTTTTCACTGATATTTTTGCTTAACATGAAGTCTTTTACACTGGCATGGGGCACCAACAAATGGATCCTATTGTGGGATAAGAGGTGTTTGAATTTCTTCAAGGCTCCGATGACTGCAAGGGCTTGCTTCTCAACAAAGCTATACTTATCTTCATATTCCTTGAGCCCTTCACTAAAGAAGGCTATCGGCTGCTCCTCATCCTTGCCATTTGTTTGAGTCAAGATAGCAGAGATACTTGACTCACCACCTAAAGTGTAGAGGATGAAATCTTTCTAAAAATTTGGGTTCATGAGAGTAGGGGCTGAGGCTATGGCAGCCTTGATCTCTACAAAACTCTCCTTCCCCTCCTTGGTCCATGAGAAGACCGTGTCTTTCTTAAGCATGGCTGTAAGAGGTTTCACCATGGTAGCAAGATTAGGAATAAATCTTCTTACAAAATTTATTCTACCAAGGAAACTTTGCAGTCCCTTCTTGTGTTTAGGAAGAGGAAGGGCAAGTATTGCCTTTGTTCTTTCTGGATCAATGGTCAGCCCATCCTCAGATACAATGTGTCCTAATAACTTTCCTTGGCTTGTAGCAAAGACACACTTGGCTGGGTTGAGGGAAACCCCAAACTCTCTACATCTTAGAAATACCTACCTTAAGTGATCAAAATGATCTTCTACATTTTTTGAGTATACAATTATATCATCAAGGTATACTAAGATAAACTTATCAATTAATTTTTTGAAGGCCATCTCCATTGCCTTCTAAAATGTGGCACCTGCATTTGTTAGTCCAAATGGCATCTTGCAATAAGCATAGGTGCCCCATTTAGTAGTAAATGTTTTTTTATGTCTATCAGACTCTTTCACCAGCACTTGGTTGTAACCAGAGAATCCATCAAGAAAAGAGAATCTCCTTGACCCACTGACCTTGGATAGAATTTGCTCCATGGAAGGGAGAGGATGGTGATCTTTAAGAGAAGCCTGATTAAGATCCCTAAATTCCACACACAATCTGATTTCCCCATTCTTCTTCCTTAGAGGGACAAGGTTAGCTACCCATGATTATTGTTTGATAGGAAATATTATATTGGCCTCTATCAACTTGGATAATTCTTTTCTCATTAGGGGCTCAATCTTAGGATTCACTGGTCTTTGTTTTTGCCTTACTGGTTTGGCCTTATCAATTAAATCTATGGTATGTTGAAACAAACTAGGGTCAACCCCTTTTAAGTCATCATATGTCCATGAAAATACATCATTAAATTCTTGACATAAATGAATGAATTTTTCTTGCTTAGTTTTAGAACATACCTTCCCCATATTCAGAGATTTTCCCTCAGCAATTGTAACTGGGGCATAATCATCTTTCTCTGCAGCTAGATTCATCCCTTTGCCTCTTGTTTGATCATCAGGATTAAAGACACTCTCCAAGGTAATGAGACCCTTGGGCAACTTGTTAGAACTAAGGTGAATGATCTGATCACCATACTGATCTTGCAGCCTTGACTGGTTTCTATCTGAGAATTCTGCCTCATTCTACAAGAAACTCACAATTTGTTCATCAGAGTCAAACACTTGCCAATGAGTGTTGTTATCAAGGATGGCAGGCCTCACTACCACCCTAATTTTTTGCTTCTTCTCCTCCTTAAGATTCCCTAGTACATCATAAGCTGCACCTACTACTGCAAGTCTATTAGCATGTTTATTTTCTTTCCTAGGAATGCTCTGAATATTGAATGCATTGAAACCCTCAAGCAAATCCCAGACTCTATGTTTGTAAGACTTGAGCAGGCCATTTTTGGTGATATTCTGATTCCTCACCTGATTGACTACCAACTCACTATCTTTATATACTTTCAAGGCTTTAATTCCTCTCTTTTGGGCAAGTAGGAGACCTTGAATCAAGGATTCATACTCGGCCACATTATTGGTGCAACTGAATTGGAGCCTAAAGGAGAAGTAGTATCTTATTTGTGCAAGAGAGACCAACATAACACCAACCCCTAACCCATTTCTATTCCTTGAGCCATCAAAGTACATACTCCATATTCCATTTATATCATCATTAGTCCCAACAAGATCAGGAACTTGGGAATCTTTCTCTATTATGCAATATGTACTAAGGCCTGTCTCAAGAGTCTCTGACATAGGCTCAAACTGATATGCATTTGCCCACTCATCCAAGAAGAAATCAAGAATCTCTGCTATGGAAGTGACAGGCTCATTTACTATGTCATTTTCATCCATCTCTAGAATAGGGCAATTCATGTTGATGGAATTGGGGGTGTAAGATTCAGTGTGATGAAGGGCTTGAGGTTTCGCTCTAATTGAGGCATTGGCTCCATATCTAGTCTTAAATGACATATATGACCAATCAGCATATATGAATCCACCAATCTGAGCAGTGAAGTCTCTTGAAAGGTAGATGGCAAAATAGGGCTTGACTTCAGCAACAGATATATCTTGAATCACAGTGCAACCAGGGCATGCATGTAGGGCCATCTCCACATTCCTAAGGATACCTATAGTTTTGACAGTACTACGATCTAATTGTAACACATCCCTAACAATGGGCTCATATTTCATTCCTAAAGCATCAGCAACACACCTGGCCATTACTGAGCTACTAGCCCCTGAATCTATCATGCAATTGTGGACTAACTTGCCTCCTATAATCAGAGAAACATAGAATGGAGGAGGTCTAACCTTTTTATTTGTCTCCACATCCCCTGTTGGTTGTACTAGACTTGTTCCATTCTCCATGATAGATGTCTGATCCTTGAGTTCAATCTTCTCTAATTCTTGTTGCAGCATCCTCTTCTGCATTGGTATGGTAGCAACAACATCCCACATGGAGATATTCACATTGCTCTTCCCCATTTGCTCTACCACATTGAAAGGTGCATTAGGAACTTTGGTAGAAATTTTGGGAGCTGCACTTATAAGAGGTTGAGATGGGGAAACATAAGGATCACTTGCATCTTTCTTTCTAGAATCTTTCTTTTGCTATTGTGAAGTACTTGTTTGTTCATTTGCTGCTTGTATATGAGGTGTAGCACTTGAAGTTGAGGCCTACTTAGGAGAAGGAGGGGCAGCATATTCCATAGCTCTCTTCCTGCTTCTTGTGTTATGAGCAACGAAATCCTGGTTTACATTACAATGCTCCCCAACCTGATGATTCATGAAAGAGCAATCATCACGTCCTTGAATATATGAGGCCTCCTTAGGATGATCCTCCTTGTATGATTTCTTTGCTGCAGGTTCTTGGACAGTTAGGGCCATATAAGATTCTGCCTTCTGGCACATGCAATAGGTATAAGAATAGTTTCAAGAAGAACAAAAATATTGATCTTGGGCCAAGTTATTTTGAGGGACTATAGCTCTGTTCTGATTTGAGCTTGAAGTAGAAGCATGACTATTTTGCCTACCCTGATCAAAGGGGCTATTCCACTGATTAGGAAGCCTACCACCACTTGGAGCTTCATATTGCAGTTGGGGAGGCTTGCCACTTTGAGCTTGCTGCCTTTCTAAGGCCACCACCTTGTTACTCATTTTTTGTATCATAGAGAGACTATCCTCTAATCCCTTCCCCTGGTCTTTCAACTCCCTCCTCTACTCTTGCAATTTTTTATCCAGGGTCTTCTCTCTTTTATCTGTATTCAGCACTAGACCTTGGAGCATTTCTTTGAGCTCATCTATCCCATAACAGGATGTAGAAGCTTGAGGGACTGGAGTAAGGGCTTGTGATGTAAAAGTTGTTTGAAGAGGGGCCATTGCTGGTTGGTGGTTAGGAACATCAGGAAAGAAAGGCATAGGGGGCCTTGGAGCCAATTTTCCTCCTTGTATTAGTATGTTCTTAGCTTTTATGGCTATCTCATAAGCATTAGGCAAGGTATCTCCTCCCATAGTTTGGATTGTAGTGGCAATATCACTGTTAAAAGCTCTAAGGTAATGCAAGAAGGCATTACCAGGGGTAGGTTTCACTGCAGTAGGTATTCTATCCCATATCTTTTGGAATCTATAATTAAAATCAGTCATACACTCATGGGGGGCTCTTTTTATTGTAGTCAACTGCTCTAATAGTGATAGATGGTCACTTCTATACTCAAAATGTTTGCATAATCCTGCTCCTAGTTCATCCCAATTAGTTATAGAACCATGAGCTAAGCCTCTACACCACTGTAATTATTTTCCTTTTAAAGATGAGGCTAGAAGTCTGATAGCAACATCATCCTCTGTAATACCATGAATATTATAGACATTTGCTACTTCTTGGATATGCTCTAAAGGGGAGATGGAAGTTTCACCAATAAAATTAGGTATACTTTTTAGTGCAGATACTGGTATATCATGCCTTTGGACTAAAAATAGAGGACTTCCACCACTAAAGGTAGCAAAAGCATGAACTATTGGCTATGCCATGCAAACAAGTGTTCTATTGATGAGTGTTGATGGCAATCTAGGCTGAGTTTGAACAGTAGGAGGAGTAGACACAGACCTTGCAGGTATATTAACTGTTATTACACCCCTAACTAGTGATAATGAAGTTCTAGTCCTCCTCCTTCTAGGATTTGAAAGAGAAAGCTCCTAATATTGAAATTTACCTCTAGAAGACGCCCTTGTTTTAGCTCTGGGCATGAATTTCTGCAACTTTGGCCTGGAACCAGATTTGTTTATGTTCAAAGTTGCCAAGTACTTTGAAGAATCAGCCTCTTGAAGGCTTGAATACTGAAGCCAACACTACCTCTTCAATATTAATCTTGAAACTCTTTCCTCTTTGACACCAGTAGACTTTAAATCTTTTCTTGATCTTGTTGTTGTGGTCCCATCGGGCATGCCAAAAACTGTTGTCACTTAGGTTTGCACCCTTGTCCAAGGCCTATGTGCAAGGACAACCTAGTGAAACATGGAAACAACCTCCAAGCTCTGGGACTTGAACTATGAGGTTGAGTCTCCGGAGAAGGCCGACTTTCGCTTACTACCAGGGTGCACCTAACTACTCTTGGAAGAAAAAGGGGAAGAAGGAGATGCAGAAAACAACTCTACCCTACCTAAACTATGGAGGTGATGCACCAAAATAGAGTGTTCAGACCCATTTTTACCCATGTATGTGCTATTGAACTAGAATGAAACTAAGGATATACACATACATACTTGTTTTGATCTAATAACTGCATGCAGATCAGGAAACCAAACTAAATAACACAAAGAAAGAGGAATCTCACTCATATATTACCCAGTAGGTAAAAATAGATACAGTATGTAGGCTATAGATCTCAACAATACACCAATGAGAGGCAAAAAGGATGCACATACACATTAATGGCTGAAGGAGATAAAATAGAGAATCATTCAGTTTAGAGGCACAGGGAATGTTACACTGAGAGTTGCAGAGCAATATCAGAGAAATCAATAAAGAGTCAACCTTAAGAAAAGGTTACAAAATTGCATTTATAGTTCAAGCATAACTGAGGAAATTGGCTCTGCATTAACTGCTCAACTACTACCATCAAGCTCCCATACAAAAATATCCTACCAAAGATCACACTCGAGTATGGTTCTGAGGTACAAAATTAGATATTCGACTAAAGAAATGCCTCAAGTAGACAGAAATGGTGCTAATGAATGATCCTAACACAGTAGATGGATCGATTGAGATGATGGAGTGTTCTTTTTTGCCCCGCATTCATTTCGGGTAGGTCAAGATTGATCATGAAGATCAGATCATAGGATAAAATCGATTACATTTGCTTCCTGGTTCATGAATCAACAGGGTCAAAGCAAGTCAAACAGGCTATACAAGCCAGCTGGGCCATGCAGGCCAATCATCTCTCTTCATTTTGCCACCTAGGGAGTCTTCCGTGGTTGACCTTTCCTTACGTCAAACTAATCACGCCACCTTTGATCTGTTATCACTAATTGTGATGGTCAGTCGCTAACCGCCAACCCTGACCAAGCTAGTGAGACACATGTCGACAAATCGCTATGTCACCAACATATACATCACGCAACTTCTTCATAGCGAGATGATGCCTGTCGTCGATCTCTTTAGATCTGACGATCGCGAAGACTCATCATGTGTCGTACTTGCTTCACCTCGGGCCATCATATCTGGCACCACTTCAGCGATTGTGCCACCCCAAATGACACCTGGCGATACTGACTAGTGTACCCTATTGTAGTCAGGCCCCACTGACATGTGGCGAAAGGGTGTAATGTTGCTATGGTAAAGATCGTACAACTTCACCATGGCGACATGGTGCCATTCGTTGATTTGCCTTAAATCTGATGGCAAGCAAGATGGATATTGCCCCTTAGTGCATTGACGAATAGAAACCATCCACATACCAACTATCTATATTTCCTGTGCTGACATCTGAGATTCACCAGACACATGGCCAAAGGGCGTTATGTCACCATCATATTCTCTGTGCAACTTCAGATAAGAGACATAGCGCTGACCATCGATCCCTGCAGATCTGATGGTAGAGAAATTAACCTTTCCTTGTACTGACGACGGTGAAGATCTGGTCCCATGCGCTGACTGTATCCTGACCTAGCATATGTGGCAGTTCCTCATTGTTCTAACGAAGCACAACCTTGGTCTGACAAAGCACCAACCTGCAGGGTTTGTACGACTTGAACCTACCGAGGGACATGTGGTGCCCAGGTGCTGTGTCACTGTTGTAAATCTCGCGCAACTTCCTCCTAGCACGATGGTGCCCATCGTAGATCAACTTAAATCCAACGGTAGAGAAATACCTCATACTCTGCACATCATCTCCTCTCAAAATCGCTGGGCCCGTGAAACACTGTATTCTGATACATACACTTGGCACCCCCCTGTTGGTCATTTGAAATGCCGACCTAGAAGATCCAAGACTCGACCCCGTAGAGTGGCCACGTGTCGGCTAGGTGCCATGTCGCTATGAGAAAATTGAGGTCAAATTCCCATAGCACCATAGCGCCCAGCCGATGACATGTCCTCTGATTTTCATGTGGCTTCTTCTAATTCGCCACTATGGCGTTGGGCTTCTGATTGTACAAGTGAAGTACAATTGGGACCCAACTGCTTGCCTGAAGTTCCTGCCGTTGATTTTCTGTCGTTGCGGACCCTGCCGCCGATACTGGGACTCACCGTAAAACATCTTCTGGCCGGTTGGGCACTATGTCACTATCAAAAAACTCATGAGTTTTTTGATGGCGACATGGCACCATGTCACCTTTTGGATTTTTTGGTTCGCAAAACTGACCGCCCGTCATGAACTTTCCCGGCAAATGACCGCCCGCCGAACACCTTTTTCAGTCCATCGCGAAACTTTTTTCACCGTGAAACCTTTTTCGACCCGTGAACTGGTTTCCTGCCACTGGACCCACCGAACATGCCTCAACTAGGCGTGATGTCGTTAACGTAACTCTCGCACAACTTTACCATAGCGAGATGGCACCCTCTATAGATCTTCCTCGGATCTGACGGCCAGAAAATCTTTGGGCCATGGAAACTTTTATAAGGTTGGCATTAAAATAATATTAGCTTTGGGAACTAGCCATTGGACAAGTAACATTTGAATTTTGAAACTTGGTGGGGCGAACAAAATGTGGTAACATTTGCTTCAAAATAGCTTAAAGTATTTTACATTAGGTGGATATCTATACCATAGTTCAAAAGGTGTTGAATGGGTAGCTTTCTTGACTCTCACACTGTTTAAGGTATATACAACAATACTTATAGCTTCTCTCCAGTATTTCAAAGCAACATTCTTCTCCATAATGAGTGTTCTAACACAATCCATTATAGATCTATTTCTTCTTTCAACAATTCCATTTTGTGGAGGGATCTAAGGTGCAGATGTTTTTCTTTTGATTCCTTTATCATTACAAAATATCTCAAACTCATTTGAAGTGAATTCTCCTCCTTTGTCTAATCTCAAGCATCTCAGACTCTTGCATGTTTCTTTTTCAACTCTTTCCAAGTACCACTTAAACATTTGAAAAGAATCTAATTTTTATTTTAAAAGCATGACTATCATCATCATAGAGTAATCATCAACAAATAGCATTATCTACTTATCTCCTTTGTAGTTTTTCACTCGAGTAGGTCCACACAAGTCAATATGAAAAATTTTAAGTATTTCCTTAGAGGTATAAGCTTTACTTTTAAAGCTTGACTTTGTCATCTTGCCTAGCTAACATTATTTGCATATTATATTTTCTAATTTCTTCAATTTAGGCAAACCTCTAACTCTTTTCATGTTACTGATCATGATTAGATTATCAAAATTAATATGACATAATCTCTTGTGCCAAAGCCATATATCATCAAATTTTGCAATAAGACAAGTAGCATCTTCTACATCTAGATAGAATAGATTACTTCTAGTTTGATCACCGTTTCCAATCAAGTTTCCATTTGTGTCATATATCTTGGCTGATTTATTTTCAAACTCAACTTTGCATCCCAAATTATTCAATTGTGACACACTTAACAAGTTATAATTCAATCCTTCAACATAATAAGCATTATCACATGAGATCTTGTTTGTGAGTTTGATAGACCCTTTTTCTTTTATCAAACATGGTGCATCATTACCAAATCTTAAACTATTTCCATCATAATAGGTTAAGGTAATGAACTTACTTTTTTCTCCTATCATGTAATATGAGCATCCACTATTAATGATCTATTTTTCATTCTTGTTCACACAAGTCATAAGTGTAGTTTCCTCATCCTCATCAAATTCGTCCTTCATTGCAACATATACCACTTCATCATCATTTTCATCAAAGTCATGTTTATCAGCAAGTTAGCATGACTCCTTACCTTTTTCTCTATAGTCTCTTCCATCATCTTCTCTTCTATTTTTGTGTTTTTTTCCTTCTTTGTAGTTCTTCTTCTGTGTACATCTTATAGCAATATGACTAACTTCATTGCAATTCATAAAAATGATAGGTAACTGATATTTGAACTTGTCTTTTTCTCTGTGAAATCTTCTTGCTAGCAATGCTTCCAATTGTTCAATGTCTTCCTCATCTATGTTACTGTCACTGGATGCATACTTTATCCTTCTTCCCTTCTTCTTCTTCTTTTTCTTTACCTCCTCAGATTCCTTCGATTACATTTTTTCTTTGAAAGTTTATTAAATACTCTCTGGTCTGTAGTTGTAAAAATTAGATAGCTCAAAAGCGATGAGTCTTCCTACCAAACCTTTAAGGGTTAGATCATTTCCTAGTATACATCTTAACTCTTGGATTGTAGATACTCTAATGGCATACACATGCAAAAATGTTCTCAAGACTTTACTTAGCATAGAATCATCATCTATTTTACTAGTGGCACCTTTTATTGCACTAACAACTTCTTTTATTCTAGCAACATATTCAACAATATTCTCACCTTCTTCCATTCTCATGTCATCAAACTTACATCTGAGGCTCTCTGACTTGGTTCTTTGTACCATTTTGTCTCCTCCATAGATGGTGTCTAGGGCATCCCACATCTTTTTTGCACTGTTAAGGCCTTTGATATAATAAAATTTGACATAGCTTAGGGTAGAGGCAATCTCCAACATCGCCTGATTGTGTTCTTTTTTTTTCTTCAAATCTTCAGTAGTTAGAGCTCCTGTTGGATTAGCATGCTCTACTACAATGCAAGATTGTGCATAATCTCCAAGTCCTCCAAGATGTAGCTTCATCAAACTTTTCCATGCAAAAAAGTTATCACTATTGAGCTTGGGTACCTCACTTTTTAACATTTTGATCTTTGTGCTTCTAGTACCTTAAAACTAATCCTCTTAAGTAGATGGCTCTGATACCAATTGTTGGAATTATTTGAGAACAACTAAGAGAGGTTGTGAATTAGATATTCAAGTTCCAGATGTACAAATAAAACTTTTCACAATTTAATGAACCCATAAAACATTCTCAACCATGTATACATTCATTGTGTTAACTAATATTGATATGTTACTATTAAATCAATTGGCAAAAATGTAAAGCATGAAACACAACACATTCATAAGCACATTTGAAACATTGATTTAACATGAAAACCCAATTTGAGAAAAATCACTAGTAACATGCTACTCCTTTTTCACTCTTCCGAAATGATGCCTCGTTAAAGGCCAACCCTATTAAAGGTTACAATACACATTATTAAATGTGACCCCGTTAAGGAATTCCAGTCACCCTACTAAAAGTGAGCCTTGTTAGAGGACTTTATGCCATTCACTTGGAAGGCCACCCTATTAAATGATTTTCCAATGACTGTTAAGTCAACCTTACTCTAAAGGATTTGCTCTAGGCTGATACAATTGTTAGAAAGTAACAGAAGAGATTTGATCTGATACAACTTACAACCTTACTTACAGATTATAGATCACTATTTAGTCCTCAAGTCTTCTTGTCTTTCAATTTTTGTAGCTCTAACAACTTTTTCACCCTTCAAGCATTCATCCTCTATAAGCCTTCTAACTCAGTACACCATTGCAAACTTCTTCACTTGGGTCACTTGATGAAGTAAAACCATTTTCCTTCACCTTATCATATTTTCACATCAAATTTTCTAACACTTTGTTTCATGACCAAACATTCCTACATATATGAGATTAGAATATTTTCCCACTCATTATCTATCATCAAAATTAGGGTTTTTCATGGATTATTTAAGATAAAATGTATCTACCCCATATCTTATCTTTTCTAAAAACTTCTCTTAGAATCCATTTTAATTTGCCTCCAAAATGGTTTACATAAGATTTTTTGACACCAGCTCATCAATATTATCTTCCTCCTAGTTCACAGGTTTTAGGAAAACAAACTTGTCATCTTTTAGTGGGAAAATTTTTTATCTTTGTCATAATACAATAGCTCAGCATTATCAATCTTCTGATGCTTGGCACATATTGCGTTACTTGACATCAACTAAAAATTACTCGACGCCTACTAACTTTTCTCAACATCTGCTAGAATTTGTTTTTACTTGGCTCCAACTAAATTTTTTCTTAGCTTGCACTAACTTTTCTCGGCACCTACTGTCCAGCCAGTCAAGCTTGGCAAATGAACTTTGTTTAACTTTATTCTTCTTAAATTTATAAATGTAGCTAGTCATTTTGTAACCTCAAGTAGATCATCAATACATTATATTATCACTATCTTAATTGATTCTTGTACTTCAATACATAATCATAACTCAACCTTTCCTCTAGATTTTCTTGTTACATCTTGGTGATCAAATCCTCTTCATCAATAAACTAAGTGATAGTACTTGAAACATATAAGCAATTGTCTTACCAGCATATAGCATTTTTGACATTAGTGACAAAAAAATTATTGAAATACACAGTCTTCTTTAGCAAACTTTCTAATCAAATGATCTTTTCAATTAGATATCAACAACTCCTTCAATCTTTTTGTCCTCATCAAATCTACTACTACTAGAAAAGTCTCCTCTAGCACTTGTGCTCCTTGATAAACTAGGTCAAATATTCAAGGTACTAAAAGTTGTTTCTATTTTGGTAAATTTGCCGGACTATCTAAGCTCATTCTCAAGTGCTTCATTTCTTCCATGAAATGTCTCCTTTTTGAAATATTTGGTGCAAGATATCAACAACTGTATCATTTGAATTGTTGACTTAAATGGTGTTGTTAAAGTCTTTATTATCTTCCATATGACCTCATCCTCTTCTTTAGTTCCTCCTTGAGATTTAATGCCCACAGTGATTTCTGATATTTTGCCTACATATGATCTTATATATTCATCTTCCATCATTTTAGCATCTTGAACTGCACAAATCCAATTATATATCTTCAATTTCTTAGAATTTTCATCACTTTCAAAACTAGTTTCCAAAGCTTTCCAAATAAAATGTGAAGTAAAAAGTGATTTTACCTAATTGTATTCAATTTGAGAAACTACAGTCAATAGTGCTTCTCTAGCTCTCATGTCACACATAAGAGGATCTCTTTCTTACTCGGTACAAGATTCCAAATCTTTCTTAGCAATAATTTTCTTTGATGTTTTTGTTAAAATTCAATATCCTAGACCCATACACAGGAAATGTGTCTTCGTCTTTTCTTTCCAACTCTCATAATTTGTTCCATCAAATTTTAGACTATCTTTCCTAAACATGCTCTCCATGGATCTCCAAAATTTGTTAAACTTTATCTTCAAGGACATGATGCTCTGATACCAATTGTTAGAAATAGGGGGGGTGTGAATCAATCATCCAACAATTAAAATTTGTTTTATCCTTAACCAATCTTGTCCATTCAACCAAAGTAAATAGAAACCATAACAAGATGCACATACACAATTACACCAAATATGTTAACTAGGAAAATCCTTGATCAAAGGGAAAACCCTAGTGGGAAAGATGGCCACAAGATAATGTACTAATATAAACATTCATTGTTAGACCTGGATAGACCCTATAAGGAGTCTATTACAATATTTAGTACATAGATTCCCTATTAGGAGACTTTGAATCCCTATTAGAAGTTGTAGTACAATTTATGCAAGAAGAACCCACTATCCAAACATGAAATTTCAATTACAACAAAAGCTCATAGCCCAAATAAGTAATCTACTATTAAGTTCCTCCTTCCTCTATTTTGTCAACCAAAGCAATCATTGTTAGATCTTTTAGACCAGGTCATGAACCTCGGATCCAATTATCAAACCTTGAATCACACAATAAAACCTCGACAATGAAATTTCCTTCACTTCTGCTCTACTCTATTCAATGTCACATTCTGCTCTTTGTTGTGCTTTCAATTACTTCTTCATATGATCCACACATATCATGACAAAGTAAAATTTCCTTCCTTTATACTGAGTCCATGAAACAATTCCCTAAGTTGGTTGTTACACCTTCTCAATTAATTATTATAAGACCACATTAAGAACACATTATAGTTAGCAATAACATTAATCTTCTGCCTTGCAACTTAAATAACTCTCCATACATGCAATATTATGATGAATGAGCTTAACCACATCATCATCAATATTTCTTCTACACATTCTCGACTATTGGTGTAATTAAATATTCACTAATTACACTTACTTGAGCTTACTTAGGATAATGCATTGCATAGTAGTTTGTGATTGAGACACTTGGGAGTTTGCACCTTAATTAAACACATGTTGTAGGATAATTTCACTCTGGATGGTCATAGTTGTTATCTCATTCCACCTATAGTGCACTTATCACATTATCATCCTCATTTTCATAGACATGTGATTCCACCTTGTGTGGGTGATAGCTTATCTTCTCCTTATCATTGTCTCTTATCATGTCTCCTATATAAGGAGGCCTATTATGTATATTTTAAATCAATCCATTAGATGTCAATCAAATCCATTATCAATAATAGAATTCTTATATCTTCATGCAATTGTCTTGCCATTCTCATATGGAATTTATCTTGGTCTTTCATTTGATCTTGGGGGTTTTGTAGACTCACCTAAAACTCCAATATGGTATCATAGAAATGTAATCTTGGCTTGACTCATTATTGGTGCAGCATTGGCAATTTGAACATCATAATTTAGAGGAGATTTTAGGAGTCCTATTTTGTGACCTTCTATTAGAGGTGAAAATTGGAACTTGTTGGTACAAATCAGATATTGGCATCATATAGCAGAGGTCCAAAAACTCCTAAATTGAATTTTGTTTCATCCAAATTGGACATCTAAGCCCAAATCTAGAGCCATTTGATTTTTGAACGTGCGATGATGGTGATTGAAAAAAAAAATTTCAAGGCAATTTTCAAATAGTGATATCTCCCTCATACATACTCCTTTTTCTGATTTTTTTTTTGTTGTTTTGGGGTAGAATTTCAAAATCTACATAGTCATGCAAGTGATTTTGGATCTCTATCTCTGAATTTTTCTAAAAATTGTAAATCCCATTTTTTGTAACCTTCAAGGCTCTATTTGGGCACATTGTTAACATTTTTAGGTGCAATTTTTTTTGAAAGTTCATGATTTTTCCTCTACTTTCTAGATCTATAATCAAATTTCAATGATTTGGAGTGGGCATATCACTTTTAGAAATAGGTCTTTTTTGGCTATATTTGCACTTGGTGAATACTTGGATTGCAATTTTCTTAATTGAATCAATAATTTTGAGGAGTTATCAGTTGATTTCAGTCATCATTTAATTTTATTATGGATTTTTCAAAAGTTTCATTACTCACTCCATATAACTATCATGAATGGAAACAAGCAATTTCTAATCAGTTGATAATTATTGGATTGCTTAAAATGATTCTTGGACAAGATCTAGAGCTAGCTATAGGTGTTGTAGAAAGAAGAAATGGTTTGATAGAAGGGATCAAGCACTTGGTTCTCTTAGATCTACCATCTCCAATGATTTTTTATATCATATTGCATCCTGCACACATCCTCATGATGCTTTGACTACATTGTAAGGAATCTTTGGTAAACATGATAGAATAAGAAAATTTAAATTGGAGAATGAGCTTATAAGTCTAAGTCCTTCTGATTTTGACAATATTCAAGACTTTTTCTCTAAGTTCAATTCCATTATATTTGAGCTTTCTAATTGTGGTATTACTAAAGATGATGAGCAATTGATATTATCTATTTTTTTCAAGCTAGGTCCAAAATATTCAATTTTTTTGTTTCCACATTCTATGCTACTATGGATGCTCTTGGTAGTGCATACAAAATGCCTTCTCTTGATTAATTTGCAACTCAGATCACAAGGGAATAAGAAAAGTTAGCACACATGGTTCAATTGAAGCCTTTAAATCATCAATCATTGGTTGGAAATGACTCCTCTCTAAAGGCTCTCAAAGGAAAGGGAAACAAACAACACAAGTATCCTAAGCAACATAAAAAAGGTGATGACTCTCCTTCACAACATAATATTGAATCCAAGTCCTCTTAAAGAGAGGAATCATCAAGAAAAAATAGAGATAAATGTTCTTATTGCAAAAAGTTAGGACATGATGAGCATAAATGTCTCCATAAGAAGATTGATGAGCTTACGCACATTCTTCAAAAGAACAATATTTACTTTCCCTCATCATTGTCTTCTCATTCTTCTCAATATTAGGTAGCTACTACATCTAGATCATCATCTAGAGGCAAAGGACAAGTACTCATTGCTTCCACACATCCTATGCAAGGTAAATGTCTTTTTGATTTAGGTGCATCACATCATTTGACATCTTTTATGGATATTTTTTCTTCTATTGAGCCTTGTAATTTGCCACATGTATTGATGGGTAATAATACATACACGAAGGTTTATGGGAAAGGTTCTATTCCTATGGGATAGGGTACATTTAATGATGTTCTTTGTGTACCATCCTTGACCACTAATATCCTTTTCATTTACCAAATTACTCATGGGACACAAGGTAAAATTGTTGAGTTCACTCCTGATTATGTCTATATTAGGGACACATGGAGACTAAAGATGTCATAGGTATGGGAGTTTTTGATCATACATCATGCTTGTATTCTTTTGCACATTTTTTTGATAACTGTGATGATATTCATGATGCACCTAACCCTTTATCAAGGGTGAATAATTCATGTGAGGAGAACATTGAAAAATTGAATTATTTTGTTCTTGAGACAAGTATTGAACTTCCTATTCCTCCACCTCCTACTTCTTCAAACATGAGTTCTACTATTCAGTAGGATGAATTTTATGCTTCAGATCTTGTAGTGTGGGATGAATTCCTAGATGTTCTTTCAAATGAGTCTCACAATGTAGATTATGGTTAATACATTTGAGGATGTTTCTCTTTAAGATACTTATTCACCTTCTTTGGAGATTGGATTTCCCAATGTTGGAATTTACAAATGGGAAGATTTACTTCTCAGAGTGGGGGTGAATCAGAAGTAACTAACTTTATCCCTATTTAAAATCTTTTAGTTGATAACATTCACATGCATCTAATTCATCTAATAAACATGAAAGTAAAAGACATGCATGAAAAAAAATAACACAAGATTTGGTAACTCAAAAGCCCTCTAAAATGAGAAGGTAAAACTGGGGTGGGGATGACACCCACAAAGTATCACTGCAGCAATATGTAACTATTCAAGGTTACAATGTTTGACCACTTCCAATGGTCTGCCCTATGAAAGGCATGTCTTGTTAAAGGCTTTACACCCTATTAAAAGTGACATGGTTAAAGGATTTAACTAGCCTACTCAAAGTAGCCATGGTTAAAAGCCTTTAGTACATTCACTTGGAATGCCACCCTATTAAAGGATTTATAAATGGTTGCTAAACCAACCTAAGTCCATAGGATTTTCAGCCCTAATACAATTGCAAGAGTATTAGAAAGCCTTGACCTAATGACATGTAATACTCAATTGCTAATTCCAGATCCTTGTTCTGCTCTGGTTGCTTTGATCCTTGCTTGATCTGATATGTCACTCTTTGAAATTCTAATACTTTGTTCTTGATCAAGTAGATTTGATGCAGCGAGTTCTGAGAGTCATAATTTTTGACTTGAATCTGGGTTTTCTTAGAATTTTTTGGGTTTTTTTTTTAAAAATCTATAATTGAGGTTGATTCCAACGTAGCTAGCTCTATTGGGGCTATTTTGACTTTTTTTTTGAGAGCCAAAAATATCATCTTGACCTTTGAATTTCACTTTTAAAATATCTTAGGTTTTTTTTATTTTTCTACTTCGCAATAACTTCGAATTTTTTTTCTAAATTTCAGTGATTAGTTGGCAATTCACCTTTTTAAATTAAAGGGTAGAATTAGGAAACTTAAAATTTTATTTTTGAGGTTTTTTAGAAGTTACCAAAAATGGCATTTTTTCCTATGGTCGAAATCTACCAAAATTAGAAATCTCCTATTTTTGTAGTAGTTGTTATTTAATGGAGTTAGAGATCCATGTAGGAGGAGTTTTCGAGGAATGAAGAACTGAGATTTTGAATCTGTATTGTATGAGTTAATTAATTTGTGTGTGTTGAGATTGTATTGCTACATCATTTGGTATCAGAGTAGTAAGATGGCTAGGAGAGGAAGAGGAAGAGGAGGCATCACGCCGATCCAAAGATTGCTACTAGATATGCAAAGGGAGATTGACCAACTCAATGAGCAGCTAGATAATCTAGAAATACAAAGAGGAAATGATAATAATGAAGAGGGAGAAAATAAAGATGAGAGACTAGGGGAAATGAGCTACGAAGATAGAGTTCTCAGGGCTTTAGAAGGAAGGAGTGAAGCAATAAAAATTGATGTTTTAGACTATGCTAGTAGTCTTAAGCCAAAACAACTAATAGACTGGCTGAATGAGATGGGAAATTTTTTTCAATGGAAGCCCATGACAGAAGAAAAGAAGATGAAGTTTTCATGCACAAAGATAAAATGACATGCAATCATATGGTGGGATCACCTCCAAAAGGAATGAGTTAGAAATGACAAGGAGAAGATTAAGACATGGACCAAGATGGAGAAAAAGATAAGAGAAAAATTCTTACCCCTAGATTACTCATAGACCCTCTTTTGTAGATTCCATAATTTGAAGTAGAATGTGTTTTCAGTCGAAGAATATACAAATTTGTTCTACAAGCTATCCATGCAAATATAACATCAAGAAAATAATGCTACTAGATATGTTAATGGCTTGAAATTCTCTATTCAAGATGAACTAAGCATGCATCATGTTAATAGTATGGAGGAAGCCTACCAACTAGCTCTGAAGGCTGAGGAAAAGTAGAATTGGCAATATAACTAGAGAAATATAGATGGTTGAAGGGGTGCATCAACTCCATTTCGAGGAGGTTTTAATAGTGGCCAGGGAGAGAGTTTTCAAGGCTCTCAAAAGATTATAGATGCTAGGCATGATCCTCTAAATCAAGAAAGAGGAAGGAGGTTTTAATGAGCTCGAGGCTATGGAATTGTAAGAGGCTGGGGAAACTAGAGAATGCCTTTTACTTGTTTTAGGTGTAGAGAAGAAGGCCACAGGGCTTTTAAGTGTTCCAATTTCAACATGCAAGATAGAAATCAAGGAGGGCCATCCATAGTGAACCTAGCCTAGGTTGACAATGAATCTAAACAAGAAGTACCTCTAGATATGGGAGAAAGTCTCATGATGAAAAGGATAATGATTATTCCAGCCAAGGAGGATATAGAGGAGAAGAGCACTGATAATTGATGGCTCAAGACCAACATAATTTGAACCACATGTATCTCGGGGGGAAAAGTATGTCAAGTAATTGTAGAAACAAGTAGTTGTGAGAATATTGTTTCCAAAGAAATGGTAGATAAAGTAAATCTTCAGTGTGAAAAGCATCCTCATCCTTATCAGATTTCATGGTTTAAAAAAGGAAGTGAAGTCATAGTAGATAAGAGGTCTTGTTAAATTTTCTATAGGGAAGGTCTACAAGGATGAGCTATGGTGTGATGTGATTCTGATGGATCCATGCCATGTCCTCTTGGGTTGTCCTTGGCAGTATCACCAAAAGGTTGTTCATAATGGGGAAATGAATACTTACACCTCTTGGAAGGATGGATATAAGGTAGTCTTATTACCTCTAAAGGGTGATGGAAAAATTGAAAGTACGCTATCTAAATAGGAACTTGTCAAGGAGATGAAAGTGACAGGGTGTTGTTATGCATTGGTAGTACAAAAGAGGAAAGAGGAAGACTTAACTATACCACCCAAAGTAGCTGCAGTGTTGGAAGAATATTCAAATGTCATTCTAGAGGAGCTACCTAATGGATTTCCCCAAAATGAGATATCCAACATCATATCGATCTTATTCTAGGAGCAAGTCTCCCCAATCAAGCAGCATATAGAATGAGTCCCACCTAGCAAGCAGAATTGGAAAAACAAGTAACCAAGCTCATACAAAAGGGTTTAGTACAACAAAGCATGAGCCCCTATGTTGTCCCAGGATTATTAACTCCAAAGAAAGATGGGACATGGAGGATGTGCACAGACAATTGAGCCATCAATAGAATAACCATCAGGTATCATTTTCCTATCCCACATTTGGATGACATGCTAGATGTTCTTGTTGGAGCAAATTATTTCTCTAAGATTGATCTATGAAGTGGATACCATTAGATCCACATGTGAGAAGGGGATGAGTGGAAAAAAATTTTCAAAACTATGGATGGTTTGTATGAATGGAAGGTTATGTCTTTTGGTTTATCCAATGCACCTAGTACTTTTATGAGACTCATGAACACTATGTTGCATCCTTACATTTGTAAGTTTGTACTAGTTTATTTTGATGATATACTAATTTTTAGTAAGGGAAGGGAAGAACATCTGCAACACTTGAGGATACTGGGGGTATTGAGGAGAGAAAAGCTCTATGCTAATTTAAAGAAGTGTAGGTTCATCCAAGAAAGCTTGGTTTTTCTAGGATTTGTCATTTCTACAAATGGTGTCAAGATGGATCCAGAGAAAGTTCAATCCATTCTTGAATGGCCTAGCCCACGTAGTATCACTGAGGTGAGAAGTTTCCATGACTTGGCTACTTTCTATAGAAAGTTCATTCATAATTTTAGTAGCATTGTAGCACCTATGACAGATTGCAGTAAGGGTCAAGAGTTCTAATGGGCCAAAGAGGCTGAAGACAGTTTCCAATACCTAAAGAAGAAGATCACTGAAGCACTAGCACTAGCACTACTAAATTTTGCAATGTGTTTGAATTGGATTGTGATGCCTCAGATGTTGGCATTGGTGTTGTACTTAGCCAAGAAGGTGAACCCATTTCCTTTTTTAGTAAAAAATTGAATGATGTGCGGAAGAAATATTCTACATATGATATAGAATTCTATTCAATTGTGCAATCTTTGAGGCACTAGAAGAATTATCTAGTACCCAAAGAATTTTTTTTGTTTATAGACCATATTGATCTGAAATACTTGAACACACAAAAGAAATGGAACACTAGACATGCAAAGTGGGTCTCTTTCCTACAAGGGTATACCTTTGTTCTAAAGCATAAATTAGGGAAACAAAATCAAGTTGCAGATGCCTTGAGCAAGCGAGTTATTCTTTCGAATATCATGGAAATAGAGGTGGTTGGCTTTGATGCAATCAAAGACTTGTATGAGTTTGATAGTGACTTTTGGGAAGTTTTTGATCAGTTGAAGAATCTAGTACCTGGACATGCAGACACTATTCAAGGTGATTATCTAATGCAATATGGTTACTTATTCAAGGGAAAGCACCTATGTGTTCCTATAGGCTCAATGTGAGAAAATATTATTTAGGAATTTCATAGTAGTGGTATGGCTGGGCATTTTGGAAGGATAAAATAATGGCTTTGGTGGCTGATAAGTACTATCTGCCAAACATGAAGCGAGATGTCACCAGGTTTGTGGAGAGGTGTCAAGTTTTCCATGTAGCCAAAGGGCACTTCCAGAACATTGGATTATACATGCCATTAGCAATGCTAGTTATACCATGGACAGATTTGTGTATGGATTTTGTATTAGGATTGTCATATACACAGCAAGGTAATGACTCTATTTTTGTATTTTTGGACAAATTCTCAAAATGGTTCTTTTCATTGCTTGTAAGAAAACTAGTGATGCTACTAGGGTGGTTGAGTTATTCTTTTCAGAGATAGTCAGATTGCATGGAGTTCCAAAAACAATCACTTCTAATTGAGATACCAAGTTCTTTAGTCATTTTTGGTTGACATTATGGAAGAAAATGGGAACAAAATTATAGTACTATAGTACTTACCCTCCACAAACACATGGACAAATAGAAGTTTTCAGTTGTAGTTTGGGTAATGTGTTGCAATGTATTATTGGAGAGAAGCCTAAACAATGGGATTTGGCACTGCCTCAAGTAGAATTTGATTTAAAATAGTTTAGTGAACAAGTCAACTAGCAAGTCACCATTTCAAGTTGTTTATGGACATAACCCTCAGGGTGTTCTCAATTTGGTGCAACTCCCTTTGGGTGATAGAGTTAGTGATGATGGAGAAGCCTTTGCATAGTAGCTCCACCAGTTTTAGGAAGATGTACGACAAAGTTGTAGGACAATAATGAGCAGTATGAAGCTTCTACAGATGCTACTTGAAGGTATCAAGTTTTTAATGTAGGGGATCTAGTGATGGTTTATCTCAAAAAGGAGAGGTTTCTTACTGGGACATATCATAAATTAAAATATAAGAAAATTGGGCCCTGCAGGATTTTGAAAAAAATTAATGATAATGCATATGAGGTAGAGCTTCCAAGTGGTCTTGATATATCTCCTATGTTTAATATATAAGATTTGTATACTTTCAATGGTGATGATACCTCTATTGAAAAAGAGGATGAGGTAGACTAGGCACACACTGTACCCATAAAAAAGAGAGAAAATGTTGCACAAATTCTAGACAAGAAGACTATTTAGACACGAAAGGGTGACTACAATAGATATCTTGTGCAGCGGGAAGGATTGGCACAAATAGCTAGAACTTGGATTATAGAATGGGAGTTGCAGAAGCTGGATGAGCCTAAATGGAAGCAATTTGAGGATAGGAACTCACAAAAGCTTCATTCTTTTCAAGTAGGGGAGAATGATGCAGGGAGTTCGGAGAGTCATAACTTTTGACTCGAATCTAGCTTTCCTTAGAATTTTTTTATTTTTTTTGAAATCTATAGTTGAGGTGGATTCCAAATCAGCCATCTCTTTTGGGGCCATTTCAACTTTTTTTTGAGAGCCAAAAATTCCATCTTGACCTCTGAATTTGTCTTTTAAAATATCTTAGGTGTTTTTTTATTTTTCTACTTTGTAATAACTTTGAAATTTCTTTCTAAATTTCAGAGATTAGTTGGCAATTCACCTTTTTAGATTAAAGGGTAGATTTAAGAAACTTAAAATTTTCTTTCCAAGGTTTTTTAGAAGTTACCAAAAATGGCATATTTTTCCTATGGTCAAAATCTACCAAGTTTGGAAATTTCCTATTTTTTGTAGTAGTTGTTCTTTAATGGAGTTAGAGATCCATGTAGGAGGAGTTTTGGAGGAATGAAGAACTGAGATTTTGAATCTGTATTGTATGAGTTTATTAATTTGTGTGTGTTGATATTGGCCTACTACATCATTTGGTATCAGAGTAGTAAGATAGCTAGGAGAGGAAGAGGAAGAGGAAGAGGAGGCATCATGCTGATGCAAAGATTGGTACTAGATATGCAAAGGGAGATTGACTGACTCAATGAGTGGCTAGATAATCAAGAAATACAAAGAGTAAATGATACTGATGAAGAGGGAGAAAATGAAGATGAGAGACTGGGGAAAATGAGCTACGAACATAGAGTTCTCAGAGCTTTAGAAGGAAGGAGTGAAGCAATAAAAATTGATGTTTCAGACTATGCTAGTAGTCTTAAGCCAAAAGAACCAATAGACTACCTAAATGAGATGGTAAAATTATTTGAATGGAAGCCCGTGATAGAAGAAAAGAAGATGAAGTTTGTATGCACAAAGCTAACAGGACATGAAATGATATGGTGGGATCACCTCCAAAAGGAATGAGTTAGAAATGGCAAGGAGAAGATTAAGACATGGACCAAGATGGAGGAAAAGCTGAGAGAAAAATTCTTACCCCTAGATTATTCACAAACCCTCTTTCATAGATTCCAGAATTTGAAGCAAAACTTGTCTTCAGTGCAAGACTATACAAATGAGTTCTACAAGCTATCCATGCACATAGGACATCAAGAAAATAATGAGAAAATGGCTACTAGATATGTTTATGGCTTGAAATTCTCTATTCAAGATGAATTGAGTATGCACCATGTTAACAATATGGAGGAAGCCTACCAACTAGATTTGAAGGCTGAAGAAAAGAAAAATAGGCAATATTACTAGAGGAATAGAGGTGGTCAAAGGGGTACATCAACTCCATTTTGGGGAGATTTTAATAGTGGTTGGGGAAAGATTTTTCAAGGCTCTAAAAAGATTATAAATGCTAGGTAAGATCCTCTAAATCAAGAAAGAGGAAGGGGGTTTCAGCGAGGTCGAGGCAATGGAAGTGGAAGAGGCTAGGAAAACTAGAGAAGGCCTTTTACTTGTTTTAGGTGTGGAGAAGAAGGCCACAGGGCTTTTGAGTATTCCAATTTCAATATGCAAGATAGAAATCAAGGAGGGCGATCTAGAGTGAACCTAGCCCAGGCTGACAATGAATCTAAACAAGAAGTACCCTTGGATATGGGAGAAAGTCTCATGATGAGAAGGAAAATGATTATTCTAGCCAAGGAGGATGTAGAGGAGAAGAACACTGATGATTCATGTCTCAGGACCAACATATTTTGAATAACGTGTACCTCAGGGGGAAAGGTATGTCATGTAATTGTAGATGGAGGTAGTTGTGAGAATATGGTTTCTAAACAAATGGTAGATAAACTAAATATTTGGTTTGAAAAGAACCCACATCCTTATGGGATTGCATCGTTTTAAAAGGGAAGTGAAATCACATTAGATAAGAGATGTCTTGTTAAATTTTCTATAGGGAAGGTCTACAAGGATGAGGTATGGTGTGATGTGATTCTGATGGATGCATGCCATGTCCTCTTGGGTCGTCCTTAGCAGTATGACAGAAAGGTTGTTCATAATGGGAAAAGAATGCTTACACCTTCTGGAAGGATGGATCTAAGGTAGTATTATTAGCTCTAAAGGGTGATGGAAAAAATAAAAGTATGATATGTAAAAAGGAACATGTCAAGGAGATGAAAGTGATAGGGTGTTGTTATGCATTTGTAGCACAAAAGGGGAAAGAGGAAGACTTGACTATACCACCAGAAGTAGTTGCAATGTTGGAAGAATATTCAAATGTCATTCCAAAGGACCTACCTAATGGACTTCCCCCAAAATGAGATATCCAACATCATATTGATCTTATTCTAGGAGGAAGTCTCCCCAATCAAGTGGCATATAGAATGAGTCCCACCTAGCATGCAAAACTTAACAAACTTGTAATCGAACTCATACAAAAGGGTTTAGTAAAAGAAAGCATGAGCCCCTATGCTTTCCTTGCATTATTAACTCCAAAGAAATATGGGGCATGGAAGATGTGCACAGATAGTTGAACCATCAATAGAATAACCATCAAGTATCATTTTCCTATCCCACATTTGGATGACATGTTGGATGTTCTTGCTAGAGCAAAGTATTTCTCTAAGATTGATCTACAAAGTGGGTACCATCAGATCCACATCTGAGAGGGGGATGAGTGGAAAATAGATTTCAAAACTAGGGATGGTTTGTATGCATGGAAGGTTATGCCTTTTGGTTTATCCAAGACACCTAGTACTTTTATGAGACTCATGAACATTGTGTTGCATCCCTACATTGGTAAGTTTGTATGCAAGAAAACTTGGTTTTTCTAGTATTTGTCATTTTTGTAGATGTTGTTAAGATGGATCTAGAGAAAGTTTGAGCCATTCTTGAATGGCCTTTCCCACGTAGTATCACTAAGGTGAGAAGTTTCCATGACTTGGCTAATTTTTATAGAAAGTTCATTCATAATTTTAGTGGCATTGTAGCACCTATGACAGATTGCACTAAGGGTTGAGAGTTCTCATGGGCCAAAGAGGCTGAAGAGACTTTCCAATACCCAAAGAAGAAGATCACTAAAGCTCCAATACTAGCACTACCAAATTTTGACAAAGTGTTTGAAGTGGACTGTGATGCCTCACATGTGCACATTAGTGTTCTACTTAGCTAGGAAGGTAAACCCATTGCCTTTTTTAGTGAAAAATTGAATGATGTGCGGAAGAAATATTCTACATATGATATAGAATTCTATGCAATTGTGCAAGCTTTGAGGAATTGGAAGCATTATCTAGTACCCAAATAATTTTTTTTGTTTATAGACCATATTGCTTTGAAATACTTGAACACAAAAAAGAAATTGAACACTAGACATGCAAAGTGGGTTTCCTTCCTACAAGGGTATACATTTGTTCTAAAGCATAAATTATGGAAATAGAATCAAGTTGCAAATGCGTTGAGTAGGCAAGTTATTCTTCTAAATATCATGGAAATAGAGGTGGTTGGCATTGATGTAATCAAAGACTTATATGAGTTTGATAGTGACTTTTGGGAAGTTGATGATCAGTTGAAGAATCCAGTACCTAGACATGTAGATGTTTTTTAAGGTGATTATCTAATGCAAGATGGTTACGTATTCAAGGGAAAGTAGCTATGTGTTCCTATAGGCTCAATGTTAGAAAATATTATTTAGGAATTTCATAGTAGCAGTATGGTTGGGCATTTTGAAAAGGGTAAAACAATAGCTTTGGTGGCAGATAAGTGCTATTGACCAAAGATGAAGCAAGATGTCACCAAGTTTGTGGAGAGGTGTCGAGTTTGTCAAGTAGCCAAAGGGCACTCCCAAAACACTAGATTATACATGCCATTACTAGTACCAGTTAGATCGTGGAAAGATTTGAGAATGTATTTTGTATTGGGATTTCCACATCCACAGTGAGGTAATGACTCTATTTTTGTAGTTGTGGATAGATTCTCAAAAATGGTTCATTTTATTGCTTGTAAGAAAACTAGTGATGCTACTAGGGTGGTTGAGTTATTCTTTTCTGAGATAGTCAGATTGCATCGAGTTCCAAAAATAATCACTTCTGACTGAGATACCAAGTTCTTGAGTCATTTTTGAAGAACATTATGGAAGAAATTGGGAACAAAATCATAGTACAATAGTGCTTACCATCCACAAACCCATGGATAAATAGAAGTTGTCAATCATATTTTGGGTAATCTATTGCAGTGTATTGTTGGAGAGAAGCCTAAAAATTGGGATTTGGCACTACCTCAAGTGGAATTTTCTTATAACAACTTAGTGAATAGGTCAACTAGCAAGTCACCATTTCAAGTTGTTTATGGACATAACCCTTAGGGTCTTCTCAATTCGGTGCAACTCCCTTTGGGTGACAGAGTTAGTGATGATGGAGAAGCCTTTTCAAAGTAGCTCCACTAGTTGTAGTAAGATGTAGGACAAAAGTTGTAGGACATCAATGAGTGGTACAAAGCTTCTATAGATGCTACTCAAAGGTATCAAGTTTTTAATGCAAGGGATCTAGTGATGGTTTATCTCAAAAAGGAAAGGTTTCCTACTAGGTCTTATGATAAATTAAAATATAAGAAAATTGGGCCCTATAGGATTTTGAAAAAGATTAATGATAATGCGTATGAGGTAGAGCTTCCAAGTGGTCTCGATATATCTCCTATGTTTAATATTTTTAATTTGTATACTTTCTATGGTGATGATACCTCTATTGAAAAAGAGGATGAGGTAGACTGGACACACACCATACCCATCAAAAAGAGAGAAAATGTTCCACAAATTCTAGACAAGAAGATTATTCAGACTCACCAGGGTGACTACAATAAATATCTTGTGCAGTGGGAAGGGTTTGCACCAACAGATAGCACTCTGATTATAGAATGGGAGTTACAAAAGCTAGATGAGCCTAAATGGAAGCATTTTGAGGATAGGAACTCATAGGAGCTTTATTCTTTTCAAGCAGGGGAGAATGATGCAGGGAGTTCAAAAAGTCATAACTTTTGACTCGAATCTGGGTTTTCTTATAATTTTCTAGGTTTTTTTTTAAAATCTATAGTTGAGGTGGATTCCATCTCAACCAAATTTTTTGGGGTTGTTTCGACTATTTTTTCGAGAGCCCAAAATTCCATCTTGACCTCTGAATTTCACTTTTAAAATATCTTAGGTATTTTTTTGATTTTTTTGCTTTGTAATAACCTCAAATTTTCTTTCTAAATTTCAAAGATTAGTTGGCAATTCTCCTTTTTAATTTAAAGGGTAGATTTAGGAAACTTAAAATTTGTTTTCTTAGGTTTTTTAGAAGTTACCAAAAATGAGATATTTTTCCTATGGTTGAAATCAACCAAATTGGGAAATTTCCTATTTTTTGTAGTAGTTGTTATTTAATGGCGTTAGAGATCCATGTAGGAGAAGTTTTGGAGGAATGAAGAACTGAGAGTTTGAATTTGTATTATATGAGTTTGTTAATTTGTGTGTGTTGAGATTGGTCTGCTATATCAGGATTCTACAATGTTGCTCTGTTCTTCACTAAGTCTTTTCACCCTTCTGCACTTTGCTATAATTCACCCATGCACTTCTCGCACACACATAATGGGGTTTCATCCTCCTTTTAAAGATTTTTAAGACTTTGGGTTAGGTATGAATCTACGACCAATATTAAATCTTCATTTCCCACTCAATTCTTGTACTATTCCTATTCGTTGCATGCCTTCACCATTTTTCTTATTGGCTACATGCTGATTACATAGGTAATATAAAATATTTGTTCTTACCTTTAAGATCCTTCAAGATTCATCCTACGTCGGCTCCAAAAATGGTTTACATCCAAGTTTGTGAAGATACAAACTCATATATTAATTCTATGTTACTCGGCACTTACCAATTGCTCATGCTTAGCACATATAGAAATTCTATCTCACTCAACTCCTATAGAAATTTTGTTTCACTTGGCATCTATACTTTTGTTGGCACCTATAGTGACTCAGCACTTGAACTTCACTCGGTAGCTAAAGATCACTCAGCACCTAAAGTTCACTCGACACCTATTGAATTCTCTTGCTTGGCACACACTATAGCTCAGCTTCTGTATTATACTCAACATTAACTTGAGAATTGATTATGTGTTTTAACACTCAATTATCAAAACCAATCTGAGACTAACAATCTCCCCCTTTGACATGAGTGGCAAAAACACTTAACTAAACA
Organism: Cupressus sempervirens; assembly: GCA_028749045.1. NCBI lineage: Eukaryota > Viridiplantae > Streptophyta > Pinopsida > Cupressales > Cupressaceae > Cupressus > Cupressus sempervirens. The sequence goes on from CM053792.1 coordinate 935,517,404, forward strand.
TTTTGAATTCGATCTTTATGAGTATACTATATATTCTATTTCCCATATGTACAAGACTTCAAAAAAAACTTGTTCAAAATTTTTGTATAACTCAAAATATTGTAACTCCCCTTGAGCTAATGTACCATTTTTGTAATCAAAACTCTTGTGCTGAATTTGTCTCATGCTGATGTATCATTCTTTTGCCTCTATTTTTGTGTACCATGTTATTGTAAGGAAACTCAGGTGCGAAAATAGCTTCCTACAATAATCTCTTAAGAGAATTATGGAGCAAATCCTATTAAAATATTTTACACTTATAGATTCAATATCATGTAAAAAACAATATTTCAGCCAAGCAAGCATAAAGAAAATAGACAAAGAAAGAAACACATAACACAAAGATTTGTCGATGGGGAAAAACCTTTCGGTAAAACAACCCCACCCCTCCAGAACTTGTACAATGTATTATCTTCAACACAAGGTTACAATACACTTGCAATGCAAGTTCAACAGTGACAACAGAAGACTCCAGTAGCAACTCACAGTACCAACAATACACTTTCTCACATACACCTCTTCGCAACCCTAAAAATGCTTATAACATGCGCTTCACTTTAGGGTTACTCCCAAAGGTAACCATATTAGGGTTTTATAGTACTCAAATTTATCAGTTTCCATGTGTCTTCACCTGTCATTGAATCTTTCTAACATAGCTCTTACATGTCATAGGAATCCATCATAATCATTTTAGCTATGATCTCTTTATACACAATTCAAGATGCCAACACATCAATATTATTTGCAAGAAATACATTTTACAAAACAAATAATAAGAATATGAATTATCCAAGGTTGAGACACCTTATTCCTAACATTCTCCACCTTGTTGAACACCTTGTAAGAGCAACAGGAACATAACAAGAACTAACCACTATAGGCCAAAAGGCCCATAGACTCTGAACACCATCTGAACTTCTGAGTGCCCATTGGTTTCATTAATGCATCTGCAACATTCTTCATAGTATCTAGCTTCTCCAAATTTACCTTTCCATCTTCCACCATATCTCTCACAAAGTGATACTGCACATCAATGTGCTTTGTTCTAGCATGGAAAGTTGGATTCTTTGCAAGGAAAATAGCACTCTGACTGTCACACCAAATAGTAATCTGTTCTACATCAACATGAACATCAAAACACATTCTCTTAAGCCAAATGGCTTCCTTACAAGCATGAGTAACAGCCATGTACTCAGCTTCTATAGTGGATAAAGCAACCACAGGTTGTCGCTTGCTCATCCAACTAACTGTACCACCAAACATAGTGAACACATAAGCACTAGTGGATCTCTTGTGGTCAATATCACCTGCCCAATCTGAATCCACAAACCCATCAATACAAACTAAATGCATACATCTAGAAGAGTTACCATGAAAACTTATGGAGTAATCTGATGTACCCCTCAAATATATGAATACTCACTTAACTGCATCCCAATGTACCCATCCAGGATTAGCCATAAACTAACTCAGGACTCCCACTGCTTGGGCAATGTCTGGTCTAGTACAGACCATAGCATACATAAGACTACCAACTGCAACAACATAAGGTACTCTACTCATGTCCTCTACCTCACTAGGAGATTTTGGATAATCATCTATAGATAAATTTGTTCCCACAAAAATAGGAACACATAGTGGTCTACAATCTGCCCTATTGAACCTATCCAACACAGACTTCACATACTTACTCTGACTCAACCAAAGTTTTCTGTTAGACCTGTCTCTACTAATTTCCATACCCAAGATGTACCTAGCTGCCCCAAGATCTTTCATCTCAAACTATGCTAACAACTGAGATTTAAAATCAGAAATCATACCCTTACCCTTCCCAAATAGAAACATATCATCAACATATAATGCAACAATAAGAAGGCGATCATTTTCAACTCTTAAATAAACACAATGATATAATTTTGATCTTACAAATCTAATTGACAACACAAAGGCATCAAACTTAAGGTACCACATCCTAGGAGATTGCTTCAAACCATAAAGAGATGTCTTTAATCTACAAACTAAGGATTCTTTACCTTTAACAATGTAGTGCTCAGGCTGTGACATATAAATCTCTTCCTCCAAATCACCATGAAGGAAAGTTTTCTTCACATCCATTTTTTCTATTTGTAAATCATATGATGCAACAAGAGATAATAGAAATCTAATGGATCTCAACTTTGCAACAGGAGAGAATATTTTACCATAATCTATTCCCTCTACCCATGAATACCCCTTTGCAACCAATCTAGCTTTGTACCTTTCAACACTGCCATCTGCACAGAATTTCTTCTTTAACACCCATTTACAGCCAACAGATTTTCTCCCTTTAGGCCAAGGTACAAGGTCCCATGTTTTTTCTTTTCTCTAATGAAACCATCTCATCATCCATAGCCTCAATCCAGGAACTTACATCTTCCATGCCCAAAGCCTCTTTCAAAAATCTAGGCTCATCAGTGTTAGTAATCAAAGCAAAAGCACAACTAGAATCTAACATAGAATAACCAAACCTTTCTGGTTGCTTTCTTTCTCTCATGGATCTCCTTAAGGGCTATGGTCGAGGTTGTTCTTCCTCTTCTTCTGAACTATTAGAGCTGCTAGAGCTCTCCTCATCATTAGACCCAACATGGTCTCTCTATTCAGTCTTCTTAGGGGTGGGAGTCAACTAAACAACATCTTTTTCCTTTTCTTTTTCATCTAGTTGTAGCACAATAGGAGAAGATGTTAGTTCTCTAAAAATAACATTTCTACTATACAACACCTTACTAGTCATAGGATCCCAAAGCTTGTATCCTTTCACACCAACACTATATCCAATGAAAATACATTTAACAGCTTTTTTTTTCAACTTAGATCTTTTCTACTTTGGAACATGTGCATAATATTCACAACCAAAAACATGAAGATGTCTAATTAAAGGCTTCTTAACAGACCACACCTCCATGGGTTTCTCACCAACAAGGGCTGATGTAGGAGATCTATTAACTAGATAGCAAGTCGTGGCCACAGCTTCGGCCCAAAACCTTTGTTCTAAACCAAATCCACTAAGCATACTCCTAGCCTTCTCCATTAGTGTCCTATTCATTCTCTCTACAACTCCATTTTTTTGTGGGGTATAAGGAGTTGTCTTATGCCTCTTGATACCTTGTTCTTTATAGAATTTTTCAAACTCTACTACACAAAACTCACCACCTAAATCAATATCAAATCAATCAAACCTACATTAAAACTTATTTAAATAGCCAATTAATTGATAAATTTAAACTATTTGATGGTTAAAACAGTAAGAGTACATTTAAAAATAAAACTGACTAAATTAGTATTTATAAAATTAACCCATAACTAAGTAACTAAAAATTATTAACAATTACAACAAAAGTCCTTAAGCAAAACATAAAATAACCTTAAAATTTATTAAATCAACTAATTATACTTTAACGATTTAAGGTTTCATTTTAAACTAACTATATTACTAATTGGTTATAAGTCAACTTCACACATAATGCTAACTTAAGACTTGATTAGGTTAACCAATTTACTCTTTAACAAATTTAAAACTAAAACAACATAATTAAACAACCAACTAATAAATACTAAAATATCTAAATTTATACTAAATCATATTCTAAATTTCTAACTACATTAAATCTGAAATATAATTAAATCAAATACTACTAACTAACCCTACCTACTAACTAACACCTAACCACTAACCCTCCTGCCCTAAGATCTTACCTACACCCTAGCCCCTAACATCCACTTGGCTACAAGTCAAGTCGATCTGACCCCTCCCTACACCTCTCCCTAGGTCTCACGCAACCCCAAGCCTGCAAGATGAGGAAAAAGTACGTAGGGGAGATGAAGTTTTAGTTTTAAACAAGCATTAAATTTGAAACATCAATACCATCCCAAGGCTAAGCCAACGTCCAAAACTAATGTCATGTCATGACAAGCTCTCTCCACCCCACTTGCCACGCAGCCCAAGGTAGGGAAAATGCAACCCAAGAGGTGGGCACATGAACAGAGGTGAGCAAAGGAGTTTTAAGGAAATGAAAGTGACCACCTCAATTTCCTTTCTCAACATAAATACCACCTTCCCCAAACTGGCCGCTAGGAATGGAGAAGAATCGGGATGGGACAAGGTGATAGGATAATGTCACCCACCCATCCCATCCACTTTGACTTGAGACATACACTAAAGACCTTTTTAAAACAAGGTTAACTGACGTCCAAGGCCAAGGAGAGCAATGAATACATAAAGTTTTATTGGTGGAAGAAAGGATATAATGATGTTAACTTTTTTTTTTTTTAAATATACATATTTATATATTCGAAATTATGCACCCATGAGATTAACATAATATTTATTTGTTTCTTATTTCATTAGGAAGGAATCTGAGCAAGAATATGCTCTGTGGTCTTGGAAGGAATGAAATTTCTCCTCATGTATTTTCCAGAGAGTTTTTACTCCTGGGAGTGCATATTTTTTTTTGAACCAAAATTTTAACAAGGCATGGTCATGTCATTTTCTGCATTTCTTTTATGTTACTAAGGATTTGAATAAATCTATTATTAACATTCTTCCTTAATACAAGTATTCCAAAGCAAAGGAGTACATTAGGTATAGTCTCTCAATCTCTTATTTAAACATGTATGTTTTATATTAATTCTTCAAAGACATGGTATGAGTTCTAAATTCTGATTATTATTATTATTGATTTCAAGAATACAACCTCTCAGTCCAATTGATCATATTTGAAGAACTTAGGAGGTGAATGATACTATACACATAATTTAAAAAAAAGGTGGTGGATTATTCTCATTCAAATTTGATTATAACCACCATGAAATTTATCAAGGAATGAAATATCTTTGATCTCGTAATATAGGGCTTGCTCTTGATTTGATCTCATCATAATACTTATACATCATAATTGAAACTCACTATATCAATTCAACTCTTCATTATCGTAATTAAAACTTGAACATTCATAATTCAAGACATTATCTATGATTCTATTCTCCCATCTATATATATGAAAATTTATTTATTCTATTTTGATGAGCACTCATACGACTGAACATTATGATCAAATATTATGAGAACCAAATACACTCAACCATTATTTTATTGGCTAACCTGATTTAAAGGCTCAGCCAGGAAAGAATCAGGAAGAAAACTCGGCTTCGTTGCCATATACAATAAGGTTTAAAAAATACAATTTACAATAGGATCTCAATCCCAATTTTCAATAATTCTATCAAATTTTCTTCATGATCATAATCAATGAGTTTGTAATGTTTTCTGAATCTCATTTCAAGAACCATGGAGGAAACCAATATCTGATCGCATGACAACCAAGCAGAACCAAAAGAACATCAAGCATGCATAATCATACATGGTTTACACAATAGGATTCACAATGAATCAAGACTAGGGAAGGGTGGATTCTTCCAACAAGAGAAGTCAAGCACAACACCCATTCAGATGCCCAATCGAGGCTAATAACTAAGAACTTCCGTTCTTCCATTTAAACTTGCCATACTCATACCAGGTTTGTGCTTACGGGTAAGTGCCCATAACACCCTACCTTTTATCCCTTTTCTCATCCTGAGAAGAGAGTCTACACAGGTTGGAGTCCAACTAAATAGACCTTTCCCAAAATTGGTCACTTCTGCCCTCTGCAAGGGTGAGTAATACCAAAACACCCATGTAAGGGAAACTCAAAAATTGCAAACATAAACAAGAAAGGAAAACAACCAAAAAGACATGGTTTTCGAATCTTCCCACATACCCACAACCATACAATAGTGAAACAACAACAAGATAACATGAACATGAAACCAAACATAAAATCTGAATAAGGGAGATGAGAATTTCCTACCTTCACAAAGAGGTAATGGCAATGAAACAAGTTTGAGTAGAGTATCCCTTTCCTTTCTTCAAGATTCAAGAAAAACTTCTCTAAAAGTAGAGATTGGGTAACAACCCACTAGTCCAAGGAAGGCCTCCAAATAAGCCTCCAACTCAACCACCCAAAAGGAGCAATAACTATTTCCACCCACTAGCCACTCTAGAAACTCCTAACTCAACCTACACTATGGTTAAACCCCAAGTGGAGATGAGGTGAGGTAACTTCAAGATACCCATGATCAATTTTTGCACAAAGGAAAAAAGGGACTTTTTGATTGACCTCAAAAGTCAAAGCAAGGGGCTTAGGGGTTGGAAAAGACCCCTAACCCATACCCATACCCTTTGGTTAGAAAAAAAAACAAGTTTTAAAGCCTTAAGAACAGGTTTAGAGTCAAATAAAATCTAGGAATAAAATAGGTCCAACTTACTACTCTAACTTAAACCAACTTGGTCCAAAGGTAAAACAATTAACCCCAAACAACCACTGAAGCACATAACCATTTTACGAGTGTCAAGCGACATTGAAAGAACATAATTACAAAAATTTAACATTCACTGAGCAACGAAGATGCATACATACATCTCACAATTAAAATACGTGAATTACGAACAACAAGGTTTTCAAATTTAGCACATGGAGATCAGTTCTGTTCCTCTGTAGGGTTTCTTGGCTAAATATCTGCACACTCATTGCACACATCAGTAGTCCTGTAAAATCATATGTACATAAATGTATACGTATTTAGAAATTCACATAAATTAAAACATACATCAATAAGGTTTTCTTTATCCTACTTAATTCTTAACCATTTAAAATATCTTAAATCAAAGCCTCGATCCTACCTTTAATGATTTCATCAACATACATATACATGAAACATTATATGACAATCATCAAATATATCTGAAAATAACATCACACAACATGAAATAATAAAATATGTTCTAAGCATCAGATAATGTCTCGACATCTCGAGTCGTGAATAACAAAATAAGGGTAATGTATCACTATGCTACGATGGGTCAGGGCGAGGCCTCACAGGCAGCATATGCACTTGACATATCATGCTTCTCTTCTCTTTTATCAACATTTATACTATGACCTTTAGTCATGCCTCGATCTATATTTTGGATGCTCTCACATATGACATCCAAACAATTAGCCATGCTTGGCTTCTTCCTCTTTTTCCTCCTTGTTGTTGGCGTAGAAGGATTTGGTCTTACGAATGTAGTAGAATTGTTTGATTGAAGGTTCTCTTCTTCAAACTCATTAGTATTGAAGCCCCCATCCATAGGCATATTGAAGCCCCCATCATTGTCAAGATCAACGGCCTCTTCAAATAGTTGCCCCTCTTCTTCGATCTCAATAGCTATTGTTGATGCATTTCCTTCAGCTATGTCGTTCCAAAAAATGGCTGCTAACTCATTGAAGTACAAGAACGGTTGCCTCTTGTACACTCTAGCATTTTTGAAGCAACTCCTCTACATGATGGAAAAATTAAAGAATTAGATGTCTTTCATTACAATTGATTGAAAGATAATTTACTAATTTTAAAATATTATCTACAAAACATTACCTTCAGCAACTTGTCCCACACACTATCCTCGGCATCGACCCATTGAGTCATCTCGTTCCAAGAGAAACCACTCATGTTCTGTAGCTCTTTCATAATTATAAAACCTTGTTTCCACGTCTTTAACTTGTTTTTAAAGTTTTCCTTTCCAAGATTCATATGCTTATCTTCATTGAATTTCTTTTGTATTGTTGTCCAAGCTTCTTTCTTAAAGCCCCCATCACCTTTTCTTCCTAATTGAATCTGCTCAAAAAGAAAATCAAGAAATTTTTATTCCATCTCTCTTGCCCACACCACTTTGGCATTTTTAGTCGAAGATGCAACTGCAGTCACATGTACCTCCTCATCCATTATCGTTAAAAGATTGGTGATTGACATTTTACAACTATCAATGGGTGGTTGTAGAACTTCCAAAAACCAATCAATATCTAACATAACTCTTTTACCAACAATCACATCGAATATAATGGTTGACATAAAAAAATGATTATACAATACTAAGCTATGATATGTCAGTAGTATAAAAGGGTATCTTGTAATAATACAGCCACCATGCTACACTTGCAAGTTACCTTAAATGCAAAAAATTTAGTAAACAAGTTAATTACAGCAGCAACTCCAACAACAAAGAATAGTAAGGAGACTTCCCATATAGCAGTTACACATTTCCCATTAATTAAAGATTGGATTTTAATGGAGTTGGGTTTCTAAATTTTCCTAACAAACACACTGCATTTTTCTACTAGACAGGGTCTCGCCTCATTCACCTATTCCTAAGTGGTGTTGAATCTCTTTATAGATCTTGTTAGCTCTATATCCTTTTGCCAATTCTTAATTTTATGCACATCTATTCTCCTCCATTTTCCTCAATCCTTTGTCTAAGGCCATGTTATAAATAATCCAACTTTCCTTATTGCCCTTTGTACAAGTCTACCTATGATCATCTCTTGCCATGTGCAATCCAACTCTTCTTCCCTTGTTTTAGAAAATAGTCGTTCATATAATCTATTATATAGGTTAATAGTTATTCTCTATGAATTTGAATTCTAATTTTTTTCATCTATCAATAGCATGCTTGTTTTATGCCTGAATAAATCAAATCTAAATATCCCATCAAACAGACAAGCACACACTTCCTGATCTATTGTGATCATGTTCAAATATTGTTCATCGATAAGTATATGTGATAACTACGCCACATGGTTTACCTTCAATTTAACTTGGAAGGGATTCACCATCACATTTCACTACATTAATAGTGAATCAAGGAAGATGATAGGGATCACCGTATAGTTTTTTTTTTTCAAGTCTGAGAGAAAGGATTCTAGAGATTACTGGTTGGAGATGGAACTTCCAAACAAAATAAGGTATCTTTCTTAGGAAGTAAGAAAAATAGGCAACCCCCATTGAGATGTGATTATTTGCTGACAAAGCTAAGGTCTCTCTGGTAGACAATAGCTACTATTATAATAAACAAAACATCTACTATGTTGCATTAAAAGAACTCAATGAAGCCTTTTACTGCTAACTTGAAAAAAGTGTAGATAAGGGAATATGAATGGAAGATGCATACATATTTTTAACATTAAAGTCAGTAATTGATATTTGTGAGATTAAATATGGTACTGTAGATCCCAATTGCTATGACCTATGGTTTTTGGTGATTGGAATAACAATCAGCTCTTTAATTCATAAAGTTGAGGACTCCTTAATTGATAAAGTTGAGAAGATTGGGTATTGCTTTGGAGAAGCCTAAGTAAAACAGCGAAGAGTGCCAGAGTGGTGCTATTATACAGTTTCTATGAGGTAGTTGTGTGGCCACTACAATGGGCTATTTTTCTACCATAAAAGTAGTAATAATATAGTATGGATATCATGTCAAATATAGTAAATCTTGGCTTCATGTCACCCTGACACAATTTAGTGTGTTCCTCATTTAACTTGAGTTTTTAATCACTTGAGAATGTTTGTATGCACACTGACATTGCTAAACCAGAATCAAAATCTGGCATGCAAGTCCTTAAGATAGTTATTGTAATGTCTTACTAACCCCTAAAGACACTGGGCATATCTTTTTTAGCTCTTTGCTTTAAATATCTCATTTGAGAATGAGTGTTTGTTTGTAAGAAAGTTAATGAATTAATGCTATATTAGTGCGTGTTGTACTATTAGCATTGCAGACATCATAATATTTTTTGTGAGATTTACTTCATGCAGTAGTGCAGTGAACTTCAGTTTCTACTTCTATACTACATCCTAAAAGAAAAGATCTTTTACTCCATACTGATAGCACCTGCAATATAGTAGGCAACCATTCAAATGTTAATATAGCTCATCCTGCATCTAGAGGAAGTGGTACTCGTCCATCAACTGCGGGAAGTGACCATTCTCACGAACTTGCTACTCCAAATGCATGGATTTATACATCAAGCCACCCCTCATCTGCATCAAGGGCATTGGGTATGGGTCACTCAAAAACAACATTAACTCATCCTTGTAGTATGGAGTCAAGACCAATGAGTTCACACCTCTCTCATTTTGCAGATTCATCAGTTGAATCAAATGGTCCATGGGGAGGATCTGGGACTTGCCAGAAGCTGGTAATGCCTCTTGAGATCACAAAACTTACTTTTGTTGGATGGAAGTGTTAAAAGATGATTTTTTGTCTCTAGTTTGTTTTTAATATAATGCATCCTCAGCCTACTTAGTTACCCTAGTGCAATATGTTGATTTTCCTACTCTTGGGTCTAAAAAGAACCCAGATTTGCATCCATAGCAAGGTATACCATTTTCCAAAACCAATTAAAATGAAGATTGATGACAGTAAATTTTTTGTGATTGCATAGCCTATACCATAATACAACTTGCATTATAAAAATGCTAGTTTTGTGTTATTTTTATGAATGGCTTATTGTAAGGTGCAGTTGATTTTAAACGCTAATTATGGCAGGTAATGCTTCTACCACGTGACCAATGTTGACTTCTGAAGGTTTGGCACAAAAGGAGAAGTTAAAGCCTTCATTAGCTGAATGGAGTGGTGAGAATCCCATTCCTTTGTCCAATCTGCCTTAAGAGAATGGAAAAAAGTCTTTCTCGTGTGAATCTTAGCTATTCAAGAGAATCAATACAATACTTATTAACCTGTAATATGATTTTCTTTGTACTTTAGATGAAGCATCTATAGGAAAGGATAAAAGACCCAGGGATATGTTAGCTCCAAATGATGGACATATTCCCAAGGAAGGATTTCATAGGAAAACATTTATACACACAGTTGATTCTTGGCATTATGATGATGGGATTAACAACCCCACAACTTCAAAACTAATAGAAGAAGAATGGCATAGGGCTGGATAATTTTAGTGACAATAGTCATCCAATGTATCCCCAAGATTCAAGTACAAGGAGAAACTCCTCTTTCTCTACTGGATATCCTCAAAGTGAGAAAGATAATTTAAGGATAGCTCCTAGTGGTCATCAAAATTGGGGAACTATTAGTAGTGATGAGAAAATGGATTTTTCAAAGCCTATTTTTTATGAAGATGCTTTATCAAGTTGAGATTATGTAGATATAAGGAATTCAGTCTTAGACAAGAACCGCGAGAAAGGGGCCAATGGTACAAGGGTTGCTGAGTAGACAAAGTTAGGTGATAAACAATACATTCAAGTTAAATCTAAAGATCAGACATGTAGTATACTTTTACAACAGTCATAGATCAGACATAGGAAAAAACATAGGCAACCTTTCAAATTAAGTAGTAAATGATCATAACAAATAAATACATATAATAAAGTATGAAAAGATTTAAGTATCAAAAAAATACCGTGGAAATAAGGCAATGAATATTTCAAAAGTGAGAATTAAGTATCAGATAAATTACAAAGTTGAGAAATCTAAAAATAAACCTAGAGCCATACATCAGAAGAAAAAGGAGTAATAACAAACTAGTTTCAAGATTCCAACAAATGTGTCATAACAGACTAGTTTATAATAGATTAGTTTCAAGATTCCAGTAAACATGTCATAACAGACTAGTTTCAAGATTTCAATAGCATTGAATGATACAAAAAAATCATGAATAGGTTATGATCCATGAACAAAATACTAAAAAGTGCAAATAAATGTTAATTTTTTGCAATACAACTAAGCTCGAGAGTCGTAGTCTTCCCACATCCTTTGGGCTATTTCATCTCAAAATTTCCCCCAATCATCTGTATCTCACTGATTCATTCCATAAGTCTCAAGAATTGGCACATTTATCCCAGCACGATCATCATCCTCTTCAATATCCACTTTGGATGGAAGATTGTCCTCTATGGTTATGAAGTTGTGTAGTATGCCACATGCCAAAATAATCTTTGTTTGGGTAAATAAGCTATAGGATGTTGCATGCTTCAATATAGGAAAATGTTGCTTAAATATACCAAATGTCCACTCTATCACATTCCTAAGAGAGGAGTGTCGGTGGTTAAATATCTATTGGGGAGTGTTGATTGGGTTTGCTCTACAAAACTCTTTTAGGTGGTACCGTGTACATTGATAAGGGGCAAGAAATCCTGGTACATTTGGATACCAAGCATCAACTAAATAGAATTTGCCTACACAAATGGAAATAAAGATATAGTCAAAATACAACATAAATATTTTGAATTAATATAATGACAATATAATCATATCAAATATGAATTAATATACCACAAGTGGATGTTCTCTAGACAGAGCTGAAGCAAGCACTCGACTATATGCTACAGACCCTTCCCAACCAGCAAGAACGTATTGAAACTTATGGTCGAATGAACAGGCACCCAAGACATTTTGTGAAAAATTTCCTTTTCTATCGTGATATTTTTCTTGAATGTCCACATCGACAGTAACTAGCATATGGGTTCCGTCAATTGCACCAATACAATCCTATAACAAGCAATATTAATTTCTAATATAAATTAATAATCATAACTCTCTAGCAATGAAATACATGCCACTAGGATATCTACCTTGAAATACGGATCAAAATTGTCCTTCCCAGCTATTTCTGGAGGTGTAGTTGCAACAGGTGGTAAAACATAATCTCTATGAAGCCCTAAGATAGCCTTTAGGACCTTGTGGAAGTGTCGACTCACTGTCTCTCTTCAGTGGGAAAAGTCATGGCCAATCTTTCAATTCCTTAGATTGTGCCCAAGGGTGTGGAGGAACATCACTAATTATTCTTCCAATGTTATATTTGTCGTATCTTGAATGCTCCCTTTTTGCCTTAGAATATTGGCCAACCAAAAGAAGGCTACTCTACTCATTTGTATTTGATTATGGAAATCTGTGTTATTGGAATGGATAATATGCTTATAAAAAGGACATGTAGCTCTTCTTCGCTTATGCCTATGTCTTCTAGCCTCTTGTGAAGATGCTACTATGTATACTGCTAATGTGGCAAGCAAAACAACAAGTATTTGCATGATCTTGATCTTCCTAACTATGGCTCCATGAAACTTAATATCATCAAAAAGATCCATCGAATAACCTACAATCACATAATGGAGTTACTATTAGATTCTTTTTTTGCAATCTCCACAAATAGTATTTGATATTGACGAGTGATTACTAGCAACATGGACACAACATGGAAAATCATATGGAAACAACATGGAAATGAGTCATATTTACTGCCATTAAATATTACAAAAAAAAATTGCTTCAGCTCTTCATGTGGCAACTAATTTTGGGCAAAAAATGTTGAGGTAGATGTGTTAAAATTGATTTGTTCCTTTTCTTTCCAATCTTAGGTCTTTGTTGGACATAAAATTTGTGCAATTACTATTAGATTAAACTTTTACCTAGTTACCATTCTTTGTTCAATTTTTGCAAAGAAGTTGACTGATATAGTTCTATATGAAATGTATGCAGGTATCATTTATGCACATTGGAACAAAGAGGTATCATTTATGCACAACACACAAGATTGAAAAAAGAGGTCTAATTGAGATAAGCAAGACTTGGGTGGAACAATTTAATAATAGCATAAGAGGCTAAGATCTGTACAAAAGAAATAAAAGCACAGCTACGTTTGTTAGAGTTAGGACTACATCATTAATCAAAACCTAAAGGGATGAAGCTTACACATTAGGTATGAACAACATACAACAATGCAAACGTCCTAATGTGATGATGAATTATGTGTCAAATCCCAACTAAGAGCCCAAAAAACTCTTGATTTAATCCAAGTAGATTCTTAGCAAATCCAAAAAGCATAGTCATTAACCTCAAGCCAAGGAACTATTTTAGTGCATAGATAAGAGTGTTTAATATTTGCATCCAGGTCCAATTAACACTGCTTAGAGCCCCATTGTTATTAACCTATTAAGATGATGATGCAGACAAGAAACTCAAGGACACCCATCAATAAGGATGGGTCAATCTCAATCCCATCATTATAAGTACTTGGAAGAGACACTCTTCAAACAGAAGTCAATGTTGAAGAATGTTAATAGCCATTTCTACTATCAATGGTATTAATGCAAAGTACTATACATGTGGGAGCATCAATATAACTTGTTTACAACTTCAAGAAGTCATACCATTTTTTAAATAACTATTAGAGACTCAAAGATGAGAATTTATGAGGTACAGATAAATTCTAACATATCCAACTCAAAAGCCTTTAAAAATCATCATTATATATTTCTAATTGATGTGTAAATGTGGTATTTTCATGAAAACTATTAAACCTTAATTTCTTAAATAACAAATAACAATGATTAATTTAAAAAAATAGATCTACCCTCAATACGTCAAACAACCCTCAGAATGATTTAAAAATTGAAGTTAAGATGAAATATGTTTCACATGATATGAATATTTCTAATTAGTACTATCTCAAATATATCTCTAACTTGACAAAGTAGAAATTCTTGAACATAAACATAGATATACAATTGCAAAAATAAGAAATTCAGCACATGTCAGTTTCAAAAAAGCAAAAACAAGTCAAACAAAAATGGGCTCACCAAAACTTGATCATATATTTATTGTTCTACACGTTATCATCCCAAAATACCCATTTAAGAGAGGATGCTTCTTAACAAAATGTAGAGCATAAATCATAAAAAATATGTAGAGAAATGATGAATGGAACCCGAAATTAGGAAAAAATAATCTAGATTGTAGGTATGGATCTACTCTTCTAGTTTGTCATTGATTTTGTACGTAATAAATTTTTACTTTTCATGCAATCAGCATAAATGGTGTTGTGGAAATGGTTGGTGTAGTAATAATTGACTAAACGCAAATTGGTATTCAAAGCTAAGAAAACATGAAGGTTGGAGTGGTATACTTTAATGTTATCATTCTCATAAAGTGTTAACTTAGTTATAGTAGTATTAGGCCTTTGTACTCACATAGATGATGTCAATGCTCTATACATTTCTTCTATTGTAATGTTCTATGACATGTCAAGGTACATTGCAAGCATTCCCTTCATTTTGGATCTAGAAAAGATAGCAAGGTATCCAGTTTTTATTATTTTAAGTGTGTGTAGACAAGAGAGTTCAGTGGAGGTTGCTGAAAGTTGAGCTTATTTTTGTATTTGTGAGATAAAAATAGATGAAGAAAATATCAACATTGGCATTCCATATGTTGAGCATAGCTAAAACCAAGCTTGAAGAAAAGGGCAAAGATGGGGCATGTCATTATGTTACATATACATGTCCACATTATACTGTAGCAGATATTCAGAGGGGTTAGTCAATTGAGGGTTTGGGAAGAGTGTACATAATATTTTACATGATTCTCATCTCAATTGGGTAGTTTAGGAAAATGGTACTTTACACAGTCCAAATCAGAGTTGAGTTGTCTAGGAAGATGGCACATTGCATAATCTTGATCAAAATAAGATTTAGAATAAACTTAACATGCAGCATTATGGAGTCTAGACTTTGGGATATACCAATCGTGGCTAATTTGAAATCACTTATTGGGTACTGTAAGATGGTAATTTTTTGTTAGACCCTGAAGCAGGGCGATACTCTTAACTTGAAGCAAATTAATGTATGTTGGCAGTGAGGTTAAAGGGCGTGCAGTTTGATTGATAGGCTACTGATAGCTCTTCTGACAACTGAGTTATCCAATCCTAGTAGGGGATCCGCTACTTTTTCTATCTTCATTCCAAATATATGTTCTTCAGACCAATGAATCTTTCTCTCTCTTTTTGCATCTTAAATGCTCATAGAAAGTTGCTCTATGTGGCCTATTGGGTTGGGTTGTGTGGGCGGTTTTAGAAAGTGAATATATCATGCTATATGGGTAAACAAAAATATTATATGCAGGATATAGAAAATATATAGCATCTCTAAACTCGAGATAAGGCTGGCCTAATGTATATGCATGCTATTCGTATATGTACTTGCATAGTTTTTGAGTAACCAAACCAGAAGTCTTCTCTTTCTTGGTGGGGACCCGAAATCAAACAATTTGTTTTCTTTGCATAAGAAGGGCTAGTCTTTGATCTCTCAAAGTTCATCATTCAGCTTAAACCACAGATGTGTAGAACACCAATTTTTGATAATAAAAAAAGCATGACAGAGACAAAAGGGCAGAAAGGGGGAAAAAATAACATGGTAGAGACAAAAGGGCAGAAAGGGGGAAAAAATAGTAGAAGAGCTCACCTTAGCACTTTCAATTCTAAAGCTTTTCCTAGTAAACAAACAGAGCTTTCTTCACAAATAGCAAAATGAGCTTTCTTCGCAAACAACAGAACGAGCTTTCTTCATAGCGAAATGAGTGGAAACGTAGCTTTCTTCACAATAGAATGAGCAAAAATGTAGCATTCTTCACAAACAACAAACAAGAGAATGAGCAGGAGTTCAACCTCACCCCAGAAATATCACTCGCCAAACACGGACCTGACAGATTGTCAAATACGATTAATTGAGATTGAGAATGGGAAGGGCAAATCCAATTACAAGTATTTTTGAGATTAGACAAAATCTCATTTTGGGCTATTTTGGGAATTCATAATCCTATTTTGCATTCCAATTCTGCCAACCAAATAGGGAATATAAATTGTACTCTAATTTTCAGTGCCAATTCGTGTGCTATTCCAGCAACCAAATGAGCCCTAAGAGAAGTATGGTGCAAATTCTATTAAAATCTTTTACACTTACAGATTCAATATCATGTAAACAACAATATTTCAGCCAAGCAAGCATAAAGAAAATAGACAGAGAAAGAAACACATAACACAAAGATTTTTTGGTGGGGAAAAACCTTTCAGTAAAACAACCCCACCCCTCTAGAACCTGCACAATGTATTATCTTCAACACAAGGTTACAATACACTTGCAATGCAAGTTCAACAGTGACAATAGAAGACTCCAGTAGCAACTCATAGTACCAACAATACACTTTCTCACATACAACTCTTCGCAACCCTAAAAATGCTTATAACATGCGCTTCACTTTAGGGTTACTCGAATTTATTAGTTGCCACATGTCTTCACCTATCATTGAATCTTCCTAACATAGCTCTTACATGTCATAGAAATCTGTCATAAATTTTTTAGCTATGATCTCCTTATAGACAATTCAAGATGCCAACACATCAATATTATTTGCAAGAAATACATTTTACAAAACAAATAATAAGAATACGAATTATCCAAGGTTGAGACACCTTATTCCTGATAGTTTCTACTTGTACTCTATATATATTCCCCTTTCACATCTTCCTATTGTTTTGTATCCTTTTGGCTTTATTCCCTTATTACTTCCTTAGAATGTCAATTTGAATATCTCCCCAAAACATTATATCTCCCCCTTTCTATTTATACATTATATCTCCCCCTTTTTTGACACTTATGTTAAAGGTTCCTAAGAATGAATAGAATACTTGGCCAAAAATGTTTTATTTACCTCCATAATAATCTTGAGAGAAGCATCCCAATTATCTAAAGAAATCTCCAATGATTTTTGTTGGATGCTTGTCTCTACTACAAGATGTACAAGGCCTTCTAAAATGGAAAGATTAGGATCTTTCTTTAGAACATTTTCTACATAGGCCTATTCCTTATGGAGTACTTCTAAATGTGGGGTAATGGAGGATTGAATTTGTATCAATTTTTCCTTGATATTGGCCTCTTCTACTATCAATATAACTAACTCTTTCTGTGTGTGAAGTGTAGTCGCAAAATGCTTCTCACTCTAAGCTAGATCTTTTGGTAGCTATGTGCTAGAAATCTTGATATTTCGTTCCAATCTTAGTATCATTCCAAGCTTATATTTTGTTTCTTGTGTGAAATATGATGAATCACACAACTTGGAGTACAATGAGAACACATTTTTCAATTACTTCTTTTTTCTTTTCAATCTTCTTAGCCAATTCAACTTGTGAAAGTGCTATGTCACTAGATATCTTTTCATTGACTTTCATCTGAAACTTCTTTTCTGACCATTCTAATAATTTAACATTAGTGGTAAGGTCTTCATTTTGTACCTGGTCCACTATGTTGGACAATTTCTCCATGATGGGTTGGGTTTCATTAGGTAATTTCAAGTTGAATGCATCAAGAAATATGTCTTTGATTTTCACAAGTGCTTGCTTCTATCTATACTCATTTCTAAGTATCTCTTGTTTCTTCCTTCTCTCAAGTGCCTCTTGCACTTCATTTATTTGAGCTAGGTTCATAGTTCTTGAGGCATAACTAGGTATGACTATTTCTTCATCAAGTGCAAGGTCTCCATATTGAATTACCCTTGCAACCTTGGTGGAGGTTGAGCCTAGTGACAAAATCTGCAATGGTACTACATCAATGCTCAGCTTCTTAGTAGGAGTCCTTGAGGTAGGCAAGTTCACCAATGTTTGTATTACCTCCTACTCCTTTTCTTTAGGGGTTCTTTCCTCTTCTTTCTCCTCTTCTCTATTTCCTTCATGAATAATGATTATTTGAGGAGGTACACCTTGTCTTTGTGCAATAGAAATATCCTATCCTGTTTGTTCCTTTGTTGGCTCCTTGGTAGTTGTTGTGACTATAATTGTATTATCAACCTTAGCAATTTTATCTTGTGCTTCTTGCTCTTTGGGTTGATCTATTGTAGCTATGGGAGGTTGAGAAGATATTTCTTCTTTGTTTTCCTTCTCCCTTGTTATCTCTACTACAACCTTCTGCAATTCATTTACACTCACCAAAGTTGGCTTTGTACATAGTTGTGATTGCATTGTAGTTTGGTGAAGGATCTTTTTGAGATCCTCTGTAGTCAACGGATTGATATTCTAACCTAAAGTGTTAGGAACATCCTTTAAAATAACTATTTGTATAGGTGTTGTATGTGGAGGACTTGGTAGTGGTAGTTGGGTGTCTTGGATATTCTATTCTTGTTGTTGCTCTTCAATTGTTGCCTCTTCACCCTGTGTCTTCTGCATTGTTTCTTCTTCTTTTTCTTTCTCTCCTTCTTCATTTTTCCTATTTCCTTCTTCTTCATCATTTATTCCTTGGTCTTCCTACCCTTCTTTTACAGTTGTCAATCCATAAATTAGTTTCCACGTTTGTGTGGACTTTTCCACAACATTTTCTATTTGGTTCTACAAAATTCTAAGGCTCTATATTTGGGTGCAAATTTGCTCCCATGTTTCTTCCTAGCCTTTGTAATTTGACATTTGGTTAGGTTTGGCATTACTTGAGCCAATGTAGACTCTCTTATTTCCTTTTCCATTTTAAGACAATAATGCCATTTATTTTCAATTAATGAGCTTAGATCCTTATGCATTAAATTGTCTAGTTCAAGTGGGGTAGTCTTGAACTTAGCCATCATAGTATAGATGGACTCTTCCACTATGTTTTTTTGTTCCTTTGAAAAATTATTGAAATCAATGGTCTTTAGACTAGTTAGATCTACATTATCTCTTATATTATTGAAAATACTTTTCAATTTAGATCTGGTAGAACATCTTACTGATCTGAATTGCTCTTCATTAGATTCTGTTCTTTCTTCATCTGATTCAGGAGGTGCAACATACTTTCTTCTCTTCTTGTACTTTGAAGGCCCTCCTTGTTTTGTAGCCTTCTTCTTGACCTATTCTTTTGCCACTTTATTTGTAGCCTTGGTATCTTCCCTTGTAGTTGGCTTGGTTGGGGTTGGCTTTGTAGCTTTCTTCTTTCCCTTGGGCTATGTAGCTAGTTGTTTTTTATCTTTTCTTTTCTTTGTCTTAGCCTTGTGTGTTTCTTTCTCGGCACCTTCCTCCTCTTCAGCATCCTCCCCCATATCTTGGGTTATATAAAGTTGCCCCTGACCTTGTTCCTCCTCATCATCCTCAACTTCTTCACCTTCTTCGTCTGCTGCTTCTACAGTGCCTTCCCCAAATTTGCCTTTTAATTTCTTAGCAAGTTTATCTTTCTTTTTCAATGTGGAGGCAATCTTTAACTCCGTATCCACTTTTGATCTCACCACATCATAGGTTCCAAAATGTGATGCATCCTTTTCTATTTCCTCTACTAATAATGAAGTTATTGCTATTGATGCCTCATCTATATTTATTTCATACCCAAGAGGTCTTAACCATCTCACTCTTGGTATGGTAGCCTGAATGTATGTATAATCAATATCTACAAGAAAACATACATCATTTACTTGTTTCTCTACCAAGGAAATTGGAATTTTTAGCCTTTCCTTCATTGACTTCTTGAATTCTTCAAAATAGCTAGTCATTAATGTCTCAAAATTAGCTCAATGTATTCATTTACTTAAGCTATGATAGACCTATTAGTTTTCCATAAAACTTTTCGAAAAGAAGAAAATTCATTCTGAACATAAAAGAATATACAAATTAAAATAGCACCAAATTTACATTGGGCTCCCTTTGTTCTCCTGATAGTTGCCAGATTTTCATTAATATGTTGTAGTTACAGTTCTTCAATATCATAGGTAAGATCCTTCTTTACCAGTTTATAACCAACATCCACTGCAATGCAAGGCACATTTTTAAGTCTATTGGATTGGTAGAATTTATGTGCAATGACTGACAACAAAATCAACAAGAGGGTCTTGAATGGTATCAATTTTCATCCGTCTCTTGTTCCACTTTGCACCAATATTTTTCTCAATTTCTTCCTTTGCATCACTTCTAAGTGTCTTCGGCTGATCTAGGGTTGGGTACCCTATCACTCTATGCACAATTCTCTTTGTGACTTTTATTGGGCCATCTTCCAACCATAGGCTTCCATCATGTATTCAGCTAAACACTAGTTTGATCCATTCAATTTTGAAAATGGTGGGGAATTCTAAGGCATGCATTAAACCCTTCCTTTCAACAATCTAGTATTCTTCCTTTAACACTCCATTCTCACACAATTTTTAATAGGCCTCCCTCATTTACATGTCACCTATAGCTCCAATCTTGCAATTATAGCATCTCCTAACATCTTGAACCATTACAACCTTGGGGGTGTGATAGATAGGGCTCTAGCTGGGTCATTCTTATATGCTACCTCTAGTATTTGGTGGAAATAAGATTGTTTGAACTCATTGGACAATAGTTGGACTTTAAAAGGTTCCTTCTCCTAAGTTTTCCTAGGGCTAGAAGAATTTTTTGCAATTCTAGGGTTTTAACATGAAGAAAATATTAGACTACGTAACTCGGCAAAGATGTAAATACCTCAAGATCGATGAAATCATGCTAAAATGTTGTTGAAATCTACTTAGACACTAGACTCTCTTCTTTGGACTTGCTTTACACTCTTTCTCATCTTTCCTCTTTGTTCATGATGAGGAAAAATGATTGAAAATGCAATAATATACCCTATTTTTCATTGCATTTAATGCTTAGTGTTATTATAGTTGTCCATTCAACTTTTGAAGGATTCTACACTACTCGACTTCCATTTCCTTTTCAACCACTCAGCATCCACAGGAGTATTCTTTACTCAGCTTCAATTGAAAATTTCTTCTTCACTCAGCTTCCACTACCAACTTGGCTCCAACTAATCATTCAGCTTTTGTTAGTTAACTTGGCATGCAGTGGTATTTTATTCAGCATCTGAGGGCAACTTGGCAATAATTGTAAAATCTTGAAAATTTTAACTTTGCATCTCTATTGATGTTGATCTCTTCTTTTTAGTTTTTACTTGTCTAGGAACTAATGTATGATAAAACTTGGTAAATTAGTCCCTCGTGCCTTTTCTTTACTTAATGTGATGAAGTGTGACCACTTGACCTAATAGATGAAGTGATCCCTTCATTTTATGTGCTACACCCATCTTTCTTTGTCCATGTCTTATTCATTTCTCCTTTGATGTGTTCAACGTCTACCTTCTCTTTACCTTTGTCATTCTTTGAGTTGGATGCCTTTGACATTGTTGGGCAATTCCTACTGATATGACTTGTCTTTAAGAAACTAAAACATGTGTTTTGGCTCAACCATCTACTTTAGTTCCCTCTAAAATGTCTCCTTATGCAATTTTCAGGAATGTGTCCATATTCTTGATAGTAATGACAACTATACTTGGTGTTGTAGTCCCAATTGTAGTGATGTCCATGGTTACCTTCCCTTGTTGCTTGATTTGGTGTCCACGTAGGCTTTGATCTATACTCAAAAGCTCTATGTCCACACTTCTTGCAATTGTAGCAGTTACCTTCAAATTTTGGTGCTCTAATAGTCCTAGTCCTACAGTTGTGTGCTTGATGTCCTTGTTTTTTTTACTTATGACAATGACTCACATTTTTAAGTTTGTCATGTTGATGAGCATTTTTGTTCCTCCATACATTAGAGGTATGTCCCTTTTTACCAAAGAAATGATAGGTATTTTTAGTGTTCTTACCTTTGTTACTCCTTTCTTCTATAGTCTTGGATGACTCTCCTTGTTCAGTGCTGGTGTGTCCTAGTCCTAAAGTATCATTATTAGCCCTTGGTGATTTTAGTAGTTGTTCAAAGTACTTAATGGACTCAATTGGTTTGTTGAAGCTCTCTACAATCTCCTTTTCTCTTTTTAGATCATTTTGTAATTGTTCATTTTTCATCTTCAGTGTACAAATCTCAATATCCTTGATATTCAGTTCATGATGTGCATTCATCATTTAACTCAAGGTGTCTAGCTACATGTTTGAAATTATCGTAAGCTCAATTGACTTTTCTTCTAGTCTGTTGGCAAGGTTTCTCTTGTCTTCTTCTAGCATAGCCTTGTCTTCAATGTCTCTTTTCTTCTGTTCAATCACCTCATAAAACATCATAGCTTGTGATTCTTGTTCAAGCTTGAGTGTTCTGATTTCTTCTGCTTGAGCTCTGTTCTTCTCCATCAAGTTTGCTATTGCTACATCAAACTCTTTGGAATATCCATTTGAAAATAAGTTTGAGGTGTCAATCTCCTTGTACTATGTATCATTCTTAGCTATGGCAATCTCTCTTCTTCTCTTCAAGGATTTTCTGAGTTCTTCTCTGGCTTCTTCCAAAGCATGTAAAGCAAGTTGTATATCAATTGTCTAATTCTCTATGATCCTTCCAAGTTTGTAGACTTCCATTTCTAGATCTTTTCTCCAAGTTGTAAGGCTTCTCCTTGTGAGAACTAGGCTCTGATAACAATTTTTGAAATTTACAAGTGGGAAGATTTACTTCTAAGAGGGGGGGTGAATAAGAAGTAACTAACTTTAATCCTATTTAAAATCTTTTATTTGATAACATTCAGATGCATCTAATTCATCTAATAAACTTGAAAGTAAAAGACATGCATGAAAATAGATAACACAAGATTTGGAACTCAAAAACCCTCCAAAATGAGAAGGTAAAATTGGGGTGGGGATGACACCCAAAAAGTATCACTGTAGCAATATGTAACTATTCAAGGTTACAATGTTTGACCACTTCCAATGGTCTACCCTATGAAAGACGTTTCCTATTAAAGACTTTACACCCTGTTAAAAGTGACCTAGTTAAAAGATTTAATTGCCCTTCTAAAATTAGGCCTGGTTAAAGGACTTTAGTACATTCACTTGGAATGCCACCCTGTTAGAGGATTTACAAATGGCTACTAAGCCAACCTAAGTCCATAGGATTTTCAATCCTAATACAATTGCTAGAGAGTATTAGAAAGTCTTGACCTAATGACTTGTAATCCTCAATTGTTGATTCTAGATCTTTGTTCTACTCTGATTGCTATGATCCTTTCTTGATCTAATATGTCACTCTTCAAAGTTTTGATACTTTTTTCTTGATCAACTAGATTTTGCAATGCTACTCTGTTCTTCACTAAGTCTTTTCACCCTTCTAAACTTTACTATAATTCACCCATACACTTCTTTCTCACAGTTCTCACACACACATAATGGGGTTTTGTCCTCCTTTTAAATATTTTGAAGACTTAGGAGTAGGTATGAATCTACGACCAATATAAAATCTTCATTTCCCACTCAATTCTTGCACTTTTCCTATTGGTTGCATGCCTACACCATTTTTCTTATTGGTTGCATGTTGATTACATAGGTAATGTAAAAGACTCATTCTTATCTTAAAGATCCTTCAAGATTGATCCTATGTTGGCTCACAAAAATGGTTTACATCTAAGTTTGTGAAGATATAAACTCATGTTGATTCTGTGTTACTCGACACTTACTAGTTGTTGATGCTCGGCACATATAAAAATTCTTTCTCACTCTGCTCCTATAGTAATTTTGTTTCACTTGGCATCTATATTTTGTTCGAAACCTATAGTGACTTGGCACTTGAACTTCACTTGAGCAGCACTTGAAGATCACTTGGCACCTAAAGTTCCCTCAGCACCTATTGAATTCTTTGGATCGACACACACTATAGCTCGACTTCTATATTATACTCAACATCATCTTGAGAATTGGTTAAGTGTCTTGACACTCAATTTTCATAACCAATCTAAGACTAACACCCAACTCTTCATGTTCTCTTACTTTTTCACATCTCATAGGTTAGCTTGATGGTGTGATAGAGTCTTTGAGCTTGGAGATACCTATTCAATCTTTAGAGATGCATACATGGAGACCTTCTTCCCCCTTCCTCACTTTTGACATGGAGTGGCTTCCTCATATTTTGATGTGTTTATATCTTCCTAAGGAGAGACATGTTTCTTGTAGGCATTGGATTATATTTTTCTTGTAGATACTCTTCATCTACATTAGAGCTTCTTCATTATGGGGGGGATATCATGTCTCCTTATTTCCTTCCCATGGGGGGATCATTCTTTGTATATACATGATGTATGCAATTTTTTGGGGGGTCTTCAATACTCCATCCATCCATGTATCTTGTTTTCATCTCTCTTTTTGGAGGACGGTTTTTCCCATGAGGTTTTCTCTCTTTCTCCACTTTTTGAGAGATTACATTGTATTGCTTTGCATATTGTACATGGGTATTTAAAATGGCCTCGTACCTAAGACCCATCTTACATTGTGAGTTTAAGTGCATTTCGCTAAGTTGCACTTAAGGGGGGTGTTGGTGTAATTAAATATTCACTAATTACACTTACTTAAGGTTACTTAGGATAATGCATTGCATTGTAGTTTGTGATCGAGACACTTGGGATTTTTTACCTCAATTAAATACATAGTTTAGGAGAATTCCACTTTGGGTGGTCATAATTATTATCTCATTGCACCTTTAGTGTGGTTGTCACATTATCGTCCTCATCATTGCACATACTTCATTGCATAATGGATGATGATCCACCTTTCATAGATGTGATTCCACCTTGTGTGTGTGATAGCTTATCTTCTCCTTATCATTGTCTCTTATCGCCTCTCCTATGTAAGGAGGCCTATTATGTACATTTTAAATTGATATATTAGATGTCAATGAAGTCCATTATCAATAATAGAATTATTGCATCTTCATGCAATTGTCTTGCCATTCTCTTGTGGAAGTTATCTTGGTCTTTCATTAGATCCTGGGGGTGTTGTAGGGTCACTAAAACTTAAAATCAACCTCAATTCTTAGAATAAAAACTATGCTAAGAGATATAACAAGTTTACTAGAACATGCCTCTATAAACTCTATCTCAGAACATACATCACCAAAACTTACATAACTTCTTCCAGACTTAAGATTTCTTGATATGATGTTAACTACATATACTAGGTACTGAAAAGTATCTCCCATAACCTCAGATAGTGAGAATACTCAACTAGCCATCCATACTAACTTGATCTTTCCACTGTTCTTCTATCAGATACCACAAAAAATTGTTATGTTGACATCAATGACAAACTCAATCATGAATGTGACATATCATCACAGTAACATATCTACAATACTCCCCCATAGGAATATCATCAACATTCATGCTTCCAACAAGACATAGTAACGGGTCTAAACTCATAATGCAAATGAGTCCAGATTTATTAAATAACTAAAAGGTTTAATTTAAATAGTTAAATAGGATACACTAACCATACAGGGATGAAATTGGTTAAATATGAACAACTAAATCACTAACCCCATGTGCTACTACTAAGGACATAAATCATGCATGCTAAACAACATGATCAATTGCAATTGCATATAATAACATAGTCAAAGCAATAAATGCATTAAATTAAATTAAATAACCATTTTGAATAAATTATCAAAATGAACAAGGTAAATATTTGTAGCACATAACCAATGAATCCAACATGGAAAATTCATTTCTAATTATTTAAGCATTTGATAATGGTTAGTTAAACAAAATTAAAAGGAACTTAAAACACATAAGTGAACATGGTCAAATACATGACTAATCGCTACTATAGGAGCTTAGTCCAGTGTAGCAGGATAATAATACATAGCGCAATCTCTCCACACATCTCAGGGTAATCATGGAACAACATCATCGTAGCACATCAATCCTCCTAACCACAGGCACAAACCTTAGTGAAACCATCGAACACATCATAATCTCATAAATCAGCCATAAGCATAATCAAAGAAACTGATACAACATAAATCTAATCACCTTGAGGGTGTAGACCACTCATGGTCCCAATCATGAGCACTTCACAAAGAAAGATCAACAAAGTTGCATCCATCAAAATGACTTACAGAAATAAAATTAGAGAGGCACTACATATTTGTATGTAATGTATATGTTTTTATGTTATTTTTCATGTATCTATATTAATTTTATTTTATTTTTTAATTTAAAAAAATGAATTTAGAAAGCCATTTTTTATTTTAGAATTTCGTGTATAATGCTAATTTAAAACTATAAATTATTTACAAAGACTTTTTATATATTACTAATTTATATTTACTATTTTCTAATTTATGAAATATTTAAATCTAAAATATATTATTCATTTTTAAAAAAATTTAAAAAAATGATATTCATTTATTTTAGTTAAAACGTAAAATTAAAGATATTAAAAAAAATGAAGCCTCATAAAAAATGTTAGAGTAATAAAGTATTTTCTTATTAATTAAATCATATTGATTTAGTTATTAAGTTGCTTAGTATCTCTCATTTATTTAAGTTAAACATTGGGCATATAATTAAATAATTAATTATTATCATTTGATCCCCTTTTTAAAGAATTCATCTCTCTTTTTCATTGATTCACTTTTGATAATAGAAATCTATCTTTTTACTTAGCAAAAATGTCTCATCTATAGATCTAATATTTCCAACCTCCATAGCTTTTACTTCTCTCTTTCTATGATAGGTGTTACCATGCAGGTGAATCTTGTGAGCTATGGGGTTGAGCTTTCATCAACTTCAACATGGTATCAAAGCTCCAGATTTTCATATCCCTATTCTATTAATGAAAGGGTTGCCTTATCTTTCATATCTATGTTTTTTATTTCTTTCAAAAGGTTTCATTTTTCATACTTTTTAAATATTTGATCTTTAGGGTTACCTTTTTGAGGTGTACTTAGAGCCCAAATAGACCTCACTATTGAGCTTAAACCACCCAAAAACCCCTATTTTCATATAAAATTTCTCCAATTTGGACACCATTGAACTATGAGGCTAAAGAATATTGCTCCCAAATTAGGCATGTCTCTCAAGGTGGAAATTTTTTTATAATAGCATGAAAATTGAGGTATTTTTTGACATGTAAATCATTCTTTTTTGGCATGAAAATCAAGATTTCTTGCATTAAAATTGAGTTTCTATAGTGCACACATCAAGATATTTTTGTTTGCAAATCCAATTTTTTTGGTGTGGAAATTAAGATTTTTTTAATTTAATTTGAGACTTTTGGCACAAAAATTTAGGTTTTTTGTCACGACAATCAAGCTAATATTTGTACAAAGTTGGTATGCTTCTAGAGGAAATTTTAGTATTGGTGGACATATTTTTTGACGCATTTGGTATAGATTCAAAGATAGTAATTTTTATTGTATTTTTCCCTTCTAGCTTTGTTTTCACCTACGTGCGGTTTTTTGGCCATAACTTGCTCATTCGAACTCCAATTTTTGCAATCAAGACATTGTCGAAAAGCTAGTTTTGAGACCATTCTAGTGGGGTAGGTTATTTTTGGTTTTGGTTCTTTATTTATGGTAGTTTTGGCTATCAAATTTGGGAGTTCTATTTTGCACTCTGGGAGACATATCTTGAGACATTCTATTTTCCAAATTCTTCTCCAGACACATCCCATTCATTTTTTTGATTGTTTGCATTCTTGTGGATATCTCTGATGTTTAAGGTTCAGAGATCAATTTTAATGCATTAGATAATTTTTCATGGGTTTTACTATCTCTTATATTAGTTTTGTCTCTTTTAATCTTTGTTGACATGCTTTTCTAGTATTTATGCTAATGCGTTGAGATAAAGTGCCACTCTATTGCATTTCAGGATCTTGTACATCTTTGTGTTTTGTTGTACTTGGTCTACATTATAAAGTCCTTAGGAGGATTTCATGTTGTCCATATTCATCATTTTCCTTTGTCAAGTGAGTGTTCCTTCCATGACATTAGCCTCATGATGTGTCAATGACACATGCCATTATAGGTGTATGTACTTCTTTTGCACTCTCAATGTTCCTAATTCTTCTTTCTATAGCAGATATTGTATTTAGTTTCAGTGTTCATGTCTTACCTCTCAACATTATATGGGGTAATGTTGCTTCTATTTATTTCTTCATTCAATGGAGTGAACTATGTATTCAATATTTGATCTTATGTATTAGGTGATTACAGTGGTTGGATACCTATTCATTTTGGTAAGATGGATCATTTACCATATAGACATTCTTTGATTCTAATTTTTAGAGGCCATGAAGATACCCTACATCTTTGATTGGTCAGATCTTCAGCCTTATTCTTCTCTACCTGGTCATGTTCTATCTAGTGGAGGTTCTTCAGATCAATAGTTTGGTAGTGTTTGCAGCTTCATGCTTCAGTGGTGGTCTTTGTGATAATCTTTTATTCCTATCCTCTGGAACATTATTTTCATCTATTTTTGGAGTAGGCTTTTTCCATGTGGTTTTCTTTATTTCTCTTCTTTTTAGAGATTTGGTTGTGCTTGGGTACCTCATCAGGCTTTTTTATTAGGACCCATATTTACTTTCAGTAGTAGTTTCTAAGTTTTTAGCTACTCACTAAGTTTATCTTAAGGGGGGGTGTTAGAGTAATAAAGTATTTTCTTATTAATTAAATCATATTAATTTAATTATTAAGTCACTTATTATCTCTATTTTACTTAAGTTAAATTTTAGGCATATAATAATTAATTATTTTATTAATTATTATCATGCAACCTAGGTTAGTTTCCTATTAGGATTTTGATCTCCTTTATAAGGATTGATCTCTCTTTGTCATTCATTGATACAATTTTGATAATAGCAATCGATTTTGTTTTCATCAAGAATATCTTACCTATGGATCTAGGATTTTCAGACTCCACAACTTTTCCTTCTCTCTTTCTATGACAAAGTGTTTGCATGAAGGTGATTCTTGTGAGCTATGGAGTTGATCTTTCATCAACTTCAACAAAAAAATCATACAACTGTAGTGGTGGCCATCAAATTTTAGGCCTAAGGGGAAATCATTTTCAACGAGGTTTTTTGCAATTTTTTTCTCTATCGGTATATAATTTGTAAAAATATAACTTATGTCAAAGATTTATAGTAAACCTTTCAATTATTTTATTTTTAAGCGCACATCTTCTTTAGAAGGTATATTAAGGCAAGTTTTGTTTGGATTAATGAGACATAAATAGAAATTACATGCAAATATAACCAATATTAGAAAAACAACAAATCACACAAAAGAGAACACAAGATATAGATCTAATGTGGTTCACCCAATCCTCAAGCTACACCCACCAAATAGAAAGTCCAATATTCTGATTATCTAGTAATTCCAACATGATTAAAATCCATAATCCTTTATAGCTCAATACTGCTGCAAGAATCTACAATCTCATCATACAACATAAAATACCTAATGCTAAGCCTTTTTATACAAGATTTTTCCAGTTACAAAATCAAGGCTAGGATAAGCCAACCAATAGAAAAATATAACTCTTGGCTCATTTTACAATATTAAATTATTTTTGGCCTGAAAGGTGCTATCCATCAACCTCACTCTTGACTCTAGGACTATGTAAGGGGCACTACCCCTTGACCTAATTAGGTTGTTTCCCTAGGAACCCACAAGAGGCATTCCCCCTTGATCCTTAGATTTTGGTGGTGCTTCCCTCAACCCCTTGTAGCAAAATATGGGGAGAAACCATGCTAAATGAAATGGGGAAAAATTAATCTCCAAGTTTGATTACGCTCCACATCACAATAGGTTTCTTTTATTTTTTAATATTGCATATTCTATTATTCTTTTGAAAACCAAAAAATAATTTTAAAATATATAAAATAATAAGCTACAAATACTTGTGAATCATAAATTACAAAATTGGGAATTATTTGATTAGGTCCAAACTGTAATTCTATGCATTTTGGTCATTGGCATCTCTCTAAGGATGAATGGATTCTAGTGCTAAATAGAAGTCAGTAGAGGAAGAAAATACATGCATCAACCCTAAAGCATTTAAACCAAGAATTGACCAAGAAAAGGAAAACCTTCCATTAGCACAACCATTTGAGTTTCCTAGGATTCTCCTAAACCAATATAAATCATTCTTAGATGTAAATAGGAAAAAGTATTTCTCTAATAACCCTTTCTTTATCAAGCCTAAGATAATAGGTGGGATGTGGATAATCCCCTTTCTTTGATAATACTAGAATTATCTACAAGAGAAAACTGTATAAAACTAGGGCACAAAGAGCCTATCAAGCCTTCTTACCTTTTGGAATGTCTATAGTCTTGGGAAATGACAAGAAGATCTAACAAGGGTACCATTTTTCATTGTTTATGGCATGGAATGAAAACTAGGAAATGAATAATGTCATTAAAATTTGATCCAAAAGCTATAAAATATGGTACAAAGAAAGTCCCACAAATTATGATCAAATTGGTTAAGTGATTTGACAAGTTATTGGGGGAACTAATCAAGGACACCATAATAATGGCCAACTACCCCCTCCTCCAAAATCAACCAATCTAAAATTTGAGGTTATAAATCAATAGGATATTGTGGTGGATAGGGTGTTGAATGAGAGTGAGAGTACCATCGATCCTGACATTCATAGATTAAGGAAAGTAGGATTTATGGGCATAAGGAATGGTCCTATTTTATACTTGTAATGAATGGAAAAATAATAGAAAGAATCATTCTTAGACCAGGTAAGTATCACTCATACTTTAGGAAAAATATTATGTTAGATGTGAATTAGAAAAAATTAAAGAACTTTTCTTAATAATGGTAAACTTTATTATAAGGGTTACCCCTTTAATTTTTTGAATGGTCTCCAAATTTTAATGTGCAAAATTTCTCCCCTAAGATTTTTCTCGCTTGGATTAGCCTAGGACATATTCCATCTAAGCTAATATAGGAGGTCGCTTAAATAATTAGGTGATTGTATGGGTTCATTCTTAGGCTTTGAGAATCCTAGTTATGATACAAGTGAAGTTATTATATTAGTAGACTTGATCCCATTTTGTAAAAAGAAGGTGATCAAATTTTCCACCATCTTCTATGATTGTGAGATCCATCCTAGATTCTACATATTTTTGATAGAAAATAATAGAGTAAGATTATCTAAGTTTTTTTTATTCCACCTATGATCTTTGAAATGAGAATTTTTGTCATCCAAAATAAGAATTGGAAGGCTAATGATAAGACTATTGTTAAATTGGAAGACAAGTGTCATTTAGAAATAATTGCAAATATAGGAAACATAGAGGTCGATCACTTTTTATCAACCAACTTTAATTTGGATTGTCCCATAGTAAAAGAGCATTTAGTAGATGAAATAAATATAATATAGTTGTAAAAATAGACAAAATTAAAGTAGATTTGAAAGAAGAAGTTGTTAGAAAACTAGAGACAATTATGAGTATATTATCCTAACTCATTAAAGAAGTAATAATGGTACGTGAGAAGCTGAAGAAAGATCTAAAAAATGAACACTTGATGAGAAATGAGGAATTAAAAGATCAAAATAATAAAAAGCATGAAAATAACGAAAATATTCACTACCAAGTCAAGGTGATTAGGTCTTAGGAAGGCATAAATAGAAATAGAGAAATCTCTGAATGAAGAAACTACCAATATTTGAATGAGATTAAAATAAATTTATAGTGCTTTGAATATAGATACCCCTATCAATGTAGACTTAATCATAGAAGATGAAATATAAGAAATAGATTTAGCAAGGAAAACACAAATAGTAGACAACATACTTGTAATGCCCTGCTAAGGGATCGAAGAGAAATAACCTAAAGTTTTACTAAGTTTGCCAAACTTTTCTTTTTAAAAGAACAAGAATTACATACACATCAAACATATAGTAGCAGAAGCAATAACATATAGTCATCTATAAACATACATAACAGATTACATTTCTTAAGGATCCCATGATGTTGAGTCACATTTAATCTTAATTAATACTAAGTCTAACAAATACCACATCCACATGAAAGAATAATTAAAAGTCCAAAGTCCATTTAAATAATATACATTTGTCCTGAATGCCACTTGGCAATAAAATTCAAAATGCTCAATCATCCACTATACAAGTCACAAGGTATGAAAGGCTAAAAGAATATACATTTATAAAAATAGAATTTACATCATCCTTGTTAGATCCATGATACAAAGTACAATACAATAAATGAAACCATCCATCATAAAGATATAACTATCCATCATAAAACACAAAGATAGAAGGAAAGGAAATGTAGGCAAGGAAACTCTAGCCACAATACTAATGAACAAATCTCAATGGTAAGAGTAAAAAGCACTATGACCCGACCACGTTGAACGTAAATGACCCAATCCCACTGTGCTGAGGAGATAGTCTCAAGTCCTAAACATGATATCAATCCAAATATCAAAAGTACTCTCTATGTCCAAGAAGTCCTAAAAGAAATCTAACTCAAAGGTTCCAAGATAAGTCGACATCTAATTCCCAGAAGCAAACAAGACATATAGGAAACCTACTATGTAAGTGGGCAAGTGTCATCGCACGAATCATGCTAGAGTTACCTTGGCAATCTCTCAGGACCCCAGCCCCCTTGTGATCCCTATGTGGCTACTAGTATCCTCTTGTACTGACAAGGCATATTACGGATGCAAGGTTGCAACTAAGTATTCTCTCTACTCCCATTGTAGTTTGTACTAGCACTTGAGGCATGGGCAAGAACATAGAAAGACTCTTATTAGGTTCATTTTATTCTCATTTAGTGTAGTGTTTTCACTTATTAAACAACTTACAATGGGTTACCCTGGGAACCACTTAGGGCCCCAACCCCCATTGCAAGCCACTTTTCGACATTACATATAGATTACCTACCCTAGGCTCATAAAAATATAAATCAAATAATCATGTAAAATCACCTTTTTAGTGACTAGAAAGCATCAAAAGATAATCACAACAACACATTAGTTCTCTACGAGCAACTGGAAAGCATCCCAACATGATTGATTAAAGACTCAAAATGGTTAAGTCAGGTATCTCATAAACATATAGCTTAGCTTCAAACAAGAAAACCAGAAAGCAATAACAAACAGTAAATACATCCCATCATAGAGCATACTTAATCACATTACCATGGTTGGGTTAGGAAAGATCAAGTTCAAAACATCAACATGACATCACAAACACATAACCCTCGAGCCTCTGGTAACATCCTAAGACTGGTCAAAACTAGGACAAACCCTGATAACCCCAAAACATAGACAAAACATAGAAATAGAGTGTAGGTATCAAAGTTTTGATTTGATTTTAGAAACATATCATTGATTTGAATGTAAGGTTTAACTATTTGTTTCAATGTAAATTTTTGAATACCTAGGAATTACAATTTAACCCTTTACTATTTACCCCATTCATATATTCAAATAAAATATAGAATTACCCTTATTCAATTTTAAGTCAATTAAAATAATCCCAAGGTAATTATTTATTTAAATTAGTAAATTAATATGTATCAATTTTAAATAAAATAACTTATAATTAAAAATTGAAGTTATTATTAATAATTAAATAAATTTTACAATTATATTACATAACCTCCATTATTAGATAAACTTAATTAAATTAAATTAAATTAAATCAATTAATAATTATACCAAAGCTGATTATATTACCATTCATTATTAATTTATTGAAATTAATAATTAAATTTCATTAATAAAATTAATAAAATGTATAATTATTATTAAACAAATTATATTAAAACTTATTAAAAAACTTATTAAATAATTATTAATAAACTTCATAATAAATAATATTTTAATTAATATACATTTTACTTTTCATAAAATAAATTAATAAAAAAATATCATTAAGCATTTTTAGAGGCCTGTTGGCCTATCACCCTACAGCTGTAGGTACAATTGCTGGCACAGGCAACAGTACATAGTACTGCTACTACACAGCAATAATACTTGTCATGCACAACCTTAAAGGCCACGGCTAGGGTTGCGGTGTGGGGTTTAATAGCCTTGCCCCATCCCTTTAAATATTTTTTTATTATTATTATTTTAAATAAATATTATTATCATAAAACAAAACCAACAACCACCCCGCCCCCCCCCCCCGCCCCCCCACCCCCATTTTAAAATTTTAATATATTTTTTTTTATAGAAAGTCCCAGCCTTAATCTAATATAGGAATTACGACCAACCGGTCAAATTTTCTGTTCAAATTTTTTTTTTCGAACTCAAAACCCTTCCCAATTTACAATTTAATTTGCAAAATTATTAGACAAGGATTCTAAGATGTTTCAATCTCTACGTATTCAGAAGATTTAACATGCATAATAGAAATTCACTATATTGAAACACTCATCATAGATAATCATTTCACAGACACGAAGAAGTCAGGAAAAGAGAAAGCACAATAAATTTTAGCAAATAATCACAAGTGTCTACCCGGACACTGATGCTAATCTCTACACCCAAGAAAATTGTATATAAGTTCCTCCTCTCAGAACCTCCTTCTTTCTGAAAATTCCTTCCTCTTCCAAAATTCATGGTCCCTCGAAAATGAACCCCCCAAGTTGTGATATGGAGTTCTCCCTTAAAATCGAGGTACTAATTGTGCTTTCACCTAGGAGAACTCTCTGCTCCCCAAACTTCAACTCTAAATTAACTTTCTTTATCTTTTCTTTATCTTTTCCATGCACATTAACTGAATTATAAGTTTATTTAATTTTTACTTGCCTTTCCTTTTAAATAAATTTATTAAATTTAAATCTCATCCACACATCATGCAATCATAAAAATTTTAATAAATTAATTTCTTTTTTTCACTTTTTGATTAATTTGTTATATTTTAATATCATGCATACTTTATGCAATTTTAAAACTCTTAATAATTTAATATCATTTCATGTTTTTATTTATTTTTGAAATGTTAATTGATAAAATATTTATTAACTTAAATAAGAATAGTATTTAGCATTTATTTAAAAATAAACTCTAAATATATTATTATCAAATTAAATAAATATAATCATGTTCTAAAATTTAAAATTATAACTTTTATCTTCAAATTTAATTATTTTTATTTAATTAATTTCTCAATTAATTAAATATAATTAAATATTTTTTTAATGTCATAATAATTTCCATTAGATTAAATCATTTATTTAATTATTTAATTTGACTTAATTAATAGAAAAAAATCACCAAGGACTTATAAAACAAAATATAAAAACCCATCATGGCAAAACACATACAAAATCAAACTAAAGCATTATAATCATGAATTAAAGTCATTCAATGCATTCAGAGGGTAGTCAACTCAAATACTTGTCCTAATCTTCTAGGAAAAATGGCTTAAAGGTTTAGGATTTGGACTTAAGAATTTATCTCGCCTCTCTTACCATTGAGATAATGTGATAGGGTACGCTCATCCTGGCAATTTAGGGAAGTTGATAACCAGTACCTGCAACTTGCATAAAATCCATGCATGTAGAAACATAATACTATAAGCTAAATAGTCAATGGTAGGAAGTGGTGCACCATGTAGATCCCGACTAGCATTTGACTACAACTCCCTTCATTAACCACCTCAGAAATGCCATACATAAAGAAAACATACATGCACACCATACATATGCAGTATGGGGTAAGTATTCATAAGAAAAGACATATGATAATCCATCTAACTAATCATCACCAATAACTAAAAACACTATAATAATCATCATGCATATATGAGGTATAGAGTACTAAGTAATCTCATCATAAAATCAACTAAATTTGAAACAATATCTGATAATCTCAAAACAATGCTACTAATCATCAAGCATAAAACTGGCCTAAAAGAGTTTAGCAAAAGTAAGAAAATGCAAACTAGAGGCAGACACTACATCACTCTTACAAAAAGAAGAAAAATAAATCATAAATGCTTCAAACAATCTAGAAGAAAAAGATCACATAAAATAAACATAAATCTTAAGAATTGCAAAAATTAATGAAGGAAATGAATATTGAAAATATGGTAAGCCTTTAAAAAGGATAGGAAAGAATCCCTAGTAGAATTAAAATTTCAAGATGAGCTAGGAGAAAATGAGGAAAATCTTACTTCTATCTTTCATAATGTACCTTCCCTATGATCCATGAAGTTACCATAATGGAAAGTTAGAGGCTTAAATTCCCCTAAAAAGTAGTATTTTCTTAATTGCTACCTTTAACCAATGGACTAAGAGCTTGTTCTAATTTAGGAAACTAGGATATCAATAGAGGAAGAGAAAAATTATAAAAAGAAAGAAGATCTATGGAAAGGAGATTTGATATAGGGTCAAGGAGAATCAAGAAGTTTGTTAACCTTTTGGGACGCTAGAAAAGATATTTTTTAAATCTTTGTTAGAAAAGGAAATTGGGAGGGTGGGTAGCTTAACAACAAAAATAGTGATCTAAAGTTATTTTTTATCAATATTTATGCTTTAATCTATGTGGGAAAAAATAGTTGGAAAGAAACTGCAACTCTTTTTTAACATATGTATAATTGTAATTTTATAATAGAAAAGCATTTTAGTGCTCACATATATAGAATAGAGAGGAAGGGGGGAGTATCACATGAACCAAAATCTCTCTTAGACTTCAAATTTTTGGCTAACACCAACAACATATTTGATATATAGCTAAAATTTTGTAATTTCACATACAAAGATGGATTAGGTCAATCTTATATTAGAAAATTTGCATAGGTTCCAATTCAAAAGAGATCAGAGACCCTTTAATTATACTTTTTCAAATTCAATTAAAAAAATAGGAGGATCATGTCAATTTCCTATATGATTAGAGATTATAGATGAAAGATAACTTGAAAATGTGTTGTTTCTGGGTTATAAACTAATGCCATCCATGGAACAATAGTGGAAGGAATGCACCTTTGAAGGTTCTTAAAGTATTTATTTGTCTCAAAATTAAAGAATATCAAACAAAAAGTCTTAAAATGGAAGATAACTACTTGTAAGAACATATGTGATACAAAAGAACAAGTAGAAAAAGACTTATAAGAATTAGAAAAAAAAATAATAAAGGTATGAAAAATGAAATTTATTTCAAAGAAAAGTAGGTAATTAAAAACATGAAGATATTTTATGTACAAAAGAAGTCTTCTAAAGCCAAAAATTAGGAGAAGTTTGAATTTCAAAGGGGGATAGCAATTCTAAATTCTTTCATAGAAATTAAAACTTAGAAGAAGGATAAAGACAATCATGATTATTAAGCTAAACAAGGTATAAAATAAAATATCCTATGGAAACCAGGAAAACTATGGTGGATTTACTCAATTACTCATATGGTCATATAGATAAATCAAATTTGTTATTGTAGAATAGGATACCCAAAAATATTCCCAAAAATATAAATGATGTACACAATAAAATTCTCAACAAAATTCTATCTTTAGAGGAGGTTAAGAAACCCCTCTTTGAACTCCACCTAGATAAATCCCCAGGCCCATATGGTTTCAAGGCTATCATCTTTCAAAAATTCTAGAATTTCCTTTGATATGAACTATGGGAAGAAATGGAAAAATCTCAAAAGGAAGGTCACATTCTAAAAGAGGTACATAATACATTTTTAGCTATTATACCAAATATGAAAAATACAAAAGACCTAGGTGATTTTAAAATTATATGTCATTTGTTGATAATAATTATTCAATTTTATATTGCCATTATTGTTACACAAATGTTATACTCTAACTGAGCACTGTGAGTTGTAACTAAGTTCAGAAGACTCCAATATTAGCTGACCATAAATTCAAAAGAAAAAAAAATTAGGGACTCCTATTTAAGACAAGTCAGGTTAGTTACCAAAGGAGTTCAGTGTAAGCCGAGTCAGGTCAATTACCAAGGAACTCAGTGGTAACCGAGTGACCCAATTTTCTATTTTAGCCAACCTACAATAGAATATTTTTATTTATTAGTTGGTTTAAATGAAAGCCTACTAAATGGATGTTATTTTTTTTTTGTTTCAAAGGGTATTCAATCAAACTTGACATTGGGTTTCATATATATATATATGAAAGTTGAAGATTTGTATTGAAATATGAGAATATGGAGAAGAAAATAAGATGTGAATAAAGAAGGATATATGATTTAGAGAAGAGTATCCAAGGAGCTGCAAAGAATATTCTCATCAAGGAGGATCCAAAGGATAATATCAAAATAGTGATCTCAATCTGTAATTTAGTTACTTCATCAATCAGGTCAATCATTGTTACTCTCTAACAATTGTAGAAGTAAAGAAATCTCTTAACAAAGTTGACTTGATAGCCATTTTGTAAATTCTCTAACCAAGTGAAATTTCTTGATTGAAGCGTCGTAAGACCTCTAACAAGACCACTCCTAATAGGGTGATACAAATCCCTTAATAGGGACACACCTAATCATGTTTTTTTCTACCTTTAATAGGGCTCACTTTAGAAGAGTGGAAAGTTGTAACTAGTTGCTTTGGCGGTTTTCCCTAATTAGGTTTTTATGTTAAATCTTGGTGTCTCATGTGTTCTCATTATTTTCTTATTGATTCATCTTTTGGAAACTAAGTTACTAAAGTTTAGTACACATCATTATTTTAAGATTACTTTGTTAACTAAGTTACAGTGAATATCTAGTTCTAACCAAGTTGTAAATTAAAAGGAAGTTTCTATTGACATCTAATGGATTTGGAATTATTTGAGTTGTAATTAATTCACCCCCACCTCTCAATTACTCCACTTATATTTCCAATAATTGGTATCAAAGTTATTGGTGCTTGCAAGGACCTAAGCTAAATATCAAGATGTCTTACAAAAGAGAGATTCCAAAGTTGAATAGAGATAACCTCAAAGCATGGCAGGAACTCATGAAGCTGCATTTGGGAGCCATTGGAGATACAAGCCTAAAATTTGTAGAGAACCAACATGTGTCACTTCCTAATTCTTTGATTGTGGAGCAGATGGTAGATAAAAAGAATCACAACACAATAATAGTTGACATTGTTTCCTCTCTCAATTATTTAGAGTTTGATGAAGTCAAATATTATCCTACTACCTTTTATATGTGGAATAAACTAGAAAAAAATATGGAGAAGATGACAATGTGAAAATAGTCAAAGAAAAAAGCCTAAGTGGCCAGCTGGATTAGATGAAGATGAAAGAAGATGAAAACATTGCAAAATACAATGAAAGAGATATCAAAAGACAAGTATCTGCACTTGGTATACCTCAATAGAATCAACATAGTAGAAAGAAGAAATTGAGATCTACCATAGATTATGCTAGAACACTGATGATAGAGAAAAATATTGCAACTAAATAGAGGAAGGAAGGAATCAACACAACAATTTGACTAAAAAAAAGTACAGATCAAACACTTTTTGAATTACGGTATGGATATAAACCTAATATCTGTTATTTCAAAGTATTTGGAAGAAAATAGTATATCTTGAAAGACACAAGGAAAGGAAAATTTGATGTGAAAAGTGAAGAAGGCATTTTTCTCGAATTCTCCAGCAAGAGAAAAACATATAAATGTTTGTATCTTGTTACTCACAAAATTATAGAAAGTGCACATGTAAAAATTGATGAGTTTTTGAAAATAATGAGGAAAAAGGAAGAAAGTAACATGAAGATTGTAGGAGCTTTTTTTACTTTGAGCCTGATACATTACCTAGCATTCAACAAATTTCCCAACTTGAGTCACTACTACAAGAGCACACATTGGATGAAAATTCAAGAATTATTTCATGTTGTAAAGTCAATTAGAGTCTTAAAATTCAAGCATGATTAAACAAATGATTATTGATGCAAAAGAATTAATTTGATACTAACTGATATTTAATATTTCCATGTATTATTTTTAAAGTCACATTGTCAAGGTAGATGAAAATTCTCAAATAGGTAATAAAATTATCATAAATTATTGATAATATGTAAAGATCATGTAAGGGAGAACTTGAATTGGCATGAGGGGTAATTAGTTATAGAATTTTAAAATACTTTAAAATATGATTTATAGACATGATCTCAAGTATGTAATGTATTGGGAAGATGTAAGAAGTGAAATAAAGAGAAGGTTGTATTTGTGAGTTTTGTGACTATTTTCTGTGTAAATTTTTAGAAATCCAACTATTTTTTCTTATTTGTAAAAATTCATATGAAACCATATAGAACTATAACTTATAGTTTTATAAAAGTATTTGGGTTATCTTTCTTTTGATTTTGTGATGACTAAGTTACATTAAGTTTTGCAGAAGTTATGGTCGATTTGATGATTAGAAGTCTAAATTTGTCCTAGAGTTAGCAGTTTTAGGAAAAGTTTAATAACTTTTATTCTAGTTATCATTTTGAGATATAAATTAGGGATATCATGAAAAAATCATCCATAATAAATATAATAAAGGAATTTGTGATATCATGTCATTTGTAAAAGTTATGGGTAAATATGTGAAGCATTTTGATATTTTCTAGCACATTAATTTGGTTGAAAATGTCTATTATTGAATCCTCTTGAGTTTTAGTCCCAAAAGAATTTTTGAAAAGGTGTACCTTTGCATAATTTTTGGTATCATATCTCAGAAAAAGGTCTACAAAAATGTGATCTTTTGAATTTGTGTGGGTTGTGACAGGTTGAAGAGAGAACCTGTAGAGTGGCCAAAAGACTAAGTTGAGTAGAGAGAACTTAGATAGGAGAAAATGGTCACAAGAGGAGATTTATCTCATGATAAGAGGATACTATTAGATGCATGGGTTTCATATTGGGATTTTCAAAAAAATAAGAAGGAAGAGGTAAAGAAAAGAGAGGACTTGAGAAAACAAGAAAAATTGAAGAGGAAGCTAGAATAAATCAAGAGATAGAAGAGAAAATAAGATTCCTAGTGAGGGAACTTAAAAAGGGGGAAGAAAATTTAAAGAGACTAAAATAGGAATAAAAGAAAAATAAGGACAAGGAAAATAGTAATTTGGAGTAGCCATCTATTAAGGATACAAACGTATGTGAAGATGGTAAAGAGAACTTGGATACCAATGAAGACAAGAGTTGACCATTGGAAGGACAAAGTGAAAAAATTGAGGTGGATATAAAAATAACTAATATGTAGCAAGATACTCTTATGATAGAGAATTTGAAAGAAAATGTTGATGCCTTAAAGTTGAATGTTGGAATGAAATGCAAAGAAGAAGAAATTCAAACTGAGAAATTTGATTTGGTCTCGAGAGAAGAGACTATAGAACAATAAGTTGTGTGCTATGAAAGGGATCAAGTATTTATATATTATCCATGTATGGAGATATGGCATGTTTATGCTAAAAAGAAAGAGGAGCTTTATTGCCAAGTGTATTTGGTGGAGTTACAGATGTATTCAATACTAGAGTTGGTATATCTGATTAAGTTGTTGGTGAAAATTAATGAGCAGCAAGAAATGGTTTTCATGTTACCAAAAAGAGGAAAACCAAAGATTAAGATTAAGAAGGAAGGAAAAATCCAAGTCAAGGTCAAGTAAGGATAAGATTGCAGTTGGAACATGAGGATAAGCCTAAAGTGAAGATGAAGAAATATTTTATATTTTATAATGTTTATTTTCAAGTGTTTCCAAGAGGACTTGGAAGGATTTCAAAGTTGGGAGTATGGTGTAGGAGCACACCTTGGATGAAGATTCAAGAAATATTTCATGTTATAAAGTCAATTAGAGTCTTACAATTCAGGACTATTTATGTTGACATTACAGTCAAGTTTTTTTATTAGTGACACACACACACACACACACTTAATCAGAT
Organism: Cupressus sempervirens; assembly: GCA_028749045.1. Classification (NCBI taxonomy): domain Eukaryota; kingdom Viridiplantae; phylum Streptophyta; class Pinopsida; order Cupressales; family Cupressaceae; genus Cupressus; species Cupressus sempervirens. Next base: position 935,559,684 of record CM053792.1, read on the forward strand.
GGTTAATAGTTATTGAGCTTATGTGATAGTTTACAGTGTTAACCAAGTAATTCAGGTTCTACCAAGTTCTATAGTTGCTACGGAGTTCTAGAAACAATATTTAGTTTGCACCGAGTAGTATCTATCAAGTTGGATCTTATCATCTACTTATAAATCGAGCTTCAATGTTTACCAAGTTTCTCAACGCAAACCAAGTTCTTCAGTGTTTACTAAGTTCATAGCTTCAGTGATGTGAACCTAGTATTGACTAAGCTATACAATATCAAACAAGTGATCTAGTTTATACTGAGATTTTAGTGATAGTGTTGACTGGGCTATGAAGTGTCAACCAAGTGATTTATTTTATATGTCAAGTTTCATAGTGTTCACCAAGTCACCAGTGCAGGCCTAGTTCAAACTACTTGGAAGTGATTAATATGAGCTGAGCTTCTACATCTACTAAGTGCATGATGATGCTAAGCATTGACAATGTTTGCTAAGTAACAAAACCTCACTAAATTTGTCTTCAAAACTCAAGTACCAGCAGTTGAGCTGACTTTGTATATTTTGGTGAAACTAGTATTGTAGCCCACTTTGATGAATTATAATTTGGATTGTGATGTAGGGTGCTCTGCTTAATACCATAACTCATAAAAGAAACAAAGAAGTAACAACCAATGCAAGAAATAATTATATATTTCTTATTTGCATGACAAATGTAGAATTAAAAAATTCTCAAGTACAATATGCTAACCCACATGGGTGCCTTCATTACAATAATTTTCAAGACAAGTTGTGAACTATCACCTAGAATTGACCTAGACAATGTTCAGGTATTTCTTAAATAGGCAATTTTAAGCTACCTTGGAAGGTTCTAAACATTGAAACTCAATATCTAGGGCTGACAGGCCCTAACAGTACATGTTGAGTCAGAAAAATACATCTTTGATAATTATTTTAGATATTTTAGGTAGCCCAACTTTGAAAGGCCATAACTCATGAACCTTGCTCTCATTGGCTATTATACCACTTTTTGGAAATGCCATCTCCTAATCTATAGGCTTGGAACCTATTGAGTTTTTGGACCTCATCAGGGCACTCTAAGGCCTCCAACGGTGAGCTTGAAGATTTTTTTCTAAAAAATTTTCCACTAAAAATCTGCAATAATTCTTCAATACTTATGCTTGAGAAATGAGATTTATATGGTAGGCTTACAACTCTAAAATATACCTTCTTGTAGAAAATGAGAACATTCTAAGCTCATATGAAAAACTCAAAATAACAAGTTCTCATAAATAGTAACCACCCTGTCTACTAGTCCTTATTAAAATAGAAAAGACTAAACTACAAATATTTTTAGAGTGATGAAAGATTTCTCTTACACCCAGGATGCTCTTGCATCAAACACCTGAGGTAATTTGAGAAGTGACTCCATCAAATCTTAGGTGTTCAGAGAAAAACCAAGATGGTTAACCTCCTCCTTTGCTAGCCATGATGAATCCTCTACTGGTCTTCCTTCCCATTTTAATAGGCATATCTCATAAGTTATGTTCCTTGTACTTTTGCCAACATGATTTTCCATTACCTCCTCAATCTCCTTTGTAGTTGAACTAGTTGCTGGAATACTCTACTATGCTTCTGTAACTTCATCTCCATCACCTCCTTCATAGTACTCTGTCAAATCTAAAATATTAAATATTGGTGAAATATTCAATTCAGTAGGCAACTCCACTTCATAGGAATTTCTAGAATCATGCCTTTTCACTATCTTGCATAGGCAAAACTTCTTCATCTTCAACTTATTATATGTACGCACTGGGAAATGCTCCTTCCTCAAATGAACCATGACTTCATCTCCAATTTGAAATTCCTTATACATTATTTTCACATCTACCTTAGCTTTATACTATTTAGTAATCTTTATGATGTGCATCCTCACCTCCTTATGGATGTTCTTCAAATGTTCAGCAAAATATTTTCCTTCAACACTACTTATCTCTCCTTTATCCAGCTGCCTCAATTCAGAAGTATTTCTCATACTAATCCCATATACAATCTAGAATGGTGATTTACCAGTACTCCTATTTATAGAATTATTAGATGAAAATTATTCTTGTGGTAAAATCAGATCCCATCCTTTTGGCTTGTCTCCAACCAAATATCTCAACAAGTTTCCCAAACTGTGATTTACAACTTCTGTCTATCCACCAATCTATGGATGATGTGATGAACTAAACTCCAAATATATCTTCAATTTCTTTCACAATGTATGCCAAAAATACCCAACAAATTTGGTATCTCAATCTAAAACTATACTCTTTAGTAGGCCGTGTAGTCCCACCACTTCTCTAAAAAATAATTCTACTACATGAACAACATCACTAGTCTTCTTGCAAGGAATAAAATGTGCCATCTTTGAAAATCTGTCAATCACCACAAAAATAGAATTATGCCCACACTAAGTCCTTAGTAATCCAAGAACAAAATCCATGCTAAAATCTTCACACAGCTTCTCTAGTACAGGTAATGGCTGATACAACCCTGTATTCTATTTCACTCCTTTCACCATCTGACATACTTGAAAACTTTGTACAAACTTCATCACATCTTTCTATAATTGTGGTCACTAATAATTTTCAACAACCAAGGCTATAGTTTTATCTCTACCAAAATGTCTAGCCAATCCTCCACTATGCTTCTTCTTGATGAGATTCTCTCTCATTGAACTTCTAGGAATGCACAACTAGCTTCCTTTGAACAACATATTATCTTGGATCATGAAACCCAACTACTTTGTCCTGTCAAGTATAACAAGTTTTGTACAAGCCTTCCACATTTCACCAAAACCAGGATCATTTGGATACAAAGTGTTGAATTCCTTAAACCCATCCACCATTATCTACATTTTTGTTAGCGAAAGTTGTCTTCTACTAAGAGCATCTATGATTTTGTTAGACTTCCCACTCCTGCATTTCAAAACAAATCTATAACTCTGCAAAAACTCAACCCACTTTAAATGCCTTTGGTTCAATTTTCCTTGACTATTCAAATATTGCAAAGCTTGATGATTAGTATACAAAACAAACTCCTTGGGAAGAAGATATTGTCTCCACTTTAATGCTTGAACTATAGCATAAAATTCCTTATCATAAATAGACTATTTACTTTTTCCATCATTCAACTTTTCACTGAAATAAGTAATAGGTCTACCTTCTTGGCTCAAAAAAGCTCCTATTGCAATACCACTTGCAACACAGTCTACTTGAAACACCTTTTTAAAATTAGGAAGTCCTAAAACAAGTTGCTCAATAACTTTCTATTCAATAGATTAAAACTCTAATCTACTCCTACAATCCACTTAAACTCTTTCCTATCCCCTCTCATTGTTTCAGTCAAGGGTCCACAAATACTACTAAAACTTCTTATGAAATTTTTGAAAAATTTAGCTAGTCCATGAAAAGATCTTACCTCTGTCACACTCCTTGGACTAAGCCATTCAAGTATAGCCTTCAGTTTCTTTGGATCCATTTTCAAACCTTCTATTGAGACAACAAATCTTAGGTACACTAACTCCTTCTTTACAAAATTACACTTCTTCAAGTTTATCAGCAACTCTTCTTCTCTCAACTTATTAAACACCTTGCAAATATGGACCAAATACTCCTCCAATGTCTTACTAAAGATCAATATATCTAGGTAAACAATAACAAACTTACTTATAAATTCCTTCAGTACCTCATTAATGAGCCTCATGAAAGTTCTTAGTGCATTGGTTAGCCCAAAAGGCATGACTAACCACTCATACAGTCCTTCCCTTGTCTTCAAAGAAATCTTCCACTCATCACCTACTCTGATACGAATCTAATGGTATCCACTCTTCAAATCTATCTTCGTGAAATACTTAGCTCCACTCAAACAATCCATAATTGCATCCATCCTTGGCAATGGAAATCTATACTTGATTGTGATCTTGTTGATAGCAAGAGAATATGTACACATCTTCCATTCTCCATTTTTCTTTAGTACTAATACTACTAGCCTAGCACATGGACTTAGACTCTCTCAAATCAACCCCTTCTGCAACAACTCAAGAACTTGTCTATTCAACTCTTCACTTTTTATTGGTGTCATTTTGTGTGTTGCTTTGTTTGGAAAACTAGCTCCTAGAACCAAATCCATTTGGTGATTGATCTTCCACATTGGGGGCAATCCATCAGGTATATTATCTGATACAATATTAGAAAATTCTCCCAACATATCTACAACTTTTACACATATGTCCTCTACTTCTTCTTTACTATCTTTTGGAATTATAGCAAAATACACATGCTCATGATTCATACCTTTGAGAAACTCTTTTCCCTCAAAAAAACATATTCTAGCAGCACTCCATACCTTTTCTTCTTTATCCTTCAAATGATTTCAACTTATGTCTCACTTCATCCTTGGTCAGAGTGTAGGTATTTTCTTGCCCATCATGTATAGCATGCCTTCCAAATTGCCATGGCCTACCCAAAAACATATGATATATGTCTATAGGTATGATATCACATAGTACCTCATCCTGGTAGCTTCTAATCTTGAACTTCACTAAGGACTACTCATTGACCATAACCTTGTGGTCATCTTGTACCCAAAAATTATGGTATGTAATCAGGTGTTTCTATCTCTTTAGCTTCAACTTGGTGACCATCATTTCTGACACCAAATTGTCAGTACTTTCACTATCAATGATCACATCACAACACTTATCTTCACATTTGCACCTTGTGCAAAAAAAACTCCTTTGATCAAATTCATTCTCTCCACTCAACAAGACTCTTCTATTAACTAGGACTTCTCTTTCAGCATATTCAAAATGTGAGGATCTAGCATCTTCATCAACATGTGCAACTCTAGCCAGGCCTTTAGTTCTTTGATCTGTCCTTCCTTAGCATTGGTTGCATTCAAATGCTTTATGCCCTTCTTCTTTGTACTGAAAACATTTCCCACAGAGGCCGTATCTTCCAAATCCTTGTATTCTGCCTTTTCCTCTATGATCTCTATTGTTTTAATCATGGAAATGATTGCAATTGTTTCCCCTTTGGTTATGACTAGTACTTCTAGCCTTATCCGTATTCTTCTGATCATCATTATGGCCTAAAAAAGGTCATTTGCCAGATCTTCCACTGTAACCTCTTCCACTATTCTTATTGTCAAACCTCTTCCTCAATTCCTCCTCTACTCTTAGAACAAAGTAGTATGCCTCCTCAATACTATTCATTCAAATGAGACTCAACTCATCCTAAATTCTTGGCCTTCACCCATTAAGATGGTAGTCGACTTTCTCCTAATCAGCTTATGCATGGTCGATTCTAATGAGAACTCAGTAGAACTCTTCTGTATACTCTTGAATAGATTTTCCCACTTGCTTCATTCCTTGCATCTTCTACAACAAATGAAGCTCATAATCCATAGGAATAAATTATCGCTTCATTTTAGCTATCATTTGATCCCATCTGGTGATTTTTTCCTTTCCCTTTCTATTTTGCTCCAACTGAACCTCTTACCACCAAATCTTTGCATGTCCTTATAGTTTTTTTTTCGCAAACTTGACCCTATCTAGATCCTCAATATCTTCATACTCAAAGTACTCCTCTAGCTCATTGATCCAATTGATCAGCTCTTCTAGGTTAAGATATCTTGAAAATTTGGGAACCTTAAACTTAGGTCTTTTTCTAATCTTAGAGATGTCCCTAAAAAGCCTCTCTTCCTCTGGATTTAGAATTGTCTCTACTCTAGCATTTTCTTCTACTTCATCCTCATCCTCTCTTTCATCTCTCATAGGAAGATTTATTCCTCTTCACATTCATTCTTCTAATTATTGCATTTGTATTTGGAGGGCTCAAAAACTCTCAAGTGTAACACCTACAACTCTTCTATCATTCTCTCTTCATGGAGGCATTTTCATGCTTCCATTAAAACCCTAGTACAAACTACCTCACAATTGGTGATCTGTCTACATACTCAGCCCAAAGCATGATCCTGGTGCAAATTACCTCACAATCAACGATTTGTCCATACACTCAAGAACTCTAGCTCTAATACACTTGATGCAAGATGTTCCCCTTAATACCATAACTAATAATAGAAACTAAGAAATAACAACCAATCAAGAACAAAATATGGATTTCTTATTTGTGTTGTAAATGCAAAATTACAAAATTCTCAAGAATAATATGCTCACCCACATGGGCACCTTCATTACAATAATCTGCAAGACAAGCTGTGAACTATCACCTAGAGTTGTCCTAGATAATGTTTAGGTCTTTCTTAAATAGACAATTTTATGCTGCCTAGGAAGGTTATAGACATTGAAACTTAATACCTAGGGCTAACAAACCCTAACAATACATGTAGTTTCTGCCAAATACATCCTTGACAATTATCTTAGATGTTTTGGGTAGCCCAACTTTGAAAGGCCATAACTCACAAACAATTGCTCTAATTGGATATTATAGCCAATTTTTTGAAATGCTAGCTCCTAATCTATAGGCTCAAAACTGCACTAGTGCCCTTCTATCAAGTTTTCGGACCTCATTCAAGCACTCTAAGGCCTCAAACAGTTAGCCTAAAGATTATTTTCTATAATTTTTTCCTCTGAAAATTCACAATAACTTTTTTGATACTTATGTTTGAGCAATGAGATTTATATGGTAGGCTTACAACTCTAAAATGAACCCTCCTATAGAAAATGAGAACATTTCAAGCTCATATGACAAACTTAATAAAAATAACAAGTTCCCATAAATAGTAACCACCCTATGTACTAGTCCTTATTAAAATAGAAAATATTGAAATAAAAATATTTTTGGGGTGATGCAAGATTTCTCTTACATCCAGGATGCTCCTACATCAAATTGGTATATATGTATTGTATTGTATCACATCTAAAGAAGAATACATAGATATAAGAAGTATGAATATATGGGAAGTAGAAGTGTGAAGTGAAAAGGCTAAAAGCAATTTAAGGAGCAGCAACGTTTTATCTATCATAGCAAGGTGATCATTACGAAGGAATCTCATTCAGAAAATCAAAGTTGCAGATTAGAGATCAGCTACTGGTTACACTTTTTTACCTAAACTAACATTGAACTGTGAAATTTCAAGAAAACTTTCACTTTCAGATGCAAATTGCTATTTAACGGTTAGGAATTTGAAGATGAAGTAAATTAGAGTCTTTTACAATTTTCTATGTAGAATCCAAATATATTTTTAAATATTTTTTAATTGATTTGATTAAATTATTTTTTCTCCCATGAACATTGGTATGTTATCAAAAACCTAATTATAAAAAAGTGACATTATTTTTTCTACAACAGATATCAATGCGATTCTTTCAAATTTAGTTCGTTAACATCCATACCTAAAACATGGAGGTGATCTAATACCTTTGTCCTTAGTATTTCATATTTTATCAGAGTTTAAAGTTCACCTAACATGAATTTGGACATATGTGGCTTTTGACAAATGTAACTTGTTATATATTTACCCGATTTTAATTTTTTCTTTATTGAAAGAGGACTTGAATATGAAGACTGTAGTTATTTGTCAAATTTTTTTACCTATTAGTTATTATTTTTCCATGAGCATCCAATATATAGGTTTTTTTTTTTTAACAAACCTCTGTTCAATTCACATGCAAAAACATATATCTAAAAAATTCAAAATGTAGCAAGTTTATAGTCATTAGAAAGTTCATTCAAAGTACTTCTATCATGCAAAAGGACATGAATTTACCACTCCATCTGAACCTGGTATTGGAGCATGGAAGCCATGAAATCATAGTAAACCTTCTCACACTTCAAAAAACCAAGATTTTCTTGGTTTCGCTAGAAACTTAGAGTCAACCCTAAGTGTTTTTTTTTTAAATAGAAATTGTCATATAAATAAATTTAAAAATTTTCAATTATAAAATTCAAATCCACTCAAATAATTCACACTTCAATTAGGAGCGAGAAAATATTTTGCAACTTTTATTTTCAAGTTTTCAAAAAAATAATTTGTGACATGGGCAATTAAGGTAAAAAGGCGAGTAAATATTCACGAAGAAGAATTTGATGAAAATAAAGAAGAAAATTATCGAAAAACTTTAGCTAGATATTATAGTTCGCAAGGTATGTACATGTGCAATATATTTTTTCCAATGCATATTTAGTTCATATAGTGTGCAATCGTATTATAGACTTTTTTTATGTACATATAGTTAGGATTAGGGTTTATCCAATAAGGATAAGGGTTTATCCAATTATGAATATGGTAAATATAAACTTAGGGTTACTATTAACTTAAATATTAAGGGTTTATTGAATTATGAATATTTAGCATTGGGTTTTATTAAATTATTAATATTTAGTCATATTAAGATTTATTAGATTATGGTTTTTAAATTATGAATATCTACAATTTTAGGGTTTATTACATTATGATTTTTAAATTATGAATATTTACAATTAGGGTTTATTACATTATGGTTTATAAATTATGAATATTTACAATTAGGGTTTATTAGGTTATGGTTTTTAAATTATGAATATTTACAATTAGGTTTTATTAGATTAAATAGTTTTTCAATTACAAATATTTAAAATTAGGGTTTATTAGATTATGGTTTTTAAATTATCAATATTTACAATTAGGGTTTATTACATTATGGTTTTTAAATTATTAATATTTACAATTAGGGTTTATTACATTAATGTTTTTAAATTATGAATATTCACAATTAGGGTAACTTATTAGATTATGGTTTTTAAATTATGAATATATATTTAGAGTTCGGTTACATTTTAATTATGGTGTTTTAAATTATAAATTTATTTAGGACATAGTGAAATAGGACAACCTACTGAGATTGGAGAAGGTTCATCCCAAATTAAAAAATGTATGTATGCACACATCTCTCACAAGTATAATCTCTAGAAATTCTAGATTTCTACCCACTTGTGTAGAGCCAAACTTTATATCTTTCCATTTTAATTTTAGAGACAAATCCCCAAGTAAAAACTTGCTTGATTTTATTTCTTATATTGTACACATGTAGTAGTAGATGATGAAAATGTTCGACATGAGGAAATTGAAGATGAAGCAATGGATATCAAAGAAGGACCATCTTAAGGCTAGATAAAGTTGTATTCAATAGTTCATTTGTTATGCTATATATACACATATGTGGACACTAAAGAAAAGTTGTATCTTAAGTCTTTATTTTAATTTTTCTTGCAGCCTGAGATCAAACAACAAATGAAACTGTTAATCTAGCTCAAAGTTTGAAGAGAAAAATTAATCATGGAAACATAGATCATTTAATTGAAATGGATGTGGAAAAATTGAGAGAATATGCTAGTCAACCTAGAGATACTACAAAGAGGAAATTGAATAAAAAGTCTAAAGAAATAAGTGCACTATTTGAGAATCTTAATATAGTGGAGAAAACTCAACTATTATCAATTTCACTTCTTAAAGATGAATTAAAAGAGCCATTGAAACTATTGGGTATAGATACAAGTGTAAAAAAGAGAAATACTTCTAAACTACAAAAATACATTGTTGAAAGTGTTTAGGAAGGGTTACACTCCATTGAGAAAAAATCTAGATTTGCAAAAAAATCCATTGCATGAAGAGTGATACTAACTGTTGGAATCATGATATATTTGTCATTAGTGCAAACACTTATTGAATTATGAATGCTTATCTAGCTCATCACTTAGTCTACAGTGTATACCAAGCATTCAGTGGTTACCTTACAAGATTAGCAAGTAAACACTTCTCACCTAGCATTCCAGAGGATACCAAGTGAATGAGAAGTTCAGCAGTGTTCACCAAGCAAAGCAAGGTAAATGAAGAACTCAGTGTTCACCAAGCAAAGCAAGGTAAATAAAGAACTCAGTGTTCAATGAGCAAAGAAAGGTAAATGAAGAACTCAATGTTCACTGAGAAAAGCAAGGTAAATGAAGAACTCAGTGTTCACCGAGCAAAGCAAGGTAAATGAAGAACTCAATGTTCACTGAGCAAAGCAAGGTAAATGAAGAATTTAGTTTCTACCGACTAACAATATATCTACCGAGTCACCAATGGCTATCGAGTTCCAAGCAATGTTGTGTGGCTAGTATGAACTGAGCCTCTAATTCTACTGAGTGCATGATGATACCAAGTAATGTAGTGGATGATGAGTATCAGAAGGTCACCAAGTCAGCTTTAGGAACCCGAGTTTTCCACCATCTAACCGACTCAGTAATGTTTTGTTCACTTATGTTTTGATTGACCTTGTAGTTGTAAATAATGGAATGGTATATATGTAATGTATGATATCATTTGTGTATGGTATGCATGCTGTGTGTTAAAAATATATAAAGGAAGAGATTGATGTTCACATGTAAAGAGGATATTGAAAATCGGCAACAGAATAAAAGGAACACAGCAAGGTCAACATAGAAGCAGAAAAGGTATATCTATCACATCAGGTGATCAATACAAAAAAGATCTCATCAGCAAATAGTTATAAGTATATCCACTACTTCATCCTAATAGGTGAATCAGTTTATAAATCCTTTAACAGGGTAGACTTAATAGTCTTTTTGTAAATCTCCTAACAGAGTGCATACTTCACTGTATGTTTGTAAATCCTCTAACAAGGTGGATCTAGTAGTCCTACTTGCTCCTAACAGGGTAGATCACCAAAAGTGATCATTGTAAGCCTTAACAAGCCAACTTTATACTGCAGTATTGAAGTTTTGTGGGCATCATCCCCACCCCAGTTTTATTTTCTATTTGGAAGGTTTTTGGGTCACCAAATCTCTATGTACATGTGCAATGAATGTTTTTTCTTTCAGTTATGCAATAGATTAGACAAATGAATGGTGAATGATTAAAATGCTAAATTGGTTAAAAGTTTAATAAGTTACTGATTCACCCCTCCTCTCTCAGTAACCTATCTTATCCTAAATATTTCCAACAATTGGTATCAAAGCTTTGTGGTTCTCAGGACAAAGTTTGACAGCTTGAGTAAAGATCAAGAACAATGGAGATATTTAGACTTGACAAATCTATTGAAAATGAAAAGCTAGATCTAGAAATGGCCATGGCTCAACTCAAAGAATCAAAGGAGCATCTTTCTCAATCTCTAAAAAGAAGGAAGGAACTTGCAACACAAATAAATGATCATTAGTATGTTGAAGAAAAGATTGAAGACCTTTTACCATCAAGAAATTCCAATGAAGCTAATGAAGCAATCAAGGAACTCCTAGAAAATAATGGTTCTCTGCAGGAAGAAGTAAGGAAGCTTAAAAGAGAACAAGAAATCCAATCAATCAGGCTATGTGAAGCTTTGGAATAGAGAAACAAGGAAAATGAAGACTTAGAGGTAAGAAATAATCAATTCCTTCAGCATGAAAATCTTGTAGGCCAACTATCTAATGCAAATGAAGAAATTTTGAATCCAAAATCAAAGAATGAAAGTTTGAGAAATGATTTAATCATTGAAAGACAAATCAATGCAAGCTTACAAAGTGATCTGAGATCTGAGAGACAAATCAATGAATTTTTTGAAAATGACTTGATCACTGAAAGGCAAGTCAATGAAAGAATGATGAAATCTCAAACATACATGAACCAATTGAATAAGAAAAATGAGCAGAATCTTCATAGACAAAAGGGTGAACCGGTCTTGGATACAAGGAAGAAGGTGAATCCTCGAAACAAGGTGCCTAGGGGAATCAAAGACCCACTTGCAATCATTGTGGCAAGATACATCAAATAAATTTTGGAGTAATGGAAAGGAAAAATTCAATGGTAAATGCTTCAACTGCAATAAGCATGGTCACAAAGCTAATGAATGCAAAGAAAAACCAAAATTTGAAGGCAAATTTCACAAATGCAAGAAACAAGGTCATAAGGCATCTGAATGAAAATAAAAAACATTCAATCCAGTAGAACAAATTATCAAAGCAATATTTGGTTGGGACTACAATACTTGCTGTAGGTGTCACTATTGTGGAGAATATGGACAGATTGGAATAAACTATACAAGACATCACGTAAGAAAGATGGATACAACCATAAGATGTTACACACGTACTGAACTTAGTCATACAGCCAACAATTACATGAATACTAGAAGAACTAAAGATGAAAAGAAAGCTAAAGCTGATAACATTTAGAAGTAGATGAGACAACAATGGATTCCTAAATCTATCGAGCAAGATAGTTCAAATAATGGTCATGTCACTCAAGAAATGGGTGACTCCACCATTTCCAATTAGATTTAAGAAGAATCAAGAATTGCATCATCAAGCCATATCTCAAGTAGTTCCAGAGTGAAAGAGTGCAAATGATCAAATCGGTATTTCAAATTCAAGGACCAAAGAAAAGTTACCGTTCACCATGTTGCATCTACCGAGCAAGGTTGGTTAAAGACCTTACCGATCTAGGTCAGGAGTATCAAAGATTTTGTTTGATCACAGAGTTGCAAAGCTTTTACCGAGTAGATTGATTACAAACTGGAAAGCACTATGTCATCTCATCTACCTTTGTATCGAGAATTAATGATAGTAATTTCATCAAAAGGGCAGAATTCAATTTCATTTTTCATTGCAACTTAAGAATACTTAGAGCTAAAATATTTCTACTAAATCCAGAGAAAATCCCAAGCGATTCCAAGTGATTTTCAAGCGGAGAATTTGTTTGAGATTTTCTTATACTTACCGAGTAGTTATGGCATCCGCAAGCACTAGCAACACCAAGGCAAAAAGAGGTTCAAAAATGTTGGTAAAGAGTACATAATGGAAAGCACCCAACTTCAAGATTGTTCTGGTCATTGCAAAATCACTCGATCCAAGTGGAGCTCAATCAAAAATACCTCCAAAGGTACTTCTTATCATAGATATTTGTACTCATTTCAATTGTTCTATTCAAGAAATCAGAAACCTAGAGATGGATAGTGCCCTAGTTGAAATGAGTGTAGATGGCTCTCTAAAACCTGAGTTCAAGCATCTTGAAACCAAAGGCTTGACACATATCTCATATATTCCTAGAAACTTCCAAACCAAATGGATTAAGTATATCTTGAGTAGGGTGCATAATGGAAAATTATGTTTAGAGTAGCCAGTGCTAATCACAAAGAAGATGATTCACAAAATCGCGGGTCTCCCTATGCTTAGTAGAGCTAAAGCCACCAAAACCCTAAGTCGAGAGTCACTACAGAAGAAAACCCTAGCAAAGTGGGATGGTAGAGGTTTAAAGGTCAACACTGTATCTGATGTCGAACTAAGATTTGGCATTCATGTAATTGCATATAAATTATACAGTTCTAGTAGATTGAATAGTGTACCTTGTGAAGCTATGGATTTGGCCCTCAAAATTGTAAAGAAAAACTTTGAACTTGATCTGTCTGAAGTATTGCTGAAACAATTGAATAAAAATATGGATAGTATAAGGACTTCCAAGAATAACCCTTGTAAATTCAGTTCTCTGTTGATCTGTTTTTTTTTCTACATTCAAAAATTCTTTCCATCTAAAGGAACTGTCATATGGAGAAAAGACATTCCAATTTTGTATCAAATAAATGAGTTCGTAGCAGAGACAGGTGAAAATTTTGATAGTATCATGGACAATTATTTTGAAAATTTCAAGGAGAGAATGAATAACAAGTTCCAAATTCCACCAAATTTAGTTGAAGATTACAAAGATGATGTATGCTTTATGGTTGATTGTGATAAGGTGTACATCCAGGCAGTTAGACCCCGAGTTGCATGGGTAAAACCTCTTCCCTATGAGGTAAATATTGATGAAGCTAGAGACATCATAGAAGCACTGGTAAATAAGCCAATAGACCCAAGGCAACAAATTTTTGGAACCTATGATGAAGCAAAGGCCAGAATTGAGCTTGAAATCAAGCTACCACAGGCCATAAACAAAGGCAAGAGGAAGATAGTAAAATTGAAAACTGCATCTGGCCCTCTTATGCTAAAAGAAGGAAAAGGTGAGGACAAAGGAGATGATGAAGAAGAATGAGGAGAAGAAGAAAAAGGAGAACAAGGAACTGAAGAAAAACCTCCAAAGAAGAAAGTTAAGGTAATAATTACCAAACCTAAGAAAAAGCCTACTGTAGTATTCACAAGAAGAACTAGAAAAGGTAAGCAGGAACCCATACTGGTTAGGCCTGCACCCACATTTGAGGAAAGGCTTAAATAATTGGAAGAAGGAGCAGGCATCACAAATTTCAAGGCATTGAAATTTGAAACTAGAACAAATGCTGAGAAAATGCAGATAGAGGAACTGGTACTCAACAAGATGGGAAAATGAAAATACTCCTCGGACCAGCTTGCCTCCCAAATTTCAAAAGAACTATTGGAGAGATTGCAACTAAGATGGTAATTAGCCACCCAAATGATAAAAGACATCTATGAGCAATCCCTGAAGAATATTCAACCAAGTCTCACTAGAGCAAAAGTAAAGATTGCAATGAAAAACCATGAAGGTAAAATGATGATCAGATTCCACACATGTTTAATTTTGATCAAAGACATTGAGCATGTTGTAAATGATGCTACAAACATGTGGAAAAACATCTATCATTTGCATAAGCCTAGTGAAGACCCAGTGGAAATCAAGGATGATGACAGCAGTGACAGTGATGATATTGATGGCACTCCATCCATCACAGTCTCACTAGGTGAGATACATGCATTAATGGGAGAAGACAAGGAGGAAGAAGCTAAAGAGGAAGATAAGGAGGAAGATGATCCAGTAAAAATTGTAGCAGCAGTGCTTGAATCCCTTCCTCACTCTCCACCAAAAACTATTTCATCCACTAAGGAGATAGCTTCTACAAGTGATATTGTGAGCACAATTGCCACATCAATTATTCAATCTTCACAGGCATCCTCCTAGCTCGAGGTATCTGAGGCAGACGTGCCAAGCACTTCATTTACCGAGCTGACTGTTACTTCTTTAGCTACTGAGCCAGTCTCCTTAGATCCATCATCCTTAGTCAGAAAAATAGTAAGTCCCACAATTTTGTCTTCATCAATTCGAACTTGTTCTACAATTTTGTCAACACTATCTACATCTACATTAAATCCAATTAGATCAGATACTACATTATTGAGTGTATCATCATTTTTGGGAAGTATTCCAATTTTTTATCCAATAAATACTCCTATTGGCACTCAATCCTCAAGTCCTATCCCAGTTTTCACTACTAGTCCTTCCATCTCCACTATTGTGTCTACTCCTAAGGTCAAACCACTCATCATAGAAGTCAAACAAAAGCAACCATTAAGACTTCTGATCACTGGAAAGGAAATTCCTGAAGATACTGACTTAAACACAGAGATAGTTATTCTAAAGATTGACTACGAAAATGCTACCATTGAAGAAATGAGGTATGCTAGTCAACTAATAGAGATGAAGGCTACGTAGAAGCAGTTAAGGTCTGAAAGGGATAAGGAGTACAGAATAATTGAGAATGCTAGGAATATAATTAGAGAAGCTATAGGTGTTGAAGCATATTCTACTCAACACATTTTGATTCAGTTAGAAAAGGTTGTAAATAAATTCAATGAGGACACCTTTGGTCAAGAAAAATTTATTGAAAAGGGTGAAAGAAAATTTGATAATCAGGTCCTTGAGCACATTGCAATAAAATAGGTAGAATTGTCCACAATTTTGGTCAATCTTGAAAATTCTTTTAATAATGTAACTTCGCTTTTTGCCAAACTTTGTGATGTTACCAAGTACACCAAGGAGATCAAAGAAAAATTGAATAAAATTGTTGAGGATATGAAGGTCAGTTCCCAAATGTTGCAACTTGACCCCAATTCAAGTTCATCCCATCATCTCAAAATCAATTTTTTGTCAAAAAAGCAGGCAAAATTGTTGAGAGAGGAAGCTAGGATCAAATGTACATTGATTGACATTCAAAATATGATCCTTCCTATCATGGACACAATACAGAAATACATTGTATACTCCAAAACATTGATCCATGACAACAATTTTTTAGTTGCAGATCATGTGATTGAACTTTCAGCTAAAGATTAGATAGCACTCTCCACCTACAAAATTTTGCAAGAAAATTGGGATAAGACTTTGGCTCTTATTCTCAAGGTACATTCTAAGTTTATCTCTCATTTTGGTGTTTCTGTGTAAATACATATTGTTTACTTTGGCATTATTGTCAAAAAGGGGGAGATAGAGTACCAAAGAAGAGTTAGAGATATATGTAAATAAGGAAGCCATTTGTAAAGATAGAGATATTTTTAAATACTCTCTACATATTATATGGGTGAGATATATGTAAATTAGTATGTCAAATTTTTCACATAAGTTTTGGCTCATAAGTGTTTTTTGTCACTAATGCCAAAGGGGGAGATTATTGGAATCATGATATATTTGTCATTAGTGCAAACACTTATTCAATTCTAAATGCTTATCTAGCTCATCACTTAGTCTACAGTGTATATCGAGCATTTAGTGGTTACCTTACAAGATCAGCAGGTGAACACTTCTCACCAAGCATTCCAGAGGATACCGAGTGAATGAGAAGTTCAGCAGTGTTCACTGAGCAAATCAAGGTAAATGAAGAACTCAATGTTCACCGAGCAAAGCAAGGTAAATAAAGAACTCAATGTTCATCGAGCAAAGCAAGGTAAATGAAGAACTCAGTGTTCACCGAGCAAAGCAAGATAAATGAAGAACTTAGTGTTCACCTAGCAACGCAAGGTAAACGAAGAAGTTAGTTTCTACCGAGTGACACTATATCTACCAAGTCACCAATGGTTATCAAGTTCCAAGCAGTGTTGTGTGGCTAGTATGAACCGAGCCTCTACTTCTACCAAGTGCATGATGATGCCGAGTAATGTAGTGGATGCTGAGTATCAGAAGGTCACCGAATCAGCTTCAGGAGCTTGAGTTTTCCACCATCTGGCCGACTCAGTAATGTTTTGTTTACTTATGTTTTGGCCGACCTTGTAGTTGTAAATAATGGAATGGTATATATGTAATGTATGATATCATTTGTGTATGGTATGCATGGTGTGTGTGACAAATATATAAAGGAAGAGATTGATTTTCACATGTAAAGA
Source organism: Cupressus sempervirens (assembly GCA_028749045.1). Lineage (NCBI taxonomy): Eukaryota > Viridiplantae > Streptophyta > Pinopsida > Cupressales > Cupressaceae > Cupressus > Cupressus sempervirens. Next base: position 935,576,786 of record CM053792.1, read on the forward strand.
GGATATTGAAAATCAGCAGCAGAATAAAAGGAACACAACAAGGCCAACATAGGAGCAGAAAAAGTATATCTATCACATCAGGTGATCAATGCAAAAAGGATCTTATCAGCAAAGAGTTGTAAGCAAATCCACTGCTTCATCTTAACAGGTGAATTAGTTTATACATCCTTTAACAAGGTAGACTTAACAGTCTTTTTGTAAATCCCATAATAGAGTGCATACTTCACTGTATATTTGTAAATCCTCTAACAAGGTGGATCTAGTAGTCCTACTTGCTCCTAATAGGGAAGATCACTAGAAGTGATCATTGTAAGCCTTAACAGGCCAACTTTATACTGCAGTATTGAAGTTTTGTGGGCATCATCCCACCCCAGTTTTACTTTCTATTTGGAAGGTTTCTGGGTCACCAAATCTCTGTGTACATGTGCAATGAATGTTTGTTCTTTTAGTTATGCAATAGATTAGATGAATGAATGGTGAATGATTAAAATGCTAAATTGGTTAAAAGTTTTATAAGTTACTTATTCACCCCTCCCCTCTCAGTAACCTATCTTATCTTGAATATTTCCAACAACTAACATCTATTTTAAATAAGAAATTATGGCAAAAAAGACAAATCTCTTCACTATCATCTCATATTGTGTATAGTCAAAAAATAATATTATATTATCTAAAAAGGAGAAATAATTTGCATGATAGTACATTAGAAGGAAACTGGGTGCTAATGTGTAGAGTTCTTCGATATGATAGGATTGTGGAAACAACTAAGAACTTAGTCATTCAATTTTGGATTGATAATACTCATCCTTCACCAAATAGAAGAGATACCATCAAGTAGAGGATTGGGCCTAAGGAGTATCTTAAACATGCAAAACGTTGGTTGGATGTCACACAACATGAATTGTATCTCTCAAATTGTAATTTAAATCCCAAAACAAAGATATGATAAACAATGTTTGAAAGATTGAAACCCTATTTTGTGAAGATAAATGGACCTTTTGAAACATGTTTTCAATATCATGTTGAATTTGATTTTTTCTATCAAGGGTTTAGAAAGATGATAGAAGAAAGAGGTGGTTCTCAAAATACTTTTCATAAATGGCCGAGCCAATTCATAACATCAATCTTATGTGACAAACCAACTGATCATGCAAAATGTGAAATAGATTGTATAAGAGGAACTTGTGAAACATGTGGTAACCTAAACAAATTTCCTTTGAGAGATGAAGATACTGATATGATGAGGATGGTAAAATGTAAGAGATACAAGTAAATAAAGTCAGAAAAAAGAGTTGGAAAAGAATCAACAAGGTTAGAATATTTAGAGGATGACATAACTACTAGACAATTTATGTCAAATATTCCTAAATTGATTCAACCATATATACATCATGATTTTTTTGCTAAGTTGCAAGCCGAATAGTTTCAAACACTAAGAGAAACTTTCCCACTCAGGACAATTTTATCTATTATTGACTTTGTAGAGAATTACTCATTCATTTCGCAAAAACAACTTCAAGCATAATACTATTATATAGAATAGGTTATTGTTATGGTTCAAGTGTCTTATCAACATGCACAAATTGATTTGGATGGTGTTGAAAGTATAGATCAAGCATGAGTCATAAAAAAAAGAGTATCACTTTTACATTAGTGATGACAAAGAACATGACATGCATTTTGTGGAACATTGTTTTAAGACATTTTTTGAGTATTTGAAAAATAAAGGCATAAAAATGGAAAGAGATTTTGTATGGTTAGATGGATGTGCAAAACAGTTTAAATCAGCTAGACCATGTTATTCATTATGTAGATATCATTGATTCCTTAATATACCACACATTTGGAGTTTTTTTGAGAGTGGACATGGAAAGGGTGAGCATGATGGTGCACGAGCTTGTATCAAACATTCTTTAAGAAAGTATCAAATGGACTATATAGGATATTGCATTAATAATGCTCATGATGTGGTTGAGTGGTCCAAAACCCATTTTAGGTTGCTAGCAAATACAGATAACACATCATCACAAGCGGAGTGAGTCATACCATTCAAAGTGTTTTGGGAGGTATCAGTTATAAATCAATTTTCAAATATTATTTAATTGAATCAATTTTATATTTAATAAGTTATGTCATAAGTAAATTATGGTACATACACATGTTTAAAACTCATTTTTTATATGTATGGACCTTACATTTAAGTGTCAATAGAAGATCAATGCATGCATGCAAGAGGGTAGAGAAGATGTGATCATTGCATTTAGTTATGTGTACAGATAGTAATGTGTGGTCATTGTACACAAGAGAATACTCATGTTTTTGTCCTAATTGCATTGATGAAAACTTTGATGGTTGCATTAATTATGAACATATTTCAGGATTGATTAGATTTGGTATGTATTTCATAATTTTTTGTTTTTGTGTGTGTGTGTGTGTGTGTGTTTGTGTGTGTGCATGACACATGAAATTTATATACATATACTTTGTATATAAAGAATCATGTACTAGACAAAGAGAGAAGCTAACAAAGACTCAAGTAAGTGATGGAATTATGTTTCCCATAGGTTATTATATAGTTGAGTCATGTATGTGTATGTACATCTATGTTTTTTTATGAATTCAAATTTATTGACTTATTTGATTGATCTGTATGTAGGTTTTATTGTTGTACAAGGAACATATTTGAAGCAAAATAAAACACTTAAAATGGAATTCATTTCACTCATTATCAACCTAACAATAAGGTATATCATTATAGTAACCATGTTATTGCCACTAGTTTAACTCTTCATCCAGTCAAAGGACCTAGAATACATTAGTGGAGGCTCGATATTGATGATCACGAAAAAATATAAAATGTTATCCAACAATGAGTTGACCCACTAGATACAAGCTAGAAACAACTTGTCGAACTATTTGATATCTAAAATTTAGTTGACCTATTTGAAATCTGAAATTTGGCTGAAGTAAATTTGAAATCTAAACTTTGGTTCAACAATTTGAAATTTGGCTGAAATTAGGACTTCTGTCTTAACACAATGAAATTAGGATTTGTAACTAATTATATATTACTTTTACTCTTTCATTTAACTTGTGTTCATTTTAAATTGTGATTCATAACTAATTATAGTTCAATTAGGTACTTAGATGCAACTAATTAGGACATGTTCCTTAAGGGGCAAAAATTCGAAAAATTGTCTTAAGGGGATCAAATTAGGACTTGTGTCTTAAGGGGATGAAATTAGGACTTGTAACTAATTATATATTACTTTTACTCTTTCATTTAACTTGTATTCAGTTTAAATTGTGATTTGTAACTAATTATAGCTCAATTAGGTACTTGTATGCAATTAATTATGTAAAGTTAATTACCTAATCATAACCCTAACATAATCAAAATCTAACATAATCCAACATAATCTATCATAATCTAACATAATTTCCAAGCTAACACAACATTATCCTTGATATAATATAACATGTTGAAGAACATAATCCAACATAATCCTTCTAATCTAACATAATTTCCAACATAACTAGAACATTATCCAATGTAATATAACATTATCCAACATAATCTAACATGTGAAAGAGCATGTAGTAGATAACATAATCCAACATAATCTAATGTATTTAATATAGCATAATATCGAACATAACAAAACATTATCCAACATAATCTAACATGTAAAAGAACATAGTCTAACATAATCCAACATAATATAACATAACTATATATGTACATGTCAATCATCAAACATGTAAAATCTAGATGAAAGTCTAGATCAAATAATATCTCTAGATGAAAGCCTAGATCAAATAATCTATAATATTTTAAAAAAATATGGATTGTCATGTACAAGACTATCATCATGATGTCTCGTCATAATGCAGTCTAAAGACTAACTATCACTTGGATGCTCACTAGGATGTGTTGACCCCTATATATATTAAAGAGAAAGTGAAATTAATATATATAATTTCATATTTAATTAATTTTTTGTTAAATTTACTTGAATTGCATGCAATTTAAATATTACATTTAAAACTCACATGTCTCTAATTCAAAAAAAATAAAACTCACCTATCCACTACTGACATCATCAAATGAGTCTTGATGACATACACAATCAGGCATCATAGATGGAGTAAAAATAGGAATGTCCCCCTGCAATACATACATACATGTGGGAAATAAATCATATTAAAACATGTACATGTGCATAAATTATTAGTTGAACAAATGCTTGAAATTGAAATTTTAACATGAATGTAAAAAAACTATAGATTTACCTATGTAGGTGCTGGCATCTGATAATACTCAGATTGCCTAGCATTGATCGTGTCCACCAATTTATCTAGATTTTGGGTCTCATCTACCTCCATTGCTACATCTATGCTACCATGACTGGTTGTTGGCACACGTCCTAATAATAAAATTCCAAGTGAGATGGCATAGAAGTAGAATCATCATGTGTTAGCAAGTCCATCCACCCTGTGGTTGACAAGCTGAAGTCAACATCATCAAGGCCCACATCTAAACTCTAACCATGCCATACACTGGCCAAAGGGTTTTTACTACTATGTATATGTCCATCTATAGCAAAAGAGTGGTTATTAGGTGGATCATGATGTGTACTACCACCATGAGCACTATCTGATTAAGGAGAAGAATGTGTCTGAGGATGTGACCTAATAACACCATGTACACGATGTTAAAAATTTGATATGGGCATGGAAAGATGCTCTGATATAAATCTATATGAATATAATAGATCCTTAGCAAGACTACTCATAGTATCTCATGCCAACACTCCAATGAGACCCTCTAAGCTAGTCAGTGAAGGGATGTCTTTTGCACTGTACAACTCTCCTAAAGATGAAGCACTAGGCAATGATCTAGAATGCTGATGTAACATCAAATAGTGGTCAACCCCATTAGTTGAAATAGATCTAATAGCTATGGAAATGTCTCCAACTCCCTGAATAACCCCCTGCAACTATGTGCTATGCATGGCCTCATTAGTTGATGAACCTATTATAGGAGAAATAGTAGGTGCCCTATCTTCAATAATTGATCTATGTCTCAATGGTGGACGACCCGACTACCTATCAACTAGTCTAGCATGCCCCTATCCTAAATACGATGGTAAATCAATGTAGTTCACCGCCTTGCATTAGCGAACCTCATCATAAATATATCATGCAAAACAGAGTGGAATTTGGTCATTATTTAGATAAAAACCATTAGTAGCAAGGAAGCATGGGTATATAAGTGAAGCCATATGTGGATCTGTATACTTAATGAGAGAATACCCCTTCACATACTTTAGTGGAAGATAACAAGGGAAACATTCCCTCTTCAGTGTCGCTTTGGACACTAAGCCCTATACCTAATGCAGTAAGAGCCCTGAAGAGACCTCTTCTCTCTTACTGTCAAGGACAATCTATATAGTATGTACAAAATATGGAGCATCACCATGAATTTCATCTCTAATATATTTCAGACTCTATAAGATGCTCTAACATACACTACTATACACACTAGAGCATGTGCCACTAGCCAAGGATTCATGAAGTCTATGAATCTCTTGGTTAGTGCAATCATAGAGCATGTCATGCGGGATAAGCTATTGATCTATGGGAATAGTGTGCTACTGGTGGACAAGTTGCTGCTCAAGGGGATAGGAGGTTCCTGCTTCTCGGGGGGGACAGGAGGCTTCTACTTGAGGGGGATGGGAGGCTGCTTGGGGGGGATAAGAGGCTACTGCTCAAGGAGGATATGAGGTTGTTGATCTACCATGTGAAGGTCAATGTATGTAGTATGCCTACATCTATATAATGTGTAAAGCTGAAATTAAAATTAAAATATAACATTTTTAATAAACACGAAATGTATCAAGTATAATGACATTTAAGAAACTAATATATAATCTGTCTAAACATGAAGTTCAAACATAACATATATACATACAATACTACATGTGTGAACATAAATTAAATAATATGCACGTGTTTAAATTTAAAATGTTACTTGATCAGGTTAAATTAATTTGATTAGGGTTGACATTCTTGAGGTTAATGATTTATCATGATTATGAAACTTATATTATGTATGGTTATAAGATTAATTTTAGGGTTATTTGGTAAATTTTCATTAAGTTAGGATTAGGAAAATATTTAGGGTTGTAGGGTTAAAGTCCAAGTGTGTGTTCAGAATAGTGTTCTATATCACGAGTAAGCTATTATGACAGGTTAGAGTTAGGGTTAGTGAACAATAAAATTGTTAGAACGATATATAGTTAGTGTTAAGAACATAGAGTTAATTTTAGTGTTTTTATTAAAGTTAAAATGTTATATGGTTAGGTTAAATTAATTTGATTAGGGTTTCAACATTCTTCAAGTAAATATTTACCTAGCTTAGAGGGTTAAAGGAGTGTGTGTTCAAAAAGTGTTTTATGATGATATATAATCATGATTGAAATGTTACCTAGAAAGTTAATATATAATGTTTAGGGATCTTTAGGATTAAATATTTAGGGTTAGTCTACAAATCTCTAGATTAAAGTTTTTAGTTAGGAAATTCATAAATTAAACTATTTTTAGGGTTAAGGAGTGAGGATTGTTCTATAAAAATTTTAAGTTAGAAAATTAATATTCATTCTTAGGTTTAGTGATAACTTTTGGGTTAAAATGATATAACTTTATGTTTAAACGTTGATGTTTCTAAGGTAACTTATATTTTCTGGAACTTACACGATTATTCTATCAACCTGTCTTCATTCTAGGGTAAATATATAACATGAGCTTGAATTAGAGTTAAGATTAGGATTAAATTTACATGAGAGTTAGCATCGTGTTACATGACATTTTTAGGCTTAGGATTGCACAATTATATTTATTTAAATTAGACTAGTTTAAATCTAGTCAAGGTTTAATTAGACCTTCAAGATTAGGGTGAGGAGGTCAAGGTGAAGTTTATAAATTAGGGTTCATCTATCTCTCTGTGTGTGCGTACATGTGTGTGTGCATGCGTGTGTGTGCATGTGACAGGTAACTATTGTCCAACTAATGTTGAAGGGTTAATTCATTAAAATTATATTATTGGATGTAACTTGGTGAAGATTTAAACACACACACATACACACAAACACATGTACATGTATATGAACTTAAATTTTAATTACATTGTTTCAATGTGTGTACATTAGCAATTTAAATACATATGTGTACATATCCACATTATGTTCATGTATGTACAACATGATGTTACATGTACACACACACACACACACACACACACACACACACACAGGTGCATGCATGTATATATATCATTTACATATATGCATATATATTGAATGTATATATGCTATATATGTACATGATATTTATATATATATATGCATATGCATATATACATGAGATATATGCATATATGTCATGTATATATAAATATATATATCATGTATGCATATATATATATATATGTGTGTGTGTGTGTGTGTGTGTGTGTGTGTCTATGCATATATGTCACATGTATATATGCATATGCATATATATATCATGCATGCATATATATATATATATATATATATATATATGTATATGTATATGTATATGTATGCATATACATGATATATATGTACATATATACAAAATATATATATAAGTTGAAGCAAACAACATATAAAATCTACTAAGACCATAAAAAATAAACAAAAAATATATAAAACCAAAACCATACCTTTTTCAAAGGTCGAATTTCAAATGCCCTTCTTCTTAACTCACTTCTGATCGGAGCTTGCTACAGTGGATGAAAATGACAGACTGGAGTCTCGACTGGGCTTTTCGATTTTAATAGTTTTGATCGAACTATACTAAGTATTTTTTATTGAAACTACTTAGTGTAGTTTTAATTGAAACTATACCTCCTAACCATGGGTTTATTAAACTCACGGTTGAGTTATTAGTTTCAATAGAAACTATGTTATAAGTTTTGATCAAAACTTATAACATAGTTTCTATCGAAACTAAAAAGAGCTAATAGTTTCTATCAAAACTATGTCTTTTTTTGTTCTAATAGAAACTAAAATTTTCTATCGAAACTTGTTTCTAAAGTTTCTATCAAAACTTTGAAATAAAAATTTTTTGGTCACACTATTTTGATGAATTTTCTTCCTCTGAAAAAGTGTAACCCACTATTATGGGTTCTCCCTCATCCTAATAAGTCGAACAGTTAAATCATCACAAGGTAGACTTAATAGTATTTTGTAAATCTCTTTACCGAGTGCATACTTCATTTTATATTTGTAAATCTTTTTCCAAGGTGGACCTAGCAGTCCTTATTGCTCCTAACAGGGTAGATCATCAGAAGTGATCATTGTAAGCCTTAATAGGCTAACTTTATACTATAGTACTAAAGCCTATGGGTGCCATCCCCACCCTAGTTTTACTTTCTATTTGGAAGGTTTCTAGGTTACCATATTATGTTTCAAAGTGTTATGAATATTTTAATAATTTCAATTTTTAATGCATGCAATTAGATCAAAATACATATGAAGGATTAATTGGTATTGGTTCCCTATTCACCCCTCCCCTTTTAGTAACTCAGCCTATCATATATTTCCAACAATCGGTATTAGAGCTTTGGAGTTCTCAAAGAAGAAGTTTAACAACTTGAGAAAAGATCAGAGGTAATGGAGGTATTCAGACTTGATAAGGTTATTGACAATGAAAAGCTATATTTGGAATTGGCTATTGTGCAACATAAGAAAGAAAAGGAGCAACTCTCTCAATCCCTAAAAAGAAGTAAAGATCTTGTAGTACAGATGAATGACAAACGTTACACTAAAGAAAGAATTGAAGATATCCATTTAGAATGTATTTCGGATGAAGCTAATGAAGCAATCAAAGAACTATTACAAAAGAATGGTAAACTTCAACAAGTTAGAAAGCTCAAAATAGAAAAATAAATTTAGTCAATAAGATTATGTGAAGTCATGGAAGAGAAATACAAGATAAAAGAAGAGATAGAAGGAAAGAACAATCAAATTCAGCATCTATCCCTTCAACAGGCAGACTTCATTGATCAACGTTCCAATACAAATGAAGAAACAATGAATCTAAGATTAGAGAATGAAATATTGAAAAATGATCTAAAGACTAAAAAGAAAACCAATGAGAGGATGATGAAATCTCAAGCATACATGAATCAATTAAATGAGAAAAATAAATACAGAAAGAAAGGAAAAGTAAGTATTCGATATATAGAAGAAGGTGAATCATCCAAGCAAGGAGTTGAAAATAATCAAAGATCCACTTGCAATCACTATGGTAAACTAGGTCATACATCAAACAAATGTTAGATTAATGGTAAAGCTAAATTCAATGAAAAATATTACAATTGCAATAAGCATGGTCATAGAGTTAATGAATGCAAACATAAACCTAAATTTGAGGGCAAATGTCACAAATGCAAGAAGCATGGGCACAAATCCTCTGAATGCAAAACCAAGATATTGAACCTAGTAGAATAGATTGTAAAAGCTATATTTGGTTGGGACTACTACACATGGTGTAGATGTCACTACTGTAGACACCTAAAAACCTTTAGAAAATAAAGTATTTTTATTTTCTGAAAAATTCTTGATGACATCATCATTTATTAATTAATTAATTATTTAATTAATTAATTAATTTTTATGCCATTAAATCCTTTTATCTTAATTAAAAATATTTAATTAAGGAATCCCTCCCAAAAATGTTTAAATCTTATTTAAACATTATTTCCTTATTTATTAATTATTTAATTAATAAATTGACCAAAAATCCTAAAATAAATAAAAATTTTATTTTTTGCCCAAAACTTGGCCAATTTCCTTATGACCAATAACCTCTTCCAAAATCTTCTAATCCTTCTTTAATTTTGATTAAAGGCTAATCCCATCATTTCCTACCCCTAATCCCAACTCAAAATATTTAATTAAGATTAAATATTAATCCTCATGTTTATTAAAAAAGTTTTAATAAATATCTCCTCAACCCAAACCCTTGAAATAAATAAAACTTTATTTATTTCCTAAAAATCTAATTTATCCTCATCCTAAGAAGTTCTAGACTCTTCTAGAAAGTCTTCATCCTCATCCTAGAAAATTCTAGACTATTCTAGAAAGTCTTTATCCTCCTCCAAAATCTAGACTCTTCTAGAAGATGTCTTTAAACCTAATCCTAATCCCCTCCTAACCTTGTCACATTCCCTAAACATGGGTTAAGACTTACTAACCCAAGCCAAAGCTAACAAATATCTCCTCCTTCACCCACCCTCATTAAATGCCATCCACTTGCCTATCCCTAAGCTAATCCTAAACCATCCTAATCCATCCTCTAATCATTTTCACAAGCCTAAGCAAGCTTAAAACCTTCCTAATCAAGTCCAAGTCGAATTTGCTCTCATCACCCTCAAAATATCTCAACCATAAAACTTTATGAAGTCCACTAGGTCATAAATGACTCTTACAAGCCCTTTTATTGCTCTTACAAGTCATTATGAGGATCTTTATGAAGATTTTATCTCTTGAGCCTCCTTTGTTGACTCATCCTTGCCCTTTCCTCCATCCTCTCACCATGTGACATGTGTCACTCCTTGATTGGTTGTAAGGAAGCACAATCCATGTGCTCTCCTCTCATGCAATCTAAGCCCTCCATGAGCTTTTTCCCATCCTTGCATCCTAGCCCTTGATCCCTCAAGCCCTTTTCCTATTTAAGGAATCCTCTCCCAAGCCATTTTAACACAATCCATGAAGTAAAGTTATAATGCTATTTTGAGAGCCAAATCCATACTAAAGCCATCTATCCACACCAAAAATCCACAATCATCCATTGAAGCCCTTTTTGAAGCATAAAGCTTGAGCATACATCCTATCCATTTAGATAAAGCTACTCAACAAGAGAGCTTCTTATTGAGAGAGTCCATTAATGACTCATATTCTCAATTAAGAGCTCATCTTAGTCTATCTTGAAGTTTATGAATTTTGTTTAGTTTGTAGAAGCTTTATTTAAATTTGGTTTCTATTAGCATACTAACATTGCTCATATACATTTTGGCACGCCCGGTGGGACCCCGCATGGGTCATCTTCATTAGCTTTTTTAGTCAAGTTTTGTATGTCATTTGCTGATTTTGGCTAATTTTGCTTGTTTTTGTGATTGGTAGGATTGTATAAATTGGTTTTGTAGGTCCACATGAGCATGAAGAATACAAAGGAACTCATAGTCTATCTCATACTATTTGCAGATTTTTCAAGCTTATAGGTGGACAAAGCACTTGGAATTCTTCTTCCTCTTCTTGTCTATATTCTTCTTATTCCATCTACTTCTTCTTCTTCTTCTTGTGGGAGATCTTGGCCATTTTTTTTTTTTTTTTTAAGGAAGCAAAATCATACACACTTCTTTTTAGTGCTTAAAATGAACCCCCAAATCATACTTAAATCCATTAAAAAATTAAAAATTTGCAAAAAAGAAGAAATCTTTTACCAAGTGAAAGTAAACCAATCTAATCATTTGCATCCTTGCAACATCAAGGTTTTAGATGCATTCATGCAAAGTTAGGAACACTTCATTTTTGGGAATTTATAAAGAACTTCAAGTTTCCATTTCAAAAGGTTCAAAATCAACACTAAGTGCACACTAAAGTTCTTTTAAAAAATCTCATGAAAATTAAGAGTCCTAAATGGTTGCCAAAAATTGTCCTAAAAGCTTTGTTCCAAACAAATGTCTTATTGCAAAATCTTGAATGTTTCTCATGCATCAAAACAATCTAGGAATATCATTTTTGGGCTTAAAATATGCAAACTAGAACACAAAATCTTGAATGAAAACCAAAGTCCAAAGAGTCATTTTCACTTTTGAGTCCAAAACAATCTTGAATGATCTAAGGTTAAAACAAAGCACTTCAAACTTATTAAAACAACACACAAAATCTCAATCTTGAATGCTCAAAAGAAAACACTTGAATGTTTAACTACTTGTCTTTGAATGCATGTTGCTAAAATCAAACTCCACTCACTTGGATTTTTAGTGGTGTTTTTAAAAAATTCCATGAATGCGCATTAATCTCACTCACACTTGATTTGGGCATAAAAATTGAACAACTATTGACGTGGAGGGCCTCCGGGCGCGCGCTTGGCAATCGAGTTTCACACATCTTTGTTTTGGGCTTAAAATAAACTCACACTCAATCTTGAATGCCTAAAAATCAATGAACATCGCATGGTTTTGACACATTTTCAATGGCGCTCGCATTTCTTATGTTGACGATCTCTCGACTTTCACTATGCTAATGATGCTGTCAAATTGGAATGAACATTGTATGCCATAATCACAAGTGTCTTCAATCATAGCTTACAAAATTTAAATCATCAATTGGAAAAGAAATCTGCTTTTTAGCCCAAGGTCATCTGAATCTTCTCTCCCCTTGTCACCTTTGCAGGCCATCTTGGGTGCATAAGACTAGGATCCAAAACCTTGTTTTTAGTTTTAGGAGGCCTGCTTAGGGATTTCATCACCCCTTGGGACGACCTCAACTCCAGCGTTCCGACGGAGTATAAAAATTGGGAGGTGAATCCAAAGACACCTCTCTTGGAATCAAGATTTTTTCACTCGGGCTAAGCCTCAAGGAACTTTATACCCTTGAGAAGTGAAAGAGGAGAAGTGGGTTATCGCTCCTCTCGGCTGTGTGACATTTTTTTGATTTCATCTACGGATTTGGGCCTCACGTACCTTGCGTATATTGAGGACTCCCTAGCTATAACAAATTTCATCCTTGTAGAAAGCTTCCTAGGATGTTGGTGTGTTTGACGTGCTTGCTCAAAACTTTTGTCTTCTTGTTTGTTCATAGCTTTTGAATGAATGTTTGCCAATTTTGGTCAAAATCCCAGAAAAGTAGAAATCTCCCAGCTCAAGGCATACTTAGCGTAGTCACTACCTTATCAGAAAATCATCCAAGCTCCCCCGTTGCAACCAAATCTCTCTAGTGCTTTGCCTTAGAACAATCCCAAATCCAAAGTCCATCCAAAGCATCCCCCCAGCTAGCTAGCAACCCAATCCAAAATCGCCCAAGCCTTTAAAGAGTTGTTGTCACTTTGCCAAAATTTGCTATCCAATCAATCTATCCTACCAATCAACCAATCTCACCAAGGTTATCCCTCTGACAGAGCATTGTCTAGGGTAATCTAGCTTTGTCACTTGTTATCCCTCATCACCTTGAGCTAAAGGTTGGGATCCACAAGTGGTCACTCTCGTGTCATGCCCATAGGATCATTAGTCTATCCTCAAGTTGACACAGCCACCACCAAATCCAGCGCATAGGAAAGCAAAACTCTCACCTTTTGACAACATGCCCTTGAAGTCTTCCATCCACTAGAAAGCCAAAAATCTCCAGCCAATCCTCCTTAGGTCTGTCATGCAGCTTTGACTCTCCCTAGGAAATCTTTCATCAGCCAATCCAAAAGTTGTGCTTAATCCAAATCCAACCATGAGCTTCCGTGTTCATCCATATGCAAGACCCCATCCCCATCAAACTCACCATCAAAGCATGAAGTACCAATCCTATCATGATGTGTTTGGTCGCATTGTCCTTGCTCCCGCCACCTCTTATTCCAATGATGATGAAAATCTTGTTGACTATGACGGGTATATTGAAAGCCTTAGAAACATTCCCCCAAGCATCCCCCAAAATCCAAGAGTTATTCCAAACTATCTAGTCATGCCATCTGATATTCCAGCTTCCCCTCCATCACCCCATCAACCAAGCTTCCAATCTTCCACCCCCATCACACTAGCTATTTCGGTCAATCCACCTCCACCTTCAACACATGAGTCTCCAAGGAATCTCCTAGAGGAAATACAAGAAAAGTTGCCTCCAACAATCGATAAGCCATGTCATCTAATCCAACCATGTGAAGTAGTCAGTGATGAAGCTTCCCCATCTATAATATCACCTCCATCTCCCATAGCTATCATCCCCATACCATCCATCAAATTGCTTAAAACCCTTCCACTTCCCGCAAGCATCAAAATCCCACCACCTATCAAATCCCTCCAAATCCTATCCACATCGCCTCCAAGCATTTCCCAAATCTCTCGTAATGACCCTTATGCATCCATCTTCTACTCACCCATCTCCACTACTGAATCTCCCATCTATCCATCCGCTGCCTTTGAAGAATCCATCCCTTCTCCTCCTATCGCACCATCCACTCCAAACCAATCCTATCAAGATCTTGCCCAAAAGCATGTTGACATCCCCCAAAGCATAAATGAAGATATCATCATACCATGTCTTCCATCCATAGTGCAGTCACCATCTCCTCCATCTCCAAAACCTCGAGCCATATCTCCTCCACTACAAGATATCTTGTCATCCCACCAGCTACATCAAGATCCTATCCTTCCATCTCCCTCGCTCCATGCTTCCATCTTACTGCCTATCCAAGCTATTCCACCATCTATAATCTACCCTCTTGGTTCACTTACATTCATCCACGGTGGCCCTCTCTCAGCAGAAGAATTAAGAACAGTATCTCCCCATTGCAATACACCTAATAAATCACTTCTACCATTTTCTGCAAGCAAAAAGTTTCCTCATCTTGTTCAAATGCTCAATCGATGGCATTATCAAGGTCAAGGTTTAGGACCACAAGAGCAAGGAATCAGAGAGCCTATTATTGCACAAAAAAATCTAGGATTTCATGGTCTTGGATATGTATCCAAAGGCTCACCATCTAAAGGTGTTGGTACACCACACCCCGAAACCAAGCCTATCTCCAAGCCCACCATGCTAGCCTCCCATCACTTCTTCAAGAAATCTTATGTCATCCCCCCTCCACCATCTTTGCAACCCAAAACAACCTACCATATCCCCCCTTCATCCGCTAAATCCATTTTGGGCCCCTATGTCCCAAAATCTACCATCCTCCATCCTCCTATCAGCCATCATAAAAATCCTATTCCATCCATTTCTATGCACGATCAACAAAGGCACATATCAGGGCACATCATCCATCACCATCCCCCTACATGCTCTTTCATATCCTCTCCATCTCACAAAGCTTCTCCTAACCATCTTCCCAAAGCTTACCACAGCAATGTGAATGCCAACTTCAAAATGCATAAAGTTAAAAATCCACATCCTAGGCAATCATATGTCTATTCTAAAAGACATACTCCAAAAAGGAAAAATCCAATCAAAGAATGCAAAACAATGCAAAAGCCTATGAAAAGAAAATCCAAAACCATGTGGATCCCCAAGAAAAAAGTTGAAACCCAATGCATAATGGCATCCACCATTGCTAATCCCCCATCTAGTGACTCATGTCCCCCATCTTCTAACTCCATCTTGGGTGCCTATATCCCCAAGCACGCTTCCACAAATCCTCCATCACGCCCGCATCTACCATCTATCCCCCATATGCTCTTTTCACACCCATCCCAACATGTGCCAATGTTTCTCTTGCAAGCATCCCCATCTCATGCTCCTTTCCAGCATTTTCATCCCTCCATCTCCTACCATCAATCCCATCTAATCCGATCTATTGCATAAATCACACATCCGGTGTACCAACAGCTAGCAACAAAATTGAGCATTCCAACAGCCAGTGAAAAATCCCAAAAAAAAGCCAAAATAGCTGAAGAAAGCCAAAATCATTCCAGCTAAGTCCAAAGTCAAAAAGTCAAAAAAGAAAAGAAAAATAAAGCGTCCATTGGTGAAAACTTGGCAATTCAAGCGCCTTGGACAAGTACCATGATGAAAACTTGGCAAACAAGCGTCATGCGTAATCCCACCATCCCCAGCTTAGCCTATCACCCTCATGCTTTTGGTCATCTCTTGACATCCAACTCCATCTTCCAATCTATCCACCTATCCTCCAGCTTCCATCTCACACCATCCACTAATCTTATGTAGCTTCAGCCAATCGTCTCAGCTATCATCCATCTCCCTAGCCCCTTCATCTTTTTCCATCCTAGCTTCAATCCTATCACATCCATCATAAGACCTCCTTCCGCATGTTATCTTCTGATTGGGGGCACTATATTCCTTGGAGATCTTGTCTTGTCCATCCTCCCTTGTCATTGGTATCTAGCTCTAGGCTATCCTCATGCAAACCCAATGTCATCTCTTTATATCCATCATAATCCTAGCTATCTACCATCCTATCCATCCATCTCATCCTGCTCCTCTAGCTATCCTTGGTCACAAAATATCTCATCATCATTGGATGCATCCTGCCAAATCCATATCTTTTGCTATCACCCCACCCTTAGCTTTTGCATCTTGCACAACATCGAACCATCTCACTACCCTATCATCCTGAGCTTTTGCCTGCTTGTAACTATCTTGGTCCGTTAGCTTGTACCATATCTTGATTAGCTCACTTGTAAATATCTTGGTCTGTCAGCTTGTACATCCTCTTTAGCTTAGTACCATTGTATCTATCCAGCGTTCGTGTCAGTTCGTCCTTGATCAGCATCTTGCACCCATCACACATCTTGGTTAGCTATTCCAACGTATCCTTTAGCTAGATTTCCTGTCACCAAAGTGTTATCTTTCTTAGTTCAGCTTGCCAGACGCATCACTCATCCAAATCCACCAGCTTCGGTGCTCTCCGATAGGTCCTTGCAGGATATAGCTTTCCTCATGTCTGATCTTGGTCTGTTAGTACCTTTTCCTACCCATCTCGTTGGCAAACGACTCTCTTTTGGATTTTCACTTTCTTTTGATTTGGGATCTTCCCTTTTGGGTCTTGAAGTATCTTTTCCAAGCAATCTCCTTGTTCCCTCCTCAAGGTTGCCACGATCTTCCATATCATGGTATGCTGCAAATGGGGCAATTAGAGCGTAAGGTCTTGATCAGGTCTTTCGTTTGTTTTTCTTTTCTGCTTGTGGGTTCTCCAGTGTCGTTTCCACGCTGCTTCCTCTAGGATTCATGTGTGATTCTGGGGCAATCCTTATGTGTTTGTTTTGAGTTAGTTTGTCAGTCCTTTGGACGGTTGGTGAAAAGGACTTGATGTTCTTGGTAACCTTGGCAATTAACCAATAGTCCTATAGCAAATCTAGTGCTCAACTACATGGTGGTACTTCTCTTTGAAGTATCCCCCCGCTCAAAAAGCTTCAATGGTTTTCCTTCATCTCCATTATCCCCCATCCATATCCAGCATCCATCTCTCCTACCCCAGCTGATGCATCAGTATCTCTTTGAATCACTCATCACTCTTAGCTTTAGGGATCCACAATCCTAGTCTTAGGGATCCACCAATCCAAATCAACCCACCAAGCCTCATCTTTCGAGATCCACAATCCTAGTCCTAGGGATCTCCGAAACCCATCTTCTGCCAATCTAACTCTTTGAAATCCTGTTGCATCAGCTTTGTAATCCCCTCATCCATCTCCCTATCCTGGATTCCTTTTTATAGCACTCTGCTCCTTCATCCTCCACCTTCCCTAAAGTCTTAAGCTTGCTTCCTCTTGTGCATCTGATTTTCCTTTATCATTCTCCCATAGTGAGAGTTTGAGCTAATTCAGCCCCTTCTCTTTTCCAATCTGAGTCTCCTTGCTCATCCCAGATTCTTGTACTTTTCAAGAAGCCATCGAGCCTCGCTTTCTCTCCCCGCTACCTTCTTGAGGGGGCATCTCACAGTCCATTCTCTCCTCTTCTGCTCTAGCCTTGGGCATCTTATTTTCTTATCTTTGATGCCATGCCACTTGCGGCATCACATCAAAGAGGGGCAAAATGTAGACACCTAAAAACCTTTAGAAAATAAAGTATTTTTATTTTCTGAAAATTTTCTGATGACATCATCATTTATTAATTAATTAATTATTTAATTAATTAATTAATTTTTATGCCATTAAATCCTTTTATCTTAATTAAAAATATTTAATTAAGGAATCCCTCCCAAAAATGTTTAAATCTTATTTAAACATTATTTCCTTATTTATTAATTATTTAATTAATAAATTGACCAAAAATCCTAAAATAAATAAAAAATTTATTTTTTGCCCAAAACTTGGCCAATTTCCTTATGACCAATAACCTCTTCCAAAATCTTCTAATCCTTCTTTAGTTTTGATTAAAGGCTAATCCCATCATTTCCTACCCCTAATCCCAACTCAAAATATTTAATTAAGATTAAATATTAATCCTCATGTTTATTAAAAAAGTTTTAATAAATATCTCCTCAACCCAAACCCTTGAAATAAATAAAACTTTATTTATTTCCTAAAAATCTAATCTATCCTCATCCTAAGAAGTTCTAGACTCTTCTAGAAAGTCTTCATCCTCATCCTAGGAAATTCTAGACTATTCTAGAAAGTCTTTATCCTCCTCCAAAATCTAGACTCTTCTAGAAGATGTCTTTAAACCTAATCCTAATCCCCTCCTAACCTTGTCACATTCCCTAAACATGGGTTAAGACTTACTAACCCAAGCCAAAGCTAACAAATATCTCCTCCTTCACCCACCCTCATTAAATGCCATCCACTTGCCTATCCCTAAGCTAATCCTAAACCATCCTAATCCATCCTCTAATCATTTTCACAAGCCTAAGCAAGCTTAAAACCTTCCTAATCAAGTCCAAGTCGAATTTGCTCTCATCACCCTCAAAATATCTCAACCATAAAACTTTATGAAGTCCACTAGGTCATAAATGACTCTTATAAGCCCTTTTATTGCTCTTACAAGTCATTATGAGGGTCTTTATGAAGATTTTATCTCTTGAGCCTCCTTTGTTGACTCATCCTTGCCCTTTCCTCCATCCTCTCACCATGTGACATGTGTCACTCCTTGATTGGTTGTAAGGAAGCACAATCCATGTGCTCTCCTCTCATGCAATCTAAGCCCTCCATGAGCTTTTTCCCATCCTTGCATCCTAGCCCTTGATCCCTCAAGCCCTTTGCCTATTTAAGGAATCCTCTCCCAAGCCATTTTAACAAAATCCATGAAGTAAAGTTATAATTCTATTTTGAGAGCCAAATCCATACTAAAGCCATCTATCCACACCAAAAATCCACAATCATCCATTGAAGCCCTTTTTGAAGCATAAAGCTTGAGCATACATCCTATCTATTTAGACAAAGCTACTCAACAAGAGAGCTTCTTATTGAGAGAGCCCATTAATGGCTCATATTCTCAATTAAGAGCTCATCTTAGTCTATCTTGAAGTTTATGAATTTTGTTTAGTTTGTAGAAGCTTTATTTATATTTGGTTTCTATTAGCATACTAACATTGCTCATATACAACTACTATGGATAATTTTGACACATTGGAGTAAATTATGTGAAACATCACATGAAGACAAGGGACAACACTAAAAGATGTTTTATTTTTATAGAACTTGGACACCTTGCCAAGAACTATATGAACACTAGAAGAAATGAAGATGAAAAGAAAGCCAAGGCTAACAACATCAGAAAGCAGATGAGACAATAGTGGATTCTAAAATCTTCTAAGAATGCAAGTCTGAGAAATGAAGCACATGTCACTCAAGAATTGGATGACTCAAGAATTTCTACTTGATCTCCCATAGGGATAACTAGAACTAAGATTCTAAAGTAGACATCTCACATCAATTCTAGATAGCTAGAAGGAAAGATCCATATCAACATTCAAGATGCAAAGGGGTCACCAAGTCTCTAAAGAAATTCTAGACCTTACTGAGCCAGGTCGAGTTGCAAGACGCTGCTAAGCAAGGTCGAGAGTAACTAAGCCATTGTGTGGACACCAATTCATGGATAACTCTACTAAGAAATTAGATCAAACTGAGTGGAAGACAGTCTATCACTGAGAAGTCGAACATACCAAGCATTTATGAAAATTGGAAATGGAAATTTGTTAAAAAGGATGAAATTAAATTCATTTGTCACCATGAATTTTTAAAGAGCTATATGTGAATAGCGATTTATGTGCATCCAAGTGATCTATGCAAGTTATTGTTGAATTTTTCCATGTTTTAATAAACCCTACCTAACATGGCATCCTCTAGCAACAAAACCAAGAAGGGGTCTAAGATGTTGGTTCAAGGGGTTGATTGGAAAGCACATACTTGAAGTTAGGTTTGATAATTGTGGAAACACTCGATCCAACCAAAGCTTAGTCATAGATTCCACCAAAGGTAATGCTAGTTAATGATATTTTCTCATGTTTTCATTGTTCGATTCAAGACATTAGAACCTTAGAAATGGATGAAACTCTAGAAAAGTTGTGTGTGAATGGTGAGTTGAAACTCAAGCATGAACACTTTGAAACCAAGAGTTCAACCCACATTCCACATATGCCCTAAGACTTTCAAAAAAAAAAAAAAGGTTAATCCTTAGCTATGTACACAATAGGAAGCTATGGTTGGAGGAGCCTATTCTCACAACAAAGAAAATTATTCATTGAATCACAGGGCTCCCAATGTTGACTAAGGAAAAGACTACTAAAACTCTAAGTTGCATAGAACTAGAAAGTAAAACTCTTTCCAAGTGGGATGGAAGAGGTATGAAGATCAGCTGTGTAGTTGAAGTTTGGAATTCATGTGATAGCACATAAAATATATAGCTCCAATCACCTCAATAGCATATCATGTGAGGTAGTTGATCTAGATCTCAAGAAGAACAACATGTCCTTCAACCTTGCCAAGCTAATGTTGAACCAATTCAACATGAACATAGAGAGCATCAAAACTTTGAAGAATAACCTATGTAAGTCTGGTTCAGTTTTAACCTGTTTATTCTTCTTTGTGAAAAAAATTTTCTTCTTCAAAAGGTATAGTTTTATGGAGAAAAGATGTTCATGTACCATACGAGATCAATGAGTATATAGTGGAGATGGGTGAGAAGAATTCCAATATAATGGATAATTTTTTTGATTCATTCAAAGAAAAGATGAATAACAGATTCAGAGTTTCCAAGAAACATGTAGAAGATTACAAGGATGATTTTTGTTTTATGGTAGACTATGACAAGGTATACATACAAGAAGTCAAACCTAGAGTGGTGTGGGTTAAGCTTCTAAGCTATGAGGTTAACATTGATGACACCAAGGATAGCATTGAGGCACTATTGAATGAACCTCTACATCCCAAGGCTACATATTTTGGTCCATATGATAAAGCCAAAAACCAGAATTGAACTACAAATCAAACTTCCTTAGGCTGCTAGCAAAGGAAAGAAGAGGATAGCAAAATTGAGACAAACTAGTTCTACTCTCTTATTGACAGAAGGTAAAGGAGATGATGTGGTACAAAATGATGCAAAATATTGGGTAGATGAAACTAAATCAAAAGAAGAAGAGCCAATCAAGAAGAAAGGTAAGGTTATCATAACTAGACCTACCAAGTCATCTACTACATCATTCACTAGAAGAACATCTTTAAAAAATTGAAATTGGGTGAAGTAGAGGATGTTGTTTTCAAATGGCCTCCACCTACATTTCAAGAGAATTTGAAAGAGATTGATTCTGGAGTTGGCATGACAAATTTTAAATCACTAAGATATGAGACTAGAAATGTAGAAGAGAAGAAGAAAGTTGAAGACATTATTATGTCTAAGCTAGGTAAATCAAAATATTCACCTAATTAACTTGCACAGTAAATTCCCAATAAACTAATGGAAAGAAAAAAATATGAGATGGGAACATGCCAAAAAAATTGCAAAAGATATATATTAATAGACTTTGAGGCAACTCATGCCAAGTCTTAATGACAAAGAAGTAAAAGGGTCCATGAAGAAGAATGAAGAAAAAATCACTTTGAAATTTAACACTTGCTTGATATTGATTAATGATATTGAACATGTGGTGAAGATTGCCACTACTACATAGAAGAATATCTACAATCATCATCAGAAGAGTGATTTTGTTGTTCATGTCAGCAATAAAGATGATGATGAAGATGACAAGGAAGAAAAAGGAAATGATGATGAAGAAGAAACAAATGATGATAATAAAGATGATGAGGAGCAAGAATAGGAAGGTATCAAGGAGAATCTCCCTAAGATTTAGAGCATTGAGGACACCAACCTTTAAAGCCATCAACCTTAGGGAAAGCTTTTTCCAATTTGGTTGTGGAAAACACTACAAATCCAAGCATTCATCCAATCTTTGCACCTGTTCGACTAAGTACTTCATTGACTGAAGTGATCAACACTTCATCTACCAAGCAGTCAATGCTTCCTCCATCAAATTTGGCTAATCAACAACTAGGTACTTCTACAATTGTGCAATATCTACTTTTGTTTCTAGTTCTTCTATTTGCACTATGGTTACTATTCCCATTGTACAAGTAGTTAGTACAAAGACAATTGTGAGCAAGCCTCAACTAAGTACTAAGGTTTCTAGCAAAGGAAAAGATAAAGAAGAGGGCATTGATCTTGATGGGGATATAATTATCCTAAATTGGGATATCTCTACTCTAAATCCTAATCAAATGCATATATCAGGTGAGCTATTGCAAAAGAAAGCTAAGATATAGAGACTTAGAGAGGAGGAAACAGAGAAAACCAAGTGCTAGAAGATGTAAAGAACATACTTGCAGATGCACTCAGCACCAAGGTTGATACTTCTCAACCTATTTTGGCTCAATTAGTGGAATTTGTTCAAATATTTAATGCAAATCTGAATGGGAAAGAAAAATTGTTACCAAGAGTACAGAAGAAATTTGACAACAAAGTGTCGGAGCTAGTTTCACAAAAGATTACAATATATCAAGTAGATTTGTCTACTATTCTCAATTCATTGGAAACCTATGCCAACAATGTCACTTCTCTATTAAGTAAACTATGTGACACATCTATCTCTACTCAAGAAATCAAAGATAAACTCTCCAAGATAAATGAAAACTTGAAGGAAAGTGCACACCACTTTTCACTTGGCCCAAGCTATAGTTCTTCTCATTAAACAAAGATCAGATTTATGACTAATATGCAAGCAGAATTACTAAGGGAAGAAGCTAGGATAAGGGTCACACTTGTAGACATACAAGGCATCATTCTTTCAAACATGGATGTATTGCAGAAAAACATTACACATGTCAAAACTCTTATCCATGACAACAGCTTCTCCATAGCTAATCACATGATGGAGTTATCAGCAAAAGTTCAAATTGCATTACATGCAAGGTGTTACAAGAAAATTGGGACAAGAAAATGTCACTAATTTTAAAGGTACATTTTGACTTCTTGTCAAATTTTGGTATTACCATGTAGCATACACCTTTGGTACTTATGTCAAAAAGGGGGAGAATATGTAAAAGGGGAGAATATGTGATGATGCAATAAAAGGGGAGAAGATAAGAAGAGAAGATGTAATATAAAGACATGAGACATATGTATATAACATATAAAGTATGTTGAATATATATGTATGAGGGAGCATAATAATATTATACATATACATATACAAATATTCAAATAAACATCTCTTACAAAAGCAATTTTGGAAAATCTCAAAAAAGAGTATGTTACCAAGTTAAAGACACAAGATGAAGACTAAAAATTGTTTTGAAATTTTTGAGAATTGAGTTTTGATTGATAAATGTTTTTGTAACTAATGTCAAAAGGGGGGGATTTTTGACATTACAATCAAGTTTGTTAATTAGTGACACACACACACACTTAATCAGGTGGTTAGCAACTACAGATCTTATCTTGTAGTTTACAATGTTAACCAAGTAATTGAAGCTCTATTGAGTTCTATAATTTCTACTAAGTTCCATGAAAAATATTTAGTTTGCACCAAGAAGTATCTACCAAGTTGGTGATTATCAGTGTAAACCGAGCTTCATAGTGTTTATCAAGTTTCTCAGTGCAAACTGATTTCTCTAATGTTTACTGAGTTCACAACTTCATTGATGTAAATCTAGTGTTGACTGAGCTATATAGTGTCAACCAAATGATTAAGTTTATACTGAGCTTATAGTGATAGTGTTGACTGACCTATGCAGTGTCAACCAAGTGATTTAGTTTATATGTCAAGTTTTGTAGTGTTCATTGAGTCACTAGTGCAGACCAAGTTCAGACTACTTGGAAGTGATTAGTATGAGTTGAGCTTCTACATCTATAGAGTGCATAATGATGCCAAGCTTTGAAAATGGGTGTTGAGTATCAGAACCTCACTGAGTTTTTTTTTAGAACCCGAGTACCAGCAGTTGAGATGAATTTGCATATTTTGGTGAAACTTG
Organism: Cupressus sempervirens; assembly: GCA_028749045.1. Taxonomy (NCBI): domain Eukaryota; kingdom Viridiplantae; phylum Streptophyta; class Pinopsida; order Cupressales; family Cupressaceae; genus Cupressus; species Cupressus sempervirens. The sequence continues at coordinate 935,601,000 of CM053792.1, forward strand.
TATTGCAGCTAACTTTGACGAATTTAAATTTGGATTGGTATAAATGTAATATATTGTATCACATCTAAAAAAGAATAAATAGATATAAGAAGTATGAATATATGAGAAATGGAAGTGAAAAGGGAAAAGGCTACAAGTAGTATAAGGAGTAGCAAAGTATTATCTATCATAGTAAGGTGATCATTACAAAGGAATCTAATTCAGCAAATCAAAGTTGTAGATCAGAGATCACCCACTAGTTCATCCTAACAAGTGAAATAGTTAAGTCCTTTCATAAGGTAGACTTAACAGTCTTTTGTAAATCTCTTCATTGAGTGCATACTTCATTGTATATTTGTAAATCCTTTTACAAGGTGGACCTAGTAGTACTTATTGCTCCTAATAGGATGGATCATTAAAAGTGATCATTGTAAGCCTTAACAGGCCAACTTTATACTGTAGCATTAAAGCTTGTGGATATCATCCCCACCCTAGTTTTGCTTTCTATTTGTAAGGTTTCTGGGCTACCATATTGTGTGACAAAGTGTTATGAATGTTTTAATGCTTTCATTTTTTCATGCATGCAAGTAGTTTAGAATACATATGAAGGATTAACTGGTGAATTAAGATTAGGCTTTATTGGTTCTTGATTCATCTCTCCCTTTTAGTGACCTAGCCTATCTTATATTTTCAATAGTTTAAACAAAGGATTATATATCTAAAAGGATCAATTTAATCCTAATTGATATTTAATATGTCCATTTATTTTTTTAGAGTCACATTGTCAAGATAGATAAAAATTCTCAAATAGGTAATAAAATTCTCATAAAATATTAACAATATGTAAGGATCGTGTAGGGAGAAGGTGAATAGGCATCAAGAATAATTACTAGTTATAGAATTTTAAAAGACTTTAAAATATGATTTATTAGTCATTATTTCAACTATGTAATGGATGGGAAGCCTAAAAGAAGAAGTGGAATAAAGGGAAGGTTGTATTTGTGAGTTTTGTGTAAATTTTCAAAAATCTAACTATTTTTTTCTATTAGTAAAAATTCATATGAAATGATATAGATCTATAACTTATATTTTTAGAAATTTATTTGAATTAGATTTCTTTTTATTTTTCTTTGACTAAATTATATTAATTTTTGCATAAGTTATAGCCAATTTGGTGACTGTAGGTCTGAATCTATCCTAAAGTTAGCAATTTTAGAAAAAGTTTAATAACTCTAATTTTTATAATCATTTTGAGCTATAAATTGGGGAAAAAGTGTTTAACTCATCCAAAATAAGTAATGTAAAATAAATTTTTTATATCATGTCATTTGTAAAAGTAATGAGTAAATATGCGAAGCATTTCAATATTTTCTAGCTCATTAATTTGGTTGAAAATGTCTATTATGGAAGCCTCTTTAGTTTTACCCCAAAAAATAAGTTTTGAAAAGGTTTACCTCTGCATCAGTCATCCAAGTCTAGAGTGTAAACCAAGTTACATATATTTTCAATAGAGCTACATACAAATCAACTCAAGATGGAGACAATTTAAATTGAGTCCTAAACAGAGGAACCCCAGTCACAATCTGTGGCAACCAAGTAACCGTTGGAGATTTTGGGGACTCAAGAGATGAAGCCTCCTTTCTTTCAAATAGGTTTGGCAATGTATCAGGTTCATAGTAAACAAATCTTATGTAGTCCTCTAGCTCCTTGTTGCTTTCTTCTTCACTCTTTTCTACAAACTCGTCAATTCTAACATGTGCACTTTTATTATTTTATGAGTAGAAAAATTCAAACATTCGTATGCTTGACTTCTGTAGGAGCATCCTAGAAATATGTCTTCATCACCTTTTACATCAAATTTGTCTTTTCTAGATTCTTTCAAGATATAACATTTGTTGCAAAATACTTTTAAGTAACTTGCATTAGGTTTGTAGCTATACCATAGTTGATAAGGTGCTTTGTTTGAATCTTTCTTCAACTGTACTCTGTTTAGGGTATGAACTATAGCGTTGATAGCATCCTTCTAGTATTTGATAGAAAATTTATTTTTAATCATCAAGGTTCTTACACAATCCATGATAAATCTATTTCTTCTTTTAGCTATACCATTCTGTTGTGGTGTACCAGAGGGTGATACTTTTATTTTAATTCTTCTTTCAATGTAGAAATTAATGAATTCATTGGAGATGAATTCACCACCTCTATCTAATCTTAAACATTTCAGCCTTTTTCCAATTTCTTTTTCAACTCTTTCCAGATGCCACTTGAACTTTTGAAAAGCTTCTAATTTTTCTTTTAGATATATTATAGGCATCATTCTAGAATAGTCATCAACAAAAAGAATGAAAAACTTTTCTCCACTATAACTCTCTATTCCAATAAATCCACATAAGTCTATATGAACAATCTTTAAGGCTTCTTCTGACTAATATTTTTGCTTTTAAAACTAGTCTTTCCCATCTTACCAATTTGACAATTCTTGCATAAACCCTTATTAGGCTTCTTCAAACTAGGAATACATCTTACTCTTGTATGTTTTCTTATCTTAAATAGTTATCAAAGTTTACATGAAATAGTCTTTTATGCCATAATCATATTTCTTCTACTTAAGCAATAAAGCATGAACATTCACTGAGATCAAGATAAAATAGATTACCTTTTGTTTGCTTGCCAGATCCAACCAGATTTCCTTTTCCATCCAATAGCTTGGCCTGTCCATTCATGAATTCTATACTAAGTCTAATACTATTCAACTGTGCCACACTCAGTAGATTATGCTTTAGTTCTTCAACCCAATAAGTATTATCACATAAAAGTTTCTTAATCAATGCAATACATCCTTTTACTTTTATGTTACAAGGTTCGTTGTTTCCAAATCTCACACTACCTCCATTATAATATTCCATGTGCTCAAATTTTGTTTTATCTCTAGTCATATGATGTGAACAACCACTATCAATAATCCACATATCATTTTGATAATATGAGAGATAAGTGTCATGTTATCTCCTTCATCATCAAATTCATCCTTTACAACAATTTATACCATTTTATCTTCACTGTTATTAGAATCTTTAGCTATAAAACAAGATTTCTTACCTTTTTCCTTGTAGTTCTTGTAGTTCTTGGAATCCTTCTTTCATTTATGCTTATTTCTTTTCTTTTCATCTTTGATTTCTTTGCTTGCACACCTTGCAGCAATGTGACCAACTTCTTCACAAGAAAAACATATCAAAGGAACTTTAATTTTGTACCTACATTTTCCTTTGGAGTACTTTCTTGCAAGTAGGGCTTCAACAACTTCAAGATCACTATTTGAACTTTCTTATGTTTCTTCTTCTTCACTTCCTAATTTACTGGACTTTGATTTCTTAGCCTTTTCTTCAAGTGAGAGTTTAGCTTTAAAAGTAGACTCAATAACCTTTGAACTAGGAACATAGTTATCAAAGTCATCTAACTCAAAAGCTGTCAATCTTCCAACTAAAGCATCCAAAGATATTTCATTATTTGGATCACAGCTCATCTCTTCAATAGCAGATACCATAATTGCATAAATAAGAAGAAGAGTTTTAAGTACCTTGCTTACAACTATTTTATCCTCAATGTCTCCTTCAGATGCTCTTCTTAGATTTCATCTCATCCCTATATGTCTTTTAGCTTGATCTACATCTCATGAGCTATTTTGTAGTCTTTAACTTCATCAAATTCAACATAACTACGAGTTGATGCAATATTAATCATCATGACATTGTGATTCTTCTTTTCAGCAATACCTTCAATAGATAATGTTCTAGTGAGAGTCTTGTATTCAGTGTCAAGATATTTAAACCTTGAATCACTAATGGTAGCCAAATGTAACCTTATAAGTCTTTGCCATACTACAAAATTGTCTCTGTTCAGCTTGGGAATCTCTCTTCTATAAGATATCATAATTTTTAGCATAGGTCCTTGAAACCTTCTTTGTAAGCACCAAAAGCTCTAATACCAATTGTTGGAAATATATGAGGAGTAACTGAGGGGGGAGGGGTGAATCATTTACTACTAAAATAAATCCAAGATCCCTTAGATGTTAGTACAAAATATAGTTTGGAAACTGAATATTGTTGATGCTCGGTAAACACACATAAAATGTTGTAACTCAGTAATCACTGATTATGAAAATCTTTAAATGTTATCCATGATTACCATTACTTTTAACTTATTTGAAAATATATAAAATAAAATAGCATGAACAAATTTGACACCAGGATTTAACGTGAAAACCCAATTTGGGAAAAACCACCAATTGCAACTAGTTATTTTTTTCACTCTTCTGAAGTCAGCTCTATTAGGAGCTAACCCTATTAAAGGTTAAAAAATACAATGTTAGGTGTGACCCTCTTAAAGGATTTAATCACCCTATTAGGAGTGGTCTTGTTAGAGGTCTAAAGACAATTCAATAGAACTACCACCCTGTTAGAGGATTTACAAATAGCTATTAAGCCAACTCTGTTAAGAGATTTAGATCACTGCGACAATGGTTAGAGAGTAACCTTGAGATGACATGATTTGAATGCAACTAATTTTCTAATTGTAGATCTCTATTTTACCTTGTACTTGATCCTTCTTGATTGAATATAGCTTTTCTTCTCCACAAGAATATTTTGGTTATCCTTCAAATTCTCTTCCTTTCTTTATCATCAAATCTTTAATACATTCATTTCACACTTGCACACTTTCAAATTCAGAACTTAACCTTATATCTTTCATATTGTCAAGTTGGTTCATATACAACTTAGAATAACTAATATTCATCACCTCATTTGGCTAGAACCAATAGATAAATCAATTAAGCTTAATATGTCAAAATAAGAAAATCTTTTGTTAGCCGACTTAGCACAATAGACACTAACTTAGAAATGATTTTCTATGTTGACCAATAGAAGCTCTATTAATACTGCAAACTTGCAAAGATCCTTTGGAAAGCAAGTGAGCTTGATTAACACTGGTTCCATCCAAATTTCGTTCATTAACCGAGTGAGCTTGTTTAACACTCATCTTCTAAAGACTTTCCTTTGACACCCAAGTTAACTTGATAATAGGAACACTTAGTAGACACAAAAACTATGTTCACTACTTAAGTGAGTTCAACATACACTAATTGATAATGATATAACATTTGTGTAATATCAAAGACAATAGAAAATTAATCAATTGTATTCAACATCTTCAACATGCTCTAGTTGATGCATCACTTAACTTCATTTAGTGAGCCTTAGATAGGGGAATAACCTCAAACTTACCTATTAAACACAAAAATGCATCATTAGGTAATGACTTGGTATGTCTACAATTTATTCTTTTGTATTGACATATTCCAATCTCACCTCTTTTTCTTGCAACAATTCTCTCAAAAAATAATACTTTATTGCAATGTTCTTTATCTTGGTATGCATCAAATGATTATTTGATATATTAATTACACTGGTATTATCACACAAGATAACCATTGGATCCTTGATTTCTACCTTCATAGTTGCCATTAGTTTCTTGAACCAAACAACATTGGAACAATTAACTACTGCTACAATGTATTCTGTCTCTCTTGTAAACTGAGAAATGCAATTCTTCTTCTTTCTTGTCTAGGAAACTAATTTTTTACTAAGAAATATTGATCCACCACTGGTGCTCTTCCTTTCATCAACACTTCCTATCTAATCTACATCAGTGAAGGCTTTCAAATCTAAATTGTCCCATAATCTTCAATACCCTTCAGATAGCTCATGATTCTCTTGATTGCCATCATATGATTTTCTTTAGGATTAGCTGAAAATATTTCCACCATACCAATTGCAAGAGCAATATCAGGCCTAGTATGTCCTACATAGTACAATTTTATAATCATTGATCTATATCTAGTCTGATCTACCTTCTTTGAATCATCATTTTTGGAAAGCTTATGTCTAGTAAACATAGGTGATCCAATAGGTCTTCAATCCTCCATTCCAAAATTCTTTAGTATCCCCTTGATATACTTAGATTAAGTAAGGTAGATATCATCTTTCTTTTATTGAATCTACAAGCTGACAAAGAGTTTGATTTCTCCAAGCATTGACATTTAAAATTCCTTACTCATTTCCTCTATAAAAGATTTGCACAAATCATTGTTTCTAGTAAAAAATATATCATCCACAAGGATTTCTAGCAACACAATCTTCTTTTCTAGTCCTTTGATGTATATGTCATTGTCCTCTATCCTTTGAAATCCAATCTTATTCCAATGATTATGATGTCTTTCATACCAAGCTTTAGCGGCTTGTTTGAGACCATGCAATGCTCTGTGCAGTTTACAAACAATATCCTTTATGCTAGGATCTACAAAACCTTTAGGTTTCTTTATGTAAACTTCCTCTTCAAGTATTCTATTCATGGATGCAAATTTCACATCCATATTATACATTTTAAATCCTTTATATGCATCATAAGAAAGTAAGGTTCTAATACCTTCTAATCTTGTAACAAGAGAAAAAGTTTCACCATAATCAACACCTTCCTCTTGAGAATAACCTTTATATACTAACCTTGTTTTATTTATTGAAACTTCTCCATCTTCATTCAACTTATTTCAAAAAATCCACTTTGTGCCAATTACATTCTTATCCTTGGGTTTTGGAACAAGAGTCCAAGTCTTATTCCTTTCTATTTGTTCTATCCTTTCATTCATTTCTTAAATATAGCTTCCATTATACAAATAATCTTTAACTATTCTAGGTTCAAATTTAGTAAGTAAACATCTACGTTTGAACTTGTCCCTTGTCATTGTACCATCTAACTTGTCTTCAATGATCTTCTCAATTGTATGTTGCCTTTTGACATATCTTGCTAATACATGCACTTTGGATTTACAATGTGTTCCACTTGACTCACCATGATCTTTTGTATCATGCTTGGGTCCCACTATCTATGACTCAAGTGCTTCAGATTTAGACTTAGATTTCACTAGCTACAACTCGGTAGCCTTTGACTATGACTCAAGACCTAATACTATGACTCGAGTTGCATTGGCTACCACTCAGGTGCTTTTGGATATTTTTGGGACTCAGGAGGTGAGCTTTGTTGACTTCCAATTATATTTTTAAATGTATTAGTTTCAAAGTAGATGAACTTTTTGTAGTCTTTAGGTTCTTTGCTTCTCTCTTCTTTAGTCTTTTATGCAAACTCATTAATTTTCACTTGTGCACTTTCTCCAATCTTATGAGTAGCTAGATTCAAACATTTTTATGTTTTACTTCTATTGGATTATCCTAGGAATATTCCTTCATCCCTTTTGACATCAAATTTACCTTTCGTAGTCTCCTTCAAAATATAACATTTGCTACCAAACACTTTAAAGTAACTTACATTAGGGTTTTAGCCATACCATAGTTCATAAGGAGTTTGATTTGAGTCTTTCTTTTATTGTATTATGTTCAAGGTATGAATTACTATATTGATTGCTTCCTTCTAATATTTGATTGCAACATAATTTTCTATCGTCAAAGTTCTTGCACAATCCATTATTGATTTGTTCCTTCTTTTCTCTATACCATTCTATTGTGGTGTACCAGGGGTTGATACTTCCCTTTTGATTCCTTTCTTAGTGCATAATTCATTGAATTCATTAGAAATTAATTCACCTCCTATATATGACCTCAAACACTTCAGTTTCTTTCTAGTTTCCTTCTCTACTCTACTTAGATACCACTTGAACTTTTCAAAAGCTTCAAAGTTACCTTTAATCTACATTACTATCATCATTCTAGAATAATCGCAAACAAATAAAATAAAGTAATTATCTCCATTTTAACTCTTAATTCCAATAGGTCCATAAAGGTTTGTATGAATTAGCTCCAAGGCTTCTTCAGAATGATAGTTCTTTCTATTGAAACTTTTCTTTCTAATCTTACCAATTTGACAATTTTTACATAGACCCATATTAGGTTTGCTCAAACTAGGAATACTGAGACCACTTTTTCTTTTTCTTTTTTCTTATATTGATCAAGTCATCAAAGTTCACATGACACAATCTTTTATGTCATAACTAACTTTCTTCTCCTTAAGCAATGAAACACGCACTTTCACTAAGATCTAGGTAGAATAGGTTACCTTTTGTTTGGTTACCCAACCCAACTAGATTTCATTTTCCCTCTACAAGCTTGGCCTTGTCATTCATGAATTCTACATCAAATCTGATGTTATTCAACTACGTCAAATTCAATAGATTATTTTTTAGTCCTTCAACCCAATAAGCATTATCACATCTAAGTTTATTAGTTAGTGAGGTACAACATTTTTCCTTTATGCAACATAGTTCATTGTTTCCAAATCTTACACTTCCACCACTATAGTGTTCCATATGTTTAAACTTTTTTTATCACCAGTTATATGATGAGAACAAACACTATCAATAATACATGTATCATTTTTGCTAACACGACAAATAAGTGTTATTTTGTCTTCTTTATCATTAGATTCATCTTTTACAACAATGTAAGCCATTTCATCGTCATCATCACTAGTATTTAAATATTTAGCCATGAAACAAGACTTCTTAACTTTATCCTTGTACTCTTTGTAGCTTTGGAAATCCTTTTTTCCTTTATACTTGATGTTCTTCTTTTCGTCATTTCCTTCTCTATTTGGACACCTTGCAACAATGTGACCAACTTCTTCACAAGAAAAAAAATTAGAGGAATTTTACCATTGTACTTTCCTTTTCCTTATAGATACCTTCTTGCAACTAGAGATTCAATGGCTTCAATTACACTATTAGAACTGTCTTCCTCTTCACTTTCAAGTTGTTTTCCTTTTGATTTTACAGGTTTCTTCTTGAGAGACAACTTGGCTTGAAATGCAAATTCCAAATTGCTAGAACTAGGAACATAATTATCATAGTTATCTAACTCAAATATTTACAATCTTCCTACTAGAGAATCAAAGGTTATCTTACTATTTGGATCACATCTCGTCTCTTGAATAGATAGGAAGAAAGGTTTTGTCTACCTTTCTTACCATTGTCACATCATCAATTTTTCCTCCAGAGGCTTTCATTCCACTGACACTAGATTTGATTCTCTTAACATATTTTGTAATGTCTTCATCCTTTCTTATTCTTTTAACATTATCATCACCTTCATGGATATCCTTCAGTTTGGTCCACATCTCATGAGTAGTAGCACAGCCTTTGACCTCATCAAATTTAGCATAGTTAAGAGTTGATGCAATGTCAATCATCATTATATTATGATTCTTCTTTACAGAAATCTCCTCCACGGTCATGGTTCTAGCTAGAATGTTATACTGAGTATTCAAATATTTTAGGCCTAAATCATTGATGGATGCCAGATGTAGCTTCATAAGTTATGCCTCAAATTTATCTTTGTTCAACTTGGAAATCTATCTCGTGTAAGACATCCTGATCATTGAAACATTCTCTACAAGCACCAAAAGCTCATACAAATTGTTGTAAATGTAAGAGGAGTAACTAAGAGGAGAGGGGTGAATTAGTTACCACAAAAATAAATCCTAGATCCCTTAGATGTCAATACAAAACATAAACTCTACTGAAACTGATATTGATTGCTTAACATATTGGCACTCAATTAACACTAACAATACATTGTAAATTAAAAAATACTAAATATGAATATTTTAAGATATTATCTGTGATTAACCCTAATTAAATTAGTTGTATACACACAAAAGAAATAACATGAACATGAGTGACACAAATATTTAACATGGAAACCCAATTTCGGAATAACCACCAATTGTAATTAGTTACCACTTTTCACTCTTCTGAAGTGAGCCCTTTTAGGAGTCAACACTATTAAAGGTTACAAAACACACTATTAGGTGTGACCTTATTAAAGGATTTAATCACCTTGTTAGAAGTGGCCTTGTTAGAGGTCTTTAGACACTTTAATCTAGAAATGACACCTTGTTAGAGGATTTACAAATAGTTTTTAGTAAAACTCTATTAGGAGATTTGATGCACTACTACAATGGTTAGAGAGTAACAACGATATGACCTGATTGTAGATGAAAACTTATCATCACTAATTTTAGATCTCAATTGTGGCTTCAATACTTAATCCTTCTTGATCAAATGTATCTTTGGAGCTCCTCAAGGATATTCTTCTGATCCTTCCAATTTGCTTCCTCTAATCATCTTCTAATCTTCTACACATTCTCAGACACTTTCGATCCTTGACCTTATACTTATATCATAAACATTATCAAGTTAGCTTGAATATACCTTAGAATAATTAACATTTATCTCTTCAATCAGCTACAAGCAACAAATAAATCTATTAAACATAATATGCCAAAAAAAGAAAATTCTTTGTAAGCCAACACAACTCAGTAGATAGTAACACTAAAAGTATTTTCCTATGTTAACCAAGTGAACATAGTTATCACTCCATCTCTACAAACTTTCTTTCGTAAATGAGTGAGCTTAGTTAGTGTTAAAGAAAAAGGTTAATTTAATTTCATTAATTAAATTATCTTTTCTCCCTTCTTAATATTTCTCTTTATGCACCTTTTGCATTCTCTATTTAATAATTAATTATTAATTATTAAATAGCTTTTACCTTTTAGGTTTCCCTTTGTAGCTTTTTAGGTTACCCTTTCAAGTTTCGATCTCCTTTTATAAAGATTGATCTTTTGTAATAATCTACATCTTTTCTTTATCTAAGAATACAATTTGCATATTTTCAGAACAAATACTTGCCTCTTCTTGCATTTTTATTCTCTATGATAGGTTTTCTACATGCAGGTATTCTAGGGCTTTTTGGATTTGATTTGTTTATTTTCTCAAATCCTTCATGGTATTAAAGTTAGATCTATTGTAGCTTGTTCAATTTTGGAGAAAAAGGGAGAACAAGGGTTTGACAAATTAGGTCTAGAATTTTTTGGATATTTCTTCAGGAAATAAGGAGGTCACTAATTTTTGGAGAAGCTTTAGGCCTTACAGACCTCATGAGTGGATTTAAAAGTTGTCAAAATCCCTATTTTCATATAAAGTTCATCTATTTTGGACAATGTTGATCTAGGAGGCAAAATGATTTTGCCCAACAAGGTCATACGGACTCTACATGCACTTCTATGTGAGATATTTTTTAAAATTGTAAAAAAATAAGTTTAATAGGTTTTGACTTGTTGTGGTCAACTAACTATAGAAACACTACTACAGTAACCAATTAGTTGCTCCACAGTAGCTCCATCATAGTAGCTCCATAATAGTAGCTCCACCTTGCCACCACTTCTCAGAGTGGTGTTTTTTGTAAAGTTTTTTTATTTTTAGTTTTTTTAATAAAAAAATAATCTTTCATTTAAAGGGGCCCTATTGGCTTTTTCACCATAACTTTAGCATATGGATGTCTTTTTTGATCCAAAAGAAGCACCATAAAGCTAGTTCCTAGACGAAAACAATGGTGCAAGAATTATTGCTTTTCGTGCAAGTTGATTACCTATCTGTGCAGTTAAAAATGGATGTTCTATTTTTCACTCTAGAGGGCATATCTTAAGAATCCCAACTCCATTTTTCAAAAACATTATATATTTGGAAAGCTTGTTGAGTACTCTTATTTTTGGAAATCTTGTTCTGCTCCAAGCTCTTTCTATCATATTTTTTCTTTATTGTACTATAGTGGATATCTTGGGTGTTTTAGGTTTGAGGATCACTTTTGTGGCATGGAATTTCTTCTTTTAGGTTGTACTATTTGTTGTAATAGCTATTCTCTCTTTTTTATCATTATTGATATCATTTATAAGCATTTTTATGTAAATCCACTGAGATAAAGTTCTACTGCTTGCATTTTTGGGATCTTTCTCATCATTGTGACGTATTGTACTCGCACTACATTATAAAGTGCCATGGGGGGATATTTGTTTGCCTTCTAATGCACTCTTCCTTTGTCAAGTGAGTGTCACTTCTATGACATTAGCCCCATGATGTGTCGATGACATGCAACTTTATAGGTGTCTATACCTCTTCCTCACTCTCAATATTCTTGGTTCTTTCTATTTTGCATGAGTTATTGGCCCACTTTCTCAGTTTCCTATCACCTCACTCTTGTCTATGTTAGGGGGGGTTCTTCTATTGTTTCTCATGCTTCCTTGATTTTATTGATTGACTCTTCAAACTTTGGTGTTCCATGCCATTTGTATCTACAAGTTTAGTTGTATGCCTTTGTTTGGCTCTTGATTTGATGTAGATTATAGTCTTCTCTACCTAGTCAAGTTCTATTTCAGAGGAGGTTTTACAAATCAACAGTATCTTTTTGATAGAGTTTGCAGCTTATTCATGCTTCACTGATGTTTCTTCATGATCCTGCTTTGTTCCTATTTTCTAGAACATTCCTCTAGTTGGAGGCTTCTACAGTCTTTCACTAGGTTTTCAACTATCTCTTCTTGGAGTAGAGCTTTTCCCATTGTATTTTATCTATTTCTTTTTTTCATAGAGATTTGGTTTTGATTGGGTACCTAATTAGGCCTTGGCTCAAAGTGAGAAGCATTTTTTTACAATGCTTCAAACACAAAAGGCATTAGTTGTACTCATAGTAGACGAGGCAAACACCAAGGCCAAGCTAATACAAATTCAATCTGCTATAACCCCTCGTATGGAAGTTTTGCACAAAGAATTGGCCTATGCAGAGAATGTCTTCAAGAAAGATCCTAATCTTTCTACATTGGAAGGCCTAGTACACCTTGTAGTAGAGATAGCCATCCAGCTTAAAGCACTGAAAATTACATTAGACAATTGGGATGCTGCTCTGAAGATCATAATGGAGGTAAACAAATCCTTTTTGGCTAAGTATTCAATTAATTAATAGAACCATTTGACATAAGTATCAAAAAGGGGGAGATAATAAATAAGGAGACACAAAAAGAGGGAGATACACAAAGGGGGAGATATAATAAATTGGGGGAGATAATAAAATAAAATGAGGAGATAAGGAGTTTTGGATACAGAAATGGCACATCAGCTTAGGGCAACTTGCAAGTTTTAAGGTATATAGTCTTCTACAAAATTTTGAACAAGTTTTTGCAATTTTGTACATATGTTGAACAAATGTGTATTATATTCAGAGAGATCGGATTCATAATTTTTAGTTAAGTGTTTTTGTTACTCATGTCAAAGGGGGAGATTGTTGATCTCAAAATAGTTTTGACAATTGAGTGTCAGCACACTTAAGAAATTTCTAAGTTGAGGCTAAGTATAATATAGGTGTCGAGCTATAGTATATGTCGAGCTAGAAATTCAACAAGTGTTGAGCAAGTTTCAAGTGTCTAGTGACAATTGATGTCAAGCCAATATATGTGTTGCGTAAAGTATAGGAGTTGAGCAAGATAGAGTTACTATAGGAGCCAAGAAAGATAGAATTCCTATATGTGTCGAGCATCAACAATTAGTAAGTGTTGAGTAACATAGAGTCAGCATAAGATTTTGTGTCCTCACAAACTCTAATGTAAACTATTTTTGAGCCAGCTCAAGATGAATCTCAAAGGATCTAAAAGATAAGATCGAATCTATTTCATTTCCTATGCAATCAACATGCAACCAATCAAAAAACTAGAAAGAATTGAGCGGGAAAGATGGATGAATCTCAGTCATAGATTCATACCTAACCCTAAGTCTTGAAACCTTTTTAAGGAGGTCAAAACCCCATAATTCAAGTGTGTAAGAGAGAGTATGGTACAGGAATGCAAGGAGAGAATATTAGTGAAGTTTAAAGAGGTGTAATGACATAGAAGAGGAACAACATTACATAATCAAGTTGATCAGAATAGAGTATCAGCACTTCGAACAGACTTATATCAGATCAAGAAGGATCATGTCAGATTGAACTAAACAAGGATTTGGAATCAGCAATTGATGATTGTAAGTAATCAAGTCAATATATTCTACTATACTTTCTAACCATTGTATTAGGAGAATGAAAATCCCTTGATGATAGGTTGGTTTAATAGCCATTTTGTAAAGCCTTTAACAAGGTACTAAATCCTTTAACAGGGTGATAATCAAAGTGAGTGTTTGTAAATCTTTTAGACAAGTCACTTTTAACAGGGTCTAAAGCCTTTAAAAGGGTAGGCATTTCATAGGGCAAACCGTTGATGGTGGTCAAGTTTTGTAACCTTGACAAGTTACATATTGTTGCAGTGATAAGTTGTGGGTGTCATCCCCACACCAGTTTTACCTTCTCATTTTGGAGGGTTTCTGGGTGATCAAATCTTATGTTATCTATTTTCATGCATGTCTTTACTTTCATGTTTATTAGAAGATGTTAGATGCATGTGATTAATTTTAGTAAAATAGTTTTAGAGGTTAAAGTTTGTTACTTCTGATTCACCCCCCCCCCTCCCCCCCCCCGTCAGAAGTAAATCTTCCCACTTGTAAATTCCAATAGTTCTATGGTTTATGAAAGGAGGAAACTTTGAGTTCAAATCTTTTACTAATGATGATTGGGTTGGAAGCATTGATTATAGTCCGAGAAAACTAGTGCAGGGGCCCTAGCTCTAGACTAAGGTAGTCAAACATGGAGGAGAAGAGTGTGATGGTCAATAAGTGTCCAAGTTGACACAAATTAGTTTAGATTTTCTTTCTGTGCATTTTTGACATCTCAATTGCATGATTTCTAAGGTTTCTAATAAACTCTAAGGGTGGTCAATGAGTGGTCAGACATGGGAGTTGACTTAAAATAATCAATATTATGTTTTATAAACTTTATTCTTATTTTGGTATAGTAAGGTGATCTTGGTAAAGTTTGTGTGTTATATTTTTTTGAAAAAAATGTAAAATTTGCAAAAATTGCAAAAAAAAAATTGTCATGCAACTTTTCTTGAAAAATATGGAAGCTCTATAGTTAGAGCTTTATTTGATGACATTTGAGGTAGTTGAAGTTGTAAGGATAGGGGAAGCATTTATATTTTTTTTTATCACCCACCTTAAAGAATTAATGATACCCTGCACGAAAGTAGAATGCATAATGACATCTCTTTTCAAAAGCAATTTTGTACACTATCAACAACTTTGTTTCTAATTTTAGAGAATGGTGATTGTAAGTAACTATTTTTTTTTTATAAAGTTGATTCTACATTGTGTGAAGGAGGAAATATAATGTGGGTCAAATAAAGGAAGGTTTTTTTTGAGTTTTGTGTTTGTATATGCTTGTTGTTTATGCTAGACTATAATAGGGTTTGAATATTAAAATTGTATTTCTCTCTATTCTAACAAGTCAAACTCTTGGTGCTTAGTGGAAAGGAGGATATTGATGCAGGGAAACCTCCTATTGGGTTAGTTCTATGTTTCTATGATTGTGTGGAACACAACAATAACATTAGTCACTCTATTTCCTATTGATCATGGGCTGGCAGTCTTTGAAAAGAATATAGAGATCATTGTGTGAGTGTTGGAAGGTGGAGATTTGATGGAGATGAAGAAATAATGTTTCTAATAAGCTATGGAAAGTAAAATCCAATGGGTGTCATGAGTTAAGACATCAAAAGACCAATCTGTGTTGTTTTGCAAGAAAAGAATAGAAACTAGGGCTACGTAAGAAAAGGCCTTAAACTCAAGATCTAAACTAAATGTCTAAGATTTAGATATGGTTTTAATGTTAAAAGATTTTGCAGTTGGTTTTTGGTAGTTTTATAGAAGATTGTGAAGTTTAGTGTTCCTTTGGATAAAACATGGCTACTATGAATGAGCCCCTTTTAGGCCTCCTAGTGCAACTTTTGAATTTGGGATATTGGGAAGTGTTAAACCTATCACTTGGCCAAAAAATCTTGTAGAAGATTAGATAATGATATGTAGGGTGTATGGTAGCTCAAAGATCCTAGAAGATGTAGGTGAAGAGAGGTTCAAGGTTGATTTTTATTGTGTGTATGCTCTAGACTACTTGAAAGATATGGACAATTGAGGGTGTGAAGTTGGTGAGTGGAACAAGAGGACCATTTAACATCTACCCTAAGCTTGAGTAGGTCTAAGGAAGGATAGTTGGATATACATTGGAGGATTGTGATTTCTCTTACTTGCATCATAATTGGTATCATAGCTCAGCTTGGAGCTTAGAATTGAATTTTTTCATTTGATAAGTGTAATACATCAAGGATAGACAAAATGGTGACAAATGTGGACTTAGCCAAGCAATTACAAGAGCAAAAGGATGAGAATCAGAAGTTGAAGGATAGATTGTAGTTGGAAAGTAAGATTGTAGTAGTTGTGAGAGCTACTGAAAAGATTGAGGAAGGCCTCAATAAAGTTGAAGAACACATAGACAAGGAGGAAGAATAATATGTTTGTGATGAGTACAATAATATGCCTGTAGACCACGAAACAATTGTAAAATTAATAGAGACTTTTGGAAGAAAATCAATTGACACTCCTAGTTTTGGATAAAATATGGACCCATATGCTATTATGGATTCGATGGGGGCTCTTTAGATTCACTTTGTGTGTCAATAAATTTCAAAAGGAAAGAAGGTGAGGCTATCTTAGTCAAGGATGAAAGGGGCAGCACTTATCTGGTGGAATTTTATTCAGAAAGAAAGAGTCAAGAAAAGCAAGAATAGGATTACCTCCTGGAAGGTAATATCTAACATGATCAGAGACACCTATATTCTAGAGGACTATGAGGTCAAATTGCACATGAGGAGACAAAATCTAAGGCAAAGAGAGTTCACTATAAGTTCATATACAAAAGAGTTCCATAGGCTTTGCATCATATCCAAAATGGTGGAGCTAGATAGTGTGAAGGTCACTAGGTATTTGACTAGTCTAAGATATAATATTCAAGAAGAAGTTTTCATTCTATGCCCAAACACCATAGAAAAGTGTTTCTAATTGGAAATAAACGTAGAAGAGAAGATAATGAGGAGTCAAGAAAAATCTAATAGGGGTAGAGGAGGAAGAACTAGTCAACAAAGGGGAAGAGGAAAGTTCTAGAGGAGGCCAGAATACAATCAGAAAAATGGTAAAAGTAGCAACAGGGTTTAAAGTCAACAAAGATGAAACCAAGTATTTAGGGGGCAGAGGAGGCCATTCAATAGAGGTAGAGATTATGAAGGTGGATAGAGTAGGGGTCATGGAGCTATCAAGTGTTACTCATGTAGGCATCCAGGGAACACAATGGCTCAGTTCCACTCAAGAACACAAATTCCTCTAATCAAAACAAAAAATAGGAGAAATCAAATAATAAGGACTAATGAGTCATGTTGCACTAGTAGTTCCACACAAGTTTGAAGTGCAGCACTAGTGTTTAATGGAGAAATCATGATGTTAAGAAGAACTATGCTAAAAGTACCTTTGGAAACAAAGCCACCACAATGAAAATCTTTGTTCAAAACCCAAGGTAAGGCTTATATAAAATTGTGTAAGATAATTGTGGTTTATGGATCAACACAAAATTTTGTATCATTAGAGATGGAAGAGAAATGTAGGCTTAAGAGGTTACCTCATATGGATCCCCATAAAATCTCATGGTTAAAAAAGAACCATAGCTATACAGTTGAAGAACAAGCATGGGTAGAGTTTGAACTTGAAGAGTACAAAGATAAGGTACTAGTGAGATCATTCCTATGGATGCTTTTCATTTAATCCTAGGAAGACCATGGTAGTTTAATCTAAAGGCATAACATAATGGTGAGAAAAACACATATCTAATAGAGAAGAATGGGAGAAAATTTAAGATGGAACCTTTTCCTGCTCATATGGTGAAAGACCAGGCTGATAATGTAGTCAAACTAATTAGGGGTAAAGAGTTTTCTACAACTGACTAAAGAGGACAATTTTCAGGGATATGCTCTATTTGCTAAGCCAAAAGTGGAAGTCAAAAAACAACAACCAATATCTACAGAAGTGGAAAAAATTTTAAGATAGTACCCTTCCATAGTTTCAAAGGAGAAACCAAAATCCTTACTACTAGTTAGAAGCATCAGTCATCAGATTGACTTAGTACCTAGGGCAACCTTGCCCAACAAGCTTGCCTACAAGCTTACACCATAGCAAAATGCAGAAGTAAGTAGACAAGTTATAGATTTTTTGAATAAATGATTAGTAAGGAAAAGTTTGAGTCAATGTGCATGTCCATTAGTGCTAGCAGCTGAGAAGGATGGTAAGTGGATAATTTGTGTTGATTCAAGGGCAATTAACAAGATCACAATCAAGTATATCTTTCCCATGCCTAGAATTAAAGATATCATGATTATCTAGGAGAGTCCTGTACTTATTCTAAATTGGATTTGAAATTAGGATATCACCAAATTAGGATCAGACAAGGAGATGAGTTGTAAAAAACCTTTAAGACTAATGAGGGACTATACGAGTGGCTAGTGATGCCATTTGGCTTGAGCAATGCACCTAGCACATTCATGAGATAAATGAGTGAAGTTTTGGTACAATTTATTGCCAAATTTGTTATAGTATATTTAGATGATATTCTGATACTTAGAAAAAGTAAAGAACACTTGGAACATCTAGGAATGGTGATGAAAAAGTTGAATTCGTGTATCTTGGTTTTGTGATTTCTAATGGATGCCTAAAAATGGATCATAGCAAGGTAGAAGCTAATCTAAATTGGCCAAGTCCTAGGAAAGTAGGAAATGTTAGAATTTTTAAAGGCCTAGCTACCTTTTATAGGAAATTTATTAAAGGTTTCAATCAGATAGTAGTTGCTATACTTGATGCTATAAAAGGAGGAGTCAAATGTCAGTTTAGGTGGACTAAAAATGTAGAGAAGAGTTTTTAATTTTTGAAGAAGAGAGTGGTAGATTTACCTACCTTAGTGCTACCTTATTTTGACAAAGTGTTTACTTTGGATTGTGATGCTAGCAAGTATGCCATAGGAATAGTTCTTAGCCAAGAAAATCATCCCATTGTATCTTATTTTAGAAAAATTGAATGAAGCAAAACATAAATATTTGACCAATGACCTTGAACTATACTCCATGGTTCAAGCATTAAAAAAATGGAAACACTATCTAATGCCCAAGGAATTCATAGCATATACTGATAATCATGCATTCATTTTTTTTGCATAAACAAGATAAACTCAATCATAGACATGTTAAGTGGGTGGAATAGATTCAAAAATTTACATTTTCAATCAAGCATAAAAAGGGAACAACCAACAAAGTGGTAGATGCTTTGAGCGGGAGGGTATTAGAAATCCAAGAAGTCAAATTACAAAGTGTGGGATTGGAGTAGATCAAAGATTTATATAAAGATCATTTTTATTTCAGAGAGGCCTACAAGATTCGTTTGGAATTTGCTAATAGATTTCAGGGTGAATTTGTTGATTACGTTTTGCAAGATGGTTTATTATTTTAGGGTAGCAGGTTATGTATACCTAAGTCCTCTATGAGGGAAAATATAATCAAGGAAAAACATAATGGGGCCCCTAGAGGACATTTTTGAAGTAGATAAGACATTGGAACAAGTTGCAAGGTTCTACTATTAGCTTGGATTACAAAATCAAGTCAGGAGGTATGTGAAAACTTGTTTAATTTGCCACAGAGCCAAAGGTACATCATCTAATGTGGGTTTATATCAGCCCTTGCCAAAACCTTGGGACAACATAAGCATGGACTTTGTCCTTGGGTTACCTAAAATTGCTAGAAGAGTAGACATGGTTTTTGTCATAGTTGATAGGTTCAGAAAAATGGTTCATTTTATAACTTGCAGCAGCAACCATGATGTATCTCAAATTGCCAAAATTTTCTTTAGAAAAGTAGTTAGAATTCATTGTCTTCCCATGACCATAGCGATTGATAGAGACACCAAGTTCATTAAACATTTTTGGAGAACCTTATAGAAGAAACTCGGTACACAATTGGATTATTCATCAACTTATCACCCTCAGACTAATGGCCAAACTGAGGTGGTGAATAGATCATTGAGAAATCTACTTAGGTGTTTCACAAAACAACATGGTTTGGTTTGGGATCAAGTAATTAGTCCAGCTAAATATGCATATAATGATTCAGTTAATAAATCAACTGGAAAAACACCTTTTGAAGCATTATATGGTTTCCATCCGAGAGGACCTTTAGAACTAAGGAATTTGCAAGACATGAAGTCTAGAAGTTCCATAGGGGAGACGCTTTTTGAATTGATGAAAATAGTACATGATCAAGTCAAGGATCAATTGGAAAAATCAATAACTAAGTACATGGATAAGGTAGATTAGAAGAAGAAGGAGATTTATTTTAAGGTGGGTGACCTAGTGATGGCTTTCCTAAATAAGGATATGTTACCTAAAGGACTGGGTAGAAAACTACAGATAAAAAAGATAGGTTTCTAGAAGATTTTATAAAAATATGGGAACAATGCTTATAAGTTATAACTACTAGAAGGGATTGCAATATCACCCATTTTCAATGTTGTTAATCTGAAATGTTACAAAGGGGACAACAATAGCATAGAGTCTTATGAAAATATAAAAGTAGATGTTGAGGTAGATTGGATCAAGGATCTTCCACTAAACAAACCATTAAAGTTGGAATGCATTTCAGATACCAAGACAATCAAGAAGACTACGAACAAGACATACAAAGAGTATTTGGTGAAATGGTACAGTTTTCTTGAAGTAGAAGCAACATCGATGACTGAAGAAGACATCATCATGCATGGCACAAACCTTCAACAATTTGCAACTCAAGGGACTTGAGCTTCTCAAACAAGGGGAGTATGGTGTAGGGATCCTAGGTCCAGATTAAGGTACTCAAACACTGAGGAGAAGAGTGTGAAGGTTAATAAGTGTCCAAGTTGACACAAGTTAGTTTAGATTTTCTTTTTGTGCATTTTTGGCATTTGGATTGCATGATTTCTAAGGTTTCTAGAAAAGTCAAAAGGTGGTCAAACATGACAACTAACCAAAAATCATCAATATTATGTTGTATAAACTTTATTCTTATTTTGGTATAGTTAAGTAAAGATAGCCAAATCTAGATTGATGGACCAACCCTAACTTGATGGAAGTTTCTTCAAGAAGAAATAGAAAAGTAAGGAAAGTACCTGAAATATAACTACAAGGTTTTGGTGGATAAGATAAAGGAGAACTATCTACTAGAGGATAATGAGATCCAATTACTTAAAAAGAGAAAAAACCTCAAATAGAGAGATATAGATGTTTCTTCTTATACAAATGATTTCCAAAAATTACGCCTTAGGTCCAAATCTCAAGAGGAGGAAAGCATTGGGGTAGCTAAATATTTTACTAGACTTCAATGAAGTATATAGGAGCAAATAAGTCTCTTGACCCCTGCTACTATTCAAAGATTCTATCACTTATCCCTTCAAGTGGAAGTTAATAGTAAAAAGAAATGTGACGCAAGTTTAAGAGGGAACCATAGAAGTGGTTTTGTTGGTAGGAGTAGTGAGATCAAGGACCAAGATAACCTAACATTGGTAATGATTCAAATGGAAGAGGTAATTCTAACAAAGGTAGAGGGTTCAAAAATGGTGGAAGAGGTAGATTTGGAAGAGGTTCTCATTTCCATTTAAGGTAAAATTATATAATTTTGGCCACCTAGGCCACCCTAAATATTGGTTTACTAATTAGGTAGCATCTTCACAAGGGTAGAATAAATTTTCATACTCTCAAAATAACTAGAAGACTATGGCGGCTAAGATAAAGGAGAACTATCTACTAGAGGACTATGAGACCCAATTACATAAAGAAGATTTAAAAACATCAAATAGAGAGATATAGATTTTTCTTCTTATACAAAGGAATTCAAAAAATTATTCCTTAGGTCCAAAGTTCAAGAAGAGGAAAGCATCAAGGTAGCTAGATATTTGACTAGAATTCAATGGAGTATCTAGGAGGAAATAAGTTTGTTGACCCCTACTAGTGTTCAAATATTTTATCACTTATCCCTTAAGGTGGAAGAAAATAGTAAAAAGAAACATGGTACAACTTCAAGAGGGCATCATAGAGGTGGTTTTGTTGGTAGAAGTAGTGAGGCAAAGAACCAAGGTGAAACCAGGATGACTGAACATGGTAATGATTCAAGTGGAAGAGGTAATTTTGATAGAGTTAGAGGGATAAAAAATGGTGGAAGAGATATATTTGTAGGATTTGGAAGAGTTTTTTATTTTTAAAATATGAAGTTCTATAAGTGTGTCCATCTAGGGCACCCTACATATAGGTCTCCTAATTAGGAATTATCTTCACAAGGGAAGAATTATACTGCATATTCTCAAGAAGAGGTTAGTAGTGTTAGATCTCTTAAGGAAAATCTTGACTTAGAGAGTGGTAAGAACCTTATGTTTAGAAGGGTGTGTATTTAGGAACCCTGTAAGAAAGAACCCAAATACAGAAGGGAACTATTCAGAGTGAAATACAAGATTCTTGGTAAAGTGTGTAGAGTCATCAAAAGTCTTGAGTTCAATGAATAATATCATATAAGAAGAGGGATTTCACAAGTTGAATCTCACAAAGTTCCCTCATACTCATCCATATATGGTCACTGAGATGAATTACGGGTAGATTATCCTAGTGAATGAGTAGGTTTACATTGAATTTTCTTTCAGATAGTACCAAGGCAAGATTTTTTGTGATTTATTACCAATGGATGCTTGGCATCTACTATTAAGTAGACCATGGTAATATGACATAGATACAATCAATCAAAGAAAGAATAATGTGTATATCTTCAACAAGAATGGGGTCACTTATAAAATCTAGTTATTTGTGGAGGAGGGAGAAAATGTCATAGTGGATTATAATGTGCTCCTAATGAGTGATAAATATTTATTTCATGATCTTAGGTAGGAAGGAATTGTGTTTGCAATTGTAGTAAAGCCCAAAGAAGAGGAAAAACCAAAGCCAACATATCCAACATAGGTAAAATAACTATTAGATCAGTTTAGTGACAACATCAGTGATGGGACACCAATAATGTTACCACCATAAAGAACCATTAGCCATCAGATAAACTTAATACTATGGGCATACTTGCCTAAAAATATGCATACAAGATGAGAGAAAAGGAAAATAGGGAGATAGCAAGAAAAGTTCAAGAGTTTATTGACCAAGGGTTAATCAAGAAGAGTATAGGACCATGTATTGTTCTAGTTGTTTTTGCACCCAAGACCTAAGGTAATTGGAGATTATGTACTCATTCTAAGGAAATTAATAGGATAATTATAAGATATAGAGTTCCTAGTCCTATAATAGAATACTTGATGGATTGTCTAGGAAGAAGTAGATACTTTGCTAAGATTGACCTTAAGAGTAGGTATCACCAAATTAGGATAAAAGAGGGGATGAGCGGAACACATCTTTCAAGACTAGAGAGGGTGATTATGAGTGGTTATACACTCCATTTCATCTCACAATGTACCTAGCACGTTTATGAGGTTAATGAATAAACCATTCAAATATTATATAGGATGATTTGAAGTGGTCTACCTTGATGACATCGTCATATTTAGTAATACAAAAGAATAAGACATGAAACACCTAGAAATTTTCCTAAGAAGATTACATGAAGAGAAGCTAGCCATTAACCTAGAGAAGAGTAAATTCTTGAAGCAAGAGCTTGTCTACTTAGTTTTTTTAATCTCTCAAGCTAAATTGAAAATGGACCCATGAGCGGTAGAAGCATACTTAGTCGACCCACTCCAAAAAATGGGATTAAAGTAATGAGTTTTCATAGATAGTATCAATTTTATAGAAAATTTATTAGAGGATTCAATGAGATATGTGCACCTATTTTCGATGCTATCAAAGCTAGAGAGGACTTTTAAAAAATTGGCTACACAATGCATCCTATAGCTACCAAGCTTTGACAAACTATTCATTATGGAAAGTATGCAAGCAATGTAGTAATGGGAACAATCCTATGTCAAAAAGGGAGGCATGTTGCATTTTTTTGCGAGTTTTTGAATGAGGAAAAGTCAAGGTACTCATTGTATGTCCTAGAAATTTATGCATTTATTCAAGCTCTTAGGAAGTAGAAATAGTACCTATTTTGGAAGGAATTTTGAATCTATATAGAAAAAAAAATCTCTAAGGTTCATAAAAACACAAGATAAATAGAGTGATAGACATATCAAGTAGATGGAGTTCCTTCAATCATATTCATTTGCTATAAAATATAAAAAGTATCAAAACAAGGAGGTGGGAGATGCACTCAATAGAAGGTTACTCATTGTCCAAGAAATCTAACTATAGAGCATCGATATTAAGGGGTTAAAAGACTTGTCTGAAGGTAGTGAGGATTTCTCAGAAGCCTACGACATATGTTTTAATTTTTATTTTCATCTTCATAGATAGCTTGATGATTACACTTTGCTGAGTGGTTTATTGTTTAAAGGAAATTAGTTATGTATACCCAAGGGGTCTATGAGGGAAAACATCATCCAGGAGACACACAATGGGAGTATCAGTGGCCATTTTGCCTTTAAACTGACTCTAGGCATAGTCAAAAGGTTGCAATACTAGCCAAAGATACATAGAGATGCAACAAGGTATGTTGAGAAGTGCATAGTTTGTCAAAAACAAAAAGTTATATTTTCAAATGCAGGATTATACCAACCTTAAATACGTAGTCTTGATTGACCATATGAGTGTCTTGACATTGAATTTAGGGAAGGTTTTTGAAGTATAAGTACAATTCTTGATAGTGTCTTTGTGGTGTGTGATAAATTTAGTAAAATGAGTCATTTTATACCTTGTAGAATAACTCATGATGCTAGTTATTTTTTCCTTCTCTTTTTCAAAGAGATAGTACGTGTTCAATGGTAAAATGGAGGAACTTTAATAGGATGTAGACCACCATTTTATGAGGTGCTTATCCATTTAAAATATGTTTGAGGAAAAGATAGAGACTTTCAAGTATGATTCCACTTATGATCGAAATTAGATTAGCTGGGACCTAAATGGGGAAGGGTACTAATAATAAATCTGAGTTGTAAAGAGGAACAAAATACAATGAAATACACTCACTTAGGCCCTTAGTAGGATAATATGAATGTGAAATTGAACTAATTGCATAAGAAATATAACCTAGATACTATGTGAATATAATCAGCCCAATTAAGATACAAATCTGTGGTAATATATATGAAATAAAATGAAATTTAGAAGACTTACCTTGAAATGCATAGAATAAGAGGTATTTATGCTCAATAAAATTTTGATCTAAATATTTTATGAACTTCTAATTGTGGATCCCCCAGAATGAAATGACAAAGGGAACAAAACCCAAAAATATGCCTAAAATCCAAGATTTAAGGACTAGATCAACCTGAAAGGATGCACTACAACTAGGCAGATGTAGACTGTAACTCAAAAATTGATGACTATAGAAAGCTTGCAAACTGTAGGTACCATATCTATAATCCTTATTTCTCCCAACCTATAAATTACTATAGAAAATAAATAATTGGGGTTTGGGTTTGATGAGTTCTTTCCTTTCTCAAATACTAGGTTAAGGAATTTATCATAATTGAGAAATATAAATATAGATACCTATATAACAAGATAAATGTTAAGATTCACCTTTCTAGAATGTATGTAAATGTATTGTATTGTAGATCTTAAATCTGGAATAAAGGATGTAGGATATCTCTACAATTGCAATGGACTACCATAACCATATCATGGATTGATGGATTTAAATGTGCATGAATGAAGAAGATAATGAATTCTTCAATGGAGATCTCCTCCCTTGATGACCAACAATAAGCTACACCTTAAAGAGGAAATTATTAGAAAGAGTCCTTTAATGCATGAAGAAAACTCACTTGCTTGAATGCTTAAACTCCTTGTCTTGAATACTTAGACTTCGTGAGGATGAGATGAGATGATATATGAAAATGAAGCCTACAAGAATCTGTATATATTATTTTTTAGGTGGGAAAAGAATATAGGCAGACAGAGGAGTATAATTAACTAATTGCAAAACTTGAGAACTTTCAATCCCTAAACCCAACAACCACCGAGGACAAGGACAACCTGGGTCAACCTAATCCAAGAATAGGTCAACCTAGGAGGACTAGGTCAACTTGGGTTAACCAAGTCCTAGAAGATATATAAAATAGGGTATAGAAAGTTATAGGAGAGGGAAAAAAGATAACAAACTAATATGATCAAAAAGATAGAAAGATAATACATACAAGACCATGTCAAAAAGAGAGAGATGACAAATAAAAGTGAAATGGAAGAGGAGAATGTTGGAAATTATAATTGAAACAATCCTATATTCTCATTGATGTCAAACCTATTAGTGACACAATTTTCTATCTAATCTAAGTATCATATCTATTTGATTGATGAATAGGATTTGAGAAGCTGCTCATAACAAAAGCACCTAGAGGAAAGGTTGTGTTAGGAAGAGGAAAAGACAAATGGATGCTTGATTAGTTGTACTTTGACAAGATGTAATGATTTTTTAAATCATATTTCAAGTGGGGAAGCAAATAATATACAATACTTGAAAGTGTGAGAAAAGATACATCAAATGTGTAGGCTGTGGGGCCCATTTGCCGTTGCACCAAAAGCCATGACTGTTAATGAACATGGAACACCACATAATTAACCACCTATGGGTAGGGGAGCGCATCGCATCACCCAACAATCTCCCCCTCGACGCGCATACCAGGTGCTTACGCAGGTCGGGAAGGCACCAGAGAGATTTGAACCCACGACCAGGCCAAAACCAGGCTCTAATACCAATTGTGGGGCCCATTTGCCGTTGCACCAAAAGCCATGACTGTTAGTGAACATGGAACACCACATAATTAACCACCTGTGGGCAGGGGAGCGCATCGCATCACCCAACATAGGCTTGATCAAGTAATAGAGTAGAAGACTAAAGAATTTTTATGCATATCCTGAGTGATGCTAGTGTCAACCGAACCACAATAAGTGCCAAGACAAGTTAATGTTGACTAAGAATAAATATCACCTGACTGATAGCATATGTACCCACAAGCATGAAGTTTTATAGAGATAAAGTAATTCAATGATCACCCAGTGTTAGAAAATAGTGTTGGCGAAGGAACAACATTTTACCTATTTGCAAGGATTCATAATTTCCAGTTGATGAAGTTAATTTATTGGGATCTAGAATGTGTCTTAAAGATAAGGATTGATGACTTGGATCATTTATTTCTAGGAGAGCATTAGGTAGACAACCTAAGAGATGGATTCAAAAAGAAGCTTGTAGAAAAGAAGTAAGCTAAATGGCAATCAGATTCATTTTATTGGACGGATCAAATAGTAAAACCTAATATCTATAGTATTGTTTAAGCAAAAAAAGATCAAAATTACCTATTTAAGGAGGTACCAAAGAGAAATTTGTGTGTGTGTGTGTGTGTGTGTTGGTGGGTGGGTGGGTGGGAGGGCAGAGGCTATGTGTGTGTGAAGTAGTTCAAAAGAGTTGGAATCGTTACTAATGTTATTGACTAGAAAATCTAAGGACAAGCCTTAATTAAGTAGAGAAGCTAAGTGTGATTGCTATAAGGGTTGCCAAGAGAATTTGAGATTGAGATGAAAATGGGGGCAAGATAGTAAATTAGAACATGAGAGCCAAACAAAGATCTATAAATGTAAAGTGAGCTTTACTTAAAAGATCAAACCTATTGTTACTTTCTAACCATTGTAAACAGTATCTAAAATCATTTAATCAAGGTTGACCTAACAGTCATAAGGACATAACAATCTATGTAAATCCTTTAACCATGTGACATTTTAATAGAATTTTTTAAAGTCCTCGAACAAGGCCTCTCCTAACTAGGTGATTAAATTCTTTAACAAGCTCACAATTAACAATGTGTATTATAACATTTAACAACGTTGGCTCCTAACAAGGCTCATTTTAAAAGAGTAAAAATTGGTGACATATTGTTGGTGTTTTTTTCTAAATTGGGTTTCCATGTTAAATCCTAGTGTCAAACTTGAGTGGATGTTATTATGATGTTTTACTGATTAAATTTTAGATTCTACAAGTCTATTATTTTAGAATAGTTGAGAGCTAGTTAATGTTGCTAATATCTTACAATAGAGACCGATCCATGGAATGATTAGACCTAAAGTTCTTTAACTGTTATTTTGTTCAATTGGTACATGTTGACCTTGGATAGTTGATTTAGGCACCCCTCAATCTATTATTCTAAATATTCTAACAATTGATATCAGAGTATTGGTGCTTGCAGAGATAAGTTTGAAGGTACTCAAAGTTAAAGATCATGGCCTTTTAAAGAGAGGTACAAAAGTTGAGAAAAGAAAAATTTTGTGCATGGAAAAAGTTAATGAGGCTGCATATAGCTAGTGTTGGTATTGAAGCATTGGATTAAATGGAGAATGCATATGTGGACATAACAATAGTACCTCTAACTACTCAATAGCTGAAAGAAAAGAAGGAACATAATAAGTCAATGTTGGATATTTCTTTATCATTAACTTATGCTGACTTTGATGACCTAAAAGTGTGTAAGAATTCAAAGGAAATATGGGATAAATTGAAGACCATCTATGGAGGAGATGATAATATCCTAAGAGAGAAATTAGAAAGCCAGAGAGGTAAGTTTCATGAAATGAGAATAATAGAAGATGAGAATTATTGGATACAATTTGTTTAATTGTGTATTATCCTTGATGTTAGACAAATGTCATTATCAGATAGTACATGTCGAGCTCACTCAAGTAGTGAACATAGTTTTCTATGTCTACTAAGCGTTCCTATGTTTGCCTAGTTTAGAAGGCAATGTCTTTCGAGTTCATGCAAGTCTTAAAGGAAAGTCTGCAAAAGATCAGTGTTAATCGAGATCACTCAGTTAATAAAGGAAATGTTGGATGCAACCAATGTTAACCGAGCTCACTCAATTACCAAAGGATCTTCAAAAATATGCATTGTTAATCGAGTTCACTTGGTAAACACAGGAAAATTGTTTCTAAGTTAGTGTCTACCAAGTAGGGTCAACTAATGAAGGATTTTCTTATTTTGGCATATTAAGTTTAATTGATTTATCTGTTGGTTCTAGCCGACTGAGGTGATGAATATTAATTATTCTAAGTTAGATTTGAACTAACCTGACAATATAAATTACATAAGAATAAGGGCAAGTTGATAATTTGAAAGTGTGTAAGAATGTGTAATGCACTGAAAGATTTTGAAGATATAATGGTGCAGTAAGGATGAGAATCAAAAGGATAAGCATAATACTTGTGAGGCTGAAATGATATATTTGATCAGGAAGGATCAAGTATAAGCCAAAACAAAGATCTGTAATCAGCAATTTACTTGCATAAAAAATTAGGTCATCTCATTGTTACTCTCTAACCATTGTAGCAGTGATCCAAATCTCTTAACAGAATTATCTTAACAGTTATTTGTAAAACCTCTGACAAGGTGATAGTTCAATTGAATTGTCTAAAGACCTCTAACAAGGTCACTCCTAATAGGGTGATTAAATCCTTTAACATGGTCACACCTAACAGTGTGTTTTGTAACCTTTAACAGGGTTGGATCCTAATAGGGATCACTTTAGAAGAGTGAAAATAGTAACTAGTCGCAATTGGTGGTTTTTCCAAAATTGGGTTTCCACGTTAAATCATGGTCTCAAATGTTTTCATGTTATTTTATTTTATGTGTTTGAATCTATGTTAAGATGTCACAGATAATGTCTAAGATTTTCATGTTAATTACTTACTAAGCATATTTAGTATTTACTGAGTGACAACATTTTATGATTATTTGGCGAGCATCAACAGTATTTAGTTTTTAGAGTTTATTTTGTACTGACATCTAAGGGATCTAGGACTTATTTTTGTGGTAATTCATTCAGCCCTCCCCTCTCAATTACTCTTATATTTCCAAAAATTGATATCAGAGCTTTTGGTGCTTATAGAGAAGGTTTCAAGGACCTAAGCTACAGATCAGGATGTCTAATAGAAGAGAGATTCCCAAGTTGAACAGAGACAATTTTCCATCATGGCAAGGACTTATGAGGTTACGTTTGGCTACCATCAGTTATTTAAGTTGCAAATATCTTGATGTTGAATATAAGACTCCCACTAGAACATTGCCAGTTGAAGATATTGCTGAAAAGAAAAATCATAACATCATGACGATTGATACTCAATCTGCTCTCGGTTATGCTAAATTTGATGAAGTAAAAGATTGCAAAATAGCTCATGAAATGTGGACCAAGCTAAAAGACATTTATGGAGGAGATGAAAATGTAAGAAGAGTTAAGGCTGAAATTCTAAGAGGTTGTTTTGATCAAAAGAAAATGAGAAAAGATGAGAACATTGCAAAATATGTGGAAAGAATCAAAGCAAGTGTGAGCGCAATCAAAGCATCTGGAGGAGACATTGAAGAAAAGATAGTTGTAAGTAAGGTACTTAGAACTCTTCTTCCTATTTATGCAATTACAGTGTCTGGTATTCAAGAGATGAGATGTGATCCAAATAATAAAATATCTTTGGATGCTCTAGTTGGAAGATTGACAGCTTTTGAGTTAGATAACTTTTATAACTATGTTCCTAGCTCAAAAATTATTGAGTATGCATTTGAAGCAAAAATCTCACTCAAGAAAAAGAATAAGAAATCAAATTCTAGTCAATTAGGAAGTGAAGAAGAAGAAAAAAAAAGAAAGGTCAAACGGTGATCTTGAAGTTGTTGAAGCCCTACTTGCAAGAAAGTATTCCAAAGACAAAGGAAAGTTCAAAGGTAAAGTTCCTCTGATCTATTTTTCTTGTAAAGAAGTTGGTCACTTTGTTTCAAGGTGTCCAAACAAAGAAATTAAAGATGAAAAGAAAATCAATAAGCATAAAGGAAAGAAGGATTCCAAGAACTACAAGTACAAAGGCAAGAAATCTTGTTTTATGGCTAAAGATTCTGATATCAGTGAAGATGAAATGGTATATATTGCAGTAAAAGATAAATCTGATAATGAAGGAGATAAAATGTCACTTATCTCTCATGTTACAAAAAATGATACATGTATTATTGATGGTGGTTGTTCACATCATATGACTAGAGACAAAACAAAATTTGAGCACATGGAATATTATGATAGAGGTAGTTTGAGGTTTGAAACAATGAACCTTGTAACATAAAAGGAAAAGGATAAATTTCTTTGACAAAGGAACTTGTATGTGACAATGTTTATTGGGTTGAAGGATTCAAGAATAACCTACTAATTGTGGCACGGTTGAATAACATTTGATTCAAGGTAGAATTCATGGATGGACAAGCCAAACTACTAAATGGAAAAGGAACTCTGGTTGGATTTGGCAAGCAAACAAAAGGTAATCTATTTTATCTTGAACTTAGTGAAAGTTCATGTTTTATTGCTCAAGTAGAAGAAATTTAGTTATTGCACAAAAGATTATGTCATGTAAACTTTGATAATTTGTTTAAGATAAGAAACCATAAAAGAGTAAGTGGTATTCCTAGTTTGAAGAAGTCTGATATGGGTCTATACAAAATTTTCAAAATTGGTAAGATAGGAAAGACTAGTTTTAAAAGAAAAAACTATCAATCAAAAGAAGTCTTAGAACTTATGCATACAGACTTATGTGGACCTAGTGGAATAGAGTGTTATAGTGGAGAAAAAAAATTCATATTTTTTGTTGATAATTATTCCTGAATGATGACTATAATGTACCTAAAAGAAAAATCTAAAGTTTTTCAAAACTTCAAGTGGTATCTGGCAAGAGTAGAAAAATAAACTCTACTTCATAGTTATTCTATTAAGGTTTTTGCAATAAAATAATTGAGATGTACTCCAAGTAATAACCTAACTCTAGAAGGTGTAGTTAGTAGGCTTACTACATTTGAGAGGTCTAATGTTGATAATTACACTCCTACTACTATTGAATCTACTTCTAAATCACAATTGATTCTTAGAAAGAAAGGAAAAGGAAAATATATTAAAAGTAACAGTGATGATTTTGATGATTAACTTTAAGAACTTATAGTTAGGATATTTGGAAGAGGCAAATGAAAATACAAAGGTAAACATGCCATAGTTTGTTTTTTATGCAACAAAGTTGGTCGTATTGCTATAAGGTTTCATGACAAAGAGGACAAGGATGAAAGAAAGGAGATGAAGAACACAAGAAGAAGAGATGATTGAGGCTTCAAGAAGATTAAGGAATACAAGGAAAAATGTAAGAATTCTTGTCATTTTATTGAAGAAGAAGCTGATACTCAATATGAAAGTAATGATGAAGAGGTAGTCTATGTTTCTATGAAAGATGGTTCTCATGAAGATGAGAAAACTAATTTAATCTCTTATCTAAATAAAATTGATAAATGGATAACTAATAGTGGTTTCTCAAATCACATTATTAGTGATAGAAGTAAATTTGTGGATATTGGACCATACAAGGGAAGCTATGTTAAATTTGGTAATGATGTTCCATCTCTTATGTAAGGTAAAGGGTCAATTAAACTAACTGATAAAATAATATGTGAAAATGTTTATTGGGTTGAAGGACTTAACTATAATCTATTAAGTGTTTCATAGTTCAAAAAATCAAGTAACTTGATGGTGATGATAAATTGATTGGAAGTGATTATCAAACAAGAGGTAACTTTTTCTATCTAGATTTATCTGATGAGATTTCTATGTTTACATAACATGAAGATATTTGTATTTGGCATAAAATGTTATGTCTTGTAAATTTTGACAATTTGGTTAGCATTAAGAAAATTAAAAGAGTAAGAGGTTTGTCAAAACTAAAGAAACCTGAAAATACTATAAGTAAGCAATGTCATTTAGGGAAAATGACAAAGTCTAGTTTCAAGAGAAAAACATATTCATTTAATGATATTTTGAATTGGTTAATATCAAATTATGATATTTTGAGTTCATTTCCAATGAGGTCAACATATTCTTCAATGAAAGAGGAATCAAAAGATAGATGTTTCCACCTATGAGTAATTGAAATGAAGAATATATCAATTATGGATTATTCTAGAATATTGATGAGGGAGAAGAATGTGTCAAAAAAATATTGAAGAGAAGTTTTAAGTACAACTTTCTATACTTTGAACAGAGTGCAAGTCAAGAAAGGTACAAATACTATACCTGTTGAATTGCGGTATGGATATGTACTTAATATGAAATACTTTAAAGTTTTTGGAATCAAATGTTACATAATTTAAGATAATAGAAATGAAAAATTGAATGCTAAATGTGATGAAGGTATACTCCTAGGATATTCCACTAAAAGAAAATCTTATGATATTCCACTAAAAGAAAATCTTATAAGTGTTTGAGCTATAACACTAACAAAGTTGTGGAAAGTGCAAATGTTAAAAGTGATGAATATACATAAAAAGTCAAGTTTAACATAAGACATAACTTGAAGACTACAGTTCATTCATATATGTGAATGGTAGTTCTCCAAGTACTCTACCTGAACAAGAAAAGAAAGCTACAGATCCTCAGCACACTAGGAGTGCCAAGTTGTAACAAATAGTTTCTGGGTAGAAAACTGTGGGTTCTGAGAAATAGTTAAATGATGTGTACTAATAGATAGAAGAAGATGAACATTAGGAAGGGAATTTTGAGCATGCATAACATGAACCAAAACCTAAATGAGAGAATGAGAGAGAGAGAGAGAGAGAGAGAGAGAGAGAGAGAGAGAGAGAGAGAGAGAGAGAGCACTTGAAATAACTTTTCAAAATGAGCTTGTTGAAGAACAACAAAGAAAAGAGTTTGTCTTAGTAAAATATGTAAGAACACATCATGCACCTAAATAAATGATTGGAGATAAAGAGTCTAGTGTTATGATAGGAAAAGGACTCATAATTGATACATTCTTATACTATGAGTTTGAGCCCAAATTTTTCAAAGATACTTTGGAGAATGAAGATTGGATACAATAAATCAATGAAGAAAATGATCAAATTAAAAAGAAAAAAAAATACTCCATAGTACCTAGACCTATAGACAAAAAAGTTATTAGAGCCAAGTAGGTATTTAGGAACAAGCAAAATAAACAAGGTGTCGCAATGAAAAAGGAAGGACTGATATGCAAAGGATATGCATGAGAGGAAGGTGTTGACTATGGGGAAACATTTTCCCCTATAGATAGAATAGAAGCAGTTAGAACAATTCTGGCATATTCTCCATTGAAAGTGTTCAAGTTATATACAATGGATGTCAAATTTGCATTTTTGAATGGGATACTTGATGAAGAAGTATACATAGAACAACTTGAAGGATTTGTGGATCCTCACAAGAAGAATATAATCTATAAGTTGTGCAAATATTTATATGGATTGAAACAAGCCCCAAGAGCATGGCATCAAAGATTGCATAATTATTTGGTGAAGATTATTTTTACAAGAACAAATGATAACAATAATTAGTTTTCCAAAATTGGCAAGAACAATGAGGTATTGTTATCTGAAATTTTTGTTGATGACATCATTGTTGAGAGATTGTTGGAAGCATGAATGCTGATGATATTCCTATAGTGGAGTATTGTAGATATGTTACTATGATGATATGTTACATTCATGACTGAGTTTTTCATTGACATCAACATAGAAATCTTTTGTGGTATCTAACAGAAGACTAATTGAAAGCTCAAGTTGGTATAGATGGATAATTCAATATTATCACAATCTAAGGTAATTGGAGATATGTCTAAGTATCTAGTATATGCAATTAATGTTGGAAGAACAAATGATAAGTCTGGAAGAAGTTATGTAAGTTTTTGTGATCTCTATTTTGAGATAGAGTTTACAAAGCATGTTCTAGTAAACTTTTTATATCTCTTAGTAGAAATATTATCTTGAGAATCAAGGTTAAGGATGTGAACAAAACATGTTGGTGATGACATGGTAAAGTTCATTCATCATAATATGATGTGTGCAAAAAGATATTCAAGTTGCAAGGCAGAAGACTAATGTTATCACTAAGTGTAATGTGTTCTTAATGTGGTCCTATAATGATTAATTGAGAAGGTCTAACAACCAACTCAAAGAATTATTTTATGGACTTGGTATAAAGCAAGGGTATTTTCCTTTATCATGATATGGAAGAGGTATGATATGTTATGGAACTGTAAGAAACAAAGAGAGCAGAATGCTCGCCTAGTCTAAAAAGTCTGACAATGATTGGTTCAGTTGACAGAACAAAGTAATGAAGAACACAATAGTAAATTGCATGTTTGAGTAGTGACCTCTTCTTGTAGTTGAAAAATTGCATGTTTGGGCAACGGGCTCTTCTTGCATAAATTATACTTTAACTTCTAATAGAATTGGAATCTCCTAACAAGGATTCAAAGTCTCCTAATAGGGACTCTATGTACTAAATGTTGTAGTAGACTCCTAATAGGGTTCATCCTCTAACAAGGAATATTTATATTATTGCATCATCTTGTGGGCATCATTCCCACTGGAGTTTTCTCTCTGATCAAGGGTTACCCTAGTCAACATATCTGGTGTATTTGTCTATGTGCATCTTATTATATTTGTTATTTACTTTGGTTGAATGATTAAGTTTTTTTAAAGAAGATAAAAGTTTTAACTATTGGATAACTGATTCACCCACCCCCCGCGCCCGCCCCCCCCCTCCCCCCTAACATAATTATCTTGGTGGAAATTTTGACACAAAAGATACAGACTCTTGGTGAGTTATCTAAAGAAGACATGAAGATCAAGGAAGGTATTGATCTAGTAATGAAAATAGAAAAAGGAGGTATGGAAATATTTTCTTGTTGGCCATGTAATAAGTATGGTAATTTTTCATCTACATGCCCTAATAGAATAAGGAAAACTAGAAAGAGTTTACTTTCTAATCAGTTGAATTATTTAGAGCAATTATGGAAAGATCCTTGAAAGGATGTGACAATGAGGATAGATTGAAAAGAAAGTAATAGAGACAAATTTGACGACTATTATGGAAAGTGTAAATGTGATAATTGATGAGAAATTTAGAATACAGGAGAGAATAGTTGATTACAATTCAAATAATGATGTTGTTACTAGGACAAGGGATGATGAAGAATTTCTTAAGACTAACAATGCTTTGTAGAATGAAGGAGAGCCAAGGCAAAAAAAAATCTTGAAACCTTCAGTAGATCCAAGAGTTGAGATAGGAACTCCTACTTTAGGAAAGAATATGATAAAGAATCACCCATTTGAATAGATCATTAGAAGTTGATATAAAGGTGTGATGACAAGAAGAAAAGACAACAAAGAATGATGTTTCATATCTCAAGTTGAACCTAAGAATTCAGATGAAGCACGTAAAGATGATTATTGTAAACAAGATATGAAAGAGGACTTAGATCCGATAGTAAAGAATGAGACATCAAGATTGGTCACTAGACCAACAGACACGAATGTGATAGGAGCTAAATGGATATTCAGGAAAAGGATGAAAGAAAAATGAAATGTTGTAAGGAATAAGGAGAGATTGGTATGTAAAGGTTACTCATAGGAAGAAGGAATAGACTATGATGAGACCTATGCTCCAGTGGCTAAGATAGAAGTAGTAAGACTATATTTCTTAGCTTATGCAACACAAAAGAAATTCAAAGTGTATCAAATGGATGTCAAGTTAGAATTTTTGAATGGATATAACTTGAAGAAGAGGTATACATTGAAAAATATGAAGGTTGTCCTTTGACAAATGACAAGGACATAGTATACAAACTAAAGAAAGCATTGTATGGCTTGAAGCAAGCATCTAGAACTTGGTATGCAAGGTTGGACAAACATTTTACAAACCTTGGATATAGAAAAGGTATGGAAGATAGTAATCTAGATATTGGAAACAAATTGATGATAGTTTGATGATTTTGGTAATATTAGTTGATGATATCATTTTTGGAGGAAATGATGATGAAAGTGGAAAATTTGATGAAGAGATGAAGAGAGAATTTGAAATGAGTATGATAGGAGAAATGAAATATTTTCTAAGATCACAGATTCTATAGAATAAAGAAGGAATCCTTATTTCTCAAACTAAGTATTTGAAAGATTTACTAAAAAGGTTTGGTTTAGAAACATGGAAACCATTTTGAATGCCTATGGCAACTAGACACAAGTTATCTACAAAGGATGAGACACCTACTATTGAGAAAAAGAAGTACAGATCTATGATTGGAAGTTTGCAATATTTGACTCACACAAGGCCAAATATAGAAAATACAGTTGGAATTGTTGCAAGATTTCAAGCTAATCCCAGAGAAGCACATTATGCAAAAGTCAAAAAGATATTTAGATATCTGAAAGGAACATCAAAGTTCATATTGTGGTATGACAAATCTAATGATTTTACTCTAAATTATTATACTAATTTTGATTGGGCAAGCACTATAGATGACAAAAAGAGAACCAATGGTGGATCCTTCTTTCCTAGAGGAATATTGGTTTCTTCGCTAAGCAAGAAATAGGATTGTACATCACAAAGTATAGCAAAAGCAGAATATGTTGTAGTAGCAAACAATTGCAATCAAGTTGTTTGGATGAAGCAGATGTTGAAGGATATAAGGATAGAAATCAATGAACATATTGTTATACATCGTGACAACACATTCACGGTAAATATGTCTAAGAATTCAATGTTGCATTCAAAGACCAAGCACATTTTTATTAAGTATCACATGTTGAGAGAGAAAGTTGCAGAAAAGGGAATTAGATTGGAGAATGTGAGCACCAAAGAGCATATTGCAGATATATTCACTAAGCCTCTTCCTAAACAAACTTTTGAGTATTTGCAAGGTACACCAAAGGTTATATCCCTTCCTACATCAAAGTAGAAGATGCAAGAGTGCATTAGCCCAATGTAACAGAGCACCATTATTTGTTCAGACTAAATGTTGATGCTTCGTATATGGGGGATTATCTATGATGCATAGAGTCATATGGGACTCTTATTGGATGTTGTTTTGAATAGTGTCTTTGGACACTTGAGCTAGTAAAAATCAGTTGTTGCGGAGTTTGATGTAGTAAAGTTGGTTGTTGAAACCTTTGACATTGATGTCAATGGGGGAGAAGTTTAGCATGAAAAACATGTTGGGGAGAAGTACTACATCATGAGAAGATCAAGACGAAGAAGATCATGAGTAGAAGTATAGCATGGAATGATAGAAAGCACATTGAGGTATATCAATGGGGGAGAATGATTGATGAAGAGGATTTGAAAAGAAAGATTAACAATCTTTTGTTGGTATTCTTAGAACTAGATATTTTTCATCTATGTTTCCATCAATGCCAAAGGGAGAGATTGTTGAGAGATTGTTGGAAGCATGAATGTTGATGATATTCCTATAGGGGAGTATTATAGATCTATTAAAATGATGATATATTACATTCATGACAGAGTTTTTCATTGATGCAAACATAGCCATTTTCTGTGGTATCTGACAGAAGAATAGCAAAAAGATCAAGTTGGTACAGACGACTAGTTGAGTATTATCACTATTTGAGGTTATGGAAGACATGTCTGAGTATCTAGTATATGTACTTAATGTTAGAAGAAGAAATGATAGGTCTGGAAGAAGTTATGTAAGCTTTGTTGATATCTATTCTAAGATAGAGTTTACAGAGGCATGTTCTGGTAAACTTGTTATATCAATTAGCAAATTTGTTATCTTGAGAATCAAGGTTGAGTATGTGAAGAAGATATGTTGGTGATGATATGGCTAAGTTATCTCATCAAAATATTGCATGTACAAAAAGATATTCAAGTTACAAGGCAGAAGATTTATGTTATTGCTAAGTGTAACGTGTTCTTAACGAGGTCCTATAATGATTAATTGAGGTCTACCTACTGACTCAAGGAATTGTTTTATGGACTCAATATAAAGGAAGGAAATTTTCATTTACCATGATATGGACAAAGTATGGTATGGTATGGAATTGCAAGCACAAGAGTGACCAGAATGTGAAGTTGAATAGAGTAGAGCAAAAGTGAAGGAAACTTCATTGTCGAGGTTTTGCTGAGTGATCCAAGGTTTGATATTTGGATCTGAGGTTTATGACCTAGACTACAAGGTTTGAAAATGATTGGTTTGATTGAAAGAACAAATAAAACAAGAACATAACAATAAATTGCATGTTTGAGTAGTGAGCTCTTCTTGTAGTTGAAATTACATGTTTGGGTAGTGGGCTCCTCTTGCATACATTGTACTACAACTCCTAACATGGATTCAAAGTCTCCTAACAGGGACTCTATGTACTAAATGTTGTAATAAACTCCTAACAGGGTCCATCCTCTAACAAGGAATAGTTATATTAGTACATCATCTTGTGGGCATCATTCCCACTAGGGTGTTTCCTTTGATCAAGGGTTTCCCTAGTCAACATATCTAGTGTAATTGTCTATGTGCATCTTGTTATGGTTTCTATTTACTTTGGTTGAATAGTTTAGTTTTTTTAAGAAGATAAATGTTTTAACTATTTGATAACTGATTCACTCCCCCTTCCCCCCAAGTAATCTTGGTGAACTATTTGTTAGAAATTCTTTAGAATAACTGAGAGGGGGGGTGAATTAGTTATTCAAGGTCCAAATGTCCAATTAAAACTTTTTCATCAAGCAAAGTGAGCCCATCAAACTGTTCATTCATCCAAGCCTAAACTTTTCCTAATTAGCAAGTTACTCTAAATCAACATGCAAGCATAAAACATGAAAGATCAACACATAACATAGTGATTTATGTGAAAATCCAATTTGGGAAAAACCACCAATAACATGCTACTCAATTCTCACTCTTCTGAAGTGATGCCCTATGAAAGGCTTGCCTTGTTAAAGGCTACAATAAACTATTATATGTGACCTGGTTAAAGGATTTAACCACCCTGTTAAAAGTGGGCCTAGTTAGAGGACTTTAGAACATTCACTTGGAATGTCACACTTTTAAAGGATTTAAAAATGGTTGTTAAACCAACCTAAGTCCATACAATTTTACCCTAATTGATACAATTGCTAGAGAGTAACAATAAGGGCCTTAAATTTAAAAACAACAATAGGTTTTATCTATGGTGAGTGCGAGTGGAGGTAGGGGAGGCATTCAAAATTTGAATTCTAAAAAGGGCAGGATCCCTTTGGATTGTCAGATTCGGATCCCTGGATTGGAGCACAGGCCACAGAAGGGGGACGGTGAGGGATTGTGTACAGGAGATTAGTTGAAGAATGCTAATGGGGACCCAAATGTTCCCCCCAAGGAAGTGGTCAAGATTCCTTTGGTTCCCAATGGGGTCAGCCAGCTAAATGGTCTTCCCCTTTTAGGATCAAGCCCTCAGGTAAGTCTTATTTCCTGCCTGTTAAGATTCTTCCTGAGATGGAGAAAGTTTCTTACGCCATTGCCATCTTGGATGAAATCGTGGATCATAGCATTCAATCCATGCCTTCTACCTTGATTGGAAAATTGTTGGGGACTAGACCAAATATAGATGATGTGAGGTCTTTTATAAAGAAGAAATGGGCTCTTAAAGGTCATGTTTTGGTCAGGACCATGGCAAAGGGTTTTCTATCTTTTGATTTCACTTGCATGGAAGACCTTTCTTCCATTCTCATCAAAGGTCAATGGGCTATTGGTCATTCCACTTTGCTTCTCTAGAAGTGGTCTTCCAAGTTGAATCTAAATGACTCATTTTTTGTCCAAGCCCCTATGTGGGTTAGACTACTCGAATTGCCTTTAGAATTCTGGAACGAAGATGTTTTTGTAGGGCTAGCTAGTTCTTTTAGACAACTTATTACTATTGATCCAATCACTACCTCTAAAAGATGACTCGACTATGCTCGCACCTGCATAGGGGTTAGAGAAGGAACAGACATGCTAGAAACTGTGGCTTTTCACTCAAACTTGGAGTACATGTTCAAAATCTAATATATGAAATAGTTCCTTTTGCCTGTTTCCTTTGTTTGAAGATTGGTCATAAGGAAAATTAGTGCCCAAGGGCTATGAAGC
Organism: Cupressus sempervirens; assembly: GCA_028749045.1. Taxonomy (NCBI): domain Eukaryota; kingdom Viridiplantae; phylum Streptophyta; class Pinopsida; order Cupressales; family Cupressaceae; genus Cupressus; species Cupressus sempervirens. The sequence continues at coordinate 935,641,901 of CM053792.1, forward strand.
AGAAAAGTTAGAAAAGTCAGGCTCTTGTTAACTCGGCCAAAGAAAAGAAGAAATCCAAGCCCATTGGAACCTCTATCAAGGGAAAGAAGAAATTGATCTGGAGACGCAAACCTGCTACGCAGCCTGAGAACCAAGATGGTAAGTAGGCTAAGAGTAACACCACCTGGAAGGATGGAGTCCAAGGCAATAAATGTGGTAATAGCCCACACCACTCTGACACTAATATACAGGATGGTGTCTAGGGTAGAGTTCCAAAGGGGTCTACAGTGGATGACCCAACTATTGTGCCCATAGCTGTGACAGAAGATAATGTGATGTCTGAGAATGAGCAGAATGTAGGAAGGCAAGAGACCCCCCAGGCAAAGATTTTGAGGGTCTTTGACTCAGACCCCTAAATAATGGTGTTGATGATTCCTAGAAGGCGGTGGATCACAATCAATGTGACGAAGTCCCTAGTATCAGGTCTAGTCAGGCGGGAAGTCTTGTTCCTCAAACGAACCTGCCAACATCCAAAGGTCTGGGGACTAAGATCATAGATCGTATTAAGAACTCTTCTCCAAATTAGATCTCACAATGGGAAGATTGGATTGACAGCTACTCTCAAGATAACAAGCGACAACTAGAAGTAAGGTTAAGGCCAATGTCGGGGATAAACTCAAGACTCCAAGAAGGAAAAATACAAACTAGTTATTGCAGGAAGAGACTAGAAAGAACTTGGCAGACGGGAGCCAGAGAACCATCAAGGAATACTTTGGAAGTAAGAAATGAAGATCATTTCTTGAAATATAAGGGACCTCAATGGAGCTCACAAATAGGAGTTAGTTAGGAATACGATCAGAGACCAAAGACCAGATTTTTTATTGATTCAAGAAACCAAAATGAGAAAAGATGTGGTAGGCAAGCTCTCTTTCAAAAAAAACATGAGTAGTGAGGCCACAGACTCAAAGGGAGCTATAAGAGGAGTGTTGATTCTCTATAATAACAAGGCTTATCAGATATTTGCTATCTGTAATGTAGGTAATGCCCTCCTATGCAAGGTGCCTCATATTCATAGAGATGAATCCTGGTTTATTTTAAATCTTTATGATCCCAATTCTAAAAGGGAGAGAAAGGTATTCTCGGCTAAGTTGACAGAGGTTATTAACACCAAAAACATAAACAAAGGGATTATAATGGGGGATTTCAACTCCCCCCTCTCTGATGTTGAAAAAAGTGGAGGGCTTGCCCTGGATCAGGAGAGTAAGTTAGACCTTTTGAACTTCATTAACAACTTGGCATTAATAGATGTTGATCTCCTGGGGGGGAGATTTACTTGGTCTAATAAGAGAGTTGGGGGGGATTGTATCCAAGTCCGTCTTAACAGAGCCCTTAGTTACCCTATTTGGTTGCAAACCCACTTTTGCACACTTTCCCTTCTTCCTATAATGGGATTGAACCACTCCCCCATATCGCTCTCTATTTTTCCTCTTACTTTCAAAAGGTCCTTCCCTTTTAGTTTCAAAGAAATCTGGATTTCCCACCTACTTTGGAAACCAAGATTTCTTCATGGTGGAACATTGAGGTGGAAGGTACTAAAATTTTTAGGGTGGTTTAAAAATTGAAGAATGTGAAGAGAAATATTAAAATCTGAAACAAAAAAGACTTTGGCCACATTTTCTAGGATAATAATGAGAAGACTAATCAACACTACGTGATCTAGGAAGAGATTCAACAAGATGGATATAATTATCAGAATTGGTTGGAGGAAAGGTCTATTCTCTCTAGCCTTCATAACATCATCTTCAAGGAAGAACACTTTTGGAAATAGAGATCAAGAGTTAATTGGCTTAAAGAAGGGGACTAGAACACTAGGTTCTTCCACTTATCTACTTTAAAACATCAAGAAAATAACAAGATCTCCAACATGAAGAAAGGAAAGACTCTGTTATTTAAAGATAATGAGATAGCAAATGAAGCAGTGTAGTTTTTCCCTTCGCTTCTCTCTAAGGATCGTTCTCTCTTGGTGCTTCATCAAGAGGATATTTTCTCTACTATTTCTTCTCTATTGCAAGCCCACCACAACTCTATGTTGAGAGCTATCCCAACCCCATAGGAAATTTTTCAAGCTTTCAATTCCCTTTCGGGTGATAAGGTCCCTGGCTCGGATGGTTTCCTAACTTTTTTTTTTTTTAGGCCTATTGGGAGGTGGTCAAAGGGGATGTTGTGAAGGTTGTGCAAGAATTCTTTGAGGCCATAAACCTTTTGAAAGAACTCAATACCACTTTTCTAGTTCTCATTCCAAAAATCTTGAGGGCAGATTCAATGGATAAGTTTAGGCTCATCAATCTTTGGAACTCTTTCTACAAAATCATATCCAAAGTCATTACTTCCAGGTTTCCCAAAGTTCTTCACCTGATTATATCCCCACAGCAAACTAGTTTCATCCTAGGGAGATAGATTCTAGACTCTATTATCATCGTGCACAAGGTGATTCACTCTCTTGAAGCTAGCAAGAGGGAAGGTTTCCTGCTCAAGCTTGATATGTCTAAAGCTTATGATAGGGTGGATTGGAATTTCCTAATGGCAGTCCTCCAAGCTTTTGGCTTTGATTCCTAGGTTTGTAAACTCATATTTTAGTTTATTTCTTCCCCTTCTTTGTCTGTTTTGATCAATGGTTCCCCATCAAATTTCTTTTTGCCTTCAAGAGGCTTGAGACAAGGTGATCCCCTATCCCCTATTCTCTTCATCATTTTGGTTGATAGTTTGGGAAGGCTTATTATAAGGAAAAGATAGGACCGGAGTCTACAAGGTCTCAAGCCTTCATCTAGTCATCTTTCTTTCACCCACCAACAATTTGTGGACGATACTATGCTTAGGGGAGAGGCCACAGTCCAGGAGGCTAGAGTGTTTAACGGTTTGTTGAATATTTACACTGGGGGTTTTGGCTAGGCTATTAATTGGGATAAGAGTTTGGTCTACTTCATCAATACTCTATTGGAGAGACAGAGGAAAATTGGTTTTATGTTGGGAAGTGGTATTGGAACCCTTCCTGCAAGTTATCTTGGTATGCCATTGGGGTCCAAACCCCCAGAATCTTTTTGGAACAGCATCATTGATAGATTCAACAAGAAATTAGCTAGTTGGAAAGTTGCCACTCTCAGCCAGGCTAGAAAATGCACTTTGGTGAAATCAATATTCCAAAATCTCCCCACTTATGCCTTAAGCCTCTTTGGGATTCTAACTAAGCAACCTAGCAGAATGGAGAAGATTCAGAGGAACTTTCTCTACACAGGGGTTGAAGAGCACAAAAGATATCATCTTGTCATTTGGGACCATGTTTGCCTTCCCAAATGTTATTGGGGCCTTGGTATTAGAAAAATCAAACACCTCAATAATGCCCTTTTACCCAAACAGATCTGGAGCATCTTTCAAGGCCCGTTTGGTGAGCAGAATAGGAATATGTATTTTGGAATACATATTCTAGAATATGTATTCTAGAATAGAACGTATTCCTGTTCTCCATTTGGTTCAGCCAATATTTGATGGGAATTCATGAACCAGAAAATTTATGTTTTCTAAAATAAATAAAAATGCAATAGGAATATGTATTCCAATACCACCTATTTTGGTGGAATTGCAAAACCCCATTTTTGGGTGAAAAATTGAATATGTATTCCATTTTTGCTTCGTATTCCAATCCTATTTTGGTGCATCCAAACAAGGAATTCAAATTTTTTGGAATACATATTCCTATTCTGCTCACCAAACAGGCCGTTAGAGTTCCAGAGAATGGAGAGAAATTATGATTGAGAAGTACCTGAGAAGACAGTCTCTCAGCTTCTTGCTTCATGAGACTAAGATTCCTCAAGGATCTTACATATGGAATGGGATCCTAAAGGCAAAAGCCCTAGCTAAGTCCAAGGCTAAATGGAAAATTGGTAAAGGTGAGAATATCTTATTTTGGCAAGATGACTTGACGAGCCAAGGACCTCTTATTGACCACCCCAATTATGCTATATGGGTAGAGCCATGCATAAGAAGATATGTTCTGAATGTTAGTGATTACAGAACACGTAATGGATGGTAGGACCTATCTATGATATCCTCGAACCTTAATTCTTTGATGATTATCCTAAATGCTATTTCCATAAATAAAAAGGGGGATGAAGTCATCTAGGGAGGTAACTCGAATGGGCAATACTTTCTCACCTCTGGATACTTTTCTTTGTGGGACAGAATGGAGAAACCCATTTGGGCTAAGGCATGGATTCATGGCCTTACCCAAAAAATCAACATCTTCTTCTGGCTTTTTCTCTAAGTAAAAATCCTTACTCTAGATAATTTAGCTAAGAGAGGCTAGATTATACCCTACAGATGTAGTTTATGCAAGCACAACTTGGAGACGGTCACTCACTTATTTATTCACTGCTCTTATTCCTCCAATGTTTGGAACCTCTTGACTAGGGACTTTGAGGTTAGTTGGTTCCCCCTAGTCAATATTCAAGAATTCTTCAGCCAATGGAGGAGTTCACACAAAGGTTTGATCACCCAATTAATTTGCTCCTAGTCACTCCCACATTTCTACTGGGGTATTTGGAAAGAGCGCAATAACTAAATTTTCAGAGACAGGGATCCCCTGAGTTTATCATTGCTGAGAAAATTGAAGGATTAGTGAAGGAGAATTTTGCCACCACAAATGAAGGAAATATTGAAGAAGGTGGGAATAGCAGACAAAGGAAAAAGGATAGGGATTGGAAAAGATAGGAGGCCAGGTGGTTTTTCCCCCCTAAAAATTGGTACAACGCCAATTTTGATGGTGTTGCAAAAGGGAACCCCAGCCCCGCTGGCAGTGGAGGCATCATCAAAAATAGCTATGGTGGAGAAGTTGCTACTTTTCCCTACCCACATGTCCATCAGACAAACCATTTTGCTGAAGCTAGTGCTACCAGTCACATTGTTAAACTAGCACTAGATTTCAAGATTGAGAACCTATGGCTGGAGGGGGATTCATTAAATATCATACATTGTCTCAATGGTAACTCTACGCCTTCCTGGACCATTGTAAATTTGATTGAGGAGTTAAAGCCTGACTTGGGTAAGTTCAACAAGACCTATATCAGCCACGCATATAGGGAGGCCAATTCAGCTGCCAACTGGTTCGCTAATGAAGCAGTCGCCAATAATTCAGAAATGACATGGCATGTCGGCGAAAACTTTTTGGTGGTAGTAAATAATTTAATACTGATAGATCACTTCCAGGGAAGTACCAGAAAAATCCAAAATTAATGATGGGAAGATTTAGAAGACTGCACATCGAAGTGGGAGTTAATAAAATCCATGTGAAACTCTTCTCAAAACATGATAGCATGTACGTATGGTATACTTTAAGGGTTGTCTTGAATACTACCATTAAAATTGATAAATTTAAAAATATTTTTGAGTTGCATAGTTTTAAGGAGGCCAAGGTTTGTAAGCAATCTGTGAGCAGCAAGGGGTTTATTATATCTGAGGAAACCATGGTAGGGGAGAGAAGTAGGAGGGAGCCATCGGGGGAGGTAGAGAACTGGAAGAAGAAATCAATGGTTTGGCATAAGTTGCAAAAGGGTGGAATCACTAGATTCCTAGAGAAGCTCCATGGATTTGATTCGGGGATCATCAAGATTGTGGTGGATTCTTAGAAAAATGGGAGAGTCAAAATTGATGGCATCACCCACCATGTCAATGTAGATTTGATAGCTTGGGTTGCAAAAATCCCTCTGGAAGGGAGTAAATTCTTCAGAGATAAGAAAATATCAACAAACGTTGTCAAAGTTTTTGCAAAGGACAAAAAGGAGTTGAATAAGCTCATCAAGGTGGAGATGTACTATGAGATGGAGTCAATTAAAAATCTATGGAGGTATGTCCTTAGGATTATCATTGAATATATTACCTTGGACCCCAGATCCGATAGGATCATAACACATCATTTTGTCTTGCCTAATCAATTTAAGCATGGTATCAAAATCTCTTTTCATTTTTATCTTCTCACCTCCATGAGCAAGGGTATTGAGGGTTTTAAGAGGAAATCAACTTCTAACCTAGCTCTTTACGAGGGATTACTCCTCCTGGTTTATGAGTATCTGAAGACTCAAACTAGGGGAAAATCCCTTGGTGATACTAGGTGTGCATCCAAGGAAACTATGAGTTTGAATTCTAAGGATGTGGAGAGCATAAAATTGGAAGAAGAGGAAAATGTTTCCTCTAAAGGCAAAGCCCCCATGGAAGAAAGGAAAGTCACTACCTCTGCCTGCATTCCCTAGAGAAAGAGCCCCAGAGGTTTACCCCCCATGCCCCCTAAGCTTGAGCCTCAAGAGTAGTAGGAGGATAATGATGATAACGAGGATATTGACTCAGAGGAAGAGAAGAAGGGGGAGGATGACAAGAAGGAGGAGGAGAAGGGGAGGGAAAGTGAAAAGAAGGAGGAGGATTCAACTAACATCCTGAGGAATCCCAAGAACAGGAAAGCAAATGAGGCTTTTGAAACCAATGACCAGATTCCTAAGATTCCAGACCCTAGCCCCACTAGCTATCCATCTATAGATATTTAGGGAAACAAAAGTGGAAAGGTGATAATGAAAAAATAGGAGGAGGTCTTGGAGGAATTTTAATTCGAATAAAGCTAAGTTGGACATTGTTAGGGAGTCGTTGAATATCCAAATAATGGAGGACATTGATGGAAAAACCCACTATGATGAACTCATTAATCCTAATTTGGTTGTGATCTCTGATGCTAAGAACAAAATGATAGACAAATTTTGGTGTATCAAATGGTTATTCCATGAAATTGAAGAACTAAAAGGGAAAATAAGCCAGGAATGAAGCCAAAAAATTGGTAGCAACCAAGGGCTCAATGAAGAGGAGAGAAGCTAGGATGGAAGCCAATGACACTTCAACACCTACAAACACAAGGTAGACTAGGAGGACAGAATCACCAAGGTTGAACAAAGAGTCCAAAGGATGGAGTTCTCTCATCAGAACCTGGCTAATTAGGTGATCACTACTTTGAATTCGCTAAATGAGAACATTAATAGTCTAGGTGAATCACTAATTAGTGCTAGATTTTGTGGGGAAATGATGGAGAAGGCCAGTTTGGAAATTGGGCAAGTTGAGGATGATCTAAAAGAAACCAAGGACCAGGTGGATGCTCAAAACCAGGACCAAGAGGATGTGGATGATAGGAAGACCAATGAAGCTGTAGAGACCCTACAAGTTCTTGATAGAGAGAACCAATAGTTAGTGCTACTTTGTTGTCTTGTTTTAGCCTTCTGTAGCTAGTTTTTTCTTGTTCTAGTGTAGTTTTTTTTTGTTTCCTTGTCATGGGCCATTTATTTAGGGTTGGATTTTTTTAAGAAGATTCTCTATAGCTGGACTTTTCTAAATTTTTCTATCTTTAATATGTTGTAAAAACTTTCAAGTTTTAGGATCCTTGTAAAACCTATTTTACTTAATCAAAAACAATAAGGGCTTTTGACCTGATATAGCTTACAACTAATCTTGCAGCTTTTAGATCACTCTTCAACTCATAACATTGCCTAGCTTTCAGTCTCTACAGCTTTGATAGCTTGTCCCCTTTTCAAGCTTTGTCTTCTTGAATCTTCACGCTTGATATACCAATACAATCTCCTATATGACCACTTATCGAAGTAGAGTCTCTGTGCTCTGTTCTTCCATCTACATGATGCCTTCTCCTTAACACCCTTCAACCACTTTGCAATTTGGCACAACAGCAACTATTACTTCTTGACCTATGACTCCTTAAATAGAATTTTGGTATTTCTTTTCTTGATTGATTCTTCCCTCCTTTAATTTCAATTCGAATGGACTAGGTAGGATTCATTGAATCTAACCCATATCTTGTTCCTTCTAGAAACATCTTGAAGAATCCTCTTGAATTCGCTCAAAAATGGTTTACACAAATTTTTGTGCCACCAGCTCATCATACTTATCCTCCATTTGGTTCACAAAATTCAAGGTAATAAATTTGTTGGCTCAGATCTAGAAAATGTTTGACATTTCCAATAATGCAGCAACTCGGCACTATTGAAATTTTGGTGCTTGGCACATACTGTGGTACTTCGCACCAACTACATTTTACTGATGCTTGGCACCTACTGTGGATTCACTCGGCATCCACTAAGTTTTACTGATGCTCGGCACCTATTACTTTGCTTGGCACCTAAACACACTCAGCTCCTTTTGTATCACTCGGCACACTAGAATTTTCATTTTCTTGGCACTAACTAAAAATTTGCTCGGCTCTAACTAGCTTGCTCAGCACTCACTAATGAACTTAGTTAAGTTTTGCAGTCAACCTTTCTACAACTTATTCTTTTAATGTTTCTAACTGTGGCCAACCTCTATATCTTCAAGTATATTATCAATACATCATTTTACTATTTTCTTAACTAATCCTTGCACTTCATTACAAAACCATAACTCAACATCTCCCTTAGGTACTCTTGTTACATCTTGTTGATTAAATAATCTTCATCAATCAACTAAGTGATAATACTTAGATCTTATAAGAAATTGTCATTCTAGCAAATAACAGTTTTGACATCAATGAAAAAATAATGATTGAAAGCATTCTTTATCAAAAATATTCCTCTTTGCAACAATCTTCTTCTTTATTTGGTCTTTTCAATCAGATTTCCAACACTATTATTTCTAACAATCATATTTGGAGGCAAATAGGCATTATGCAAATATTTTTTTCATGGAATAAAGAAGGAATTTGAAATGTCAATATTTGGTGAGATCAAATTCTTTGTTGCTTTACAATTATATCAAATGAAGTAAGGTATGTTCATTACTTAGTCCAAATATATTGAGGAGATACAAAAACTTTTTGGTATGGAGAATTTAAAACAAGTGAATAAACCTATAGTTAATGGAAGAAAATTATCTAAGAATGATGATTCTGCTAGTGTGAACTAGATATAATATAGATCAATGATTAGTAAACTACACTATATTGTTCATACAAGAACAAATATTGCATTAGTAATTGGGATAGTTCCTACATTTTCAGCATGTCCTAAGGAGAGTCACATGATGACAGTAAAAAGAATAGTAAGATATCTAAAAGGAACACAAGACTATGCATTGTATTAACATAAGAATGATAAATATGAACTAAAGGCATTCACTGACTCTGATTGTAGAGGAAATGTTGATCATAGGAACAGAAAAAGTGGTGGTGCATTATTTCCAAGAAAGAGATTGATTTCATGGAGAAGTAAAAAGAAAAACTTCATTTCCCAATCAATAGTTGAAGCTGAGTATGTGGTAGTAGCAATGAATTATTAAAATATCATATGGATCATGAAATTGTTGAAATGTATGAAAAGAAGAGATTACGAATCCAGTGCTAATCTATTGTGATAACACAATTTCTATTAAAATATCAAGGAACCATGTTATGCATACAAATGGAAAGCACATTGCTATAGAGTACCATTATTTGAGAGAGATAATTCAAGACAAAGAGTACCATTGGAATATGTGAATACTAAATAAAAAATAATTGGCATGTTCACTGAATTTTAGCTAAGGATACTCATGAATATCTTATAGATAAACTAGGGGTTATTCCACTAGATATAGTTGATGGAAATTTATTTAGTGCTCCCCTTGGGATTTGTAACAAGGGCTTAACCACCTCATGTGTACTATAAGTTGAGTGGTTGTATCAGGCATTGATAGATTGGTCTTTTGGTGCAATGGAAACCCCACTGTAACAAGTGGTATTAGAGCTTGGTCATAGGTTTGAATCCTTAGACCCTTAAGTAACATTAAGGGGGAGATAGTTGGAGATTTATTCAGTGCTCCCCTTGAGATTATGACAAGGGCTTAACCACCTCCTATGTACTATAAGTTGAGTGGTTGTATTGGGCATTGATAGATTGGTCTTTTGGTGAAATGACAACCCCACTCTAAGAAAAGTTACTTAAAAAAAAGTGAAGCATTGCATGAAATGTGTTGATCTGACTATTTTACACAATGACGCAAATAGTTCTACTTTAGGAGATTACCTAAGGTAGTAGTAAAGAGGAAGGAAAAAATAATAGAATAGTCATATGATTATGACAAATGAAGAATTCATAAATGACATGAAAGTATCTACATGAGTAAGATGCATGTGATCGAGATAGTATCTTTGCCATTGTTGTCAAAGAGGGAGAGATTATCTAATATATAAAGAGGAAGATGTATATCTAGAAGAGGAGAATATCTATAACATCATGAGGGAGAGATTATTAGAGATCTAACATGAAAGAAGAATAAATTGAAAGATGGAAGAGACATGCTAAGTAAGAGGAAGTGATTATGTAGAGGGAGTTCATAAGATTTACTTGAGATGTTGCTAGAGATATGAATCAGAATAACACTAAGCATATTAATGAATATCTCATACATTAAGGGAGTTTATCATATTGTAAATATTTTAGATTCTCTAGTAACTTGAATTATTCTTTTAATATTTTAGAGTTGTTATCATCAATGCCAAAGGGGGAGATTGTTGGAAACTATAATTCAATTCTTTTATGTTGTCATTAATATGAAACCTATTGTTTAGACAAATTTCTATCTAATCTAAGTATCGTATCTATTTGAATGATTAAGAAAATTTGAGAGGCTGCTCATAAAAAAATCACCTAGAGGAAACTACAAATGGACACTTGATTAGTTAGACTTTGAAAATATGTAATTATTATTTAAATCAGGTTGCAAGAGAAGAAAATAATAATGTACAAGACTTGAAAGTGTGAGCGGAGATAGCTAATTTATGTAGGCTTGACTAAGTCATAGACTTGAAGACTAAATAATTTTGATGCACATGCCTAGTGATACTAGTGTCAATTGAGCCACAATAAGTGTTGATCAAAGTTAGTGTTTACTGAGCATTAGTATCCATTGAGTGATAGTATATGTTCCTAGCAAGAATTTTTATAAAGATCAAGTAATTAAATGATGACCAAGTGTTAGAACATAGTGTTGGCTGAGGAACAACATTTTATCTATTTTCGAGGAATCATAATTTCCAGCCAACTAATATAAATATTCCTTGTTAGAGGATGAACCTTGTTAGGATTCTATGAAATACATTCAATACATATCAGTCCCTCTTAGGAGACTTTGAATCTCTGTTAGGAGATTCCAACCCTATTTGGATTTGTGCCAACCCTATTAGGAGTTGTGTAAACCATTTTAGGAGTTGTGCCAAACTTGTTAGGAGTTGTAGAAGATGGATCCATTGTCCAAACAATTTCATGGGTGAGACCAATGAACTCATTGTCCAAATGATCTCTATATTATTCCTAGCATAATTAGAGAATTTACTATGCTTCTTCTTTCCTCTTCTTCTATTTTTTCAACTAGACTTTAGCTACTTCTGATCTCAATACCAGATCACTAGCTTTTCCTCCAATAATCCCTTGGGTCACTTACTTGTATTTACCAAATACTCTTCTCTTGTTTGCACTTACTTGGTCATTATTTCATTCACACACTATTATCAAACAAGGAAATCATCTTTCCTTTATAAAATGTCCTCAAAAAAAAAAACTTGAGTCATCATTGAGCCTTTGTCAAATAACTATAATAGAACCTCATTAAGATAATTAATTATTTCACAATCGCTCAACATTGTCAGCTCACAGTCTTAACAACTTCTTATACATATGACTCCAAAATTTGCATACTTAATAAAGTTATAAACAAAGTATCCCTTTTCACTATATAACTTTGCATATCTGCATTATATCTCTATTAGAAGATATAATATAAACATCAAAAACTTCTTTTTAGGTATTTTATTTTTGTACCGGCCTCTATATATCAAACATATCTTTTGTATGCCTTTGAATTATGTTACATGAACTTACCCTCATCATCATGACACAGTGAAGAACATGTTCTTAACCTTGTATCACTTGATCATCAAATATATGTTCGTACAACCACAATCTCAGTCTTCTACTCTACCAACCTTTATAGAAACCAAGCTATGTTGACATCAATTAAAAACATAGTTATGAATGCAACATGTCAATAATGCTACATGCTCCCCAATTCTTAGGACACTCCCCCAAATGAATATAATTAGCATTCATGCTAATAATCTCCCACTTTAACATTAATGGGAAACTAGGTGAAAAACATCTACGTCCCATCTATACCAATCAACACTCTATTGCAATTGTTGTTTTTCTCATCTTTTCAAATCCTCTTCATCAATCAAACCTAAAATCCTTTGGAACATTGCTATGTTTTCAAGTATTACAATCGATATCAAGTTTTCACATGCTAAAAAAATCACAGCTACTCCCCCATACATCAATCTGTACTTATCTTCTCCTTTAGGCATTAATAACTCTTCATGTTGTGTATCTCACCCATAGAGATATTCCTTCTCCTCACTTACATGAATCTTTCTAAATCTTTCCAAATCTCCCTATTAAAGTAGAGATGTTTTTCATGTACGCATCTCGCCCATTGAAATCAATGAAAAATTCCTCATAATGTCAATCATCTGCTCCAAGTATTCAACCATCTTAAGTGTCCAAACACAGGGTTTAAGACAAATTACTAAGAGTCCTAGATGACCCCTCTCCTTTAACATAGTCCCCCATACAGGAAGCATCATTTTTAAATCCAATCAAACAATAGAGCTCTATACCACTAGACTGATGTACTTTTTGCATCATCTACTCAGAGGTAGGTAGGGGTATGACCCCAAGCATAGTACACAAATATTCAAAAGTATCCTTTAGCAAGGTCTTAGTGAAAATATCTACAATCTTCTCCTTAGTATTGACATACTCCAATCTAATCTCTTTCTCAGCAACCTTCTCTCTCAAAAATTTATACATAAAAGATATGTGCTTAGTCTTAGACTGAAATACAAGATTCCTAGACATACTTACTATTCTTGTGTTGTCAAAATGAATGAAAATACATTCTAAGAATCCCATCCCAATATCCATCAAGATCTACTTCATCCACATTATTTGATTACAATTATTTGTTGCTGCTATATATTCTACTTTTATTGTACTTTGTGAAATACAATCTTTTTTCTTTCCTAGCCAAGAAACCAATCTTCTTCCTAGAAAAAATGTTCCACCACTAGTGGTTTTTCTATCATCTATACTGCCTACCCAATTTTCATTAGTATAAGCACATAAAGTGAAGTCACTTGATTTTTCATACCATATCCCATAATCATATGTACCCTTCAAATACCTAAACATCCTCCTTACTGCAACATAATAATACTTCTTAGGATCAGCTTGAAATCTCATAACAATCCCAAATGTATTTTCTATATCAGGTCTAGTGTGAGTCAAACATTTCAAACCTCCATGGATTTTTACTTCTTCTTAGCTATAGGTGTCTCATCCTTTCTCAAAACCATGTGAACAATTAATATTGGTGTACCAAGGGGCTTACAAATTTCTTAGCCAATTATTTTTAACAATTCTTTCAAATACCTAGCTTGTGAAATAAAAATTCCATCACTATTTTGCACAATCTACAAACCTAAAAAGAAGTTCATCTCACCACTCATGGTCATCTCAAACTCAGTCCTCATTTATTTAGCAAACTTATCACTTGCCTCATTATTGCCTCCAAAATTTATGTCATCAACAAATATCACTATTATTAGCTAATTATTCTCAATTTCCTTCAAGTACAAGTAACTACCTGTCATACCTATATAAAATCTAAGCTTTTCCAAATACTTCGCCGACCTTGCATACCAGGTTATAGGTGCTTGATTTACACTATATAGAAATTTCTTCAATCTGCATACCATATCCCTTTCTTCTATCAAAGGAAATCTTTTAAACTGCTCAATATATACCTCTTCTTTAAGTTCTCCATTTAGAAAGGATGATTTGACATCCATCTAATACACTCTGAACTTCTTATTTGCTTCATAACATAAAAATATTCTTACTACTTCCATTCTAGCTACATGGGCATATGTTTCCTCATAATGTATTCCTTCTTGTTATGAGTAACCTTTATATACCTACCTAGCTTTGTTTCACACAACTTCACCTTCCTCATTCATCTTGTTTCTGAAAACCCATTTAGTTCCTATAACATTTTTGTCTTTAGGACTAGGAACCAATTCCCATGTCTCCTTCTTCACAATTTGATCTAGTTCCTCCTTCATTGTTTGAATCTAATGATCATCTTTACATGCCTCATCTACACTCTTAGGTTCAACTTGAGAAATTAAAGATAATTTCTCATTTACTCTATTTATTTTCATCACTCCTATTAGGACTCAAAATTGAAGCACTAATTTTGAGTAACATTCTAAAAAAATGAGTCTAATCAAGCCCCTATAAGCATTTTTCATGCATATCTACCTAGTCCTATTTTTGATGCCAATGATGTGTCTTATATATTTTTTAAAAATCATTCAATACATACATGCATCTCATGATGAAAAATCAACATTCTGAGTCATGCTATGAAGTTTCATTTTGAGCATTTGAGAAATTTGTATTTTTGCTTATCGGTCAAAAAATGATAGGAAGCCTAGTTTGCAACTAAATATATTAAACCCAGTAAAGTTTCATGACTTGCAAGTTTAGAAATGTCTAGTATGCATGTTAAAGAAACTTTTCTTCAAAATTTGAATTGTTTTGATATGTTTTGACTAGGTTTTGAATCCCTCAAAGATTGTTCTTTACCATTTTCATGCTGATGCATATTGTTTAGAACATCGAGAAGCCCTATTTGACCAGTTATAACCTTGACCAAGTTGACCCTATTGATAAATTTATTTTTGAGTTGCAATATAGCAGTCAGAGACATGTTGTGTTCTAGATTTGAGCCTATGATGAATCTATTTGACTAGTTTTCAAATGTGATTCCAATTGCTATTTTTAAGGTTTAACTAGTAATAGAAAATTCAGAGTGATCAATAGCCCTATTTGAGATGTTATAACTTTGTATCCATGATAGATGAGACTAAATAGATTGCATTACTATGTTCTATTCTAAAAACACTTAAGGTGTGCCTTTCTTCAAGTCTTGATGAATCTGTTTACATACTTTCCCAAGTCCATTCCATTTGTAAAAAATGTTCTTTTAGTGTTCCTGGTTATGTAATTTCAAGTAGCCAACTTCATGCGCTTGCAAAAATTTCTCAGTTATTTGTCATGAGATTAAATCACACACTTATATTCTTCATGTGAAAATAAACCAATACCCTAGATCTCATTTTCCCAAATTATTTTTTGATCAATTTTTGAAGTCAAAACTAGATACATTTTATTGTTTTCTAATGTGTTTGAATGTAGGGCAGTTTGGACGAGGCCACTTTCACAATTAAAACCTTTCGACCCAGATGTTGTCCTAAAGTAAAATTTAGTAGGGAGAGAATTTGTGGACTAGAGAATAAAATTGTAAAGTTTTAGGACCTTGCAATCTACTTTAATCAATTTTTAAAGACAGTTCTTGACCCTATCAACACAAAGATGATAGTTTGGATAAGAGATAAAATAATGACTTTCAATTGATCAACCAATGATTAAGATTAGTTTATGTCACTAAGTGGACATTATTAAGAGCACAATTTGAAATTCAGTTTTTTAAAATGGAAAAAAATTAGCTAGCCCACCTTCTGACCTAATCAATCTCAACAAGATTTTTCATTATAGTGAAGTAGATGCGTGATGAAAATTAAGGTCTTCAATGTGCATAGATCATTTTTGAGATAAAATAGTGTATGGGATTATGCATAAAGTGAATGACATGTGAAGGGAAATCACATGAGCTTGCTTATATGCCTCAATCATAAGAGTAATGACCTCTTCATAATAGATATTGTATCTTATTGTTTAAGTCATTTTGACTTAAATATTGAATTTTTTATCTCAATTAAGAAATGGTTTTAAATGAGTAAATATTCACAAGGGGATGTTGAGTTGATTTTTTCTATGGGTGTGGGTTAGGATTGACCTCAGATAAAAATAACAGTTACATGAAAATATAACCAATATTAGAAAATAATAAATTGAACAAAAGAGAACATAAAACACCAAGTTTAAATGTGGTTCACCCAATCCCTGGGCTACATCCACCAACAAGTCCAATATTATCATTATCCAATAATCACAATCTACAATCTCTTACAGCTCAATAGTGCCAAAAGAAGATACAATATTAGCATACATTACTATAGGGGAGAAGTTATCTGGGGAGAAAATTGCACTGAATAAACCTCTAAGCCTAATTAGGCTCCACATCACAATAATCTCCCACTTGGAGACTGATCAGACTCCAAAACAATAACCTCCCACTTGGAGACTAATAATAGCACTACCAAACTTGTAGCTCCCACTGGAATATCAAACCATCCTATAGTCTATTTTTCTTTTATTCTATTATGTCCAGAAGACCATCTAAATTTGAAGAGGAGTTCAACTTCTCCCTAGTTACTACCTTAGTAAAAATATTTGTTGGTTTGTCATCAATATGTATCTTTACTAGCTTTAACTACACATCATCAAAAATTGATTGAATGAAATGGTACCACAAGTGTATGTGTTTTTTCTATGAATGCACACAATAATTCTTTGCAAGATGAATGGTAGGATAATTATTTGTGAACAAATAATTATCCCTTTTTGGATGTCCAAATTCTTCTAAGAAGAACTAAAACCATATCATCTCCTTGGCTACCTCTACAACATCAACATATTCTATCTTTGTATTGGATAAAGCATTAAACTTATGTAACTGAGAAACCCAACTCACTACTACCCCACCAACAGTAAATATATAACATATAGTACTCTGCTTGGTATCAATATCCCCTCCCAAATCTGAGTCAACATAGCCAAGTAAATTAGTAGTAGAGCCCCCAAAATGTAAAAATTTACTAGATGTTCCTCTCGAATATCAGAGAATCCATTTAGTTGCACTCCAATGCTCAGTTCCTAGATGACTCATATACCTACTAACAACTCCCACTGCATGTGTAATATCTATCCTTGTACATACCATAGCATACATCAAGCTTCCTATAATTGAAACATAAGGTACTTTGGACATCTTAACCTCCTCTTCTTATGTCTTTGGACATATCTCTTTAGTCAATTTAAAATAACTAGGTAAAGTTGTCTTGTCAACTTTAGCATTCTCCATAGAGAACTATTGCAACACCTTCACAATAAAACAGGCCAGAGATAATGTCAACTTTTTAGTTTTTCCTATTTGTACAAATTATAATATCAAGGATTTTTTTTCTTGTCCACGAATCCTTCATAGAAAATCAATGTGCTAATTTTTATTTTAACCCCAAAAATCCCCATAGGGGCATTGCCCCTCGACCCCACCTTGTATTGCTACATGGAGCACAACCCCCTTACCTCATCTTGGGGGTACTACCCCCAAACCCCTATAGAAACTATATGGAGAGAAACCACACCAAATACACCTTCGAGCCTAATTAGGATCCACATCACAATAGTGTGTGGAGTTGAATAAACATTAAAACATTGATACCCTTTTTTCTCAAGGATCACATGAAAATGGAGCTATTTCTAATTTATGTAAGCCACAAGATCTAATGTGTGGGCCCTTCAAGACTAGGGAAGTAGTGAGTTTGAGGTCTACAACATTTTGCATAAAGGCTATTTTGAAATGAAATGTGGTGATGATGTTTTTCCTCCAAGTGCACATTGATGAAGGATATTGTATGTCATTCCATTGTAAAATATATCTACAAAATCATTGCCCAACCTTTGATAAGATAGTCGCATTGATTTTTCTCCTAAAGAGATGTTGATTTGAATAGGTAGAACATATGATTTACAAAAGGGATGTTGAAATTTAAGAAAAGTGCAACAACTATTGGATTGAGATTGAAATGGGAAAATGAAAACTTCACTTGTCATGGATGTAGCTAGGAATACATTTTTTCATCTTGAAGTGACATCATAGACTTCATAGAATATCTCATTTCCCCTTATTTAGAAGAAACCATTGAATTGCAAAGTTTTTGTTGCAGTTGAATGTGGATTATTTCTCACTCGATTTGAATAGAGGTAAGGAATTTGATAAAGCATGGGAATTTTGATTTTTTTTTTAAAGTTGAATCAGGTCAGGATGTCCCAATGTTCACACATGTTGAACCTCCTTTTAATGACACACTCTTATGAATTATGGGATCAAATTTCTCATGAGGTAATGTAAAGAGAAATATTTAGTGGTATCTAGTGCATCAATTTAAGTCATAGGCATTATTCCTTCTGCAAGATGCAATGTATAAGAATGAGGATGTACGTTATCAAATTTAAACA
Organism: Cupressus sempervirens; assembly: GCA_028749045.1. Taxonomy (NCBI): domain Eukaryota; kingdom Viridiplantae; phylum Streptophyta; class Pinopsida; order Cupressales; family Cupressaceae; genus Cupressus; species Cupressus sempervirens. The sequence continues at coordinate 935,660,251 of CM053792.1, forward strand.
AAGAATGTTAAGTATAGAGATCAAAGTTCACTATAAGATTGAATGCCACTACCAGTATAGTCACCACAACAAAGGAAAGAAATGACAAAAAAATTTGAATATCCACTATCTACCGTGAAATAAATTCTACAAAACAAATGGAATTTAACATGGACCAACTAGGTCACAATACAAAATAGGATGCCATAATGGAAATCACTCTTAGATACTACCGCAAACACACTAGCACAAATTAAAATTTTCACTTTCATTATGGCTCACTTGTTTCTAGAGAAACATGGTATATGGTTGAAAACATTCCCATCTTTGAGACATTAGAAAGAAGGATAGAGGCATGTTTATGTAGCCAAAAATTCTTTGCAATCTATATAATGGAGTCTACTGTGGATGTTAGTCAGTCAAATGTATAAAGTGTAGAGATTAATTGAGAAATGATTGGGCATAGATACATGGATAAATCAAAAAGCTATAGATTTTGCCAAACAAGAATGATTATCACTTTATACATGGAATTTTTCTAAGTCTTCTATTTCTTTCTTCAACACATGATGAATTTTTTTTGGCATGTGTGTGTATAGTTTGATGGAGTGAGCCTTGCAACAATTTTTTCTATGCATTTTACCATGGTTTCTTATATCCCACATTTAGTGTGGGATGACTATATTAACTATTTTAATATAACAACATTTCATATGAAAATGCCTGAAGGCATACCCTTATAGACAAAGTGAACCTCATACATGAGGCCCAATGTGGTCAATTTGAGCATGGCATAGTAAATTTTAATCCAACATGGCATTGACAAGATGATGACTATGAAATTAGCTCGATAAATGAAGACCCTACACATGGTATGCTTTCTGAGGCATGCAAACCTGCTAGCAGCTGAGTGTATCTCTAAGGTAGTCAAAGAAAACTATTTTGGAGTTATGACTAACCGCTAGCAGTTAGTCATAACTTCGAGGAGGTTAGGAGCCTAACTATGTGAAAGATTCTAGATTTGTGCCTTGACAACATGTGGCATGGTGTTCCTAGTGCAATCATGATGTGGTTGCACGTCAGTGATAAGGTGGTAGACTGTGAGCCAACCAGGTAACTAAACATGGCCCCTAGGTGGTAGAGGTGTAACCAGTGGGATGATGATGTGGCAGTGACTATGTAGATACTAGTGAATCAGAGGGCACCACATGTCATAAGGGAAGTCAACTCAGGTTTAACCAAAAATGGGAATGGAGGGAAAATTGAAAATGTCTAAAAATTAATATATTAATATATTGCTTTTTTAGTGTTCTAGCCATTTTAAAATAAAATAGGGTTCATTATATAGTTTAAACTTTGAAAAATGTTAAATTTTTGCAAATTTAAATGCTCTATAGAGTAGTCCTGAACCTATGAATTGTTTTGGACACCCTAGGCATGTTTTGAGACTAGTCTAGGACTATTATATATCATTGGAAAGCTCCTGGCATTTCTTTTCTACATTTGCCATCAATTTTTGCACAAGTATTAGTGAGTACAAGTTATAAGTTTTTTTTTATTTTTTCCTGAGGTGCTCCATATGCAACTATATATTGGTATGAGTAGTTCAGAATCAATTTTTGGCAAAATGGTTAGATGGGTATCTGCCAAATTTGGATAGGGTCTTAGTAGTTATATTATTTTTCCTCCAAAGTAATTCAACATGGATTTTGACAAAATTTTGATACCAAATCTATTAGTTTATTAGAAAATGGTTTTTCTCATCATTTTGAAGGAGATATTTGTAAGTTTGTTATGGCAATGATGAGATTTGATCCAATTTTCAGTTCTAGAAAGAAGAAAGAGGCTTTACAACAAAAGAAGAGGGAGATTCAAGTGGAGAAGTGTCAATTCCATATCAAATTTATGATTTTTTCCTTCTTCTATAATTTTCTTTCCTCATTTTATAGGGTTGGCTTTAGAATTTTGGAGAAGTTTTGTATCTATGATTCAACTATTCTTTAAAAAAGTTTTCTCGATGTGAATAGAAAACAATGAAATATAGTAAATAGTTATGATCTAATGTATATTTTATGAGTCTTTCATACATCTTGAATGCATTTATTTCAAAGGAATGGATGTAAAAGAATAAAAATTACTTAGTTTAACTATGATTCTTGTCTCCTATCTCTTTTGTTTGTAACCTTTTCTTTTTTTGATCAAATGCTATAAATCTAGTTGTAATTTGGTTTAGTTGCATGTCTTGATGCTTTTTCCCTTTGGTTCAAAGAATCGTGTAAATGCTTGATATATCTTGATAGGTTTGTGAATTTTATGAGAAGGATATTTAATGATTATGATGTTTACTTTGAACATAAATATCAAATTCAAAAAGTGAAGGGATAGATCAAATATCTGATGTATGTTTTCATTTACAGAATACATAATTGATAGGGCACTGATCATTCTTAGGTTTTGCAAGTGCATTGTTGTTTCATATTTAAGTTTTTTTGACATCAATCAATTAATAAAAATCCATTTCCCTTTCATATTATATAGATGAAATGGATACCCAAACCTAGCTTGTGAATATCAAAGATCATGTTATTAGTTATTTCATGTCTTTTCCACTACATGAGCATAGAAAGTTTTGGGGTTTTAATCTTCTTAATATAGATTTATATGAATGTTTTAGGGACTTGTACCATATGAACAAATCTAAGGTCTACCTTTTCCAAGTGTGTAAATTTTAACATGAATTCTAATGCTATCACTATGGGGTAGCATTGCATAACATTGATATGATGTATTCATGACTATGTTTTTCATTAATGACAACATAGTAGTAAGTTTGTGAAGACTCAAAAAGCAATAGACTATGATCTTTGTATTAAGAAAAATAAATTACTCATCTATTGATGCATAATTTTCAAAGTACACTACAGTATGTGTTCATTACAAGGGTAAGTGCATGGAACCTAAATTGATAGCATATGAAAGATATTATTGATCTATAGAGAGCCATATGGAAACAAAGTATTAGGAAAATAGTTCCTATTGTGTGATTGTTGCAATTCATCACAAATGTAATGAAAGGTTCTATAGTTAAGTAAAGATAGTATTCTAGCTCGTGATGACGTCAGAGAATGTACACGTATGAAAGTCGCATGAGTAAAAATTTGCTTATGATTGTGAGCCGATAGCACTAATTAAATATGTATTCATTTAATTGGTGTATTATAATTAAGTGGGGAGTCGACTCAAGGATTTCATATTGGGCATGGTATAAAGGAAAGATGTTTTTCGTGTTTAAGAAATAGAGAGCATATGAGACTTGTGAACTATTGAGCAAGCAGAGCGCTAAAGAAGCAGAGTGATTTACCAATGTGTGTAGGTGACCTTGAGGGTTATCATTATTGAGAACTGAGTTCCAAATTTGATTGCAAGGTCTAAAGTAGAAGTAAGTCTAACATACTAGATAGAGGAAGAAGTAGAAGCTTTTTTCACATCTATTATTCTCAAAGGAATAGTATTGAGGTTAATTGGATAGTGGGTTCATTGATCTGATCCTAAAATTGTTTGAATAGTGAGTTCAACTATAACAAGGAATATTTATATTAGTACATCATCTTGTGGGCATCATTCCCACTAGGGTTTTCCCTCTTATTAAGGGTTTCCCTAGTCAACATATCTATTGTAATTGTTTATGTGCATCTTTGTATGGTTTTTGTTTACTTTGGTTGAATGGTTAAGTTTGTTTAAAGAGGATAACTATTTTTTATTGTTGGATAATTGATTCACCCCCCTCTCTCAATTATCTTGGTGGACTATTGTTTCTAGTAATTGGTATTAGAGCTTCGGGTCCTTTAAGGATAAGCTTAAAAGCTTTGGGAGATCAGTGGGGAGCAAAGAGTCCTAAGTCAGATAGTGGAAATTTCAACATAGCAGCTCTCGGTGAGTTATCCAAAGAAGACATGAAGATCAAGGAAGGTATTGATCTAGTTATGAAAGAAGAAAAAGAAGTTATGGAAAAAAATTATTGTTGGATACGTAATGAGTTTGGTCATTATACATCTAGATACCATAAGAAAATAAGGAAATCTAGAAAGAATTTTATTTCTGATGAAGATGAAGAATTTAAAGCAAGTATGGAAAGATTCTTGAAAGATTGTGGTAATGAGTTTGAAATAGTTAAGGATGAGGAAGTATTAAAAGAGATAGCTTTGGTAACTATTGTTGATCCAAAGGCTAACCATGAAAATGTGGAAGTTATCATTAACAATGATTTGTAGAATGGGAATTAGATTGAAGATCATAGATATGATCCATGGAGCAATGAAGGTATGTGTCTTGGCTATTCATTAAAAAGTAAAGCCTACAAATGTTTCAACTATAGAACAAAAGCTATAGCAAAGTGCATAAATGTGAGAATAGATGAGAAGTTTGGCACCAAAGAAAATATGATGGATTATAACTCTAACGAAGATAATTATTCTGGGATGACCAATAGATGTAATGAATTATTTCTCAAGACTAACAATGACTTATAGAATAAAGTGAAAAATGAAGAAATAAGAGAATATAGTGTAGTACCTGAAATAAGAATTAAAGCAGCAACTCCTACTCCAAATAAGAATATGATGAGAAATCATCATGCTGATCAGATAATAGGAAGTAAAGAAAAAGGTGTAATGATAATAAGTAGAATCAATGAGGAACTATGTCTAATATCTCGAGTAGAACCAAAAAGTGCAGATGAAGCAATCAAGGATGATTATTGGATGAAAGAAATAGATGAAGAACTTCAATAAATAATAAAGAATGACACATGGGAATTAGTTCCTAGACCTAAGAACAAAAATGTGATTGGCACAAAGTGGGTATTTAGACAAAAAATGAATGAAGAAGGAGAAGTAATAAGAAACAAAGCAAGACTAGTATGCAAAGGCTATTCTTAGCAAGAAGGAATAGACTATGAGGAAACATATGTACCTGTAGCAAGAATGGAAGTAGTCAGAATGATTTTGGCATATGTAGCAAATAAAAAATTCAAGGTATATTAGATGGATGTTACGCTAGCATTCTTGAATAGAGAACTTGAAGAAGTTTATATTGAGCAAACAGAAGGTTTTCCTTTCATACAAGAGAAGGATATGGTTTGCAAATTAAAGAAAGCCTTGTATGGATTAAAAAAAGCACCTAGAACCTAGTATGCAAGGTTAGATAAATACTTAGCAAATCTTTGATTTGCTAAAGGAACAATAGACAACAACTTGTACTTGAAAGAAATAGAAAATAGTTTGTTGATAATCATTGTATTTGTTGATTATATCATTTTTGGAGGAAACGTTGAAGCTAGTAACAAATTCTCAGAAGATATAAAGAATGAATTTGAGATGACTATGATAGGAGAAATAATTTTTTTAGGATTGCAAATTGTTCAAAACAAAGAAGGTATCTTTATTTCTCAGACTAAATATTTCAAAGATTTGCTAAAAAGATTTGGACTAGAAAATTGTAAACCTATTCGAACCAGAGATAGCAAATGCAGTTGGAATAGTGGCAAGATTTGAGACTGATCCTAAAGAATATCACTATGTAGCGGTAAAAGGATATTGAGATGTATGAAAGGGATATCTGATTATGGAATTTGGTATGGTAGAGGTAATGATTTTACTCTTTGCATTTATACTAATGCTGATTGGGCAAGAGATATGGATGATAGAAAAAGCACCAATGGAGGGGCATTCTTTCTTGGTGGAAGATTAGTTTCTTGGCTCAACAAGAAAGAAGATTGCACTTCACAAAGTACTGCAAAGGCAGAATATGTTGCAGCAACAAATAATTGTAATCAAGTTATATGGATGAAGAAGATGATGAAGGATATTGGAATTACATTCAAAGAACCTGTTATCATTTACTGTGATAAGGCAAGTACAATAAGCATGTCTAAGAATATTTTTTTGCATTCTAAGACTAAGCACATCTCTATAAAGTATCATGTCTTCAGAGAGAAAGTTGTAGAGAAAGAAATCAAACTAGAGTATATTAACACTAAGGAACACATTGTAGACATTTTCACAAAGGCCTTACCAAAGTACACATTTCAGTACCTAAGAGGTACACTTGGGGTTATACCCTTGCCTACTTCAGAGTAGAAGATGCAAAAGTACATCAGTCTAGGGTACATAGCACCATTATTAGACTAGATTGAATGCTAATGCTTCCTCAATGGGGGACTATCTATGATGAACATAGTCAACAAAGGACTCTTGGTAATTGGTAATTGGTATGCAACAATGTCTCTAGACACTTGAGCTATTTATGGATTTATATACAAAAGTTGTAAAGCAACAGATCGGCTTGTGGTCATGTTAATAGATTATTGTATCTTTGAGCAATTGAACTATTTTTGTATTACACCTTAACCTTTGGCATTGTATCAATGGGAGATACAATGACATGAAAAAAATTCTATGTAGTATAAATGAGAACATGATGTATGATGTTTGCTTGAGGAAAATGAAGCATGATTTGATTAATCTATATACTTAGTATTCTTGGAACCTAGATATTTTTCATCTATGTTGCCATTAAGGTCAAAGGGGGAGTTTTTTAGCATGAATGGTGATGTTGTCACTTCGGGAGAGCATTGTAGAATATTGATATGATGTATTAATGACTGTGTTTGTCATTTATGACAACATAGTAGTAAGCTTGTGAACACAGACAAGGCAACAAACTGTGATCTTTGTATTAAGAAAAAAACATTACTCATCTATTGATACACAATTTTCAAAGTACACTATAGTATGTGTTTGTTACAAGGGTAAGTTTGCGGAACCTAAATTGATAGTATAGTATAAGAAAGATATTATTCATCTATAGAGAGTCGTATGGAAATAGAGTATTAGGTAAGCAGTTCCTATTATGTGATTGTTATAGTTCATCACAAATGTAATGAAAGGCTATGTAGTTAACTAGAGATAGTATTCTAGGTGGTGATGATGTTTGAGAATGTGCATGTATAGAAGTTACAAAAATAAAAGTCTACTGATGATTGTGGGCAGATAGCATTAATTAAATATGTATTCATTTAATTGACATATTATAATTAAGTGGGAAGATGACTCAAGGATTTATTATTGAGCATGGTATAAAGGAAAGATGTTTTTCATGTTTAAGAAATAGAAAGCATATAAGACTTGCAAACCATTGAGCAAACAGAGAACTAAAGAAGCAAAGTGATTTACCTATGTGTGTAAGTGACCTTAAGGGTTATCATTATTAAGAACTGAGTTCCAGATTTGATTGCATGGTCTGAAGGAGAAGAAGCCCAACATATTAGAGAGAGAAAGAAGTAGAAGCTTGATTTACATGTATTATTCTCAAAGGAAAAGTATCAAGGTCAATTGGATAGTGGGTTCATTGATTTGATCCTAAAGTTGTTTGAACAGTAGGTATAGCTATCTTCCACAACTCCTCACAGGGTTGGCACAACTCCTAATAGGGTTGGAATCTCTTAACAAGGATTCAAAGTCTCCTAACAGGAACTTGTTGTGGTTTCACAATGTGCACCCCATTTCTTCCAGAAATGGGGACCCCCTACTTTTTTTTTGGTTTTCTAGAACACTAGTCTAGGGTCTGAGTCCTCTTGAGGTTTTATCTAGTGTCCTAGTTCATGTCTACATCCTGACTAGAAAACCCAATTGTTGAAAATCAAAAAAATTTAGGAAATAGGCCTATTTAGCAAAAAGAGAGGTGCACCAGTGCACTCCAACTGGTGCGCTAGTATGCCAAATTGCATAGGTGAGAGGAATTCACCCTTGGGTGATGTGTGGATGCATAGCAATGCAGCTACACACCTGCACACCACCCAAGGGCACTTTGATCTATTTAAACACCCACACGCTTCCCTTCTATACCACTTTCCTTTTTCTTCATTGGTTCGCATCTCCAGCCCCTAAGCACAGAACCACACCCTTATTGGTGTGCCATCCTCTCCTTTTCCTCTTGCAAAAACACAAAGGAAAACATTAAAAAACCTAGCTAAGGTGGGCATTAGTGCACCTTTTTGCATCAAAAAATAAAAAAACTAAGCAAAAGCATAGAAGCAACACCCAAAAATAGGTGCCCATCTATGCACCTATTTTTGCCAAGCAAAAACTAAAAAAGCAAAAAACCTAGTTTAAAAGCTCTTCTTAAGGTGCACAATAGGGCACCTCATGAGGTGCACTACTTAACAAGAAAAATAATTCACCTAAGACAAATATGAGGTGTATATTAGTGCACACGATGAGGTGCATTGATGTGCACCCCAGATGCACCAATATTTTAATTTCAAGGCATAAACTAAGCTTTTCATGTTTTCAGACCAATTACATTTTTTGGTTTTTGTGCAAGTCAATTTAAGGGTGTTATTAATATATTTTTCTTAAAACTTTGAACTAATAAACGTACTTTTGTGCAGATACAATGGCATCTTCATCATCCTCCCTTGTCAAGAAAATGGTCCCAAAGCCTATCATGTTCAAATTTCAAGGTGTTCTGACCAAATCAAGATTCCAAGATGATCACTTAGAGATTCAAGATACTGAAATAGGTCACACTAATTTGGGAGCATTCTTGACACTATGTAACAACCTAATGGAAAGATCTCAAATGGATTCCACTTCAGTTCGCTCTGGACTAGTGAATGCATCATCACACCTAGTATCAATGTAATCCTCAAAGATGATTATGAAACTTGCAGAGCATTATGTTCTTTAAGAGAGGGTAGTGAAAAGAATAACTAGAGAGATTGTCCTGGATGTCTAACCCAACAATATTGAAAAGGTGTTTCACCTTCCAAGGGCTAATCAATTCATCTGATTGACCTATTAGCAAGCTTACAGATGGTATAGGAAACATGTTGATGAAGTCTCTAAGATCATTTAGTCCTCATACCTTTTTGAGAAGACTCCCCTAGGATGGAAAGCTGGCAAAGTGGATATGACAAAAGGCTATAAGAAGAAGGACATTGGGTGTTCAATTATACTTTTGAGTAGAGTCATGGGTTTGCCTACATCAAGACATTTGAACATTTGGATGGTGCACTTCATCAAGACCATCAAGATGACAAAGATGCCACTTGATTAGGCCTCCATTCTTAGAGAGAACTTGGTAGAACAGTTCGTGGAGGTAAAGAATAATTGAAGATTTTATATGACTTCATATTTGGTATACTTGCTAGCTACTAGAGTGATGGATTATCCAAGGTTGTATAAAAGGGGCACTATGAAAGATGCCAATGCATGGCCATATGTATTATATCCTCAGCTAGTAAAGGAGAAGCTTTCAAAGCATAGCAAAGAATATAGAACTATAAATGATGTGTTCATATTTCCAATAATTTGGTTCATAGAAGGGAATTATGCAAAGAGAATATCAGAGGAGGCAGTTACACAGATATCACTAGTTAGAGCTTATTATATCTACTTTCAAACATTTACATATTTGAGGGTAGTAGGTACAGCTATCAACCCTAAGAAGCTCCCTAGGTATCCCAGTGATAGAGTTATTCTACTAGAGATCTCTCAATAACTCTTGTCTACATATGATACAGTTAGAAAGCAGCACAAAACATGTTCGATGTGGCCTATGACTATAGGACCCTTTCAGGTGGATCAAAGGCAAGATATTCCTTATTTTGAATGTGAATGGGATTAGTATCTCTTCGTTGAGTCTAATTCTCCTCAGTCATATTTAGACAAACATCAAGAGAGTGCAATACTTAGTGGGTAAAACATTCCAGAATGCGGATGTAGTTGAAGATCATTGGATGAATGCAATAGATGACTACGATGTCTGTATAAAGGATTATTGTAGGATGAATTTGTATCTAACAAAGAGGGCTTTAAAGATAAAAATCTCATTAAATATTGTGCAATAAGACTCAGAGGAGCTGCCTAATCCATTGTTCAATAGGGATAGCATTAGCCACAGCCCTATTATGAATGTCGAGATAGACAGAGAAGAAAACTTGGACATCGACCATAGGGTGAGGCACATCATTAAATTGACATAGGATTGGATCAAGAAACCATTCAAACTTTATCAAATTCCTTAAACACTAGTCTTGCATTCTCAAGCCCACCTAGCCAAAGGTTGAGGAGCAAAGGTCACGGTGCCGACATTTACAGCACAGTCACTAGTAAGACCAGAAATGGTGCACCAACTTGATAGACCAATTTAGTATTATCAGGCTTAGAAAGGTAGATGTAAAGGAAAAAGGAAGAGGAATTCTCCTCAAAAAGCCAAGCCAGACGAGGGGGAAATTCAAGCACCTCCATAGCAAGGAGAGGAGAATATACAAGGGTCAAAAAATGTAGAAGTTGAACAAGCCCCGGAGGATCCCCAAGTGTCACCAGTTGCACAAGGTCAAGGGAAAGTAGAAACTAAAGTAAAAGAGGTTTCCCCACCTTAAAAAGTAGCACAAGCCTCCCCCTCTACACCTAAAAGAAGAAAGATTAAGAATCTAGTAAAGAGAAGGCAAAAGGTAATCAAGAAATTGATTCCTTTCCCATAAATTCCTAAACCAATCCCTGAGGAAGCAGAAGAAGAGGATGATCAGGATGAAGAGGATAACTTACCTTTGAACCACAGGACTTATATCGCAAGAGCTATAGAGTTGGAAAGTAGAAGAATCTCTACCATCACACCTCCATCTATTCTTGAGAAACCCATTCAAACTACCACAATAGAAGATGAGATCCAATAATGGGTAGATGAGCAGGAAGTGGAAGGCACTGATGCCATCAAGATATTAAATTTTTATTTCATGTCAGTGGGTACTGAGTTGGTGTGAGATAAGATTAGGGATACTCCAACCAATCAACCTTAATAGGAGGAGTGGAGTTAGATGCCACCAGAATTGCAAGGGCTCAAGGTAGCACCACCGTCCCAGGTGCAAGTCACATTTTGTGTTGATAAGGGATTGGCTACTCCCCTTCCTCCAAACAACAAAAAAGAGCAAGTCCAAATGGAACAAGAGGGAGAGCCAAAACAAGTATCCATTGAAGAAGTTTCAGAAGAAGGACAAGTAAGTGAATGACCACAAAAAACTTCCCAAGACATCGAGGTGAGAACTGTTGTCTCAACAGATACAGAGACTCCTAGAACAAATCTCACACAAAAGGAGAGGGCTCTAGAAAGAGGAGATAAGGGAAAGGGTATTGCAGAACATACTCCTTCATACTCTAAAATAAAAACTCCATTAGAATGTATCCCAAGGTCACTGAGAAAATAGGTAATAAGAAATAAAAGTAGGAATTCACCATAGATGAACAAGATAGGATGGAATTGATTGAAGTCCTAAGGAAACTCGATTCACCTCCAAAAGATGCATAGGCACTAGCCTTCATTATGAGTGATTAGAACTAGGACTTGTTTTCTCATGTGGCTATCCCTCCTCCACATTCAAATTTTGAAGAATGGACTCTGCAAGATTATCAAATCAAAGAGGTCGTGCTTGGAAGCTAACCTTGGATATAGCTAAGCTGATGGTTACCATAGGGATGAAGGAGGTATGCAAGAGCTTGGAGAAGGATGGGATAGAACTAATAACACTTCAAAGGAAACATGAAATCCTAAATGGATATCTGAGTGAAGTTGTTCGTTCCTTGGACACTGAGCATTCGAAGGATGCCGCAATTGAGAGAAGAGATAGGGGTACATCCCAATTCAATCCATTTTTGAGAGCTTGTCAACAATGGAGGGAAATTTTTGAGGAGAAATGTGTAATGATTATACAAGGAAATTTGAAGTTGTTACACATCATGAGAGATAAAGAATATAGGCTAGTAGCCATTTTAAATCAAGATTTTAGTCTAATGGGTGATGCGCATACTTGGGGAAAAGACTTGAAAGCATTGCATTCTATTAAAGGACAAAGATATCAGATGTTGATGGCTATATATATAGCTAAGGAATTAGAAAAAATAGATGATTGAATAGAGAAGATTGTAGATGAAAATAAAGTAAAGGAGACATTAAATGCGGAGATTCATAGGCTCAAGGACCAAGCCCAAGAGAAAATTTTTGAAGCTGAGAAACATTATAGTGATGCATGTCTAGACATTTTTTAGGATGATACACAAGAGAAGCTAGTACTAGTAGAGATAGTACTTGAGAAATATTGAAATAATTTTGAAAAAGCCTCTAATGATGAAGATATCAGCAAGCATTTAAAACAAAAGAAACCTTATTACAGCTTGATGGAAAACTCAGACATTTTGCAAAAACTTGTATAGAAATGGGCAACTACAAGCAAAAAGTGAAAGATAAATAAAATGCCTTAGATTTTCCAAATATGAGTCAAGTCAATGAGATAAATGAGAAATTCAAGGACAAATATCCAGACATAGCTCTACTATAAATGGGAACAAAACCCAGATGCTAGAATATCAATTTTGACACTTAGTGAGATTTTGCAATTTTGGAGCCTACTTCCAAGGTGCGCTAGTTTGCTACTATGCCAAGTGCACCAAGTGCAATTTTTCAATAGTTCCATGGAATATTTTGAAGTACTTAGAGGTGTGTCAATAGTTAGCTGCCAGTTCTAAAATTAAAGCTATCCATGCATCAAAAATGCATACTGATGATAGTTTAACTCCTACGGACACCTAGTAAACATAGAACTTCTATTTTTGCCACTTATAGTCACTCCTACATCAACTGAAGGATTTCTCTTTCTTATTTTCTCATTCTTTCTTTGTTTTATTGGATGTAAAGGCTCGTACATCCAATTAATGATATAAAATGGATGCAGCCCTACTTAGAACTAGTTAGATAGATAATTTGTACATAAATAGATTTATAAGTTTAGAAGAATATGATTGCAAAAAGATATCTCACTCTTAGCAAAAATTAAGAAGAATATTTCTTATAAATTCAAGATTGTAATATGTAATCAAGGCTACCGTTATCTTGCAATAATATATACTTTTGGTGCTCGCATTTGGAATGTAGTGATTCTTGCTTAAGTGTGTTATATTTTGTGGATGTATGTTAATAGAATGTAATTGAGCCAAAGGTTTATTGCATTATTTTTTGTTGTTTGATCTTTTAATTTTGGTGTTTTCTATAATTTTACAAATTATGCTAACGTACTTAATATGAGAAGAGATCATCATTATTCATTCATTGCTTTTTGTCCCACATGAGTGCACTTTTTGTAGCCTTGTGGTCTGATGAAAAGTGAAACATCTTACGACTACTGAACTCCCGATTGACGATTGCATTAGGGGAATTAAGGAAGCACTACTCCTACTTTCATTGCTTACCTACCAATCTTTTCAAAATCTTAACTCGCAAACATGTTGTTTTCATAGTTTATGTCCATTACAATTTACTTTTCATGTTATTTATTTAGACTTCTCATCACCTTATCTTTGATATTTTCTTTACTAACCCCTTCGTTAAATTAGGAATCTATATAGTTGCATTGTTAGATTGCATTCATTAAAAAATAGAAAAATTCAAAAATATAGTTCTTTTCGTGTGTGTTTTATTCTTTTGATATTAAGAAGATTCCACATCTTATTCGAAGTTTTTGAACTAGCATAGCAAAGGCCTCCTCATGAACATTCACATTTATCTTCAACTAAGTGGATTCCAATAGGTCACATGATCATCGAAAACCTTGGAGTTGATCCTTGGATTAGCTTTTCAAGAGAGTAGTTTAGAAGGATTCATGTCGTTAAGCATCATGCAAAATGATAGCTCAACAAAACTAGCTCTAGAAGGAGGGCCTTAACATTTGGAATGGTAGAAAAAAATTGCAAATTTCAAAATTTTGCACATTTTTACAAGTTCAAAACATTTTCTAAGTTTCCAAGATTTTGAGCTACAATGCTGCGTAGGTGTGCTAAATTTTGTGGTGTGCCTCATTTGTGAGAATGTGTACTTCTACAGAGGTGTGCTTTTTCCAGAGTTGATGCAAACTAGAGGATCTTGATCCAGAATCCCCATTTCAGAAAGCTTTAAGATCTTTGCCAAGTACACACAAGTTTCTTGAGCTTAACCATTTCTGTAAACCTCACAGTGACAAAGTAATCCCTCAAATTCTACCACCTCCATTTAACATTTCATCATCTTCTTCAGCTCTGCCTCCACAAAAACCCCATGGTGGACCACCAAATATCCCAATAGTTCCACCTCCAAAACAACCACCCCTAGGTCCACCAAATCCCCTAATGGCCTTTTTTGCAAATGTTGTAGACTCACCAATCAACTTGACAGGTGTACTCAATGATCTTCCTAAGAATCCTAAGAAGTTTTTCTCAAGGTTTATCTATGGAGAGACATGAACTATTGAAGATCACGTCAAGGTGTTCAATGAAATTTGCAACTGAAAGTAGATTGCTAATGAGAATGCAGTTCTTCGCTTATTCTCCTACTCTTTGGGGGAAGTTTCCTATAACTTGTGCGTTAACCTGCCACCTGGATGTATTGCAACTTGGCCTACTTTTGAAAAATTATTCTTGGAAAAATTCAATACTTTCATCAATCCAGCTATGATACATGAACAATTCATATCAATCAAAAAGGATCTAGCTAAGATAGTTTCATGCTTCAACTACTACTTTCACATGGCATATTGCAAGTCAGAAATGTCATGCACTATATTAGTTGAAGCTACTAGTCAGATTTATCTAAAGGCTATGGACTATGTTACTATTATTTTTTTGAGAAGACTTCTGACAACAAATATTGACATGTTGGACAAAGTCTTCGGAGAAGTGATTACCTTCACTAAGAAGGCCAATCCTAATGGAGGAGGATTGGTGCTTCTAGCTCAACCTATTACTACAATACCAATATATCCTATGGAATGCCAGCAATTCCTAGCCAGTTCATACTTTGGAATCCAATTCCATTACAATAGGCACCCGCTCTGTAAAACCTAGCTTTAACATATCTAGGGTATGAACCTCTGAAAGCTTCTTTCTTCGAACAAAAGACACCAGCTTCTACTAAGGAAGACAACAGTTGTGCCTCTGAGTTTAGTCAAATGAAGAAGACCATGTCACAAATGAAAAATGAGCTGACTCACTTAAGATTGTTGCAAGGACAGAATACAAACTTCCAAAGAAATAATGTTGGTCCTTCCAACAAAAACAATTACAATCAAAATTACAATAGGAATTTCACCAGAAACAACAATGTTGGGAATAAAAATGGAGGAAACAATTCTAATGCTCTTGATTGTAACAATGGCTTCTAGAGATAGAATAGACAATGGAACACTCATCCGAATAATGGAAGTATTCCTATAGATAAAAATAACAATAATGTTAAATATGTTGATATCAATCAGTATGATGATTGCAAAATACATCTAACAATGATGGTTCATATTATAATGGGAATTAAGACATGACTTAGAATTCACAAGAAAATGACAATGTCCCTTCTGTACAGTTTGGTGCTATGCTATTAGAATCCTACGATTCTGCATAGAATGCACAAGCAGTACAACTAGCCAACAAGGAATTCTCATTTCCATTTAGCCAAGAACCAGACATTCAATGTGGAGAGATGTTGGCCTTTTGAAAAGATAATCAGAACACATATAATCTATGGAGTCAAAAAGAACCTATGATAGATAGAATTTCTCTAGAACTACAACCAACTACTCATGATCTAAGAGCAAGTAATAATCTAGTGCCAATCAGGCCCTCATATGGGGGACAACAAAATCAAAATCAAGGAACTATGCCAACAATCTTGAAAAATCTAGCTTGGTCTATTAAGAAATATAGTGTGGTGGAAGATTTGAAATGAACAAAGGCCAACATGTCCATGTTTGAAATGTTGCAAAATTGTCCTCAACAATGAGAAGCATTGATGAATACTCTGAACCATACAAAGGTACCCAATAATAAAAATATTGTTTCTCAAAAGATATTATCTCAAAAAGTCAATACTTTGGAGGCAATACCAACTATGTTTAAAGACAAGGTTGAGGTACCCTCATTTCTTCTTAGCATCCAGATATATGGGAAGAATTTTCATAATTGCCTAATTCATTTAGGAGCCTCATGTAATGTTATACCACTATCAATAGCACAAAGGTTGGGAGTTATTCCTTTGTCTTCTAATTAGATAGTGATACAATTGGATAAAACAGAGGTAAAAGTCATTGGCGTGTTGAAAGATGTTTAGATACAGTTGACAGTTGACCCTCGAATTCAACATATCATTGATATAAATGTGCTTCATATTCTTGAAACCTATGGATTGCTACTAATCAGAGAATGGACAGAATTTCTAATGGGATGGTTTTCTATAGATTTTACTCCATTGTGGTTGCCATGGAAAGGGCTGAATAATCAAATCAAAATACATGAAAATCCAAAGTTAAAAATAATGATTACCGAATATAATGCACCTAATGAGGTTACATTCTTACAACCATATTTGGGTCTTACAAAGTGATGGCTTTTGATACGATTTCAACCAAAATATCCATTGATCAAGATGAAGGATCCAAGGTGTCCTTCCCAAAGCAAGAAATTGTAACACAGTTCATGGATAACATGGTGGCTAATTTGTAATGTTTAGGAGAAGAAGCTAACCCCAGCATCCTCCTTCTTTTAGGATTTTGTTGATTGCATAAAGTTAGTCATTTAGAGTTTGAATGTTTATCTTGCCAAGAAGTAGTCACTAAACTATTACCACAAATGATGAAACTAGAGAACAGCAATGGTCCAAAAAATGAACTCGTAGAGAATCAAAATCTTATAAACATATTTGAATCTGTGGCAAAGGTTGAAGAGGTAATTGAAGATGAAATTAAGGAATTGATAGGGGAAATTCATGATAAACAAGAAAACATACACTCCCAGTATCAAGGAATAACAATGGAAAATAATCAAGTCCACCCCACAAAAGACTACAATGGATACCTAAGAGACAATCTTTTAAGGCCCAAGTGAAAGAGAAGTTGAGGATGAATAAGCATAAGGTTAGAAAACCCAAATTAGATCCGATCTAGATACTTTTCTTTGACAGTTCCAAATGCAAAATGGGAGTCGACGCAGGTATTGAGTTGATCAACCCAAAAGGTAAGTATTTCTATGTTGCATATCGATTATAGTTTAGATGTACTAATAACATTGCAAAGTACAAAGCATCGATCCAAGGACTTCTATTCGCATTGGAAAAAGGGATTACAACTCTCATAATCAAAGGAGTTTCTTAGTTAGTTATAAGACAAGTGAAATCATTATACTCTTGCAACGATAAGAGGTTGCTTGCTTACAGGAAAAGAGAATGGGATTTAATGTATGATTTAGAAGCTTAGAACATAAAATCGATTCCAAGAAGGAAAAACATGGTAGCAGATTATCTCACTATTTCAGCTAGTGCATTACAACTAGTCAAAAGAACAAAATTGAAAAGATTTTTAGTTGAATTGGCTACTACTCCATCTATTTTGAACAATATCACAAACTTCCAAGTCTTTCAGGATGATCAACATATACTTGAATTCATCATGTGCAATGGGGACTTTAAAGGGCAAGAAATTGAAGACACTCCAAATGAAAAACTTGAGGATGATGAACTCGAAGATGGAGATGGCATCCTGAACTTAAAAACTAACACTATTCCTAATGGAATGGTTGAGTTTGAGCACATTTTTAATCATAATGAATCAGCAATTAATAGAAAAATGGTCAAAGAAAAGAGAATCGAGGAATGTGATTCGTACAATTTAGGTACTGATGACGATCCTAGAATGGTAAGGATTGGGAAGATGTGCAATGTACAAGAAAGGGAAGACATGCTTAAATTACTCACACAGTATAAGGATGTTATTTCTTAGAGTTAAGAGGAGTTAAAAACATATGATCCTGAGATTATTACACATGACATTCCATTAAAACCAAATGCAAAACCTTTCCCTTAGAGGGAAAAACCAATTAATTTGAGCATTTTACCACTGATAATTAAGGAAGTTTAGTTACTTGATGCCAAGATCATCTTCACCATTCGCCATTCTATGTGGGTGGCTAATTTGGTTCTTATATAGAAAAAGACTGGAGAGAATCATCTTTGCGTAGATTTCCATAACTTGAACCTTGTGTCTTAAAAGGACAACTATCCATTTGCTTCACTAGATGAGGTTTTGAAAATTGTAAATGGTTCACAAATGATGTCATTTTTGGACGGATATTCAAGATATAATCAGGTAATGGTTGATGAAGAAGATAGCCTAAAGACGGCCTTCACAATTAAAGGGAACCTTTGCTTATAGAAGAATGCCTTTTGGGTTGATTAATGCAAGGGCTACATTTCAATGAGCCATGGACAAATCTTTTAAGGGATTGATAAACAAGTCTATAGTCATCTATATGGATGATTTAACTATCTTTTCAAAAGACCGAAGAACTCACATAGCTGATTTAAGATAGGTATTCAACAGATCTCGTAAATATGGCATATCCCTTAATCCCAAGAAATATTTGTTTGGGGTTACTAAACGAAAGCTCCTAGGTCATATCATCTCTAAAGAAGGAATCTCCATCAATCTTGATAGAATTGAAGCTATTCTAAAGTTATCACAGCCTCACAGTTGAAAAGAACTTAAGTCTTTCTTTGGAAAGATAAATTTGGTGCGAAAAATCATAAGCAGATTTGCAGAGATAGTTCATCCCCTTAATGATTTACTCAAAAGGGGAGCTAAAATAGAATGGGTTTTGGAGATTAAGAAATCATTTGAAGATATCAAAGTGACCATTTCCACGTCCCCAGTACTGGTAAGTCCTAATTATGGACTACCTTTCACAATATATTCTTTTTCTTCAAAACATTCTTATGCTAGGATTCTTACGCAAAAAAAGGAAAAGGAAAATGAAAGACCCATTTCCTTCATGAGTTACCCTCTAAAAAATGCAGAGTTAAAACTTTTCTAACCTCAAAAAATAGTCTTTTTCCTTAATCAAAGTGGTAAAGAAGTTCTACCATTACTTACTAAGAAGCAAGGTATATACGCTTGTGCCTAATACAGCAGTTAAGACATTGCTAATGCAAAATGAACTTGGTGAAAGATGAGGGAAATGGATGGCGATCCTTCAAGAATTTGACTTAGAAATTCAACACATGAGGTTAGTCAGAGGTCAACAATTATCAAAAATGATAGTAGATAATCAAACAAAACATGAAAAGATGTTCAGATTTGATGCTGAAATAGATGTGGACGATCAGAAGAAGCTTGTAGTTTCTCAAGTTGATATTGATCAGGGTGTAGTAATAGATGTCTGGTACCAGAATATTGTTTATTATCTTTTAAAAAATCAGTATCCTAGTTGGATGAATAGTTCACAGTGTATGGGACTTTGAAATGCGAATCCTATATGCTACATAATAGAAAATTATACAAAATGAACTATGAACGTATCTACCTGAAATGTTTGGGACCTGAGGAAGTAAAAGAAGCTATAGAATAATTTCATGATAAGTATGGTATAGGGCATGCTTCGGTAGAAACAACTACTCACATGATTTAAAGATTGGATTATTTATGGCCCACAATATTCAAAGACACTTGTGAGCATGTGTGTACTTGTCATATTTGTCAGACTAGTGCTAACAAAGAAAGACATCCTACAATACCATTACAAACAGTGTTTGAGGTATGCCCCTTCACAAAGTGGGGGCTAGATTTTATTGGTCCAGTGAATTCACCACCATCAATAGGGCACACTTTTATTCTTACAACTATTGATTATTGTACGTGATGGATAGAAGTAGAGACATTTAGAAACTATACAGCCAAGGTGATTATAGACTTCTTGGAAGAACACATTGTTACTATATTTGGGATGCCATTCTCCTTGGTGTGCGATAACAGATCACCTTTCGAATCAATTTTCTTAACTCAATGGGCATTATAAAATTAAGTCATTATCAAGTTCTCCTCAAATTATTATCCACAAAAAAATGGTGTATCTGAATCTATGAACAAGAACTTGATCACGGTAATAAAACAATTGTTGAAGGAAAACCCTAAAGATTGGCATACACAACTCAAATATGCATTATGGACCGACCGAGTAAGGATTAAGAATTCTTTGGGGACATGTCCATATCTACTTATCTACAAAAAATAGCCAATGTTCTTGCTTAACCTCAAAATTCTTATTTTGAAATTCATGGGTGGGTATGCTGAAGATGCTGGCAGAGTACAAATCAAATTGATGAAACTTTTGAAAATGGATGAAAAATGGCTAGCTAATTTGCAACATATGGAAAAACATCAAGTAGTAGTCAAGAGGTGCTTTGGAAAGAGGGCTATGATAAAGTCTTTTAGGATATCTGACCTTGTTCTACTCTGGGATAAGGTGAAAGAAAAGTCAGGCAACCACACGAAGTTTCAACACTTGTGCATTGTTCCTTATCAAATCACAAAAATTTTGGGGGAAAACACTTTCACATTGAGTTCCTTCAAGGGGGAATTTTTTCTATTGCCAGTTAATGGGTAATTTCTAAAACATTACTTTGAAGCCTAGAAGATTAATTCGCAAAAACGAAAAAAATGATTTCATTTCTGCAAGTGTATTTATTTCTACAAGTGTGCTTACTTTTAGTTGCATTTTTTTTTTCAATCGTGTGTGTTTTCAAAGTTGCGTTAGTCCAAGGGGTAGGTGCACTAAAGGTATTTTTTATCTTAACATATCTCACTAACAATTCTTTTGGTCTCAATTTCTAGGAAGAGGTATTTATTTGTCAGAACATTTTTATGATCATGTTTCTTATACAAACTGAGGAATAGATGTTACTTGTACTAATAAGGGACTTTCAGTTTTGAATTCAAAATTAGGGATCAACAAGTTTTCAACACTTTGCAAATTTAAAAGATTAGTTATCTCAATTGTTGTCAAACCAAGGTTGAAGGCAGTGAGGGATACTCCAAACCCCACTGGTTCAAATAGAAGGGTCTTCTCGAAGGAATTGCCAAGATCATTGTTTGGTGTGAGAATTTCTAAAATGTTATTAAAAGAGGAATGTGAGGGATGTTCACAAAATATGGAATCCAAGAAATGACACTAATGTCTTGACCACACAATCTAAGCATGGTCAAGGTACAAAAAGAAAATAAAAAAGAAAAAGGAATGGTGTTCAGAAAGAAGGATTTTGTAAAGTCTAAGAAAGGTAGTCCAAATATAAGAATATGTTATCTAAATAAGCTATCCAGTACCATGCCATTGCCTCATCGAAGAATCAAATGGAAACATTAGGAGTTACATGGAGCAAGTATTCAAAAGATTTCCTAGGACTTCAAATAAGAAAGTGATAACCCAGCAAGAGCCCTTACAATTGATTCTCTCATCTAGTTAGACAAATGACTGACAAATAGCTTTCTTGAAGATTCCTGAAAAATGGATTGGATGAAGTGGAAGATTGTTTCCAAGTTGTCAGAAATTTTGTTTGACTACACCATGAGATGTCTAAAGAAATGGATACACTAAACTTGGAGCCTTTGTAATTCACTCCTCTGCTCTTCTCTTATGATTATATTACTTCAATTGGATGATTTGGATGTGATAGAATACATTACATATATATCAATCCAATTACATAATTACAAAGTTGACAAAGAAGACTAACTCTATGAGGTTATGATCCTTGGCATCCATTGTCAATGCTTGACATTGTCATGTGCTTGGTAGACATAGAAGCTAAGTTCATATGGATCACTTCCAAATAGTCTTGAACTTAGTCTGCACTGGTGACTTTGTGAATACTGTGAAACTTGGCATATAAATTGAATCACTTGAGTGACACTACATAGCTTGATAAGCACTATCACCTCGGACTTGGTATAAATTGAGCCTCTTAGTTAACATTGAGTAGCTCGGTCAACACTAGACTCACATCACATCTACTGCAAACTTGAAAAGTACTGCACAACTTACTTTGCACTAGTAAGCTTGGCATACAGTGAAATGCTTGGTTAACATTGTTAACTGTACAATATGCTTGATATCAACTCACAAACTAAATAAGTGTACATCACTAACAACAAACATGACTAGAAGTTTTGAAAACCTATTTTTGTCATTTGAGATTGAACTGAAGATTAGAGATCGGTCAAGAAAGAAGTTACAACACCTATATACCAGATGAGTAATTACTTGTTTGGGTAGTGAGCTCTTCTTGTAATTGTAAGTGCATGTCTTGGCAGTGGGCTAGTCTTCCATCTACTATACTATAACTCCTAATAGGGTTGGAATCTTCTAACAAGGGTTCAAACTCTCCTAACAGGGACTCTCTATACTAAATTTGTTAATTGACTCTAAATAGGGTCCATCCTCTAATAATGAACATATATATTAGTATATTATCTAGTGGGTATCATCCCTACCAGGGCTTTCCCTTGGCTAGGGTTTCCCTAGTTTAAAAAATATGGTGTTATGAGTTATATTTTGTGCATAGTTACTATTACAGTTCAGCATTACTTGTTTACTTCCTTATGTATGGTTCAAAGTAATAAATAATATCTAGTTGGCAACTAGAGTTTGTAGATTATTAATTCACCACGCCCCTGCCCCCAATAATTTTGATTTCTAACATTTCCTACATTTGGAAAGATAGTATGGAAGTCTGGTTGTTATGTTATCCAATAGATAGGTGAATTAATTCAGCAATTAGGAGAAAATTTTGATTCATTAATGCCTAGTTTTTTTGAAGATTTTAAGAAATTAATGAAGCAAAGATCATGAATTCCTATATCTCTAGTGGAGCAACATTATAATGATATTTGTTTCCTAGTAGATGCCAACTATACCTATGTTCAAGCAGCTAGTTCAAGGATTATATGGTTTAGACCATTATAATTTGAGATAAATATTGATGAGGCATCAACAACCATCGTTGCATTATTGGTAAAAGAGATTGACTATAAAATATAAAGTTACAAACTATCACCATCATCAAAAAGATGAAAAAAATGGTTAAGAAACAAAAGGAAAAGTTTGGTGAAGGAGGAGAAGAAGAGTAGGAGGAGGAAGAAGGTCAAGGACCTTTACAACTTACACAAGGACAAGAAGAAGAACAAGATTCAGAGGATGAAGTGGAAGCCAAGCAAGAAACAAGGAAAAATAAAAACAAGAGAAAGGCTCAACAAAAGAAAGTTGAGAAACCAAAGAAAGTGGCAAAGAAGGAATAACAAAAGCTAGCTTATTCTTTAACAAGGTCAAGCACAAGGGTTTCCACTGTACAAGCTAAGCAAGCTCAATCTACTAAAGGTAAAAAGAAGAATGATATCGTAGAGCTGAGTGTGCCTGCTAAGAAAATAAGAGGAAAGTATATTCCATAGGAGGAACTAAATTATGAAAGGAAAAAATTATATGAAAATAGTCAATTCAAATTGGTAAGCCACAATCCTTCATCTGATATTAAAAACCTATGTGATAATATAAAGAGTAATGCAGCTTTGTCAAGTTTTTAGCATGTTGATTTTGATAACTTAGACAATGGAGATAAGCATAATATTGAATAAGTTATCTATGATAGGATGGCTACTTTTAAAGTGAATCCATTAGAGATTGCTAACTCATTACCCAAAAGGTTATAGGAAAGAGTTGAGCAGAAATGGAAGTTCCATATGGAAACTGATAAACAAATCAGGGAGACTAATTTAGCTCAAGCTATGCCTGAATTTGATAAGAAAAAGATCACAAAAGTTATAAAGAAATATAAAGAGATATTTGTGTTGACAATTGGCTAATGAGGGCATGTAATTATTGTCATTTATGCAAACACATGATGTACATGCTTACAGGACACCTTGGAAATAAAGGTACTTAGCTTTTGGTACTTAGAAAATTGTCTAAGTATGAATTTGATATACAGTGGTGTATTGTTTTGTTTGTAACTTTTTGCTGATATCATATTATGACTACCAAAGTTAGATGGAGATAGCATACATGTTGATGATGACATGTCTGACCTCGAAAGTTAGTACAGACTATACACAAAAGAGATATTTGTGTTTTACCAATGTAACAAGATAGCAAAATTAATGGAAAGGAATTTATCCATCCTAAGTGTTTACTCTAAGTTGGAAAATGTATTGTGGTCTTAGTCTTTTTTCAAAAGATATAGTTTATCATTTATCCATAGAGTTTATTCGAGTAAAATTTCGTATTTGATATAAGCATGGATATGTATGTAGTTCATAATGTTGAGAATAAGGATAAACCTAAGTTGAAGGTTGTTTCCATGAAACCTATAGAAGGAAACCCTAATTCAACATCATAATTTACGCCAAACAATGTAGTTAATTTGGAAGATATAGAAAGCTATCTTAACAACAAGTTTGAATCTATTGGGAGTGAATATATGAACAAGGATATGAAATTAGTGTTTACCCATGATATGACTATGAAGCTTGGATTTGAACATTTAAAGGAACTAGACCTATTAAAATATCATTTCTACCATGAATTGGACTCAGATGAGTGGACACAAGGCATATTAAGTAGGATACATGATAGAAAACTATGGATGGAGGATACTATAATTGATATCTTAGCCGACCTTATTCAAGGTAGAAATGATATGTAATTGGTCTTAGTAAACAAGGTAGTGTACCCATAGGTGAGAAATTGGTTTAAAAGAAAGTTGAGAGTTATACCAAAGAAGTGTATAATGGAATAGCCATGGTGATCAGCACCATAAAGAAAGATGATGTAAGATTCCTGAGTACAATCATTGCCTACTCCTTATGTGCAAGTTCAAAGATTGATGAATTTTTAGTTGGATTCATCTATGCAACCTACAAGATATATGTTGAGAAGGAACAAGTTAACCTTAGTGAAATACTAAGAATGCAACTTCTTGAGAACCTAGAAAAGATCAAGAGGACTAAGAAAGGTGTGTTTAGATTTCAGTCACTGATTAATCACATATTCTTTCATGTGCTTAAAAGATTTTCATATTTTTCAATCATAGATATTATGAGCAGTGATAGATGTACAATGGACAATATCACAGATGTATGTAGAAGACATCCAGCAAATAAGATATTGGATAGTGGTAACTTGATAATGAAGACATTTCAAAATGAAATGAGACAAAGATTCAAAATTGCACCTGCAATTGTAGACATATTTAAGGAAGATATTTTTGTTATGGTTGATGCAAATTTTACTTTAATTCAAGCAGTAGAACCTTGGGAAACATTTCTTGATCCCTTAGGTTATGAATTAAGTGATGATATAGCAATTGGATACATTCATTTATTGATAAAATCTAAGAAGGACCAAGCTAAGTATAGATTTCAAACCTATGATGAGATTACCCAATCAGCTCATCAAGCATCCTTGGAGAAGGCATCTCACAAGAGGATAGAAAATATAGTGAAGAAAGCTTTATCAGAGGCCAGTATGATTGAGAGTGAATCACAATTAGTCAGGAAAACCATGAAGCAACGTATACTAAATGTGCCACCTTTGTTAGTGTTTAGTGCATTGACATCTTTGGAACAAAGAATTCCCTATGTAGTAGTATCAAATGTACAACCAAGTGAGCTGAAGAGAAAATCTAAGAGATTAGTACAAGCTATGACCATAAAGTCTAAAAGGGTCAAGCAATAAGCCACTAGACCAAGCAAGAGACAAAAGACATTTTGACAATTTTTTAGTCTAGCAAAGAACAAGAACAAGAACAAGAAGTTAAACAAGCAGAGAAGGTAACCCCTTCAAAGTAGTCAGTAGGAAAAGCTCGACAACCCTAGAAGTCAAAGATAGAGAAGATAAATTCAGCTATTGCTAAAGAAGGAAACTTTGTTTAGATGAACAAATTTTGTGATTTGTATAACAACTTTGAGAAAGATCAAATTGATATCTTTATTGTGAGATACATTATAACCAACAATCTGAAATAGAAGGATATTGAAGCCATGGTAAACCAGAAATCCTATGATAGACTTATTGAAAAGAAGGCACCAGCTAGAGAGGAGGACATAGAACTTCAAAAGTCTATGTTAAGGACAATATGAAGGACTAATGATGAAGAAGTCAAGAGATTGTTAACCAATCTAGCACCTTACTTAACAAACAATGTAAGGCCATTTATGTTTATGGTGTGAGAAAAATATAAGATAAGAAGTCAGACTGTAGCAGCTATAAGTCAGATCATGACAGAGTCTAAGGAAACATCTTCACCAGCACCTAGAACCTCAAAAGTATTAGTAAGTGGTCACACAATGCAGATAAGTCAAACCAATGTTACCATTAACATTGATGATACAAATCCACTTGAAGGTTATGAACAGAATGAACCTCATACCAAGGATATTGAAGAATGATTCGAATGAACAAACAACAGATCAAAGTATAACCCTGAAACAAAAAAGTGAACTTAATCGACCACCAGTTTCAATGCATATTGCTATCATTGAGATGAAGGAGAAGTAGGTAGATACATTAGCTACATTACTTTTGATTCTACAAAGCTCAAGGTTGCCAACATTTGTCATAATTGACAATGAGAGTAATAAAGAGAAAGAGGATAAGGAAGAGAATCCTACACTCACTTCATTGAAACCCATTGAAGACAACATAGAGGTTGAACAAGAGGAAGAGGATAAGATGACTACTAAGACAAAGAGGACTCACCTCAAGAGTCAATTGACTAGCTGCAAGGAGATTTACAATTAACAAGCTCTACATTGAGGCAATCTCCTTGTACCAAATTCATTTTTAGAGATTGTTACTAATACAGAGTACACTTTCCAAGTTGCAAGAAAAGGATGCAAATATCATATCAACTTTGGTTAGCATTCGGTTTGTGTTGACCCCACACATGGAAGTTCTCCAAAAGGAATTACTAGCCTTTGCAAAAACATAAATGATGAAATATTCTCATCTTTCTACACAAGAACGTCTAGTAGATATGGTAGAAAATATAGAAATATAGATTCAATCTTTAGATGATGCCAATAATAATTAAGATTCCACTTTGAGAATCATAATGGAACTCCATAAGCCATTTTTCCATAGGTGCATTATAAGTATACTACCCAAATGACATAAGTGTCAAAAAAAGGGGGGAATTCGATGATTTTGAAGATATTTTCAAAACAAATATCTACTCAGAAGGAGTTACATAAATAATTTAATGTATTGTGCAAAATAATCACTATTGTGGAAAATAAATAAATCAACAAAGAATAGCATTTGAAATATGTTGATTTTCCTCCCTTTAAAACTGCTAACCCCTCACTAATATTATTTTTCTTTAAAAAGCTCGGGAAATCAAAATCCATCATCTCCATCCCTCTGAAGTCCAAGACACATCAAGACCATGCCCTTCCTGAACTTTATATTGTTTTATAACCCTAAACCCTAATATAGAGTTGTGTGTATTCATAAAAGCATCATTATAATACTCACAGTTTCCCAAGCTATGTGAAGGAGCCAAAGGTGATAATTTCACACCAAAATTTATGTTGTCTATCAGACCCTACTTGGTCAAAAGCCTCCTCTAGCATCTCAAAATTAATCTTAATAATTACTTCATTAGAAAAAATGAAAATTGAAAGCTTGTCTAATTGATTATGCATCAATTTTCAAAAAAAAAATCTCATCCATGTCCCTAATCTCATACGTGATGGGATCATATTTTTCTATGAACTCCAAAACTAGTTCAATGTCTAAAGACACAGTAGCGACCACTAGTTTCCCTAAATTATACTACCATACATTACTAACTGGGCACCCAATGTTTCCCTAGCCATACCACACCTTAAAATTTTCCAAACCCTTGGCAGGCATATGAGTATCAATAATCTATGAATATCTATCCTTTAAACTAGGGCAGATTTCTTTTCCTAGAGTTTTCCAAACTTTTGTTACTTCCCTTCCCTCCTTACACAGGTGCATTTCTCTACAAATTCATCTTCTAATCTTTGATCTTCATATTTAAATTTACTAGAATACTACATGGGAGACATTTTTTAGTGTGTTATCAAGTCACTGCTACTATAGTTCCTTTTCCCCTAAAATTCTATGTAAACTAGGGCTTCAACTATCTCACAAATATTTCCTTACAACTTTCTAACTCACATGCAATAGAAGAGCACAACAAAGGTCAAGTTAATTACTTTTTGTTTCTCTAGCTCCTTCAAATTTTCTCACAGACTAGACTCCTCATCTATCTCAACTCCTTTGTAAATTGAAATCCTTGCAATTGATGTATGACTCCAAAAGATTTATCACTATATGAGGGATAGCAGATATTACTTGATGAGGCCAATTATTGCCTCTATTTTATGTTACTCTTAATACTCTAGTTTTAATGTTGCCAAGACATTTGTGAACTTATAACTACTTGAACTTATGATAAAGTCTAGATATAATCATTAACACATGGGTAGATAGTTATGTCATACTTTGCCAATATTATACATATAATGCAGTATTTCATATAACCATCAGAATGTATGTTCTAATATTTGGATTTAATTTGATTATGCTTATTTTCATAAACATTCCTGCATCATAACTAACTTGTTAGGGAAGAAGCTGGAGAATGGTCAATGGCATTCAAGAAGGAGCGTAAAGGCTGAGTTGCGGTGGAAGAATCATAATGGCATTAGAAGACACTGACCAGGATGCTCGATTCACTTCCAATCTGATCACAGAACTCATAAAGGAACATAATATCAGACATCAAAAATCAAGCCCCTATCACCCTCAAATTAATGGACAAGAAAAAGTTACAAAATGGGAGATCAAAGCCATCTTCACAAAGACAGTTCATTTGCACAACAGAGATTGGAGCAACAGACTACTAAAAGTTGTCTGGGCATAACAAACAACATGGAAGACTACCACAAGGTTCACACCATTTGAATTGTTGTAAGGAAAGGCAGTCATGCTACCAATTAAATTTGAACACAAAAATTTAAAAACAGCACTGGAGTTAAACATTGATCGTCCTGTAGCATAGAGAGAGCAATTACTACATCTTAATTCTTTCAATGAAATGCACAAGTCTATACTGAAATACATAGAAATCATACACAAGTAAAGGAAATAATGGCACAATGGCACAACATTACTAGGTAGGCCAAAGGTGTTTTGGGTGAAGGCCAATCATAACGTATGGTTGGCAGGAGTTCAATGAGAGTGGCACCCTTAGGCCAAGCCAGCCTCCCACATGTAGGGTAAGCAATTTCAAATTGTAGACTGGGCATTCCTCTATGATTCCAACTTTAAAGACATATCAACCAAGCTGCAAACACAATGGTTGGGTCCCTATGAAATAAGCCATGTATTTGAAAATGGAGTCATCTAGTTAACCACAATTGATCTAGTACACTTAAAGCTATTAGTCAATGGACATCGGCTAAAGTTGTATAAATAGCCCCAAATGAAAGATGACTTCCTGCAGCAATTTCAATAGCCAATTTCAAACACACCACACAAAACACTTCTTGTAGTAGAAGGTGCCAACCTTCTTCCTATAGCTCCTCAAGAAGAATTCCTTTGAGCATACCCATAATAAAAACTTTATGTTTCCATAAAGTTCAATTCTCCATTCACTTTCTAAACTCTTTTTTTTCAACTCATCTCATTTCTTTCTCTACCACCCACCCACCTTCCACGTCATCATTTTTTGACAATAAGGGTATGCCACTTGACACTTGTGTACTATGGCAATTGGATTTTAATCAAATAAAGAGAGCATATAGATTTGAGGATATGAAATGAATAAATTGAAATGTCATTTGGAATTAGTAACCTTCCCTGCCCCCTACGAAACATGGACAAGTGTCCTCACTTGTTATACTTGGCACAAGGTATAGAACTGGCATATCACCACAATGATACATTTAATGCAGTAATATATATAACCATCTAAATCTATGCGCTAAACATGAATAAAATTTGAAAAGCTTATACCTTCCAATTTGATCATTGCATGTGCGAGATAAAGGTGGTGAGAGTCGAAGAATGATAGTGACATCATACATCAGCAAACTCATCATATTATTAAAAGCATAGAAAAATGATGACATGGAAGGTGGGTGGGTGGTAGAGAAGGAAATGAGATGAGTTGAAAAAAAAGAGTTTAGAAAGTGAATGGAGAATTGAACTTTATGGAAACATAAAGTTTTTATTATGGGCATGCTTGAAGGAATTCTTCTTGAGGAGTTGTAGGAAGAAGGTTGGCACCTTCTACTATAGGAAGTGTTTTGTGTGGTGTATTTGAAATTGGCTATTGAAATTGCTGCAGGAAGTCATCTTTCATTTTTCTATGCTTTCAATAATATGATGAGTTCGCTGATGTATGATGTCACTATCATTCTTCGACTCTCACCACCTTTATCTCACACATGCAATAATCAAATTGGAAGGTATAAGCTTTTCAAATTTTATTCATGTTTAGTGCATAGATTTAGATGGTCATATATATTACTACATTAAATGTATCATTGCGACGATATGCCAGTTCTATACCTTGTGCCAAGTATAACAAGTGAGGACACTTGTCCATGTTTTGTAGGGGCCAAGGAAGGTTACTAATTCCAAATGACATTTCAATTTATTCATTACATATCCTCAAATTTGTATGCTCTCTTTGTTTGATTAAAATCCAATTTCCATAGTACACAAGTGTCAAGTGGCATAACCTTATTCCCAAATGATTCCTCATTGTCAGACTAAGATGTGACGCAAATTAAATTTTGAAGTGATTCTTGCATATCTATAATTTATTCTCATTAAAACCACATTATTATTAGTCATGACAAGAATTCATAGAAAAGAATGTAAAAAGGGTTTGTGGTTTTCAAAAAAAGAGTCTAAGATTCACAGAAGATGAAGAAGGTAATAACAGACTAGAGTGAAGAAATTGTAGAATTAAAAGAGCAATTGGCAAAAAAAAAGCAAAAGATGGATCATGCCCCTAAATTGGTTGACCAAATAATTTCTTGTAGGCCACCACCTAGGATATATGCCATCTTCTTAAAAGAAAAATTCCTTTTATTCCAGCTAATGATGACCCTCAAAGATATAAATACATAATTCAGGTTAGCATAGGAATTCTATGGTTTGTACCAAACTCTTCCATCATGGCAGCCAAATTTACTCTGCGAATTTTATGTGTATAATTTCATTATCCCTACAGAAACTCAATGGAACCCTTTACTTTACATAGGGGATATAAAACTTAGGGCCCTAATGTCCTAGATGCACAATGAGGCCAATTATGATAGACAACGAAACAATTACAAAGATGAGGAGAGAACAAAACCACTGCCATTAAGAGTAGAGAGCAATAAACTAGATAAAATCCTTAGGGATTGGTTCAGGCTGACCTATGGAGATGTTCACATTAAATAAGAAAAACAATCTTTGAGGTCACACAAATTTATATGCAGAATATGATAAAATGCCTTACTTTCTCTTTCAAAGAGCCATGGCTGGTGTTAAAAGCAAATGGGGTAGACTACCTAAGGGATTCAGAAGATCAAAGCCACACAGCCCAATCAACCTAGAGGCAACCCTTCACCGAGCACCAAAACACATATAGCATGGAATGTAAACTAGACCAAAACTTTGGTGTCAATTAATGATGCAGCCACCTATGCTCCTTTGGCCCCTGTATGACATCAATTATGAATAACTTGACAGGTTTCAAGAAGATCATAGAAGGGAACTCTGGGAAAGAACAAGAGTATTCTACTACACCTTTAGGAGTAATAGGCGAGGGAGGACTGAGGTTCGAGAATTTTGATCAATGGCTAGATGATACAATTCTTGAGAACAAGCATTAAAATTACTAGGGGGCAGATGATGAGGCTAACTATTGCCTCTATTTTATGTTAATCTTAATACTCTATTTTTAATGTTGCCAAGACATTTATGAACTTATAACTAGTTGAACTTATGATAAAGTCTAGATAGAAATGTTAACACATGGGTAGATAGTTATGTCATATTTTGCCAATATTATATAAATAATGCAATATTTCATATAACCATTAGAATGTATGTTCTAATATTTGGAATTAGTTTGATTATGATTATTTGTGTAAATATTTCTACATCGCAACTAACTTGTTAGGGAAGAAGCTGGAGAATGTTCAACGACATTCAAGAAGGAGTGTCCAGGCCTAGTTGTCGTGGAAGAATCATATTGTCATCATGAGACATGACTGCTACAAAGGAGGAGCTATTATTCTAGGAATGTAGGGATGGACGATTGCTATATTCCCTCTGCATTTACTATTGTGTTGAATTGGTTACCCAAACTTTATTGCTTATACAACGAGCTGTTATATTTCCTTCTTCTTCTCTGGCGGATTTGTAGTCAATTTATTTTCTTTCCTATTTTAGAATAAGTGTCGATCCTCTATTTATAGGGATAGGATCGATAGTTTAATTATTTGCAAAAAGTTTATGGAAAAACTTTGTTGACTCTTGTAGTGATTTTTTTACAGTTTTATGTATTATTCTTATGTAAGGAGTTTTGGAATATAATGAAGTAAGTCTTTGTTTACATTTTGTGTTAGTAGATTAGCAAAAGCCAACCAAGGGGGTCCACTTGGGAGGTGGATTAAATTAGAGTAGTGTACATTTACTTTCAGCATTTCCAATATTTCAGGTAGAGGTTATAAGTTTCTTCCTATAGCATCATACTTTGTGAATGTTCCTACAGCACTTGCAAGAGCTATTATAGTGGACGCTCTAAGTTGAAATATAAGTTAGCAGATAGTTGTATTTCAAGCATTCATTTTAATAAAGAATTAAGTATATTACTTTTGTGTAGCACTAGTGTACATTCTTTGTATTTATTTTGATTTCCTAAAACATAAGCATAATGACTCCTGAAAGAAACCTAGTGCACATACTGTGCCAACCATTTCAAGTATGGGTCCTCGGGTTGACAATTTAAATGTACCATTACTATAGCCTTTACTGCATCAATTTGTGCAATATGACATCTGCAAATTTCAAAATGATGAGCCTTTTCCACAATACACCTCTACATTTGAATGTTGATCGTAGATTAATCCATCCTAGCAAACCAAACAATCATGATCTCACTTTGACATTTATTGACTACCCACCTTTCTCTTTGGGCCCATCTCCTAAACAATAAGGACAAAAAAAACATCCATGCTAGCACTTGCTGAAATGTCTTTCTAACTGGGATGAGTTGGGCATGTGTCATCGTCACACTACTTTGCAATATAATTTTCCTTACCAAGCAATGTAATGCAAGCCGTTGATCTTTTATACAATTGGTGAGCAGATGAACTATTTTGATTTACCTTAGATTAGGTATGGGTCAAGATATCCTCATGTAGAAGCTCTCACTTAAGTTATATATCATTGGGGACACGTGACACCATCTCACTTTATCTCAAAGCAAAGCATGTTCACTTGCAAGATAATGTAGGCCATCAATATTTTATACACTTGGTGTGACTTCCTTCAAGCTTTATATGGGTCCCTCTGAAGGTCTGCAAATGTGGCCCAGTCATAACTTAGGTATCCATGACTCATCAGGTCCAATTGCCAATATCACTCATCTGAAAATAGCTACATGGAAAGATCTCACATCATCCACTAGTGCATTTAACCCTAAATTTTGACCAACTCTTTTAAATGGCTCAGTTGGTCACATTATAAACCAAAATTTTATTTATTTTTTTTAATAGCATGCCCGCGTTGGTCGCAATTATGACCAATTATTTTTATTGTGTGTTGGTCTCAATTGCGACACACACGGCAGCATAAAGACCAAAAAAAAGGGGGCAAAAACACATTTCACTTGAACAAGTCAGTGTCGAGGGCATTTCGCTTGAGCGTCATTCCAGCATTTCACATAGTGGAAGGCATAGTGGTCCTATTTGTGAGATTTGGAAAAGTCTCTACTTTTTTGGTTTTTTTCATTGCCAATGATCTACTAAAATTCTCCTGATCATTCCGTGATAGATTGCTTCTAAGAGATTTTTAGTGGATACCAAGTAGATGGGTTTTCCTTAGGTTTGTTGCTTTCCCATGTTGTCTAGAGGTTTTAGCTGGGACAGATCCTTCACTTTCCATGCTCTAGTAATTTCTTCCCCTTTAATTTCATGGATTCAGGAAAGGGCTTTAAAAATTTTCTTCGGGGAATTTTTCTTGAGGGCATTTCGCTTGAGTGAAGAATTTGAAGCTTTCCAGCATTCTTCATCGATTGGAGTGTCATTCGAGCATATAGGGCCACTTGAAGACTTACTACCATCAAAGGTAAGGGAAAAATGCAACTATTTCTATGGTATATGTAGCTTCAATTTATAATGTGGCTTGTTACGTAGAGATTATTTGTAAATGGCTTGCAATGTGAATATGATGCATATGCTTGGGGTCTGGCAACCCGTGCAGCTAACTTCATCCTTCACTTTTCCTTCTCAAGCTGATAAAATTGGAAGAGGGTTTTATGGCAGATTGAGGGCATCATATTGTGAAACTATTGGTTGTTTACATTGGTTTGAAATCATTGTTTTTTGTTGGTTCTTCATCTGCCCTACGTGCTCTTTCATATACAGTTCAATTTTGGTGAAAGAGGCACAAAAAAATTCAACAAAAATTATAAGAAGCCTAGGGCTACAACAAGGTTTGGTATCATCTCTTGAAGTTTTTACTACTGATTGGTGAAGGGTTTTATATTGTTGACTTCCTTTTTTGGGCAACGAATGTTAAAAGGATTTCTTCCACTACCCGGGTATGCTATTTGATTGTAATGAGTTTTTTTTCTCTATGAAATAATGAAGAAGAAGAGTTGAAATCTTTAGTTTTGTTCCCTAGTATTCAGTTTACAAATTTTAGAAGCTTTAATTCAGCACATGTAATGCTTTTTATGTCAAACCATCTCAAAAACACAAAAAAATGGAAAACAATAAAAACCAAAAACAACCATAGTCAATTCAGCAGTTAGAGCCTTGAAGGCTTCTTACATGAAATGTTTGCTACCTTGATAATACTGAAGACTAATCTGCACGATTTTATTGCCAAAAAATAATTCTAATACGATCCTCTGATCTGAAATCAATAAACAATGTAAGTGATGAAGAAAGTCTTTGATCAACAAATATCAACTTTTATAACATTATATCCAAAATGCTTTGTTTAAGATGATCACCGATATAATAGATATTGATCTGCAATTGTAAGGGAAAATAGATATCAATCTACAAATATATGGATTGAATGAACAATTGCAATATCTTATTTGACTTTGGTAGAAATGTTGATTTATGGAGATCGTCTAGAATCTGGATCAAGCCAATGCAAGATACACATTGATATGGCAAGGACTGATCTGAATATATATATATATGGTATCTATCTAAGCTTGATCATTGTGTTATAATTAAAAGATGTGAGAAGAATAGATGAGTTGTGAATATTATTTCTATATTATATCAATCAAATATAGAACTTTAAATCAATCTTTAAGTAATATGCTCATCACTATTTCTGATGTTCATCAATTTTGTGTATGTGATGATCCACTTTTTAATCCAAATGATGGCTTGATATAATGGCCAGTCTATATTTTTCTATCACTGTTTCTGATATTTAATCTTATTTCTTATGTGATGTTCTTGTTAAGATCATCCTCTCTGATTGAGGCTATATGCACATGCAATCTTTATTTCTTACCAATGGTGGATTACTTCCACCCTCCTTGGTTGCTATAAGGCTCTTGGAGTCCTCAGTATGTAATGTATATAAAATGATCTGATTAATTATTTCCTCCAAACCTATGATCCCCTTTAATTATTTATCAAGGGGATAAGTTGTCTTTTCTTCACAACTTTTTCCATTTTGTCTCACCTTAACTAATATGTACATTCTGCTTCCAATTATAGTATTATGATGAGCTTCATTATAAAATTAGCTTCTTTTATCACCAGTCTTTGTGTTGTAGATCCTTATCCTATTGGTTCTATGCCCATTTGTAGATTTTTTTTTGTTCACTTTCCATTATTTTTGTTTTTCTATCTTGCTAAAACTTGTAACTTGTGTATAAATGCAACAGCACATTCTGCAAACTATTTTAGTTTGTCTTGCTAGTACATAGCTAGTAAAATAAGGTTTGATAACTAAGTTCAAATATTCATATTACTTTGGGTTTCAATTTAAATATTTCAAAAATTTCCACAAATTATTGAAAGTTTCTAAAGCCAATTTCTTTATGGTCATTTAAACTCATTCTATTTTATGTTAATATTAGGATTAAGTGGAATTTATAGAAGCAGAAAGTACCATCTGACTTTGTGTTTCTTTGTTTGTTTTGAAGTGTAACTTGCATTTCTTGGAAGTGTTCCGCAACATAGATCTCCTTCAACAAAATTATCCAGGCTAGGCAATTGGTAACTTCTTTTCTTTCTATGGAAGATTGTAATTGACAAAATTGAAGACCTTTATAAATACTATAATGAATCTTTTAGTGATATGATTGCTCATTGGATAATTGGATTATTGAAACAAAAAGACCAAAATATTGTGTGTTTTCATTTGGGTGGCTTTGAAGATTAAATGTTATTTTAAAAATAATAACCTTATTTCCTGATAAGAGTATGTATATAACCATTAAAAATATCTGGCACTATATCTTGGATTAGAACTAAAATTAACATTCACATCTTCTTCTATTTCAAAATTTTGAACTATAATATATGATTTTGATATCCTTCACAATCAATGAATACCATAAATTTGTCTTCAACTCAATCTGGACTATTACTATACTTTTGTTCTAATTCTTTTTACATCAACTTATCGTGGAAATTATTATCAAATATTGATGGTATTCTTTTTATATAAATTGGATAAGTGGCACTAGTGGATGTGTGCTTCATGGTTGACTGTGACAAGGTATACATTTAGGCAGTCAGACCCCCAATTGCATGGGTAAAACCTCTTCCTTATGAGGTAAATATTGATGAAACCAGAGACATCATAGAGGCACTGGTAAATGAGCCAGTAGACCCAAGGCAACAAATTTTTGGAACCTATGAAGAAGCTAAGGCCAGAATTGAGCTTGAAATCAAGCTACCACAGGCCATAAGCAAGGGCAAGAGGAAAATAGCAAAATTGAAAACTTCTACTGATTCTCTTATGCTCACCGAGGGAAAAGGTGAAGATGAAGAAGGAGAAGAAGAAGAAAAAGGAGAAGAAGAAGAAGGTGAAGAAGAAAGAGAAGAAGAATCTACAGAGGAACAGCCAAAGAAGAAAGGTAAGGTGATCGTTACCAAACCCAAGAAGAAGCCTACTACAGTATTCACCACAAGAACCAGGAAAGGTAAGCAGGAACCTATACTAGTTAGGCCTGCACCCACATTCGAGCAAAGGCTCAAACAATTGGAGGAAGAAGTTGGCATCACAAATTTCAAAGCATTGAAATTTGAACTAGAACTGATCCTGAGAAAATGCAGATTGAGGAACTGGTACTCAGCAAGATGGGTAAATGGAAATACTCCCCAGACCAGATTGCCCCTCAAATCTCAAAAGAACTACTAGAGAGATTGCAACTGAGATGGGAGTTAGCCACCCAAACGGTAAAAGATATTTATGAGTAATCCTTGAAGAATCTCCGACCAAGTCTCACTGGAGCAGAAGTAAAAGCTGAAATGAAAAACCATGAAGGTAAAATGATGATCAGATTCCACAATTGTTTGATTTTGATTAAAGACATTGACCATGTTGTAAATGATGCTACAAACATATGGAAAAATATCTATCATCTACATAAGTCCAATGTACACCCAGTAGTAATCAAAGATGATGACAGCAACAGTGATGATGAGCTTGATAGAACTCCATCCATCACAGTCTCACCAAGAGAGCTGCATGCACTGATGGAAGATAAGGAGGAAGAAGACAAGGAGGAAGAAGCTGAAGAGGCAGATGACCCTGTGAAAATTGTAGCTACAGTTATTGCATCCCTTCCTCACTCTCCACCTAAAATTGTGATATCATCAAGGTTGGAGTCAGCTTCGGCAGGTTTGGTCACAACTTCATCAGATATATCATCTGCACCTGCCACATCTTAGCTCCAGATATCATCAATGGAAGTGTCTACCACTTCATCCATCGAGCTGCTTACCTCCACTTCATCTACCGAGCTACAGGCAACTTCTTTAGTTACCGAGTCATCTACTGCAGCAGTCACCACATCAGAAGTATTCATTAATCCTGCCATATGTACAGTAAGTTTTCTAGTTTGCTCTCCAATTTTGTCAACTTTAGCTACATTAGCACCAATTTTTGCACCAGTTAGCTCTTCAATTGTAAATATTCTGGTATGTACATCAATTTTGGGAGGTATATCAATTTTGGATACATTTAGCCCCTCTCTTAGTCTTCCTTTAGTTGGTCCTATTTTAGTTTTGATAGCCAGTCCAACCTCATCAACCATTGTCTCTGTTATCAAAGACAAAGATGTTAGTACAGCAGAAAAACCAAAGACTCCATTAAAACTTCTGCTTACAGGCAAGGCAATTGATGAGGATGTAGACTTGGATACTGAAATTGTCATTCCAAAGATAGATATGGATACTGCTTCAGTTGATGAACTAAGACTACTCAGTCAGCGCATTGAACTAAAGGCAAATCAAAAACAACTAAGGAATGAGAGAGATAGAGAGTTTAAAATTATTGATGAAGTGAAAAATATAATTACAGAGGCTATAGGTGTTGATGTTGATACTTCTCAACACGTTTTGCTACAATTAGAAAAGGCAGTCAATAAATTCAATGAGGACACCTCCGGTCAAGAAAAATTGATGGAGAAGGCAAAAAAGAAATTTGAGCATAAGGTGCTTGAGCACATTGCTCAACACATAGCAATAAAATACGTTGAATTAACCACAGTTTTGGCCAACATTGAAAATTCTTTTAATAATGTAACATCTATTTTTGCTAAGCTTTCTGATGTGACCGAGTATACCAAGGAGATAAGAGAACAATTAAATAAAATAGATGAGGATTTGAAGGCAAGCGCACAAAACCTGAAGCTTGACCCCAGTTCAACCTCATCTCATCACCTCAAAATCAATTTTTTGTCAGAAAAACAAGCAGAATTACTGAGAGAAGAGTTAAGGATCTGATCTACATTGTTAGATATTCAGAATATGATCCTTACCATCATGGACACAATGCAAAAGCACATTGCCCATTCAAAAACATTGATCCATGACAACAATTTCTCCATTGCATACCATGTGATTGAACTCTCTACAGAAGTTCAGATAGCTCTATCCACATGCAAAATCTTGCAAGAAAATTGGGACAAGACTCTGCAACTCATTCTTCAGGTACATTCAGAGTTTATCTCAAATTTTGGTGTTTCTATGTAAATACATTTTTTTTATTCTTTGGCATTATTGTCAAAAAGGGGGAGAAAGAGATACTCAAAAAGAGTTATTGGTGAGATAAATGTAACAAAATGGACAAAGAGATACTGTTAATAAAAGTCATATAGCTCATGTAAATACCTTGTGTATATTGTATGGGGGAGTCATATGTAAGGAAGTCGTGTATATTCAGCAAAATTAGTTGTCAGTATGTCAGGTATTGTACATAAGTTTTGGCTCATAAGCGTTTTTGTCACTAATGCGAAAGGGGGAGATTGTTGGAATTATGATATATTTGTCATTAGTCACAACACTTATTTGATTCTGAATGCTTACTGAGTTCATCACCTAGTCTACAGTTCACACCGAGCATTTAGCAGTTACCTTATAAAATCTACAGGTAAACAGTTGATACTAAGCACTCCTTTGAAAATCGAGCAGAACAATGTTCTCTGAGTAGTTAATGGTTACCGAGCAGAACAAGTTCTCTGAGCAGTTAGTGGTTACCGAGCAGAATAGTATTCTCCGAGTAGTTAGTGGTTACCAAGTAGAATAGTGTTCTCTGAGTAGTTAGTGGTTACCGAGCAGAACAGTGTTCTCCGAGCAGTTAGTGGTTATCGAGCAGAAAAGTGTTCTCTGAGCAGTTAGGGGTTACCGAGTAGAACAGTGTTCTCCGAGAAGAATAGTGTTCTCAAAGCAATCAGTGATTACCATGTAAACAAGGTAAATGAAGGAATCAGTATTTACCAAGTGAAGAAGGTTATCAATGAATTTAGTTTTTACTGAGTGACACAATATTCACCGAGTCACCAATGGTTACCGAGTTCCAAGCTAATTAGAATGATTAGTATGGACCATGCCTCTACTCTTACCGAGTGCATGACAATGCAGTGTATTGTAGTGGATGCCGAGTGTCAGAAGGTCACCAAGTCAGTTTGTGGAACTCGAGTTTTCCACCATCTGGCTGACTCAGTAATATTTGTTCACTTGTGTTTGGTCAACCTTGCCAGTGTAAATATTGGAATGGTATATATCATTTGAAATGATGAGATGTTGAAAATAGTTGGTTGTGATATGTTGCAATAATTTGAGAAAAGGGAAAGCGAATCACTAGCAGAACAGAGGAATACAGCAAGGTCAACATTGATGCAGAAAAGATATATTTGTCACATCAGGTGATCAAAGCACAAAGGATCTTATCAAAAATTAGTTGTAATCAGATCCACTACTTCATCCTAACAGGTGAATCAGTTTTCTAAATCCTTTAACCAGGTAGACTTAACATTCTTTTGTAAATCTCCTAACAGAGTGCATACTTCATTGTATGTTTGTAAATCCTTTAAAAAGGTGGATCTAGCAATCCTACTTGCTCCTAACAGGGCAGATCATCAGAAGTGATCATTGTAAGCCTTAACCAGCCAACTTTATACTGCAGTATTGAAGTTTTGTGGGTATCATCCCCACCCCAGTTTTGCTTTCTAATTGGAAGGTTTCTGGGTCACCAAATCTGTGTGTTCATGTGTTACAGATGTTTATCTTCTCATGCATACAGTAGATTAGATGGATGAATGATAAAAATATTATTATGCAGAAATTGACTCAAATTTTTAGAGTTACTAATTCACCCCTCCCCTCTTAGTAACCTTCTTAGTCTTGATTATTTCCAACACTAATTTCTTTTCGTAGAGAAATAGGACAAAAGCCTCTACGAATCATATTTTATAGGTAATTTATTTCATTTTGATTGGTTTTTGTGGTGAGATTTAGTTTTGCATTTCTTATGTCTTCTTAGTGATAGCTTTGGTATTTATTTAGAGATGGTGTAAGTGAAGGACAGTTTTACCAAGTTCTACTTTATGAACTGGATGCTATTTGCAGGGTCAGTTTCCTAATACTCACTATAGTACTTGCTATTCAATTGAGATTGACATGGCCCATTAGTTTGTTTTTATTCTCTTTGGATTTTGTTAAAGGAGACAATTGAATGCTATATGAACTAAAAGTTTTGTGGTGTCAACAGGCTTGTGCATCTCTTGAGCCAAATTACTAGCCCCAGTGACATTTGATGTTGTTCAAAAGTGGCACCATACTAGACTATTTGCAAACAACCATGCAGATAGGCATTCTGTAGATAGAAGTGGGAACATCTTGCCAAGTCTTCAGTACATAATAAAGCAACTGAATTTCATCATAAAAAAAAATTGATAGTTGATTTTTTTAAATATTTCCCATCAAAAATTACTTAGTACCTCTCATCTTTTTTTTGCACAAAAGCTTGCAGTTCTAGAAGAATCTGATAGCAAAGAATCTGAAGAAGATATTTTAGAAAAGGTATAATTGGTGTTCTTTTTTAAGTGAAAATGTGACTAGAAATTTTGTATATTTTCATATTTCACATGCAAAAAGGTCAAATTGTAAATAGAGGTGAAGCCATATGGATTTAAGTTTCTTCTTCATTATTTATAATGCTCTCGATTCCTCCTTTGCAGTTGTAAAAATAATTGTTTATTTTCACCTTCCCAGATACCCTTTACCAAGTTCTTGAAGATTCCAAAATACCTTAGGTTGACCCCACTCTAGCATGTCCTAACTCCTACTTGATTCACAGACCTAACTCCTTTCCTTTTTCTTCAAGTTTTGGCTTTACTACTATGGCATCGTAGGGGTATTTTTGAGCTTGAGGGTCTTCAAAAACTCCTTCTCTCCAACCATCATCGCACTAGATGCATGTTGGATCTCCTTCCTATCTTTTGGCAGTGGTCTCATGGTGTATTCCTTCCCATTTTTGGCTTAGAATTGACATCAAATTGCCAGGGCCTACCTAACAATAGATGAAAAGCATCCATTTCTGCAACATCACAGACAATCTTGTCTTTGCACTCCCCTATTTGAAATTGAACATGAACTTGTTCATTTCCTATGACCTGATGCTCCTTATTTAGTAATGAATCCTTATAAGGGTTAGGATGAGGCAACTTCTTCAATCCAAGCTTCTCTACCATTTCTACTAAGGCTATATTATCAATTGAACTAGAATCTACAATAACTTTGCAGACCTTACCTCTTACCTTGCAGAGAGTTCTAAAAAATGTATTTCTTTGGGGAGGTTCTTGCTCTGTGACAATCTATAGAAAGGTTCTATTGAACATTAGAGACTCTCCTCTCTTTGGATCAGCATTTCCTCTTGCCCCTTGGTCAATCTGTGCATCCTCCTCTTGAGCCAAATGGACTCTCCTATTCCCTTCTTGGTTGTTGTTGCCCATTTTCTCAAGAAGTACTTGTATGTAGCAAGTGTAATATGTAGAGGTAGAGTTATGGAAGGTCAACCAAGTATTTGTTTCTTTTCATTTTTTATATTTCTTTATCTCTTTATCAATCTATCTCTCTATCTATACCTCTTTCTATCTATCTCGCTTTACTATTCATTACTATATGTGTCTTCCTCTTACTACTCTATTTGTAGGTTGCATACAAATCATCCTTCTTCCACCTACGAGTCATTCCATTCAAGAAAGACCATGTCTGACGATATCAATGCACAATAAAATAGGGAGACAATTGCCAGACTTTGGTCTAACTTAAAAAGAAAAGGTGAT
This sequence comes from Cupressus sempervirens, assembly GCA_028749045.1. Classification (NCBI taxonomy): domain Eukaryota; kingdom Viridiplantae; phylum Streptophyta; class Pinopsida; order Cupressales; family Cupressaceae; genus Cupressus; species Cupressus sempervirens. The sequence goes on from CM053792.1 coordinate 935,703,217, forward strand.
GGAAAATTTTATTGTCCTTGCAAAATTTTTAAGGGCTTAAAGACTCAAAGATATCTAATCACAACAGTTGAGCAACATTGTAGACAACATGGTCACATTGAAGAGGGAAACAAATATCGTCCATTGGTATGTATTTTAATAGTTTGTAAATTAGATAAGATGTGATTTGATGATGATATCATGGTCATGGTTAATATAAGGTCATCATTTTCATATAGGTCAACATCCTTGAGTTTCATGTTATGGACCATGACAATTCAAAGAATGCAGATTTCCAAATGAGGGAACATGGAGGTGTGAATATTGAAGTAGAAGGTAATGATACCATGGAAGAAGACCATGATGATGAAGATCATGATGATCAAGATAATGATGATGATGATGATGATGATGTTGTTGTTGATGCAGAGCTTGATGTACCTATACTTGAGAAGGCACACGAATCCCTATATGAAGCCTCCAAAACAACTCTTCTTGCTACTGTATTGTTGTTTGTAAACTTGAAGGTTATGAATGGTTTATCCAGCATAGCAATGACATGTATGTTAAGGTATTTCATCTTCTTTCATTATTTTACTCGTAGTTCCCTTATAATTAATTGGATTTTGTAGCAACTAATATTCTTTAAATTAAAAAATTATATTTTTGTTCATAGGTTAATAGGTGAGTGTTTTTTACCACCGTCAAACATTCTACCTCGCTCGTACCAAAAATTATCTGCCATCATGAAAGATATTGGAATGGAGTATCAAATAATACATGCATGTTTGAACGATCATATCATATATCATAAACAACATGAACTTGCAACAAAATGCCCTATTTGTCATATTAGTAGATATCAATAGATCGACTAACAAAAAAGGTGCCTCACAAGATTCTTCAGCATATTCTCATTATTCCACATCTGCAACAATATTTCAAGTGCAATAGCTTGGCACAATTTATGGATTACCATGCATGGAATAGAAGTCAAGATGACATTATGTGAATGCCTGTAGATGGTTCAGGATTTAAGGAAATAGAGGAAAAATGGCCACACTTTAAAGAAGAACCTCATAATCTCAAGCTTTCATTGGTAGCAAACAATGTCAATCCTTTTGGAGAGATGAGATCTACTTACTCGGTGTGGCCTATTTTTGTTATCAACAATAACATACCTCCTTGGTTGTCCATAAAGAGAGAGCACATAATGTTGACACTGATTGTTCAAGGTATTTTTTGATTTAATGGTTATCTAAATTAATTTATTATTACTAATCCATCAAAGTGGTCATAATAATTATGTAATATTTTTGTTCATTCAATTAGGTAAGTACCAAGTTAAAGATATCAATATATATATTGAACCCCTTATCGACGAGTTGATGGTGTTATGGAATGGGGTTACTATGTATGACATCTGTAGACCAATAGGACAAAGATAATTTCAATTTCATGCAATGCTTGTATGGACAATACATGATGCCCATGGGCTAACACATTTTTGTGGTATGTTCTCTTCTTAACACCTCTTTTTTGGTACGTCAAATTTAACACATTTAATCCAATTATACACGATCTTGTAGGTCTTCAAACAAAGGAAAAATTTGCATGTCTAGTTTGTGGTCCAAAGATGAAATCTCATCATTCAAAAAGTTTAAGAAAGTAGGTGTTTGATGAGAATAGACACTTTTTGCATAGAAATCATAAGTACCAAATTACTGAAAAACATCTTTTCAATGGGAAATAAGAGACTACATCAAAGCCACAGAGAATGACACCTCACCTATGGAAGTTGGCATACAATAAAATAAATCGTCGAGGTAATGTCATTCCATCTAATGGTTTTTGTTTCAAATTTATGTTTTGATATTGTGTTTTGTTTACTGATGATGTAATTGATGCTTGTGAAGGTCGTCAAGGCATCAATGACCAACTTCCAAAAGGACTAAAAATTTATCCTACGCAACTTATTAGGTTGTCATACTAAGAGCAACTCCCAATTGTGCATTTGTTTGATCCTATGCATTTTGGAAAGAATGTAATAGAGACATTGAAGAATCCAACCATGCAATGAAAAATGGCATTCAATCAAATAACAATAGAGACAAGATTGATACAAGTGCCCTTAGTAGGTTATTGTCAAAATAGCAGAGCAATGCTATAAAAAAGTCATAAAAAAAATGATTTCCCACAAGATTTGCTGCAAACATAAACAATCTCTTATCAAAGAAAAGTGAATTTGGGCCAAGGTTGAAAACACACGATTGGCATACATTTATTAAAGTAATTCATGTTATTTTGTATTCACTATATATTTATATACTACATGTAGTTTTAATTTCATTCTTTTATAAAATATTGACAAGATTATTTTACAAATATTGTAGTACGTTCTACCTCTATCTCTCCCACACCACTTCGCCAGCAATGTCAAATAGGTTATATATGATCTTGGAAAATACATGAGATGGTTGTCATCTAAAGAAATCAATAAAGAAGATATAAAATATTGGAAAAGAAAAATTCCTCTTCCTATGTGTGAAATGCAAAAAGGTCTACCTCCAAGTTTTTTCAATGCACAACAACACTACCTTATACATCAAGTTGAGGAAACTGAATTGTTTGGACATGTACCAACTAGGTCAATGTGGATTGTTTAGAGGCACTTGAAATTTTTGAAAGGCTTGGTTTGACAGAGAGCACATCTTGAGGATTCTATGGTGGAGGGATATATGGTATATCAAACCATGGTATACATTAGTGAATGTCTTCTTAAGTTTGTAACAAAGATCCATGTAGATCGTATTTGGGTTCCCAACTCAATTAAAAAATTTGAAGGGGAGTAATTGATGGGCAAAGGTAGATCGAGGAAAAGTTAATTAATTATTATAAATCTTCAATATAAGTTATTTATAATTCGTGTATTTTTTTTTAAACACATGGTTGAGAGTGGGATGCAATACATTTGTATATTGCAAACAATCTTCATTGGATGATGGAATGGATTGAACGATGTCAACAAAATGATTGCTCATTAACATGGGAAGTTGTTTCTTCATTGGTTCTAGAAGCTCATCGTAATGGAGATTCCAATGTTATGCCAATGGTAGTTCATCTAGTCAAGGGTTTAAGAGGTGGAGAGGTACGTAAAAATTTATTAATGATCATAACTCGACGTATGTTTCATATCAACTCACAATACAAATAATTTACACACACTTCAAAAATTACAGGTCAAGCACCACAAAGCTATGTACTATCATGGCCACAAATTTTGCATAAAAAATTTGGATGACACAAAGAAAACTTGTGATTCTAAGATAACTACAATTTTTGAGGTCACCAATATATCATTTAGAAATGACATACATCCTCAACAATATCAAAATCTATACTATGGCATCTTGGATGATATAATTGAGTGTGACTTTAACACCTTCAAAGTAGTTCTATTCATCATCAAATGGTACAAGTTACGACCAAATCAAAATGATCTAGATAGAACGGTTATTCAACATGATAATGGATTTACAATAATTAATACAAGATCATTTGAGCCAGTTGGAGATGAGCCCTATGTTCTTCCAACCCAATGTAAGCAAGTGTTTTACTTAGAGGTTCCACATAAACAGGGTTGGTCATTTGTTGTTAGACATGATCCAAGGGGAAGGCCGATAAAGTATAATGTTATGGAAGAAGAAGATATTGAAGATGATGAAGATCAAGATGATGGTGGTGATGATGATGGTGATGATAAAGATGATGATGGTGGTGGTGATGATGATGGTGATGATGGCGATGATGATGGTGATGGTGGTGATGATGATGATGAAGATAATCAATCACTACAAGTGTCATCACCCCTTATGTTGACAATCTTGCATTCCATATATAAGGTAAATTTGTTCATGTTTACGATGTTGCATATTGTTCATGTTGTCTTCTAATTTATTTGTAGCATACGTGTATCATGTAATTTTTAGCTAACTTAAGATAAATGATTAACATGAGGAAATTTGATTACATATGTATTGTGTTCATTTCTAATGATTACAACATATGTTATTTATAATTACCAATGTTTATATTATATTTGATTATCACCCTTTTTGCAAATAGTCAATTGACTATAGGTACATCATCACCCTTTCTGTTGACGATCTTGAATTCTATATATAAGGTAAATTTGTTCATATTTACGATGTTACCTGTTGTTCATGTTGTCTTCTAAGTTATTTGTATCCTACATGTATCATGTAATTTTTAGCTAACTTAAGATAAATGATTAACATATGCAGAAAATTGATTACATATTTGTTGTGTTCATTTCTAATGATTACAACATATGTTATTTATAATTACCAATGTTTATATTGTGTCTAATTATTACCCCTTTTGCAAATAGTCAATTGATTATAAGTACGTCGTCACCCCTTCTTTTGATGATCTTGCATTCCATATATAAGGTAAATTTGTTCATATTTACGTGTATCATATAATTTTTAGCTAACTTAAGATAAATGATTAACATATGTAGAAAATTTGACCCCTTTGGCATGGATTGTGCATAGTGACATGGATTAGCAGGTATAAGTCAATAAATAGACATAATTTTCTTATATTCTTCTTTTTTATCATTGAGCACGTATGTTGTAAATAGACATATCATATAATCATATAATGTATATATAGAGAAAGAAGGTTCGTATAGAAATATAATTGTATAATCACTTTCAACTTACTACATTTTATATTTTTCACTATCACTTACCATTTGATGGATTGCAGGACCCACCAAATAGGTACTTGTTAGATCTATCTACATTGAATGAAGGAAATGAAGAAATGGTAGATGAAAGCTCTATATTTAGTATGGCTAAAATAGGGAGATCAACTAGAAGTCAAAAGATTAGAAAAAAAATTGATAAATGCATGCAATTTTTCCTTGCTAAGGGGGGGTCATGTTCTTATGATGATGAGACCAAAGGCGACATCAAGGTGCCCTTTCGGTACACACACATTGAGAAAAAATGGGTACCCAATGAGCTACCTCCAAATAACACAGATTTTTGTGTTAATGAGAGGATATATCGCATTGCTTCATCCTCATTACATGGTTTGGATCTATTTTCCATGGATGGGATAAAGGTATGTTACAAAAAAGTTGTCGAATTGTTCAAGTATGCGGTCCATGTTACAATTACAATGATTGGATGCGGATTGTTCAATATAAAAAAAGTATGCATAGGTATGCACTATCAGCTAATTATATACAACGAAAAAAAAATGATCAAAGTAAAAGATTTGCTATGTACATTGATGGGAGACCAAAAGCAATAGGTAATATTGCAGGTTTTATAAATAGTACGCGACCTTCCTCAACTAGTAAGCAACCCAATTGCATATTTGAGGCGCGTGAGGGGTATGAAGTTTTTGTTTGTGCAATAAAATCAATAAGTGCAAGGGAAGAACTACTAATAGATTACCATTTAAATCACATAGATACAAACAAAGTTACTCTCATGAGGGTTGTAAGTACTATATACCATTTTGTTAATAAATAAAAATTTGTTGCTATTGCTTTCAATTAACTAAATTTTTTATGTTTAATCTTTGTAACAGGACGATATGGATCTGACAGATAATAGAGGCCACCAGGATGCTACTCCCACCCCTTCTTCAGCGAGGGTAAACCTTATTGAAATTGTACAAATTAGATAGTTGAAAAATGCTATATTATTATGTTATTTTATTTATGTTTTTCGAGTTTTTATGATAGTTTTACTAATATTCCTCTCACAATTTGATGTTTAGGATAACAGAAAAGCACTGGCAGTAAGTACCGAGCCACTAGCTATGCCTTCTGATGATGATATTGCTGAAACTCCCAATGTAACAATTATGTTGAAGAAAAAAATTTAATAAAATTAATTTCAAAATAATGAAAATTTTGGATGAGGAAAATATTACATCTGAGGAGATGATGAAGAGGCTATCAGATTTGGGAGTGCAAGCTCGTCGTTATGAAGTAAGCAGTAATGAATCTTTAGTTATAACAAAAGTTCAATAAAGATTTATATTTTATAATCTTTTATGTTGTGAAGTAAAATATGTAATATGTGCAAAAATACTTTATTGATGCAATTTTTTTAAAGAGTTGTAAGAAACTTTAACTACTAAAATCTTGTTATACAAGATTTTTTGGCAACTAATACAAAACCTAGTGAAGGACAACACAGTGAGGCCGGTAGTAATAGAGCTTCGACTACCACCGGTAAAATAATCTTTTAGTTGACAAGTTAGCAGGAATTTTTTATTTCGAACATTCAAAACTTCTTAAGTTAACTCTTACTTTTATTATTTCAGAATGTCTTTGCTAACAATGTATTGTTGAGGTCATCCAATGCAAGAGACTCCTATGAGGTTGACAGACGTCCATATGAGATTGTTGACTGCAACGTCAACAACAAGGGGACATCTAATTGGTAAATCCTTGTTTTTCTATATTTGGTTTTGTGTTAATTATGAGTTGATAATTTGTATTTTAATCTTGGGTGCATCACATAGTGGATTTTTTTTTTGTGGTAGGAGATGCACCATCTGCTACACCACCAAATATAGATCATAGTGCATGTATTAGTGATAATTCACCATCATTTACTGGAGCTACCCATGTTTCTAGCATGGGAGCTATACAGACATCATTGTTGATTGACAAGATGAATCAATGCATTTAAAATGTCCTAAGATTCCAGGTACTTTAAATAATTATTTTTTATATTGTAATAAGGATTTTCTCAAAAGACGTAAACATGATAGGAAGTGGTGAATGCAAGGGCTTTACATGTGGAGTGATGCCTCATGACCTTCTTTAGTATGTCATATTTTGCAAGTTGTTTAATTATTCTAGAATTCCTTTTTATTAGGGGTTTGGTAGGATCATCTAAATTATCTATGACCTTTTGTCTGTAACAGTAATTCTCTAGTTTAGTAATTCAATTTGAGCTATGAAGGATGTGATTCAATACCCGTGGTAGTTTTAATTTGGATTTCTCAAATGGTAATATTGCAGGTACATTGATGGGAGACCAAAAGCAACATGTACATTTATATAACTTGTAATTTAGAGTTCATGATTTCCTCTATTGATATTTAACAAGTATATTATTCTAGGGCACAACCCTCTACAAGTCTATTTTGCATTTTAATGTTTTTGAACTAGATCTGTGAGTTCCAAATTTGATCTAAATATTTCTACTAGCACTGTATGTTTCAGTAGTATTTGAGTAATGCATAATTGTTGAGGACAAAAAAATAGAATCGTTCCCTTTCTGATTGCTAGTATATGCTTCAATCTCCTTTTCAGTTTCAGCAGAGTGACTTGTAGAGAGAGGAATGGCCTAGTATGACTGAAAGAGGCAATCAACTGATTGCTTCTTGCAAACTGTTATCTTACAAAAATATGTTTGAAAATTCCTCCACCTTGGTTGAACTAGATAGAGAATGGTCCAAAGGGCCAGACTTGACAAACGAGTTCACAGGCTCTGTAAGATTACTAGACAAACTATGTCCTAGGAAAGAGTTTTCTCCATTAAATATTTTTTTGCATGTTAGCTGAATAGTAACAAGATTTCCAGTGCAAATAAAATTGTGTACCTAGCAGTGTTGAACTTGAGGCCAGCTGCTAAACAATCCTATGACTATCTTGACTTTATTTAATTCAACTTACAATAGATTTTTTTTTAATCTTACATCATCATTTTAGCACAGGTAAACACTCTAATCATAAACTTACTGCCTTCAATTCCATCAATGCTCGTCAATGCAGGGCTGAAGAAGCGTCTGATAGAATGAATAATATGAACATTAACAAGTCTTGCCAATGCTTCAAATTTGGACCTCAAGACATTTGAATTTCTTTTCTATTTGTTGATAAGTACTAATGCTTAAAAATTATCCTCTTATCTTATATGTGGCTAATTTGACATGATGGTTAAGGAGGCGTCCAATCATTAGAGATGTGGCTCAAGTTATTTCAAGAATAGGGAAGAAAAAATGTACTAATAAGAATAAGATAAATCCCTCATCTATTACTGTAGATGAAAATTCTAAAGTTGAACAGATTGAGCATCCAAAATTTGATTGAAAGAGTATAATTATTACAAATGGTAAAATTCTTGAAGCTAAGGAGCAAACAAATCCTTCAAATTTTGAGTTGAATGTGATACCCAGTAATACAAAGAGATCAGAAACCTAATGTTTAAACTTTGGCAGGTGACAATGAAAGATGTTGAGAATGTGCTTATATGTTTGCTAGTTTTCATGTATTATGCATGTATTGCCAGGCACTCACTTCCAAACTTGGTCCCTTCTGTTTCCTTAGAAGGCAAGTTTTAGGATTCTGAGCATTTCACTGCACAATTGTATACTATAAAGGGGAAAAAATGGTTTTCAATTTAGATTTTATAGTTTGCTATGGTACAAGTCAATTCCCTTCTAATGTATACTTTTTTTTGCACATAAAATAATAGTTCAAGTGGAGTGGAATATTTAATATAATGTTATTCACTATGAAATGTATTCTTCGCATGATTCATTTTAATGGTTCTTACTATTAATTATCCCATGACATTTTTTTGCAAGAAACGATACATTTTATAGGAAGCTTTATAACCTCACGCTACAAACATTCGGGCCCACCATACGTACAAGGTGGAACATCATAACTGAACTAATTTTATCACACTATTTTTTTTTCATATCATTAATTGGTGCAACATTTTTCCTTTCATTCGGGTATTTTCTTATACTAGCTATATTTAACAATTTTTTATTTTTTCTTAAAAGGTGGAACTCCCAAGATATAAAATTAAAAGATGAGCTCATCAAAGATATAGAGCATGAGTTTGGTAGTAATATTTTTTATCATAAGAAATTTTTACAAAAAGCTTCCAAACATCTTAAGGTTGTGAGGGACTCGTATAGAAAGAGTCTCATCCTAAACCCAAAGTACGAGTGTCCTCCCTTTGTTTTAGTGAGGGACTAGAATGAGTTCATTTTGGATGCAAAGGAGAAAGGGGCAGATGATCAAACAAAATGTACACCAACAAATCTGAGAAGGTATGCAATAGTATTAACTACCAGTACATTAATGTAATAATACACTAATTAGTACTGATCTTTATATCTATATCATCTAACATATTTCAAACTTTTCATAGGTTGCAAGACACATCAAAGGCAACAAAGGCTAGGCTGGAAAAGGTTGGGCAGCACAGACTTGGCTCTGGGGGATATTCGAAAATCAAAGCATGAGTTGTAAGTAGCAATAAATGAATTCTAGAGAAAAATTCTTTATAAAATGAAAATATTTTTTTTAATTAATAAAAAAATGTAGGGCGCTGATTTTAATCTGGAGGCCATGGAAGAACACACAAAAAATTGCCTTCAAGCAAGGCTATGTAGCAGTGGTTGAATGCCTACGGCAAGCTTCCATTGGCCCAACCAAACAGTCTCCAGCATCATGTGCACAAGTAAATATGCCAAAAAATATATTAGAAATTGAATACTTGAGCAACAATCTATTTGATAATAATGAGCATGACATTGTAATGCAGCCTATTAATCATGACACAGATCATACACAGCATCATGAAGGCCCCTGATGTGCATCGTACTCTCCATGGAGGTGCTCATTTTCTATTTAAAACTAATTATGTAATTATTAATAAAATTTAACATCTTTAATTGAATTTGGTGTAACCTTTTTTTGTATACTTTACAGGATATAGAATCATGTCATGCTGAACGAGTGCTGGAGGATGTTTAGACTGGTCAGCAGGTAGATCATGTCGCAAATTCAAGTAAAGAAAATCTATGCTTTGTTCTTTTAAATTAATTTTTTGATTTATAGTTCTTTTACTTAAATAAAAACTCGTAATTCACTAATATAAAATGGTGCAAATTTAACTTATGAAGTACTTGTTATTGCAGCGGACTCCAATTTGGTGCAGTGGCTTCATGATGTTCCTGAACAGATGAGGAGGAGACATGCATTAGAACTAGTAGAGGAGGAGGATGACGAGGACATTGATATTCCTCTTAGAAATTTTATGAAAAAAAAATAGCAAGAAAACCAAAAAGAAATGATTTTCATGTGTTAATGAATTTTACGTGTTAATGACATATTCATGATTAATGTTGGGTGTTAATGAATATTGTGTTAATGAATTATTCATGAATGTTGTGTGTTAATGAACCTTATGTGTTAATGAATGTTATCATGTGATTCTAATGATTGAATGTTATATTTCAAAAATGGATGAATGAATGAATGTTATTAAATGTTAATGGGGAATTTAGAGTGATGTTAGGGAAAGGTGGTGGAGGGCAAAATGAGCTTCCACCTTCATGTGGTTGGCCCTATTTAGTAGAGAATATTAAACTATTCTCAAAACCAAGTGAAGCTCAAACTTTAAAGATAAGCTTATAGTTAATAGTGACAACCAATTTGCAAGTCCAAATGAAGTTCTTCGTTACATGTACCTTTTTAGTTTTTAAAGCACGATGTCATGTTTTAATATTGTGTAGTTTTTTTCTTAAGTTAAAGTATTCTTTTACTATCACAGCATAATTTATGACCATTTTAGTAACTATTCTAACATCGCTTTATGAAAAATCTTGTTTTGGCAAAGATGGCGATAACTGGTGTTCTCTATTCCTTGGGAGATTGGATTGCACAGGTCTATATCTCAAAATTATTTGCATGTGGTAGAAATGTATACTTACAACCATTTCATTCGACATTTAAAAACATTGATGACACTCTAGACACAAAATAATGCTAAGTATGGAGATAAGCATTCATAAACAAGATGGTGAGAAATATAAGTATTCATAAACAAGGTGGTGAGTAAGATGGTGAGAAAGTGAGTATTTTGGGTGAGTAGTACTCTCTAATCATGTGTTTTCTACATCTTCAAAGATTGGGTTTTTATGCTGTTATGGTCTAATTGGTACTTTTTTGTGTTTGTAGGATGAGAAAGTAGACATTAAGTCTGCAAGTAGCTAGTTCAAGATTGTGGGTACAGTGTTGTGTGTGTGTTGTCATCCTCGTTTCCTAGTTTTTAGTACTTTCTTACTATAATAGAAACATTGGTCTCATTCATGAAGCTCTTTACTTATATAGCAGTTGTATTCTTGAGTTGTGACTAAAAATTGAGAGAATGCAATGCAGGCAGAGACAATGAAAAGCTTTCCAACCCCATTATCCCTGTCAACACTCACAACACTTTTGGGATCCACTGAAACTGCTACTTTGATAGTGTTTTTGGACAAGGGTGTTGATAAATCATCATGGTCTTTGGAATGGAGTGGGGTTGTCACTGTTGTGCTTGGGGTGAGTGAAACAGATCTTATCATTTTATTTTTTTTAATGTTTTGAATAAAATTTCATCATTCATCATTTTAATCTGGGAATATTTTGATTTTCCTTTTTTGTTTTTTTTCATATTTTGATATTTTTAAATTAACATTAGGTAGATAAATTTAATTTCTTTTTCGGCTCCTCTGCTACCAAGTATCGTTGTTTTGAAATTAACATAATTCTAGAGTGTTTTACTCTTATATATGCATATTAAAAAATGTTATTATAGACAATAATGAAACAGACTCTAAGTGGTAGCTGAAAGAAGAATCAATGGTAGCATGCATAGTACTAAAATAGGCTCTAAGTGGTAGTGTACATAGGCATGTTTGCAATGTTTGGAATAATCAGATATGACAAAAGTTGTGGGTATCTATCGACCAGAGCATTTGAAACATTTGACAAAGCATCCACAAATATTAACATTTGTAGGCAATGGATGTGACTGGCAAAACCATCTACTCCTCTTAACAATCGCATTAACTTTGATCTGCTATCCACACTCGCACTGGCTTCAATTTTCAAACCATCTACTTGACCATGGCATCCCCATACACATAGTCATGGCATTATTTTTTTTGAATAAGCAAGCCATGACACCATTTTGTCTATTTCTGTGCTTCCTCTCTATAAGAAGCAGAGAACAAGGGGTAAGGCAAAAAAACTGATTTGTATAGATTTAATTGCTTTGTGGTCACCATTACAAATTCATTTTCCATGGTAGCACTTAGTCTTTCTACCATCTCCACCACTGCCAACTATGCAATTCCTAAGTTGCCATCTTCAAATCTTCAAGGGTGGTCCAGAGATACAAAATACCATGTCTTGATAAGATCTGCAAGTTATATCATGCCAATGTCTTCTCTAGATAAATTTTAAAGCATTCCTGCTTGTTTTAATTTATATGTTTGTCTATAGTCATTATAAACATTGCAACCTTAGTCAGATTTTATAGGATAATGAAGAACATAGTTGAATAATACAATAATTTTGTGGTTAAGCATTTGTGTTTTCCCTACTCATAGTCCAATTTATTTATAGTTTGGAAGGGTATGATTAGTGCAAAATCTACAATTTTATACTCATTCATATATTTATTTCATAATCAATTCTGTCATTCAGTTTCCTTGAACTAATTTGTAACAATATCTTTAATCTAGAGGCCTCTAATTTCAACTTCAATGGAAGAAAGAAGTTCAATACAAGAACACAACAAAAAGTTAAATCTATGAGTGTTGAAGATTCCTCCAATGTAATTAACTATATTACCTACTATACTATTTAAATTTAGCTATATATGGTGTTCTCTAATAACCACTCATCTCGTTATATGGTAGGTTGAGAAAGAGAATAGACCGAACAAATCATTTGGTTCGATGTCAATAGATGATAATATTACAAGGATAAATATATTGTTCTTGGAAATTAAGAGAATATATTCATCTCTTTCTGCTTATGATACAGGTTGGTCTTTAAATATTCTTTTATATAGTTTGATGATATTTTTATAATGATCATGTAAATGTAAGAGACATTTGTTTGTTGGTGCAGTGCTCAATGCTTATCCTATCAATTTGATTCTTGGCCTCTCAATGGTAAATCATTTGGAGAGCTTGGGTATAGCAAGACATTTCAAACATGAGATAAAAGAGGTTGTAGATGATGTCTATAGGTAATTATGAGATATTTTTCTGACTAATTGTAGTACATTTTATGAATTGATTTCCATAGTGTATGTTCTTCCTAGGCAGATTTTGGATAGAGAATGAAATGGGTGAAGGAATGCCATTAGCATCAGACATAATAACCATTTCTAACAATTAAGTATTTATTTCACATAACTCCTGTTTCTAGTATATTTTATTCTATTTTTTAAGTTGTTAAGAATTTTCTTTTATTTGTATAGAATTAAGTTTTTTTGGTAAAGTCAATTAGATTACTTCTTATTTATTTTCTTAGTTTATATATATAATATGAATTATGTTCAATTTAGAAGAAATATCTTTTATAAAATTGAACAACTTTAAAGAGTTATACATTGTGTTATGAATTGATATTTAAGATTGAGTGTTTTCATTGTGAAGGAGAAAGAGAAAGGTGAACATTATGTGCAAATTCATACCCAGTGTCTAGACACAACCTAAAACCTTATTATCTTCAATAGTGTTTTAGGATACTATTCTTAGATAAATACTCAGTGTCTAGATTCTTAGATAAGAATAGTGTGAACATTATGTGCAGATTCATACTCAGTGTCTAGATTCATAATATTCCTAACATCCTAAAACCTTGTTATCTTACTCATGAATTCTCTAGGAAGGTGGTGTAGTGCAAGGTCCTTGTGGAATGCCTCATGATGACCATTGAGTGCCCTGCACCATGCTACATTTATTTATATTCGAGAAAATCTACACATATCGATTGCTTCTTTGAACATATTGACTACTTGTTTGTACATGGAAGTAAGGATTTGAAGGCTGAACAAATCCTGGTAAATGTGAGTAGCTTTTAAAGAAATCTAAATCGATAAATACTTAACCCACAAGATTGTCGACTGCAAAAAACATCATAACAATGATATAGTAACAAGGATGTTGCCTTCCTCAAACTAACAAGCGATCTGGTTGGATAATGTGAAGTTTAAAAGAATAGTAAATTAAATCCATGGACTCGTAGGGATAAGATGAATACATAGTTTTTAGAGGTAGTGGATGAAGCAACTAGGAAATGTAATGGTTGATTTTAAATGTGTTGATAGGTGTCATAGTACAACTTAAGTTGGATCTGGTTATATGAATGTATTGTTACTAGACTCGCAGACCAACACAAGGGCTAAATTTATTGATTTCATCTTTACTCTTCTAAACTTGGGTATGTGGGCCTATGTAGAATAGTAAGATTTGCACTTTTATACTTCTCTGAACCATTACAAATCTTTTGTTTCAAATTGGTTTAACAGTATGCTTGGTGGAACGTACTAAAAGTGTATAATCTAATGCACTTCATGTATTCTTATGTTTGGTAAGAGTTTTTAATACGATTGTGTAGGACCAGAAAATGGGTTAAATGCATAACATACTATGAGAAAATCACAAACTCAATCAACATATATTAGCACCCACTAGTCTACCATGAAAGCCAAACTAATCAAAAGAAAGAAAACATAATCAAAAACTCCCCTTTTCATTTGTAGCTCCCATGTCTTCTTTCTTCTCCAAATGATTGTAGCTCCAATTTGCCTATAGTGCACACAAGATTGAAGCAAAGAGCCTATCATAGGGATAAAGCCATGAGAATACTTGAAGTGTGATTTTATGTTAGAACTAGAATGCAAAATGCAAAGAAGTAGAGACTCAAAGATTTGGATTTTCAAAACTTCAGCATTCAAGGATTCAAGGACCCAAAATGAGAGAAAGAGTGTTCATTTTACAATCAACACTCAAAGTGAGGGCATTGGATTTGTCATGCATAGATGTGCGATGTGGCAAAAGATTCCTATGACACATATGACAGAATATGCCAATTGTGAGATTCTATGACACATGCAAGTCAAACTTGGCTAAATGTGGAAGAGAAACTATGACGTGTCATAAGACACCTCAACCCACTTAAAGCCAAGAATCTATGACAAAGAAGCCAAATAGAGACATGCGTAAGAGGTAATAATATTTGATTATGACAAATCTCAGCCAAGTGTCAAAGGAGAATCCATGAGGTGTCATATCCAAGTGTCATGATGATTGAATATTTTATGGAATATTTGAATTAGAAATCCTCTTATTCCACAAAATAAGAATTAGTAGAAAATGGAATTAATGATGGAAAATGGAAATTAGGAAATTAAGAATTTCCATGGTTTGTAGATGATAAACCAATTAATTAACAAAATTAATTAATTGAGGATGATAATTAGGAAGAATAATTAGAAAGAATAGGATTAAATTATGGGTTATTTAATCCTATAGAGAAAATTAGTAGATAATTGGCCAAATTGATTAAATGAATGCGATAGTATCCTTTGATGAAAATGTAATGATGATGGATATGAAATAAGATGATGACAAGGTAGACCAAAGCCATGGTCAAATTGATTGATTGAAGTTGATAACATGCCAAGGACACATGACATGAATTGGTTGATATGTAACATTTAACCAACATTGTAAATGCTACAAGATTGAAATTGATTGATAAGGTTTGATCATAATAACATCGACGAACATTGTGGAAAGCCATAGAAATTTGATTGGCAGCGTAGGATGATGCAAGAATGCATGAATGCGAGATGAAGATGATTTGGTGAATTAGAAGACATGATCGTGGTGATGGAGAATGAGATGAAGAAGAAAGATGAGATGAGGAGATGTTAGTATGATGGAAAGACTTTTGCTTCTAAAAAAGTGCACTATATTTCAAATGGAGCTTTATTTTGATATGGCAAATGGAATGAAACGCATCATGGCATAAAGGGCCAGAGTGCAAATGCAAGCCTTTTGCGTAAACAAGCACGATGCAAACAGAGAATGACCTTGTCCTTCCTAAGGAATATGTACATGCCCCAGACTCTCAAAGGTACATTGTAATAGACAGAAATGGAAAAAGATGACCATGAACCATCCCGGCCAGTCTCATAGATTAGTTTTATATCATCGAGTGGCATAGGAACATGATCGAAGAAAAATAAAGCAAAAAATAAATCACTAACTAAACAGCATGAGCCAACAGCTATTCTTATCCATTATTACTTTCTTTTTAGCATGTTAGGTGTTTAGATGGTGTTTGGCATGTTGATAATGTGATAACACTATTTATGGATTCGGTTGATAGGTTCGTAGTGACATGTTGGATTGATTGTTGGTTCACATTGGTCAGATAGTGTGATTGTCTTGAAAGTGTAGTGCTTTGAGTTTCAATCTGCAAAGTGCAAGTGTGAACGCAAAAGGGATGGTTATCCATAGCGAATATGTACAAGGTTTATTGCAAATTTTTGATGAGTTTTGTGATTTTTAGGATTTTTGGGGATATCTTCAGGACATTTTACGATTTTTAGGGTTTATTTCAGGACATTTTATGATTTTTAGTGCTTTATTCAGGACATGTTATGGTTTTTAGTGATTTTTTTAGGATCGTATTTGAATGTTTAGGATTTTTTCAGGACATTATGTGATTTTTATAGATTTTCTCAGGACATTTTATGATTTTTATGGATTTTTTCAGGATCGTATAAGCATATACAAGTGTTAGCTCCAATCCGTTATGCGATAGGTCCAATGGATAGAAATAACTTAGGGATATGCCCCTAGATCAAATTCAAACTCATGCACCATGTAGGTAATATGCCCCTAGACAAGATTCAAACTATGTACAAAGGTCAATGACAGAGTGTGTGTGCAGACTGGTGATGCTTAGGCAAGGTAACAAAGGACATTAACCAGTTTGTGAGCCATGATAAGGGACCAAGGATGTCTTATAATATGAATGGTATGGTCAAGGAATGATAGAGGGGGAAAAGTCTAGATGGAATCCCAATAGATGGAGGAGCAACACTGATTACACATGGCGCCTGTTTGCCAGGTTTTCACCACGGTACTTGCCCAAAGCGCCTTTTTGCTAGGCTTTCACTTTTGGATGAAATTTTTCTCTTGACTCAAATTTTTGTGCCAAGATGCCTACTTACAAGGTTTTCATCAAGGCATCCATTTTTTCATGACTTTTTTCTTTGCTTTTTTCATGGCTTTTTACTATATTTTTTTTGATATTTTTTCAGGACTTTTAGATGAAATCAAGAATGTCACTGACAAATGCTGAGAAGACATCTGTTGTTGGTGCTACTAGCTGATGAGCTCTGGATCCATGACTGACCATAATTATGGAGGATTGGTTCCGAGTCTATAGCTAAAATCAAACCATTAGAAAGGCCTCAAGATATACCATCATGTATCGTATGTAAGACAATGTCTACCTCTTGCGAATCAAGGCATCTAAGGATAATTGGGTCAATAGAAATGTCATGTGGGATGTCATAATGATGACATATGCAAAGGCTTGTTGGATAAAGGACTGATTTTGGTTATTGGACAAATTAGGTAGCTGGATTTGGGGATAAACAAAGGGATATAAGGGAGGGTTGGGAGGGTTGAGACCAATGACCTTCCACATGAACGCTGATTGAGAAAGCTCCAAAAGACTTTGTGGCATGTTGAACACTAGAACATTGATATTCATGGCATCGTCTTTTTCATCTTGTATCCTTGGGAGCTGCTTAGCTTTTTATTTTTTATGGTCTAATGGTGCCTTTCGGTTTTCACCAAGAGACCTATGCTTGTTATTTCTTTCTCTTCTTGCTTTGTAACTAGAAGGTGGAGTAGGCTCCCCAAAGTATGCCAATGTGTTCTCTTTAGAAGGAATTGCTTCTTTATGATCTTCAGTCACAATGCCTTCAAAGTCTATTATGAGAGTGTCATCATCGTCGAATTGATCAAAAATTGGTGGTCCACATTGGTCCCAATCCAAAGGTTCAGGATAACTTGAGGAGATGTCATCATCAGTGTTGAATGGGCTTTGGTTGAAGGTAGATATATGGGTAACTGATTCAACTGGGTCATTGGGGTTATGCTCAGAGGCTAGGGGATTGTTGGTTTCAAGTGGGATATCCTCAGATGCCTTTTCATCATTTGAAAAATCCATAGTCTTACATGTAGGTACTGTGGTACTAGGAGGACCTATTCATAATGATTTAAATCCAAGCCCCAAACTAGGAGGTTGTCCTTCTATAGTGATAGGTTCAATGATTCCTTATTTCTGAGATCCAAGACCACTATAGCCATCATAGCCTTATTTTTGCATGATGGTAAACCCAAGTCCATACTTGCTAGGAGATATCAAAGTGGGTTCTTGTTCTGCTTTTTCTTTCTCAATACATAAGTATGTATTCTCATTGATAGAAGTATCATTCTTTGTACTGATGGAAGAAAGTGGTGACTCCCTAATGAGAGAGACTTGAGACATAAAGTACTCTCCACACCCATTGTCTTCAATCTTCATCTTTTCCTTGGCTTTACTGAGTAGTATATCAGCATCCACATACTTAGAGGAATTTGTGGGTTGTGCTTCATTATTTGTTGGAATTTGGTATGCAGTAGCATCTCTTAGATTAGCACAAAATTGGAAAGGATCTGGATCGCCAGGGATGGTAACCTCCACGTCTTCATAGGAAAACTTCAAACATTGATGATATGTAGAAGGGACTGCTTTCATAGCATGAAGCCAAGGGCGTCCTAGTATCATGTTGCAATTCATTTCGATGTCTAGGACATGGCACAATGTGTCTTCAATAGCTGGACCAACTCTGACAGGTAATGTGATGATGCCCCTAGAGAAGCGTTCACCATCATCATAAGCTTTTATTGTGATTCTTCGAGAGGGATCCACATCATCTTCGAAATAACCCAAATTGTTGACAACCTTAAGAGTATAGATGTTCAATCCTGCTCCTCCATCTATTAAGACACGTCTGACTTTGGCATTATGGATGAAGACTTCAAGATAAAGGGGATCATTATGGTTAGGTTTGTCCTTAGGAATATCTCGAGGGGAAAAGGTGATATGCTGTGATGTGGATAGGTTCCCAACCATGGCTTGGAACTGGGAAACATCCATGTTATCTGGGACTATTGACTCTTTAAGGGCTTGCTCCAAAATCTTTTGGTATTGAGGGGATGCATGCAGTAGGTCCAAAATGGATATTTGTGCAGGGGTTTTTTTGAGTTGTTCAACAAGGCTATAATCAGATGAAGTAGGAGCAGTAGGTCTACTTGGGAGTACAGGTCTAGTAGAAGTAGTAGGCCTAGATGGGGCTCCAGGTAGGGTGATCTTTCTATGGCGTGTAGTGACAGCACAACGAGGGTCTTCAGCCTTCAATGTGAATGTGTACATGCGGAAATAAGACTCATTAAAGCAATTGATGGTGTAGTCATAGCCGGTGCATGTGTAATTCACATTACCTTGTGAGTTTGAGTTTCAACTTGAGGGTTTCTCCTTGTCATGATTACCCAAAGGATCTTTGAAAATAGTATGATCAGAGTTGGATGCTAACAGTGATGGATCAACTGTGATTACACCATCATCAATAAGGTCTTGTATTGCATGTTTCAATTGGAAGCACGATGAAGTCTTGTGTCCTTTGGTGCAGTGGTAATCACAATACTTTTTGTCATCCCACCAATCTGCTTTAGTTAATGGTTCATCTTTGATTGGGAGTAGCTGCAGAAAGTTATTACTCAGTAGTTGTTGCAATGCAATCTCAAGTGGTATTCCCAATGGTGTGAATTTCCTATCTTTGGTTCTAGGAGGTCTTTTGTCTTGTGTGGAAGTCTCAGTTTTCTGTTGTTGAGGTGTTGTTTGATTAGGAGTTTGTGAATTTGTAGGGTTTACACCTTTCAAAGTCAATTGAGGTTGTGATGTGCTAATCGTGTGGGCATCCACAATACCATCATTAGTCACATTCTTATTTTTGGAAAAAAAAATTTCCTTGTCATTAGATGAGTTGGTGTTTGTGTTTTCTTTCTTTATCTTGAGGACTCCCTTATGGATAAGAGCATCTTCAATAGTAGCCCCTTTTTTTATTAGTTTACAAATGGTGCTTGGACTCTTGATTTTGAGTTCATACATTAAGTTCAGGACTAAGTTTTCAATGCACAAGTGTACTTGTTGTTCTTCGGGGATGTCTAATGAGCATTGACTAACTATACTTCTCCAATGCAGTAAGAATGTGATGAATGATTCTCCTGCCTTTTGTTTAGTTGAGCACAAATCAGAAAGTGTCACCTCATTTGTGATGTTAAAGGAAAAGTGGGAGATAAATTTGTCTAGTAGCTCTGACCAAGATTTGATATTACCAGGAAGTTTGGAGTACCACTCAAGTGCAGGCCCACCTAGAGAATGAGGGAACAATCTCATAAGGTATGTGGGCTCATCACTGAGTTCGGTACATCAAGCACAAAATTCTTGGATTTGATCAACAGGGATTCCTTTTCCTCGGTATTTTTCAAACCTTGGAGCCTCAAAGTGTCTTGGGAATGCAGGCATATATAGACTTTTATCGAATGGGTTAGAACATAGGTCCCTTTCTGTATATAGAGCATGTTTCTTTTGGACTCCCAATGCCTCGACTTGTTTGGAAAGTTGTTTGAATTGTTGTAATAGTTCTTCATTGGGGTTTTGCATGATGGTCTTTTCTTTAAGTCTTTTGTGTCTGTGAGTAGACCGTTTGCTATGGCGAGAACTATGTCTACTTGGTTCTGACATTTCTGTGTTTGATGAGTCTGATGAAGTGTCACTAGGTGGTGGAGGTATGTTGGCACCTCGAAGACAGAAAGGTCCTTGTTGTTGGGGAACTTGTTGTGGTATTTGATGCAGCACTTGTTGTTGTTGTAACAAATGTTGCTGGTATGCGATTTGTTGCTCAAGGCGTCTTTGGTATTCCAATTGTTGCTTGAGTTGCTCTTGTTGTTTAGCAAACATCATTTGTTGTTGTTGGAATTGCTGCTGAAATTGTTGTTGATAAATTATGTGTAGCTCAAGTGGGTTCACATGGGATTGTATGTTAGGAATGTTGGATGTTTGCCCCACTTGTGGTTGTTGTCATTGTGGTTGATGTTGTTGTTGATATGTGGGATGTGTGTCAAGCAGATGTAGACTTGGTTGTGCCTTGGAAGTGTTGAGTCCTTGTACCATTGTAGGTTGTTGTTTTCGTGGGGGTTGACTAAGTCCTTTAGAATTGAACATCATGTTTGTATTGTTGTTTTGGTACCTTTGGGTTTTAGATGTTCCTGCTTGCGACATCATATTGACTTGACTATGAGATGTGTCCTTGTTAGGAATGGGCATAATGTCAATAAGACTTTTCCTTTGTGCATCTATAGGGATGGTTGCACTTGATGTTTCACATGTTGTATTTATGAGAGGCTCCATAGTGTTTGATGTCATAGCACTGGGTAAAGTTAGGAGCAAAGGTGTACTTTGTTGATTTTCCTCCAAAGAAGGTATTTCTAGCATCCCTAGAGCATGGGTACCGTTAGGTGCATCTTGTTGTTGCATCATGTGACTAAAATCAAGTCTTAATGTCCTTTTGGGGTGTTTAGGGATTGGTGGTATTTCATCAAACAAGGGGTTAACATTGATGTGTTCAAATGTACTTTGGAGGATTTCAATTGTTAGTTCTGGATGGGACCTTATAAGTGCCATTATTGTGTTTGAAAACTCCAAAGGTTGTTTTCCCTTGTCTAAGTCCAAATTTATCATGGGTTGGATGTTTTCAATTATTGTGTTGGTTTGATTTTTGGACCTAGGACCTTCCAAGTTTGGATTAAATTTGACAATTTCTTGTCCTGCCAAACATTTGAAGTTCTTGCGAAAACTTTTGTCTTGACATGCCCTAGCCATTTCTTCATCAATGATGCCATAATCAGTGTCAGAGTCATCACTTAGGTGTACAATACGTTGTTGTATGTTTGATGTGTTAGGTTGGCTGAATTCAAATGCATGTGATTGTTCATCTTCAGGTGAGGTTGGTACACTTCCTCCTCCTGGTGGTATTGGCACGAATATAAGTTCAAAGTCAAGAAACCATTGAACCATCCCATGTTTGGGGGAAGTGTTTGGAGGAAATCTCATGGTAGGTGTATTGTTCAATTTTTTTTGTGCCATAGCTTGATTATGAGGATATTGCAGATACATATACAAGGGGTCTACTAGTAATGGTTGTGATGCCTCGATTTGGTCTTCGTCCAAGGTTTGTTGGATTTTCTTTCTTTGTCTTGGATGAGGTTTTGGTTGTTCTTGTACCTCAGAAAATAAAGGTTGATAGATTTCCTTGGGTCTCTGAGCTGACTGTGTCCTAGTAAGTGCCGGCATGATACCTAAGAGTGCAAATGCAATGGAATTTTTGAGTGTTTTGGGTGATTTAGAGTGGTGGGTATGAAAGATATGAGTGTTTTTGGGATTTTTAAGTGTTTAGGAATGCTATGAAATGTGAGGAAATACTGGATGAATTATGGTTTTGATGTGCAAAGTGAAAATTTCCTAGGGATGTTATGCAAATGCAAATGCAAGGTGATGTTTTGAAGTTTGACTAGAGGAGATGAAAATGACTCTAAGGTATGAAAAATGACAATTAGGGTTATGTTTTGGACTTGGTAATGATACTAAAGGTAGGTGTATGCAAGGTAGACTATGCAAAGGATGGTGTTATAGGTTTTGTAATGATGTTTGGGACATGCAAAATGAGGGTAAATGCTCAAGAAGGTAATTTGGTTGATGGACAATTTGATAGGGTTTGGTAGTGAAAATGATGTTAAGGATTTTGATCAATGCAATATGAAGGGGATCTACCACTAGGGTAAGTCAAAATGACGTTTGGGGATGCTAGGGATATTATTATGCTATGAAAAGGGTATATGGAAAGTTTTTAACTTAGGTAAAACCTCTTAGAAAGTATTTTGTCTAGGAGTTTAACCTTGTGATAAAGGACTTTGGATCTTGAACAAAAATTGATAAAAGATGAAAAGATCAAATTGATAAAAGATGACAAGGTCAAATCTATCAAGACATAGATAGATTTTGACCAAAGAAAATGATAAGAAAAGATAAAAAGACTAGTCAAGATCCATTATCCGTCAACACTAGGAGATACTCTAAGACTCATACTTTGTTTAGATTTTTGACTAAATTCAAAGGTTTTGGGGGTTCAAAATGACGTTTATATGACTCAAAATGGTGGTGATGCTGAGTGGATATGTGATATGGATAATTATTATGATGCAAAAGGGGATTTTGGGTGTAAGATGCCATTTTGGGTCAAGTGCAGAACAGGGAGGTCTAGAGGCTCCTAGATGTAGTTTTGGGGTCCTAAAGTGCAGTTTGAAGGCTCAAAATGGTCATGTAGGTACCCAAGTGCACCCTAATAGTGCCAAGTGTGCCCTAATAGTACCAACTAAATCATTGATGCACTTGGAGCCAGTTTGGGCGCAGTTGGTAGTTTCTAGGCACAGTTGGTAAGCTAGGAAGAATGTTTGCTGATTGTGAGGGGTATGGTTACCAAACTGACATGCCAGGAAGCCAGGATGTTGGAGTTGATGTTAGGATGGGTTGCAAGATGAAAAATGAAGGTTATGATGCATAAAATGATGTCTTAAGTGAAGATGATGATGATTAGGTGCTGTAGAATGAAAATCTGGGCAAGCTAGTGCAAGGGGAGCTAACCAGGTACCTAAGGACACTGTTGAAGCTCCAAAATGTTATCTAGAACCCAAAACTAGATCTCAAGACCACCAAGTGCACCCAAATAGTGTAGACTATGTCAATGACATAGTTGGGGCCCAGTTGGGCGCAGTTGGTAGTTTCTGGGCGCAGTTGGTAAACTGGGCTGAAACAGAGGCAATTTCGGAAGCTATGGTTTCAGGATTGATGTCACAGAGAGGTAAATGGTAGAGGACATTGTTAGGGCTAGTTTGGATGATCAAAATGATGACTAGGACACTCAGAATGATGGATAAAGTGGTCAAGATGATGAATAGGTATGCAAAGATGCAAGGCGGTGAATGCAAAGTGTTGATTTTGAGATGGGAATGCAAAAACTAAGGAAAGTAAGCTGAACCTAAATGGATGCAATATGAAAGGTAATAGATATTAAATGAGAACTAAAAGGTGCAATATGAAGTCTATATGATGCATTAATGAGGCCTATACTATGATGAATGCAAGTGAATTCTATGCAAGTGTGAGATCTACATTTTGCCAGGCACATTTAGGAGCACAAGTCAACATGTTTTCCAAGGTTTGAGTGTGTTGAACCAAAGTTTTCAAAGTTTGATAAAGGTTGACATTTTTTGGCAACGTGTGATGTTTTGACAAGTTCAAATGATATCCAAGGTGTAAATATAAAAGTTTGGCTTTTATCTTGATTATGTTTTACACACACGCAAGACACATTAAGACAAGAATAATTGTTGTAAAAAGTTAACAAACACACCACAACCTAGGCTTTCAGGATTGTATCCACTAAATTCCTACTTGAACCGAAGTTCAGCCGCACTTATCTAGAGCAGACATCCTAGGATCTTGGCACCACAGGCTCCCCCTTACAGCGCACTCACTTCTCAGGGCTACCAAGATTCGCTTCCCAAGGGGAATGACTTCCCAAGGGACTATTGCCTCTACTAAGGAAAATGAGAATGTAGGATGTCTTCACGGGCATGGGTGACCCCTTGAGCTAGTGGATAGAAAGGATTTTGGCCACTAAAACATGGTTTTTAGTAAG
Source organism: Cupressus sempervirens (assembly GCA_028749045.1). Lineage (NCBI taxonomy): Eukaryota > Viridiplantae > Streptophyta > Pinopsida > Cupressales > Cupressaceae > Cupressus > Cupressus sempervirens. The sequence continues at coordinate 935,727,945 of CM053792.1, forward strand.
GGCATTCCGTTCGGCAAGTTAATGATAAACTTTCGAAGAAGGTCTCCCAGCCTCGAGAACTGAGGTTTAACGCACCACAAGGGTACTGGAGGAGAGCTATCACGCAGCAATACCGCCAACACAGCTTTCACTGTAATCGAGTTTTATATAGCGGCTAGAATGTTGACCTGGCTTTGGCTCGTTACCGCTCTGAGGTCATCCCCTAGCATATTCAATATCGAGTATCTTGGTCCAAGGCAGGCCTCCTATAGAAGTTACACGGATTTCTCTTACACCCAAGATCCACGAATGGCGAGGGGAGAGGATACGTCCAATGCAACTCCTAGGGATCTAACACCGTAGACACACCAGGAAGAAAAGAAAAAGGTTCTTTTTAAGCACCAAATGAAATGTTATCTAATCTAGGAAATCCACACACATAGTTTTGAAAGACACACAAAGTCTTCGACAATGTCCTGCAAAGCACACATCAGTAGTTTGTTATGATCATATCTTCATCCAACGATCGCCACATGCTGCAAGTAGACCATTAGTAACACAAAATCACTTAATATATGTCCTAGAGAGTGATAGGAACTTGAAATGCGGATTTTGATTGATGCATGTGCTTACTGTGAACCTAGGTGTGTTCCGACAGTACAAATTGCTCCCCAGAAGGCCAAAATGGCTCTATACATCCCCAAGTGCACCTAGATAGTGAAAAATCTATCAATGACATAGTTGGGGCCTAGTTAGGTGCAGTTGGTAGTCTTAGGGTGCAGTTGGGAAGTCAGGTGCAGGGTGTGGGGAAATGGGTGCCTAGTCAAGACCCAGAAACTGAAATTTTTAGAGCTACACTCCCAAGTGCACCCAAATAGTGTAAACTGCATCAATGATGCAGTTGGGGCCCAGATGGGTGTAGTTGGTAAGTTGGAAATAGTAGAAAGAGGTTTTGGTGGTTTTTGGGCTCCTAAAACTGCTCCCAGGGGTCCCAATTGCGCCCTGACAAAGCAGAGTGTGCCCTAGGACAGCAAGCTAACAGAATGCATGAAACAACAGCACATGAGCATTTTACTGGACCCCCTAATTAATCTAGGTGTAAAAAGGAAGAGCAAATAGTCATTATACCCTTCCAAGTGAGCTCTTTCCTTGCACCTGCAAGCACAAAACAAGAAAACACAAGTTAGATATGCATGTTCACATCAAGTTCACCAAATGTAGGACCAGAAAATGGGTTAAATGCATAACATACTATGAGAAAATCACAAACTCAATCAACATATATTAGCACCCACTAGTCTACCATGAAAGCCAAACTAATCAAAAGAAAGCAAACATAATCAAAAACTCCCTTTTCCGTTTGTAGCTCTCATGTCCTTCTTTCTTCTCCAAATGATTGTTGCTCCAATTTTCCTATAGTGCACACAAGATTGAAGCAAAGAGCCTATGATAGGGATAAATCCATGAGAATACTTGAAGTGTGATTTTATGTGAGAACAAGAATGCAAAATGCAAAGAAGTAGAGACTCAAAGATTTGGATTTTCAAAACTTCAGCATTCAAGGATTCAAGGACCCAAAATGAGAGAAAGAGTGTTCATTTTACAATCAACACTCAAAGTGAGGGCATTAGATTTTTCACCCATAGATGTGCGATGTGGCAAAAGATTCCTATGATGCATGTGACAGAATATGCCAATTGTGAGATTCTATGACACATGCAAGTCAAACTTGGCTAAATGTGGAAGAGAATCTATGATGGGTCATAAGACACCTCAACCCACTTAAAGCTAAGAATCTATGACAAAGAATCCAAATAGAGACATGCGTAAAAGGTAATAATATTTGATTATGACAAATCTCAGCCAAGTGTCAAAGGAGAATCCACGAGGTATCATATCCAAGTGTCATGATGATTGAATATTTTATGGAATATTTGAATTAAAAATCCTCTTATTCCACAAAATAAGAATTAGTAGAAAATGGAATTAATGATGGAAAATGGAACTTAGGAAATTAAGAATTTCCATGGTTTGTAGATGATAAACCAATTAATTAACAAAATTAATTAATTGAGGATGATAATTAGGAAGAATAATTAGAAAGAATAGGATTAAATTATGGGTTATTTAATCCTATAGAGAAAATTAGTAGATAATTGGCCAAATTGATTAAATGAATGTGATAGTATCCTTTGATGAAAATGTAATGATGATGGATATGGAATAAGATGATGACAAGGTAGACCAAAGCCATGGTCAAATTGATTGATTGAAGTTGATAACATGCCAAGGACACATGACATGAATTGGTTGATATGTAACATTTAACCAACATTGTAAATGCTACAAGATTGAAATTGATTGATAAGGTTTGATCATAATAACATCGACGAACATTGTCAATATTATTAAAATGGTTGATGATGCCATGATCTAAAATTGAAAGCCTCAGCAATGTCAAAGATTGAATGACATGAATGATAGTTTGGCCTAGCACTGAGAGCCACAACAGTACTAAGGTCAGATTGATAAGATTGATAGATTGATAGATTTCCAAGGCACTGAAAGCCACTACAATACCTAGGAGTTGGACAAATGATGATTGATTTGGGATGTTTGATATGTTTCGAGTTGATTAGGACTTATCTTGAGTGGTTTCGAGTTGATTTGGGGTGATTTCGAGTTGATTTGATATGATTCTAAGTTGATTTGATATGATTTCGAGTTGATATGAAACTGATGTGAAAGGGGATACAAATGATGAAATATGGTCAATCTAGCCAAAAGATCAAAGTTAGTAGCATGAGAAAATGGGACAAATTAGTATGAAGAAGTGATGAAGCCGTAGATGTGAACCATTTTTTAGCATCTACAGATTGATTTAGTGTTATGTTGAGTCTGTGTACTTAATAACTAAATTAGTTTTGCTAAACGTGAAATTGTTGTATGAAATGTTATATCAAAGATTAATTATTGTTGAGGAATCCTTATATTCCTTTTTATACTACATATGTGCTTCCAATGAATCATTAAACATATTGGGATTTCATATACAATGTTTGACTGTATTAGTATAAATTGTTGAACCATGATATATGATGAAACTTCATATTCATGGATATACTGAACTAGTACATCGACCATTCCATAATGTGTGCTGAGTATAGACAAACCCCTTTCTTAAATTGTTTGTCTATATTACTATCTTTGAAATGTTGTAGCATTTGGTTTGATGTCAGGATAAATGAGTTAATGTGTAGATGGTCTTTCTCTTCTGATAAAGGTCTAAACTCATAACAAAGTATTTTGTATATCACAGTAGGAAAGAAATATTCATAAAACAATCATGACATTTTCCTTGACTCTTTCATGACATGGTCCTTGATTCTTATAAAAAAAATAGTAAACCTTTTTGTGCAAAAACCTTGGTGATCGATTTGATTCTGAAAGATTGATGCCAATAGTTCAGAACTTGTAATCAGATTGCTTGTTCTGTTTAGGTGTCATAGCAAGCTGAAACTTTGATTTACTTTGGTACTGCATAAATAGATTATCTAAGAATATTCTGGGGCCAATGCCCAGGTTTGTCTTCTTTTTGTATATCCATTGCCATCTCATTTTGTGCATTCACATGTTTATACATTCAAACTACTAAATGTTTGGCCAATGTTCTACCAGCTCTATTTCTGGAGTATTGATAGATGGGAGAAGTGAAAGTCAAAAATTTTACAAGTGCAGACAGGAAGATCATCACCACCAATTGGGGATACAAGAGTATAGTTCCATAATGATCAAGTTCACTTGTTGGTTGTTCACGAGAGCCAGGTTGCTATTTATTATGCTTCTAAGTTTGATCATTTACATTATGTAAGACTTTGTCACCAATTTAGAATTCAAATTTAGTAAGAGATAATGATATAAGCTACCTTCTCTATATGAGTGTAAACTGATATCACATTTTCATGTACTGCAGTGGACACCCCATGATTCTCTATCTGCTCCCATTTCATGTGTGGTATATTCATGTGATAGCCTTCTCATAGTTGCAGGCTACTGTGATGGTGTCATTGGAGCATTTGATGGAGAGAGCTTGAGGCCACGCTATCATATTGCACCTTCTACATATTTAGCTTTAGGCATGAATAGGTAAGTTGGCCCAGGGAGGTAAAAGTTATGTTATGTATGGATAAATGGATCCCCAAGTATTTTATGATTTAACTCAAAATGTATCCTTTGATTATTCATGCAGTGTCTATCCTCTAGTAATTGCATCACATCCATCTGACTCAAATCAGTTCGCTCTTGGAATGACTGACAAATCAGTAGGAAAGTGGGGTGTGGGACCTCCTCCAAATAATGGTATCATTGGATCAAATCCAACATTAAGCAATCAAGGTTTAGAACCAGCTCCAAGGTAGTTCATCGTATTAGAACAAGGCAAATGGTGCCTTGTACTACCTTTTTATGTTCATCTCTTACCTATCTACAACTCCACAATCAATATTGAAGTCTCTTGCCCTCACCGTGCAACTGAACTACTTTACTTTTATTGATGCAGCTGAACTACGAGTGCCTTTTGTGTTCTTGACAAATCGTAAGCTTTCAACTTTTGTAAAGCCATTACGAATGCAAATGAACTACAACTGGTGAGCTGTCAATTTTAAGGCAATTTTTGTTTCTATAACATACAGTTCAATTGCTAGAAATATTTCATCTAGAGGTGTCAATTGAAAGATTGTTAACTTTTCATGTCATTTTCTACTTTGGTTAGGTAGTTCTCCTTGGATTTATAAATCTTGTTGCAATCTTTAGCCTAATGATAGTTTGGTATTACATCCAGGGTGATAACATAGTTGACTTAAAACTCTGCATTAAAGAAAACATCAAGGGATAATATTTGAATTGTGGATATTTGTAAATTATGTTGGTTTTAGACATAGTTATAGTTATAGTTATATATGCACTCTTATGATCATTTGATTAGGACTAAGTTTTCTTGTCATGTTTATCCGTTTTAAAAATAGAGATTAGTTAGTGTTATTGGCTTTCATTCTTGATAAATAATTCTTTCCTAATTTTATTTTTTCATGTAGTCTTCACAAGCAATAATGTCTCAAGATCCAAAATTTAGATGGGTTGTGCCAATTATTGCAAAGGCTTTGCTCTCATAGGAGCCTTTTAAACTGCACAAAATTTGATTGTAAAGCATAATTTCTCAATGGAGACTCAGGATATCATGCACATTTCTTCCTTCTTCCCATTGTTTTGTATGAAATAAATCATGTGATGAACAAAACAATGGTGTGGAGGTAGAAATGTGCACGATACCCTGAGTCTCATGCACTGAGCAATTACACTTTAGAATCAAATTTTGTGCAATTTAGAAGGCTCCTATGAGAGCAAAGCTTTTACAATAATTGGCACAGCACGTCTAAATTTCTACGTAGCATTGGTCTCAATTTTGATGCACATGTCTTCCCTTTGATGTCGAACGTATGGCACCAACATAGAAAATTAAGGGGTGTTGGTCGCAATTTTGACGATAGGTTGGTCATTTTTTCCATCGCACATCAAGGGGTTTACATTGAAATTTCAAACAGCAACACCCACAAATGGGAAAATAATAGTTGAGGTTCGACTAAGCAAATTGACAAAATTTGCATCGGTAACTCCACCTTTATGAAGTCAAAATTTTGACGCAAAATGTCTAGAAATAAAAAACTAACTAAAAAAGACTAACAAGTAGTTTAGTCATCTATTCAACCTACTTTGGTTGCAATTTTGACCTTTTCGCGTCAAAATCTAGGGCTAAATTTACTAGTGATCGCATAAAGTAGTAGTTAGGAAAGTGATGCAAGGTGAATTGTTGATCTAGTAGCTTTCCTTTGAAAATATGAATGACCAATCATTATCCTCAAATTCAATCCTAAACGTTGATTTATGACACATGCATCATTCCCTACTTAAGTAGCGACACCATTATTTTGTGTGAGGAGGGCATGTGGGATCTTATTGAGTGAAGAGGTGTGATCCTTTGGATTCCTTCCTTCAAAAATGTCAAAAATATTATATGTCATCATCAAGCTGACATGGTTCGTGTAGCCCAATCACTGATATGGTCCTATCTAAATAGTTGGATCTACCATATACACATGGACAAGTCTCATAAGTCCAACTCCGACTAACGATGGTCCTATTGCAACATATTACTTCTAAGGATGGAACCACATGTGATCATCTCACTCAATCATCAAGGGAGTGACATAAGATAGCCAATGAATATTGGTTGTTGATCTTCTCGATATCGCAAATAGTAACACATGGGTGTTCATCTCCACCATATCCACATAACATGATGTTGCTTCTTCACCAATCGAGGTGTCAAAGAAAGAGATAAAGCACTCACCATAAATCTAGCTGATAGAAAAGGAAAAGGAAAACTACAGGTAAACAAGGATGGTTTCTTAGGTCTTACGCAGGGGACCCATATATGATGTCGATATTTTAAAAGGCTAAAAACATGAAATAAAACATGTCAAGGCAACACATACAAATGATAGAACCTAAGCCAAAAATAAACTACAACGACGAGCATACCCTCAACCTTAAGGAGATAAAAGGTAAAAAAGGAAGAAGGATCAGCCAAGGCAACAAAAAATTTAAGGGTTTATAAAAGAAAAAACCCTCATTGCTTAGACAAATATAAATAGGGCACACACAACCAAATGAAAATGTAGAGATAAAGCCATAATTTTAAAGGGGGCCAACATAGGAAGTTTAACAACCTAAGGGGATCCATGACAATTAGTAAGGAAATTCTACCATTTGATGGAGAGGACTATGACAGTTGGAGGGAGAAAATAAAGACACACTTGATATGTATGGAATTTGACTATTCGTTGGTTACAAGGGATAGAAAAATCATGAATGAAGAAAAAGATTTGGCATTATGCAATGTTGAACATAAGGAACTTTTCATCTTTAACATATATTTAAGGGAAGCACTGATTATTGCACTACTTGAATCAAACCTTGTTGACCTAAAACATCTCATCTTACTAATGATATTTAGGTTAGATTAGAAGCTCTTTTTCAAGGTGGTCAATATAAAAGGAAATCTAAATTACAAAATTGGATAGATGTGCTAGATAGTGCAAAAATACTGGAAGGTGAATCTATAAGGTCTTACTTTCAAAGAATCTCAAATATTGATGGACGAATAAATAGTTGTCATGGAACTATTACACAAAATGAAATCATATTAAAGCTTCTGAAATCATTGTCACCTACTTATGAGAACAAGGTAATAGTTATGGAAGAGGTCATTACTATCACAAAGAACTTCAACATAGAAACATTATTTCGGAAGTTACAAGCATTTGAGATGTGATTGAAGAAAACTCAAAATCAGACTAGAATAGAGATTACTTTGTGTGTGTGTGTGTGTGTGTGTGTGTGTGTGTGTGTGTGTGTGTGTGTGTGTGTGTGTGTGTGTGTGTGTGTGTGTGTGTGTGTGTGTGTGTGTGTGTGTGTGTGTGCAGTTAGACAAAGGAAACTTAACCAAAAGTCCATGCACAACTAGACACTATTCTCGAGATTGAGATACTAATCAAGATGAAGAAAAGAAGATAGATGGACTTTCATTACTTGTGAAAAGTAAACCTAGAGGTAAAAAGTCTTTTTCTTGTTAGACTTTCAAAGAATTTGGTTATTTTTCATATTACTTTCCTAAGAGAGAAAGAGAAGTAAAACCTAAGAAATATTAGTATAAGTCTAAGATTACAATAGATTTCTTCTTTGTTGATGAAGATGATGAATTCGATTTCAAAACTATAAATTTAAATGCAAGTAATGATGAGGATGTTGAAATTTGATTTATTGATATTAAGGAAAGAAGTTGTAAAAGAGAAGAAAAAACATTACTATCACATTGCAAAGACTAATACTTAAAATCCAGTAAGAGATCTACCTAAGATTTTTAAATCCTCTAAAATGGTGTATAAGTAATGTGTGATGGCTAAGAAGATAAATAATTTTTCGCCAAGCAAGATATTTAGTACATAACAAAAATTGGAGATGATGTACACAAATTTATGTGGCCCTACAAGAACAAGAACATTTTATGGTGAAAGACAAATTCAAGTTATTCAAAAAGTAGAGTAGAGAATGATCTAGATTAAAGATAAAATGTTTAGGATCAGATAGAGGAGAATAATTTACATCAAATCAATCTAATATTTTTTGTGAAGACAATAGTATTAAGAGACAAATTTAAGCTCCTAAGACACCACAACAGAATGGGATAGCAAAAAGGAGGAACATATCAATGAATGAAGCATCTAGAGCTATGATTCTTTAGGGTATTGTATCGCATGTCTATTAAAGAGAAGCACTTAACAACATAGTATATACAATGAACATATTACATATCAAACCAAGTACTGATAAGACACCCTATAAACTCTCAATAATGCATACCCATAGTATGAAATACTTTGAAATCTTTGGAAGCAAATTCTATATAAAAAGAGAGAACAACATAGGAAAGTTTAATCCTAGAAGTGATGAAGGTATCATTAGAAATTAAAATCCACTAATATAAATGAGAGCCCAAGGGGAGAATCAATCATGTACTTTAAACAGTTTCTACCCAACTATGGATATTATTTACAAACCTTAAACTTTCATATATGAGTAAAATGAAAAGTAAAAGCATGCACAACAGTACTAAAAGTGATGAAGGCATATTTCTTGGATATTCTTTAAAAATCAAGGCATATAAATATTTTAATTAGAGATAAGAATAATTGTTGAAAACAACAATCTGAAAGTTGATAGGAAATTTAGAATACATGAAATGATACTTTAGTATGATTCAGATGATGATGCAAGAATATGGGAAATATCATGTTCTTAAATAGAATTTAGATGGATTACTAATTATTGAAGTTTTCTTTTTATGATATTATCTCTGGAGGAAATGATTGTTATTTTTGGGTTGTTGCAGCTATTGGATACTTTTGTGTGAACATTTATTGAAGGTTAGATTAGATAACTACATAAGTATGGTAGACCAAAATTAATGAGCTTTTATTAGAGAAAGCTTCACTTAATTATATGTATAGTGGAATCTGGAGGAGAAAACTTAGGGGGAGCTTTAATACATCATACTTTACATGATTCTAGCTTCTCTAGAATTGTTAATATTTTGTAAGAGAGATATGACTATCTAAGTATCAAATTTACAGTGTAAAGGTGGATATAGATAGTTAGGTAATGGATCAATCACCAATCCCAATAGATCAATAGCTAGTGGTTTTCTTCTACTTTAAAATGCAAGAGTCAATTCAATAAAAAAGGTATATGGTATGAAACAAGGTAGAGTAATATAGTGCAATGATCTACCGAATTTTTTACACATTTTTATTTTGTTTTAGGCCTCACTGATGGAGGATATAGTTCTCGTAAACAATATATATGATTTAGTTTATGAGATGATCAAAGTTGGGAAGTGGTGTTTTTAGCACATCCTTTTCTCTTGCAAATATACGTTTAATCTCTTGTGCATAGCATAGTGACACATTATTATAGTAGATCCATCATTCCCAACCCAGATCAACATTAAAGGTGGATATTATATTGTTTGTGATAATGCTTCCTTCATGTTCCCTGAAGTGCATTAAGATACTCTTGCATTCCTTTTTGTGGAAGTTCCTTAGATTCACTTTAAGTATGTTGAAATATTATTGCATACCTTTTTAAGACTATTCTACTTGCACTTCCAATATGGTTGAGAAGTGGTTATCCAAAAATCATTAGTTTGTAGTAAAGATCACTCAAAAAAATTTATTTTTCATATCTTCCATTTCTAAATGCTAATGCCCATAGCCCCATCTGGTCAAATGTTAGATAAGAGTCAATTCGACCACAAATAGAAATTATTGGTTTTATGATCATCCTTTCAAAGGAGGATCTTCATATATAATATCACATCAATTATCAATAGTTTTCTATGAATTCATAATGCTTTAATGATATTAATATTAATTTAATTTAGGGCATCTCTTTGACGGCTTTTCAAGATTTCATGTTCCCTTTTCAAGAGTTTTTTTCACACTAGCATTTTCAATTTTCTCTGATTACAAGAGAGTACATTATACTAGTTTATAAATACCTAACATGGCTTTGTTGTCAAGACCCATAAAACATCTCAACTTTTGTGAACTCCTTAAGTTGTATTTAAATGTGGGTGTTAAGAGTAAGAGTTTTCTTATCATTTTATTCTTTACTTAAGTTTATGTAAGTACAATTACTAATGAGAGAAATGGATATTTAAGTGAGTCCTATTTACATTCTAACTCATCTTTAAAGGATATTGTTGAGTTCTATCAGAACTCCATTTCCTCCAGATTAAGACACTTGTCTCAAAAGTATACATTCTTCATATTTTTACTTGCCTATTTAAAAAGAGCCTATGTACCTTTCTATTCACCTTAACTTAATACAACTCGTGTTGATTCTATCTCTTCTAGAAGATGTCTAAAGAATGGCCCATGGGTATAAGAGGGTCTACCCTAATATTCATGACCCACATAAAAACAATTTAGAGACAAGACTCGTACACCAAAAAAGAACCACCTTCTAACACACCACATAAAACTAAAACTGAAAAAATAATGTCACTCCATCTCTCAACCAATTACGATATAGAACCTTACAATAAAACAAATAATAGCCACAAACATGTAGAACAAAAGAACAAACGAAAAACCTCATAAGAGTAGAAATTCCACACCCAATGTCCATGTAAGACAATTACAAAAGAATAAATAAAGCTCCTCATAAAATAAGAAATTACACACCTAATGTACGTATGTCTAAAAACCTTCTTTCTTTAAAAAAAAGTATACTTTTAACTTTTAAATAAAATACCTTAATTAAGTAGTGAAGAGGATGTCTATACAGAACGAAAAATGTATGTGATTATAAATTGAGCAATGAGTTGGAAACAAGAAATAGATCTCCAAATTCAAGAAAAACAAGACTCCCTAATGTCCTAGTCGTGAACAAGAGACCATTTTAGATTGTAGAAAATATAATAGGAGAGTTTATGGGAAAACAAGTTGAGTAGAAGAGTATAGCACATATCAGTTGAGGAATATGATAAAGGAATTGCTTGAGAAGCATAGCGTACACATGTTAATCAAGTTCCATTAGATTGTTAAAAGGAAGTAAGGAATGAAAAAATGAAAGAATGAAAGATTTTGATAATATTCACGAGGCCAAAGCAACCTATGGGATCTATAAGCTAACACAGACCTCCAAAAAAGAGGAAAAGTTAACCTCTTACCTAACTCCTCTTTTCATGAGGGGATTTTGATAATCAGTTTTACAATGTAGCATAACTATGTTTACTCAAATATGTAGTTCAAACCATAGTTCTAAGAATCACCCTAAAATCTCCAGAATTGTCAATTTACTGATTTGATTCAAGCATGGTAATTGTTTTGGAGCTAATGAATTTAATCACCAATTTGTTTTCCATAAATCACATGAATCGCTGATTAATCCAAAAAATTGCATGAATCAGCTCCATGAATCGGCCGCTTAGCAAGAAAAAAAGGAAACTCATTTTTTAACTAAAATACTTTTTTTTAATCTTTGTTTTTTCTTTCATCTATTTTAACCCTAAATAGCCTTCTAATAGGTTACCATAAGTAAAAGAGATGAAAAGTGAGAGAGAATAATAGAAAAGAGAAACCACAGGTTTGCAACTAGCAAAAATGAAGAGCACCAAAGAGATCAATAGTCCATTTGGGGAGGTCATAAGATTGCATTGGGAGCATTAAAGAGTCAATAGCAACACTCGACTCATTTCCAAAAGGAAAGTGTTCATTTTTTTGCATCTTAGTGTATTATGCAATTTTTGTTAAATTTTTTTAGTTTTTATTTGCAAATCTTGAATGATTTTTAGTTTTAATAAATTGCAAAGTAGGGTTTATTGTTTTATAACTTTTCATTACTAGTTTAAAGCTTTGGGGTTTTACTTGAATTTTCTTATTGCAGAGGCCTTAACTTTCATTTTCCACAATGGGTAAAAAACATGAATATTGGCAATATACCAAAGACTTTCCTAGAAGAAACAAATTTCAAATGAAATGTATGTATTCTAAAGAAATAAATTATGGTTGTATTTATAGATTCAAATACCACAATATTGCTATACTTGGACATGATATTATAATTTACACTCAACAAACCGTTGAGGCAAACCGCACTTGTTTAGTGGCATTAGAAAAATATGAATAAGAGAAATTGAATCAGAAAAGGCAACTTGAAGGGTTAAGGACCGTTGATTCCCATGCTCTCGTAGCAACATGTGCATCTGCATTCGTAGGTTGTGTTGGAGACGGTTCTTCCAAGCCTCCTTTTTTGTCCTAGATCTAGTGCTTGTGCTAGTACTTATCAGACATATACTGAGATTGAGTCCAACCTATTGCAGCCTAGGGTATGGAAGAAAAGATTGGATAGTTACTTTGTACCACGGACTACTCCTTGCTCACAACCCACACTTGAGGGCATGGTTTAAACAAGGATATTTATGATGATGCTAGAAAATAAATTTCCAAGTTTTGCTACTTTTGGAACATTCAATTTGTTCCATCCAGGTAATTAATTATTTTTTATTTGTTTTCTTTAAGGTTAAAGTAAAATTCTAATTAAATCTACTTGTCTTATAATTCATTGATTAATCATAGATTAACTTTAGAAGCTTACATAATGATTTGTCATCTAAATTTTTAATCATTAATATATTTGTGATAGGGCTCCTTATTGGAAAAACATGATAGATACAATTGCTATTTGTGGTCTGGGGTTTAACGCCCTAACTAAGGCTGAGTTGAGTGGATACCTCTTAGATGAAATGGTAGAGGATATGAAGGTTGAGTTTGAGGACCACCGAAAGGAGTGGATCAAAAAGAGTTGCAGCATCATGACTAATGGTTGTACAAACAAGAGGAATAGAATACTCTTCAATTTTCTTGTTTCATGTAGAGGTGATTGATCATCCTACGATCCTACATACATTGTGAATTATGGGTCGTGATTGAATATTCCAAATTTAGATTTTTTGATTGCTAATTTGTTGATGATCCATGATAATTCATTATTTTGTTGGACATACCATGTTCCTCAAATACATTGATGCTTCCACTCATATAAAAAATATCACATACTTATGTGAGGTTATTGAGGAAGTCATAACAGAGGTGGGTGAACAACATGTGGTGTAGGTCGCAACAGATAATGCAACAAGTTATGCTGTTGTAGGTAAACTTTTTAAGTTTTCAAGTTTTGAAAATAATTTTTTAAAAATTTTGAACTTTTTCTAATAATAAGTTTCCTAACATGTTTCAATTTATAATTAACTTCAAATTGTTGTAGGTAAACTTTTGATGGAGAGGCACCCCACCATATCTTGGTCTCCTTGTGCGACAAATTGTCTTAGTCCACGGAAGGTTTGGAAGACTACAGTGGCACTAAAGCAGGTGTATAATTTTTACATGTGAGTAGAGTGATGTTACCATGTCAAAGGTTAGGCAAGAACCTCTATCAAGTTTGACCCAAATTTAGTACAAGTCCTACCATACACTAATGACTAAGAACACCCTTATTCTCTGAACCTTGTAAAATTTATTCAAGAAATGGATGGGGCAGACTCTGCTTTCTCACCAAGAATATAAAATATACACACCATGCACATAACTAACAACATTGACCCCCTTTGCATTTGAAAAGCCCAAAAATAAAAACTACTCTCCAACTAAGGGAAGGCAAAAGATCTAAATTCAAATGACTTGATGCAAATTAAACTCAAGCTCTCTCAAAACACCTAAACCAAAAAAATGAAAGAAAACTTACTATAACCCATCAGAAAGAAACCTACTCTAAAAAACTAAAATGAAACTTAATCTAAGCCACACATGGAAGCAAACTAAACTACTCTCTTGAAACAAATGGTCCAAGAAAAACCTACCCAAACTATGTACAAGACTCTAGGAAACAACACTAACTGATATAATTAATATAGTATATCTAACATGGTTTCTCAGGATGTTCAAAAGTAACAAGGTTTGGGTGATAGTTCTCAATCTCACAAACTCATCCTTATACTCTGAAAAAAAAATTGTCACCTCAAACTCAACCTCAAGAAAATTATCATACAAGATCAACAATTAGGAAATTCATTAGGAAAATGATCAAACTCCAAACAAGTTTTCTCTCCAAAATATTCATAATCAAAATAACAACTTTTACAACTTTGAACATTAGGAGCTAAGAAAGAAACAACTAGTTTTATTTAATTTGTAATTGTTAGGCTGACTTGTGGCTTAGTTTGGTATAAGCAAGGGGATCTTGTGGAGTCTTTTATTCATTCATTCATGGAGTGATTCATTAGGAGGACTGAGTGTGGAGAGTAGCTAACGAGCGAGTTTTTTTTGAGTCTGTGGATAGAGTGTCGAATGTGAGGTAGTTTACAAAAGGATTGTGGTGGAGTTGTGAGTGTGTGGACAGAGCTTCGAATGTGAGGCAGTTTACACTTGGATCTTGGATCAAGTTTGAGAAGGGCTAGTAGCTGTGAGTTGGAAAACAAGGAGATTTCTTGGTGGGCTTACGAGCACAAGTTTAGATCTTCCTTGGAGGTTTCTACCAGAGTGTGATCTAGACTAGCTAGGTTTTGGATTGGATCTCGAGGGATCTTGCAAAACTGTTATTGTAATTTCTTTGTATTTGACCATAACCAAGAAGGCCTTATATCCAAACATATTGCATGTAATAGTTAGTTTATCAATAAATTATTGTAATTTGGTATCAGATCTTGCATTGTTATCGTGTTTTCGTTGTGGTTATTTGTTGGGGGCTACAATATGTCCTTTGGGGATTCTCCTGCCTTGCATTGCGTCAGATGCTATCAGAGCAAAGGTTATTCCTGAGTGTGTCAACAGATCACTGAAGTTGAGGTAGTTTGCACAGGACCTTGGGGGAAATGCAGATGGATCTATGGTAGCGAAGATGGAAGGTTGATCTTGTTCGGAAAGATTAATCTATTGTTGATTTTTTGTAGAAAATTTGCAAAGATCTTGGAAAATAGCTCTGAGAGGATTGGACCCTGGGATGATTGTGAATCTTTGTGATGTGCTAGAGAGGTTGTTTTTGAAGATGTCTACTTAGGTTGAAGCTAGTTTGGTTGATCGAGCTAAGGACATGGTTGCTCAATTTGAAACAAGTTTGGATGATCGACATAAGGATAGGATGAGGAAGGAATTTTTTACATGTTTTTGGTGCTTAAGTCTACTAATACAGAAGAGAGTTGTCTGGCCGATTAAGCAACTTGTTCGAGAAAGAAGATGGCATAACAAGGTCGAGGTGAAACATGTTGGTTTTGTTGATCAGTTTGTGTAGTCTGATATAGAACTTGCAAGGAAACTAGAGGTTGTTTATGAAGATATTCCTAACCTTCCTAATGTTGGGATAGACATTGGTTTTCATGGTCAGTCGGTTGGGTCTGACATCAAAATTGCAGATCACTTGGTCATGGATGATCCACTTGTTGTTGGTGATGAGTTGTATGTTGCAGAGCATTATGTTGTGAGCAATGAAATTATTGGTGTTGTGAGTTTGGCATGTGTTGATGGAAATCTATATATTATTGCTGATGTGGAGTTTCTTGCTGTTGGTGTGGGGTTTATTGTTGCTAGTGTGGATTCACTAGTTGATGACGTGGATAAGGATTTGTTGATGAAGCATTATGTTTCGTTTCTTCTTGGGTGTGGGCATGTTGCTTAGGTTGTTGATATGTATTTGATTTTGATGTTTTAATGGATGAAGCATAGATGGTGGATTTTCATATTTGTTCTATTGACTTTGATGAAGTGCAAGCCTTTGGTGAAGATGAAAAAAGTTGTAGATATTTCTTTGGGCATCAAAGTATGGGACATACTTTTCCATTTACTTGGGGAATCTGATGCAAGAGCATTGAGCTTGGATTTTGGTGGAGTTATGATTTTCATGGTTAGGGATGTGTTGGAGACACATTCCAGAGAACCTTTCCTCATGATTGCATAGAGATTTGGATGGATTGAGTTTCAATTTGAAACATTTATACCTTATTGTTGGAGCTGCATTTTCTAGTTTCTAGGTGCCTATTGTAGGTCGTGTAACTAGTCTTGTGCAATGATTGAGAGGATACACATTTTAGGGATTAAAAAGGGCCTAGAGTACTTCCCTTTGTCAAAGGTGCAAGATCTAATTCATTAGAAGTTGGGAGATATGGCAATTGTCCTAGAGTATTGATTTCTGGTAGTTTGCATGACAGGTTTCTATGTGTGACTTTAAGGATGGATGCACAAATATCCTTAATGAATCAGCCTTTGCGCATTTCAAGGGTTATAGAGGACCTAAATTAATACCTTCACTTTGAAGCACAACTTCTAATTCAATCAAGGCTCTTAGAGGCCAACTTGCAGCTCTTCAAGTATTTAATGTTAGTTTTATTTAATTTGTAATTTCTAGACCTACTTGTGGCTTAGTTGGCTAAAAGTAGGGGGTCTTGTGGAGTCTTTTATTCATTCATTCAGAGGAGTGAGTTTGGAGAGTAGTTGAAGAGTGATTTTTTCCTAAGTCTGTGGATAGAGCGTTGAATGTGAGGCAGTTTACAATAGGATTGTGGTGGAGTTTTGAGTGTGTGGATAGAGCGTCGAATGTGAGGCAATTTACACTTAGATCTTGGATCAAGTTTGAGAAGGGCTAGTAACTACAGCTTGGAAAACAAGGAGATTTCTTGACGGGCTTGCAAGCACAAGTTTAGATCTTCCTTGGTTTCTACCAGAGTGTTGTCTAGACTAGCTAGGTTTCGGATTGGATCTCGAGGGATCTTGTAGAACTATTATTATAATTACTTTGTATTTGGTCGTAATCGAGAAGGCCTTAGAGCCCAGCACATTGTATGTAATAGCTATTTTATGAATTAATTATTGTATTTTGGTATGAGATCTAGCATTGTTATTGTGTTTCCATTTTGTGGTTATTTGTTGGAGGATAGGACATCTCCTTTGGGGATTTCTCCTACCTTGCACTGTATTACCTACAAATTCTCCACGACCTCAAGAGGTCAAAGTTGGTGGTGGACCAGCCCAATAGCATATCCTCACTAATACAAGCTTCATCACCTAGCATTTGATTTCCATTTAAGCTCTCTTTAGGAACATCTGGTGATTCTTTATTTAGACTCTCACCAAACATAGCACCTTGAAGACTGATAGGAGAAGGATCTTAGATCTTTGTTAGTTGCCCATCAACTTCCATTTCAAGTGGCAAAATTTTTGGAGGTCGAAGTTGATAGTGAATCATGCCACTCGCAACAACTTCATCAACTTGAATGGCTTTGGGCAATGACTCCTTTTGTATTTCTTTGATAGGATCTTCAAGCATTCCATCATATTTGAACTCTCTTCTGATATCTTATAATTCCTTGGTCAACTTACCCACATGATTATCTTGCTTTTTAAGGATATTTAAAACTTCCTACAACCCATCTTCAAGAGTCACCCCTTGAATTATGCATAAAGGCTCACCAAATATTTCCTTTTCGTCCACCTTTCGATGTTCCATTTGTAGTTCTTTGTATGCCCTCACATGTCAACATTTGCCTACCATCCTTTCTCGCTCTTGGGTAAATTCAATTGTTTCCTCAATTTTATTGTCAACCTCTCCACCTCATGATATAATATGTGCAAGTTCATCCACTTGGTTATCTTTAACATTAGAATCAATCATATCATCTTGATATATCTTACCTTGTTCATTCTTTGGTTTCTAACTTAAAAGCTAAAAGAAATCCTTACCACCCTCCATCGATATTTCGTTATACCAACCCAATTGAAACTTCACCAAGTCAATGGTGTCTTGAGAAGATGGACAAGTAGATTCTGAATGTGAGAGACTGTGTACACTGCACCAAGAATTTCTCCCATATATGTTTTTTGGTTCCCTATTGATATCTTCTTTGAAAACAAGAAAATCTTCCTACCAATTGACAAGGACCACAGGCTCATGTATTTGTGAAAAAGAAAATTTCCTCTTAATGCCAAGTCCACTCGTAAGAGAAACACCAAACAATCTAGCTCCTCATGATCTATAGTACCACGTATCCTACACTTCCCTGATGTTGCAATATGAGACAAATCCCATGGAGGTAACATTTTGTTCAAATCAAACCAAATGCAAAGAATGTCCACTTGCCTATCCATTGAAAAACCTTTCTTTTTTTGAATTTTTATTTTATTTTAGATTTTGTTTTCACATTAAAATAGATCTTTCATCTCAAATCTAACTATAAAATTTCATTCCTTGTCGATCTCTACTCTGAATTTCCTTGGTTGATCCAAAAATGAAAGTAATTCACGCCCTCCTTCTAGTGCCAAATAATGTTGATGACGCAACGATCAAAGGTGTGTTCGAATGACTCTCCTTTGATGATTTTTCTTAAATGAACTTCAAATTTAGCACTCCTAGCACCAGATAAGGTTGATGTCAGTTTTGTATCACTACATAACATATAGCAATTGAATACTTGATATGCAATATCAAACACTCAATCCCTCTCTTAAAAAGTAAATAGTTTTGAAGAACATGAAAAAAATCCAATGTTCCTTACACTTGTGGATACTAACTCAGTGATATTAATGTGATTTGATGGTTAATCACGTAGGTGGCCTTATGTTGTTCATTCAAGGATTGTCGAACTCCCATTGTGATGGCGATGAATCTAGCTTTGCAATGTATACTATGCTGAAAATATACTCTACTGGAAATATAAGAGTAGTAATTGAGAGGGGCAGGGTGAGTTAGTTACAAAAAAAATTAATCCTAGATCCCCTAAATGTTAGTACAAAGTAACCTTTCAAAATTGAACTCTGCTGAGGCCCGACAAACACACAAAAAATGTTGATGACGTGACGATTGAAGGTGTGTTCGAATAACTCTCCTTTGATGATTTTTCTTGAATAAACTTCAAATTCAGCACTCCTAGCACTAGAGAATGTTGATGTCGGATTTGTACCACTACATAACATATAGAAATTGAATACTTGATCTGGAATATCAAACACTCAATCCCTCTCTTAAAAAGTAAATAGTCATGAAGAACATGAGAAAATCCAATGTTCCTTACACCTATGGATACTAACTCAGTGAAATTAATGTGATTTGATGGTTAATCATGTAGGTGGCCTTACGTTGTTCATTCAAGGATTGTCAAACTCTTGTTGTGATGGTGATGAATCTAACTTTGCAATGTATACTATGTTGGAAATATAAGAGTAGTAATTAAGAGGGGTGGGGTGAATTAGTTACTACAAAAATAAATCCTAGATCTCTTAAATGTCACTACAAAGTAACCTCTAAAAACTAAACTCTGTTGAAGCTCGGCAAACACACAGAAAATGTTGTAACTCAGTAAATACTGAAAAATGCTCAGCAAATACTTAACATGAAAAACATAAGATATTATCTGTGGTTACTATTATTTTAACTTTAGATGTAAGCACATAAGAGAAATAGCATGAACACATTTAGCACCAAGATTTAATGTGGAAAATTTGTTTGGGAAAAACCACCAATTGCAATAAGTTAGTGGTTTTCACTCTTGTGAAGCGAGCCATGTTAGGAGTCAACCCTATTAAAGGTTACAAAATACATTATTAGGTGTAACCCTATTAGATGATCTAATCACCCTATTACAAGTGGCCTTGTTAGAGGTCTTTGGACAATTAAATAAAAATGTCACCTTGTTAGAGGATTTGCAAATAGTTGTTAAGCCAACTCTGTTAAGACATTTAGATCACTGCTCTATGGTTAGAGAGTAACAATGACATGACTTGATTTTGGATGCAACTAAATTGTTGATTACAGATCTCTTTTCTGGCTTGAATACTTGATCCTTCTTGATCGAATGTCTCTTTTCAACTTCACAAGCATATCTTGCTTATCCCTTTAATTCGCTTCCTCTTAACATCATTAAATCTTCAATTATCTTCCATGCATTCACACTTTCTAAATCTCAACTTGACCTTATATTTATATCTTTCATATTGTCAAGTCGACTAGAATATAACTTAGAATAATTAATATTCATTTCCATAATAGGCTAAAACCACCAAATTAATTAATTGAACTTAATATACCAAAACAAGAAAATCCTTTGTTAGCCAACCCTGTTGGGTTGACACTAACTCATAAACGATTTTCCTATGTTAACCAAGTGAACTTAGTCAACATTGCATACTTGCAAAGTTCCTTTGGTAACCGAGTAAGCTCAATTAACACTGGTTCCATCCAACACTTCCTTCATTAATCGACTGAGCTCGGTTAACACTCAACTTTCGCAAGCCTCTCCTTTGATGCCTAACTGAACTCGATAAATATTGCCTTCTAAACTAGCCAAACTCTGAAATGCTCAACAGACACGAAAATGGTCTTCAATGTGCAAGTGAGCTTGGCATATACTAATTGGTTTAAAATGACATGACATTTTGTGGAACATCAAAGGTAATACACAATTAATCAATTGTTCCAACATACTAGTGCCAAATCATGTTGATGGTGATGATGATGGAGGGTATGTTTTCCAATGATGCTTCTCCTGTTCTGACTTTCTAAGAATGATCTCCAACTACTCAACTACTTGTTGTTTACCTCTACTCCTATTCATGGAAAGATTAGAAAATGGATGGGGATCATATCTGATGAAATCTTACCAATGGATCTACCTCCATAGATGTAATGGTTCAGGGGAAAAAAGACTAGATTACCATGCAAGGCTTCCTAACTAGCTGCTAGGATGCTAGTGGCCTAGTTTATAGATCCCTATCAAACATCCACTAACATCACCATACAACTATCCATCTATTCTTACTCTTACTTAAAAGCTTTCTCAAAATAAAATCTACTTTAGCAACTTCAATAAAATTTAACTCTAACTATTGGAAGTAGAAACCATCCAATAACACTAAGTGTTCTTATCACCATGCAAGTCACAATGATAAAGAGAAGCAATTTTGGTATAATCTTAAACAACAATTTTCTTCAACCCTTTACAAATAAGAGAAAATTGCCTTATATAGGGGCCAAAATTACAACCAACCGTAGATATTAAGAGGCAAATCAACGATCCACATTAGATCCCAAAAACCCTAATTAGGGTTGCCACTGCATTGGCCAATGAGAAGGCACCAAAATGGTAGCCAATTAGAATCAGACAACTATCCTATCAAAGAAGAAGGAGAATTTGCCACTTGGCCTTACATCAAATGATCTTCTAATATAATTCTACCATTTTCTTTCATCTTCTTGGCCCAAGCAATGAACTTGGCTAGCATGTCCTTGACTTCCTTCATGGGAGGTCAAAACATGTGCTTCATCTTGAGCTCGAGTGAATTCCTCATATTGATCGTTGCTTGCAGTGTCTTCTCATACTCTTGTGCATATCCAATAAAGGTATTGAGGGAGGCAAGGGTGCAAAAATGTTTCCTCCTGATGGCAACCTTAACCCAACTTGTTCAATCTTGATCCAAATTCTGTCTCATTGATGTTCTCCCCTTTTGATATCTTCAAAATCAAATGCAACCCCAACATCATTGATCATGGTTGAAATGGAAGTTTCAAGGCTTCGGTTGTGTTGTGCAATCTTGTTATGTATCTCTTCAAATATCCTCAATCTAATAGTCAACACAACAACCCAAGACTCCACTGTATTCATTCCTCCTTCATCTACCAACTTGGCCCTTTCCAAATCTCTCTGGTAACTCAATAAATGCATGTAGCCTACGAATAGCTAAGTCCTTGACTGGAAGGAAATCCTTCCACACCCCTTCAAATGTTCTGAATTTGTCTCTAATAGCCACCAATGACCTGAATGTCAAGATAAAAGAAGGCAAGAAATTTTTCCCATCTTGAGTTATATCATTGATTGACTCATTGATTTTGCCTAGCTAAGTTGATATCTCTTCTATATTGTTCCCGTTGTCTTGTGGAAAGGTTGCCTGTTGCAACTATTGTATATGTTCGAAATCTCTCCAATACTTATTTTCACCCTTTGACTATACAATCCTCTCATTTTCCTTCAACCTTTCTTTAATTGAAACATTGCCTTCCTAGATCTCCTCACATTCCATGTCATCTGCGATTCTTCCCAAGTTATGCTCTACTATTCATACTTGGGTAAAAGCACAAACCTGTGTCACCCTTTTGTAAAGGAAAAGGCTAACAAAAGTATAATTGTTCACTTTCAATGACATAAAACTAGTATTATTATTCTAAATTTGGAAATGAAGTAAACTAATCAAATGTTTAGAAATGGACGAAGTTTAGGATTATAATTTTTAATAATTACTTGGAATAAGAATTGATATATTTTCCTAATTTTTATAGATAATTTTTTAGCTACTGAAAAACGTTAAAAATTAGGGGTCTAGTTCCCACCACTAAACTATATGGAAACAAACTTATTTCTCTTTGATCTCAGACTATGTTATACATAACATATGTAGCTAGAACAATCACAAATAAAAATTGGCTTTAGACCTATATTTTCTATTTTATAATGATTCAAATATCAACTCACCTAAAATCAACAATTTTCATCTCCCACCACATTTTTCAAAACAAATCTATTCTAACCAAAAAAGATTTATACATTCTAGAGGACTCTCTCTCCTCTAGAACGTCATATAATTTTTAAATTTTTTTCATACGATCTAATATTTCTTTCTCTTTCAATATCAACATCTTTTTGAATGTTAAAATGCATGCTTGTAGAATTTTTTAATTGCAATATAATATATCTAATTAAAACACTATAAAATCTATATGAGAATATTCCTAACTTTGAGCTCTATAAAATGGTGTTTATATATTTATTAAACAAATATCATCAAAAATAGTAAGAGTTATTGAAATGCCACTTTTCTAAAATAATTTTATTTCTTTAGTAATTGGATACAAACTAGTATAAAACATGCATTTAATAGACATTTCCAATTGGAAATGTGTGATACCATATATAACTGAGTTTCAATGAATTTATCTAGATCATATGTTTGAACAAAATTGGTTTTTAGATAGAAATACTCAAATTCAGTCATTATGATAAGTCAACCTAAAAGGTGACACAAATTTGTACTTTTACCTACTCTTGGGATACAATCTCTTCCACTATCTTGCTAACCTTTGGTATAGCAATCTGAACTTTTTAGTGACCCTCATCATCACTCACGATTACCTTTGCTACCATTTTTGCAATTTGTTTTTGTTTCTCACTATCTTCCTTTTCCACTAACCCTTGATAATCTTCAACTGTTCGGACAGTGACCACATTGCCTCTTGGCATAAGGATTTTCCTTAACCATAGTGTTGCAATACATCTCCCCAAATTTAGATTTGGTTCAAGTAATAAAGCATCACCAATGGCCTCAAGCATCTAGCTTATTTCCTCAATATCAATTGGCCTATCCTCTTCTTCACTAGTGACTGTCACATCATCTCTACATTGGTCTCCAAGAGGGAAGAGTACTTGGTATTGTCACTATAACCACTTGATTTCAAATCAAAGCTCACCTCTACTGAGACCCTTTCTCTATTTGTATTAACCTCCTGGCTCATAGTCTCAATTATGCTCTCTCTTAATTGTGTTGCGTTCTATCTCTTTGTTGGAGGTTCCTGATGTTCTTTACTTTTCTCAACCTCCAAACCTCTCTGCTTGCCCTTAATTGCTCTTTGTTGTTGGCTACTGACCCCACCTCTCTATCTAACTCACTGTAAAGGCATCATAAAACATCTTATAATCTTTGGTATTGTGCAAATGAAGCTGTGGATAGGACTCATGCACCAAACATTGCCCTGGCCCATTGTCAATCACTCGTAAGGCCTCAAGTCTAGGATTTTCATATAGTCTCATTGTCAGAAAGAAAAGGTAGGACCCCATGTAGAATTACTTTTGATTTTGCACTGTCCTAAGTTGCAACTCTAAATTTTTATTTATAATTCTCTTTTAATTTTCAATTTTATCAATAAAATTGTACATCCAATTCTCAAATTTCATACCTTAAGCCATGCCCATGATTCGGCTCAGAAGCACAATTAAATCTTTGTACTCTGATTTGAAATCTGATTTGCTAAGCTTTGACGACTTGGTAACTCCTTTCTTACCTTCGTGTAACCAATTCTGCTTTAGATGAATGAAGTAGGCCTCCTGGTTCCCCTAAAAGAATTTGGCTATTTGATCCATCCTTACCACTATCATGCCTCTATGCTGGCGAACATTAAATACTTCTTCGACTATTTGTCCGCTGATGTTACCCAACACTTTCTTCCCTTCACCAAAAATGATGGACTTGGTCACAATATCAAAGCAAGATGCACATTCCATTACCATTTCCAGACAACACAAGGTAGGAGGGAAACTCACTGCGAGTACAATTCTATTCTTATAGATCTTCTTTGCCATGGGGGATTGTTCTTCCTACAATCTATCCTTTAATTGTACCATGTTCACGGCCTCGATATAGGTATCACTTATTCGCCTCACTTTCGAGAAGGTTTTCTTAGGTATCATATCTTCCTTGTCCTTTTTTGTATTTGTTCCCTTAGGCTTCTTGCTTGCACTAACATCTACCATCTTAAACAGTTATTTCTGCCCTTTCGTTCTAAATGATATAGACTACACTTATCGATCTCCAACCACCTTTCTATTGATGAAATCTAGCATATTTAATTTCTATTTCTACATTTATCAATCTCCAAACCCCAATCCTAAAGGTGGAACTACCGTTTATTTCTATCTCTTCGTTACCTTAGGATGGACTATACTTATCAATATCCAAACTTCAATCCTAGGATGGTTTAGCTTATTTTTGCCTCTCCAAATGTCATATCATGAAATCTACACTTATATCTCCCAACTTCAGCCTATCAATGGAAATGATGAAATGGTGGATGATGAGTGCAAGAAGAAAATAGGGAAAACGTACCAAGCAAGAACAAGGAATAGAATCTGCCTTTAAAATAGATCTTCACCTCTAAAAAGGTTTAGAAATTTACCTTAAATCTGTCTTTACCAATAATCAGGCCCTTTTCAAATTCAGGTCAGATCTCAGAAAATTTCAATCCTCCTTCAAAATGTGATGCCCTAGCCAATGAATTGCTTGTAAAAATATGCTCATGCCACTGAATTTTCACCTTACATTGCCTTGCCAATTGACCAAATAAAATTGCGAAACTAAAGAAAAAATAATTGCAACCCTTGGAGGAAAAATCAGACTTCAAATTGTTGCCTATCTCACAAAAATCAGGCCTCTTCCCCACAAAATCAACCTAGGGCAGCAATCGCCTAACTTGCAAATATCAGTTTTACTCCTTCAAATTCGCCCTACGACAGAAATCTCCCAACCAAGGAGGAAAAAATTGCTACCAAAGAAGGAAAAAAATCAAACTTCAAAATCACCTTAGCTAGAAATTTGCTCCCTAGAAGAAAATCGCTCCAACTTGCAAGAGGAGGTGGAAAGAATGAATGAGGAAATAAGAGGGGGGAAGCCCCCCTTATACCAAAATTTTTGCCTCTCCAAGTGGGTCAACCTGCCCTGAGGGAAAACAAAATTAAATTAGTCCCTTAATTAATGGCCAAGAGTTAAATGCAACATTAAAATTACTTAGCCCTATAATGAAATTAGGCCATTTAATTGTCAGATTTGATCAAAAATTACAAAATAGAAACAAGGTAAGCTTAAGAGATGTCAAAATATTTATTTAATAATATTTTGGCAATTAAAATATCATTAAAATCAAATCTAGCAAGCCAAGAACAATTTTCAATTCCAAATTACCAATTTCCTTTAACATTTCTAAAATCCTCTAGGCAAATAAATCATTTTCCTAGCACTCAAAATTCAAAATCCAATTTCAATTTCACTATCAAAAATCTCCTTTTCACCAAAAAAATTTAAGATTTTCTAAAACAACTAAATCTAAAATTTCATTTTGAAAATACTCAAGCTTATACAATCATATCATATTTTCAAAATCCAAGTCCAAAAATTTGCAATTTTATCATGTCGGATATTGTTTTAAACATCAAAAAAAAAAATTTTGAATTCTATTTGGCTTAAGGATAAATGTACACATTCCGAAAAAACAAGTTTCGCCCAAGGTGAAAAAAAAAACCAAATCCCCTCTTGGTCTGAAGGCATCCAAGGTGTAAAATTATCAATTCAAAACATTTGGACAACTTCCAAATTTCGCTAAGGCAAACGAAAAAATTCCAAAAAAATCTAGGAAAATTGCCAAGGCTTGCCTGGAAAAGGGGATCCCCCAAAGTTTTGAGGCAACATTGTGAAAACCTCACAACAAACATAGGAGCAAAACTATAAGATTTGGAGTGACATGTAGAGCTTTGAACAATAGAACTTGAGCCATTATTAAATAAGTCATATTCAAAACATGCATATGAAGTAGAGACCTATTTTAGCAAACCTGAGAATGATTGCTCATTAAATATAAAATCCCCACTG
Organism: Cupressus sempervirens; assembly: GCA_028749045.1. Lineage (NCBI taxonomy): Eukaryota > Viridiplantae > Streptophyta > Pinopsida > Cupressales > Cupressaceae > Cupressus > Cupressus sempervirens. The sequence goes on from CM053792.1 coordinate 935,754,548, forward strand.
TGAACCACCTTGTGAGCAATTGGATAGCACAATCGAAAACCAAATTGATCTTCGCCATACCCCAAAAATACACATCTTTTGAACTTAAATCGAATTTCATTCACTGAACACTCATAAATGAGAGAATGAAATTCTTTTACTAGTCCATCTCTCTTTCGGAATATTGAGATCAAGACGTGATGAAGGCGCTCGATTAATTAATTAAATTGTTGTATTGCACGCCTCTACCCAAAATTATTTCCCCAAACTGTCAGTAGATAACATACATCGAGCCCTTTCTAAGATAGCTTGATTCAACCTCTCTGCTGCACCATTTTCTTGAGGTGTATAAGGGACTATTTTAATCCTTTGAATACTATGATCTACACAAAAATTATCAAATTCCAAAGAGCAAAACTCACCACCATTGTTCGTTAGTAGACATTTGATCTTTTTCCAATCTAATTTTCCACCATAACCTTACAACTTTTAAACTTTAAAAATACTATAGATTTCTTATTCAACATATAAACCCAAACTTTTCGAGTGCAATCATCAAGAAATGTGACAAAATAATTAGCACCACCGAGAGAAGTTACCTTCGTAGGACCGAAAACATCAGAATGCACAAGCTCTAATGGAGAAGATTTCTTCTCATGACCTATCCTTATGAAGCTAGTGCAATTTTGCTTGCCATAAAGACAATGCTCACATAACTCCAAATCAAGACATTTAAGACCCGGAAGTTGGTGTCTTCAAAGCATAACTTCAAGACTTGTTTTGCTCATGTGGCCAAGCCTCTTATGCCAAAGTTCAGCATTACTTTCTACAACTGCCATGGTTGCTCCCACTTCACTTTTGCACTCTAAAGTATAGAAACTTCCAAAATTCTTTCCTTTAGCCAAAACTAATTGAACTTTGGACACTCTCAATGAATCACGATAAAAGTTAACATTATAGCCTTGTGTATACAACTGATTAACTAAAATCAGATTATGCTTAAGTGTAGGAACATCCCTAAGATTTTTTAAAAGCCATTGACTCCCATTTTTCAGCGAGAGTAAAGTATCCCCTTTGTCGACAATATTACATTCTTTGTTATCCCCAAGAAAAGCATTACTAAACATACCTTCATGGTAACATGTGAACAAAATCCGACATGGAGTAGCAAGAAAAGATGCGTTGGAATCAAGAACCCACGAACTTGAATCCATGTCACCAGTTGCAAGTACTAAAGCTCCATCAGTTGCAGCATTTACACCATCCTGAATTACTTTATTTTGAGTCTTCTTGTAATTCCAACATTGCTTCTTGATGTGGCCTGGTTTACCACAAGACTAGCAAGTGTCATTTCTTCCTCTAGACTTCGATTGATGATTTGATTTGCCTCTTCCATTATTATTGTTTTTATTTCTACCTCTTTCACGACTTCTTCCTCTATTGCTTGTGCTCACAACTGTTGGAGCATCACCCGAAGAGGATTCGTGGTGCTTCCTTCGCATGTCTTCACTAAGTAATGTAGTTGCAACTTCATCAAATTTCAACTTGTTATTGGCTACTACTGAAGTGCTCATAGCCATTACTACGCCTCCCAGTTGTTCGGAGGTGAACATAATAATAAAATAGATTTTATTTCATGATCTAATGGTATACCAAATAAAATGAGTTGACTGGTTAATGTATTAAACTCATTCAGATGATTCGACAATACTCCCCCTTATTTCATTTTAATTTCATAACTAGCTCTCTAGTTGTCTTCTCAACCGAAACGTTAAACAACATGTTACTTGAGAGAGCCAAGAAAATCATTGCTCTTGCTTTCAAATCCATTTTTTCCCATTTTCCATCTGTCAATGATCCTTTGCCCTTTGTCTTACCAAGCAATGTAGGTTGTAAATCTTTCTTGATGAGCAAAGATTCTATCTGCACTTTCCATAGCCAAAAGTTTTGCTCAAAAAACTTTTTGATTTTCAACTTATCTGCCTCATCCATGGCTTTTGTAAATCTTTAACGATTTCTAAAAAGTCAAACGAGTTTAACCAACTCTAATACCAATTGTTGAGCTAAAACAAAAGATACTGAAATAAAGTAGAACTGAAAAACTAAAACAGAATTAAAGATACAAGAACAAACACAGAAATTATAGTAGTTCATCCAACTAGTCTGGATTACATCCACTCTTCAAATAGGGAAATTTCTCTTTTTAATCACATTCAATGAAAGACAAAAAGACTAAGAAGAAGAAGAGTCACAATGATTAGACTGCACAATCAGAGTGGTTTCATATTCCCTTGTCAGAACAATTACAATCAGCACATAATAGAACCAAGATGTTAAAAAACTGATTGAGTTCGGTATATTGCATGAACAAGTTATTATTAAGATTTTACATACTTAGAAACATCCTTTGAAAAGTGCTCTAAATCACAGTCTCAACCCTCTAAAAACATTAAAAATGAAAAATCCGAACCTCAATTTGGCTCCTCTTCAAGAAAAGGCAAGGAGCTCGAGTACTGACCCCACTTCAGGAATTCTTTGTTGATGTTTATCTTTTTGTTGTTCTTGGTTGTTAACCGACTGTTCGAACTAAACAACAGTTCTAGTGTAAATAAAGTAAGTTCAAACTTATGACTACTCTTGAAGACAAAGCCCGAGAAACTTGTTCATTGGATCTACTTAATAGATCATTCCGAAAAGCAACAAAAACTAGTGTCAGAAACTTGTTCTTCTGGTCTACTTCAAAAACAAAATCTATGGGCATTACTTTACACCGAACAAAGTGCACTTGTCCTTTTGATTGACATTGGAAATATTGCAATGGCACTCGTGAAATCTACGCCTTCTACGGAAGGGGATTCTGACAGTTGGAATGGACAGTAACCTACTTGCATTTTAATATCAAAATATCTGTCCGTTCAAATTATTGTCTTCAGTGAAAAAACAGCTCTGCGGAATTCTGCTCAGAGCTCAGAACAAGTACTTCAAGCACATATAATATATATGTATATTTTAAGAGTAATGATAAATCAATCAATCATAGATCCACCGCGTGAAAAAACAATCATGAAATTCCCCCAACACTGAAACTCGTGCAGAACCTGTTTAAGTAAAACAGGTTCAAACTACACACGATCGACTTCAGCATAGGTTCGAGAACAAACCTGATTAAGTAAAACAAATTCAAACATTACAAATAGATTGTCCCATAGTGCACCGTGCAAAGAGAGAAATATGGAAACCTTGAAGAAAAACATGCACTGTAGAATAATGCCATTAATGGCAAACTAAGTACACACTGTCTTGCTCAATTTTCCTTATAACTGTCCAAAAGGAGAAAGGTGTTTCACAAATTCTATCCTCCATTAGGTATATCAGGTTTTTTGCTCCAAACTTATGGCTGCTCAGACCCATGCAGATGAAGACGCAGTAATCGTGATCCAACCTGTGAGTGAGTCAGACCATGATGTGGAAACCCCAATGCATCACCATCCCCTCCACATTTCTTCAAATCAAGACAGTCCGAACCATAACAACAATGTTGATGAAGTTGAACGTAGTGTTAGAGATAGTCGCAATTTTTCTACAGCAGTTGCTTCTGTAATGACCGGGGCCTTATTGCCAATGCTAGAAATAGTAACAACAAATATGCCAAAGTAGAAAACCCAAAAGGTAGCAGCTCTGCTTTTATTATTTCTGTTTCTTTTCTTTTTTGGGTATCCGGCAATCTGGATGATCTTGGTTATCTTCAAGAAAACCAGATTCCTGAGGCGGCACAGCGTTAATCCTACCAGGTCAGTCTCTTTCATTCCTTTGATCAATTTTGCAAGGTAAGTAAATAAATTGAAAGGGTTTCTAATGAATAGTTCATACAACCTAATATTTGTTGAAGGTTTTGCAAATGGGACAAAGCAAAATGAGCTTAACTTTGAAACAAATTTCCTAATTAATTATGTTTTAGTTAGAATGTACAGAGAGATAGCTGACTTCCAAGTAAGTCACAATGTTTCACCTCTAAGAACATCACCTGAATATAATGAAGCACGTCAGTTGATAAATATGAGATATTTTGCACAAGTCAAATTGTGGTATTGGTATGAGGATTCAAATGATGAGCTTAAGAGGCTTTCTAATGAATGGTTCATAAGACACAATACTTATTGAATGTTTTGGAAATGGGGTTGTAAGCAAAGTGAGCTTAACTTTCCAGCAAATTTTGTAATTAGTTGTGTTGGAATTAGAGGGCTAGAATGTACTAAAATAGGTGAGCTCCAAGAAAGTCCAATGCTTCACCTCTAAGAACATCACCTAAATACAATAAATATTAAGTGTTACATTCAATCTTACAAGAAAGAGATTCTTATGAACCTCTACTTATAAAATACGATTTAATAATTTGACTCCAAATTACACAATTAAATTTTGTTAATAATATCACAATGACCTTCACTTACTAACGACTTAATCCATACATAAAGCTAATATAAAATGCATACATTCACAAAACGTCAAGCTATATCGTTCTGTCAAAGGAAAATTGACCAATAGTTTGAAAGAACATTTATTTCTTACAAATATGCTACCTAATAAAAACCTATCTAATGAAAACCCTTTTCCAACATCTACAACTAACAGTGCTGAGTACTTCTTCATGAATACGTACTAGAGTCTGAAAATTAACGGAAAAACTCTATAAAGAGGCCGATTCTCTATTCTTCAATGTATTTCTTAAGTTAAATCACCAAACAGCTATTTTCATAATAAATGAATGAATATAATCACGCATTGGTTCATAAACATCTATGGTTTTATATTTAAAATTACAGATTTCTTCAATATTTTTCTAAATATATCCGATTTTATTATAAGTTTAAAAATATGTGTTTTTAATTTATTAATTTCTCTTTTAAATTTTGCACATATAAAATAAAGTATTTTATTCTTAAATTGATATCTTTTTGACACAATTCAATAATGAATATAAAATGTTGTGATATTAGACAATTAATCTTTTGTTTAATAGAATAATAACTAGTATAAACATTAGATATTATAAACATGTACAGGCACTCATATTTATTCATAAAGTTATGAAATGAAATTCATAATTAGTAAATGAATTACATTTATAATTGAAACTAATTTACTGATAGAATTATGAAATGAATTCATAATTAGTAAATGAATTACATTTATAATTGAAGATGATTGAATTTTAGCACTATTTCATAATAAAATTATCTCATTCTATTGTTTGATAGTTTAATTCTCAAATTTACTTCTTTTGAAACTAAAGATTCCTTTCTTGTTGCAATTGTTGGTGACCTACCAATCATATTTAAACAAAGACAGCAACATAGCCTAGACCACCTTCGAGCAAAATACTGAACCAAGACATAAACAAACCATAAGTGCTATAATTGGACTCTGGAGGGTGATTCTTTGTCATATTTATGTTGGAGGTAGGAGTTGACCTCTCAACTCTTATCTGTTCTCTAGGTTCAGATCTTTGTTCTTCTCTATGCTCAACAGATACATCATTCTGCAAATTATTGTTAGTCTCAAAAAGAACTTCAGAATTTTGTCCAACAATTCTAGAATTATCCTCTTCTTCATCAAAATTATAATCTACCATCGTTTCTTTGGTACCAAACTTTTCATCAATCCTTACAATTGCGCACACAACTATTGTCTTAGCTCTATAGTACCAAACTTTTCATCAATCCTTACAATTGCGCACCCAACTATTTTCTTTAGTACCAAACTTTTCATCAATCCTTACAATTGCGCACACAACTATTGTCTTAGTTCTATAGTTAAAACATCTATATACTTTACTCTTCAATGAGTAACCAAGAAGCATACGCTTCTAGCCTCAAACTTACCAATATCATCATCTCTCCTTATGTAACACTTTCTTCCAAATATTCTACAATATTTGATGGATGGTGAATGACCAAACCATAACTCATAGGATGTCTTGCTCATACCTTTTTTTATCAGTACTCTATTTAGAGTGTATACTGCAATTTAAACTGCTTCTCTCCAAAATGTTTTTGAAACATCATTTAGAAATAACATCGCTCTTGCTACCTGTGCTACTTACTTGTTCCTTCTTTCAGCAATCTCATTCCGTTCAGGTGTTCTAGATGAAGATAATTGTTTTTTGATTCTATTCTCTTCACAGAATATGTTCAACTCTCTAGAGGTGAACTCTCCTCCTCTATCTGCTCTTAAATATTTAATCTTGACACCAAATTCATTTTCAACTCTATTCTTAAGGGTAAAAGCACAAACCTATGTCACCCTTTTAAAAGGAAAAGGCTAACAAAAGTATAATTGTCCACCTTTAATTACTAGTATTTTTATTTGGAATTTAAAAATGACATAAACTAATGAAATTTGTAAAAATGGATAAAATTTAGGATTACAAATTTTAATATTTATTTGGAATAAGAATAGATATATTTTTCTTAATTTTTATATATAATTATTTAGTTGCTGAAAAACTCTAAAAATTAGGGGTCTAGTTCCCACCAAAAAACTATACAAAAATAAACTTATTTAACTTTGATCTCAAACTATGTTATAGATAACATATATAGCTAGAACAATCAAAAATAAAAACTGACCTTTGATCTATATTGTCTCTTTTATAATGATTCAAATTCAACACACCTAAAATTGATAGTTTTCATCTCCCACCACATTTTTCAAAACAAATCTATTATAACCAGAAGAAAATTATACATTCTGGAAGAGGTCTCTCTCCTCTAGAACTTCATATAAATTTTAATTTCTTTTTATATCATTTAATATTTTTCTCTTTCTCAAAATCAACATCTTTTTGAATGTTGAAATACATGCTTGTAGAATTTTTTTATTACAATATACTATATCTAATTAAAACACTATGAAATCTATATCAGAATATTCTTTACTTTGAGCTCTATAAAGTGGTATTTATATGTTATTAACAAAATATCATAAAAAATAGTAAGAGTTATTGAAACGTCAGTTTGCTAAAATATTTTTATTTCTTTAATAATTGGATACAAACTAGTATGCAACATGTATTTAATAGACATTTCCAATTAGAAAAGTGTGAAACCATATATGACTTAGCTAGAATGAATTTCTCTAGATCATAGGTTTCAACATAATTGATTTTTAAAAAGAAATATTCAAATTTAGTCATTCTGATAAGTCAGCCTAAAAGGTGACATAGCTTTGTACTTCTACCCTTAAATATCTTGAATTTTTCAAAAACTTTAGACTTCTCTTTAAGAAATACTACCCACATCATTCTAGTGAAATCATCAACAAAAATCATAAAGTACCTTTCACCATAGAATCCTATGGTTCTTGTAAGACCATTTAGATCTGTGTGAACAATCTCCAATTTCTCTGTTGTAGAGAACTTCTTGCTAGGAAAAGACATTTTTCTCTACTTAGCCAAAATGCATTCCTTACAGATAACATTAGTAGGCCTAATAATCTTAGGCAGATCTCTTACTGCAAATGTACTCCTAATTATCACAATATTATCAAAGTTTATATGACACAACCTTCTATGCCATAACCAGTTGTTATCAACCTTTGCAATTTAACATGTTATTTCAGTAGCATTCAACTGAAACAAATTACCTCTAGATCTAGTTCCAAAACCAATCAGCTTACCATCTTTGTCTTTGATAATGCAAGTATTTTCTATGAATTACAACATATATCCCTTGTCTACCTGTAAATATCATTAGTGTTAGTTTACCATCAAGAGTAATAGATCCAATCCCTGTAATATGACAGGCTACATTGTTACCAACTCTAACAATACCACCATCATGATTTCTGAACTTAAAAAAATTTGTTCATATCACCAATCATGTGATGTAAACATCTAGTATCAATTATCCAATCAGATTCCTTCTCAACTTGGGTAACTAGAGCTCTCTTTTCTCTAATTTATCTATCAAGATCATTGTCCTTGATACCCACAAATCCTAATTCATCATCACTTTCACTCTAATATTTTTCATATGATTATTCATCTTCCTTAGCATATAAACAATTTCTATATTTATCTCTTCTAAGCTTAAAGTTTCCTCTAAACTTGTTCTCTCTTTTAGGACGTTTAGATGCATAATAACCATATTCATCACAAGTCCAACATTTAAAGATTTTCTTACCATCTTTCTCTTTTCTTACCATCAGGGTGATTCTTTCTTCAATCTTCTTATCTTCTTCATATCTACTACTATTGGCAAAGTCTCCTCTTGCGCTAGCACTTCTTAATAGATTAGCTTGAATATTTATAGCACTGAAAGTTGTCTCAACTCTGGCTAATTCTCTAGATTATCTCATTTCTACTTCTACAGATTCTAATCTTCCAAGCAATATTTCTTCATGTGAAATATTTGGTGCAGGGCATAACTAGCTAAATCATCTGAGTTGTTTGTTTGAATGGTGGTGTTAAACTTTTCAAGATCTTCCATACAACCTCATCATGTTCTTTAGTTCTACCAAATGACTGGATTTCCATAACAATTTCTGAAATTCTTAGTGCATAACTTCTTATAGATTCATCTTCCATCATCTTAGCATCCTAAAATGCACAAATCCAATTTTACAATCTCATTCTTTTTGCATGAGCATCACCTTCAAAAGTAACTTCTAATACTTCTTTGGCTCTCATGTTACCCATGAATAGATCTCTTTCTCCCTTACTGCATTCCTCTAACTTTGATTCTTCAACAATTGCCTTCTTAGCTTTTGTCAAAAGACAATAACCTGGACCCATGCATAGCAGATAGGTCTCCATCTTTTCCTTCCAACTATCATAGTTGGCCCCATAAAATCTCAGACTATCTTTCCTAAATATATTTTCCATTAATCTCCCAAAGTTGTTAAGCCTTATCCTCGAGGACTTGATGCTCTGATACCAATTGTTAGAATATATAGTCCACTAATATATCTGAGAGGGGGGGGCAAGGGGGTTATCAGTTATCCAACTATCATCATAAACATTAACCTTAAACAAACTTAACCATGTGAGTAATATAAACTGAAACCACAAGAAGATACTCATACACAATTAACACCTGATATGTGATCTAGGGAAACCTTTGATCAGAGGGAAAACCCTAATGGGGATGGTACCCACAAGATGATGTAATAATATAAATATTCCTTGTGAGAGGATAGACCCTCTTAGGAGTCTATAACAACATTTAGTACACGAGTCACTATTAGGAGAATTTGAATCCCTATTAGGAGTTGTGGAAGATAGTTGGACCCACTGTCGAAACAACTTCAAGGTTAAGATAAAAGAACCCGCTGTGCAAATGATCTTTGTATTATTCCTTGTACAATGATAGAACTAAAATGTTCTTCCTCTGTCTCTGTCCTGTCAACCAAACTTCTACTCCTTCAAATCTTGTAACCAGACCTCATATTGCACATCCAATGATCCCTTTGATCGCTTACACACATTCAATAAGCATTATGCTCCTTGTTCTACGCACTAATACTTCACATTCCACTTGGCCCTCTACTCCAAGACAAATTACAAATAAGCAAAACAACTTTTGTTTATACCTTATCTTCAAAATAATTCCTTGAGTTGGCCTTAAGGCTTTCCCAATTACTTAAAATAAGATAATTAATTAATTCACAACACTGTCGGCTCACAATCAATACAAAAATTCACACGTGTGAAATCATGTCTTTGGTACATGTTGACATCACCATAGGACTATCCTCTATCACTGTGTGACTCTGTATCTATTCATTACATCTCAGATGAAAGATAGCGATGGATCATCAAAACTCTGTTTTCCAATGCTCTATTTCTACACTACTTCAAGTAAAACAAGTATAACTTTCGTACAACATAGAATCAGACTTAGTCCTTTAAACCATATCATCGGGACAACCTTAGGAACATGTCCTCTACTGTGCATCATCTGAAACTTCCTCAGCTCTATGCATCTGAAGACTGCTAACTACTATTCTCCCATTCCTAATTGAATTATTTCTATATTGGCATCAATGACAAATACAGTCATTAAGGCAACATATCAATACTCTTCAATGCTTACGATACTCCCTCAGTGTAGTATTATCAACATTCATTCTAACAAAATCAAATTTGTGTGCTATCGTGTGGTCTCCCAATACAGTTAATGATGAAATTATGTCTATCTCAGCACCACAGTGGGCGACAATTAGGACCTTATCCCTCAAGCTTTGGACCCTATTGGCAAAGTAATTAGAATTGATAACAAATGCCTAGAAAACCTGTGGTAAAAAAAGCTAGGGTTCAAGTTCTTGTTTTAAAGAATGATTCAAAGCGGTCTCTTTTTTATATTTTTCTAAGACCCTAAATCCCAAAAAGTGTGGTGGAGAGAATTCTAGACAATTGCCTGCAAAACTTGTCATCAGAAAACTAGGGTTTAAGTTTTCATTTTGCAGAATGATTCAAAGCGATCTCTTTTTTATATTTTTCTAAGACCTTAAATCCCAAAAAAGTGTGGTGGAGAGACAATTCTAGAGAATTGGTAACTTTTATGCTATCATGTGGTCTCCCAATACAGTTAATGATGAAATCATGGCCCTCTCAGCACCATGCTGGGTGATAGTTGGGAAAATCCCACCGTTTCTTTGGAACATTATCCCTCAAGCTTTTGACCCTATTGGCAAAGTAATTAGAATTGATAAATCACCCATTTTGTTGACACACACAGATGTTAGGGTTTTGATAGCCATCAACCCGGGTAGAGATCTCCCTAATAATATTTCCAAACTGATTCAGGGTGATAGTTGCAATTGTCCTCTTTTGTATTTGGGAGATATTGATTCCTATTTTCTCTTCAGAAAGGATGGTCACATCCGAAAGAATTGCCCTCTCATTTGTAATAGTAAATAAACCGTGAACTCAGCCAGCCACAACAACCTGAGAACCATGAAAGGGAAACCAAATATGTTGTTAAAAGTAGAAAGGATGCACCTAATAGGATACCTAATTTGAATGTTGAAACTCATAAGGTGTCGGAGAACTTCTATCTAGAATTAGATGCCCTACAAGCCTCTTTCAAACCCCTATCTGAGAATGATCCTTGGCCTTTTACCCAAGATCCCTAAAACCCTATCATGCTTAACCCTTCCCCAGAATCCATCGAATGGACCCTAGGGAAGCTTATGCAGAGGAAAATGATAGCCCAATAAATTATTTTGGGGAAAATCAAGAAAAGATCAAGGCATAGATTCAGAGCAGATTCCAACTGCTACCCAATGTTATCTCCTCCAGAGGAGGTAGAAGCTCTCCTTAAGGGGCTTGATCCCAGGAGCACTCCCCCTACCTCTATTAGGGATTAACAAAGTAACCTTAAAGAGTTTCCCAAGAGTGATGAACTAGTTGCTATCATAAATTCATATGAAGTAGAGGATAAACTTAATGGATTTGATCTGGTAGTGATTCCAACTGGTGAAGCCTCTTGTATGACCCTGACCTATGGGTAGAATAGAAGAAAGACAGCCTCTAAAATTAGAATTTTGGGTGAAAATGATAAGGAAGATCAGGTTATGGAAGAGAGTGAAGAAGCAAAAATAAAATTCCAACGAATTTGTATGAATGTAAAGGAGGAAAAAAATTTATTTAATGCAAAGAAGAAAGAATGAAAACCTAAGAGGAAATCAATGGACAAAACTAAGGAGAACAAGGGACCAGTACAAAGAGAGGTAGACCCTCTAAATTGTCCACCATGAGCAAGCATTCTAAAACTATAGAAGATGACTTGCCTAAATGTTTCAAGAGATTTAAATCTCCAAAAGGTAAACATACTTACCAATCTCCTAAAGGTAAACATACTTACCCACCAATTGATTAATCGCAAACCCCGGATAGGAAATATGTTATAAAAAGGCTGCTCAAAGCACATAAGGACGCAGATATTTTAATGCTCCAGGAAATTAAAGCGAGTGGTTTCCAACTTGACATAGCTCTAAAATGTATTTGGGGAGAAGCAAAACCCTATTTTACCAATCATGAAAAAGGAAAAGGAGGTATTCCCATACTAATCACCCCTAAGTGCAAAAACCTTCTTGTTGAATGTGGCACATCACCTTGCAATAGGGTTGTAAGGATAATAGCAGATCATCTAGGAGAGAAACTTTGAATTTTCTCTGTATATGTACCTAATGACCATACATGTAGGACCTCTCTTTAGAAGTGGATGTCCCTATGCACAATATCCCATGGATAGTTGCTCGTGATTTCAACATGATAGAGGACGAACAATACAAGACAAAGTGGACGCATATTTGAATGGAAAGGAAAAGAGAAGTTTTTTTGGAACTAAGTGATGAGAAAACATTCATTATTCAATCCAATGGCTGGTAGAAAAGATGAGTATAAGGGAATCTGATATACATGGACCAATTTCCAAAAGGAGAAGAACAAAATTTTCTCTAAACTAGTTAGATTCTATGTTAATAGAAATACTTTCAACTTCAAAAATTCAGAGGAAGAGTCCAGTGTGTTGGTTTACCCATTTACACCATCCGATCATCATCCCATTGTTTCCCACATATTATCTGGAGTAGCAAACCGAAGGCTTACACTCATAGAGCTAAAGGATTTTCCCTAAACACCACTCTTCTAAAAGATGATGACCTCAAGACCACCATAATTATTGTAAGATGGTTTAACAATTGTGTGGTTAAACACTCGAATGCTTCCATCAGGTGGAACACAATGATTGAAAGTTGGAGACAATTCTTTAAGATTGTGGGGAAAAAGAGGTTCAAAGATATTAGAAGGAAGGAGACAAGATACATAACACCATTGTTGAAACTAAAAACAACCTGCAGTCTAATCCACATTATTGCTCTCGCCAAAAGGCTCCAAGAAAAGCTAGAGATGTGTTAAGAAGAATCCAACATATTAAGATCCAAGGGGCCAAGACTAGAACAAGAATTAATTGGATTGAGCATGGAGATAAAGGATCTTAATACTTCTTTTGTATTCTTAAAAATAAGGATGCTAGAGAAAAAATTAGAACTATTAGAGAAGGAGATAACCTGATTACTAAACCTAGAGACACTATACAAGCTTTTCCTCAATTTTAATACAATCTATTTACATCATAAGAACAAAAGTTAGACATGGAGCATGAAAGTATCAGAATTAAGAAAATAATCCTAGAAAAGATGTCAGATGAAGACAAAACTAGACTAAGTGCCCCCATCTCTAAAGATGAGATTATTCAAGCCATATCCTAGATGTATAATGACAAGGCCCTGGGACCAAATGGAATACTTGTGGAATTCTATAAGATCCACGTAGAATGGATTTGGCAAGACCTACTAATGTTATATCAAGAATGACTAGAACGTGGATCACTACGTGCTGATATAAACTAAGGACTTATCAAACTTATACCCAAGGATGGTGACAAGACCCTAATAAAGAACTAGAGACCCATTACACTCCTCAACATTTCATACAAAATTCTTGCAAAAATTCTTGCCCTTCGGCTCAAAGAGGTGTTACCATATATCATTAACCTCACACAAAGTGGATTTGTTAAAGGTAGATACATTCTAGAAAACCTAATTACCTGTTGTGAAACTGTCGAATGCGCCAAAGGTTCTGGGCAACATGAAGGTATCTTTTTGATAGACTATGAGAAGGCATATGATAGAATTGAGTGGAAATTCATAGAATTGATGATAGAATATCTAGGATTCCCCAAGACATTCATCAAAATGGTGTTCACCCTAATGGAAGAATCCCATGGTACTTCAGAAGTTAATTGCATTAGATCATAAACTTTTTAGCTTACAAGATTTATAAGACAAAGATGTATGCTTGCACCTTCTTTGTTTGTAATTGCAGCCAATAGTCTGCACTACATCCTCAAAGACAATACTTTGTCACCTAGGGTTAAACGAATTAATTTACCTAACAACGAGGAAATTAATAATGTGTGATTTGCAGATGACACCTATCTTCTCATTGGACTGATCGAAGAGAACATTACTAATCTATCAAAGAAGCTAAATATATTCTACAAAGCCTCAAGAAGCAAAGTAGCTTTCATAAAGTCCATAATGTTAGGATGGGAGGAGAAACGACCAATATGGTATTGTAAATTTGGCTTCTACTGGGGTGACCCTAAATACATTGTGAGCTATCTGGATATACCATTCTCAGTATCACCAAATATGAGTTCAATGTGGGAATCGATCAAAGAGAAGATTGTCAATAAAATCGACAAGTGGAATAAAAATTACTTATCTCTAGCTGGAAGAGTACAAGCTTGCCAAAAGATATTATTAGCATACACCATATATTACTCCTTTGTCTAGTTATCCAACCAAAATCAGATTTGCTACATTCAAAAAATTATCAAGGACTTCTAGTGGTCGAATGGAAGAGGTAATAAGAAGAGACATGCAGTTAAATGGAAGTGGTGGACTATGAGTAAAGATGTAGGTGGGATGGGGCTAAAGGAATTAACGCTGTAAGGAATTGTGCTAGAAGCTAAATGTATTGCTAGGTCTATAAAGGGAAATGAACCCTGGAAGATTCTGATAAAACATAACATTGAAAGAGGTGTTTCTTGTAGTGGAAAAGCATATAAAGGTATGCATATTCATGAATTACCCTCACGTAAATGGAAGAATAAAATTAAAGGCTCTGTCATTTTTAAAACTCTTTGGAAAGCTTGGGACAAAGTGAGACAATGGGTGGTAGGGGCTGATTTGATAGACAGCCAAGCCAAGCTGTGTGGAAAAATATCCCCATGGTGGAATCTAGAAAGGAAAGGAAGACCTCTTTCTCTCCTACAAGGTTGTTCAGTAAAAGTATGGGATAAGATGGGCATTCACTCTTTTAGCAACCTAAGTTTGGATAACCAACTGATATCATCAAAGAACCTTGCCTCTAAATTTCAGCTCCCTCAATCTTAAAAAGGAACATATGCAGTGCTTAAGAAATCCTGGCTAAAAGCCAAACTTCCTCAAGTTTGTGGCAATGAGATTGATAGACTTCCCATCCTTGCCTGGGTCGATGACACCAAACTCTTCTCCACCAAAGCTAAATAGCTATATTGTTTGCTATCAAATAACGATTAACTTTTTGAGTATCTCAATGTCAAGTGGAACCTTAATTTAGATCATAAAACATGGACCAAACATCTTTCTGCTATTTGGCACCACAGAGTGGAACCTAACATTCAATTTTTTATATGGAAAGCTTTTCTTCTTAAGCTCCCTTTGAACAATGTTGATGGTTTTCTCTTCACCTACTCCTTCTGCTCCAAGCCTAAGACCATGTCACACCTATTTTTAAAATGTGATTTCACTAGAGAGATCTAGAACAGGTTCCACATCCATATCAAACTTGAGCTCCTTTCCTTCCTTCCCATTACTTCCCAAACACTTAATCTAGCCTGGGCTATCTTTTCCTCTTATTTGCTTCGGTCTATTAGTTGATTAGGAATGATAATGTATTTAAAGATAGGTGTAGAAGCCTTACTAAGTCTTTGCGGAGACTCATTATGCATAAAATTTGTGTGTAGGTTGCTATCAACTATAAAGTAAAAGATAAACAAGCAGTGAAGATAACCAATGCATGTGCTAAGATATTGAATGAAGGAGGACTAAAGTTTGATATAAAGGTTGAAACATATGAACCAGACACCTTTGAGGATATCCTCAAGGAAATGTTAGAGCAAATCAAGATTAGAAAACTAATTGGAAATCAGGATGGACATGGGGATAGTGGAGTTCAAGCAAGTAAAAATGACACTGTGATAGGATTGTGCTCCAGCAAAACCAAGTTTGACAGAATGGCAGACAGAATTGCTGAAAGTAGTGATGCCCCTAATATGATATTATTTAGGGAAAACAAAGAAAAAGTCAATGAGGGGAGAACTATGTGCATCTTGATTAGTGTGTCTCCCCATTCACAAGCATTACCCTAAAAATAGCTAATGAGAGATTCAAATACAATGATCAGAGATGAAGTCTTGAGGCTTAGGTGGTCAAATGGGCCTTTACCATGGATGGCTTGGACAAAAATTTAAGTTGATAGGTGTTATGAAACAAACTGTCTCTTCGAACAATCCGTAATTTTTTATGGTATGGTCTATTGTTTAATGAAGATTTCTATGGACCACTGATCAATTACTTACTCGTTCTCAGTTACTTACTCGTTCGTCCCTTTTCTATTAGATAGGTGGTAACTTGATGTTGAAATGACTCTGCCTTATATTTAATAGAAAAAGAAACGTTGACATGAAAATATCTATAAATTTCATACGTCACCATTTATTTAGAAGAAATAAGTTTATAGAATATTATTAGCAACTGAGAGGTATACAATGGAGAAGAATTTTATGAAAATATAGAAAATAAAATAATGATGTAAGAATCACTTAGAAATTTACCCAAATTTGGCATATGTAAGAATCCCTCAGAAATTTACCCAGATTTGGCATACCTTAAAGATGAAGATATTGTCCACGTTGTGGAAAGATAGAAATTTCGTTCTTTTCACTCATAGTTTTCTTGATATTAATATTGCTATGTACACTAAGGCGTACGTTTGTAATAATGTAACCATGCAGATTCAAGTGCAAGCAAACAAAGTGGCCTTAGAGGTGGCTAACTTGCAAGAACTACTTAACCACTGAGGCAATGCCCCTTGCACTGTTGCCAGAGTTCCTCTAGATGCCTTGGCTAATACCTCGACGGCTAGAGGCCATCATCAGCAACGCCACTCCTCATGCCGCCACTCGCACACCCCGCGCTCCCAAGCTTCCCGCCACTGCTCTCTCAACGATGGCAATAGTGGATGGAGGCACCGCTCGGCTTCCCTGCCCCATGGTGGCACTGGCTAATCCCCGACTCCTCCTCCTAGTGCCCCACAAGCGCTCTCTGGGAAAAGGCCTCGCCTGGATTTGGCAATCTCACCTCCACGGCCAGAGTTAAAAGATGTTGACCAGGCTACTGCTATTGTTGTTGATGATAGCTGGACTGTTCCAAGCTCGCCTCCCAATCCCAAAGATGATTGGGGTTTTCATGATCATGACAAGCCACCTCCCTCAGCAAGCACTACTCTAGCCACCTAAGGTTGCTATTTATATGTTTTTTTTTTATGAATAGTTTATGATTCCAACTTCAACCGTGTGAACTCCAGTGATTTTTTTAAGGCGAATCTTCGCCAATTGGCTATTTCGTCTCTTTGGGAAATTGTAATTTGGCTAATAAAACCTACAAATGGGGTCAACCATGTCACTGAAATATTAAATAATTTGGGTCAAAATCCAAGGCTAATCGCTCATTAATTTACACATAATTGGTCCAAATCCCGATCCAATCGCCAATGTAATCTACATTTAGAACACAATTATTTTAAAATTTTCGCAAGTATTTCCCTAATGTTTTCTTATTGGACAATGTCATTTCGCCCATAAAATAAAATAATATTTTCCCTCGAGTTGAGCATTGCCTACCATTTTACTGACATGTGTCTCCAACTATCCCCGTTTAGCCAACTACTTTCTGTTTTGGTCTTTGGGACACTTGTCCTAATTCCGAGAAGATTTAGACTTTATGTTGTGTCATTGAAAATTAGACCCGAAATAGAGCTAAAGCCATTGATCTATATTACATCAATGGTCTAAATTAATTCCTTTCACCATAAAAATGACAACATTAAATGTGATGACCAAGTTGGCAATAAAAAAGGGCATATTATTAATTGAATCTTAATGTATTGGCATTCTACAAGTACATTGTACAGAGTACACTTGGCATGTGAGCCATGGACCACTTGCGACTCTATAAATACACCAAAAAATTAAATGATCTATCTTTGGAAAATGACATACTATCCAACTATATTAATATTTTGCGTTATATGAAATAATTAATTCGAATCTTACATTACGAAAATGTTTATGACTGACAAAAAAAATTTGCCTACATTTATTTGCATGGCAATTTTATTTTATTTTAATTCGCCACGGTTATTATTAAATTTTGATACAAAAAGAAAAAATTTTGCCAAGGAAGACGCATTGAAAATCTAGAATCAAAAAAAAATTGTTAATGATAAAAGTCTGTAAACAAATTAATAGTAATTAAGGAGAATGAACACTTGATAATTTCAAATAAGGTAACCCTAATTAGGTAAGAAAATTATACCAGATTTAAAATTAGATATCATTTGATTCATCATGAGGAACCTTGGAATGAAATAAAAGAGACCCTTAAGTGAAATCCAACCAGCCAATACATGGCGCTAATTTTAGCGAATTGGATCACCTAGATTTGGAACAAAACATAGACAGATTCATACTGAATCCAAATCGGTAGTTAATTTTGGCATCTGGGTCTCAAGACTAATTTGCTTCACTAGTTTGAGACTTGGATCATAGGGATTTGTACCCTGCGTGTCTAAATCCTGGGACTAGCTCACTGGCTCACTAGTAACTAAGATATTCTATATCTATGGCTGGCAATGTATACTAATGGCTTTTTTCTAAGAAGTCTTTTGGAACTTGTAGTAAAACGCACAAAATTTGAAACCCTGAAAAAAATCTATTGCTGATGCAGCAGGCTGCAAACCCTTTTCACCCAGCAAATTGGACCAATCGTGGTTGTTGCAGGCAATGGCTATGCAGCTATTTATTTTTATTTTATTTTTATTTTTGATGGAGGGTTTAAATCTACTCAGAAAGTCTGCGAACTACCAATCAGAAAAGACCACCACATAGACCTATTTAATCAAGACAAGCTATAATCCCTTTTCGCCCAGAAAATCAGACCAATCGTAGTTGTTGCAGGCAATGGCTATGCAGCCACTTACTTAGATAACATATTAAGGGGGAATGTGTTTTTTTTAAAAAGCCTCCACTTCGTCAGTTGTCTACATAACTGGCTGCATACCGTCGTTGCAGACCTTATCAGTGTAATAGTGATAAATGCACCATACTCATGTTACCTCTGATCTTAAGAAGCAACCAGCAGCAACACATCCATTACGCTTCTTGGCGTATTCTTTCAGTGATGCAAGGCTTGTCGTCTCATCTCTTTGATGTTTTCTTTCAGAAAGAAATGATGTGCTTGTAACAAGCAATCAGCTGAGCAAATAGAATGCACCGACTTCCATGGTGTGGCTTCCGCTCTTTCCTGCTACTAGGGTTTCACCCTCTGTAATTAAGAGCTATAAGATTCGTTTCCACGTTCCTGGCCTGATTTTTCTCCATGGGGCACTAACTGAATAAGAAATGTGTTGTCTTTAAAGTTCTGATTCTCTGCGGTCCAATTCCAACCCCATTTCTACATTTTAAGTACCAATACAACAGTCTAACCCCACTTCCATGCATTATCCTTAACATAGTAACATATTGAATTTGGCTAAGGTCAATAGTTGAAGATTACAAAGAGTAATTCTAAGTTCCACTTGGTTCTTATTTTAGAAATATGTCCACACAACATTAATAAGGAAACTAAGTGGACCGTCTCCAGTAGGGCTACATCCATACTAATGTAAAATTCAATAAAAACTCTGGTTGCTCCTTACAACGGAGTTTAGATAAGTGTGAAAGATTCACTCAAGGAAGCTTAGATAAGTATGAAAGATTCAGATAAGTGAGATCAAAATATCAACATTGTATGATGCAACTAGTCTATATAATCAATCTAATTATTAGAAAATTCCAATTCATGGAAGTCAGAAGATAATTATTATTTAGTGGACTCTTTAGTACAAAAATAAGTATAAAAAATATGAAAATATAAATTAATAGATGAATTCTTAGAAAAGTTCCAGAATTTTGTTATATGTTTCAAGAAAAGAAAGCTCTACATCTAAAATTATCCTACTTAACATTATTCAGCCAATAAAAAAACTAATCTAGAAATGCTCAAGATTTACAAATTAGAGTATTAGACCGGACCAATTAAAACAATTGCATTCAAAACCTTATTTCTCATCAAATTATACAACACAACAATACCAATTTTATAACTCTAATTATAGATCTCAAGTTTAATTAAAAATTCTCACTAAATACACATCCCAATTTAAATATATAATAGTACTCTTTACATGTAACGATGTAACAAAAATGTAGAAAATGTAAATATAAGTTTTTTTTAAATGAAAATATAAAAATTAAAAAGTTAAAATTAAAACATAGATATGAAACTTATAATATTTAGGAAATTTAAATATTACTTAAGAAATGTATTTAATAATTTCAAGATTTTACAATTAAATTCAATTTATCAAATATGAAAAAAATAATTATTTTTAAAAAATGGTAATGTCTACCAGCCAACCAAACATACATTAATTTCTTATTTAATATTAAACTGAAATTACAAAACAACTGTTTTAGAATTTTAAAAATATTAATAAATTAATAATATATAGTAATCCGGTCAGCTGGATAGCCAT
This sequence comes from Cupressus sempervirens, assembly GCA_028749045.1. Taxonomy (NCBI): domain Eukaryota; kingdom Viridiplantae; phylum Streptophyta; class Pinopsida; order Cupressales; family Cupressaceae; genus Cupressus; species Cupressus sempervirens. The sequence goes on from CM053792.1 coordinate 935,774,997, forward strand.
TTCGTTAAAAAATCCCATCAAAAATTTTTAAAATATTAATAAATTAATAATATATAGCAATCCGGTTGGCTGGATAGCCATTTCGTAAAAAAATCCCATCAAAAATCTATTACAAAAAATTAATAAAAGAAATCTAAAAAATAATATGAAAAAATAATAACTTTATAACAAAATAACTAAACTAAACTGAAAAGCAAAAAAACTAAAAGGAATTAAAATAATTTAAAAACTACAACTTAAATCAATTTATAAAATCAAAAGCTAAATAAATGGATATCAAAAGTTAAATAAATGGAATAAATATAATCTTATGTGAATAAATTAGATTATTAATAATTTTTAATTTAAATAACATAATATTCACTAAAATCTTTTGAATAGATTAATAAATATTATTTACTTAAATTAAATTTATCAAATATGGAAAAAATCATTTTAAAAAATCTATTAAAAAAGCTATTATGAAAAATTAATAAGAAAAACAAAAAATAATAATATGTCTAATAAAAACTAAAAATTAATATTTAAAGAAAAAATTAAACTAATATAAAAAACAAATTAAAATAATTTAAAAACTAAAATTTTAATCAATTTTAATTTAAATCAATTTTAAAAATCAAAACAAGAGTTAGAATAAGATAAAAACTGATCAGCAGCTTTTCCACAAACTTTTCCGATCAAAAATTCAATTTCCAGATTTTTAATTCCATTTAATTTAAATTAGATTAACAAACTTCATACGAAGTAGGATCCTAAACCTGCTTTTTACTCTACACCATCCTCCTTATCTATTTGTTTTCTTCTATTTGAAACATACATCCAAACCATTCCCAACTTGGCTGTTCAATAAATAAACAACAAATGGATTCCAACTAAAATATTTCTCACAACCACCCATAACCCCCATGCGATGTAGCAAAATTGAAATCGGTGTTAAATTGAGATCTAGAATTAGCAGGCTCTTTGCTCACAGACCACAATAATTTACAAAATTAACTACAGTAATCCATACGAATGAATTGTCATGCCAACGAACACTTCCACTAAACCTAATCTTAAACTTAGAGCAGGTCCCCATGTTGTCGCTATACTTATTATGTTTACCAGCTCAAAAATTTTAAGCTCAAAAATTTTAGGAATAAAATATGGAGCGGCCTTATGCAAATTCAATTTTATTGCTTATTTTTAAAGCACGTACTAATTAATTTGGATGTAAATTGTGATTAAAAATTTAGAGGGAAAATCTGATGGAAAATAAAAGAAAGAATTTGTAAAAAATGAAGGAAAGAATTTAGTGAAGCCATCTGTCCATATTTTCAATAAGCAGTCGCTGCTTATTTTCAGCCCCCGCTTCTTTTCTATGGCTTATTTTTATTTGCTAAAATATAAGTACTCCGTGAAAATAGGAAAAGATTCTAAAATATCATTTTCCTCCAATTTTATTTTTCCATGGAAACATTTTATTGCTTATATAATTATATTTAAACAAAAATTTCATTTAACCAGCAGCATAGGGACATGAGATTAGACTTTCTTATGTTGTGTGATGCTGCATGCATATTTTCAGAATCACCATGTAAACGTTTTTCACATTCACCATCTCAATTCAGCAGGAAAGTAGTGCAAAACAGAACTCATGAATTCATGCTACTAAACCATGCATACAATCTGTGTACACTACATAGATGGAGTTGTCATGAATGCTTGAAAAAGAAAGAGTGCCTTTGCATTGAGGGATTGATGATAGGGTTTTACAGCTTCCACGTCAACTCTTACTTCACTCTTACTGTACAAATTACAAATTGTATTTGCTGTAGAGAGAGAAAGAGAGAAAAACATCAGAATAGAGCCCATACACAATAATAACTGCATGTGAAGATGACATTGTTTCACAAGAGAATCATGAAAAGAACCAACTTTTAAAAGAAATGGAATTAAGTCAACAATTGAATTTATTCAATAAATATTGATATGCATTATTGATGCGAGATAATTATGAATCTGAAGGCAGAATTTCACTGTTCTGAACATTGAAATGGTAAAAAGAAGTTGCATAGATTTTGAAATTGTCAATTTAAAGGTCTTCGACGTCTGTCCATACATAAATGTTGCTAATTTGCATTAACGAATACATGTATCTCATCTTTCAACTGTTATGTGAGTGTGGGGGATGATGAAATATATTATAAATTATAGAGAGTGAAAATCTGTTTTACGCGTTTTGTAATGACGTTTTTAAATATCTCCTTCGGCAATGGTTATCTCCATTATCTCCCTCGTGCAAAATCTACGACTGACAGGTCAACACATATTATATTGAACATTTTTTAAATTGAATTATGGAAGTTGTTTTTTCTTCAAACACCTATTGAGATCAAATCTTATAAATTATGTAAGTTGTTTTTTCTTCTAACGCCTATTGACATCAAATCTTATAATTCGCAGTCAAGCGACAGGGAGATAAATGTAATGTTGTCAAAAGTATTGATCTCAAACAGAGGACGGTTTAAATAAGAATGAAATGGCTGCCAGCGAAGGAAGATTCAGAACTTAAGGGTCAATAGTCTACTTGAGTGAGGGTTTATATCTAAAATGATGTCTTTGTAAAAAAATTTATTGTAGTCATTGATTATTAATTTCTTATCATAAACGATTATTAAACTGCTGAAAACAAATTTCTAGCTAATATTGAAAAATAACACAACTCCAACTTCACTTATCAAATATGGAAAGAAATGCGCAACAAAATGAATACAAAATTTTCGGACAAATTGTCCCTGGAAAAACCCCTAAAAGAAAACCAGTTCTACAAATGAGGAGTTATATTATAATTCAGCAAATCAAGAGATACAAAATTCCTTGCCTCTCATTGGCATAACTCCGACAACCTCCTAATTTCTCCCGTTAATATTCTCCACTATTCCCACGCTAACACTATGCCCTTGCTAACACTGCAAACTTACAAACTCATTTGCTAGCACTGCAAATGTTTTTCTAAACTTCTTATTCCCCAAATGCCCCCTAGAGCCCCTTTTATACTACACTCGTTGGTAAACCAACGGCCAAGATTGATTTACAATCGACGACTGAAATATAAAACAACTCACCAACCCTAACAAAATCGATTTCAAATTGCTTCTAAAAGAAGTCAATTATTTAATAAATAATTGTCCTTACTCTAACCAATTTGTTAGCAAAAACAATTATATATTAAATGATTGCATATGGACAAACAACTATCCAAGCTACCAAAACTAACACTCCCTCTTAGCAAGGAAATTGTTCTACATGACACCCAACTTATCTCTGAAGAAGATGAATTTTGTCTTCCCCAATGCCTTAGTCTGAATGTCTGCTACCTGCCCCTCTATAGATATGTATTGTAGTTGAACAGCTCCCCATTGTACACAATCTCTAATGAAGTGATATCTGATATCTATATGTTTAGACCTATCATGAAACACTGGATTCTCAGACAACTTTATGCAACTCTGATTATCACAATGTATCATAGTAGTCTCAACCTTCTGACCAAAAAAAGCTACCACTAGTAGAATTTTGGCAAATAAATGACTACATGACTAAAATGTTTAGTCATGAGACTAAAATTTTTAGTCACATGACCAAAACTAAATAAATCCTACTAGTATTTTGAAATTCATAGGTATAAATGATTAAATAAATGACTAATTTAGTCATTGAGTAAAATTGCAGTGCTAGACAAATAAAAATGATTAAATAAATGACTAATTAATTAGTCACTCAAACAAAAAAGGCTAAATGAATGATGATCACTACTTTATATTATGTTTTATAATATCATGCACTTTTATACATAGAAGTTGCATTCACTAGTAATGATTATTTGCTAGTAGGCCTATTGCATGAAAATTTCATGTACATTTGTCGCATATGAAAAGTCTTGCTCTTGGATGAATAAAAAATACTTAAAAATGGAATCACAAGGAATGTTACCATTAATGAATTTTTAGTCATTGTTTATTTTTCAAAGTGTAAAATAACTTTGTATGTCTCTTAGGTCTTGTTAGAGAGTTGTGAAATTCATCAAGTATTTTGCAATTAGCATTATGAAAGTGCATATTCATAGTTTTACAGGGTGTACTATTCAAAAGTATTAAAAAAATATATTAGTGAATAGGGAGCAATTATCTTTGGGTTCTCCCTAATAGTTAGACCAATTAGTGGATCCTGATAATTAGGTTGTTTGATGCCCATACAATGTTTTCCTTCTTGATTTAATAAATTATAACTTGTCTTTTATTGATGTTGTTTGATGCCCATACAATGTTTTCCTTCTTGATTTAATAAATTACAACTCGTCTTTTATTGATGTTTTTATAGTACTAACATAGATGTATTTAATTATATTTTTTGTGCTATCATTGATTCTTTTTCACATAGTGCACTTTTGATCAAGTACATTTAAATAATATTTGTATTTTTTCTTAAAAATTTCTTTGTAAATTTATGTAAAATAACTCTTCTATATCAATGTTAAGCAATAAGTTTCTAGTTTTCATTTTTAAAATTAAATAAAATACATTTGAATTATATTGAAAATTTTATTTAATTTAAAAATGTATAGTACAAACTTATTGTTAAACATTGATAAGTAGAGATATTTCTATATCAAGTCAAAAAACTATTTTAAAAATAAAATTATAAGTCTTGTTTAAACGCATATACTCAAACGTTTTGTTTTCATAAATTAAGTACAATTGCATATAGGTGTTGTATAAAGTAAAAGTATGATTAAATTTAAATATGATTAATTGTATTATAAAATAAATCATATAAATTATTTTTATAGAACAGTTATAAAATAAGTTAATAAATTATATTGATTTTTTAAATTTTTTATACAAAACAAAATAAAACAAATCAATATAATATAATATATTTCTAAAATAATAAGTACAAAAATTATTGTAAATTTATATATCATTACTATATATTATAATATAATACCATGTATTATGATCTATTAATAAAAAGCTGTGTAGTATGAATTATATGACCAATGCTCTCTTGGCATCACATTCAATTTGCAAAAACTGAATATTCATTTCAAATTTTCAAATACAGCTATAGCAATAGTGGTCATAATAAGTGACAGTTATAGTGTGTAGAAGTCATGGGAGCGGGTTTAACTCCATCAATTCACATTTGGCAGTATACTTGTGGCCAGAGCCAAAACAGGATCTTTCAAACAGGGTATACATATACATCATAGCGGAATTGAAGGGGGTTTTTGTGAGGGTTTGTAGTTGTAAGTTCTATTGTAGACATGAAAACAAAATAGGGGCCAAAAGCGTGTATATGTCACTCCCATCACAACCATTACCAATACGAAGCTCCTAGTTTTACAGATGTATGGCAGTGCAGAAACATCATGAGTGGGAACGAAGCGATCACAAGCATCAGGGTAGGGTGACTCAGAATGAATCGATGCAAAAGTAATAGGAGGGGAAGCCTCGTTACAGATCCTTGAGTTACATATCTAGTGCTAGAGCCCCTTAGATTAACAGAGGGATTCGATTAACCAGGTGGAAGCATCGCATGATGCCTCTGAACCATCTCCATGAAAGTCCATACCGACAAACTGATTAAAGGTATGTAAAACCCCTACTATCTATAGGGAAGTGATTGAATTGATATTATTATTTCCATAACCATTGTTCTCTAGTAGAAACCATTGAATTCATGCAATCCTATGTACTAGGCATCTCATATGTAGCATCTGAAAGGATAGAAAAGGCGTGTGAATTGTTTGACAAAATGCCTCTAAGAAATATAGTCTCATGGCTAGCGATGAAAGTAGGATATTCTAAAGATATATTAGTTAGAAACGAACAAAAAACTTTTAAGTACACGCAATTGGTTGGTTTTAAGCCAGACTCCTGAAATCTCACCTATATTCTCATGATATGTGGTAAAATTAAATATTTGGAACAGGGTATGAACATCCATGAAATCTTAATTGAGAGTAGATTTTGTCAAATCTCACTGTTGCAGGTGCCTTGCTAGACATATATACAAAATGTGGAAACATGGAAAAGGTGTGGGAACTATTTTACACAAATCCTCAATGATATGTAATCTCATGGACAATCATGATTGTAGGGAACACGCAAAATATGTTTATTGAAAAGGATTTAGAAACTTTCAAAGAAACTTCAAAAATAATGTCTTCTCCCTCTTCATATACTCTTGGTTTGTTTTCATAATCCAAACAGATGACTCAATCCCTGTTACCCATATCTATCTGTTGGTGACGCCAAAACAAAATTTTGAGTGGATTAAAGATTGAATATAATTTGATTTGGACAGTGATATAAAATGACTAGGACTAAAGATGGACTGGTGTATATCAACAACAATGAGAAAAAATTGTGTAATGGCAATATGGAATTGGTGTTATGCAGACTAAATTGGTAGATCCCCTTTTAACACAACCTCTTCCCTCAAATTATAGAGGTGAGGTTTGGCCATAAGACCCCTTAATTATGAAAGGTGCTTTATGCCCCAACTATTTGATATCCATTTCTTTAGGAAAGTCAGTTATTGGCATTTAAAGATCTAAAGATATAGACTTATAGGAAGCATCATTAATCCAAATAATTTTTTAAAGGGAATTTGTTTTCTTTGTTATCTGCCTTCAACATCCCATAAAGTATATAGAAATAAAGGCTCTTACGTGATGCAATAGCATTAACTCCCAAGTCTGATACAAAAATTGAGCCAAAATAGCAAAATACATTAAAAATGATAGTTGTATTAGATAAAATAAATATAGTCCTATAAATTACTGAATTGGGGAGTAGAACTAAATCTAGGAAACAGCCTGAACTAAATCAAATATGGACCACTTACTAATTGTGACAGAATGAGTTGTTATTTAAAATCAATGCTTTCAACTATGTGGGAACCCAAATTTCAATAATTTGAAAGACTCACTTTGAAAATTTGACATAAATTCTTTAATTTGTTTACAAATGCTTTTGAATAAATATAGCCCTATAAATTACCAAATCGGGGAGTAGAACTAAATCTAGGAAACAGCCTGAACTGAATCAAATATGGGCCACTTACTAATTGTGACAGAATGAATTATTATTTAAAATCAATGCTTTCAACTATGCAGGAACCCAAATTTCAATAATTTGAAAGACTTACTTTGAAAATTTGACAAAAATTCTGTAATTTGTTCACAAATGCTTTTGATCTCTGTATGATTCCTTTACAGGATGAGCCACCACCTGCAATCAATGGCATAGGAAACATTTGAGACAAAACCTCTTGGGAAAATAGAGAATTAAATAGAGTTTGACCCTAATTGTATTTATCTATGCAGTGGTCTCTAACTTAAGAATGATTGGTACTTGCTTCAGCAAGAAAATGTCTCTAAGCTTTGTCCCATTTCCCATTTTTGTTAACTTGTCTGTCTTCCTCCTCTTTGGAAGAATATCCTTTAGAAGCACACCTTTCTCTATTGAACTAGAAGCCTTTTACATGGCAGTCTCTATTGTCCTTAATGGTAGTCTCCATGTCAGGATAAAACTCTAGATAATTGCTTGAAGTGGTATTTGAGCCATTCAATGACCTTTCATTTTTCAACTCTCCATATTTCATTACTTGGTCCTATTCTTTAGTCTAGGAACTTAACTTTTCTCCATGATATTGATGACCATTAAATTATTTCATTTTATTCCATGTATTGTTTTCAAAACATGAGCTCTGTAATATGATTTCCCCTTCTCTTTCAGCCATACTTGACCCTTCTTTTTTTGTAGTTGTCATATTTTATTCATCTCTACATGTAGATAAAGGATTTATTGCACCTTGTCCTCTCCTAAAATACTTGGGTGCCAAAAAGTGGGCACCACACCACACAAAGATAAACAGACTGGGTCAATAGAAATAGTTGTTGCTGCAACTAACTCAACAATAGATGTATCTCCTTGTTGTGTCTAAATCCATTGGTACATGGGTTACATGTATGTCCCAAGCTAAGTAAAGCTGGTGATGAAATGGAAACCAATGATGCACTCTAATCTTTAGCATTCAGTTAGGCAAAACCTGCTTTACGAGGATAAGGATGTATGGGCTTCATGGAGGAATTTTTATATCATTTACTTTCTCTATCGACAAGGTCATGCCTCTGCCAGAAGATCCCCTTACCAACATGGACAAGAATATTTGAGTGTGGCTTCTATTTTGAATAGAAGTATTGGTGCCAATGTGCTCTTCAATTTGATGCCAAGCTCGTTCGTACAATTTGAGTGCCTCCAAAAACTTCACTATGTGAAAATACCCTCTTTTGGGTAAATTCCATGTTTATTAGGAGGTTGATGTGGTGAATTCAAGTTTCCATGATTGTTGTGATTGTGAAATTTCCTCTGTTGGAATTAGCGAATTCATTACTCTCATTTATGGCATTCGATGATGTTCCATTTCACTTATTTTTCTCTTCTAATTGCACTTTTTTAATCTTTTCAATTTCCATATGTTTATAATGTTATTTATACTCCTGTTGGAATATATTTTGCAAGACACTTTCAGTGTGCCTCTGCCATCTTAGAGAGCTATGAGTGGAGTTCTTAGAGAGAATATTCTTTTATTTGGTGTTGCCATTGTAGTAACATTGGAAGTTCTAGAAAAATGTTACTTTTACCTTTTTAAGATTGAATCTTATTGTACATTGTAAACAAAATAAGTTCTTAATATCATTTGCCAAGATTGTACTTCTAGAAATTATGAGGATATTTTCAATGTAGGTGCCATGGATGACAGCTAGAAGCAACACCATTTAAATCACCCTCATTGAATGTCAACTTAAAATACACATTTCCTTCTACTAGAGCATCAGAGAAACCTTGTTATCTATGGCGATTTCTCATTTCTTAAATCTGGGACTCGCAACATTGTTTCCAGGCTTGTTAATCAAGTATGTTCCTAAACTAGTTTGTAATTTTAAGTGTTTCCTTTCTACATCTTGTATGTATGCACAATGCAAATCATAAATTGAAATAGATTTATGTGTTTTTTAAGATTATCTTTATTAAGTTTCTCAAGTTTGAGTTTGAATTTTGAATCATTAAAATATAATAGAATTAAAGGAAAAGCAACATGGTCAACATTCATTTGGATTAGGAACCTTATTTTCTCATCAAGAGAGTGAGCCAGCTATGACTTTACTTAGTTCTTCGGATATGTACTGCCCCACCACTGAGATAATGGTTTTGCTCACATTCAATGCTTTTTGAGTGTGTATTTACCTTTCAAGACATAAAAAACCATTTGCAATTTGATCTTAGCAATTCTGGCTCTAATACATTAAATTTTATCAAGAGGCATCTAAATATCAAATTTCGAAACTCCGAGTGTTGTAGTGCTGACCTTCGGGACTTTGAATGTTCAATGAATTCCTAGACCTCAATACATTCTATTTTAGGGAGTGTGGACTAACCTTACAAAATATTTGTACTCTAACTTGATGAGAACAATTTCGTCACAAATTTTGAGTTGGTGAGGCTCATGAGTAAAAAAAATGATTCCAACTATTTTAACACTTGAGCTCAAAGCATAGACACAAAGTAACTGCGTTGTAGGGGATATGTAATTTTCTCTAATAGACCAAGAAATTATACTGTTTGTGGGAACACAATGTAAATGGTAAAAACTTGAATGTCCAATATTGGCATGTTAGGCATGCGGGTTGACCCTAACTATTTTGTAGATTCTATGTTGTAATATCAAACTGGCATAACTTGTAGAATGTTGTTGGAAAATAACTTGTAGAATGTTGTATATTTAATGTTGTAATACTTAAAATTAATTACAATGGAAAATAGCCACCATGTGGCACTTGTTTAGCATGCAGTCAACATACCCCTCCAAGATCCAACATAGCCGAATATAGGAATACTAAATATACAAAGTGAAGATATAATGATGAGAATCTAGATGAATAATTTGATTATTTCTTTTCCGATATCATTGACCTACATAGATAAATAATCAAAAGACTAATCCTATGTTTTCTTGTTACCAGTAAACCTTGGAAATTTCAAAACTAGCACTGAATAATATCATTCCTACTGATAACTATTAAACTTGACACAACTATGCATAAACAAACACACTCATGCACATAGATACAAACACACTCATTGTTTTGATGGACACAACCCACTATAACATCCAAAACACAAGAAGAAAATGACAATTTCAAAGGCTGGTCAGAAAGTTCAACTCAACTGTCTGGGCAAATAGAAGGTGATGGATTGATGGATACAACAATCTCTACCAGTCAGCTGCTATAAAATCGTGATGGGAACATTAGCCAGAGTATTGTTAATTGTGAGTACACTTTTCCTGTGATTGAGAGCATTACAGTACTTGAGATGACAGAACATGGGATTTTCCAATCTCAACAGGAGGTCCAACAAAATTAAGCTTCCATGGAAGATAAACCCTCAAGCTATGACCTAGCTGATATCAGTCATAACACCACAAAAGGAAAGCCACAGTTTCTAACTAAAAGGGAAAATTTTATAAAATCACAAAAGATGGAAGAGGCAAGGACAAACCAAACTAAAAATGCAATGTTTGATAATGAGAAAAGTCAAGAAATGCTGCATTCCTAGACAACAGAAAATTCAGGTGTCACAAGCCTAGATGATGTACATAATGAGGACCAAGTAGCAGAGAAAGGCGTGAACTCTGAGGCTAATACCTCAATTCATGTAGGCCATAATTCCAGAGAAACAGAGCTATAGTTTCTAGTCGGAGGAAAAAATTTACAATCACAAAAAATGGATGAGGCAAAGACAAACCAAAGTGCAATAGCAGTGTCTAATAATAAGAGCATTCAGCAAATATCAAGCTCTCAGACAACATAAAATTCTAATGTCTGGGAAAACATCAAATAATTTGGTGAATTCCTCTTACAAACAAGGTTGTCCACAATTGCCAAAGACAAAAATGTACCATTCCACTTTCAAACCAGAGAGGAATTACATCTTCAGCAAAGGATCAAAGCAGAAACTAAGTAGAGCATATCAAATGAGCACCATGTAGTTTTCCTGGTAGGAACTTTGACATCCCATGGCACTAATAAAATAATTAAGGCTGTTGAAAATCCAGATTCTAAAGAGTTGCTTACAATGACATTTGGGAATATATATTTCATTATATCCACTCTATGTTCCCCGAGAACGCATACCCAGCCTAAAACCCCCCGTTTCGAGGACAAGGACGTCCTGGGGATGGGGGGACGAGTATGAGATGTCCCCCAGCTGTCCTCAAATTTCCTTTTTTTGCAGGGGACGTTCTCGAAACTTGGGGACGTGGGGGGGGGACAAAAGGAGGATGGCCAGCCGACCCCGGTACGGAAAGGGGACGTCTAGCCGTCCCCCGACCGTACCGGGTACGGCCAGCCGTCCCCCTTTTTTGCAAGCTCAAAACATTATAAAAAAAACATTTGTTGTGTCTTTTTTGGTCGGCTAGTGAGCCCCACTCCTCCAAAAACCCTAAAATGTATATAACTCAACACATTTAAATTGTTTTAACCATTCTTCGATTTTCATTTTATGTTGCAGCCAGCTGAAGTTTTCATTTTGCAAGTAGAGGAGGTAATAGTTTTGCTTCCAAGAGCTTAACCAAAGGTTTGATCTTCTATTTTGTCCACCAAGTAAATATAAAACTCTTTGTGCTTTCATCTATCATTTTTTTAATAAATTTGTAGCTTGCAAAGTCTGATTTTTTTTTTTTTTTTCATTGTTTCAGCTCATATATCTATTCAATTGCATATTTAAACACAATGAGCAGCAGTGCGAGTACAAGTAGTAGTAGTGAAGAAGAAAATGTAGAGGTTGATGTTGTTAGTAGTGACACTAGGCAAAAACCCAAATCCTAAAGCTGATTTGTTTAAATGCCCTTCCGACATTATGAAGAATTTTGCAAAAGGTCCTTTCAATAGGAAAAAACCTCTTCTCCAATATGTCACACCTAGGCCAAAGATAAAAAGAATTCGAGAGGGACTAGGGTGTGGGATTGTCGTGTTTATCTTGATGATTTTAGGGGCAGCTATACAAGAGTGAAGTCACATTTTTTAGTTTTTAGATGCCAAGGAGTCAAATCTTGTCCTAACCTAACCGATGAACAAAAATTAGAATGTCAAAGATTGCACTTAGAGGCTGAAATGGAAGGGCAAAATTTGACAGTGACATCACCATCCATTCCCTCACAATCATCTAGGCATATTTCATCCGCCATTGGTACTAGTGGCAACCCTAGTGAGTCTAAAGGGAAGAGAAAGATAAGTAGTAATGAGAAGGGCTCGGTGGAAAGTATGTTTAATGCACAGGCAAAGGAGAAGTGTGAGGCATCCATTGGTAGATTCTTTGTTGCTAATGGTATCCCATATAATGCAGCCCGTTCCACTTATTATAAACAAATGGTGAAAGATATTATGAGCATGAATTCCTCATTTGTGCCCCCCGATGAGCATAAGCTACGAACCACTATCCTAGATGAAGAGTACTCAAAGGTTGCTTTATTATTTGAAGATATAAGACGCACTTGGGTTAGGACAGGCTGCTCTATTGTGATGGATGGGTGGACCGATGTTAGACATCGGCCACTCATCAATATCATTGTCACATCCCCTGCTGGCTCTTATTTTTTGAGAGCCATAGATTGCTCAGGAAAGAAGAAGGATGCAGATTTTCAATTCACCATTTTGCGAGATACCATAGAGGAGATTGGGGCCTCTAATGTTGTACAGGTTATCACAGATTCTGCATTTGTGTGCAAATCAGCAGGTTTGATGATAGAGGGTGCTTATAGGCACATATTTTGGACCCCTTGTTGTGTTCATTTCTTGAACAATGCATTGAAGGACATAGGGAAGATTAAATGGGTGAAGCAAGCGGTGCTAGAAGCTAGAGAAGTGCAAATGTTTATTTGCAACCACCACACTTCACTTGCTCTATTCAGGTCCTTCTCTAAGAAGAAGTTCCTCAAACCAGCCGAGACAAAGTATATCAATTATAATTATAGTTTACTTTTAATTTGTTTTAACTTTAAGTTATTTAAAAAAATTATTTATAAGTTTACTTACATGTGATGCTTTTTGTTTTAAATTTTAATCATTAATGTTTAAGTTTAAATTTTTAATTTTTAATTGTCGCTATAGGTATTGCACATATTTCATCTTGACGGAGAGGATGATTGAGGTGTATGAGGCCCTTCAATTGATGGTGGTGAATCCAGAGTGGGGACGATGGTCTCATTCTAAGTCCACTGAAGGAAAAGCGATGAGGCAAAGGATCCTTGATGAGAGTTGGTGGTCCACAATGAAGTTGTTAGTTTTTAAATTTACTATTAGTCTTTTGCTTGCTAATTTTCCTACTAATAATCTTAAAATTTTTAAAATTCTAATTCTGATTTTTTTTTTTTTGGCATTTTGATCTTGCAGATACATTTTCTCTGTCATAGCACCCATTGTTGATGTCATTAGATATGCTAATACTGATGCTCCTAGTTTAAGAGAGATCTATGAGACTATTGACAGCATGTTGGGTAAGATGAAGAGAATTGTTGCGGCAAAGGATCCTACATTGGGCTTTTATGAGGAGCATATTAAGCCTATTGTGACACGGAGGTGGAACATAATGAATACCCTGCTTCATATGGCAGCATTTGCTCTAAATCCCAAATAGTATGCACAATTGGGTGAAAGAGCCCTCCCATGTGATAATCCTAAGGTTTTGAATGGCTTCACAAAAGCAATTGATAAGATGTATTCAGCTCAAGATGCCTCTACTCTTCGTGCACAGTTCCTTGACTTCACCAACCTTCGTGGCCCAAACTTGGGTAAGCCACAAGAAAAGTTGGATAGAGTTGTTTTGGCACAAAGGGATCCTATTGGATGGTGGACTTGGCATGGGAGAGATACACCTGAGTTAAAGATACTTGCCGGTCACCTCCTTTCACAGGTTGCTAGTTCTTCAGCTGCAGAGAGGAACTGGTCCACATATTCATATATCCACTCTATCAAGAGGAATAGACTTACCTCTAAAAGAGCGAAGAAGCTAGTGACAGTGCATCATGCTCTTCGACTTGCCGATTGCCAGACTCCAGAGTATAGGCAGACACCAGCTTTGCGATGGGATGTTGAGCCTGAGGATGTGGCCCAGATAGATGAGGATGACATAGCACCAGGACTGGTTGGGGTTCCATTAGATGAAACTACTCTTCCTGTGGAGGATGACAGTGAAGAGGATTTTGATTTTGATGCCATGGATTAGTAGAGGCAGAATAGGAGCAGCAGTCTGCTTCATTTTCTATGTTTTGCTTTTTATGTTGAACATGAACATGATTATGATACATTGATTGTATGATACTTATTACTTTATGGCAGCCTATAGCTTTGGGCATATTTTGATTTTGATTTTCAGATTTATGATTTATCATACTTATCATTATGAGTCTTATGATATTGACAATGGTTAATAACTTAATGTTCATTGTTCAGTGTTCTCTGATATTGTATTGATATGCATTTTGAGAATTGGATACTAAAATACTAAATAGTAAAATACTAAAATCGGATATTATTTCATAGATGGCATTCAAATGTTGTATGTTATGGTTCTATAATGTTTAAATGACATGCTTTGTGCTTAGTTTCATATGAATGACATGTATATTTACAAATTTCAATGTATATACTATATTTTAAAATTTTCTTATATATATAGCCGTCCTCGTCCCCCCCGTCTCCAAAATCGCCAAAAAAATTTGCCGTCCCGGAAACCCGTCCCGCTGTCCCCATAACGAAAACTTGGGGGAACATAGTATCCACTTATCTCGGAATGTCACAAATCATTACAAATCATTACATTGCAAGATGATAAGGATTTTGAAGCACCATCAGAGATTTCTAGTCATCTTTGCTAGATAAGCTCTACTAATGAAGATGCATCAGTTGGTAACAACACAATCGCTACCGGACAGCTGCTCCCAGATCTTGATGCAACCACAGACTAGATTATATTTGCTTGTAGAAAAAACATTACTATGGCCCATGGGCATGCAGAAATTGAGAAGGCAGATGTATGGATTTGTCAATCTCAACGAGGCAACAATCAGAGAAAATTCTTAAGTGCAGGAAAATTCAAACTGTTCATCACATAAAATCTCCAGATATGCCAAATCAATTGTCCTATCAAGAAGCAGGAGAAAGCAATCTCACATCTGAGCATGATAGTGTACAAACTCCAATAGGAAATGAAGCTCAACCACAAGAAATGGGAAAACAAATGTCACGTATGCCAATAACCTGAAAAGCTTCAATATCATATCAAATTGAGGTCACAAACCAAGATTCTCTACATGATTCAAACCAGGAAATAGAGAGGTGTAAATTCTGGGACTGATATATTAATTGCGCATAAAGCAATCTGTATTTCAGAATCCGAAACAATCCATTATTCAGAATCAACTAGTAATATTCATCAAAGAGTCAAAAAAAGTGAAGACTGTGTATAATAAACTTCCATTTGCGATCCATTAACTGCAGGCCATATTTCCAAAGAAAGAGAACCACAGTTTCTAGTCAAAGAAGAAATTGTTCTTAAAATACAAGAGACAGTTATGACATCTGAGATTGATACATTAATCGATCATAAAACAATCCGTGTTTTGGGATAAAAAAAAAAATCCATCACTCAGAATCAAACAAAATGAAGAACGTGTGGATGATAAAACTTCAATGTATGATCCATTTTTTCCAGGCTATATTTCCACAGAAATAGAACCGCCGTCTCTAGTCAAAGAATAAACTATTCTTAAATCACATGATATAGTTGTGAATGCTGAGACTGGTACATCAACTGATCATACAACAATCCAGATTTGATAATCAGAAACAATCCATCATTTAGAATCAACTAGTAATATTCATTTAATAGCCGAACAAAATGAAGAATATTTGGATGATGAAACTTTAATTTCTGATCCACTTATTGCAAGACTTATTTTCACAAAATGAGAACCACAATTACTAGGAAAAGAAAAACTGTTGTAAAATCACAAGGGATGAAAAACAAAGACACAGACCAAGATAAAACAACAATGCTCAATACAAGAAGCAGTATACAAAGATCGTGCTCTCAGATCACAGAAAGTTATGATGTGTGGGAAGATATACAGTTATTTGGCAAATTCTGCTTGCAAAGGAAGAAATCCACAAATATTAAATACATAAATGGGTAATCCCACACTCAGCACAAAGAAGAACCTCATCTTCCCCAACAGTCAAATACAAGTGAGGAAAGCATCTCAGATAAAATTTGTACAGTTTTCCTGGCAGGATCCCTGTCCTCCCATAATTTGAATAAAATAATAAAGGCTGCTGAAAATACAGATGCGGAAGAGTCACCTATAGTAACATTCAACAAGATATACTTCATCACATCCACTGATCTTGAAATGTTGCAAATCATGAGACCCCCAAATAATGAGGGTTTTTAAGGACTGCCAAAGAATTCAGTTCATCTTTGTACACAGATAGACAATTCTAGGACTGAAGATACGTCGGTCATTAAC
The DNA here is from genome assembly GCA_028749045.1 of Cupressus sempervirens. Taxonomy (NCBI): domain Eukaryota; kingdom Viridiplantae; phylum Streptophyta; class Pinopsida; order Cupressales; family Cupressaceae; genus Cupressus; species Cupressus sempervirens. The sequence continues at coordinate 935,791,635 of CM053792.1, forward strand.
AAGACAACCATTAATACTCATTATAGTGCAGCAATTTCCAACATGGAGTTGGCTGATGAAAAGTCAAATTTCAAGGAAAACATGAGTCATGGTGTAGCTCTATCAGATTCAATCAAGGAGATGGGGATCCTAACTATGAATGAAAATGCAAAAGACCATAATGTTGAAGATGCAGGCATTGAAATTTCTGAAAACAACTCTAAATCTGAGGTATGGATAGAAGTCACAATGGGAAATGATCAAGTAGAACTTAAAACCACAAAAATTGTAAATGCAGGTTCCCGAATGTGTGAGGCACTAAAACAAACATAGACAACAACTTCAACAAGTTTCAAAGTCTCTAACTGTGGAATATATAGAGTCATCAGAAATGGTAAGTAAAATTTTTTCTGAAGTTATTCCAGCAGCAATACACATCTAGATCTCAGGAACACAAATTGGGAAATTCAAAAGATCCAGAATAGCATCAAATATAAACGCTACCACCATTGTCACAACAGATTTAGTCTCCCATGAAACTGACAACAAGCTTTGTGATACGTTTAGATTTCCACTGGAGTAGAACAATCTAATAGTTGAGCTTTTCTATTTATTTTAAATATAATTTGCACTAGCAGTGCAGAATAATCGGAGAATTGACTAAAACTAACATTGAATTGGGAGCACTCTCCTCAACAATGAACATCTACATCCACACTACAGGGAATTGAAGAAGGTTGGGAGGCGTATCCCACTGTGAATTGGAAGCAAAAGAACTATTATATATACTTGGTCATTTCTCTACCAACTAAACAGGTTGTTGAAGCATTGGTAAGTAGTGATTAGGCCAATTCTTGAGAAATTTGTCGTGTCCATTTTCACAATAGCTAAAGTTATTCATCACATCAGTTGATAATTGAAATTTTATTATAATTTTTTTTCCTCGCCTCTTTATTGAAAAGGTCATTTTTTCGGTTAGAGATTTAAAAATTCCAAGCATCTGTGGCTTAAAGAAATTTTGTAATCTCCATTTTTAGTCTTGCTGTGACTGCAATTTTTTGACAGTATCTATAACACATGTAAACAAAAAGTATTTTGAGAAAACTTCATACCAAATTTGATAAAATTCATTCATCAGGTGGGCCTATTACAATTTCAAGGAGTGCATTTAATGAAGTGAATTACCTTAATTGAGATTTTATTGAAATTCGTAATTTCATATACTTTCATTAGTTTATATGGACTCCATTACATTGCCTGTACAATGATGCACCTGAGAGGCCTAATCACGAACTTTACAAGTAGGGGAACACTACATTCCATGATGTCATGACCATCTCTTGTTAGGGTTTTCTTTAATATTTAGAACCTAGTTGCCTTTCATTTTAACCTTTAATCCATTTCCTCATTTGGTTGTGTGTTGGATTGAGGCCCTTTTGTCCTTTATCATCTTATTTTTGTTTCAAGGAGATTTTATTTGAGCTTTTAGAATAGTGAAAAAGGTGCAATGGGTTGAGAAAGCATGAAATAGTGGAAGTTTTAAGTGATGAGGACAGTTTTAAGGTTGCCTTGTAACCTGCAATTGTTATTAGGAAGAGGGATTTAGAGTACCTTATTATGTTTAAAGTTTAGTAACTAATCAGATAAAGCATGTAACCCCTAACTATGATGCACACAACAAAGATGGGTGGTAGAAAAGAACCATTGAAAATGTCCTAGCTAATAATAACAATGTCATTCATTTCAGTCATTCTGGGGAAAAATTATCATATCAAAATCTATGCAGCATTCATATAAAAAATGCAATCAACATATATAGAGCAGGATTTATTACTTTTGTATGATTCTTTTTTTCCCTAATAATTTATACCTAAAGTGAGTAATTAACAGAGAAATTGAGATCCCACATTTGAAATATTAAAAAGAAAAAAGAAAGACTGCATACTGATTCTTGCTAATGTGGATAATACTTTCGAAAAATATGCAAGAAACCAAGCAGTCAGTCTTCCAATTATCACTCACGATGAGTTTTTCAATACCCATTCCACCAAGGTTGAGACAACAAACCCTGTTGCACAACATTTCTTTTCACAAACTGGAAGGTAGTGATAATCAAATTAGCACATAAATTATGTTGTGCCCAGTCATTTAAAAAAAATTCTCCTAAGCTGAAAGGGCAGACAGTAACATTTAAAACAAAAATTATAGCAAGAAGACAAATCTTTGAATGAGAGAAAAAATTACTTTGGAAACAAGAAATTCATTCTAAAAAAGAGTACATTTCCTCATCATGTCATATGGTGGCAGGGTAATAAAGAGGATACCTGTAGTGTAAGAATTGCATATGCTGTAAAAGAAAATTCTCTCTCCTCTGTTGGTAATGATTGTGTTCCTAATCTGATCTGGAATAATAGGGCTCTGCCAACATGTACTTTTGCTTGGCTAGCTGCAAGGAATCAGATTTTAATTTTGACAATTTTATGAGGAGAAATATTTTTGGGTCTTCCAGGCATCTGTCATGCTGCAATGAAGAGGAGATGGTAAAATGTATCCTATTGCAGATTATGCCTGATCCATATGCTCAAATCTTCTCTTATAGCTGAAAATGCTCTGGCTTTTTCTGAGTGTGATCAATCTACAGCTCAAAACCTAGCAAAAAGGCTTGAGTAATTTATAGACCCTGTGGAAAATAGTTAATTTGTGTATATTATAGGGTTTTTGGTTCAAAGGAATAGGTGTTATTTATGAGGCCAAAAGTTGGAACCCAATGTAATCAAACATCTTTGGAAAGTTGCAGGCAACATTAATGTTTTTTATGTTTTAACCAGTTTAAACAGTTTCTCTATTCATGTTAACGTTGAATAAAGAACATAAGTGCAAAGAGGAATTGACGTGGAATAGGCCAAGCTAAGAGGTGAAGTAAAATTTTGACAGGGTATCTGAAGGAAACACAGGTAGGGTTGAGACTGGATATGTGTTACATGATCATTAGCCAAAATGGACAACATTGACTTTTGGGCTTAAAGCTTCATCTGAGGTGACTTTTCAAGAAGTGGAAGTTGAGGGAAACACTCAAATAGTCATTAATGAAGTTTTAAATGGACATTGTCCAAATTGTTAGTAAATATTTTTGAAGCAGTAAAATATGGAGAACAAAAAATATCTCTTTCAAAAGAATTCATTGCTACAGAGTACAATAATGATGTTTGTACAATTAATTCTATAATTGGAATGGGACCCCAAAGTCGATCCCTAATAAATAAATTTAATACATTGAGCTTGATGCTAGAAACCATGAGGACCTTTACTCAATCAAGTTTGTAATAAACCTCCACATCAACATTTCAAAGAAATCTAGTATACCTTCTTCAAAAAAAGTGTTGCAGTAATAGAGCCACCTGGATGACCTCCAGTGTTTACTATATGTGTTATCCTTGATTTCATGCTTTTCCAGTAGCTATCATCTAGTGGCATTCTCCAAAAAAATTCTCTTGTGGCCTCTAAAGCTTTGGATATTTCCTCTGCCATGTCAACATTAGGAGTATACATCCCTGGAAATACCAAGAGTTTGATAAGATAATCTTGTATATAAGGTTATTGTTTACACAAAACCTTACAGTTTGTAATCTTCTGTTATACACAAAGAATCATTTTATCCATACAGATATGTTCGAAGACAATGCTAAATGTTGACAAAGAATCATTTTATCCATATAGGGATCTTCAATAATAATATTAAATATCAACATCTGCAAAGTAATTAGACCTGTTGAAATCATATGCAAAAAAAATTTCATTGAATATTTTTCCTTACACTTCTTGAAGTTAATATTCATATCATCACATATCGCAATAATGGAAAAAATTCACACAAAACTAGATGAAAAAAAATTCCTGGACATTTTCACAGATCATTACAATATTTGTTATTTGATCTATTCAAAGCTTGTATTAAGGTAGGAAAATTTGGTTAAGATATTTGAATATAGAGGTATAGAAAATCATCAATAATAAAAAAAAAAAATGAATTCTAGAGGATTTACTATAACACATTATACTTGGAAAATCTCAAAACCATACTAACATATTGAAGGTGCTTGCATACCATCAAAGAATACAAGATTATGAAAATGTTTTTGCAAACCATCAATAAGCATATAAATAAGAATAAGACCTCTTCTCTACTATGACCCAAGCATAGCTTATTACGACCTTCTTCTCACCCTTAGCTCCAGCTCGAGGTGTGAAGCGACTATACAATTTCCCTAACATGGGCCATCTAGATCTGTGAGACCCCACAGGGGATCTCCTCACCAGTGACACTCCTCTTGTAGCACTCAACTTCATCACAAGGCCTCTGGTAGCCACATAGATTAGTTGTTGTTTGAATTTTTCCCTGTGAGGATAGATACCTATTCTTTTCCGTAATGTCTCCTGCTTGCTTCTTCTTTTGTTGTACTTATTCTTTTTTGGACATCGTTTGGTGCTCCATTTTTCTGCTTTCTTCTTGGTGTAAGTTTCCAATCCCATAGACCCACATTGTGGTCTTTTGTTGGACATTAATAAAATTATCTTATCTACTACTTGTTACAGTATAGATTTAAAGTTTTTTCATATCTTGAGAGAATCATTTTTTTGCACGCAATTTCCCACTTATGCAATATTTTAGACCTAAAGGTATCCATCAAATGAGGAATACCAGAACAAATTCCAGTGTAACACCAATACTGGGGTACATCGTGATGGGGGGATGAGCTTCCAGATGTGGAGAAAATGGGCCTCACTTTTGGGATGATGGCGGGGGGGGGGGGGAGGAGGAGAGGACAACAAGGGGAGGATGAGGCAAGGAGGGGTGTTGTATGGTCACATAAATCCTTGTCATGATACATGTCTATATTCCTTTTGAGATAACTGTTACTGTAAATCATTGACCCCTTTTTATTTCATCTCTTTACATAGCATGATAGTTTGATATTTATACTTTTGTTTACATTTTTATTGTTGCTCGACCTTAGATTTTTCATATGACTATCCATAAAAGATAGATTTATTTATGATTAAAGAGTTTAATTATATTTCTTGATTGTTGGTTTCAATGCTCATCTTAGATTGCTATACATTGATTGGTTTGTGCATTTATTAGCTTCTCACCATAATTTCATGGTGGTTGTTTTATAGTTTGTGTGGGTTCCCTATTTGCCATGGGGCTTTGGACATTTTTTAGACACATGGATATTTATGCATCAGATATTCTAGGGATAAATAGAGACAAGTTGGTCTATAAAGCTCATTTATATTTTATATTTTAGAATGCAAACTATGCATGTACATATTATTATTGAATATTATCTCTTAATACTGAAATGGGGGGATGCCGAAAAATAAGAAATATTTTGAAGAAGTATTTTAGTAGATCTTAGGCTATTTTGTCAAGCTATTTGTTCTTAGAGGCAGCTGGGTGCAAATTTTATTGTCAAATAGGAATTTTACATTAGTATAGATTAAATAGAGTACAAAACAAATAGAATAGATGGAAAGTAGAAATCCAAAGATAGTACTTGCTATATTGTTCATGCACAAATTTTACAAGATGAAGCACCTAGAATTGCACATTTTATTGAAAATCATACCTCTCCTGCAAGGAAAATTGCTATGGAACTCTAAGCTCAAGTGTCATGTCTTAAGAATTTTGCATCTCTAGAGTTCTTATTTGCAAAAAATATAATTTGAAAAAGCTATTGATTGTAAGTATTAATTATTGGTGTTGTATTTGAGTACTTTTCTCCTCTAAAAGTTTACAAATATTACATTACAAAGTTTTTTCTTTGGGTATAATCAGAAGGAAAAGACAGAGATTTTGTGATGGAGGAATGACGCCTATCTAAAGTAGAGAGGCGCAAGCTTCTGTACTTGAAGACATTAAAGGTATCTAAAAATAGGCTTTCATGAAATGTTTTTTATGCCTATTTCAAAGGTTTATTTGTTTGGTGTTTTCACACATTTGATTGAAAATGATTTACTATTATTTCATGCACTAACACTCTTTTCCAGATAATATAGAAGCATCTAGTAGCAATGCAACATGCCCTCCCCATCCAGGATTTATGTGGGGAGTTTGCATCTGATGTGGTGTGATGAATCCAAATTCAGATTTGGATGATCATATTGGAGTTGCTCTTAAATATATTCATAAGGTATCCATTTTATGAAAGCCAATTGCACGATTTAATTAGTTGTTTGATTTCCTTGAATTGTGACTCAATTATAAGAAAACAATCTTTTCTTAAATGTTTTTTACAAACTGATTGTTTGTGGCTCTATTTTTGCAATGCACACAAGCTAGTCTCAATTATTGCTGTAATGGGCACCCCTGGATGTCCCAAAAAACTAAACCAAATTGCTGAAAGGAATTATGTCAAACAGTTTGCATTCAACTTCTTAAAACCCCTTATAACTCCGGAAATCAAACGTTTATTTGTTTGTTGTGTTTCATGCATGGAATTGGTATCATACAACATAAACAAGAAAGGAACTACAATAATATGCAAAGTGGAAATGAACTGCTGCTAATAAAATGTTATTTTCAGAATTCATAAAACCAAATACATGGCAGATTTATCAACTCACTAATTACTTCAGCAATATTGTCATAATACTCCAGCCCATGCTTACGAACTTGCTGCTGCAATACTTTGTCCTTCAATCAGTCCACTACTTTCGTAATACCATTCCCTCAAAGCGGCATAAGCGTCGGACAAGTAGTGAAGAAGATATGAGCAAAATACCAAATCTGCCTGTAGCCGGAAATGCAACTAAACTGCCTGATAATGAAGCCAAAAACAAAGAATTCCAAAAGCCAAACCCCAAAGGAATGACGTCTAGAATGTTACAAGAGAGGATAGACGTCCTCAAATGCCAAGAACTGAGCTGCAACTCACATACCAATTTCTTCTCATATTCAACCTGCCTAATGAAGCCACAGATGCTTCCTTTTATTCTATTCCCACGGGTCCGCTCAACTCATATGGGCAATGTGGGATAAAAGATGTGTAATATAAAACATATATTAAAATACCCCTTATGTCTCCCTTGGGTACACATCACCATAAAATAAATATTAAAGTAACACTTTAATATTTTACAATTAAATTAGACGTTACTTTAATAAAACTTCAGGCATTAAAATGTATTAGCAATCGAACTCCGAATAATGCAAGTGATAGCTCATCGGAAAGCTCTCACCGAGGAGTATCGAATCCAATCACCAAAATTGACCTGCACTGTGTCCTGCCGACTTACTAAAAATAGTAAGTATGCCTGAAACTGAGTAAATCAACTTCGTTTGGCCCAAACTGGAAATGACTAGGCCAAAACACTCCAAGATCCCATTAAACCCTTCGTTAGCCCTCGGGACCATGTAGAACAAGGCTAACGCACACACACTTGGTCAACTGCTAAAATGGGGATATTACAATTGCAGAGACTATGAAAAGAAAAAAATGCTGGTGGAGACCTACAATGGCCTGCATACTATTCACATGGTAATTTTGGCAATAGTTCTTTTCCCTCAATTGCAAGTCAATTGTATGTTTGTCCAAGCCCGTAATTCTTCTTCTATAACTACTCTTAAAGATCTTATAGCAAATGATTAAATGATTTAAAAAGTGTCTTTAGATAATCACATTTGCTTCAAAGTTTTCTAAAATTTCAAGATGTGATTCTTCTTCTTCATAAAATTTATGTTTTTATTTGAATAGTGCAAATTTTGGTGATGAACCAAATTAGGTGTTTGAATCTCTCTCTATATAAAAATTCATAGTGTATTATTATTTATTTGATAGTTAACATGATTATTATTATGATTATGATTATATTTAATTTAATTTTTTGTTTAACTTTGTATTTAGGCTCTATTATCATTCAAATCTAGCTCTGAAAAGGGGACATTACATTATGGTCAAGGATATGAAGTTTATGGTTACGATCAACCATTTTATGATCCATCAATGTATAGTTCTGGGGCTTATCCTATAATTGGGGTTATCAATAGGTGAATCATAACCATTGCCTACCAAACTTTACTAGCCCATTATTTCCTTTTGTTATAGGTTTTTCTAAGCAATTTATCATAAACATATTATTTAGTTCTTTGCTACATTTATGAATTGGCACCACTTTCCCTATTACTAGGAATAACTTTATTATATAGTTCATTGATAAAAACTCTCTTTTCATGTGTCTTTTCTTTTATCAAATTCCTATTTTATGTGTTTGTAGACTAAGGTTCAATAAATGTCAACATCAAATGTAATGAACACTTTTAACACCCACCTGAGCATAAGGAAGATGAAATATTTGATCCTTTGACACTTCCATATGTTAAAAAGTGAGTATTTCAATTGATTGTGTTTCATAGTTTTTAATATATGTGATTTTTAATAGGCTTTGATGTTTTTATTTTATGTGAAGCCCTATTTTCTTGACCTAAATTGCATAATCATTTGTATTTTTTTATTGAAAAGTTAGCAGAAGAAACAATACTTGTCTGTGGCTAAAGTGCTCCAAATTATATTTTATAAGAGTCTATCACTTCAATAATTTAGAAAAGTGTAATTGACATGAAATATAATTTTAAAATGCTTGAACAAATAATTTAAAATTGTTGAATTGTTATTGATAAAGATTTAGATTATTGTTTTTCATAATAATTAAAATTTGTGTTCTTTGAGAAGAGTATATTATGTTATGGTGACCATGATCATGGTAGATCTAATGTTGGGAAAACAAATTTGTCAATTTTTTTTGCATTATTCTTTAAAGGGTACTAGCTCAATGGAAGAGCACCTGCTTTCTAAGTAGAAGGATGGTGGTTCAATTCCATCGTGCCCTAATATGACTAAATTAATGATTAAATAAACTACCAAATATGTTACCAAATATACTACCATATATACTACCCAAAAACTACCAAATATACTACCATATATACTACCCAAAAAACTACCAAATATACTACCAAATAACCTACCAAATAAACTACCAAAATTACCTAATAAACTACCAAGTGACAACAATAAATGACTAAATCAATGACCGAATCAATGATTAAAATAGTTTAGTCATAAATTTGGTTGGGAGATAAATGTCTGGCAATAAACTACCATTGGTCATGTGATCAAAATTAGTCACATATCTACAATTTTTAATAGTTTATTTAGTAATATATTGTTGTTTTTTTACTAGTGTACTAACAACTTCCGAAGCCATATAGCTTCACATGTCTCCATGCTAGGTGATATGTACTCTGCTTCTGCTGAACTCAGAGCCACAGACTTCTTCTTCCTGTTGAACCAAGAAACAACTCCTGATCCAAAGCTGAAACAACACCCTGAAGTGCTCCTTTTGTACATCGTACTTCTTGCCCAATCTGCATCAGTATAGCCTATCAACCTGATACCTTCACCTCGAACATATCTAATCCCATACTCAATTGTACCACGCAAGTAATGCAGCACATGCTTAGCCGATGTCCAATCCATTCTCTTTGGTTCAACCATGAACTCACTAAGAGAGTTAACTGCAAATGCTATATTAGGCCTAATGTTGACCAAATATATAAGCGAACCAATCCACTGTCTGTATAAAGTGGGATCTACATCCTTCTCCCTGGATGTATCTACCTTCCTCCAATTTGTGATCATGGGTATAGACATGGCTTTTCTATCCTCCATCATGAATTTCCTCAAGATTTCAATGCAGTATTTCCCTTGACCAAAGAAAATCTCCTCGTCTGTCAGCCACACTTCCATGCCTAGAAAGTAGTGCATAAGTCCCAAATCCTTCATCGAACTCTTCTGCAAGGTTCCTCTTGCAGTCCACTATGAGCCCTAGTGAACTAGTAAGAAACAGGTCGTCCACATAAAGAACAAGAATGAGAATCTCACCCCAAACCACCAAGTAGTAGAGGTTAGCATCCGCTTCACTCTTCAACAAGCTCATTTTCTACAAGCATGTATCAATTTGCTCATACCACACTCTATGAGCTTGCTTGAGTCTATACAATGCTTTCTTCAATCTGCACACGTGGATCTCTTTGTTGCATGCTACAAAGCCTTTTAATTGTTCTATGTATATCTCCTCCTTCAACTCACCATTAAGGAATGTTGTCTTGACATCCATCTGATGGATCTGCCATCCCATTTGTGCTACAAGTGAGATTACAGCTCGTAGAGAAGTATACTTGGCAACTAGAGCAAATGTCTCCTCATAGTCTATTCCCTCCTTCTGAAAGAACTCCTTTGCCAAAAACCTCGCCTTGTATTTCTTGATGCTACCATCTGCACAGTGCTTTATCTTATAGATCCAACGTGATCCAACTACTGCCCTATCTGTTGGTCTAGGCACTACCTTCCACACATCATTCTAAATTATTGAGGAATATTCCTCAACCATAGCATCTCGCCATACTTGATGTTTTGTAGCTTCCTAATAGCTAGAACACTCACTATCTACCAACTGACTAACTAATGCCACATAGTCATTGAACTTGGTTGGTTGTCTTTGTTGTCTAGTACTCTTCCTAGGAACTCCCACAAACTCCTGAGTATCCCTTTGTCTATCTGGAACCTCATGGTTCCTACTACCAACTGTAGAGGATGAAATGTCAACCTCTAAGTCCTCTAGATGCATTTCCTGTTGCACCTGTTGCTCATACTCTATAAATCTTCACTACCTGAGTCTACACTCATAATGGTAACTATACTTGAGTTTTGTTGCACTTGATTTGGTCTTGGAGCTTGTGTTGGCTGCTCACTCTGATCATCTGCTAGCAAATCTCTGGATTTCTTGAATGCCTTGTCCTCCATGAACTTGACATCACATCTGACAATAATTCTTTTAGTCCCTGGAATGAAAATCCTATATGCTTTTGAGGTCTCATTGTACCCAGCAAAGTACCCCCTCTGCAGTCTGATCTAACTTTGTATGTGTATCTCCAGGAATATGACAATATGCCACAAACTCCCGAATATCCTGAACTGACCAACCTCTGGTTTCTTCCCTGTGAAAGATTCCTCTGGTGTCATCTTCCCTAGCACCTTGTGTGAACTCTATTATGGATGTAGACTATTGTATTACACGCCTCTGCTCATGAATAACGGGGCATGTCCTAGTCATGTAGCATAGCTCTTGCTGCCTCTGATATAGAACAGTTCTTCCTCTTAGCAACTCCATTCCGCTATGGATTGTAAGGAACGGTCCATTCCCTCTTGATTTCTTCTCTGGTATAAAACTCCTGGAAGACATTTCCTTTATACACGCCTCCATTGTCTGACCAAAGCACCTTTATCTTCCTTCCTATCGAATTCTCCACAAGAGCCTTGAACTCTTGGAATCGACTGAAAACCTCATCCTTGGTCTTCAAGAAGTATATCCAGGTCTTTCTGGAGAAATCATCAATAAAAGTAACATACTACTCATATACTTTGAGAGATTTCGTCGACATTGGTCCACAAACATCTGATTGTACTAGATCAAGAACACCCTCAAATCTAGTGTCACTCCTTGGAAAAGATGCTAGCCGCCACATTTTCTAGGTTTTTGTACACTATTCTAAATATCAACTAAAATATGTTTTGAACATTTTTTATTTAATCCACTAAGGGTTCTATGGGAGGGGCTTCCCTTCAATTTTCTAATATTATAGACCCCTCAATTTTCGCGCATGAAAATGGGGTGGGTTCCAAATAGACTCACCAACTTACCTCATGAGACCGTTAAGTGCAATCTTTCTAAATTAAAATTTTCTCCTACACTAGTGAAGCAACTAATTTTTAAGAATTGAAAATAAACTGTGGGAAAAAAGGGGGCCTAGAAATAAGCATAAAGTGCTTATTATAAAAAAGCTACACGTGTCTTCATTCTATTTTTTCCATTTATAAAAAGCAGAAATATATTTGTAAGAAATATACACAAAAATTTATTTAGCAATAATATTTAAGAGGTTTATTAATAATAAGCAGAAACTTCGCATTCATGGGGTCATCCACTCCACAAATTGTTCCACAAAAAGTTAACTAGTTGTTGCTAGTAAAAATAAACTAACCAACAGCATGGGGAAATGTCCTTAGAGATATTTTTGAAAATATATCAATAATCACTTCATTGTTTTAAAAATCTAATTATGATCATAATAAATTAGTGACATCATAAATTTAAAATCTTAGATTTTTTTTAAAATCTAAAATAAATAGGACAACTAGCTTCCTTGGGAGATAAAATCTTATTGCTGAAACAAATAAAAAAAAATTCAGTGAACTGTTCATCTTAAAGTTACAGTTCCCAACTACTCTGTGCAACAAGGTAATTCTATATGCATTGGGCTCCTTAAATGAAACTTCTTTCATTTGTTTGCTAGTTTGGACTTAGATTCTCCTTCCAACTTGAGCCAATTCTTGCAGCCCTATTAAGACAATAGTCCTAGTAAGCTTTGAAATAATCATATTCAGCTTTGACGGAAAGCCTTACCATTGTTCGATCATAAGGAATGCGCAGGGCCAATATAATGCTTTCTTAACTAAGTTTCTCTAACACTTTCCTGTCAAACATTTAGATTTGCCGCTCAACGGAGGGATAAAGCTTCACACGTGAAACTACTAACTCAGCACATTGCATTGCAGAAGGAAATCCTTCTATATGTACTAGGCTACTTTGATGAGGCAGGTATTCATCAGAGTTAAGATTTTTATTGTCTTCATATTTATAAGGAAGCAAAGGTGCGCGGAATTGCTTCCTGCACTAATCTTTGAGAGGACGATTATGCAAATTTCACTAACTGTTGCAAAGATCTCAAAATGCATAACAATATAATCAAAATAACAATGAACACATAACACAATGATTACCGTGGGGAAACCCTTTCGGGAGAAAAATCCCACCCTCCAAAATCCATACAGTGTATTCTCAAATCTGGAAGATTACAATACACTTGCAATGCAAGTTCTTACAGGAGCGCATCACCACAGCTCGAACTCAGACTCGAACTCAAAGAGTCTCCTTCTAACACCAGTCTTGCAAACTGAACTCGATCATACAAACACCTCCCCAAGCTCTTCTTTTATAGTGATTTGCCACTTGGAAACCATTTGTGGTTTTACGAAACCATGGGCCAAAACCATGGGCAAAACAACTATGCCACATGTTACCCACTTGTAATTTGTAACTCCAAGAATACCATTTTCGTCCATAATTTTGTCCTCTAGTTTAGACCCCCCATAAAAGTCATATAATGAGTTGTTTACACTCTAAAAATAGCCCTTTTGCATTGTTCTACAGATTAGACACATTTTTAACAACTCATACACCATTTTGCAACTCATAAACATGTGGAAAACTACCACAAACAAATTCTAGAATTTTCAAAGCTTTCCAGAAAAAGCTCGCAAGGTTGAGACACAATTCTCAACAATATTTATCTAAAAATTAATTCAAATCTTCATCCTCTATCTCAGTATCCTTCGAAGTAGATTCTTCATGCACATTTATCAGAATTGTGTCAACAATACACAATCTTAAGAGACCGTTTGTATCCATTACATTATACCATGTAGCTAAAGTTGGATCCATAAGCTTCTACAGTTTTGTATCCATCACTTCACATATATCTCGATCAATCAGCAAATCTTCCATCTTCTACATTTCGAAGTTTTGATAGAAAAAGTCCCAACAACAATCCTCATCTGCAGTCTTGCCATCTTTAATATCTTACAATATGGAAAATGAAATACTCTTCACAAGCTCAAAAACCCCTATAAGCAAGACATAGAACCAAAACTGGTCAAGCTATGATATCATTTGTCCAGAAGAAAAGGTATGTGGAATCCCTTCTTACACTACTCTTGAGAGGATGATTGTGCAAAATTTAACTTAACTATCATAAAGATTGTATGAGACAAATAAGAGCATAATGAAACAACAATATACACATAAAATAGTGATTATCATGGGCAAATTCTTAGGGGAGTAAACAACCCACATTGGATGACCTACACAGTGGAATATTAAATCAATACAAGATTATATCATACTTGCAATGTAAGTTCTTACAAGAATACAACGGCAACTAAAACTTGATCTTGATCTTGATCTTGCAAACAAAACTCAATGCTCAAATTCCTCCCCAAGCTCTCCTTTTACAAACTTCTGACAACCTAGAAACCAATTTTATAATACCATGTGCAAATCTCCCTTACACATGTTGCACATCCTTGACTTGTATTCCTAAATAAAAATCGTCTCTCCCATGTCCAAAGCCTGATCGCCTATTTTTATCCTTTACACTTGTCATCAAATATGTCATTTAATCCATAATAAAGACCCAAAATCAGCTTGCAAATATCTTTACCAAGGTGGTTGCAAACGTATAGAAGTCAGCCCTCTTAGCATCAAGGGCAGGTATCTAGAAGAAATCTCAAAGTCAGATCATGCAGCAAAATTTACCTCCGTGTGTTATCTGCTTACATAAAGAATACTGCACATGCATAATTTTTATAAACGTCATTCGGGGAGTTTTTCCATATTTATATATGTAATTTTATATAATCTCAAAAAAACAACTGATGTTAGTAGCATTTACAATAAAGAGATGAATGTCCAGTAACTTTAAAAAGTTTGATTCTGCCCAACAACAGAGCACATGGTTTTCGGAACAGAAGATTGTCTTTTAAATTGTCATAATATTATTCTTTGCTATTATTTGTGTTATTTGTTAAGATTTTGAAAGCAAAAAGAACAGTAGATATAAGAATATAATGCTTCCAAAATTAAATGTGTTTTCACCCAAACTGGGCAGAGCGGTGGAACACAGAGATGGCTGCTCTGTTTCCAACTACACAGTGGAATAAACCAAATAACAATGGAGACAATCGAAGTGCAATAGATTATATCACTTTCTATATTCAATAACTGAAACTAAAACAAAATAACTCTAATAAACATCTAGAGCCAGTATAGCTTACAGCTGTTACAAAAAACAAAACATATACAGCACCACAGTGCTGTAATCAAAACTTTGTATGCCTGGAGCAACCACTGCTCTACAGTGCATTACAATAACATACTTCTGCTAAGTTTTCTTTGTGCTAAAATAGAGTACAAAGAAAACAATTTAAACTGTAGGTACAATCTCTTGTTGTCCTATTTCAGTATGCTCTGTTCTGAGCTCTGTCTCAAATGCTTATGCTTGCACCTTGTATCTCTGCTTGTATCTGCAAACTAAGAACAGTCTCTTCCTTTTATAAATCAGGAAACTTAATTGCTAAATAACCTATGTCCTGCGTAGAAACTTCGTCGCTAAGTTATTGGAAGGAGAGAGATTAGCGTAGAAACTTTATTGCTAAGTTAGTGGAAGGAGAGAGATTAGATTTCTGAGAAAGAATAAATATTATCCTGCTGACAACCTTCACCTGCTCAAGTTACTGGAATCTCCTTAATAGTCAATGAGCTACTTGGAAATAAGTCTTACGAATCTGGGAAAATCTGATTGACAGAATCGGTAATTCCAACACTTCCCCTTTGTTCTGAGCCGTCAAAACAAACTACAAACTAGATCATGCTTGATCCAAAACAACAATGCCTAGATCATTCTTAATTGCTGAAAATATCCAATGCTGCTCAGACCTACAAAGCTTCTTGTGTATTTAACCATTCTCACCCTGTTCACGAATAAAATGATATCGGATTTTTATATGTTTACTTCTACCATGAAACACATGATTTTTTGTTACAGAAATGGAAGACATATTATCACAAAATATAGCGATTGCTTCCACTTGTTCTTCCTTCATATCAGCTAAGATCCTTCTCAACCAAACCGCTTGACATGATGTTGCACTTGCTGCTATATACCCACCCTTAGCTGTAGATTGGGTGATTATGGGTTGCTTCTTGGAAGACCAAAAAATTATTCCAAAACCCATGTGAAAAACATAACTGGAAGTACTTTTTATATCATCTAGACTTCCAACCCAATCACTATCTATATAGCCAATTAGCCTAGAATCATTATCAGCAGCATATAAAATATTCCTTTGGTTCCTTTCACATACCTCACGATTCTCTTACCCTCTAGCCAATGAGTATCCTTTGGTGTTTCCATAAAAATAGAAATCAAACTCAGTACACGCATAATGTCATGCCTAGTTGTTGTTAAGTACATCAAACTTCCAACCAAACTTTTGAACATAGTTGCATCCACGCTGCTGCTACAATCTTTCTTACTTAACTTAAGACCTATCATTGTTGGTGTTAAGGTTGCCTCCTTGTTGATAATTCTAAACCTTTCTAAAATATGATGTGCATACTTCTCTTGAAAAAACAAATGCCATCATCCATGTACTTAACTTCTATGCCTAGAAAGTATCTCAAGATTCCTAAATCTGTCATTTCAAACTCATCCTTCAAAGCTTGTTTGAAATCAGCAATAAGGCAATCATCACCCTCAGTAAAAACAAGATCATCAACATATAAGACAACACTTAAAATCTTACCATATGTTGCTTTAATGTAAAGAGTAGGCTCACCATTACTTTTGCTAAAACCCTTGCTCAACAAATATGAGTCAATCTGACTGTACCATGCTCTTGGCGCTTGCTTCAACACTTTGTCTTCTTCATCTGGAACTTTATAATAAGGTGTCTGATCCACATAGACTTCTTCTTTTAACACACCATTAAGGAAGGCGGATTTCACATCCATTTGAAATACTTTCCACTTGTGATGGGCTGCAATTCATATGACATCACACATAGTTTCCATCCTTGCCACAAGTGCATATGTCTCATCATATTCTCTACCAAACTGTTATGCTTATCCATTTTTTCATCAGCATTACACTTGGTTCTATACACCCATTTCCCACCAATAACTTGTTTGTTGGGAGGCAAAATAGTTAACTCCCAAGTTCTATTTCTTTCTAATACATATATCTCCTCATCCATGGCCTCACACCATTTTTCTTCTTTCAGAGCTTCTTCAAAGTAAATTGGATCACTATGAGAAAATAATGCAAAATTACTATTCTCGCCAAAATCATTATACCTTTCATTTGGGTATATCTCCTTAAAACTTTTAGTTTTTCTTGGTAGAAGGGAGGCAAGAGTAAGATTTGAACTCTCACTACTACTAATGTGTTGTGCAGGTTGAATCCATAGATGTTTCGAACTATAAGAAATTTCTGTGTGTTATTCCAAAGCTGTCCAGAACTATCTGGAACTGACTGTCTTGCTGTCTTTGGTTTCTTTCCTTTCAAGTTGTTTCTGTCAGGAGTAATCCAGAGTTGTCTGGAGCCTTCTATTTGTGTTGTTGCTTCATCTTGCCGATCATCCAACTCATCATCTTGATCAATAATAGGCTCTTTAATTGAAGTGCTAGATGATGCATCCATCGAGCCATCCCACAACTCTCATTCACTAAAAACTCAACATCTCTTGAAATAATAATCTTCTTGATGAGAGGCTTAATTAATCTATATGCTTTAGATCCTGAACTATAACCCATGAAAATACACTTCTCACCTTCATCATCAAAATTTTGTCTTTTCTCATTTGGTAGGTGTGCATATGCTACGCACACAAACACTCTCAAGTGTTCAACTATCCATCTATGCCTTGTCCATGCCTCAAGAGGTATCTTATAAGAGATTGCTTTTGTAGGACTTGTAATTATCAAGTAAATAATTGTTGCTACAGCCTCTCCCCAATATTTAGTCAAGAGACCTTTTGCTTTCAACTTGTTTCTTATTATCTCAACGATAGTTCTATTCTTTCTTTCAGCCACTCCATTTTGTTCTAGAGTATAACTGGTCGTTAGCTCTTTCCTTGTACCATTTTCCCTACAAAAGTTCACAAAAATATTAGAGGTGTACTCTCCTCCGCTATCTGACCTTGGGACTTTAATACAATGTCCACTTTCCTTTTCAGCCTGGGCTTTAAACTATAAAAACTTATCAAAAGCTTCAAATTTATTTTTCAAAAAATACGCCAACGTTCTATGATTGAAATCGTCAATCAAGGTCATAAAATAAGTACTCCCTCCTATGGAAGTAACTTGCATAGGGCCTACCAAATCAGTATGCACCAACTTCAATGGTGCTCTAGCCCTTGTGGAATTACCACATTGTAAGGGCAGCCTAAGTTGCTTACCCAAAATGTAAGCCTCACACTTCCTACCGGACTCTCCAACACTTCCCGAACCATCCATCATTCTTTTCTTGGATAAAAAATTCAAACCAGCATAAGCCAAGATGTCCATACCTTAGATGCCATAGCTTAGAAGGGTCTTTAGTCACGCTTTTAAAAGCTGATTGCTTTTGTACTGTTGTACACACTTACTTGAGAGGAGCATCAACAAATTGAGAGTTGAAACGTGTCTCGATCTTTATTGGAAACATCTGGTTCTTTGTCATTTGGACTGCTGCAGCAACTTTCTTGCTCCCATCTTTCTCATGAATGACACACCGGTCATTTTCTAACAGCACTTTGTATCAATTATGAATGAGTTCTCCAACACTCACTAGATTGTGCTTTATACCGAGGGCAAAATAAGCATTCTGAATTTTTTTCTTCTCACCTTGCTTGGTACGGATCATGACGTATCCCTTGTCCACAACAAGAACAATTACATTGTTCCCCATCTTGATTTCAGATTTATAGTTCTTATCAATGAAAGAAAACAAACTTTCATTACCAATCATGTGGTTACTACAGCCACTATCCAAATACCAAACTTCAGGGCTACCTTTTTTACCTATATTGCACATGATAAAGGTTGTATTGTTCTTTCTTTCTCCAATGTTTACATCAACAACATTAGAATATTGTTGTGGCTGGTCACTCTATTTCTTCCAGCATTCATTTGCATAATGGTCAAGCTTATGGTAATAGTAACATTCAACATTGCTCTTGTTAGAGCTCCTATTTCTTCTTCCTCCTCTGGGGCTATTCTGATAGCTACTTCCTAAGATTTCTCATCCAACATTTCTTTGTCTGGAGCTACCACATCCTCTTCCTCTAGAACCACGTCCAAAGTTGTTTCTTCCTCTCCTCTGCCTCTTGCATTGGCCTGAACTCTCAAAGCAAGCTTTTGAGAAGAATTTGTTGATCTATTAATACGGTGCTCATGAGTATGGAAAGATCCCATCAACTCATCAACTATCAACTTGACAAGTCTTTTGACTCTTCAGTAGCAATCACAAGCGTGTCAAATTTTGAGGTGAACTCCTCAATATCTTCTCCACCACTCTTTATTCTACAATCTCTTCTCCATTAGCTTTCAACTGGTTTATCAAAGTTGAGACTCTAGTTTTGAACTCTGAAACAGATTCATTCTCTTTCATAAAAAGATGCTAAAACTCTTTTTGAAGAATCTACAATTTCACAACACAAACTTGATCAGTTCCTTTGAATACAGTCTCGAGAATATCCCAAGCTTCTTTGGAATAACTAGCTGCTGCTATTCTCAGAAATAACGCCTCTGTCAAGGTTGCTTCAATCATGCTCATTGCCTTAGCATCTTTCCTTCTCATCTCCATCAACTGAGTCTTCCGATTGTTTGTGAGGGCAGCGAATTTATGTGCTATCTGTGAAACCACTTATCACAAGATCCCACAAGTCATTTGCTATCATGAGGGTCATAATTTTTTCTCACCCAAACATGATAGTTTTGTCCATTAAAGGACGGTGAATACTGCCACACTTTTCTCTCATCTCTAGCGCAATAACTTCAAACACCCAACAAAAACAAATACCCGAACTCACTCAGATTAAAGGCTCTATAGTTCTATACCATGTTCAGATTAGTTATATAGTGTGGGGATTTATTTTAGATTAAAAGAGCTTCTTCGAAACTACATATACATTGTGAAATTCTCCCAACAGAGTCCAAAAAGCAGAACAAATCATTGTACAAACAACCCATATCAAGCATGATAAGTCAAATAGATCTTAAGTTAAATATAGATTTTGAAAAAAAAAAATCCAAAAATTATGGTATTCAACCAATTAAAAAATATAGAAATCACTTCAATTTTATTCATCCGTTATGGATTTTGAATAAGTAAAATTCACTTGTATAAGCATTCAATTTTTAATTTCAAACGTATAAACCGCCCTTATTTTATTGATATATGAGGGAATTTGGGTAAGGTGAAGTTCAGTTATTTGTGTAAGGTGAAGGTCACTTATATCGGCATTCAATTTTCAAGGGCTTGCATACTTGCTAGAGTTCAGAAATATAACCAATGATTCGTGGTTTCTAATTTTCAATTTTACTTTATTTATACCTATATGTGGTTTCCGTGGATGCATATATAATTAATCATTGACGTCAAGGATAAACAACCTAATCCATAGATTGTCATGCAATGAACTTTTGCGGTAATTTAGAGAAAGTAAGTGCCATTGAGATAACTTAGTTTAAGTATTAATAAATGCATTGCATCTTTTTCAATAATTTATTCCTGTACAAATATTTGACTCCATAATTTCTTTTCTACTTTGATTCCGCTTTTCAATATTTGATAATATCCCTTGTTTTGAGGAGACACCGCCTCCAAGTGTTCGATCAGCTATTTGGGTGCAGTATGAGCGTTGGTTTTATTGTAGTTTCAAAATCATAATAACGATGCCTACCACATCTATGTTGAACATTTAAAAGTTCTATTATACTAAATGTGACTTTTGGAAGTTAAAATGCAGGATCACACAGAAGAAAGAGGTCAATAATTTATTGTCAAGAAGAGAAGTCATCTTTTATGTAAGATGAAGACTTGAACAAATTAGATAGAAATACTTGTGGCACTGTTCAAATATGTTTATCTGATTCTGTTATATTAAAAGTTTCCATTAAATGTTCCAAATGAGACTGAATCATATAAATTATAGAATCGAAGAGATCTGTAAACTAAGAGTCTCATTAGCAAGTTATTTTCGAAAAGAAAACTATATTCTAGCTCAAAATGAATATTGAGCGCTCAATTGAAAAACACACAAATTCATCTAATCATGAACCTGTTGTTATCGATTAATGTACGGATTTACGATGATGGTAAATATATTATACTACTATGTTGACCGAGTACATATTGGGAACTATAGTAAGCGTTGACATCTCAATGACGAATTTAATCATAAAAAGAAAATCAATGATGAGTCATCGAAACATGATCCTACTGTGAGGAAGCAATAGATGCTTTTATTATTTCTTCTCATATGACTTGGTTAATGGTGACGATTAGTTTTACCTAAATTTGATTTTCAATGTTAGAAAGGTTTAAATCCTTACAGCATGTATTGCATATCAACAGCTTAGTTTGAAATTTAATTCTTGATTCTAAGATAAATACCAGAGACAATGTGGTTTTAATTAAGATTAACATGTGTGACACCCTCATTAAAACGTATAGTTCTGCGTTTTATATCTCTATTCATATAATTATATTTTTTGTATGATGTAAAAGTTATCTGGTACAAAAATGGGTCATATTGGTGAAAAACATATAAAAATTCAAAAAATTAAAAATAAAGTTGATGATTTTGTTACCTACACTGTTTATTTAGATTTCTATGAAGATTAAAAATACTAGAGACAATGTGGTTTTAACTAGGATTAACACATGTGGCACCCTCATTAAAACATTTAGTTCTGTGTTTTATATCTCTATTCATATAATTATATTTTTGTATGCTGTAAAAGTTATCTAGTACAAAAATGGGTCATATTGGTGAAAAACGTATAAAAATTCAAAAACTTAAAAATAAGGTTGATGATTTTGTTACCTACACTGTTTATTTAGATTTCTATGAAGATTATGTGTATTTAAAGAAACAAGTAGTATCATTTAAATGTGGAAGTATTATAGTTAAACAAGTTTTTTCAAGGTAATTCATATTTATGTCTTTTGTAATGTGAATATTATTGGAAATTGTAATCATAATCACCAAGACAAATCCATCCTTAGAGAGGTGCAGTTTAGAGAATTGAAAATTTCAACAAATATTTAATGACCCTTATTCTTATTTGATTTTCTCCATGGTTTATCATGTCAAATACTTATTGGGTTGCATAATCAGAGTTATTATAATGTTAGCAATGCATGTGAAATAATAGAAAAGATCTTAAATGTTTGGATAAGAACTTCTATTATAAATATAAGTTCTGGGCAACATATAAATTAGATTGAAGAAGCAAACAGCAGCTTTGCCTTCATGTGAGAGCAGTAGCTCATTTTCTAGTTTTACCAAATTAGAGAAAAGTGCAGCAGCTCTAATTTCTAGAAGTGTAGTTTGATTTGTAAGAGCAGGAGTTGGTTGATTTTTATATTTGCTATATCCATTATACTTATATTTCCTTCATCTGGTATCGGAGCCAAGTTAATGACATCTTCTTCTAGTACAAGTTTGTCAAATCCCCGGATTCCCCAATTTAATGGAAATAATTATGAATATTGGTCAATTACAATGAAAGTTTTGTTTAGGTCTCAAGATATTTGGAGTGTTGCGGAAAATGGATATGTTGAACCTACAGATGCAACAACATATGGAGCATTGTCTCAGGCAGATAAGGATTTGTTAAGTATAATAGAAAGAAGGATTCTAAAGCCTTTGTCTACATTTTCCATGAAAGAAGGATTCACTTGTTAGCATGTTTCAGCATTGATCCTTCAGTTAGCACCTCTCTGCTAGATATCGGATCTTCTCTTTCCTGATGTGTACTTGATCCTCCTGATCAGATGTATCTCTTCTGTCCTTTAACTGCATTGTTCTATTCTCTCTAACTAATTCTTCAATTATAGCATGATCATAACTTCAATAGCCACCATGAATGCTCTCTCTGCACTTAGCATTTTCCCTTCTCTTCTCATCCGCACACTCAAACTCTTTAGGGTTTGTCCTCCTTAAGAAGACTTAGGTGTGATTCATCCATTTTGCCGCTTAGAACATCCCTTAATCTGATTGGTTGCATTAGCTGCATAGGGATTCGTAATATACCTTTGTATATGTCTTCTAAAATCATAAAATAATCCTCAATTCACTACAAAAATGGTTTACATAGGAGTTTGTGCCATTACAAACAACTATGTCCAAAACTGTTTACTCAGCACTTGGAGGCTATGATGTTCGGCACCCATTACATCTTCAATGTTGTAACTCATCTCCTGAATGACTCGACATCCACTATTTTATTCGGCTCGCATTGAGTACTAGTCTTGCTCTGATCACTTGGTATACATTATGAATATCACTCAGTTATCAAAATCAATGTGAGATTAACAAGAAGCAATTCCTAGTATAGGCAACCACCATTTTCCCCATACAATTGCAGAAGACACCCCTAGTAGCAGTACTACCCGCCATGGCCGAACCATCAAATTTGAGTTTTATCCAAGACTCAGGTGGGGGTGTCACACCATTCTACTCCTAGCCATAGCTTTGGAATTGTCAAACTATGCCACCTTTATCCCTAGGTCCCACGAAAAAGCTTACTTCATATCATATCCACCCGCACAGAGGACTCATTTAGAGCTAGCTCATGCACAATTAAGAAAAGATTCGTGACACTGACATAATGATGAGGTTAAGTGTGCAGATGTGTACAGATAGTATGGCGTAAGATATGATTAAAATACCAGTGTGGGTATTTAACAAAGTATATCAGTAAACAAAGTTGTACAACTTATGGAATTATTTTGGTTACAAAGTAATTACAATGTTATGATGAGCCAATTATGTGGATATTAACCTATAAGCTATTTTATATTATGTCAAGCGTGTTAACACATGAAGGTCAACTGAGCAAAGTTTTGTGAATGTGCAAGCTATAAGTAAAGATCTTATATTGCGCAATTAGTATGTGTGATGCGAAGATAATGTGAAGTCGTGAGATATTATAATTGTGATGTGAACTATTATGCAAGTTTTATGTGATGCGAGATTTGTTGTTTGATCAGAGCAAGTGCAAGTTACAACAACAAAGCAAGTATTGTATGTATACCTATCTTGTGAAGATCTGAATTGTATTATTGCATGTTAGGGTAGTGGGCTCTTCTTGCATATATTGTATTTTTTTAGACCAAATCTGTATAGAGTTGAGGCTTCTAACAAGGCCTAGTCTCCTAATAGGAACTCGAGACACTATATGTATTTCATAGACTCCTAATAGGGTCAATATCCTTAACCACCGAGGTTTTCCCTTGGCCTGGGTTTCCCTAGTTAACAAATAATGGTGTTATGAGTTATCTATGTCCATGGTTATATTTGTTGTTCAACATTGTTGGTTTACTTTCATATGCATGTTACAAATATTTAGTTGTAGGCAAAAGATTGTAGAATACTAATTCACCCGTCCCCTCTCAGTTTTATCTATTTTTAACAATTGGTATCAGAGCCTAGTTACTTTGAAAAGGCTTAACAACTTAAGTAAGATCCCAGTGAGTATGGAACAATTGAACAAGAATCTTGAAGAAGCTCTTGAGCAAACTGACCTTTTTACAGAAGAAAGAGACACTTTGAAAGATAGATACATAGATGCAAAAGTGTACATTGGTAAACTGAAAGATGAGATTGATGATCTTAAATCTAGCAAGAAATTAATTGCGCAAACTGGTAACAATGATAAAGTAGATATTCAGAAAGAAAATGAGATCTTGAAACATGAACTGAAAATAGTTGAACTCATGTTAAGTCTTAAGAAAAAAAGTGGCATTAGTGAACTAGGACTGAAAACTGAGAATGCGGATCTTAGATCCCAGTGAAGTCGAATTACATCTAAACTAGATACTATCAAAGATTGAACATACTGAGTTAGAGAAATGCAACATTATAGTGAAAGGAGAATTGGCTCAAGCTAAACAAAAATTAGATAAACTTTATTCTAGTAGTGAGAAGATAGATCAACAGATATTACATCAAAGACCTTATGACAGGACAGGGCTTGGATATCTGATTGGAGAGAAATCAACCAAGAAAGTTGAAATCAAGCGAGAACCAAATCAAGTTATTGAATCCCCTAAAGAATCTTATCTGAGTAAAGTAGAATATGTTGGCATTCAGTCAAGTTTGTTATTAGTGACAACACTTACTCAGATTTTGTATGGCTACCAAGCTTATTGAACAGTCTACAAGTGTTTTCCATGTATTTCAGTAGCCACCGAGCACTACAGTTCAACCTGAGCATTCCAGTGGTTACCAAACTAGCAGTTCATGTAAAGCGAAGCCAGTGTTAATCGAGTTGTATGGAGATATAGTGTTTATCGAGTGCAATCATGATAAACAAGTAATTCAGTTTATACCGAGTTATATAGTATCATCCGAGTCACCAGTGCAGACTGAGTTCAAGACTACATTGAAGTGATTAGTATGGACCGAACTTCTACTTCTACCAAGTGCATGACGATGTTGAGTAATGACAGTGGACATCGAGTATCAGAACTTCACCAAGTCAGTCCTTAGAACCTGAATATCTACATATTGGCCGACTTTGTAATATTGGTGTTAACTTGTATGACGGCCGACTTTGTAATTATGTAAATTGGATTGATATATATGTAATGTATTGTATCATATCCAAGTGTGACAATAATGTGGAAAAGAAGCATGCAAATGTGAATCAGCAGCAGACAAAGTGTATTATAAGGCCATATCAATAAAGGAGCAGCAAAAGACAAATCCATCACATAAAGGCGATCAATACTTAAGAAATCTCTATCATCAATTCAGTTGTAAGTCAGAGATCTACTGCTTCATCCTAATAGGTGAAACCAGTTCAAATCCTTTAACAAGGTAGACTTAACAGTCTTTTCTCAAATCTCTTTACTCGGTGCATACTTTATTTTGTGTTTGCAAAACCTCTAACAAGGTGGACCTAGCAATCCTAATTGCTCCTAACAAGGCAAATCATCAGAAGCGATCAATGCAAGCCTTAATCAACCAACTTTATGCTGCAGTATTGAAGTTTTGTGAGTATCATCCCCACTGCAGTTTTACTTTCTATTTGGAAGGTTTTTGGGTTATCAAATCATTGTGTTCAAATGTTATTGAATGTTTTATATTTCTCATGCATGCAAGTAGATCAGATTTGATGAACTAAATGGTAATTGGATTATTATAATTAAGATCTAAATCTGATAAAGTTTTTGAGGTTACTAATTCACCCCTCCCCTCTCAGTAACCTAGCTAGTCTTGAATAGTTCCAACAGAATCAAGCACATCTATTGAAGTATCAAAAGAAGTTGAGTTAATTGATTTGAAAGTTAAACCTGATGAACCTAAGAAAATAGAGCAAGTTGATAAATCTAAGCAAGATGAGCACCCAAGGAATTAAGACATTAATTTAAAGGTAGATGCTTTGTTTGTAATGAAGTTGGACACATGAAGAGAGATTGCATAGGTAAGTCTTTTAAACCCATTGCTAATCTCTATTGCTGGGTAAAAACACAAAATTGCGCCACTTTTTAGGCTGACTTATCAGAATGATTGAATTTGAGTATTTCTATCTAAAAAATAATTTTGTTCAAACATATGATCATGATAAATTTATTCTAGCTAAGTTATATATGGTCGCACACTTTTCCAATTGGAAATATCTATTAAATGCATGTTTTATACTAGTTAATATCCAATTACTAAAGAAATACAATTATTTCGAAAAACTAATGTTTCAATAACTCTTAATATTTGTTATGATATTTTTTTAATAATATATAAACACCATTTTATAGATCTCAAACTCAAGAACATTCTCACATAGAGTTCATAGTGTTTTAATTAGATATAGTATATTATAATTTAAAAAATTCTACAAGTACGTATTTTAACTCTCGAGAAGATGTTCGATTTTGAGAAAGAAAAAAATGCTAAATCATATTTAAAAAATTTAAATATTATATGATGTTCTAGACGAGAGAGTCCTTTTCCAGAATCTATAATTTTTCTTTTGGTCGGAATAGATTTATTTTGAAAAATGTGGTGCGAGATGAAAACTATCAATTTGAATAAGTTGAAATTTGAATCATTATAAAAGAGAAAATATAAGTCTAAAGCCAATTTTTATTTTTTATTGTTCTAGGTACATATGTTAACTATAACAATCTAAGATCATAGGGAAATAAGTTTATTTCAATGTAGTTTTGTGGTGGGAACTAGACCCCTAATTTCTAGTGTTTTTCAGCAACTAAAAGTTAATTTTTAAAAATAGGAAAATATATAGTTTCTTATTCCAAATAATTATTAAAAATTGTAATCCTAAATGTCATCCATTTCTACACATTTCATTAGTTTACTTCATTTTCACATTCTAAATAATAATAATAGTTTTATGTCATTGAAGGTGAATAGTTTTACTTTTGTTAGCTTTTTCCTTTGTAAAAGGGTGACACAGGTTTGTGCTTTTAACATGTTATAATTGTCATGGTTATGGACATAATGCAATAGAATGTAAGAAATATAAGTTTGATGGTAATAATGCAAATAGTAGAATGTCTAGGAATACTAACTATGCAGGTGATGAAAGAGGAAGATCATAGGACATATCCATTAATGGAGAGACATCTAATGGAGAAAAGAACTAGTTCGTGTGTTACAAGTGTAACAATCTTGAACACATTGGAAGAAATTGCAAAGCACCTTGGAATCTAAATAAAACTGATCAAAGGAGGAATGCACATGTATGTCAGTTATGCAATAACTTTTAGACACAAAAAAATTCTATACAATGGACAAACGAAACCTTAATAGGAATCCTAATCACAAAAGGAACAACAAAGATAACAGAAGGAATGATAATGGAAATGATAACGATCAGAAAGAAGCAGTTAAGTAACATGTTGATGAGTTCAAGGAAGCATTTGTGAAAGCTTGTAATCCAGAGAGTCCACATACAGTATTGGAAGAATAGTACTTTGATGCATCTGATGGAAAGTTGAAGTCACAAATTGTTTGTAGCTCATCCTACCTAAATTGAGCAATTCTAGCAAATACACAATATCAGTTAGTCAAAACTAATGTTAGAAAGCAAGTTAGAGGGTGCACATTTAACAGAAGGTAGAAGACATAGAGAGGAAGCTACGGTCGAGTGCACAAGTCTTGATATGGTCGCAGTAAGTGGAAATTGTGAAAACAAGGTTACTAGTAGACAGAGACAATATTTTGAATTCGTTGTAGATACACATATAATGCACAGTATAATTTGAAATGATTTAAGGATTGTAAGCAAGATTGAGTGTACCATTTGTTCATGCAAAGTGTCTTGAGTGAATTGAAGAACGATTTGACAGCAAATTGAAGTGTGAAGTAAAGTTTGAAGCCAAAAGTTGCTAAAGCCCTGAATTGCAACTTTAAAATTTTTTACAGAACATTAAATCCAATTTTTCCAATATTTACAGATTACAGAGCTATGGCTAGTCAGAGAGTGTCCGATGTTAGTGATAGAACAAGGTATGAGTTCAAGAAAGACCCTTTTGTTTCTTTATTGGATGATCCGTTAGGTGCATTTTTGCAAGTTTCCGAAAATGTGTTGCACGTAGAAGATATCAGAAGTTATATACACTAAAAAATAGAAAGTATTGGTGATGATGAGATTTGCAAAGATTTAGGTGATATGTGTAACAATGATTTATCCTTGAAATTTGAGTATGTGCACCTAGAGGAATTGAATTTAGTGAAGTATATGTTCTATACGAAATTTGATAATCATGAATGGACCCAAATCATATTGAGTAGGGTACATGATGACATGTTTTGGTTAGGTGATGCGCTAATTATCATTGACAATAACCTAATTCACAAGGTCATAATATTAAGCAATGAAGGTTATAATCCTATTAATGAGAATAATGTCAAGAAATTGGTTGAGACGAACATGAAAATGAAGTTTGACAGAAGCAATATGAAGGTTGAGCCGATTCAGAATAAAGGAGTTAAGTTGTTAACAAAAATATTAAGGTACAAGTTGAACCATGGATCAAGGGTTTACTTTGTACCAGCTAAATTTCTTCATGTGGCATATGTAACAGTTGTTGAAGGAAGGAAAGTGAATTTGTGTGATATTATCAAATTGCAATTGTTGGACAACATTGCAAAGATCAAGAAAACGAAGAACATAGCAATTAGATTTGAGTCCCTATTGACATAGACAGATTAATGAAGATTTTCCAATCTGAGATGAAACTAAGGTATAGGATACGTTCTTCTATGTTGGAAAAGTATAAGGATGATTTGTGCTTCATGGTGGTGACTGACAACACCTACATGGAAGTAGTCATTCCCAAAGTGAAATCCATTGAGCCTATGGGCTATGAGACGAGCGCAGAGTTGATTGAAGGGTATGCACAAATCATACTCGAATCTAAGCAGGATACAAAATGTCCCAGATGAGGAACCTATGATGAGAGATCAAGGACAGTTCAATATGAAGTTCAGAGAAAACAGAGCAAAAAAAAGATTGAAAAGGAGATAGATTCCATCCTCAACAAATCTAGCATGACAAGAGAAGAATTCAATGAGATAAAAGGAATTGCATTGGAGATGAAGGCCAGTAGGCAGACTAATGTATTGGCTGCAACACCAATTGCAGTAGCAAGACCCTCAAAGGGAGTAACTGTTGCACAACCTTGTGAGCAAGTTCCTATTGCAACCTATGTAGCAATTGCGCAAGTGCAATCAGTAAGAGCTACCCATGAACATACAAGGAGACAGCCAGAGATGGATGCACCTTCTATGTAGAGAAAGTCTAGGAGATTAGTGAAGGTTAAGCAAGAACCTGCACCTCAAACAAAGAAAAGGGTCAAACAGGTTGACAATGGACCTGGAAAGAGGAAAAATACGATGCAAATAAGCAGTTCAGAAAGCTCTAAGGATGATGCTGAAGACAAACTTGTTCAACAAGATGCGCAGGAAGCAAGGACAACAACATGCAAGAAAGCATGGAAACCCAAGGTATAGAATCTAAACATGGAAATTATAAATGTTGACAACTTTAATTAGTTAAATAAATTTTATAGCATGTACAATAATATGGATAGGAGGCAGTTAGAGAATGCCATCATAAGAAATATGATCTTAAAGAATAAGAGATTTGAAAGCATACAGAATAAGATTCCTGAAGACCTATACAATAGGTTGGTGAATAGGAAGAAAAGAGTATTAGAAGAAGATCTGAACATGAGAATCACATCTATAAACAAGTTATGTGATGTTGGATCTAAATAAGAGTCAGACACAATTTTGAAGGGTATTGAGCCCTTGCTGAGTAACAAAGAAGAGCAATTCTTCTGATGGGAGGCAACTATCAGGAAGTTAGGCAAGAAACGCTATAGTAAAATATATGTCCTCAGTACCTAAGGTGAGTGCGCAATCTAAGGCTGACAGTCCAGTATATGTACAGGCAGATTCACCTTCCACAAATGAGGAAGACGCAGAAAAGACACAACATGCACTATCACCGCCTCACATTGTTAACACTAGACTCACATCACATCAACTATGAACTCGGTAACCACTAAATAGCTCAGTTTGCACTGGTAAACTTGACATACACTAAGATGCTCGGTTTACACTGTTGATCTTCACATTCACTATATCTACTTGCTAAACACTAAAATTTGTCCAAACGACTTGGTAGCAATTGTAGAACTCAATGACAACTGAAATGCTTGGCAAACACTTTTGACTGTATGATAAGCTCGGTAGATACCTACAATCTGAATAAGTGTATGCCACTAATAACAAACTTGACTGATATGTCAACAGATGAATGTATAAAGGAGCTAAGGAAGAGCTTAGATAATGGTAAGAAATTTTATGTACAGTGCACAGTGTCTTATAATTACCTAATAAATTTTGATGCTAAGATCAAAGGCCATATGAATGAGCTTCAGATTCTCACTACTAGATTGCAGCAACTAGAGGTCAAAATTAAAGATTTTGAAACTAAAATTATGAAGATTCACAATGTTATCAAAGACATAAAGGTTGATAAGGAGAAGGTATTAAGAAGATTTTTTGTTCTTAGATAATAATATTTGACACCTAAGATTGTCATTTTGCAGAGGCAATTGGAGGAATTTCTGGCAGCAAAAACATCTTATGACAAATTTGTTTATATTGACTTCAGCACAGTTGAAGTGGCATCGTATGCACTTTGCACACTCATCAGTATATCAAATACAGTCCAAGGCAACTAGAAGGACTTAGACAGGCCGAAGCTTGATTTTGTAGATTGTATATCCAGAATGATGAGTTGATCATCAGCAAGTAATAGGTTTTGTGATACAGTTTGTCACTTTTATTATTGATGTCAAAGTTGAAGTATTATGTAAAGAAAAATGTATAGAGAAAATTGTATAGATGTAAATGACCATGTAAGGGGGAGCTATTGTATCAATGTAAAGAAATCATAAGGAATGTATGATCCATCAAAACATGAATAAAATTGTTATGTTTTGAAAGCATTTTTTCGTAGTTACTTTACTTTACTTTTTGTATGTATAACATCATTTTGGGACTTAGCTAATTCTCTTAAATGTTGTCATCAATGCCAAAGGGGGAGATTGTTGGCAATATGGTCCGATAGATATCTTGATGGTTGTCATTTATGGCAACATGTATACAGTATTTCATTTATGCATTTAGAGTTAGAAAATTGTCTAAGTATTTCATTTATGCATTTAGAGTTAGAAAATTGTCTAAGTGTTAGACAATTTGCAACAATAGAGAGAATAGATCTTAAGAGTGCGGATGACTCGTTGAGAGTTAGCTCTTGCATAGTTAAGGAAATATTTGTGACACTTACATGTATTGACATTAAGGTCAAGTTTCTTTATTAGTGACTCGCACTCAGTGAATCGGTTAAGCTATTACCGAGCTTATGTTTTAATTTGCAGTGTTAACCGAGTGCTATAATTACTACCGAGCTAAGCAATCTATATGTAGTTGCTACCAAGTTCTACAGTTCATATCGAGTTTCAAAATCTACGTTCAATTCACGCTGAGTAGTATCTATTGAGTTGATCAGTGACAATGCTAACCGAGCTTTACAGTATTGACAGAGTTGCACAATGTCAATCGTGTTCTCCAATGTCTACCAAGCTCACAATGTCTGTGATGTGAATCTAGTGTTTACCGAGCCAAGGATTGTCAACCAAGTGA
Source organism: Cupressus sempervirens (assembly GCA_028749045.1). Taxonomy (NCBI): domain Eukaryota; kingdom Viridiplantae; phylum Streptophyta; class Pinopsida; order Cupressales; family Cupressaceae; genus Cupressus; species Cupressus sempervirens. Next base: position 935,823,809 of record CM053792.1, read on the forward strand.
TTCAATTTATACCAAGCTTGCAATATTAGTGTTGACCAAGCCACGGAGCGTCAACCAAGTGATTCAGTTTATATACCAAGTTTCACAATGTTCACTGAGTCACATTAGTGTTGACCATGTTCAAGCTACTTGGATGTGATTAATATGAACTGAGCTTCTACATCTATTGAGTATAGGATGATACCATTGACAATGGTTGCCTTGTATCAGAACCTCACCGAGTTTGTCTTCAGAACCCAAGTGCCAATAGTTGGGCCAACTTTGTTGATTTGTAGTTTGCATTGGTATATATGTAATGAATTGTATCACATCCAAATATGAAATGTATGTATATATGATGCGAATATAATGAGCAGAAGTGTGAATTGAGAAGGCTACAAGTAGTATAAGGGACAACAAAGATTTATCTACCACATCAAAGTGATCTTCACATTTCAAAGGATGTTGCAAATCAGGGATCAGCCATTTGTTCGTCCTAATAGGTGTATGAGCTAAATCCTTTAACAAGGTAGACTTAACGGTCTTTGTCAAATCTCTTTACCAAGTGCATACTTCATTGTATGTTTTGTAAATCCTTTAACAAGGTGTACCTAGCAGTCCCTATTGCTCCTAATAGGGCAAATCATCAAAAGTGATCAATTATAAGCCTTAACAGGCTAACTTTATATTGCAGTACTAAAGCTTGTGGGTATCATCCCCACCCAAGTTTTACTTTCTATTCGGAAGGTTTTTGGGTCACCATATCTTGTGTCAAATTGCTATGAATGTTTATTTGCTTTCATTCTTTCATACATGCAATTAGATCAAAACATTAATGAAGGACTAAGTGGTGAAATAAGTAAAAAGTTTTAATGGTTCATGATTCACCCCTCTCCTCTCAATAACCTTGCCTATCTAATATTTCCAACAACATGATGATGTGGTTAAGTGCACAGATGTGTATGGATAGTATGGTGCAAGATATGATTAAAATACTAGTGTGGGTATTTAACATAGCAGAACGGAGTATATTAGTAAATAGAGTTGTACGAGTTATAGAATTATTTTGGTTACAAAATAATTACTAAATTATGATGAGTCGACTATGTGGATATTAATCCATAAACTATTTTATGTTATGTCAAGTGTGTGAACACATGAAGGCCAATTGAGCAGAGTTTTGTGAATGTGTAAGGTATAAGTAAAGATCTTATATTGCGCAATTAGTATGTGTGATACCAAGATAATGTGAAGTCATGAGATATTATAATTGTGATGCGAACTACTATGCAAGTTTTATGCGATGCGAGATCTGATGTTTGATCAGAGAAAGTGTGAGTTACAGCGGCAAAGCGAGTATTGTATGTATACCTAATTATAAAGAACTAAAATGTATTATTGCATGTTAGGGTAGTGGGCTCTTCTTGCATACATTGTATTTGTTCTACCAACTCCTAATATGGTTGGGGCTTCTAACAAGGCCTAGAATCCTAATAGGGACTCGAGACATTATATGTATTTCATAGACTCCTAACAAGGTCAATATCTTTAACAGGGTCCTATTGTTTAGTGAATCATCTAGTGGGTATCATATGCACTGGGGTTTTCCCTTAGCCAAGGTTTCCTTAGTTAACAAGTAATGGTGTTATGAGTTATCTATGCGCATGGTTATATTTCTGTTCAGTATTGTTGGTTTACTTTCATGTGCATGTTACAAAGCAAATAACAATATTCAGTTGTGGGCAAAAGATTGTAGAATAGTGATTCACCCCCCTTCTCAGTATTATCTATTTTTAACACCTTCCACCACCATGCAATACAATCCCTAAACTTCATGTGCAAGTGCCACATGATCTCATACCTAAAGGGCTTTCTTCTATATGTTGACTCTGCGTCCATGAGAAAAACAACATAGAGTGGTCCGACATGGTCCTCAAACCCGTCATTAACGATGTATGTTGTAGAATGTCCTAGCCAAAAGAGATAAGGGCCCTATCAAGCCTTAGCTGAATCAAATGTTTCCCCAATCTATTGTTCGACCAAGTGAAAGCAAAACCCTGAAGATCAATATCAATCAAGTCATTCCTTCTAAGCAAGCCTACCAGGTTTTGCATGCTATTAGAAAAGTCCTCCAAGCCCCCTATTTTCTCTGAAGGGTAGAATGGGGTATTGAAATCCCCCATGCATAGAACATATTCTTGTCTCATAGTATCAGCCACTTTAGGAGCCTCGTCCTAGGCAGCCAGTCTATCATTTCGAGTGTTAGGAGCATAGAAATGAAACAAGTTCCAACTAACAGCATGGGAAGTGGAACTCGTGACCACAAAATGTATATTAAGGAGGATAACCGATCCCACCACCTTATCAAGGTTCTATAGTGTAGCAATGCCACCAGAAGATGCATTAGCATTATTATAAGAAAAATTAGCACCTGGCCAAATGTCAGTAGCCACTCTAGAGAAAACCTACTATGTCATTTTCACTTCCTACAAAAGAATCATATCAATATTAAGTTTAATGGTATTTTGTTTAATTTCATATTGCTTCCTAGGGATATTAAGCCCTCTCACATTCCAGGATATGACCTTCATCTCTTATGATTTTGGGTTTCCTTTAGGGTTTTTTGTTTCCCCTGTGCTATATCGTTTTCTATTTCCTTCTGGCGAATGTTCCTTATCAAAGGTCTCCCAACCCTCGTGGTTGACCCAACATCAGCCCTATTTCCTCCTCTAGGCTTTCTCTTCGAGACCATCCATTCAACATCATTGCTGAGAAAATCAAGCCTTGGAAACTCTGATGTGGGGGAAAGTATTTCAACAATACCTAGGAGTGAGACCACCAGGGTTCCATTTGTGAGCGGTGAGCCATTCCCCATGTTCAGGGATAAGTTATGAGGGCTAAGAACACCATCCGCCTCCATCTCTTGGCTCAATAGTTCTCCACCAAGTTGAGCCAGTTGTAGGGCTTGCGTGTCAACAATTTGTTGACAATTGGCCAATGAGGATATGTAATTATTGTCATTTATGGAAACACATGATGTACATGCCTACAAGAAACCTCAGAAATAAAGATACTTAGCTTTTGGTGCTCAGAAAATTCTCTAAGTATGAATTTGGTATACAACCATGTATTGTTTTGATTATAACTTGTTGCTGATGTCATATTATGACTAGCAAAGTTAGATGGAGATAGTATACATATTGATGATGATGTGTATAACCTCAGAAGTCAGTATGGACTGTATGCAAAAGTGATAGTCATCTTTTAGCAGTGAAACAAGACAACATAATTAAAGGAAAGGAATTATTTTGTTTACAAAATAATTACTTGTCCAATTAGGGCCAACATCCTACATGTTACCTCTAAGTTGGAAAAGTTTATTATGGTCTTAGCCGACCTAGCAGCAATTTGTGAAAAGGCATGGTATTTATGCAAAGGACATCTTGCGATGAAGAAGTGCAATTGTGGTAATTATTGTGTTGAGCAATTGTATGCGAACTTTTGTGAAAGCGATATATGCGAACTTTGTGAAGCTATTTTGTGATCCGAGATCGAACTAAGAAAGAATCTATATTCCAGAAGTCTGATTACTTGTTTGGGCAGTGAGCTCTTCTTGTAATCGGAATTTCATGTTTAGGCAATGGGCTTGTCTTGCATCTACTATACCACAACTCCTAACAAGGTTAGAATCTCCAAACAGGGATTCAAAGTCTCCTAACAAGGACTCATATATACTAAATGTTGTAATAGACTCCTAACAGGGTCCATCCTGTAACAAGGAACCATCTTGTAACAAGGAATATTTATATTAGTACATCATCTTGTAGGTACCATCTCCACTAGGGTTTTCCCTTGGCCAAGGTTTCCCTACTTAATAAAATATGGTGTTATGAGTTATCTTTGTGCATGTTTACTGTTATTGTTCATCATTACTTTGTTATGTATGGTTTAAAGTAAGAAATAATATCCAGTTAACGACTAAAGTTTTTAGATTACTAATTCACCCCTCCCCCTCCAATAATCGTTATTTCTAACAATTGGTATCAGAGCATAGTTACTTAGAAGAGGCTTAAAAGCTTGAGTAAGATCCCTATGGATATGGAAAAGTTGATGAAGAACCTTGAAGAGGCACTTGAACTAATTGATCTCCTTACTGAAAAAAGAGATAAGTTGAAGGACAGATATGAAGACTCCAAAGTATACATTGAACAATTGAAAGAAAAGATTGAACATCTCAAATCCAAGCCTGAATCTATTGAATTTGAAACCAGTGATGATGATTATTCAAAACTGAAGACAAAATACAAGATCTTTAACCATGAACTAGAAGATTACGAATCTGAAGTTGACTTTGCGAAATGATCCTAGCAAAATTGAATCTGATTTGAAGACCAAAAATGCAGATCTGAGAGCAGATTTGGAAAAGAAGACATCTGAGTTTGAAACATTGAAAGAAGATCATGAAGAACTTCATAAATACAATACTATTGTGAAAGGTGAATTAACTCAGTGCATGCAACAACTTGAAAAGCTTTATTCTAGTAGAGAAAAGTTTGATGATTCAATGTCAATACAGAGACCTACTTATGATAAGACCGGTCTCAGTTATCTAACTAACATGTCTGCAAAAAAATTGAGATTAGATCAGATTCGAAAGAAAAAGAAAAATCTGATCATAAGATTGAATCCACTCAATCTTCTGATAAACCAAAAGAAGACAAGGGAGTTGAAATATTGGATGAACCAAAGCAAATGGAATCTCCTAAGGAAACCAAATATGAATTTAGAGGTAAGTATTTTTCATGTAATGAGATAGGTCATGTGAAAAGAGATTGTACAAATAAGTCATTTAATCATGTTAAGGATTTTTATTATCATAATTGTCATCGTATGGGACATAAAACAATTGATTGTAGGAAACTTGAATATGATAATGATAGAAGAAATAGTAGAATGTCTAGAAATACTAACCCTGCAGATAGAAGAAGATCTAATGAAAGAACATAGAGAGAAGGAAGACCTTATGAAGATAGAAGACAAATTGTGTGTTATAAGTGTAACAACTTTGGGCATATAGCTCGAAATTGTCATGCACCTAATGATCAGCAGAACCCTAGGAACAGAACACCAGTATGTCAGTTATGCAACAACTTTAGACATACAACAAAGTATTGCAGATTGGATAAAAACTTTAGTGATAGAAGGAACAATGGAAGAAACTTCAGAAACAAAAGGAATGATGGAAGAAACATCGAAAATGATAGAAGGAACCATGAGAGGAACTGCGGAACTAACAAAGACAATGAGGAACAAAGAAATGTAGTCAATGAACTTCGAGAATAACTCAATGAGGCACTTGTAAAAGGATTGGACATCTTAAAAGATAAGTTAGATGATGATGACACAGGAAGATCGAAGCCAAGTATTGAGTTTGATTCAATTAAGTTGAATTAAGCGTCTTCACAACACCTGAATTTGAGAACTTCATTTAGAGATCGAATTAGAGGTAGCAAAATTGGAAAAAGGTGTATCGAGTTAAGTTTAGATTGTACCTATGCTTGCTTGTAATTTGGAGCTTATCTAAACTAGTTCTGAAGTAATTAAGAGTTATTAGTATTTAAAAAAAAGTAACTTATGTAGCAGAAGATCTAAACTATGTTTTTACAGATAATTTCGTAAAGCAAAGTCTTGAAGAGCATTTTTATGCTGGGAGGAAGTTATAGTAAACATCGGGTGGCATCTGAAGATCGGATAGATAATCTTGAGCAATGATAGATGTACAATGGAGAAAATCACAAATGTATATAGAAGACATCATGCAAATAACATATTGGATAGTGGGAACTTGATAATGAAGACATTTCGGAGTGAAATGAGACAAAAATTCAGAATTGTACCTGCAATTGTAGATAGATTTAAGGAAGACATTTGTATTATGGTTTGTATATATTCAAGCAGTATAACCTCGAGAAACATTTCTTGATCCCTTAGGTTATGAATTGAGTGATGATATTGCAGTTGGATATATTGATTTACTGTTGAAATCAGAAAAGGACAAGGTTGAATACAGATTTGGAACCTATGATGAGATTACTCAGTCGGCTCATCACGCATCCTTAGAGAAGGCTTCAAACAAGAAGATAGAGTCAATAATGAAGAAAGCTTTATCAGAGGCCGGTATGATTGAGAGTGAGTCACAGGCAATCAGGAAAACCATGAAGCAAGGTATGCTGAGTGTGCAACCTTTGTCAATATCTGTTGTAGAAACATCTTCCGAAAAAAGCATTCCCTATGCAACGGTATCAGATATTCAAACAAGTAAACTGAAGAGAAAATCTAAGAGATTAGTGGAAGTTGTGACCACAAAGACTAAAAGAGTCAGGCAACAAGCCAATGGACCAGGCAAGATACAAAAGACATTGTTGACAATTGTTGAGTCTAGCGAAGAAGAAGAAGTTAAACAAGTAGAGAAGGTAACAACTTCTAAGCAATCAGCAGGAAAAGCTCGGCAACCCTGGAAACCGAAGATAGAGAAGATAAATTCAGCTATTGCTAATGAAGGCAACTTTATTCAAATGAACAAATTCTATGATTTGTTTAATAACTTTGAAAAAGATCGGATTGATAACAACAGCCCCAAGCCAGTTTGACTTTGGGATGGCCGCCACTTCAACTGCCACCGTAGGAACACCCAAGGGTTTGGGGCCCAAACAGGCACAGTCATCAAGAACGACACTTGGTTCCATCAGGATAGGATTTTCCTCTTGATCATAGGACATGAGCATTCTAGGACTTAGTAAATAGAACTAGTTCCAGATCCAAACACACGAGAGCCGGCTCTAGCAGGGTGGGGGGGGTAACAGGTGGCGGGATCCATCCCTCCAAAGACTGAGAGAGCATGGAACTAGGATGAAGGCCAAAGTCAGGAAAAAGTTGCAGATGTTAATGGGAACCGAGATGTTTACTGGAGAGAAACATGGGAATTTATGGAAGGATAATTCTAAAGGTATGGAGAATGATGAGGGCTCTATGGTTAGGGATGTGTCTATTTCCTTGAAGGAAGTTGACATTATGTGTATGTAAAGAAGCAAGTAGTATCATTTAAATGTGGAAGTATTATAGTTAAACAAGTTTTTTTTATAGGTAATTCATAGTTATGTCTTTTGTTATGTGAATATACACTTTATTCAAAAGTATTTCTATTATTATTTTTTATTTAATGATTATTCTAGAAATTAGGGAGACATCGTCTTGAAACAAATGCATAATGAAATGGTAGGTACTTCATTACACTCACCTTATTGCAGAGAACCTCAACAAGGCCCACACTGACTTGGAAATTTAGCCTCCTATGATTTATATCTGACATTATTTATTCTTAATGCATATCATTATTTTCATTAGTTGAGGATATTGGACAAGCCTCCTACCTTCAGACCTCAAGTCCTGGAGTAGAATTTCCTTTGGGTTGACATACATCCAGTATAGACATTTTCCCTATTGCGAATTACATATAATTTGATCAGTATTTATTTTACAAAAAAATTGTTTTAATTGGGAGAACAAGTCGATTGGAGTCTCTCTAAGAAAGTAAAAACTTTGAGGTAAGTAAAGTTGAAGAGACAACGAAAGAAACTAAAGAAATTGTTAGCAGCAATAATCACATGAAGATAGAACACAAATTGTTAAGAATGTTGGCAGACTATTTCTTGAGAGGTGGGACACATCATCAGCCATTGCATTTGATTTCATTCAAACAGCAGAAGAAATACAGATCATCGTATATGCAGAGAATGCACAGGGATTTGTGTTTTTATCTAACTTATGATGGTAAGCATGACATATTGGCAAATTTTTCTTTTCAATAAGCAAAAACGCGATTATGGCTAATGATTAAAATGAATTGTGCAGACAAATGATTGTAAGCAGACCTTCATACTACAATGGTCCACACTACAAGACCAACATGTCATAGTGAAAATGTTCATAAAGAATTTGGATGGCTTAAACATCACACACAAAGGCTTAATTCTTAAGTTAAAAGTATTAGATAGTCAAAGTTGACCTTGTTTTCAAGCTTAATTTTTCCCTAAATGTGTGATGTTAAGGATGGCCCAAAGAACTCAGCATAAAAATAGGAAGAAAGATTTACATGTTTTAAAAAAAGTAGTTTAATTTAGTTGGATATTTTATCAGTGATGGTTCTATGCTTCGTGAGTGGGTGGAAAAATCCAGGGCCCCTCATGTGGTTTGAATTCCCAATGTCCATTATTTCAATAAGGGTTTGTTTTTGTTTCACTTTTCCAATCTCTTTTATTTAGAGGCTATCCCCAAGCATAGAACATGGTTTGTTACGTCTTCTTTGCTTTCTTTTCAGTCATGGTGTTGCAAACTCATTGTCTTTCATAAAAAAAAGATTAAGATTCTCATTTGGATGTAGTGTCTGAGTCTCCCCTTACTTTTCTAGGAGTTCCTAGAAACATTTGCACAAACCCCTTGAAAAGTGGTTAGTATGCAACCACATCATTTCTTTCATTCTCATCGGAGAAAGAGGGTAGGTTTTGTGTTGAAGTTAATATATCTTGCAATCTCAAAGAGAATAATGATATTCAAGCGGCTGGTCAATGTTTCACCCAAAAAGTGCCAAATTTGAATATGCCCATCACTTTCTTTCAATGTCAATCTTCAGAGTACAAGATTAGGGGTTATTCCTTGGTCATTCATAGAATGAACTCCTCTCCTATGAAGTGTTCTCATCAATTTGAAGGTTCTAAAACACAACAAGGTTGTACCAAAATGGTTTGCAAGGGTAACCATAGTCGAGCATTTGCTCAAGGAAACCTAATAGTTTAGCTTTACAAAACTATTTCTACTATTTCAAACCTTGTCTAGTAGGGAATTGTTTTGATTAAGAGTTCTTCTCACCCTGGGTGGATTTGCACCATTTACGCCACAATCCGGAAGGCCTCACAGTCGGGCATGTTGTGGTTTATTTTTATGTGAAGTGAAATAATTACACCTACATAAATGATGCATTCAGCCTTGTGTTCTTCGTAGTTTCATTGAATTTTGTTTAGATCTCATGTCCATCTCTGAGCAGAGGAGTGTGGGTAGGTTTAAGTTGAGTTTATTCCACATGGTTTTATGGATTTTCCCAAGTTGCCTTGTGTCATGTGGTAGCAGAGTGACTTATTTCTTGAGCATTGGATCGTCGAGAACCTTGCTGAATTTGGTTTAAGGGTGGCAAATATGAAAACTGACCTATAACTTGCCGAAGGTTATGATATTGCAAGAAATGTTATCAAAATGGTTTGTGGTGGAGAAAATGTTGATAACCCTATTATAGAAATATTGAGGCGGATTGCAATGAGACTTGAAGCTGTTGAGCCAACACAAAGAAAGGGTACATCTAGAAGATGTTAGTGATGATGAAGAGAACAACAAATCCTAACCCTGAACCTAGGGTTGAATAAGTTGAGGAAAGGCTTCTGAGGGTTTTGTCTAGATCGAATGTTGGACCTAATATTGAAGTTACTTGCAATGATGGTAAACTTGAAACTAATGCTATATTAGATTCCATCACTAAGATGGATAAATACTTTTGAGTATAAAGCTACAGAGAAGCATTATAAATTATTTTTCAAAATATCTTTGTGAAACTTTTGGGCTTTTCCCTCATGAACTTAAGGCTGTGGATAAATTGAAAGACGAAGAAGAATGGGCTAAGGAGTTGGATGATTTGATATGCATTAGACTAAATAAGGTTATAAATGAAAAGGACCACATATGGTTTGCCAAGACAATGGAGGAAATTGTGAAGGTACAAATATTCTTTGATTCTTCTAAAAAGGATTTTGATGAAATTGAGAAGTTAGGAGAAGAAATTCTGAAGAAACAACAAGAAATTTTAAACTTTAATTGGCCAGATGATTCACTTTTCAACAAGTGAATGGCAGATCTTAATCAAGCAAAACAGTTTATTTCTAAAGAAACTGATGAAGATAGTGTGGACCCAGCTGAATTATAGATAATTGATGCCCCGGCTAAAACAGAAGAAAGGAAATAGGAGAAATTAACTGTAGCATCAGATATGGAGGTTCAAACTTGTGACTCAACAAGAGAGCAACCAATTATAACAGTTGATTTGATAGTTCAACCTGATGATCTAGATGGAGAGCCATGAGTCACAATCAGTTTTCAGATATCAAAACCGGATTCGTCACCTACAAATCAAATGGCCCCACAAAAAGAAGCTACAACAGAAATGGCCCCACAACAAGAAGATTCATGATAGAGACATTTTGTTGCAAGAAAGCTGGAAAGCATAATTTTTGTCTTATTATCACAACCACCTCTTGTTTGTAAAATCTTTTTATCTTAAGGATAGTTATCCTTCTTCTCTAGGCCTTAAGCTCGTTGCATCTCATATCATATAAATGAGATCCCAAGGCTAGAGAAAGGGGTGCGAAGTTTGTGTGAATTTTAGTGTTAGGCTAGTCTTACATTCGGTCCAGTAGTCTTAGTGTTAACTTTGTGATGTATTTTTCTCTACAAATCTAAGAATCCATTCACATTGAAGAATCATTTGTCTTGTCTTGAGTTATTATGAGTTTACATCAGTACTGTATGATTTTCAAGGAAAATTAATATAAAAGGAATGTTCTATCATATCTATTTTCTTTGAATTTTGTCTCCATTGTTATGTGTTGGTTATATTGAGATTGTATGAGCAAGATTTATGCAATTTAATACAACTAGGATAGGTTGTATATCAATTTACTGTTGCTTTTAATTCAAGGAATTAAGTAAATGTTTCATTAAATTGATAAGATTTCCAATCATATAAGAAGGATATTCATAAGAATAGGGTTTAGGGTTAATTGTTGATAAAATTGATTGTAAGGCAGCTAATTAGGTCACAATTGCTGTGTAGACTCTGAATGCCAATGGATAGGGCATTGGTCATTTATTCATTTGCATGTTGAAGAAATCATGGGGTTGCATCAAGAAAAACTTTAAAAATCAAATCAATTTTACTTTCAAGAATAAAGAATTTAACTACTGGTCAGCACTTGTTTTGCAATTAATCTCAGTGTGTTGTAGTTAGTTGTTGTAACCTAGGATTCTTTGTAAATCAAAGAAGAATTATGACCAAATGTCGACTATAGGGGATAAGTATGATGAAAGAATATCAGCAAGTAAATTGTGAAGACAATATCAACTATTAAGCCCTTTTATCCGTCAGTTGCACCCGCCTTGGTTTTGCAGAACCTAACAAGTAGAGAATCCATGTGATTTTATTTAAGTTGGGTCCACATTTGAAGAATTCTTAGTTGAACATAGGAAGTAGCTAACCATTGGACTAGGATTTGTCCTCTGCATCTTGGAATCAAGTACTTCATTGCTTGGTAGTTTTTTGAAACACCAACAATCGTCATACCTTTGAAGGCTTCCATGATTATATTGCAATGGTGTTTTGCAGAATATTATATAGTGATCGATACTTTTGGAGTCTGGGTTTTTTCTTCAATGAGAGTTTCTAAGGGTATATCTTGTATTACATTTTTGTGGACGTTTTGTCTACTCTCTTGCATGTGGATTCTAAGTGTCTATTTGTTTTAGATCTATAATAAATTATGTGGAAATGATTATAATTAATTAAGATCTATGGCAGATCTTAATAAGGAGTCGAGGGTTATAAGATCACCCCGCGAGAGTCCACACAACATCAAGCCAGATACAAAAATATTCACAAAAAAAAAAAATATATATATATATATATAACTACCCTCAGGCAGCAAGAGCAGCACCAAACAAGGGAAGAGGATCTTGACAATCATGAAAACCCCAATAATCTGCAGGCTTGGAAGGAGGCTCAGGGAGAACCCATCCATCATTAATAACTTCTTCTTTATCTTCTCCCTCTGCCTTGGGAAGCGAAATGGCTAGGGCCAGGCAAGGGAAGGACCACTTAGGATTGATGGTAGGAGGATTTGGCCAACCGACAAAGGCACAAGCAGCAACAGCAGGAGAAACCATGGACCAAAAAAGCCACGCGGTGGAGAGGAAGAGTGGCAACGCCGAACATCCCAACCTTTAGGAAAGCACTAGAGCGCCTAGGAACGAGGCATCTACGACCAGCAAACCAAAGAATTACGCCCGCGACGGCACCCATAGGGTGGAGTTGGATCAGCCGAACTAGAACCCAACCTCACCCAGGCAACTATACACGAAGCATTACCCCAATGTTTGAGAAGCTCCTGCAAGTGGGCTGCAAGTGGGCCATCTCCAAGGCCACCTTATTAGCTTCAACTTGAATCTAAAACAAAACATTATTACATATGAAAGCTTTAGTATACATAGAAATATTGATATCTAGAAAAGTGTGAGTGAAAAGCACTGCATTTCTATCTTTCCACAAAGTAAACAAAATCCCCAACCTGAAAGCAGCCAAATTTGAGCAAATCAGAAGCAGATTTTGGTAGTCACTGAGCAGGACCATATGCCAATAAAATGGCTCTCGCCTAAAGAGTCTAAAAATATCATGAATCTAGAGCAAATACTATTGAGCCCTATGACATAACAAGAAAATATGTAGGAAAGACTCTGGTTGACCGCAAAATGGACATTGAGGGTCAGGAATACCCATATACTTGATCCGAGTTCCCAGAGGCGAACCCGGGAAGAGGACATACCACACAAAGTGTTTAGTCTTTGGCTTAGTGATGCATTCCAAATAATATTAAACCAATATCTCCAATTATGATGTGTGGAATGGAGGTGCCAGCGCTGGTTGAGAGTCTTAACCATGGACAAGTGCGGCAACAACCACAAGTATCGCATTTTAGGCTTGTAATTAACAAGAGGAATACGTGGATACCATTTCTAATCTTTTCGCCAAGGCTCGACAAACTAAATATCTAGCTTGTGAAGCAAGTGAGAGGGAAAAGAAGAGACCAGTAAATTAAAAGTTTGTCGATATGGGCAAGTCAAAAGAACATGGACCCACAAATCTTCCCAGGATCTCATACTCATGGTGACTCTAGAAAATAAATCTTTGGGTTTCTTGATGCTACATTTGAGAAAACACAGAGCACTGACACCTTGAAACTTAGCCAGAGGAACACCCTCAATGGCAAACAAGGACAACCACCGTAGATTATGATGATTTAGGAAAACCCATCTCTGAAGCCATTGCCAACCCAACAAAGCCACAGCTTGACCGCTTCCCAAGCTCTCCATATGCTCTTGATCACAAAGGAGCCTTGAATGTGTGCAAGTTTGGTGGTGATGACAATGGTTCAAAATAATTTCCCCCTCTACGTTGGCCTCTAAGCAGGAAAACCAAAGGAGATGCAATGCCGAAGGAGAATTTTCCAGGTTTCATCCCTAGAGAGAGCTCTAAGGACCCACTTGACACACAAGGCAATCCCTTATTTTTGAGTGGAGATAAGACCAAAACCACCTAACTCTTTGGGTAAACAATAGTATTCCAAGGCAACTTGGTGGAAACCTTGATGTTCTGCATCTGGGGCCCAGAGGAAATCTCTGAGAAGCATTTCCAACTTAGCATAAGGGGCTCAAGAAGGGGCATGGTACGAAGAGTAGTAGACATGAGTCACTACTAGAACTTTAGAGAAAATTTGGAATTTAGAATTTCGTAAGCTAGTAGTCCATCATTTTAGCAATTTTCTCCATCACAATATTCCATAGATCAACCACCAAAGCCTAAAAATCAAAAGGGATACCTAGAAATTGAAAGAACTCTCCAAGTTGAATCCATCTCCACTGGAATTGAGCAAGCCATGGTGGAGCAGGGAGGAAGGATTGTCTATAAGAGAGTGTCTTGTGCCATTAAATGACAGACCTAGAAGTTATGGAGAAAATTTTCAAGCATTCAAAAGAGTTGTTGACATCAGCTTTATCCTGAATGAGGATGAGAAAGGAGTCATCAGCAAAAAGACTGTTAACCCACTAGGATGGGGATTCTGGAAGAGAAATACCACAGACATAACCAATAGAAATGGAATGAGCCAGCAAATATCCAAAACCTTCAGCAGCCAAAACATAAAGAGCAAGGACCAAGGGACAACCCTAACGAATGGATCTGAAGAGGCCAAAGGCCTCAAATTTCCTGCCATTGATGGTGATGCAAGCATAAGCCTCACCAAAAAGCATCTCCACAATTTGAAGAAAAACTAGTCTGAAGTCGAGAGCACGAAGCATGGCAAGAATGAAATACCATTGTATGCGATCATAGGCTTTAGCAAAGTCAATTTTAAGAAAAAGAGCTTGATGCTTAGATTGGCGGGCCCATTCCGATGGGGTAGGCTAGGATAGACTAGCTAGTCTATGCTTCTCATCCAACAATAGGATCTTGGTGTTTTCTCTACACCTATATGGTCTATAGGATTTATTGCAACTTAGAACATCCCCTGACCTTCCCTAACCTTCCCACCAGGTGAAATGATCAAATCTTGCTCCATGACTCACTTATCCTCCTAGGAGTGCAATTCTTCCAAAATGCATATGTAGGTCTACCAGGGTTCCACAGTAATACCTACTTCAACCAAGGTTTTGATGAGTTTTAAGGTGCTATTAGAACACTTTTAGTATGCTTGAATGGATGGTAACAATGGGTTCATACCCGATTTCTTGATTTCTTCACAAAAAGGCTACTAGAAGAGCCCCTAATTAGGCCTCCACCCAGATTTGTAGGGCTAATAACTTATTACCCTTAGGGATTCATCAGACCTGGTCTTAATAATATTTGTTTCACACAATACATACTCAAAGATTTTTGAGGTTTTAGGCCACTAAAAAGCCGTGCAACAATAATGGTAAAAATGAGGGTTTTGAAGGGTTTTGAGGGCTGCCTGTTGTCCTCAATTTTCAAACACATTATTCAACTCATAGAAACTTCTCCTCTTCAAGAATTAACCTTCTTATGTCCCTCTTGAATCCCTCCAAAGGGCAAGTCTTGAATCTTTATACTTTGTTCTTGAGAACAAATTCTTTGCTGCTTGCTCCTAGCCGGGCATTGCCTAGCTCGCCTATTTCCTATTGCCTTGATCCTAGCCGGGCATTGCCGGGCATTGCTTGAGAACAAATGCTTGCACACGTTTTATGGGCCCTTGCTTGCAATATGTTACACATTAGGATCTGTAGTCTTGGAATCCAAATGGCCATGGAAATCCCACAGTGAAAACAAGAGCTACAGCCCGTTCATTATTGAGAACTCAAAAACCGGACAGCAAACTCTTACTTCTAAAAAAATTTACTAAAACCTTCCAAAACGTGTTTACAGATCTAATCTAATGCATGGATAATGGAGAATAAACAAGATACAAACTAGAACATGCAAAAAAATGACAGTAAGAACATGATTTGCTGCCAAACAACACTAAAAATCAGTAAAAATGTAAAAAAACCAGTCACAGTTTGCTGTAGCAGCACAATGCTATACAAAAAAATGACTTCCAACCCTTGGTTCGGGTTCTTCCAACCTTAAATAGGTTATCCCATGGTGTATGGGTTGAGTTAGGGTATTTTTAGCCACTTAAACAAGTTAACTTTCTTTCTAACAAAATTGCTCAACACTTTTACGAAAGTGACCAGCAACTTAGCAATTTTTATTTCTTTTTTTCTCTTTTTGCAATTCCGTCACTTAGACCATTGTTGGGTCTTCTCAAGGCATTCTTGGGCTTCAAACTTCCCCCAATACACTATTCCAACATTTTAGGAACACCCTATACACCTAGAAAGCAAAAAATCACAACATGACAATACATTGCCAATCACCTAGACCAAGAGCCTAAACTAGAGCAAAACACACCAAATGAGTTAGAAACTCTTATTCTATCTACATACTTCTTAGAAGAAGTTCATCACACCAAAATTTGATATTGTGGGAGCCTTGAAAGGGTGCTCCTGCACCACATTCCATACCCTCCCAAAAAACATTGATGTTTGGAAGGATAAAATGGGATTTGATGAGACTAGTTTTCTCTAGTCGAACAATCAAGGGCAAAATATTTGCAAGCCCATTCCTTACCCTCCCAAAAAACATGGATGTTGTCAAGGATAAAACGGGATTTAATGAAGCCGGTCTTCTCTGGTCGAACAATCAAGGGTAGAAGATGTTGGATTTTGAGTGCTAATGTCAGCTATGATTTTGTAGGAAATATTCAAGAAGGTGTTAAACCACCAATTACAAATGTCCTCTAAATTGCCAAACTTGGGTATGAATTTAATGTTTCACTTGTTAATGCTTGAGCCTAATGATTTGGAACAAAACGCTTTGTGGTACATCATATGAAGATCACGCCCAATAGTCTCAAAAAAATTTGTAAAATTCACTGGGAAACCCATTGCATACGGGAGCCTTGTCATCCACCATGGAAAAGATAGCCTCCTTGATGTTGCAGAGTGTAAGCAACTACTCACAAAATGCATGTTGCTCAGATGCCAACCGATTTGGATTAACAACAAGATACTCCTTCAAGGCTTGCTCATGCTCTAGAATTAAATCCTGGGTAGTGAAAACCTTCTCGTAAAGACAAATGAAGGCTTGAAGAATTTCAAGGAGGTTTAAAAGAACCTATTGCCAATCTTTAATTCGTTTGATCTCCACAGAGGTGTGAGTAGCTCCAAAAGCTTGAAAGAACTCTTAGCAAGCTTGGTCTCCAACCTGAAGCCAGTGGAGACGGGCTTTGATTTGGGCTCCCCTGGTGGCATAATTATGAACAATTTGCTTTTGTCGATGAAGATTGGCAAGCCACAATGATAGTTCGGAGTCAAAAGGATTCAAGGTCAGAGCATCCAAAGCAACACACAGATCTTTGATGGTGGCTTCATATGAATGCCTGCAGTACATAGCAAGTTGCTTACCATAGATCTGGAGAAATCTAGTCGTACGAGTGATGGCATCATTCCTCCACTATATCCACCCAAATTGCATGTGGGGTCTAGGCTTTAAATTCCAAACACATAGAATATGAGCCATAGTGAGCTCATGACTCAACAATGATATGTTGAGAAAAAATTGAGTCTTAGAAGGACACCTTTAAGTTGTTTGCCAAGTGATAGTAATAAGAATAGGCAAGTGATCTAACAAGGTCACATCTGGCAAGGGAATGACAAGTAAAGCCCTTTCTTCAAAAAAAGAAAAAAAGATTATACAATGATCATCGCAGATCGAGCCTCTAAAAAATCCTGTCAGAGCCAGATCTAAAATTAGACCCAAGTGTGCCAAATCTCACCAAGCTAGTGGCAATGTGTATTGGGATCAAAAAGGCCTAATTTATTGCGCATGTAGTACTAGGTCTCGTTTTCCATCTATCCAACAAAAAGGAAAAATGTCTTCCTTGTCAATATCCATCTCAATCATATTTAAATCCCCACAAATGACCCAAGTGACAGGTTGCAGAGAATCTGACATCCATCACCAAAGTTGGGATAGTTCAACAACATCATTGGAAGTATAAACATTGACAATCCCAAAAGAATGACTTTTGGAAGGGCAAAAAAAATTCCAAAAAACCTGTGCATGGGGTCAGAAGCATGAGCAACAACAGAAGAAATTAAACGAGGTGAGAGCAGAGAAACAACACCATCTCATGGGGTCAAAAGCATGAGCAACAACAGAAGAAATTAAACGAGGTGAGAGCAAAGAAACAACACCACCTCGACCAACATCATTTTGAGAAGAAAAAATTGTTTTGTCCAACCAAATAACATGACATAACAAGAAATTGGAAATCTTAACTTTATGGAGACAAAGGATATCCTGGACACTAATCCCATGTCTAGTATCTCACACATAGTACTTGTGAGAGACGTCAATGAGACCTTGAACATTCCATGAGAGTACATTCATGGAAACAACTCTTGCATATCGTCCTCGTCCCCAAGAGACGATAAAATATTGTGCAAGAATGAGTTGGAGATGACTATCGAGGAGACAACTTCTGTAGAAATGAGCCTCTGCTTCCCCTCTGTGTCTTTGTCGCAACCTTCAAGGCTCCTTGAGCGTGTAAAGGCTGAGATCCATGAGGGACAACTATGGAAGCCGCTCATGGAGTGTAGACCCAAGTGGGTCAAGGAGCATTCACAATCGAGTCCATCTCTTGGGAACCAGGGTTTGAAATGGGTGGAGACATCTGTGAACCATCAGAGAGATAGGCGTAGTCGAGGTAGTAATAGGAACAATCTCCAATGAAGGCTACGAAGAGGAGGACCTGTGTTGCTTAGGCGGAAAGGATGTCACCACCCTTGTGTCTCACAGTTATCCACTCATCTTTTTTGGTGTTATCAACAAGTTTTTATTGCGACTCCTTAGCAAGACCTATCTTGTGAGGTACAACCAAAGAGTAGTCCTTGATCTTGTGATGAACCAATCGACACCTGTAACAAGTGTTCGAAAGGTTAAGGTAGAGAACCTTCTAAGAGAAGGTATGTGCTCCAACCTAAATGTCCCCAAAATTCTTAAGGTCACGAGAAAGGTCTACCTCAATGCAAACCCTCCTCTGAGGATGTGTGTTCAAAAATTTCTCTGGCTCTACACAAACCACCCAAATAAGTGTTTGCATAATAACATGAAAAACCCTAGAAGAGAGATCATTAGAGGCATCAAAACTTATAATGCGCTTTCTCAATCCTAACCCTAGATTAAAGCCATGGTAATGCATGAAAGAATAAAAGAAAGACAATATATATGGGTTCTATAGGTTGTTTACTACATAATTGAGAGTTTTGGCTTTTCTGTTATGATGGATTTTTGACAAATTTTGGGCATGTGAAATTGTTTGTCAAAAGGGTTTTTTTGATATTTCATTTAACATTTAAATGAGGGTTTTAAGGGAGAGTTCGCAGAAGTGACCGCTAGGAAAAAATAGACCTCACCATTAGATCCAACTCAACCTCTCCATAAATTTGATATATAATTTTTTCCTTGTTTAGCCAAGTTGGCAGAAAATGTAAAGCTTTTTAGCTACAGGTCGTAACGACTGTCAATTTAATTTCTTCAGAAGTTTCATCACCAAAATAACGGGTTATATGAGCAAATAGGGTATCTTGTTCGAATGACCATGGCTTTCACTTTGGATGCCAAATTTTAAATTACTTCCAGTCGTTGGAAAGCTGATTCAAAGAGGTAGACAATGATACATGTTTGATTCTATGATTTTTATATTTTGTCATGATTTAGAGAGCTTGAAAGTTAGATGTTATTTATTCTTTTGCACAAATTTGGGTAGAACTTAAGCATATAGAGTGAAAGTATAGAATTCAAATAGTCAACGAAAAACTCTTGGAGAACTCTAAATTGGTGTGGATTTGGTGCAGGCTTGACATGATTTATTAAATAATATATTTATCTGAACTAATTATGGTTTATATATACTAGGGTAATATTGTGAGTTCATGACATGGTATACTTTGGAGATTTACAATTTTATGGCACTATATACTTACCTTGTACTTCATATTGGTCTTGTAAGAATTTGCCTGAGGGCAAAATTTACCCAAAAACTAAGAACTCAAACACAAATACAACTGTAGACCAAAAAGGAGTATGATCAGAATAACAAT
Organism: Cupressus sempervirens; assembly: GCA_028749045.1. Lineage (NCBI taxonomy): Eukaryota > Viridiplantae > Streptophyta > Pinopsida > Cupressales > Cupressaceae > Cupressus > Cupressus sempervirens. Next base: position 935,843,378 of record CM053792.1, read on the forward strand.
GTATTTGATTCAATATGCATTAAAGTACACTAAGAGTGCTTGTATATAAAGGCCTCTGAGATGCATCTAGAATGACTCGAAATCAACATCATGATAAGCCATACAACCAGGCACATGTTCACTAGATATGGGTTATCCTCCATTAAGCATGGAAGTGAGTATGATGATGAAAGAATAAGCCTACATTAGTGTAGCACGCAAATTAGTGTTGTAGACAACATGTGCTAAAAAGGGAGTGCGAATAACTGTATTGTCTACATGACAATTCAGTGAATGATGCAAACTCTAGTGTTGTAGACACCATGTGCTGAATTAGAGTTGCGTACTTCCGTGTTGTCAACATGACAACTCAAAAAGGTGTGCAAACTACTAAGTGTCTCACAAAATAAATAATAAAATAATGCATAAACCTAAGTAAACTTAAGTCGAAATAGTAAATACGTATTTACACCAACACCCCGCCTTAAGTGCAACTTAGGGGAATGCCTTTAAGCTTATGAAAACTAGGATGAAATGCATAATGGGTCCTGGCTGCAAGGTCATGTTAGGTACCCATGTACATAATGAAATGCAATCTCTCGTAAAGAGGAGAAAGAGGGAAAACCTCATGGGAAAAACCCTCCCCCAAAAAGAGAGATGAAAAGGTATGCATGGATGGATGGAGTAATCAAGACCCCCCCATTACGACATACATCCAATATATACAATAGTGAATGAGAAGGACAAAACCCCTTAAGAGGAAAAAGTCCCCTCCAAAAAGGAGAAGGAGACAAGGTAGTCCCCCCCCCCCCCCCCCCAAAAGTAGTGTGTCGACCAATGAGAAATGCTCCAATGTGGAAGCTAATCCATGACCGTTGAATGATGTTCCTCCCCTTTGGAAGAAACAATGGCAAAGGTATTGGTGAGACGCTTCCGCTGTGTGTGGAAAGAATCTCGATGATGAAAAGTGTCTTTGAAACCTACTCAACTGTCCCTGTGTCCATACTGATGGTGGCTCCTTCCAAAATAGCTGAAAATAAGTGAAGATCTAGCAAGGATTTTTGTAGAACCTGTTTCAAAGGACCAATAGTCTCCTCAAATGATAAAGAGACCTCTTGCAACTATTGTACATAAGGATCCACAATCACATCAGCTTGTAAAGACTGATCATGTAGAGAATGGACATGAGGGTCAGAGTGAGCCCTTGCAACAACTGTAGAAGGATTGTCCTCATCAAAGAGAAGCGGTATATCATCAAATAAGTCTCCCAAATCTGCTATGTGACTCCACGAATAGAGCTGAAATGTCTGGCAAGAAGTCATCACTTGGAAGATAGTGTACCCTACTGTACTAAAGTACATGAATTTGTCACTGCGGCAGCAACAAATGAAGAATTTGCCTCAAAGAGAAGATGAATATCATCAATAGTGTCTCCCACATCTTCAATGTGAGATTCCATGAATAGAGCTGCAATGTCTCATAGGAAGTCGTCGCATGAAGGTAAAGTAGGAAGACATAAAGGATCCTGCTGCACTGAATCCGAAGCATCTGTGGCTGGAACAGGATTAGTAGGAGCAACAGGAGCATCTGAAGGTGTGATCTCATCTAGAGAGGATGCAGCTGCAACTAGAGGCAAAAGACCTTTGGGGAATGGAGGAATGTGTGGATCTCCATGCGTCTCCCAAAGATGCATCTAATGAACATATGGATCAATTGCCTTAAGGTCAATAAGTGAATCCAAAACCTCCATATCCATATGTAGAAAGAGAACACTTCTAATGAAGGAAAAAGTCTCAATATCATATGTAAGTCCTCGCGCATATGGTAGTGCATTGTGTTGACTAAGATATTTGATAGCCAATTGACTCCATCCCTAATAGTTGTCTGGTGTCAAGTAAATCAAATCTTCCTCTTTCATGATGGACTAATCAATGGAACCCCCAAAGATGCAAAATAAATCAAAGAACCCCCCCCCCCCCCCCCCCCGCCCCCCAAATGTATGATTTAGGCACTTGGTAGCCACTTGCCAATTTAGGGCTTATTTCTGAAAGCAGTATTTTTGTCCACAGAACCTATAATATGATTATAGATTTGGAAAGTAAACCAAAAAAAATGCACTTTCAAAAAAAATGGAACCTGATTTGGAGTCCAGATGAGCGCGTACTAAACATTTTAAGTAGCAAAATTTGAGATTTGCGAGTTGCAAAAAAATTCAGGAATAGACATCTCAAACCACCTACAACAATGTGTAGATTACGAAATTCTACCCAAAAAAAAAAAAATTGCTCGCAAAAAGAAGTCTGTATGAGGGAGATATCACTGTATGAAAATCACTGCTGCTGTTATTTTTTCTGAATTGCCATCGTCGCGCCTCCAAAAATCAAATGGCTCTAAATTTTGCCTCATATGTCCGATTTGGATGAAACAAAATCCGATTTGGAGGTTTTTTGACCTTCTGAATGTGATGCAAATATCTGATTTGCACCAACAAGCACCAATCTTCACCTGCAAAAAATCTCTCCTATGGCCCGATAGCCAAAAATATTTTGGAAAATAATGCAGATCCGAATAAATAGCAGAGATGCAAATGAAAAAAATGCAAATCTGAAATGATCATACCAATTTTGCAAATTGGTCCTTCGAGTGCCGGTTTGCAAACAAAATTGCCTCAATTTTGGCTATGGCCTAGGGTAGACAAAATTATAGTCAAATTTCATTGAATCGCTGGACGCAATGGCAAGGTCAGGTCTAGCTCTAGACACTACCAGTGACTGCAATACTTTGGATTCAGGCCGAGGTGCTAAAGCAAGAAGATGGTCTTGAACAACTATGTGAAGAGAAAATCTCCACGCTCTGATACCATGTAAGAATTTGGTATAGCTCTGATACCATGTAAGAATTTGCCTTAGGGCAAAATTCACCCAAGAACTAAGAACTCAAACACAAGCACAACTGTAGACCTAAAAGGAGTATGATCAAAATAACAATGTATTTGATTCAATATGCGCTAAAGTACACTAGGAGTGCCTATATATAAAGGCCTCTGAGATACATCTAGAATGCCTCGTAATCAACATCATGATAAGTCATACAACCAGGCACATGTCCACCAAATATGGGCTATCCTCCATTAAGCACAGAAATAAGTGCGACAATGAGAGGATAAGCCTACAATGGTGTAGCACACAAATCAATGTTGTAGACAACATATGCTAAAAAGGGAGTGTGAATAACTGTGTTGTCTACATGACAACTCAATGAATGATGCAAACTCCAATGTTGTAGACACCATGTGCTGAATTAGAGTGGCATACTTCTGTGTTGTCAACATGACAACTCAAAAAGGTGCACAAACTCCTAAGTGTCTCACAAAATAAATAATAAAATAATGCAATATAATAAAACAATGCATTAACCTAAGTAAACTTAAGTGTAAATAGTAAATACATATTTACACCAACAGGTCTCATGATGATATGGTTAATGATATTTCGTTTGGATATGTATAATAAGTTGTTAGATGTACAAGTTGTGCAGTGTTGAATCAGTTTATAGATACAGGTTGCATTTAGGGCTCAAATATGGGTTGTCTATGCCCTTAGTCACATGATTTGATGATTCTTCTTTATGTAGAGGGGATGATATCATTCTTACCATCTCCCATCATGATGGAGGTTTATGGTTGACTATATTATTCTGATAGGATGGACTCTTTGTTTGTTAGATGCTTGATTCATGGATGTGATCATGGGGCCATAAATTTTGGTATGACATGATTGGATATATAGGTCTTCTAGATGTTCATTGGTATTTAATATGAATTTGATTATGGAGGTATATATCTTCTTAGATTCTAGATTTTCTCATAATGTGCACTTTGAGTTCTTTGATGATTTATGTCATTCTCATGGTTAAAGGATGGTTTTCAACATGATGTCATGGATAGATTAGATACATGATTCCTTGTGAGCTTTTGGCAATATTGATGTGGCAGTGCATGATTGGTCAATGGTTTGGTTCTTATCTTCTTAGTTTGGAGATCTTGTTTTCACTTGTTACTAACACTTGGTTTGTGTGCGTAGACCTCGAGGATCTTCATGTAGGAGACGGACTTTATGATGCTATGGGTAACTCAATACCATGGTTGAGTTTGAGTTATTGGCATTGATATATTTATTGAGTGTTTACAAATGTTTGAGGATGTCTTAGATCTTGTTGTTGCAAAAGCGTCTTTAATATTTTCATGGTTCACTTGGTGGTGGTGGTTATCTTCAAGATGTGCACAGATGGTTTCTCTTAAGGACTAATGGGGTTCTTCGTAAAGGCAAGGTTTATTCTTTCATTTGACACTATAACAGCATGGTATTCTCTTGATATGCATTTGAAATTTTGACATGTTATGGTATGTTCATAATGATCATGCTATCTCTTTGGTTGAAATATTAGATCTTATTGTCATATTTATTTTCCTGAGATCATGGTTGGAACTTTGAAATTGATCATCAGAAAGTTTCTTGGTATTGAGTTTATTGATCATTTGTTGGATACTTCTTAACATTGTTATCTTGCATTTGGAGTTGGTACAATCGATTGGTTACAAGTCCTCATGGATACTTAAGAGATTGAGGTGATGTTGATTTCTCTTAGATTAGAGATATATTTGTTGGAAGGGTTGATATTTTTAGTACAAATTCCAAGGAGCAATCACCTAATATAGAATCGAGGGGATATTTTTCTTACATTAGTCTTTGTTGGAGACTTCAATTTGAGATTGGGTCAAGATTATAATCACTCATTTGTGTTCATGTATGTCATATGAGAGATGACATGGTCATTCCTTTATCTCTTTCCTTTACTAGTTGTGGAGAACTTCGGAGAGTGTTGGAGATTTGTTATGAATTGTTATTCGAGGTTATTGGTTAATGTGTTGTGGATTTCCTTGATACAACATGGATTCACTTCTGTAAGATGTTGTAAGTGAATTGGTTGCAGTCTCGACATTATCTTTTGCAATAGGAGCTTCTTGGTGTATATGTGGTAAGTGTTGCACTTGACACTCGTGATTGCAAATCACAAATTTGATATGTTGATGGATGATGTACAAGATTCAATTAGTATACCTTTAGAGGTATGGATAGTTGGATAGGTTAGCCCTTGTTGTGGGTACTATTTCAGCTATTACCTTTGGATCAGATGTTTGTTCTTGTCATTTCAGTCGGCACAAGATTTTATGACTCTTAGGTTACATGTCGATGGCTTTCTCTTTGGATGACTTCTATGTATGTCTAGTGGCAGTGAGATAATAGGAGATAGTTCTATTCATGTTCAAGATGTTTTATACTTTGATTTTGTTATAGGTACCTAGGTAGAGCACATGGTGTACTTTAATCCATAATGGTTGATGTGTGAGGAAGGATTGATCCCTTATTCATTTATGTGGCTACATATTGAGCCAATACAATGTATACAAGTGGGAGATTGTTGAGATTATGTGTTGCACGCATTGCATAATATTGTTTATATTGCATTATTTTATTTTCTATGCAATGTTTTACCTAGGAGCATTTAGATGGGCATGCAATATGTGGAGATTTGCATGGAATATTCTTGATGAGTTATATTGATAATATTTGATATAGTTATTCACTATTGGGGGAAATAACTAAATTTCCAATATTAAATGTGGGTCAAAGTCGGTAAAGGGGGTTTGGTAGCACATGGTTTTAACAAATGGTTTATGTAATACCACTTGGTGGATTTGTGAGAGCTTGCTACTATAAAAGCATCCACAAGGATAGTTGTTGAAGCGAGACAAGTGAGGCAAGTTAGCCAAGGTAGCATTTTCCAAGGTTGGAGGCATGATATGGGATGTGTGGATTCATACTTGTTCAAATAGATTGTTTGGTTGTGGTTATGACTTTAAAGACTTCCATGGTTGTATTGCAATGAAGTTTTGTTGAATAATACATGGCACATGTCTTTCACTCGAACATGTTTTTTTTTTAAACCATGAATAAAATATACATATTTAGTGTTAGTCCTACCATTAAGAGTAATAGAACCCTTTACCTCAATAGGACAAGGTGCATTATTACCAATTGTGACTACATCTCTATCATAACTCTTGAAATCAACAAATTTATCTATGTCCATTCTAGTTTATGTAAACATCCACTATCTATAATTCAGTTTGAATTCTTACTCTCAACATGTGAAATAAGAGTATTTTCTTCTTTAACATGACTCTCTTCCCTAATAGCAACAAATACACTTTCATCTTCATCATCATTAGCTAGAAAAATAATCTCTTTAACTTTAATTTAATCCTCACTCACATTTAACATTCCTTACGAATCTTTAATTTGTAGGGTCTATGTTTAACTTTAGGTTCTCTATTAGGTTATTTATAAGAAAAGTGACCAATCTGCTTACCAACAAATAAAAGGAGTCTTGTTTTTTAAAATTCGCTTACCTTTAGGTTCCCTTTTTGCAATCAATTATAAGATAAGATAATAATATTAATGTCCAACAAAAGACCACGACAAGGATCTATGGGACTGGAAGCTTACACCAAGAAAATAGCAGATAAATGGAACACCAAACGGTGTCCACAATAAAACAAGTACAACAAAAGAAGAAGAAAGCAGGAGACATCACAGAAAAGATTAGGTATCCGTCCTCGCAGTGAAAAAGTCCAACAGCGACTGATTAGTGTGGCTACTACAGGCCTTGTGATGAAGCTAAGTGCTACGAGTGATACAAACTCATCAATTTGCTTCTCTTCTCCCTTAATCTATGCCCAATCATTTGCAGACTCTCCATAAATACCACTCGTGCATGTACTCTTTGTTAGTACTACCTTATCAGTGTATGCACTAGCTCTAAACCCAATCTCAACTTTACACACAATATCTCTCAATCTACTTTTTTCAAACACTTACAATTTTCCATTAACATTTCTTTATTATACTTTTCATTAAGAGTAATAACTTCTTCAATAGTATTTTACCTCAGTGTTATCATAAGTAGTGGTCAAGGATCTAAGAATCTTAAAACTAACTTCACATTCTAATATAGTTCCTCTGGAACTTCTTATACCTATAGAAATATCAATTTTCCTCTGCACATGTGTTCTAACAATTTTATCTTCTTGGATTCTAGCATTTTCTAACTTAGTTTTTCCAATTCTATAAGTTTACTTTCTTTGTATGTTTGTCACCTTCAAAAAATCTTTCTAAAACCTAGTGTAAATATCATTAGCAAGATCAAGACCTTTTACCTCAATGAATTCAACCTAATAAAGTGGACTACTCAATGCTCCCCTTCCAATCATTTTACATCAAAAAATCTTATTTTTATTATTCATGCTCAAATAGCTCGCTCTCAGTTTTTACATGTGCTTGAGTCTTTCTAACCAACCAAAAATCAACACCCATGCCTATCAAGTGTGTTTGCATCTTATCCTTCAAATTGTCATAGTTCTCACCATCAGACTTCAAACAAATTAAAAGTAAATTCAAACTTATAAATCTCAACCCCAAACTTAATTTTCAATAGTCTATTTGTAGAAAACATAAATAATTCATAATACAATCTAAGTTTTATAAAACAAAAAGTTTCAAATTTTGAGAAAATATTTTTGCTTGAAGTGTAGAATTGGCATTAATTTTTTATTTAAATTTCTTTAAATATTATGTTATGCTATTTTATAGGCATGAAATACCCTTGCTTAAAGAAAGTTGTAGGTGATATAATTTTTTTTTATTGATTTTCATGTAAGAAGAGTGCATTAAAGTATCACATTTAGATTCATAAAGAAAAGAGATTTTGACTAACATACTTCAGCTAAAAATATTCTAGTCTTTATAAATATATTTTCAACCTAAACTTTTAAACAATTTTTGAGGAATAGTCATTTTCTATTAATAGATAATATACTAAGTTACAATTCACAAAAAAGGGTTGGAGGATACAAGATTACCCCGCGAAAGTTCACATGGCCGAAGCTAGAATCAACAACTATTCATAAAAAAAAAACATATAAGAAGCAACTCTCGGGCAACTAAAGCAGTGCCAGCTGAGGGGAGTGGTTCAACCCGGTCATGAAATCCCCATTCATCCTTGGGATTGGCAGGCGGGCTAGGAACAATCCAGCCATCAGCAGCAACATCAGGGGCTTGGTCAACATCCTTGGTATTAGGTCGAGTAGGTGAGATGGCCAATTCCAAGTGAAAGGGCCACTTTCCAGACATAACTCACTGAGCACCAGGAGGGGGAGCAACCGATTCCAAGGACTAGCCTGTGCCACCATAGGGTGGCGAAACCGAGCAGCAATGCCAACCATCGCCACCACTAAGAGAGTAGTTGTGGGAAGCTTGCGAATGTGGCGTATGCGAGCGACGACCCAAAGTGTTGTGCCCCCAACAACAACCCCTAGGCGGTGTGGTATCAACTGAAGCATCAGGAGGCACTCTAGCAACCGTACAAGGGGCGTTACCCCAATGATTGAGAAGCTCCTGAACGTGGGCCACCTCCAGAGCCACCTTGTTGGCTTGCACTTGGATCTGCATCATTACATTATTACAAATGTGCGCTTTAGTTTACATAGCAACATTTATGTCAAGAAAACTGTTAGTGAAAAGAACATCATTTCTATCTTTCCACAGAGTGAACAAAATCTCCATCCTGAAAGTATGCCAGATTTGGGTAAATTTTCTAGGGAACCTAGGGGAATCACCCAAAATAACCATATTCAAAGAAAAGGTTAATGCCAAAACAGCTTAAAGAAATCATAAATCCAGTGCCAATAGTTTTGAGCATGTCTATAGAACCAAAAAAATATGCAGGAAAGACTCTGGTTGTCCACAAAATGGACACTGAGGATCCAAAACTCTAATATGCTTAAGCCAAGGCCCAAGGGGAAGCCCTTAAAAAGCCAGGCACCAAGAAAAATGTGCAATCTTAGGTTCTGTAATGGCACTCCAAATAGTCTCAAAGAGCTTTCTCCACTAAGAAAGGGAAGACTGCAAACGCCAGCGCTAATTGAGTGTATCACCATCGGCAAATGGGGATAAAGCCATTGATATCCCAAACTTGGCTTGTAGTTGGTGAAGGGTGTGGTAGGATACCACTTCCAGTCAGTCCACCAAGGTCGAACAGACTAGATACCCACCTTGTGGATTAAGTGACCTAGAATTGCAGAAAGCAACAAGTCAAAAATTTGTCGATCTAAATGGGCAAGATGGAACTGGACTTGCATATCTTCCCAAGATCTAAGACTCATGGAGACCCTATAGAAAAGGTCTTTAGGAGTCTTGATGCCATGCTTGAAAAAATGCAAAGCACTAGCACCTTGAGTCTTGGCTAGAGGAATACCCTGGATGGCAAACAAAGGAGACCACAAAATGTTATGTTGGTCCAAAGAGAGCCCATCACATAACTCATCACCAGACTAGCAAAGCCAAGGCTTAACAGCTTCCCAAGCTTTCCATATGCTCTTGATAACAAAAGAGTCCCATATGTGCACGGGTTCTCGTATGATGAGAAGGGTTTGAAAGCCAATCCCCTTCCATGCAAGTCTATTAACAGGAAACCCAAAGGAAATGCAATGCCAAACTAGAATCTTCCAAGCTTCATCTCCAGTGATGGCAGGAATAATCCATTTTGCACAAAGAGCGAGGCCTTGCTTCTACTTGGAGAGAAGGCCAAGGTCTCCAGACTCTTTGGGGAGACAACAAAAATCCCAAGCACCTCTGTGAAAGCCATGATGGTCGGAACAGAGCAATCGCTCTAATTTCTGATAGGAGGCTTCGAAAAGAGCCCAACAGGAAGAGTAATAGACATGTGTAACTACAAGAACTTTAGAGTAAATCTGGAATTTTCCCGCAAGAGAAAGAGGTTTCGTAAGCCAATAGTCCAACTTCTTTACAATCTTGACAAGCACAGCGTTCCACAGATCAATTGGCAATGCTTGAAAGGCAAAAGGAATGCCTAGAAAGCAAAAAATATCCCTGTGCGTAACCCATTTCCATTCAAGCTGGTTAAGTCAAGGCAGAGTTGGCGATAATAAAGACTTTTGTGTCATTGAATAGCAGAGCCAAAGGCTTGTAATTCAAGGCATTAGTGATGTCTTCTTCATCCTCCAAAAGAGTGAGAAAGGAATCATCAGCAAAATGACCATTGACCAAGTAGGAAGAGGAATCTGATAAGGAAATGCCATGAACCAAACCTGAAGAGATGGAGTGGGCTAGCAAGTAACCAAACCCTTCAGCAGCAAGAACATATAACGCCGGAGCCAGAGGACAACCCTGCCTAATGGAATGAAAGAGCCCAAAGGCTTCAAATTGGGAGCTATTGATAGTAATTAAAGCATTAGCATCTCCAAAAAGCATCTCCACAAACTGAAGAAAATTGGGACCAAAACCAAGAGCCTAGAGCATAGCCAAAATGAAAGGCCATTCAATCTAGTCATAGGCTTTAGCAAAATCAATTTACAAAAAAATAAATGACTGATTGGACTTGCCAGCACACTCCATGCCTTCCCAGATAGCAATGATGTTGTCAAGAATATACCTAGATTTGATAAAGCCAATTTGCTCTGGCTGCACAATTAAAGGATGGAGATGGAAAATTTTAAGAGAAATTGCCTTAGTAATGATCTTATAAGACACATTGAGCAGGGTAATGGGTTGCCAGTTACAAATATCCTCAGGATCGCCAACTTTAGGTATGAATTTGATGTTTCCTTTATTGATAATAGCTCCTAAGCTTTTAGAATGATAGGCTTCAAGATAAACTTTGTGTAGGTCGGGACCAATATACTCCCAGAGGTGTTTGTAAAATTCACATGGAAACCCATCACACCTAGGGAATTTGTCATCAGCCATGGAAAAAATTGCCTCTTTAAGGTCTCAGATGGTGAGAAGCTGCTCAAAGAAAGCACGTTGCTCAACCGCTAGGCAGTTTGGAGTAACAAAAATACACTTTCTGAGAGCTTCCTCCCGAGCAACCAAATTTCCCTACAAAGCAAACACGTTTTCGTAATGGTGAACAAAAGCTTGCAGGATGTCGGGGAGATTGGAAAGAACATAAGTGCCTTGTTTAATTTTTTTAATCCCAAAATTGGTATGACGGGCTCGAAGAGCCTAAAAAAACTCCTTCAAAGTCTTATTGCCAACCTCCAACCAATGGAGGCGAGCTTGATTTGGGCCCCTCGAGCAGCATAATTATCTGCAACCTGCTTATCATGGCACAGTTTGGCAGGCTGAATTTGTAAATCAACATCAAAAGGGTTAAGGGTGAGAGCCTCAAAAGCTTTCTTGAGAGCAGTGGTAGTGGACTCATAAGACCGCCTTCTGAAAAACACCAATTGTCACCCATAGATGTGGAGAAATTGAGCAGTTCTAGTGATGGCATCATTCCACCACTGAATCCACCTTGTCTAAGAATGTGGACATGGCTCCAAATTCCAGACACATAGGATATGAGCAATAGTGGAAGCATGGATCAACACTAATGTATTAAGGAAAAATTGAGCCCTAACAACCCATTCGACAGCTATGTGCCACGAAATAGAAAATAAATGGGATAGCAATCTGATAACGTCACATCTGGCAAGGGAATGACAGGGAAATCTCAATCCTTAGAAAAGGAGAAAAATGATTGTGTAGTTAATCATGGCACAATCGAAACGTTTTAAAATGCGGTCAGGGACAGCTCAAAATTTGGACCAAGTGTGCCAAACCCCACTATGCTAGCGACAGTTAGTACTGGGATCAGAAAGGCCCAATTTATTATGCATGTAGTACCAAGCTTCCCTTTTTCGCACCTGTCTATGAAAAGGCAAAATGTTGTCTTTGTCAGAGGCCAACTCAACCATATTGAAGTCACCACACATAACCTAAGTAGCTGAAGGCAAGTTATCAGCCATCTAGCCCCACAATTGAGATCTTTTAACAGCATCATTAGAAGCATAAACATTAACTACTCCAAAAGAATGATTGTTGATAGAAAGCAAAAGCTAAATGATTCTGTGTATGTAATCAGAACCATGCGAAATAATAGCAAAATGAAGACTAGGTGACAAAAGAGTAACTACACCACCTCTTCCAGAATTGTGCTGAGAGGAAAACATAATGTCATCTGGCCAAATGACGCAACATACAAAGGAAAGTATGAAACTAGAGATCTTAACGTCTTGCATACAACAAAAATCTAAATTACCAAGTGTATAACAGGTATCCTTGACATAGTACTTTCTGGAGAGGTTTGTAAGACCTCACACATTCCATGATAAAAAAATTCATGAAAATTCTTCCATATCTTCCTCATCCTCAAGAGAGGAGTAGGTATTCTACAAGAAAGTTGAAACTTTGTTAAGCCAGAAGGAAAATCCTCTGGATTGATGGCCCGATGTTTCTCCTCTGGTTTCTCAACACATCTGAGAGTACTGCGAGAACGTCGCACATTCTGGGTCGCCATGGAGGAAGCAGCAAAAGGAGTGGGAATCACAAGCGAGGTGTTAGCCCTAGCAGCCACCTTGATCCCCTGTGAAACACCAGGGTTTGGTTCCGAAAAAAACCACTTGCATTCCTACACTGGTTAGGGTTTGTGCTTCCATTGAAATAGGAGGAACCGAAACGACAATCAAATATGACCGTTCAAGAGCCAAGGGAGCCTTGCCCTTGTGCCCAACAATGGTCCATTCTTCATTTTGCTTCCCTTCTGCTGGTTTGACATGGGCCTCTTTAGGCGGGGGTTTAACCCTGGGCAAAGCCAAAGGGGAATCCCTAATCTTGTGTTTCGCTGACTGGCACCTATAACAAGTGTTAAGCAGGTTCAAGTAAAGCACCTTCTGAGAGAAGGTTTGAGAACCAATTTGTATCTCCATAGAATCCTTAAGATCCTTGGAGAGATCAACCTCAACACATACGCGTTTTTGAGGACGAGCATTGAAAAAAATTCATGTTCCTTTGTAATAACTTTGTCAAGAGTATTGGCAATGGACTCAATAAAAGGCCAACATTGCAAGGGTAAACCTGGGAACTCTACCCACACACGAACCCTAAGCTTGTTGTTGTCAAAGACAGTCAAATCTCTCGACCATCTTTGAAAAACTAGCAAGGAAGAACGCACTGACCAATGACCATTGCTAAAAACCACGTATGCTTGCGATGAGTTGGCAAAGTGAAATAAAAAAACCTTTGGTAAGGTTTTGCACAGCGTCGAGGCAGATTCCATGAGAAGTCCAACTCTTGTAAACTCATTCTCGAAGCATAGCTTCAGGAGGAGTCCTACTCACAAAATACCCTATAAAGGTATGTTGTTCTAACCAATCACAAGCAACATCAAATTCTTGCAAAGGAAGGATAATATCAGGATTACCTCGTGAAAAACCTTCGAAACAAACTTGCGAGGACGTTTATTCAATAAAGACGCAATGGCTTTCTAAAGCAGCAAAGTGAACACCAGTATCAACAACTGTGTCACCACTGGCCGAGGCCATTATAAACTAGCCTAAAAACTCCCACAGTAAATGCGGTTTGACAGGTGAAAAATATAGAAGGAAAGCTCAAACAGAGAGTCGTACGCAAGGAAACTCAAAGATAGCATGAAACCCTAGCAGAGTAAAAAAACCTAAGCTTTTAAAATTATATTATGATCATTAATCAAAATTGTAACACAATTCTAAACTTTTTGCCCATTTTATGTTCTACTCAAACAAGGCTCATTAGAAATGAACTTTAACAAACACAAGAAGTTATAATTAGGAAAATAGGAAAAAAATAGGGTGTTAGTGAGTTGGTTGTGTTACTATACAATAGTCAAATGAATTTATTGAGCTAAATATGTAAGTACTAAATATCATCAACTTAAATGCACTAGTATATATCAAGAAAAATATGTCTTTAACATCAATATGTACATTATTAATACCTGTTAGTAGGCTAAGTACTCTTAGCTGTGTTTTCTGGGTAGATTGTGTTACAATTTTTGCATCAACGTTTCGGATCACACTCTGTGATCCATCATCAGGATGAGAGAGCTGAAGGAAAAAAGTAGAAAGATTGCAGACCCAATAAGGATAAAAAGGTTGGGACAGGAAGGGAGGGGTAGGTGCACCACAATCAAGACAAGTTTGAGGTTCAACAATAGGGACAAGGAGGGAAGGGGACCCAAAAAAAGATAAAAATACATCCAACCACAGGAGAGAAAACAACCACCAGAAATAATGACAGATCTACTATTAAAAACCAAAGTGAGGGAAAACATAAAACAAAAGAGGGTGACCAGAAGGGTGAATATGAAGGCTGGAAACAAAATAAAAACGCAACAATAGATGAAAATGTACAAATATGCATGATGTTAATTAATACATAAAACAATTATAAATATGAACAACCTAAAGAAATGCCAACAAAATTCTAAATGAATAATGACCAAGTAATATAATAGAAATTATTATTATATAATAATGGTCATTATTATATGGTAATAATCACTATTATATACTCGTAATCATTACTATGTTATAATAAAGGAAATAATGGTAATAGACTAGAACGACACTAGAAAGGGGACTATGAGACAAAAATGGCAAGGATACAACACCAGAGCGCTTGAGAGTGCTTGTGTTTGACACAGACACAGCGTAAACACCAAGGGACAAAATTGACCCACACACACACACGAAAATAAAAAGAAATAAAAAGAAACGATAATGAAAATAATTAATACATGAAAAAATAACTAAAGAAAATTTATACAATAATAATAATAAATAAATTATAACAATAATAATAATAATAACCATAATAGTAAGATAAATAAAAAGATAATATCAATTTAGAAATAAATAAATAAATAAATACAAATAAAATAATAAAAATAAATAATTACGAAGCTGGAAATAAGAAAAGCAAAAGATAAAATAAAACTAGAAGAATAAAACTAAGTGAAAACTGGAACGAAAAATAAAATAAAATAAATAAATAAATAAATAAATAATTGGGGGGGGGGGAGCAGGAGAGGTAGAGCGGAGGATGATGAGCGAGAGAGAGAGAGAAAGCGAGAGAGAGAGAGAGAGAGAGAGAGAGAGAGAGCATTAGGTGTGGCAAGAAAAGTTTCTGATGGATGATAACAGGGGTTGCCATGAATGGCTAAGAAATAACCCTTCATCACGATTAAGATTCCGCGGGTGGTTGCCAATGGCAATGGCCTCTTTGATTTTTCGCCTAAAGAAATTGTCTTCCTGACATAAGACTTGTGTCTTCTCTAGGCAAATGTGGTGTTTGGTGGCTGAGGAGTGCTCAGCTAGGGCTGATTTGGCAACTCGATCGTGTTGTATGTCAGCCCCATGCTCCTTTAATCGAGTTTTGATAGCGCGCCCCGTTTCCCCTATATAGGGAACACCACATGAACATTCAATCTTGTAGACTCCAGATTGCAAAAGGGTGTCTTTTGAGTCTTTCAGAGAGCGGATATGGTGTTTGATCAACGAGAAGGGTTTGAACGCACTATGAAGGCTAAGTACTCTTTCACACATTTTGTAATTGATTATTAAAAGAAATCTAAAAAATAATTTATCATAAAAAACATTTACATAAAAAAAAAAAATGATATAGAAGAATAAGATCAACTACATTGTAGCAAAAAAGATTAATGATATAGAAGAATAAGATCAACTATGTAGCAAAAGCAATCTTTTGAGATTCTCATATTAAACAATGCCCACTCACCCTCTTTTTTAAAGTAATAGTTAAATTTTTTATTTTAACAATTTGTGCTCATATTTAATATTATTTTATTAATATTTTTATTCTTGATGGTTTGACCCAAATATAAATTTTAACACTTTTTCTTACACAAGCTAACAACCTATAAATTTAGGATAACACTTAACTTGCACACGTAAAGTGGCTTCAATTATTTAATATTACATTAATATGTGAAAGAATATATAATCAAGAAATATTAGGGATAGCACTTAATTTACACATGTAAAGTAATTTTTATATTTTAATAATCAAGTTCATATGAATCATTATTCATTTGTTCTTACATAATAGTTAAATAGTTAAGGAGATAATGTTATTTAAGAAAATAATAATAAGTTTTTATAATTAGAAATTTATTATTTTATTATAGTTGCTCAATTATTGTGTTAAAATAATGAACCTAATTAGACAAATCATGTTAAAAAAATTCCTCCATCAACAAATTTAATTGAAATAATTAAACTTACCTAACTAGAACCATTGTTAGCACTTGTTACGTATAATACCTTCAAACTTGATCATCAATTAATAACTTCTTTTTCAACTCTTAATATCCATAATTATGCTCTCAGAAATATTAATATGAAAAGTGTTAAAATTGTTAAAAAAAACTAATGTAAATATAGAAAATATTAAAATAGGTCATGTTAAATAGTTTTATATTAATTATCATTATTAATTTAATTAATTATTTTATTTTACTTAGAAAAAGTTAAAAGTTTATAATGCGGACTGTGCGTTAAGCAATCAACAAATCACAAATCCAAATGCAGCGTTCCATTCAAAAAAAAAAGAGAATAAATCAGACTTACATTCCGAAGTTCAAGTTTTGGCTTTCGCCATCAACAACATCAACCAAACGCGCAAAAGGGCTCTTAGAGAAGGCATTACAGCCTTTAAAGCAAATCCAATTAACAGGGACATTCACTGAAAATATCGCAGCTTTAAACATGCCAAAATGGGAGCTTTGGAAAATGTCGAACAGTACTGCAGATTTGAAAAACGTTTGCTATAAGCAACAGAAAGCACAAAATTGTAATGTTGAGCAAAGCTTCCTGACATTTTAAGCAAATGGAGTAGCCCAGACTGCTTGTTTTTCAATTGGTTGAATATAATAGATAAAAATGATGATAATATTATCATTTATCAAGATTCAAACTTAAGAAACATGTTTGGACCAGGTTCGACTTCAGACTGGATCGTACACGAAGGAAATATAGCTAAGGTCTCTGCTCAGACGCACAGCTCCAGTGGTGGTCCTATAGATCTTGCATAACATCAGAGTTCTAATATGACCCATTAATCAGGTGAGGAGGACAAGAATTCCACCATGTTTTTTATTTTTTATTTTTTTCCCTCCATGTAAACGGGGAAAGGCAATTTGAGTTATTTTCTTTAAAAAACTTGATTTTACTAAATAAAATGTCCTGATGCACATGTATGCAAAATTTGAAGTGATACTGCAGGCATGTAATTTATAGCCACTCTTAAACATCACACACTAAGAAAAAAATTAAGTTTCGAAAAAATAAGTCAATTTTGACTATTTAACACTTTTAGTGTTAGAATGAAACTTAATGTGTGATGTTTAAGCCGTCCGACCTTGAATTGGTATTAGACTTTTTGTTTCGCTGACTTCAACAAATGTAAATGTAATTACTGAAGATGTTAAGATCAATTAGGGTCCGTTTGGTTGCTGGAATACAACCGGAATAGGAATAGGAAATTAGAATATGATCTGTATTCTTTGTTTGGTGCGTGGAATAGGAATAGGGAATAAGAATACGTATTCTCATTTTAGCCCCAAAATGAGCTTTTGTCCATTCCAAAAAATACCTGTAATTGGAATTGCTATTCTTGCATTCATTTTAACTTTCTCAAATTTGATTAAATTTTCAAATCCGCTTTGACCTGGGGTGAGCGCTGGAACTTTGTTTTCAATATTTTCAAATATTTCAGCGATTTTCCAATGGCGCCGATTGCATCTTCAGAAATATTTTCAAATGGCACCGATTGCAAGTTAACCCTATTCCAATTTAAGCTTGCATAACCAAATAAGGGATAAACAAGATTGGATTGCATTTTTCCATTCCTATTCTTCATTCTCCATTCTCATTCAAATTTTCTATTCTAATTCTCAATTCTTACGCTTGCAACCAAACAAGCCCTTAGAAAACTGGTTTGAGGCGCTTGCAGGTTTTAGTTCTATTTGAAGGAAAACAAAGGCTTGAGAAATAGTGAGAACATAAGAGTTGCCTCCTACGGCCGGATTTAATAAAATGATAAAACTACAGTTGACAAGCTCACCCAACAAAACAATAGAAATACAGATGATGAATTACACATGCTTAATGTACCCTTTGTTGATGAGTTGATCTAAAGATTGAAGGCTACAAGGCTTTGCAGAATTCACATGGAAAACCGTCACACCCACCCAAAAACTGTCATCTGCCATGGAAGAAATGGCTTCAGTTGGTCAAAAAAACCTTCTGAGAATCTAAGAGCCAATAAGGAACAACCCCAAAACAGTCCTTAAAGGCTTGATTTATGGCAGGAGTCCCCTATGCAGTGAACACCTCATAATTCTTAACAAAAAACTTAAGAGTTTCGATAGTTCAGAGAGAACTACTAGCCTTTTTTCAAGTATTTGGATGAATGACAAACTCTAAAAGCAAGAAAAGAACTCTTTAAGCTCGATCGCCCACCTTAAACCAGTGAAGTTTGGTCCTTATCTAAGCTTCTCTAGGAATATGATGATCAATAATTTTCTTTTTGTAGAGAAGTTGAGCAACCCTAACATGTAAATAAGGGCAAAAAGGATTTGAAGCCAGTGATTCAGAATCGCATCATTCCGCCGAGAAATTCAGCTCCTTGGTCGACTGGGCCTTGGCTTAAGTTTCCCAACCCACTGAATGTGGATACTTCAGCAATCTATTTAAAAAGAGTTGCATTTTGGAATAGTATAAACTAATAAACTTTTAATTTTTCAATATATTTTTATGTTAAAAGCCTTGTTTATACCTCTCAGCATGAAGTTGGAAGATAAGGGGTTTGAAGGACTTGTTTTTGCTTTTCAACATGAAGTTGGAAGAGGACTTGCTACAATCATTTCTCCTTAATGGTATTCTTCTATTGTTGATCATGGATCTAATTCCACGAAGAAAGTAGAGAGTACTTTGGGTTCTAGTGTTAGTTCACAATTATTCTTTGGAATCATTAATGTTTACTCTTTCAATGATGTTATTGAAAGATCCCAGTTGTAGTGTTGGGTTGTTGATTCATTGCCAGTTGCTACCTGCAACTTGAGTTGTGTGAATATTTCAATATGATTGAGGTGGCCTTTGACAAAGTAGGCATACTTCCTTTTCGATGAACAATTGGAGAATGTAAGGTTTGATTTTACTGGAGAATGTAAGGTTTGATTTTACATGTGCAATAAGTTACATCTTTCCAATCCCAATGTCAATCCCCACCATTCTTTTGTTTCTAGTACACTTAGTGTATCTTTAAAGCTAATGATAAGTAGGAGATTTAGAGCTAATTTTTCCATAATTTTAAAAAGTTCATATTGTGCCATGATCTCAGCTCAATCTTTTTTCCTTTTATGAAAAATCAAGATTTACATGTCATACCACTTCCTAAGATTGTCAGACCATATCATATCAAGTTCAACATCCAATGGTAGGCAACACAATGGTATCTTCCTCAAAATGTAATATATGCCATTAGGGATAATCCTTTGGAACACAATGTTATCTTCCTCCACCACCATCTATGTAAGAATTTGTAAAGTAGTAAATTGTCATTTTTCCCACTTGAGTCCTCGATGATTTCTTGGTTTAAATCATTTTTGTAGCTATTTTAACTTACTTTATTTATGATTGGCCCATTTGTGCACAACTCATGGAGATTTGTTAACAACTACTATGACATTTATCCAAGTACTAGTGATTAGAGTGAGTGGTTATTGATTATTAGGTATTGCTACCTCAATTACACACATGAAGTTAGTTGTAGCCACTACTCTTCTTTCTCCTATTGTTTAAAAAATCGTTCAAAACCCCCACAAAAAATCACTGAAATTAGTTTCAAACCCTATACCATTCTAAGGGAAGAATTTTTTTACCTAAAGTTGGTTAGACAAATTTCCATAATGCACTTTAAATGAACTACAAAAAAAGCTTTAGCATGGTGCATATTTCATAAATGAATTTGATTTTAGGTGTCTAATAATATATTTTAAATATTTGTTAAAAAAAATACTAGGGGAATGGGACCTATTAGTTCAAGAACGACTCATTCTTTTTTATTCAATAAAATCACTAGTGGATAATTTATATAATAATAGTTGATCATTTTTTCAACCTTTTAAACCTTTTTAATTCATGATTGGTCCATTTGTGCACCACTAGTAGAGATTTGTTAATGACTACTATAACATTTACCCACAAGTACTAGTGATTTATGGTAATTTAAGTAAGTCGTTATTAATTAGTTATAGTCACTTGGGGAGAGGACCCGGTACTAAAAATCCTACGTGGAAATACCCAAATAAAAAGTGAGACCAATGGTCCATACTTGCACAGTTGATAGTTGATGTGGCATCACATCATTAATTAGTTTTTATAGCTAAAGGTATATTTTATTCAATTTTGGGTAGTCATCATTGTACTAACAGCTTTATAGTCACAAGTATTGGTACAATGTTGTCACAAATATTGGACATTAAGTCAAAAATGTAGGTGTAGGTATACGTCAACAACTCCTATCACAACTGCTGAAGAGCGTTCATGTACTTATTCTGGATCCTCTCCCCTACTCTTCCATTTCTCCTATTATTCAAACTTTCAAATTAAAGAAGACCAATAATAAAATTTCTCAAAAATGTTATATAATAGAATAATTTTACACAATATGATTACCTTAAAGATCTAATTTATAGCCTCTATGGATTATGAATACATAAATTCTCTTTGTCAATGAATAGAGAATAAAACAAAAATAAATAAAAACTATTATTAAAAAACCATTATCTAGATGAGCGGCGAACTCACCTCAGCCATCCGTACTGCAGTTCAGGAACCGCGCATGTGCGAACCTCTCTGAAAAAGCTATTGCAATCGATTGTATCAGGCAAGCAAATTTGAGCTACAGCAACTTTTTTTTAACTAGAAAATTTAACATATTGAATCTCGTGTTCAGAAGAAAACCCTAAAATTTGACTTATGCAAACGATTTGTTGTATATTTTACAGAATGCAATGACAACATTATGTTGAACTTTAGAATGAACCATTCTACAGGCACAAGGCATGGCTCCTAAATCTATAATGTGATCTATTGTACATTTAACGTTCAGCAATAAACAAATCACAAATCCAAATGCGGCATTCCATCACTGCATTAAAACAATACAAAACCAAACAAATCGGAACTACATCTTGCAGTACTTCAAGTTTTGGCTTCGGGCAGCAACCACATGATCCAAACGTGGTAAAGGGCAAATGCTCTAATTGTGAATGTGTTAATGGAGATGATTCCAACCATTTGGGCATGTGGCTGTTGGTCCAATACAATTTGTAGTTTAGATGAAGAAATGAAAACCCTAGAAACCAGACTTATCAAGGAAGATTAATGCATCATAAAAACGAAGGTTGAGATTATATAAAGTGGGTTAAAAATCAACACAGCCATTACCTATTTCTACATGTATATATAGGAAAAATGAACTGAAAGAGATTGGCACTCGCTATAGTGTATTTCCAGTGTCAAAACAACCATTTTTCACGTCCTCTGAAGCTACGCTTCCAAATCTTCCTGTGATTCCATAGAGCGTTTAATATTTAACAGAAGGTGCTCTACCTAATATAAACATAAAAAACGTGCACCTACTTTTTCAACATCCTCATGCATTTTCGCATGCTGTTCGGATACTTCAGCTGATGTACGATAAAGGTGTTTGGGACTCCGTAGTACCCACAATTAAAGACAAATACCCTCAGTAAAAATAAGTACTTCGACTGCAGGTTGCTGCTTTAGAACGTACCATACATTGAAGAAACGCTGACACGCGGAATCATAAAATATCTGTACTCCTCAAAAACTAAATGAGAATTGAATATTGTTTGTTTAAAATTTCTAAAATTAATTTATTTTCGAATTTACTGATTTAAAGAAGTTCACTTTTTCTAAGTCTACACGAAATAATAAAATATTGGTGGTTTAATTATATTATGTATTACTTTTCCAAAAACAAAATATTGAAAGAAAAATTGTTATAAAATAATAAATGCTTATTAATAATATTGAATGAATATAAATATATCTACAATTGTTCATAAAATTGAGAAATGGAAGAGGACTTTTGGCAGCAAATTCCACTACTCTCCCCTCTACTACTAGGAGATGTTTGTAAAGTAGGAGTGTATTGAATCAACTAAGCTACTGAGCTAGCTTGAGTTTAGGTGAACTCTAATTGCCAACTGTGATGAGGGTTCTTAGACACCTGTTGCACATTAAGGTTAGTTATTCTAGGGACAAAAATATTGAACATATCGAGAAGTGGAGGATGTTGAGAAGGAAGAGGTGTGATGGGGCTACTCATTGTCCCTAAGGCTGCTAGAATTACAATGTATTCGATACATGCACTTAATGTAATGGTTGTAGATATGGAAGGTGCAACTCCATTGCTACCTCTACATCTTTTAAGAGCATTTGGGTTCTCTTCTCTTTCTCTCCTCTCATCCTTTACATGTGCCTTTTCTCCAACTCTTCTTTCTTTCTCTACATCATCTATGATCATTTGTTGTTGTCTTTCTTCTCCAAAATTTATGTTTTTGTAGCATTCGCCTCTCTTTCAACTTTCCTCTCCCTCGTCTTCTCCTTGCATATTGCATTCTCCTCAAACTACTTCTTAATTTGTTCTTGTTGCTATAGTTGTTTAATGTAGTCATTAGATGTACGAATCTATGGGTTCTTTCTTAATCAAAGCATACCATAATGTGCCTCATGTGCAAAAGCATGCATCATTTGTATAAGTATTACAAGGAATCTATTGGATGCACCAATAGGTTGTTAAGTGTCAATAGGTATGCATGGCACAAAATCAACATCCTCATCATGGTTTCTTTGATGTTGGGTATCATCACATGACTTACTTTTAAATTGTCAACTATCTTCATTTGTAGACTAGTCGATAATGTCACTTGGATCAATATTTTGCAGGGAGGGTATTGATAGGGAAATGCCTGCATCTACGTAGTTGATTAGTTGACCAATGCTTACGAAAACCTCTTGTAGCTAATTTGGTTGACAAGCTTGTGTTGGCAAGCTCAAACCAACATCATGGTTTGTTCCACTGGTCATGGTATCTTAGAGGGTCATGGTTTGTTGAATACTCATTTTTTATTGCATTGCTTCCTATCCTTTCACAAGCTTGTGTGTAGTTTTTCATAAAATTGATGATTGTATCTTTATTGTATCCTCTAAATCACAAAAATGCTTGAACTTTGATTGCCTCCTCCTTACCTTGCATATCATCAATATCTACAACACCAATTGATCCTATTGTCCATATTGATGGGTTCAAGCTGAGGCCCAATTATTCCATGTCTTATATCCTCATCAATAATAAATCCCCCACTTCACCTTGTATCATCTACTAAGGCTTCTCTTTTGAATGGCCATATGCTTGTCTTACAAAACTCACTCATTATATTTCTCGGGGTCAATGCCAATTTGAATGCTTTGTTGGCCAACATTGTCAACTCTTCATGTTCAGTATTCATTTGGGGGTTCTTCGCCAACCACAAATTTCCATCTTGTTTGAAGTATGTCTTAAAAGGTGGAAAAATACTTGCATCCAATAGTTGACACTTATGGCTGGTATGTGTGGGAAGTGTGAGTAAATCTATATTCAACTGCCTTATTTTGTCAATCATTTTCCACACAACATATTCGAGGGAGAGACATGAATGAGGATGTTTTTTTCAAAGTAGTCCAAAAAATTCAAAAATAACTCTTTAACCATCCAAACATGTTCATGCATTGACATGAATTCCCTTGGCTCACAATTAACTATGCAATTTTAATGTGTTTCTTTACTTTGAACAAGTAAAAACAAAGTATGCTTAAACTAGCAACAGTCATGCATGCAATAACAATGATCCATTCCCTGCTTTTTGATATTAGCTGGGGAATTTTTTTTCTTCCATGCATGCTATCGAGTTCTTATTTCATAGTTGCATCTAACTTGCACTCTTGTTCCATTGTAGTTTTATATTTTGCTAAACATGTAGTAGTTGAGGTTATAGACAATTTTGAGGTTTTCATAGAAATAGGCAAAAAATGTATGACATGCCATAATAGCTATGTATATGTTCAACTCTTTCTCTATTCTAATGCTCAAGTCCTTATGGCATCATTTAAATATGTGCCACCATGATTGTCCTAGCATTCCATCTGTTAAAGGGTAAACCCTTCCTATTATTATTGGGAAACAACTTGTTCCAATTGATTAACTTGTACATTATTGCTCATATCTTTCACATCCATAACCCAATTCACAACATCCTCCTCCTCTTGAACATGGGTGATCCCACAGTAATGGGTTCCACTTTTTGACCAATTTTGACACTAAAATCAATATTTTTGAAACAAGCCTCACATTCAAGTGACTATATCTCTAAAACTACGAATAATTTCAAGATGAAGTAAACTAGTGATTTCTAGTACTCTGTTCCCACTTTGTAACCATTTTTTTTATTAAAAAAATT
The DNA here is from genome assembly GCA_028749045.1 of Cupressus sempervirens. Lineage (NCBI taxonomy): Eukaryota > Viridiplantae > Streptophyta > Pinopsida > Cupressales > Cupressaceae > Cupressus > Cupressus sempervirens. The sequence goes on from CM053792.1 coordinate 935,867,906, forward strand.
AAATTACTTAAGTCAAATTTTTCTTCTCCTCCGAAAAGTGGTACATATGAAAAATCAATATTTTTAAAGAGTGACAGTCTGTTTGACACACATAACCTTTTTTTTATAAACGATAATGAGGTAATTCTTTTGGTGTTGGATTTGTAACATCAATATCTAGAGGATGCATTTGGTTTGATTCAATTTGGTTGAATATTGTATAGTTTATGAAGTTACATCAATTGTAATTTAGATATACGCTTCGTTTGACACAGATAACTTGAACTCAATTTATCATAAATCTTTTTTTTTTAGTAGAAAGCTATCTCAACAACCTATTTCCTAGATATTTTTCAAAAATAATTTGACCTAATTTACAATTTTTTTTGAAGTGTCAAAGTCGGTTGATGTTCAATCGTTAATGAACCTATAATGAGTTAAACTCATATTTGAAAGTCTTAATAAATATAATATGTATTACAATTATAGTCGTTGGAAAGCTTGCTCTGAATAGCACAAATTAGCATTTTTTATTTTACAGTAGGAGATCATTCAATCTCAATTTTGGGGGTCAAAAGAGCCAATCTCATTTTTTTAAGAAAACAACACCAAAAATTTGTAAATTGGCATGTTCGCGCGAACATGCGAACGTGTGTTCGCGCGAACATGCGAACGAAAATAATATAGCAGCAAAAATTTTGATTTGACATGTTCTCGCGAATATGTAAAATAATTTGTGTTCAGGCGAACATTAAAAAAAAAGGAAAAAGCATGACATCACCTACAATGATGACAAAAAAAAGCAAAAAAATGACATCACCTGTTTTAAAGTTGATAGTGAGACGAATGTTTTAAAGTTACTCCAAAAAATTTATAAAGCTACTATGAATTTATTAAGGTAAGGACAAGTTTTTTATTTTTTATAATTTTTTGATGGGAAACAAGAAAGGAAGGAAAAACAAATATGCAAGGAAGAGATCTCATGAAGCAGAAAAAGAAATCTTCAAAAGACTGTGACATGTTATCATTGAATTAAACAAGGTATATATATATATATAATTTATTTTTAATATCTTGAATTTAATTATGTATCAATCTCATTTTTCATCTACTTTGATTTATTTATAAATTTGTTGCAGACAATCAACAAGGTGAAGGAAATGTTGAAGGAGGCTCAACAAAAGTAGAAGAAGTGCAGATGGGAGAAGGGTCAGGAACACTACCTACGGAATCTCAAACAATGAATGTTGAAGAAGGTTCAAGATCACTCCCTATAGAGGTTCAAATAACAGAAGTCAGAGAAGGGTCAGAATCACTCCCTGTAGAAATTCTAGTAACAGAAGTCAGAGAAGGGTCAGGATTAGGTGCAGGCACTGGTATGGATGAACTCATAAATATTATCCAATCTATAAAGAATGGAATTTCTCATAAAAATTTAGATCATTTACTTAGAATGGATGTGGATAAATTGAGAACACTTGCAGCTACTGTTGAACCCTTAAGTTTGTCTAAGAAAAGGTCAATGAATAAGAAGGTCAGAGAAATAATGACTAAATTTGATAACATTGAAACACTTGAACAAACTCGATTGCTTTCACTTTTGCTTACATAAAAGAAGTTACAAGTGGCATTGAAATTTTTAGGTGTAGACACAACATCAAAGAAGAGAAGATTTTCTAACATGCAAACTGATGCAATTGAAAATGTTAAACAAGGTTTGCGAAACATAGGAAAACAGTCTCGAACTAAAGATAAGTCCATAGCAAAAGAAGTGATGTTGATGTATGTTGTAAATAAGAATATGACCCAAAATAGACAAATATCTTCAATTTCGTTTGAAATGGGTTTTAGTAGGAAAACAATGAGATAATATGTTAAGAGAAGATTAATTTTAGATGATAGTACTATGGAAGGCAATTGGACAATCATGTGTAGAGCACCTCGTTTTGATAGGATTGATGAGGAATTAAAAAAATTAGTCATATCATTTTGGATTGATAACGCTCGTCCTTCATCAAATAGTAGAGATGTTATCAGGCATAGGATTGCATCTAGTCAATATGAACATCATACAAAGCATTGGTTGGACACAACACAGTATGAGTTATATGTGTTGTTTTGTAGTGAACATCCTAATGTAAAAATTGGGCAAATGTTGTTTGAAAAATTGAAGCCATACTTTGTGAGGTCAAACAAAGTGTTTGAAACATGTTATTGTTGTCATCATATTGAGTTTGATCTCCACTATTAGGTATTTCGAAAGTTTGTAGAAGACACATATGGTTTTCATGCTTCTCCTCGTAGTAAGAGAAGTGAGTTTATATCATCCATTCTATGTGACAAAATAGATGATCCAGCTAGTCAAATAAATTGCATCAAAGGATTATGTGAAACATGTGGTGAATTGGCTCTATTTTCTTTGGAAATTAAAAATATTGATGTAACAAAAAAATTGAATTGTAAAAGTTATAAGTATGTGAAGAATGAAACAACATTGGGGAAAGAGACAAAAAGGTTGGAATATGTTGAAGAAGAATTACCTGTTGTAACATTTATGGACAGATTTAAGAATTTGATTAAACCTTATATTCGTCATGTATTGTTTGTAAAGTGGCAAGCACAAAAGTTTCAAATTTTGAGAGATAATTTCCCGCTTGGAATGATTGTATCAGTCATTAATTTTGCATAGAACTATTCCTTTGTTCATCAGAAAGAAATTCAATCATTTTATTTTATTTTCTATGCAGGTCACTATTATGGTACATGTTTGTTATAGACATGCACAATTAGATTTGGATGGTGTTCAGAGTACAGTTGAAGAATGGGTCATTAAAAAGGAATATCACTTTTATATAAGTGATGATAAAGAACATGACATTCACTATGTAGAACATTGCTTCAATATGTTATTTTCTTATTTGAAAGAAAAAGACATAAATGTTGATAAACATTGTGTTTGGTCTGATAGATGTGCCACATAGTTCAAATCATCTAGACCATTTTATGCATTATGTAGATATCGTTGCAATGAGAATATAAAACACATATTGAATTCCTTCGAGAGTGGGCATGGAAAAGGTGAATATGATGGTGTTGGAGCTTGCATCAAATGTGCTCTACACAAGTATCAAATGAATTATTAGAGATTTCATATAAATGATGCACATGATGTTGTTGAATGGTGTAAGACACATTTTGCATCAGATGAGGTCAGGACATCATCAACAATGAGTCGACAGGTACCGTATAGAGTCTTTTGGGAGATAACAGCAATGGATGTGTACATTTGTTTATATTTTATGCAATTAAGTTTTGAAATTTTATTTTTTAAGTTTTATCTTTTAATTCGTTGAAGTTTAAATTTAATTTACAATCCATATTTTCAATGTAATGAACTTTCAAGTGTTAATAGAAAAAACATGCATGGTTGCAAGAGGATAGAAAAGACACATTCCTTACATTCAGTCATGAGTACAGATAATCACAACTAGAAATTGAAGACGAGAATACTCATGTTTTTGTAACAGTTGCATTGATAAAGACTATCAAGAATGCATCAATCAAACACGTGGATATACAGGTGCATGGATTTCGGTACCACTTGATGTTACCAATACATTTGATAAAAATAATGAAATTTTTGATGATATTCCATTGATTTCTGATGATTATAATCATATCTCTGGATTGATAAAAGTGGGTAAGTATCATAAAAATTAATCTCAACTTGTCAATTAATCTCAATTTTTTATTTAATTATCAATGAATTGTCTTATATATACTATACACATGTATGTATACTTGTTCTGCAGGAGATGTCTTTGCAGTGATTGTTGAGCTTAGAAATCATGAAGGTGATAGTTATTATTTATTGTGATGTACTACAAAGAGGAAAAAGTTATATGATCCTGAAGAAAGTGATGAAATGTTGTTCCCCATAGGTATCATGCATACACATGTGCAAGTAAATATATGAGTTTATATATATCTAGGTCACTTTATGTCTATCAAATTTTAAAATATTTAAATTTTTGGTGCAAGTTTTGTTGTGATACAAGGAACATATTTGAAGCAAGACGAAATAGTCCAACATGGAATACACTTTGTTGATTATCAACTTGACAACAAGGTTTTACAATATAGCCACCTAGTTGTTGCTACCAGGCTTTGTCTACGTCCAATCAAATTTAAGCACACACGTCACAAGTGGAGACTAGACAGTGAAGATCACGAGAAGATATTACATGTTATAAGTGTACATCATGGTTGAACTGACCTTTGAGATTTATTTTATAATAATTCGAATAAAGTTTAAAGAACGATTTGCCTTGATATATCAAATTTCATGATCTTTAAATGTAGACAATTAGAAGGGATGAATGTTATATTAATTCAATAATATAATCTTAACTAGATAAATTACTTCTTCTTAAGATTTATTTTATAATAATTTGACTGGATTTAAAGTTGTTTGCCTTGATATATCAAATTTCAAGACCTTTAAATGTATACATTTTAATAATATTAGTTACCATGGATGAAGGTTATTAAGAATATTATATTTTATAAAAAATAATTAAAATAGTATATTGGCTTACCTACTATCATATTTTTATCCACATAAAACAAATATGTATCTTTAGTCCTACTAATGAATAATTGGAATTTATAAATGTGTCATTTTAATAATATTAATTACCATCCTAAATTAAAGATTATGTTATCAAATTAGTTTATTAAAAAACTATATATTAATGTTAGTTTATTGTAGGGTCACACTCTTAGTTTATTAGTTTATTAATGTGTTTTTAAATGTATACGTTTTAATAATATTAATTACCATGGGTGAATAATATTAACTACTTGATCTAAATAGGTAATACAAATTAGTTGGAATTTACACAATCATTAGATAGTTGTGTATCAAACATAATTTAATATGTTAGAATTCCTTTATCAACTTCTTTTCAAACTATTGAATTTCATCTCATTATGTGTTTTTAATTGTAAGATCATACTCTTATTTATCATTAGTTTATTAAAAAACTATATATTAATGTAATTTTAGTGTAGGATCGTACTCTTAGTTTATTAGTTTATTAATGTATTTTTAAATGTATACATTTTAATAATATTAATTACCATGAGTGAATAATAATAACTTGATCTAAATGGGCAATACAAATTAGTTTGAACTTACACAATCATTAGATAGATGTGTATCAAAGATAATTTAATATGTTAGAATTCTTTTATCAACTTCTTTTCAGGTTATTGAATTTCATCTCATTATGTGTTTTTAATTGTAGAATCATACTCTTATTTATCATTAGTTTATTAAAAAGCTATATATTAATGTTAATTTATTGTAGGATCATACTCTTAGTTTATTAGTTTATTAATGTGTTTTTAAATGTACATACATTTTAATAATATTAATTACCATGGATGAAGGTTGTACATATAAATATTTATCTTTAGCCCTATTAATTGATCTAACACATTTGTATCTTTAGTCCTATTAATTGATTTACCAAATATGTACATCTTTAGGCCTACTAATTGATTATTTTATAATGATTACAAATAAATATAATGTTTTAAATTTGTAATCTAAATCATTCAAGGGTTAATTTATTTTAAAATCTATAATCTGATTCATGAAGAATTTTCTACTAAAATACAAAAATATACACATACATGTACATCTCAAGAATAAACATCTAATCTAATATCTCTACTGAAATGCATACATATACAAATTGTAAGTCTCAAATAAACATGTATTAGTAAAATATAAAAAGTCATATACATGTCATCCAACTATTGAAGTAATAAATAGTCAAATAAATAGTGAAATGTACATGTCATCAAGGTATTGAAATACAAATATATGTATGTAAGTCTCTAGAATATACAAAGTCTCCAATATATAAATGCATCAAAATATATATAAATCTACTACAACTGGAGAGACCCCTCAAGATGCATATGAACAGAATGACCCTCTAATCGAGTCTCTTGTACATCTTGTGGCTAAGGTACAACAACCAAGCCTTGAAAATATTTATGTACATTAGAACTATCTAAACATATATATATATACGAGTGCATATAGTTTGAAACATAAATAACTTTACAAACTATTTAAAACTTGCACCTGAGCACTATTGGGTGTCTTAATAGAATCCTCTCTCTAACGTACATGGCCTGACCCAACACTAGATGTAATCAATGTGTGCTCAGTGACCTGTGCCTGCATGATTCATTATAACTTTTAAATATCTATTTGAAATAATTTTTTAATTTTAAATTTTAAAATATTATATATATACGTACCTAGGTCTCAAGAGGTGGAGGTTGATCATCAGACTCCATCGTATCATCTATCGATGCACCTCTACTATCAACATCCTATCCTAATACACCAACATCATCTCCCAAAACTCCAACACCTACTAAACTACCCTCAGCGCCACAATCTCCAACTGCTAGTAATGATGAGTGAAGTGGTGTGTAACTGGCTAGGTAATGATGTAGAATCAATGTAGGGTCAAAATAACATGTCCATGTACAATGAAAATCCCATGCTCGGACTAGTATCAATCTTAGATAACCCTCGTAACTAGTCACCAAAATTATCGAGGCCCTCGGCTATGATCCTGACATCTCCAACTTGTATGCCCAAGTCATTTGTAGAGTATTGCGAGCCTAGTGTAGAATATTGTGAGCTATATTGTATGGAAATTGTCACTAGTATGGTTTGCGCCTATGGAACTATGGGGCTCTAATGGTGTCTAATGGCATCCATCATTAAGTGAACCAGTATTGCCTATGTATCAGAAATATAACTAATTCTTTGAAATAGATCCTCCAAAAAATTCAGTGCTAAATCCATATGTGTGTGATGTCCTAAAAGAGCACAAACATTGTCTGGTACTAGTAGTCCAACAGCTCTATAATCATCATCAATAGAGGTGCTTGAAGTGCTATTGGATGCCTCTAAAGATGGTCAACCTAGACAACTCTGTTGAGTGCAAATAGAGCGACAAAGAGAATCATATGTGATACTAGCAGCCACAGATGCAATGTGTCCAATACTATCAATTGCTCCCCTCTAGGAAGTAATGACAACTCTATCTGCAATAGGTGCTAGTGTTGGAGTCACTAGTGGAAGTCTCTATCCAATGAACTGTCTCACATCTAAAGGTGGCTGGTACTATGCATTATGATATTGGTCATGATTTGTGATCTAACCACACCCTTGTCTGTAATAATCTGGAATGTCTAAGTAGTTGACATTGAGCCCCATGTAGAACTCGGTGTACAACTGTTGTGCAAAATAAAGAGGTATCTGATTGTTATTAGGATAATGACCATGTACGGCTAAAAAAACATAGATAGATCATACTAGCAATAACAGGATCTCTACACTGTGTCACTCGATAATCTCTCACCATGCCATGTGTACCCTCATAGGATGGAAATAAATCTTGTTTAATGACATCTTTGGGGGCTACCCTATTGACGTCATCAAAAGATGCATCTCCTAAAATCTCAGCTCTAAGCTCCCTAGATATGGCAGCTAATATATTAGGAGTAAATGAATGATGAGATCTAAATCTAGTAGTGAGATCTTGTAAAATCCTACATATAGTCACACATATATCTCTATATAAACCATCATTGGAGGACAATATAGACTGCTATAATCTTTGCATTTCCTACTCTACAAATGCAAATAATGCATCGACATCAATGCATGGAGGTGGCACAATAGGACCTCCAACAGGAGCCACACCAAGAGCCATAGTAGGACCTTCAATAGGAGTTGCACCAGGAGCCACAGTAGGAGCTGCACCAAGAACCACAACATGAGCAGCTCCACCATTAGCCCATGATGAGCCATAATATGAGCCCCACCACGAGTCGTAACACGAGCCCCACCATGAGTGCCACCACGAGCAACACTACGAACTGCATCAGGAGCTGTAGCAAGAACCACAATAGGAGTTGCAACAAGAACTGTAGCAGGAGCTGCAACAAGAGCTACGGTAGGAGGAGTTACAATAGGAGCCTCATCACCCTTAGGATGATGAGCAGGCTGATCATGTGAAGTCATATCTACAATGATGGAGCTAATATATATTGTAAATACACATATATACATATACATGTAGTCTAGTGCATAAATTTTTATATAAAAGATATGTAATTTCATACATCATCTAATTTGTAACACATCAATATATCATACATGAGAGTTAGAGTTAGAAATAGGTTTGAGTTTTCAATTAGAATTAGATTAGGGTTTGACTTAGGGTTTGAGTTAGATTAGGGTTTGAGTTTTTAGTTAGGATTAGATTAATGTTTGATTACGGTATGATTTAGATTAGGGTTTGAGTTAGATTTTGAGTTAAAGATTAGGGTTTGAGTTAGATTTTAGGGTTTGATTAGGGTTTCATTTAGATTAGGGTTTGAGTTAGATTTTAGGTTAAAGATTAGGATTTGAGTTAAAGATTAGGGTTTGAGTTAGATTTTAGGGTTTGATTTAGATTAGGGTTTGAGTTGGATTAGGGTTTGGTTAGGGTTTCATTTCTAGGGTTACGATTAGATTAGGGTTCATGATTAGGGGTTGAGTCAAATTAGGGTTTGAATTAGATTAGTGTTTGAGTTTTTAGTTGAGATTAGATTAGAATTTCAGTTTTCAGTTACAATTAGATTCTAGGGTTCGAGTTCTAGGATTTGGTTAAGGTTTGGTTAGGGTTAGAGTTAGATTAGGGTTTGAGTTTTTAGTTAGGATTAGATTAGCATTTGATTACAATTTGATTTAGATTAGGGTTTGAGTTAAAGATTAGGGTATGATTAGGGTTTGATTTATATTAGGGTTTAGTTAGGGTTTGATTTATAGGGTTACGATTAGATTAGGGTTTGAGTTAGATTCTAAGGTTTGATCAGGGTTTGATTTGGATTAGGGTTTGATTTCTAGGGTTATGATTAGATTAGGGTTTGATTTAGATTAGGATTTTCAAGTTAGATAGGGGTTTGGTTAGGGTTTGATTTCTAGGGTTATGATTAGATTAGGGTTTGATTTAGATTAAGGTTTGAGTTAGATTAGGGTATATGATTAGGGTTTGATTTAGATTAGGGTTTGAGTTAGATTACAGTTTGGTTAGGGTTTAAATTATAGAGTTATGGTTAGATTAGGGTTTCAGTAAGGGTTAGATTAGGGTTAGAGTTAGATTCTACCTGGAACTAGAGTTTTCAAGTTAGGGTTAGATTATTGTTATGGTTCTAGGGTTAGATTAGGGTAACTTTAGTCAGGGTTAGTGTTAAATTAGGGCTTGAGTTTGAGTTGGGGTTAGATTAGGGTTTGAGTTAGATTTTAGGGTTTGATTGGGGTTTCATTTAGATTAGGGTTTTCAAGTTAGATTAGGGTTTGGTTAGCATTTGATTTCTAGGGTTATGATTAGATTAGGGTTTGATTTAGATTAGAGTTTTCAAGTTAGATTAGGGTTTGGTTAGGGTTTGATTTCTAGGGTTATGATTAGATTAGGGCTTGATTTAGATTAAGATTTGAGTTAGATTAGGTTTTGAGTTAGATTAGGGAATATGAGTGTAGACACTTAAATCTGATTACACCACTTCGGTAATCCTATTTAGCTATCTCTAAAAGCATCATTAATTAAATTCATATTTATTTAATCTTTTTCCATCCCCTAGTTGATTAATTTAATTAATCATCTATAGTCCTAATTGATAAATAAAATAACCCACTATTTGTCAATTAATCATATTCTCCTATCTAATTCCAAATCCCAAATTTATTAAAATCACTTTAATAAATAAAAACCCTCAAATCTAATAGCCCCTAAACTATCCTAAATCCTCCATTTAGCCTAATCCACCCCATCCACCCATACTAACCTAGCTTAGCCACTAACTCACCCACCCTCATGAATACCATCCACTTGCATCCCTTTAACATCCTTAATCTAATCCTAACCCAAGCCTAATCCCCCCCCTAACCTTGTCACATTCCCTAAATAAGCCTAAGACTTTCCTAAACCAAACCAAAGTCTTCCCTCAAAATATCCCAACCACAAAGCTTTCAATGCTCTTACATGCTCTTAAAATCTCTTACAAGCCATTATGAGGGCCATTTAAGGCTTTGAGCCTCCTTTGTTGACTCATCCTTGCCCTTTCCTCCACCCAATGACCCTGTGACATGTGTCACTCCCTAATTGGTGCTAAACAAGCACAATCCATGTGCTCCCCTTTGAATACATCCTAGCCCTCCCTAAAGCTTTCATCTCTCCTTGCATCTTAACCCTCCATCCCTCAAGCCCTTGGCCTATAAATTGAACCCTCTCCCTTCACTAAAATCAATCCATCCTCCATGCAAAGTTATAATGTTATTTTGAGAGCTCATAAACTACCAAAATACCATTATAATGTTGGAATCACTCCATGACTTCATTGTTGAAACCTTGCATCATTCACTCCATCCATCCATCTAAACTTGAGCTATACTCATGAGCACACATACCTTAAATCGGGAACATGTCTATTGCATCATTGTGTTATACCATTTGGAGCTTACCATTCTTGGTTTGCCTCCATTTGTGGTGATAACAAATCAGTCCTATCTTAAGTGTTTACTCATTTTAGTATTGTTAATGCTTTCCTTAATAGTTAGTGTTCATTTTACTTTACTAAACTAGGTGATACATTTTGGCACGCCCGGTGGGACCCCACATTTGAGTCTATCTAATCATGTTTTTGGGTTTTTTGTGTTAACTAACCAAATTAACCTTGTTTTCTTATGTGTTTTTGTGATAGGTTTGCTGATCTTGCTGCAGGTTAGGTCACCTTTTGGAAATCGCGCTCCCTGCCATCTCATCATTTTTTATTTTTGAAGACTTCAAAACCAGGTTATCTTGCGATCCTGCGACCCCAAGAACGCGATCCCGCAACCATGGGAACGTGGCTATTTGTCGGCGGAAACGCGAACCCGCGACTGCGAGTTCGCTATTCATCCCCAACCAGTTTCTACCACGTTTCCAAAAAAAAAAATTGCATCCCCGCCAAATGTTTCTCTACGGAAACGCGAATCCGCTGACCTATATCTTTGTGGGAACGCTCTCCCAAGAACCTGTGGGATTGCTATTTCGCGGGATCGCACTGTAATTTTTAACTCGCAGCCTGATTTCCTGCACTTTTTTCACCAATTTTTTGTACTCGCGAGAACGTTGTTTTACCTACAGGAATGCTATCTAAACCCGCGGGAACGCTGGTATACCTGCGAGTTCGTGATCTCGCTTGTTCTCCTTGCATTCTCGCACGCAAGATCGCTATCCTACCAAACTCGCGGGATCGCTCTACAACCTTTTTAACCTGCAGCCTCATAATCTTGCAATTTTATTTTTTACCAGTCCTGCGGGATCACTACCTGAACTCACAGGTTTGCACTGTTAGCTAATTTGCCCAAAATTCTAATAGTTTTTCATTGCAAGTTTCATATTGACTTATTTTTTATAGGTTTTATCACCATATCTTTAACCTCATAATCATAATCATATCTAAATTTTTTATTTTTTATTTTTAAAAAAATTGACTTTTAGTGGTTCTGTAGGATATGGACCATTCTAAGCATTTTTATGCATATCAAAAATAACAAAAAAAGTTAAAAATATTTTTTCCATAGTTAAATTTTGATTTTGGAGATTTTTGGGTGACTAATCAAATCACTTTTTTGCAGCATTGCAAGTTGGAGCGACAAAACTAATCATGTTTTTTGCAGGTTTTTCTTAAAATGAACTTGCATGTTTAAACACATCTTTCATTGAATGAATGTGCTCAAATCACTCTCGAATGCCATGGACTAAAATCAACTTTTCATTGAAATGCATGCTTAAAACAAAAAACACAATCTTGAATGCAAAGGATCAATTAATCATTGCTATACCTCACACTTCAACTTTGGGTTTTAAAACGAATTCACTCAATCTTGAATGCCTAACAATCAATGAACTTTGCATTGATTTTGACACATTTCAATGATGTTCGCATTTCTTATGTTGACAATCTCTTGATTTCCATTACGCTGACGACACTGTCAAGTTGGAATGAACATTGTATATCATAAACACGAGTGTCTTCAATCATAGCTTACAAAATCTAAATCATCAATTGGAATGAACGCGTGTCTTTTAAACCCAAGATCACTTATGTGGTCTTGTTTTAAACTTTTTTATGAGGCCTGCTTGGGGATTTCATCACCCCTTGGGATGACCTCAACTCCAGCGTTCCAGCAAAGTATAAAGATCGGGAGGTGAATCCAAAGAGACCTCTCTTGGGATCAAAATTCTGTCACTCGGGCTAAGCCTCAAGGAACTTTATACCCTTGAGAAGTGAAAGAGGAGAAGTGGGTTACCGCTCCTCTTGGCTGTGTGACATCTTTTTGGTTTCATCTATGGATTTAGGCCTCACGTACCTTGCGTATATCGAGGACTCCCTAGCTAAACCAAATTTCATCCTTGTAGAAAGCTTCTTAGGATGTTGGTGTGTTTGATGTGCTTGCTCCAAACTTTTGTCTGCTACAAGTTTGTTCATAGCTTTTGAATGAATGTTTGCCAACTTTGGTCAAAATTCCAGAACAGTAGAAATCTCCCAGCTCAAGGCATACTTAGCGTAGTCACTGCCTCATTAGAAAATCATCCAAGCTCCCCCACTGCAACCAAATCTATCTAGTTCTTTGTTTTAGAACAATCCCAAATCTAAAGTCCATCCAAATCATCCCCCTAGCTAGCTAGCAACCCAATCCAAAATCACCCAAGCCTTTAAGGAATTGTTGTTACTCTACCAGAGTTTGCTATCCAATCAATCTATCCAAATCCCTCAATCTCCCCAAGGTTATCCCTTTGATAGAGCTTTCTCTAGGGTAATCTAGCCTTGTCACTTGTCATCCCTCATCACCTTAAGCTAAATGTTGGGATCCGCAAGTGGTCAATCTCGTGTCATGCCCATAGGATCATTTGTTTATCCTCAAGTTGACACCAAAAGCCACCAATCCTGCACATAGGAAAGCAAAACTCTCACTTTTTGACAGTATACCCTTGAAGTCTTCCATCCATAGGAAAGCCAAAAATCTCCAGCCAATCCTCCTTAGGTTTGTCATGTAGCTTTGACTCTCCCTAGGAAATCTTTCATCAGCCAATCCAAAATCTGTGCTTAATCCAAATCCAACCATGAGCTTCCGTGTTCATCCATATGCAAGACCCCATCCCCATCCAACTCATATCAAAACATGAAATCCCAACCCTATCATGATGAGTTTTGTCATCCCACCTTTTCTCCCACCTCATCCTATTCCAATGATGATGATGATCTTGTTGACTACGACGGGTATATTGAAAGCCTTAGAGATATTACCCCCAACATCCCCCAAAGTCCAAACATTCCTCTAAACTACTCCATCTTTCCTCCATGCATACCCTCTAGTACTCCTTAGCATGCCTTTGACAAGGGAAATCCATTACTATCCTCATCCTTACCTCCTTCCTATATTGTGCCCACATATTCCTCTTATACATCAGTCACACCTCCATCTTCCTCTACCTTCATCTCCCAATCTCCACCATTCCAGAACAATTCTAGTAGCTACATCCTTAATCCAAATCCACCATCCCAATATCCTCCAAATCCCCTTCCAAATCCTCCAACCAATCCTAGTTCTATAATGCATCACCCCAATCCCCTTACTCCTCCTAGTCCAACACACCCGTCTCCAAGGAATTTTACAAGGAAGCCCAAAGAAAATCTATCTCCCACCCCTATCACTCCTCTTACCTCGTCCTATCGCTACCATCCCTATCGCATCCACCCCACTTATCAAACCCCTTCCATCTCCTACCTCCCATCCATTGAATCCCTCCAAATCCCATCCACATCTCCTCCTCCTAGCATTACCCAAATCCCATATAATGAACCTCATGAGTCTCTCCCCAATCAACTCATCCCCATTGAAGAAACTCCTACCCATCCATCTACCTCACTACAAGAGACCATCCATACTTCTCATATCATACCATCCACTCCCCTCCATTCCTATCAAGATCTTGTCCAAAAGCATGTTGAAATATCCCCCAACACAACAGAAGATCCTGCCATCCCACTTATTCCCCTACATGATCCACTTCTACCATCCCCTCCATCTCTGAATCCTACCATCATACCTACTCCATCTCAAAATCCATTTCCATCAACCCATCCCTATCAAGATCCTCTCCTTCCATCCCCTTTGTTCCATGATCATACATCTCCCATAATCTATGATGATAGATCCATCGAAGAAGAACTAACTATCATATATGAAGCTTCAACTCCTTCAGCTCGTAATGGACTCACATCTTGTGTTCCAAATAATGAACATCATATTAAAGAAAGAAATAAAAGTGTATCTCTCGATGTTGGTATCCCTGCTATTCCTGCATGGTCGCAAGTCCTTCCATCTCCACCCTAAAGTTCCCATCCATCTTATCCTATATCTATTTTGGGCCCTTACCCTACTTCTTTCCAACCCTCCATTTTGGGTCCATATACCCCTTTATCCAAATCCCTCACCCTTTCCATCCATTTTGGGTCCTTATATACCTAATATGAATCCTTTATCTCCTCCATCCATTTTGGGCAGTTATATCCATCCATATCCTATGTTCCAATCTATCCTTCCATCCCCTCAAATCCCCCAGCTAGATCATCAAAGACACTCACCCTTGAATCCCTTCCAACCTTTAAACCCTATCATCCCATCCACAATCCCTCCCTCTCCTCCATGCTCTTGTTCCCATCCCATGGCTAATAAAAGCATATTGGATGCCAAAATCCAAAAGCATAAACCCAAAAATCCACAAAAATCCAAGTCTCGACATGTCCCTTCTAAAATACATGTTCAAGAAGAGAAACATTTGATCCAAATCAAAGAAAAAGTCAAGAGGCCACAAAGGCCCAAGCTGAAAAAGTCAAAAATCATGTGGATACCCAAGATGCTCATAAAAGATATGCATCTCAAAGAAAAATCTCAATTGGCATCCATTCATGTTACTCAAAGAGCCTCATCCATCCATCCTTTATCCAAATCCCCATATATGCATCCTTCATCCCCCCAATCCACTCTTAGTCCATATGCTTCTTATCCTAAATTTCTCATCCTCCATCTTCCAACTCTACTTTTAGTCCTTATCTTTCTCTTCCTCCTTTTTCTCCTCAACCTCGCTCAATACCATCTTTCCCACTACTTTATCACCTCTCAAAGTGTGTGCCAATGATGATCTTTCCATTTTCCTCATCCATTTACCTGCCTATCTTATGTCTTCCCATCCATTATCTATCAAACTACCACCCACCATTCCACTTGTTCAATTCAATCCTTTTCCATCCATCCTACCAACATCTATGAGTAAAAATGCATCAAAAAAGACAAAAAAAAAATCGTCCAATGGTGAAAACTTGGCAAACAAGCGCCATGTGTAATCCCTCCATCCAAATGCTCTGTACACTTGGGTGCATGTTCCATCATCCATCATCCCCATCTCATCCCACCATACCCACCACATCTTATCCATTTCACCCACCATCCTCCTTTGGATCTTGATAGAAATAAAGTCCACCACTCGATACATGCTTTTGGTCATCCCTTTGACATCCATTTTCCATCAAAGTTTGTATCCACCTATCCTTTATCTACCCATTCTTTCATCCATCCAATCCATCCATTGGCCTCATCCACCCATCCTCCTTATCCTCTACCTCATTAACCTTTCACATCCTAGCTTCCATTTGTCTCCCTCATCCTCTTGTTGACCAATATTCAATCCTACCGCATCCCTCACAAAAAATCTTCTTGAATATAGCATATTATAACTGGGGGCACTCTATTCCTTGGATACCATGTCGTGTCCATCTTTCCATCAATCCTTATCTTTTGGCATCTCTCTACCCAACTCCCTCTATCTATTGTTCCCTTTTTCATCTATCCTTGCATCTCCTAGCATTACCTCCATCTTTCCATCACTTGGTACATCCCTTGTCATCGGTACCTAGCCCTCCACTATCACCTCATCCTGAGCCTCCATTCGCTATCCCTCATCCTGAGCTTCCATCCGCTATCTCCTCATCTTGAGCTTCTTACTCCCACTATCTTAAGCTTTTCACAAACCATCTTCTCATCTTGAGCTTTTCATCCCCTCTATCTCCTTATCCCATGCTTTTCCTCTACCTCCTCATCCCAATCCTTTTATCCACTATCTCTTCATCTTTATGTTTCCTACCACTATCCTATCATGTTGTGCTTTTGTCCGGTAATCCCTTGCACATCCTTTGATCTATTAGTTGTATATTCCTTGAGCATTAGTCCTTATCTTGATCCCATTGTATACCTCTCATCTCTTCGCATCAGTTCCTGCTTGATCACAAATTACAGTTCTCTTGGTTAACTGCTTTAGCGAATCCTTGTACGAGATCCCTTGTCATCAAAATGTTGTCCTAAATAGTTCTGATTACTTAGCTCATCCTAGTCCTCAATATTACCGATAGATCCTTGCAAGATGCATCCTTCCTCTCATTTGATTTTGGTCCATCAATATCCAGTCCTATCGATCTCTTTGGCAAACGGTTAACTTTTTATGGATTTACATTTTCTTTCGATTTATTTTCTTTTCGAGATTTCAAGTTTGGTTCTTAACGTATCTCTTCCAAGTGATTTGGGTTGTTCCCTCCTTACGGTCACCATGATCTTTTATATCATGGTGTGCTACAAATGGGGCAATTTGAGTGCAAGGTCTTGATTAGGTCTTTTGTTTGTTTTTCTTTTCTGTTTGTGGTTTCCCTAGTATCATTCCCACTTTGACTCTTCCCAGATTCATGTGTGATGCTGGGGCAATCCTTGTGTGTTTGTTTCGAGTCAGTCCGTCAGTCCTTTGGATGGTTGGTGACACGGCCTTGATGTTCTTGGTAACCTTGGTAATTAACCAACAGTCCTATAGAAAATCTAGTGCTCAACTACATAGTGGTACTTCTCTTTGAAGTATCCCCCCACTCAAAAACACTTCAATGGATTCGCTTCATCTCCATTCTCCCCCATCCATATCCAACATCCATCTCTTCCACCCCCACTTTTGCATCAGTATCTCTTTAAATCAATCATCACTCTTAGCTTTAGGGATCCACAATCCTAGTCTTAGGGATCCACCCATCAAATGAATCCACCAAGCCTCATCTTTCAAGATCCACAATCCTAGTCCTAGGGATCTCCGAAAACCATCTTCTACCAATCTGACTCTTTGAAATCCTATTGCATCAGCTTTATAATCCCCTCATCCTTCTCCCTATCCTGGATTCCTTTTTATAGCGCTTCGCTCCTTCCTCCTCCATCTCCCCTGAAGTCTTAAGCTTATTTACTCTTGTGCCTCTGATTCTCCCTTTATCATTCTCCCATTGTTAGAATTTGAGCTAATTCAGCCCCTTCTCTTTGCCAATCTGTGTCTCTGCTCATCTTGAATTCTTTTGCTTTTCAAGAAGCCATCGAGCCTCGTTTTCTCTACCCACCGCCTTCTTGAGGGGGCATCTCTAAGTATAGTCTCTCCTCTTCCTTCTGAGACTGGGGCAACCTTGTTGCTAAAACATCTTCCTCGTGTCATCTTCGTTTGAACTTTTTTGAAATAGTGTTGTCTCAACACTATGTCAAAGAGGGGCAAAATGTAGACACCTAAATCTGATTACACCGCTTCGGTAATCCTATTTAGCTATCTCTAAAGGCATCATTAATTAAATTTCTATTTATTTAATCCTTTGCCATCACCTAGTTGATTAATTTAATTAATCATCTATAGTCCTAATTGATAAATCAAATAACCCACTATTTGTCAATTAATCCTATTCTCCTATCTAATTCCAAATCCCAAATTTATTAAAATCACTTTAATAAATAAAAACCCTCAAATCTAATAGCCCCTAAACTATCCTAAATCCTCCATTTAGCCTAATCCACCCCATTCACCCATACTAACCTAGCTTAGACACTAACTCACCCACCCTCATGAATGCCATCCACTTGCATCCCTCTAACATCCTTAATCTAATCCTAACCCAAGCCTAATCCTCCCTAACCTTGTCACATTCCCTAAATGAGCTTAAGACTTTCCTAAACCAAACCAAAGTCTCCCCTCAAAATATCCCAACCACAAAGCCTTCAATGCTCTTACATGCTCTTAAAAGCTCTTACAAGCCATTATGAGGGCCATTTAAGGCCTTGAGCCTCCTTTGTTGACTCATCCTTTCCCTTTTCTCCACCCAATGACCCTGTGACATGTGTCACTCCTTGATTGGTGCTAAACAAGCACAATCCATGTGCTCCCCTTTGAATACATTCTAGCCCTCCCTAAAGCTTTCATCTCTCCTTGCATCTTAACCCTCCATCCCTCAAGCCCTTGGCCTATAAATTGAACCCTCTACCTTCACTAAAATCAATCCATCCTCCATGCAAAGTTATAATGCTATTTTGAGAGCTCTTAAACTACCAAAATACCATTGTAATGTTGGAATCGCTCCATGACTCCATTGTTGAAACCTTGCCTCATTCACTCCATCCATCCATCTAAGCTTGAGCTATACTCGTGAGCACACATACCTTAAAGTGGGGACATATCTATTGCATCATTGTGTTATACCATTTGGAGCTTACCATTCTTGGTTTGCCTCCATTTGTGGTGATAACAAATCGGTCCTATCTTAAGTGTTTACTCATTTTAGTATTGCTAATGCTTTCCTTAATAGTTAGTGTTCATTTTACTCTACTAAACTAGGTGATACAATGAGTAGGCTTTGATTAGATTAGGGTATATGATTGTTATAATTGCTTTAGAATAACTAGGGAGGGTGAATCAATTATTCAAGGTCCAAATGTCCAATTCAAACTTTTCACTAAGTGTAGTGAGCCCATTCAACCATTTATTCATCCAAGCTTTAACTTTACTTAATCAAAAAGTTACTATAAATCAACATGCAAGCATAACACATAAGAAATCAACACATAAGATAGTGATTTATGTGGAAACCCAATTTGGAAAAAACCACCAGTAACATGCTACTCAATTCTCACTCTTTTGAAGTGATTCCTATGAAAGGCCTTCCATGTTAAAGGCTTACAACACACTATTAAATGTGACATTGTTAGAGGATTTAACCACCTTGTTAGAAGTGGGCCTGGTTAGAGGACTTTAGAACACTCACTTGGAATGCCACCCTGTTAAAGGATTTACAAATGACTATTAAACCAACCTAAGTCCATAGGATTTTTAGATCTAATACAATTGCTAGAGAGTATTAGAAAATCTTGACCTAACTGTAACATACAACTTACCTTGCAGATCTCATATCACTTGTCAGCTCATACCCTTGCTTGGCCTTCAATCTCTACAACTTTGACATCTTGCCCTCCTTTCAAGCTTAGTCTCCTTGAGTCTCCATGCTCAATGTACTAGTGCAATTATCTCTTCATGACCACTTTTAGAAGCAGAGCCTCTATGCTCTTCCTTCTCTAGATGTCTTCTCCTTGACACCCTTCTAACCACTTCGTAGATTTGGCTCTTTAGTAGCAACAGTATTGACAATTATTTGCTTCTTGGTCTATGACTCCTTAAATAGAAGTCATGGAGTTCCTTTTCCCACTTGATTCTTCCACTCTTTGATTTCAATTCACGTGGATTAGGTAAGATTCATTGCATCTAACTCATATTTTTTTTTCCTTTAGAAACTTCTTGAATAATTCTTTAGAATTTGCCCAAAAATAGTTTACGTAGAATTCTATGCCACCAGCTCATCATCCTTCTCTTCCCATTCATTCAAAAATTCAATACAACCACTTTGTCGGCTTAGATTTGGTGAATCTTTGTCATTTAAAATAATGTAGGAACTCGTCACTATTTAAATACTGGTGCTAAGTACATACTGTGTTACTTGACATCAATTGTGTTTTTTCCTAATGCTCGACACCTAAAGATCACTCGGCACCAACTAAGAATTTTCTGATGCTCGACACCTGATCTTCACTTGGCACTTCAAGATCACTCCGCACACACCAGAATTTATTGTTACTCAGCTCCAATTGAGAATTTTCTCGACTTCAACTAACTTTCTCAGCATCCACTAATGATCTTAGTTTAAGCTTTGCATTCAACCTTGTTACAACTTCTTCCTCCAATGTTTCTAAGTGTGACCAACCTCTGTATTCTTGAGTATGTTATCAATACATAATTTAACCATTGTCTTAACTGAACCTTGCACTTCATTACAACATCATAACTCAACCTTTCCCTTAGATGCTCTTGTTACATCTTGTTGATTAAATCCTCTTCATCAATCAACTAAGTGATAGTACTTGAATCTTATAAGAAAGTATCATCCCTACAAATAGCAGGTTTAACATCAATGACAAAACAATGATTGAAAACATTCTTTTAACAACAATCTTCCTTTTTTGCAACAATCTCCCTCTTTGATCTTCAACAATGAGCTTTTCAATTAGATTGCCAACAATGATTAGGGTTTGCATTAGATTAGGGTTTGGTTAGGATTTGAATTCTAGGGTTATGGTTAGGTTAGGGTTTCAGTTAGGGTTAGATTACAATTATGATTTTAAGGTTAGTTTAGGGTAACTTTAGTTAGGGTTAGTGTTAAATTAGGGCTTGAGTTTGAGTTAGGGCTAGATTAGGGATTGAGTTCTAGTGTTTCCGTTATGGTTAGGGTTAGATTGGGGTTATCTAGTTAGATTGTGGTTACAATTCTAGGGTTAGATCAGGGTTTCAATTACAGAACTCTGAGGTTAGATTAGGGTTAGAAATTAAGGTTAGAGTTTGAGTTAGGGATAGGGTTAAAGGGTTAGAGATAGAGTTCTAATATTTTCTAATTTTCTACACTAATTTTTGTTTGTTTTTTCTAATATTTTGTGATCTTTTTTTCCAAATATTTTGTAATTCTTTTTCTAATATTTTGTAATGCCTTTTCTAATATTTTGTAATGTTATATACTAATTTATTTTCTTTAATGTTAATACTAATATTTCTTAATGCTATCCTAATTTATTTTCCTAATATTCTAATGTTTTAATATTTTCTAATATTTTTCTAGTATTTTTCTAATATTCTAGACTATTATTTTTCTAATATTTTCTTGTATTTGTCTAATTTAACACTAATGTTTTTATAATAAAACTAATATTTTTCAAAATTTATTTTTTAATGTTATACTAATTTTTTTAATATTTTCTAATATCTTTAATATTTTGTAATGTTTTTCTAATATTTTCTAATTTTCTAAACTAATATTTTTAAAAATATTTTAATATTTATCTAATATTTTCTTATATTTTTAAAAATACTTTTCTTATTTTTTCTTATTTTTTTGTAATTTTTCTCATATTTTTGTAATATTTTCTAGACTAATATTTTTAAATATAATTTCTAATGTTTTTCTACTATTTAAATGTAATATTTTTTCTAATGTTTTTCTAATAAAACTAATTTTTTTCTAATTTTTTTCTAATGTTTTTCTAATAAAATTAATATTTTACTAAATTTGTTTTTTTAATATTTTTCTAATAAAACTAATATTTTTCTAAATTTATTTTTCTAATATTCTACACTATTTTTTTTTTTAATATTTTGTAATATTTTAAAAATATTTTCTAGACTAATTTTTTTAAAAATATTTTCTAATGTTTTTCTAATATAAATGTGATGTTCTTTCTAATGTTTTTCTAATAAAACTAATATTTTTCTAAACTTGTTTCCTAATTTCATACTAATATTTTTCTGATATTCTAGATTAACATTTGTAAAATAATTTATGTTTTTCGAATATTCTAGACTATTTTTTTTCCAATATTTTCTAATATCTATCCAATTTAACACTAATTTTTTTTCTAAATTTGTTTTCTAATGCTAAATTAATATTTTTCTAATATTCTACACTAATGTTTTTTAATAATTTCTAATGTATTTTCTAATAATACTCGTATATTACTAACAAATACAAAAAAATTACAAATGATAAATTAATAGAATTAACTAACATAAATAAACGATAAAAATATTATATAAACATGAAAATATGCTTTCAAAACATTAAAAAACATTCAAATAATAACATATAAATATACCCGAAATAGTGCAGCAACTAAAATCTGCAGGACAATGACGCAAAGTGTTGTTGCTCGCCTACTAGTCAGATATGTTCACCCCACCACTCAAACCAAATCCACCTCGCCGTAAAAATGAATAGGAAAAATGTAAAAACAACATTTTAGTCTCAAAATTGTTGTTAAAATATGTTCACACGAACATGCCTTGTTTGAACTTAATATGTTTGCGTGAACATACAAAAAATTCGTTACGCAAATTTTGCACCATTTCGCAATTTCCTTCGCCCCCCAAAAGTGGTACCCAATATTGTGGGTTCACCCACATGTATGATTTTTTTAGTCCCCTTCCTCTTTGTGACAGTAGTGCCCATCAACCAGACCCTCAAATTAGAAGAAAGTATCTATTACTTCGTTTCTATAACCCTAATTAAGCTCCATCATTTCTCAATATTGGCTATTTTAGCACCCATGTCTTCAACTATCGACTCTCAATTCTTGACTCGATGGACAACGTTAGTTGGGAAAATTGTTAGAAAGTTGAATCCTCCAATCTATTCAATACAACTTCTATCAACCTTATTAAACCCTAAATATGTGATCAATATAAGTAGAAACCATAAGAAGATACACATACACAATAACACCAGATATGTTAACTAGGGAAACCCTTGATCAAAGGGAAAACCCCAGTGGGGACGGTACCCACACAATGATGTACTAATATATAAGTTCCATGTAAGAGGATGGACCTTGTTAGGATTCAATGAAATAAATTCAATGCATATCAGTCTTTGTTAGGAGACTTTGAATCCCTGTTAAGATATTCTAACCCTGTTAGGATTTCTGCCAACCATGTTAGGAGTTGTAGAAGGCAGATGGATCCACTGTCCAAATAGCTTCAAGTGAAAGACCATCAAACTCACTGTCCAACTAGCCTCTATATTATTTCTTTCAGAATAATAGAAATGCATATGATCTCAACAACTCAAACTCTTACTCTATCCTCTTACTATGCCAATACCGCACCAAATACTTATCAGATCTTAATACCAAATCTTCAATTTCACATCACAATGATCCATTTGATCACTTACTCACACTTACCAACTTTTCATATTACTTTCACAATTTACACTTGCACTCATACACATACATCATCACAAGGAAAACAACTTTCCTTTAGACCATGTCCTAGAAATAGTTCATTGAGTCAACTTTGAGGCTTTCCCAATTAATTGCAATAAGACCTCATTAAGATAATATAATTCATTACATCTTTTCATAATTAGAAAATAATGTCGCCTCACAATCTTCACAAATTTTCTCATGTACGACCTCAAACCTTGCACACTCACTTATGTCATCATCATTTTGTCTTCAGTCATTGTCTTTCCTCATCATGATTATATCCATATTAGGAGATACAATCTAAACACTAGAAACCACTTCTCACGTACTTTGTTTGCACATTGTCTTCTATAAATAACAAATAATTCTCACATAGTTTTAACTTCTTGCACATGCACTCATCCACATCATCAAGAAACACTATAGAACAAATCCTCAACTACACTTGACCTCATCATCAATACTCAATTCGTACGACTTTTTTCTCTATCTGCTACACTCATAGTTTGTACATAAATAATACTATGTTGACATCAATGAAAATTCATGAATACAACATGTTAATCTCCCAAATATTTCAACAATGCTTAGGATAATCCCCCAAAGGAATACCATCAACAGTCATGCTAACAATCTCCCCCTTTGGCATTCATGGTAACACAGATGAGAAACATCTAAGTTCTAAGAATACCAAATTCAATTATGCTATTGTTGCTCTAATCTTTTGAAATCCTCTTCATCAATCAAATTTGAAGCTCTTAGGAACCACTTTTCATTAGTACTTCCTCATTCTTACATGAATGGGTATCAATTGTTCTTCTCCCCTAGTGATATAACTCAATGTGCTTCTCCATTATATGTGTTCATCATCTTCCTATAGCACATCTCTACCCCATGATTACACATCTCCCCTAAAATACTAGAAGATGGTTTTCATGTGATCATCTCCCTCATTGACATCAATGACAAAGGTATCATTATGTCAATCTACAACTTAATGTCTTCAACTAGATCAAGTGTCCAAAGACATTATTTCATACCAGCTACCAAGATTCCTTGGTGACTCTTGTCAACCACAGATACTCCTCCATACAAGAAGCATCAACATTTATTCTAGATAAACATGACAAAGGTATGAATGAAAAATAAAACTTTAGGGCCAAAGGAACACCTAATATTCCAAACACCCTGTAGAGTAAACATAATGGAAGCAAACAACAAAGAACAACACCAAGTATAGAAGAAACAACAATAACTTTATAGATTCATCAAATTATTAATAAACATGCCCAATTGTAAGGCTTTCTAGATTATGGCCAATACAAATATTACAACTTCAAGACCCACAATCTCTGCAAACTAACTCTAAACTCACTCCTCTAGGATCATCTTCTCTAAACTCTTCGAGTCCTACTTAACCTAAGCCTAGACACCTCTACTTCTACTTGCCAAAATAGCTTACAGAAGATTTTAGATCTTTCCATAAGAAAAGGTTGACCTAAAAATAGTTTTCACAAATCCCGATGCATAATCCTCACATTAAATTCATGACCCAAATTAAATACATAAGTGGGCTCACACTAAACACCAATTACAGACAAACTTGATAAAAAAAGGTACTTAGCATTAGCAAAAAATCATGTTCACTTAGTACACGAAGGAACACTTGAACACCAAAGCACTCGGTCAAGACTAAACAACTTGGCCAACATTGAACAACACAACCAACATTGAACTCGGTAGCAACTACAGCTTGGCAACCATTTAAACTCAACACTGATAGGTAGAATGAACAAAGATTAGCAGGATAGCAAGGCAACCTAAGATGCTCCCGCATCAGACAACTTGGGTTGAAAGAAGTGATTCTCATAAATCATTGAGATGTCACAACCCAAGCTAATTCCAACTCAAATTGGGAAATCCATGAAACATCTTCATCGAGTATGTTCTTCCATTTGACCAAATATTCATACTAATATTTGTTGAAATGTTCAAAATGGGAAGAGTACTTCTGAGGGGCGGGGGGGTGAATTAGAAGTACCACACTTTTTAACCTTATTCAATCCTTTAAACATATAACTAAAAAAACAAATTGCATGCATGTAAACATATAAAGGACCATAAAGTAAATCACATGCTATAACACATAACATCATAATTGATAACCCAAAAACTCTCCAAGAATAAGAATGTAAAATTGGGGTGGGGATGATACCCACAAAAATCACTACAACAATATATATTCAACCACTTCTGACAGTTTGCCCTGTGAAAGGCTTGCCCTGTTAAAGGCTTTACACTATGTCAATAGTGACCTAGTTAGAGGATTTAGAAAACACTTTACATGAAGTGTCACCCTGTTAAAGGATTTACAATAGGTTGTTAAACCCACCTAATACATAGAATTTCCAATCACCTTCTCCAAAGGTTCTCCTACCTAGCTATTAAGCTAACCTATCAATATAGGATTTCAACATCTAATACAATGGTAAGAAAGTATTAAAACATTTGACCTAATAGTATGCAATCTCTAATTGCTGGATTCAAGCACTTTATCTTCTCTCTTCTGATCTTGATCCTCTAAGATCTGATGTCTAATCTTGTACCTTATCCCTTGTGTTATTCTGATCAACTAGATATAAAAATGTTGCTCTATTCCTCTAAGTCTTTCCTTCTTCGCACTGAAATTTTGCGATAATCTCCCCATACACTATTCTCTACCTCTCTTGAAATGGAGTATTTGACCTCCTTTTTAAAGAATGTGAAGAATTAGGGTTAGGTATGGATCTACGATCCATATTGAATCTCAAATTCTCGCTCATACCTTGCATTTTTCTCATTGGTTGTATGTGTTCTCCATTTTTCTGATTGGTTGCATGCAGATTGCATAGGGAATGTAAATGATTTGTCCTTATCCTTTTTTCCTTCGAAATCTCTCTATGTCGGCTCCAAAAATGGTTTACATTTGAGTTTGTGAGGGCACAAACTCATATGTTGATTCTGTGTTACTCGGCACATATTGGACTACTGGTGCTCAACAAATACTATCTTGGATTGCTCAGCACCAACTACACCCTATCTTGCTTAGCACATATATTATTTTGGCTCACTCGACATATACTACATTCTAGCTTGCTCGGCATCAATTGTGACTTGGCACCTATATATCACTCATCACTTATATGTTGCTCGGTACTTGAAGTCACTCGACACCTGTTGAAATGCTAGCTCGACACATACTGTAGCTTGACACACATGGTGTACTCGGCTTCAATACAAAAAGTGATTAAGAGTTTTGACACTCAAATGTTAAAACTATCTAAGGACTAACAATATTTTCCTCATGTGCTTTTACCAGCTCTTTAATCCAATATATGTTCAACCTCTTCAATATGATTCTTAGGATAATCTTCTGGTACAACAACTTCATCATTGGAGTTGTAAGACTCATGTAAATCAACAGTATTGAATATAGGATATTTATCCATATCATCAGATAACTCAACTTCACAAGCATTATCATTTTCAAGCTTCCTCAAGATTCTACAAGGGCCAAATTTTTTTATCTTCAACTTACTCTATGTTCCAACATGGAATCTACCATTCTTCAAATGAATCGCTAACTCATCATCAACTTCAAAAATATGATGTCTCATAGACTTATCAACATTCTCTACATACTTCTGATTACTTTGTTCCAACCTCAACTTTACTTCCTCATGTAAAGACTTCATAAAACCAATAAAGTCTTCTCCTTCAAGACTTATTCTCTCCTCACCGAGAACACCTCTCAAATTTGATATACCTCTAGGTTGCATTCCAGTAACAATCTCAAAAGGTGTTTTCCTAGTACTTATATTCACATAATTATTATATGCAAACTTAGCTTGTGCCAATACCATATCCCAGTCACTCAGCTTATCTCCAACTAAATATCTCAACAAATTACCTAAGAGTCTATTCACAACCTTTGTCTATCCATCTATATATGGATAGAATGTAGAACTAAACTATATTCTTCCACAAAGTCCTCCAAAAGTAACCAACAAACTTATTGTCTCTATCAGAGATAATACTTCTTGGTAATCCACACAATAAACATCTCTTTGAAGAAAATCTCTAAAACATGCACTGCATCTAATTTCTTCTTACATTGTATGAAATATGTCATCTTAGAAAATCTACATACAATAAAAAAATATGGAATCATACCCTCTTGTTGTCTTAGGTAATCCAAAAAAAAAAAATCATACTGATGTCACTCTGAGGTTTCTCAGGAATAGAAATAGGTGTATACAATCTAGTATTATGACTTACTCCTTTTGCAACTTGACGAATTCCACAACTCCTTACAAAATTCTAAGCATGCTTATACATATGTGGCTAATAATACTTATCCTTAAACAAACACAATCTTTTATCAATCCCAAAATGTTTAGCCAATCCACTACAATGTTTTTCCTTAATCAAATTAATTCTCATAGAACATCTTGGTATACACAACTAAATTCCTTTGAACAACATACCTTCTTGAATGAAATATTCTTCGTACTTACTCAATTGTTCTAATAGATTTGGTTCTCTACACTCTCTCCATGCTTCAAAAAAATCAAGGTTAGTATCATACAACTCTTTCAATTCATCAAAACCAAAAACTTCAACCTTCATCTCGATCAATAAAGAATGTCTTCTTCTCAATGCATGTGCAACTCGGTTAGTAACTTGACTTTTATGTTTTATCACAAATGTGAGACTCTATAAGTACTCAACCCACTTCACATGTCTCTAGTTCAACTTATGTTACCTTCTCAAATATTGTAAAGCTTTATGATAAATGTACTACACAAACTCCTTTGGAATCAAATAACGTTTCCACTTCTTCAAGGCTTGAACAATAACATATAACTCTTGATCATATACATAATACTTCTTTTTAGCATCATTCAACTTCTCACTAAAGAAAGAAATGAGTTTACCTTCTCAACTTAACACAACTCCTATTACACTACCTCTTGCATAACGTTCAACTTGAAATACCTTATTGAAATCAGGTAAAGAAAATACAGGTAGCTCAACAACCTTTTGTTTCAAAGTCTCAAAACACTTGTTAGCTCCATGTTTCTATTCGAAAGCTTTTTATCTCCTCTCATAATATCAGTCATGGAATTACAAATAGAACTAAAATTCTTTATACCCTTTCTTTAGAAACTAGCCAAACTATGAAATGATCTTACCTTCCCCACATTCTCAAGTGTAGGTCACTCCAAAATTGCTTCAAATTTCTTAGGATCCATTCTAAAACCATCATCTAAAATCACAATCCCCAAATACACAATCTCCTCTTGCATAAAGGAACACTTTTTCAAATTACTCAACAACTTTTCCTCTTTCAATCACTACAACACTTACCTAATATGCTCAAAATGTTCTTCCTTAGTCTTACTAAATATTAAAATCTCATCCAAATTAAAAATCACAAACGTACCAAAAAATTTCTTGATAATTTCATTCATCAATCTCATGAAAGTATTTGGTGCATTAGTTAGACCAAAAGGTATTACCAAACATTTATAAAAACTATCTTTGTCTTGAAGCTATTGACATTAAGTCAAGTTTGTTATTAGTGACAACACATATTTAGATTCTGTATGGCTACCAAGCTCATTGAATAGTCTACAGTGTTTGCCATGTAATTTAGTAGCCACCGAGCTTTACAGTTCCTACGTAGCATCCCAGTAGTTACTAAGTGAAATCAGGCAGTGTGAAGTCCAGCAAATCAACCCGAGTAGTTCAGTGGTTACCTAGCTTCATAGTTTCTATCAAGCCAGCAGTTCATGTGAAGTGAAGATAGTGTTAATCAAGCTATGTAATGATTAGTGTTTACCGAGTGCAATCATGGTAAATGTGTAATTCAGTTTCTACCAAGTTACACAGTATCTACCAAGTCACCAATGTAGACCAAGTTTGAGACTACTCTAAGATGATTAGTATGGATCGAGTTTCTACTTCTACTGAATGCATGATGATGCTGAGTAATGATAGTGGATGCCATGTATCAGAACTTCACCAAGTCAGTCTTCAGAATTCGAGTGTCTTCATTCGGGTTGACTTTGTAATATTGGTGTTAGCTTGTATATTGGCCGACTTTATAGTTTTGTATATTAGATTGATATATATATATATATATATATATGTAATGTATTGTATCATATCCATATAGTCATATAGATGAATGCTTGCATTGAAACGAAGTGAGAAGAATATGCGAATGTGAATCAACAACAAAGTATATTGTAAGGCCATATCAGCAAAGGAGCAACAAAATCATATCTATCACATGAAGGTGATCAATACTTCAAAGAATTTCTTTCAACAAATTAGTTGTAAGTCAGAGATCTACTATTTCATTCTAACAAGTGAACCAGTTCAAATCCTCTAACAAGGTAGACTTAACAGTCTTTTATTAAATCTCTTTACTGAGTGCATACTTTGTTGTATGTTTGTAAATCCTCTAACAAGGTGGACCTAGCAGTCCTAATTGCTCCTAATAGGGAAGATCATTAGAAGTGATCATTGTAAGCCTTAACAGGCCAACTTTATGCTGTAGTATTGAAGTTTTGTGGGTATCATCCCAACCCTAGTTTTACTTTCTATTTGGAAGGTTTTTGGGTCACCAAATCATTGTGTTCGTGTGCCATGAATGTTTATGTTTTCAGTTAGATCTAATTTAATGATTTAATGGTTATTGGATTATTACAATTAAGATGTGAATTTGATAAAGTTTTTGAGGTTACTGATTCACCCCTCCCTTCTCAATAACCTAGCATAGTCTTGAATATTTCCAACAATTGGTATTAGAGCTATTGTGGTTCTCAAGATAAAGCTTGACAACTCGAGCAAAGATCAAGGACAATAGAGATATTCAGACTTGATAAGGCAATTGACAATGAAAAGCTACATCTAGAAATGGCCATTGTACAACTCAAGAAAACTAAGGAGCAACTTTCCCAATCTTTGAAAAGAAGAAAGGAACCTGCAAATTAGATGAATGATGACAAGTACATTGAAGAAAAGATTGAAGACATTTTCCCTTCAAGCAATTTAGATGAAGCAAATGATGCAATCAAAGAACTCTTAGAGAAGAATGGTTCCCTACAAGAAGAAATAGGAAAGCTCAAAAGAGAATAAGAAATTTAGTCAATAAGGCTATGTGAAATCTTGGAACAAAGAAACAAGATGAAAGAAGAAATAATGAGATCCAAAACCAATCCATTCAACATGAAGATCTTATAGATCAAATCTCTAATGCAAATGAAGAAATCACGAGTCAAAGACAGATCAATGAAAGACTAAGGAATGATCTAAATTTAGAAAGACAAATCAATGAAAGATTAAGAAGTGAGCTAAGATTTGAAAAGCAAATTAGTGAAAGATTGAAGAATGACCTAAACACTAAAAAGCAAGTCAATGAGAGAATGATGAAATCGCAAGTAGACATGAATGAATTGAATCAACTAAATGAGAAAAATCTCTATAGACAAAAGGGTAAAGTAGGAATTGGATACAAAGAAGAAGAGGGTGAATCCTCCAAACAAGGTGCTTAAAGGAATCAAAGACCTACTTGCAATCACTGTGGTAAGATAGGTCATACAACAAACAAATGTTGGAGTAATGGTAAAGCAAAATTTAATGGTAAATGTTAGAATTGCAATTAGCACAATCACAAGGCTAATGAATGTAAAGGGAAACCAAAATTTGAAGGCACATGTCACAAATGCAAGAAACAAGGTCACAAGGCATCAAACTGTAGAACCAAGACATTCAATCCAGCAGAGCAAA
Organism: Cupressus sempervirens; assembly: GCA_028749045.1. Lineage (NCBI taxonomy): Eukaryota > Viridiplantae > Streptophyta > Pinopsida > Cupressales > Cupressaceae > Cupressus > Cupressus sempervirens. The sequence continues at coordinate 935,899,050 of CM053792.1, forward strand.
ATGTGAAAGCAATATTTGGTTGGGACTATAACACTTGGTGCAGATGTCATTATTATGGAGAGTATGGATACATTGGCATGAACTATATTAAACATCACACAAGGAAGAGAGATACCACCATAAGATGTTTCACTTGTACAAAACTTGGTCATCTAGCCAAGAATTGCATGAATATAGGTAGAATTGAAGATGAAAAGAAAGCTAAGGTAGACAACATCAAAAAACAAATGAGGCAACAATAGATTTCCGCTCCATTAAGTGGCTTTTTTAGGAAATTGAGACTATGAAGGATAGGTCCAACTAGACCAAAAACAGGGGGGAAGTCAAGGATCATGAGGCCAGAGGCAGTAAAGACCAGGTGGGCAGCCAAGAAAAAGATAGAAGCAAGGACCCCAGTGACAATCAGGAGGACAGAATCACTCGACTTGAGCAGAAGGTCCAAAGGTTGGATTTCGTACACCAGGTTGTGACTAAACAAATTGTGGATACCCTCCATACCTTGAATGAAAACATTGTCAATCTAGGGGACTATCTGACCAATGTTGGTCTTGTGGGGAACATGGAGCAGTGTACAGATAACGGAACCAGCCGGGAGGATCCTCAAAAAGAGGTTGGAATCTAGGAAAGCCAGGGAAGCATTTCCCCCCCGCAACCCAGGAGGAGGAAGCCATCCAGAAGGAAAGCGATGCTGCAGAAATCCTGCAGGAAATGGAGAAGAAGGGGCACTATTCTGCCCGCCAGGATCTATTCCTGGCCTTTGCTTCCCTGGTTTCAGGCCTTTTTGTTTCTGGCCTTTTGTGGCTGTTTTTGTTTTTTCTGACTTTTATGCTTTTAAGTTGTTTATTGCTGTAAAAACTTTGGGTTTCAGGATCCCTGTAAAACCTGTTTTCCAAATAAAAAACAATAGATTCCTAAATCCATCGAAAAAGATAGTCCATTCAATGATGGTCATGTCACTCAAGAAGTGGGTGACTCCACCATTTCCAACTAAGTTCTTAAGCAAGAACTGGAATTGTGTTATCATGATCACATCTAAACAGTTCCAAAATTCAAAAGAAGCAAAAATCCAAAACATTATTCAAGATACAAAGGGATCACAGAAGATCAATTATCACCGAGTTACTTTATCTACCAAGTAAGGTTGGGTTATGGACTCTATTGAGCAAGGTCAGGAGTAACTAGTCACACATGTTTGGTTACCGAATTATGAAGCATTCACCAAATAATCTGAATAGATAGTGGATGACATCCTATCATGCATAATGATTCTTTTCATACCAAGTATTATTGGTGAAATGTTATAAAAAAGGTAGGAGATAGAATTCATTTTTCAATGAAAATCTTAAGTGTATTTCAATCAAGTGAATTGTAGAGTGATCAAGTGATTTTGAGTAGAATTTGTAGTAAATTTTTTTCAAAGTTTTCCATAACCTACCGAGTAGTCATGGTGGCATCAAGTAGCAGCAAGGCAAAGAAAGGGTTAGAAATGTTGGTCTGAGGAGTCAAATGGAAACCACCAGATTTCAAACTTGTGCCAGTAATTGCGAAAACCCTCGATCCAAATGGAGCATAATCACAAATCCCTGCTAAGGAGAAAATGAATAACTGATGCATGATGCTCCTACATCCGACTCCCATGGTAGGAAAAATTTTGTGAATATGGATTCACAAAATGAAGTAGCCACTATTGACATTTTTTTTTTCTCTTCCTCCAACACATAGTTGGAACAAGTATCTGATGCTGATATATTTCCTTCTTTCTTCTTTTCCAACACCTAGCTGGAACAAGTGTTTGCTGCTAAAAATACTCCTTCACAATGAACTCTATCCAAGTATAACTCTCATCCTCATCCAATCTTGTTGAATTAATCACACCTGTAATAAACCCAGCAACACCATACCAATATTCTTTTGCATACCACACATGACTAACAAGATCCTCATGCAAACTATTATCAATATCTTTCAAACTCATCTCAAAGACAACATACCATGATTCATAGGATTTTACCTCTTTGACATATTCATCTTAGATTGCCTCTTTCATGTTGTCAACAATGCATGTAACTACTCCACTTGTTGCAATCTTCAAATCATCTTGATCTACTTCAAGTTCGTAAATCTTGTCATCTTCATGCTCTTCCTCTACTCATTCATCTTCTTCAACTTTAGGTTCACAAATAAATTCCTCTTCATCCACTTGCTCTTCCATTGGATCATCTTTCTTATCAACGTCTCTTTTCTGGTAATGCGCTCTTCATTTTTGCAACTCAGCTTCTAATTCATTCACTTTCTTCTGCAAATCAACTAGCAATGCCCCTTGATTTCTTGCTCTAATTTTCTCAAGTCGAGGAATCCTCAAAATCCATCCAATCAGAAAAGTCATATTCTTCTTTCTCTTCTCCATAATCAAGTCTTTAGAAGACAAATCTAGTGCAATACAAGAACCTTGTGCAAACTGCCTCACAGTCGACGATCTGTCTACACAATCAAGAACTTCTTGATAAAGTTCACCCAACTCAAGGTCTTGGTGCAAACTACCTCACGTTTGGTGATCTATCCACACACTCAAGAGCTCCTTCTCTGATAAACTTCACCCAACCAAGGTCCTGGTACAAACTGCCTCACACTTCGACGATCTACTTGTACACCCAGGAACTCTTGCTCGAATACCACTGATGTAGTGCCACGCTCTACTACCACTGACAAAGGTATGCTCTAATACCACTGATGTAGGTACGCTCTACTACCACTAACAAAGGTATGCTCTGATACCACTTATGACGGGCCACACCACCCATACCAAATGCACAACCAAAATTACAACAAGATTGAGACAAAGAGATGACAAAATGCTTCATAAGCATCCATTAACACTTGAAATTCATTACAATATTCTCCAAATGGAAAAACTCCAAACTCCTATAATATAAGAGAGATTCGTCACTAAGGGCTTCCAACTAGAAGAGCTTAAAACAAAGAGCTTGTTCACTACAACTTGGGAGCTTCCTTAGAAGAGATTACATTTAAAGAGCTTCTACAAGAAATTACATCCGAAGAGCTTGATTACAAATGACCATAAGCCTTCCTTAAATAGGCACTTACCAGGAGCATCATGCATCAATAACAGATTCAAGATTCCCAGGAAATTGGTTGAAGACTACAAAGATGATGTTTGTTTCATGGTAGATAGTAACAAAGTCTACATTCAAGCAGTAATACCAAGAGTTGTATGGGTAAAACCTCTTCCCTATTAGGTGAACATTGATGAAGGAAAAGAAAAAATTGAGGCCTTAATAAATGAACTTGTTGATCCAAAGGAACCACACTTTGGAACATATGATGAGGCTAAGGAAAGAATAGAGCTTGAAATCAAGCTTCCATAGGCAGTTAACAAAGGTAAGAGGAGAATAACAAAACTCAAATCCAACACACCTCTTACGTTGACCGAGGGTAATGGAGAAGATGATGATGATGTAGAGGATGAAGAAGAGTCAAAAAAGGAAGAAAAGCTAGTAAAGAAGAAAGGCAAGGTGATCATCACCAAGTCACCCAAGCCATCTACTGCAGTGTTTACTAGGAGATCCAGGAAGAAAGGTAGTGAAGTTGTGTTTAACAAGCCTCTCTTACCTTCTAGGAAAAACTGAAACAATTGGAAGAAGGTGCAGGCATTACCAACTTCAAATCATTGAAGTATGAGACCAGGATAGAGGCTGTGAAGAAACATAATTAAAGAATTGGTGCTAATCGGATGGGCAAAAGGAAGTATTCCCCTGATCAGATAACCTCTCAGATCTCTAATGAGCTATTAGAGAAGTTGAAGCCAAGATGGGACTTAGCTACATAGACAACGAAAGATATCTATGAACAAACCCTGAGGTAGTTGTTATCGAGCATCACAAATGCTGAGGTAAAAGAGTCTATGAAGAAAAATGAAGACAAGATGACTCTTAGAATCAATACTTGTTTAATTTTGTTAAAGGATATAGAGCATGTAGTCAAGAATTCTATAGGCATGTGGAAGAATATTTATCACTTGCATAAACAAAGTGACTTTCTAGTAGAATTCAAGGATGATGACAGTGATGATGAGGAAGAAGGAACATACTTTGAGACAATACAATTTGACAATGAAGAAGTTGAAGAAGATAAAGAGGAAGAAGCTACTGAGGAAGACAAAGAAGTTGATGAGGAGACCAATCCTATGAAGATAAAAATAGTTTTCATTGCCTCACTTGCTCATTCTCCAAGAAAATCAGTAGCTATATCAAGTTCAAAGATAGCTTCAACAAGTTTGATTGTGACTACAGTAGATACATCAAATGTCCAATCACTCTTCACTCCATCACAGCTCAGCACATCACTAATGGAAGTGTCTATCACTTCATCTATTGAACTACAACCTCCCTCTTCTTTAGTTCCTAAGTCAAGTACATTAGCAATGAGTATAGCATGTTCTACAATTTTGTGTTCTTCAGCAGTAAGTATAGTTTCAAGCTCTACAATTTTGACCAATCTTGAAAACTCTTGCACAAATGTAACATCTTATTTTGGAAAATTATGTAATGTTACCAAGTTCACAAAGGAAATAAAGAGCAAATTGACAAAGATTGATGAAGATATTAAGGCCAGTGCACAACAGTTGCAACTTGACCCTAATTCAAGCTTTGCACATCATATGAAAATTAGATTCTTGTCAGATATGCAGGCAGAGCTGTTGAGAGAAGAAGCAAGGATCCAATCTTCACTGATAGATGTTCAGAATATGATCCTTCCCATCATGGAGACAATATAGAAGCACATTGTTTACTTTGATCCATGACAATAATTTCTCAATTGCAAATCACATAATAAAACTCTCTACAGAAGTCCAAGTTGCTCTACATACATGCAAAGTTTTGCAAGAGAATTGGGATAAGACTTTAGCACTCACACTTAAGATACATTCTAAGTTTCTTTGTTATATTGGTGTCTCTGTGTAAATAAGTTTTGAATAAATCTTTGGCATTATTGTCAAAAAGGGAGAGAAGCAATATGAGAGATAGTGTGTATATTGTATGTGGGAGAATCATGAAAAGGAAAGGAAAGTATATTTTATATACTCACAAAGACAAATTTTGAAAAATCTCAAAAAATAGTATACAATACCAAGCCAGTATCACACTATGATGTACATAAGTTTTGGCTGATAATTTTTTTTTTCACTAATGCCAAAGGGGGAGATTGTTGACATTATGTCAAGTTTGTTATTAGTGAAAACATCTATTCAAATTATGTATGGCTACTGAGCTCATTGAATAGTCTACAATGTTAGCCATGTAATTTAGTAGCCACCAAGCTTTACAGTTCCTACCAAGTATCCCAATGGTTACCAAGTGAAATCAGGTAGTGTGAATTCCAGTAGTTCAACCTGAGCAGTTCAATGGTTACCTAGCTTCACAGTTTCTACTGAGCCAGCAGTTCATGTGAAGTGAAGATAGTGTTAATCAAGCTATGTAATGATCAGTGTTTATCAAGTGCAATCATGGTAAATGTGTAATTTAGTTTCTACCAAGTTACACATTATCTACCGAGTCACCAATGTAGACCGAGTTTGAGACTACTCTGAGATTATTAGTTTTGATCGAGCTTCTACTTCTACCAAATGCATGACAATGACAAGTAATGATAGTGGGTGTTGTGTATCAAAACTTCACCAAGTTAGTCTTGAAAATGCGAGTGTCTTCATTTGAGCTGATTTTGTAATATTGGTGTTAACTTGTATATTAGCCGACTTTGTAGTTTTGTAAATTTGATTGATATGTGTGTGTGTGTGTGTGTGTGTGTGTGTGTGTGTGTGTGTGTGTGTGTGTGTGTGCGTGCGTGCATATATATATGTAATTTATTGTATCATATCCATATAGTCATGTAGATGAATGCATGTATGGAGAAGAAGTGAGAAGAATATGTGTATGTAAATCAACAACAAAGTATATTGTAAGGCCATATCAGCAAAGGAGCAATAGAATCATATCTATCACATAAAGGTGATCAATACTTCAAAGAATCTCTTTCAGAAAATTAGTTGTAAGTTAGAGATCTACTATTTCATTCTAACAAGTACTTTGCTCCACTCAAATAATCTATTATGTCATCCATCCTTGGCATAAGAAATCAATATTTTACTATTGTCTTATTTAGAGCTCTAGAATTAGTACGCATTTTCCACTCTCGATTCTTCTTAGGTTCCAATACAATAGGTACAACACGTGGACTCAATCTTTCTCTAATCAAACCTTTCTGCAACAACTCCTGTACTTGTCTATTAAATTATTCATTTTCAATAAGTGTCAATCTATATGGTGTTTTATTTGCTAAACTAGCTCCATGATTCTGTTAGCATGAATGTTAATGGTATTCCTTTGGGGGAGTATCCTAAGCATTAGAGAAATTGTTTATGATTGAAATGTTGCATTCATAACTATGTTTGTCATTGATGTCAACATAGTAGTATTTATGTGAAGACTGGCAGAGTAGTTGACAAAGAACGAGATTGTAGAGACAGAGTACTAATGATCAGGTCAAGTATGGTCAAGGATGTGTTCTACATTGTGTCCTAGTGAAGTGATTAAGTGCACATACAAAGAGTCAAAGACATGCATGAGATATGCTTGATTTACAGAGAACAGTATAAAGACAAAGTACCTGAGAAGTAGTTTTTGATGTTTGGATTGTATCTCCTAACAAAGATAGAATCGTGATATGCAAAGTTAGACAATGATAATAGATAGTTTTGATGATGAGTCAACGAGTGTGCAAGGTCCAAAGTGGCATGTGTGAGAAGTTGTAAATACTATGAGCTAACAGTGATTTGTAATTGTGAAAAGATGTAAAGTAATTATAATATCTTAATGTGGTTCTATTATAATTAATTAGAAAAACCTCAAGGTCGACTCAAGGAATTATTTTAAGGATATGGTATAAAGGTAGGATATTTTCCTTGTTTGGAAATATGCATTAAGTGTGGATTGTATGAACAAGAGCAGAGTATTTGGTAAATGTAAGTGATCCAAGGGATTATTGGATGCAAAGTTGGTGATCTAGTATCAAGATCGAACGAATAAAAGTTAGATTGACAAGATAGAGAAAGAGGAAGTGCGCATGTAGTTTATTTCTACTATTCTACAAGGAATGATACATAGATCAATTGGACAATGAGTTCAATAGTTTTTCCCCTGAAGTTGTTTGAATAGTGGGTCCATCTACCTTCTACAACTCCTAATAGGGTTAGAATCTCCTAGCAAGGATTCAAAGTTTGCTAATAGGGACTGGTATGTACTAAATTTATTTCATTGGCTCCTAACAGAGTCCATCCTCTAACAAGGAACATTTATATTACTACATCATTTTGTGGGTACCATCCCCACCAAGGTTTTCCCTTTGATCAAGAGTTTCCCTAGTTAGCATAGATATGGTGTTATTGTGCATGAGCATCTTGTTATGGTTTCTAGTTATATTGTTCACATGCTTAAAGGTTAACAAGGTGGATAAGTTTTTTAATAGTTGGATAACTAATTCAACCCCCCCCCCCACTTCACCAATTATATTGGTGGATGTTACTTTCTAACTGATTCATATCCATATAATGACGTATGCTTCTTACTAGCGATAAACTATGAAGGATATCTTTTGCAACAATATCCTTATACTCATTCAATAAGTTTTCAATTCCTATAGGCACTCGGCTAATACTGTCAGCTTTTGCTATTACTGAACCTCTATTATCTTTCATTGTTTGACCATCACTATTTTCTATCACTTGACCATTACTACCACACCTCAACCTTCTAGGAATTATAGCAAAATAGACCTAGTTCTATTTCATCTCCTTCTCAAATTCTTTCCTAGTGACATACAAACTCTAATAGTAGTACATTTTACCTCATCCATAACTTTAATCAAAGGAAACAATTTTTTTTTACTCCATTCACCCATAAAATATATTGGTTCAATATACCATCATGCAAAACATGTCTATCATTCTGCCAAGGTCTACCCGATAGAATATGACAACAATCCATAGGCATAATATCACACAAAACTTAATCAAAGTAATTTTTAATCTTGAATTTTACAATCCATTTCTCACTTACTAACAACTTATGCTCATCCTTGATCCATGAAACATGATAGGGTTGAGGGTGTCTCTTTTGGCAATTTGGCTAGGTTAGGTTATTTAATGTTGTCAAGGCTTCTAACAAAGCCTAGTCATCTAACAAGGATTGGGACACTATATGGATGTAACATACTCATAACTGGATTAATATCTTTCACAAGATACTTTTGATTAGTGGAACATTTTGTGGGTACGATCCTCACTGGGTTTTCCCTTGGCCTAGGTTTTTCTAATTAACAACATATAGTGTTATAATTTTCTCTATTGCATCATTGTGTTTACTATGCAACATAGTTAGTTTTCTTTCATATGCAAGCCACATGATTGTTAATAATGTCCATCTTTAGGATAAAGTTTTTATAATATTAATTAACCCCCCACTCCCCTCTCAGTATTTCCTATTTCTAACATTTTTTATTAGACTGTAGTTACTTAGAAGAGGCTTAATAACTTGAGTAAGATCCCTACAGATATGGACCATTTATAGAAGAACCTAGAATAAGCTCTTGAGGAGATTGATATTCTTACCACATAAAGAGATGCTTTGAAAGAAAGATACGACGATCTAAAAGACTACATTGGAAACTTGAAGATAAGATTGATTATCTCAAATCCAAGAAATATCATAAAGATAAAATCAAGGTCAGTGATGAAGTGTTTCAAGATTGAAGAAAGAAAATGAGACCATGAAGCATGACTTGAAGATTACTAATCTCGAATTGAGCTTGAAGAAATATGATAGAAAAATTGAATCTAATTTAAAATCTGAGAATGCGGATCTAAGATCTAACCTTACAAAAGTTGTTGGTTTCTTATTTAATAGATTTAAAATTAATACTAGAGAAACAAAAAATAACACAATACCTAGGGTTTAACTACTTCTCATGCTTGGTACATCCTTTTTGGACCTGGACCAACTTATCAAAGCACTTATGCTTTCTACTCTTTAGGCTCTTCTTAACCAAGGTGGTTCAACCTAAGGATTTGACACTTATGTATGATAGTTTCTTTCACAAATCCCCTACAACAGATTTTGGTCTTGAAACTTCTTGATTCCAAATTAAATGACAAGTTGATAATAGATAGTAATTAAATAGACAAGTTTTTGTAACAAGTGATGACCAACTCTATATTTCATTTTGACAACAATTTTTAATAATTTTTTGATGTATACAAATTTTTTCATGCTAAAATAAGATTGATTTGCTTGATTCTTCAACTAAAAGACCAGTGCCTTAATCTCTTAACAAAATAAAGTCATATCAATTAATATTAATAGATCTATTTAGTAGACTTGCAATTAAATGTATCAATTATTGAACTCCACATTCTATACTTATCATATCCCTTTCATACCCTAAATGACTCTATCATCCATAGAAGTATTTAATTAATTCTTTGAACTAAAAGAAACTCTAAAATTACATACAACTCATAAAGTTTCACTTGAAACAAATAAAGTTTGTTCATTCATTCGCAAAATCATAAAAGCATGAAAAAGGAGACAAAATTTTGAGACACAGATATCTTGCAACACTACTTGTATTAATCTCTTTGAGAGTGATACATAGTTCTGATATGAGATTTATGACAAAATACAACACTAAAACCAGACTTCCATTAACTCCAAACTTCTATAGAAAAAAATAAAAGCATCAATTCTTACCATAAAATATTGGACTGACTGAAATGATATATTTCATCACAAAGTTATAATTTAGACCCTTCTTCCCAATCTTGGAAATCCTTTTATAAATTAAGGCACTAGTACATTTGATCCCATTTTTAGACCAAAACTTTTGACCATCTATTGAAATGGGGTCAAATTGGTCAGAATAGGCATGGAAAAATGTCTTTTTTAAAAAAAATCCATGCCCGTGTTGGTTGAAATTTTGACCAACACAAGATTCATTATGTTAAAATGAAAAAAGTTCTATTTCGTGCACCCTAATTCATTGTTATGGTAGAAAGACTTGTAGCGATAAGAGGCAGAGGAAGGTAGAAAGTAAATTTTTTAGGAGAGAGCAGGACATTTTACTCTGAAATTTGATGGAATCAATCCAAAGCTTTCATTTGGGCGCTTCCCAAAAATCCATTCGGTTAAACTTTGCACACAATAGAAATCCCCAAAATTGACCCACTTGCTCTAATTTCTGTCAATATAGCCTGCAAATGGATTTTATTCAAAGGAGCACATAGATCAAAATCACGTACTTAGGTAGGGTTAGTGAAGAATTTGACGACATAGGCAAGTCTCAAGTGTTTCTATTTTTTTGTTAATGTGTCGAGGGGTTTGGCTAATGAGCAAGGGCAGAAGAACGAGACAACACTATGTCATTTTTGTGGAGGAGAGGCATGAAGAAGGCCACTTTTGAAATGTGGCATATCATTTCTATTGACACCACCAACATTGTCATGATCATTCGCCACTCTACCTACTTTGTCTCGCACGCACAAAACTTAGGTTTTTTCATCAAATTAGAGTACCATATATGATATTTTACATCTCAAAAAAAAGTATGGTTCTAGGTTTTCATATTGATTTTTAAATTTTTTATCTCAAGTCACAAAGGTAGATGAGGGATTGGGTGGTAGTCAACATTGAAGGCATTGAGAGATAGGTGTTAATCAGGACCGATCTATGGTGGCACTCTATATACGCCTCTGTTGCTTCATGGCAACGGCTTGGGAAGTCCTTACATAGGCAAAATTCTACACTTTCATCCCATCCAAATGGTGTTGGGGTATTTTTCTCCTAGTGATGGGACATTAGGGACATATTGTTACTAAGGTGTAATTTAGACTACCGAAGCCATTAACAACATTTTCAATATCAGAAATAGATGTTCTTGCATAGAATTTCCAAAGATTAGATGATAATCCAAGTATGATTTGTGTGTGATTGATTGATTTTCCACTTTGCTACACTCGAAAAGTCTTTTTTTTAAAACAAATTATCAAGTCTTATATTTTTAAAACCCTAACATAGTAACAAAATGACAACTTTATATTTTGATTACAAATACACTTGAATTTTCTCTGAAACCCTATCATGACTAGGGCACATATTATATTAATTTTGATAAATTTCCCCTAAACTATGTTTATACTATCCAAAAAATATCAACCAGCTTGGCATATATGTATTAATTATTAAATGAAGATAGATCTAGTTCAATATCATGATTTTGAGCTATTCTTTAGTGCTTCTTTCTTCTACAGTGCACACCCACACATTTATTCTGACTCATATGTTGAATATATTATTAGAGTCTCTGATGTTTTATTATGACTACTTGGTGGACTTGAAAATGGTGTGGTTGATCTCTCTATGTCATTCATTTCTGATGGTTTGACTTTGTCTTCTCATAATTTTGTATTTCCATAAATATGTTGAAATTTGAGATTATTGATTTTGATTTCATTGGGTTTTGTTTGAACCCTTTTGTAATTCAAAATCTTGATTGTTGCAAGAGGTGAAGCAAATTTGATTAGATCCTTCTATTAAAGCAGATAAAGCATCACCTTGGGAGATTCCATGAAACAGGTTAAAGCTAAAAAGCATGCCTAAATATGGTTAGGCTGAATGCATGTACACTATAAGCTTGTTTAAAATTTGACAATTCATAACTCATTAAAAACCTTTAGCAACATTCTTTGAACATTCAAAAATTTTCAAAAGAAAATCAGCTACCATGTGGACCATTCATGATAATGGGATATGGCTATTCTACACTAAAATGACTTGGAATTTACTAAGTTGACATGAAGAAAATATACAAATATTTCAGTTATTTGGTTTATTTTTAGACCAAAATTTTTGATGCACAAGTACCTCCTGGATTCACGTTCCATCCCACTGATGAAGAGCTCATAACATATTATCTCATTAGAAAGGTTTTAGACAATAATTTCATAGGAAGGGTCATTGCTGAAGTGGACCTCAGCAAGTGTGAGCCTCAGGAAGGGTTCAATTCCCTCCTTTATTATTCACTATGCGTATAATCCCACACACCCATCTAATCTCGAATGATGATATGTACTGAATGCTAAGTGTCTGTGCTGAGTGCTCCAAGACCATCCATTTCATGTCTTCATTTGTACACAATGCCTTTCTAGTTTCTTTCTACTTGCATGCCCATTTCATTTCATATGATCATCTGAAAATTGTGTCACTCTAAGCTCTCAACTATTTCCTCTTGATTAATCATCTCATAACTACTGAATGAGAGCTTTGGGATAAGCTATAGGCATCCATCAAAGCATAAAGGATTTTGTTAGACGGTGCAGATGAAGTAGTAGCATTTGCCTTGGGAGACATGCTTGCAAAATTGAAGCATAGATAAGTCATGTCATTATGTAATGTGGTCATCAAAAGCCATGGTTGTTGGATGTGCACAAAATAGATATATTGAGAGAATATATTTGTTTAAGTTGCAACTGCCCTGGTAGACATGCATGCAAAATGTGGAATCATAGGTAAACCGTTTGAACCGTTTTATTGACTGCCTCCATGAAATATTGTCTAATGGCAAGCCAATATTGTAGTATATGCATATTGTCCCAGTAAGAACTAGCAGCAATATCACATTCAAAAATCCAAGAAAATCCATAATGCATACTAGTTCTATTTTACTTTCAGGTGTACAAAACTAAAAATCCTTAAATAAGAGGAAAACTATTTTAGAAATGGGAATTTTTAGGTTGTGTCTAAGAGAATATTAAATCAGCATGCTTTTTTATACAGTCCAAAAATCTTAGTTTGCAATTGTAGACATTAAAAACAAAAATGAAAAATGTTGGTCGAATAGGTGAAAACAAGAGACCTTTAAGATGAAATGTCCATCATAGTTGGCATAGTTGTTGAGTCAATATCCATATCTTCTGCTACTTCTCTGCTTTTCATTCATACAAATCAATAGAATTGACTAATGTTAGTCCTTAACTTATGAAAAATCCACAAGAAAGAGAATTGCAAAGTTGCCTTACTCTGGGATGGTTGATTGTGTTTTGCTTCTACCACTCCTTTCATCTCCACTACCCTTCTTTTGTTTTCTTGATCTTCATTTCAACACCAAAGCTACTGCTATGGAAATGAACATTTTCATGAACACATCTTCAAATTTTTCATTCATCTTCAAAATCTCTTCAATATTATTTTTCATGAATAACTCTAAATTATCGAAGAGATACACTAGAATTTGGAATGAATGCTGACACCACATAGATCCAAATATGGGGCTTAGTAATACTACTGACAACATTTTTAATTTGTTAGAAGAGACGCCACCAATTATTTTGTTGAGTGGGGAGCCTTTTACCATTATTTAATTAGGCTCTATTTTTCTTCATACTATCCCTTGTTTAACACAATTCTTGGATAAGCGCATTTAAGTAAACATATCAAGAGATATCCCATTATTCAACATCTTGTTACAAAGCTTCCAAGCATTATCCATAATTGTATAATAACAGTAAAAATTAATAAGATTACTACATGTGAAATAATTGAATTGAAATACTATGTCTACTTTTTGGTTCAAGAGGTCATTTGCTTCTTGTTGTTTCCCTTCCTCATTCAACATATAATTTTATAAATAAATATTGTACATAAATAAATAAATATTGTCAAAAAATTCACATGCCTTGTCTATGCTTCCATTTTTCAAACATGTCTACCATGGAAATTGTGACTACAACATCTGACAAAAATTCTTTATTCTTTAATGCATGTCCATAGCTTATTCCAAAGCTCTTGTTTTGGCACATGCATCAATAATGCTGGCAAAGGTTGTGTGATTTAGCTTTATACCTGCTAATTGCATTTGCTTGAATATAAACACACATGTTATATATGTGTTTAAACATATATAAACACATAGTTTTCTTAGTGAATTGAGCAACTTTATTTCTTAGTTTCAATGGTGTGAGCTCTTTCTTTGCCTCTTGGTCTATGGACTGTAGAACTTTAAGCTCAATAGGTAGCCCATGGCAATCCCAACCAGGCACATAGTGCACCTTATACCCTGCAAGCAATATATATATGTTGATAAAATCTTTCAGTATCTTGTTCAAGGCATGCCCAATATGCAAATCTCCCGACACAGATCCTACTCATGACTATGAAGGCACGTATCCTACACATGACGAAGGCCCTGATGTGCATCACAGTGATAGAGGTACATATTCAATTCTTATTGAAAATTAATTATGTAATTATTAATAAAATATGGCATCTTAAATTGCAATTGGTTAATCTTTATGTGATAATTTATGAGTATGGAGAATGTCATGGTAATGGAGTCGAGCGTGATGTTAGTGTTGAGCATGTTGAGGTTGGGGCTAAACAAAATGTGGTAGATGATGTGGCACTATCAAATAAAAAAAAATCCCTATTATGTTCTTTAGATTAATAAAATACTTATAACATTAAAAAAAATGTTTAGAATTAAACCCATTTATTTCTTATTACAGGGGCGCATCAGCCTTATACTCAAAAAAAGAAGAGGAAGCCTCATGTTATAAGATTAGAACCACAAGAGCCATAGGAGAATGCCGAAGATAGTCATGATGTGCCTATTTGCCTTCATAATCATGAGTAGGATTTGTGTCAAGAGTAGAAGGATGCAGTGAAATGTCATGCACATTGTTATCATTATTTGAAATTAACATCAAATAGATTATTTCTCATGAAGTTCTCAATTTTAGTTATTGTTGATTAGGCCTATTTACCTTTGTGTGAACCAATGCACCAAAATATTCTACATTTCTTTGGCCACTGAAATCTGCATCATGGCGGGCAACCACTGCTTTATAGCCTTGCTTGAAGCCAATTTGTTTGTCCTCTTCTGTGGGTGCTAAATTAAATTTATATATTATAGAGACAAACAACAATTTAGTATTCTCCTTAGCATAAATTGTTCTTTGTCCTGTAGAATATATATATATGTATGTATGTATGTATGTATGTATGTATGTATGGAGATTTATATATGTATATATATATTTACAATTGTATTTATGTAGATATATGTTTAAATGTATATTTCCATATATGTATATATGTATGTATATCTATATATATATATATACAAACTATCTCTCATAAGTATATATACCTATATATGTATACATATGCAGATCTAAATCATTCATACGCTCTCCTCTGTATATGTATATTTCTATTTGTGACCAAAGTTAGAAGTGTAAGGTGCTAAATAGTTTTACGGATTCCTATTTTGAGAACAGGTGACCTGTCGGATATTTTTTTTTAGGGGGGTAAGACCTATTAACCCCTTACCCCCCTTCTTTTTATTGCCATGGAATATTGTTTTTTTATTGCAGGTTATTCAAGGATTGAAACATTTACCTCCAGTGTCCACCATTTCTATAACCAGACTAGAGATCTCCTCAAAATTTTGTCACTCCAATTTCCTCCAACATTAATATTTGTAACCCTCTCAACCGCTATTATTTGTAATCCCCAATATGTTGGGAAGGGAATTTGGCTGAGACGAATTTTGATCCAACCTTGTATTTGTTTTTGGAGGTTCTTCTATCAGAAATCCCCCCTTGTATAAAAGGAGGTATGCCTTCTTAAAGACCCTTATAAAGGGCATCTGTAATGTATACAGGACTCCGGTCCCGAGCTGTATGGGGCGTTTTCTTTGCCTTGTTCTTTTTCCCCTGGTGCCTGCAGTTGAATAGGACAAAACTTTTGTAAAATCTTCTGATAATATAATATAAAGTCTTGATTACTATTGCATATTAATGAATTTTATATCATATTAATGAATGTTATGTGATTGTATTAATTGAATGTTATAGTTCATAAATGGATGAATGAAGTATGTAATTAGATGTTAATGGGCAATTTAGATTGATGTTAGGGGGAGGCCGGTGAGGCTAGATGAGTTTCCACCTTCATGTGGTTGGCCTTGTTAAGTAGAGAACATTATAGTATTCTTGAAACCAAGTGAAGCTCAAACTAACATACCAAGGAATCACAAAACCCAAATCCATCTACCTCTCATCTTCTCATCCCAATAAGTCATCTTTTTTGCCACTTTTATCTGGAAGGGTCTAAAGCCTGATCAATTCATCATTTGCATATCCTAAAATCATAATGCTCCAAAGAAAAGAATGATGTGCTTGAATAATGCACACTATTTCTTTCACCCACTTTATTTGGATGCAAATTGCTTGCACACTATTTTCATTATTGCATTGTAATGAAGTTTAATTGGAAAGATGGGCATGAGCAGGGGGATGGATTGTTGTCTTTCAACTAAAGTTTGTTGTGCAGTGGATAGTGTCTACTACTAGGGAGATATTTGTGTCCATCTTGCCCACTTGTTAAATTGGTGGATTTTAAGATTGATATTTGCTTTTTTTATACATGGTAACTGCCACTTTCTATGTTGGGTAGGATGCCATTTCTAGGCTGCTAGTATATGAATAAGGGTAAAATGATATTGCATCTGATAGAAGGAAGATGTATATGATTAAAATCTGGTCTAGTCCAACCCTAGTTTCTCAGTCCCACAACTGTCATTTTGTTCACTGACCAACTTGATGATTAATGTAGAAGGTGCCAAAATCCACTTGTGAAGAGCATGCTTACCATATATAGTGGTGTTTCTAATTTCCTCAGTGCTGTATTTTCTATTTGCCATGGCTACCCAAAATATTTGACCACAAACACCTCTTCTTTGGAACATAATAGTTTGAAGTGATGTGTGGGGCATGTCTTGATTTGTTATGCTACTATTATTAGTGCTATGTTGTTGATGTTTAGTGGGGTTTGAGCAGTTAGTTGTGACAATGTACATAATTACACATTTTACAACTATTTGTTTTAAGCATTTAGTTCCTTTTATGTAGTCTTGAGGTCCTCTTTTAACTATTTCCAAGAATATAAATTATATCTATTATCTAATCAAAATTTCAGGGCTAAGCCCATTAACTAGTCCATCAGTCTCTGGGCATCCTTTTGGTCCTCAAGCTCTCATGGCAAGGAACCCTCCATCTTCTAGACCGCTGGTAAGCATTCGTGAAAAATTTGAAATAAATATTCCTTAACATTTATAGAGATTTGATGATCTAAAATTTATTTGTTCTTTCTTTGCTTCTCTGCCACTGCCCCCCCCCCCCCCCCCCCCCAAATTCTCTCTACTTTTATCTCTTGTCAGCCACCTCGACCCCTTGGTATGATATCTTTAGGGCCTCAAAACTCTGGACCTCTGATGCTAGTCCAAGTATGTTGTCTCGCCTATGAAAAATTTTCAGTCATAACTATTTTTTTAGTTCTAATTTGGAAGTTTTTACAAAAACATTAGCATTTGGATTTATTCTCCTTGAAGTTTTTAATAAAGAAGTCTAATGATTGACAACAGTTTAGACCAGGAGTAGCTCCACAGATAAATCAATAATTTACGAATCTAGGTAGCCAATAGTTTCAGCTTGTAGGACAAGGCATGCCACCACCAAACATGTTTTTCTAGCCACAGCTTGTTCAATACCCACCACAGATGCAACACATGCCTCCATGTTTAGGGCAACAACATCAGGCACGATCTATGTCATATCTTTAGCAACCAAGGCCATTGGTAATTGGGCCTTCTCAGTCCCAACAATCTCAACAATCATCACAACTTGTGAATATACCACCTCCTATAGGTTTGGGGGCCATGGGAATGCCACCACCACCATCCTATATGGTAGACTTATTTTCATATGTTGCAATTATTTTTTAGTTGTTTCTGGTTTCCATAAAAAATGTTTGCTTAAGTAGTTGGTTATGCGTGCATGTTATGGATAAGCTTATTTCCCTTTTATCTTTTTTTAGTTTGCTACATCCTCTCCATATGGACAACTACCAAATTCATTCAATGCAAATCCAACCTATCAACATGCTTTTCAACCTCAACATATGCCATTAGTAAATTTTGGAGCACAACAATGGGGATTTACAGGTCAAAATAGTGTTGTACCATAG
Source organism: Cupressus sempervirens (assembly GCA_028749045.1). Classification (NCBI taxonomy): domain Eukaryota; kingdom Viridiplantae; phylum Streptophyta; class Pinopsida; order Cupressales; family Cupressaceae; genus Cupressus; species Cupressus sempervirens. Next base: position 935,917,202 of record CM053792.1, read on the forward strand.
GCAGTACAAACAAACCAATAGGTAGCGTCTGCTTCTGTAAGATTCCATCCCATAGATTTTAGTAGGCATGGTGTAGTCAAAAGGGTTTTGTCATTAGTTTTATCTTGCCATAAGGAATGTTATTTCCATGAAATTAACAGTTCTTTTGGATTTCCTCAGGGGCCTTTTGTACAACCTTTGAATTCTAATTCACAAAGTTCTTCAGAGTGGCAAGAGCATATTGTTGGAGATGGAAGGAGGTACTAAGTTGATACATTTGAACTGCATTGGATTTTATTATTTTAATAAACAACATTACTGAGTCAAGCTAGGTTTGACATGGTCTTATTTTGAGATATGTGTTTGGCAATTATTTATATATTTGTTTATTTGACGTTTTAGAAAAGGCACAATGTGTTGTTCTGAGGTTTTGATGGTCATTTTTAACAATGGGGGATGTTTTTTGCTAGCCATCCTTGTTGGCTTAGTCTGTATGCAGTATTCCTTTATAGGATCAAGTTCAATTCTATTCATGCTTGTTTCAGATATCTGCGGGTCATATTAGTGAACTTAAGATTTCTATTTTCATGCAAATACTATTACAATAAAAGGACAAGGTAGTCTAGTTGGGAGAAGCCTTTCAAATTGATGACACCAATTGAGGTGAGACATCCAAGATTTATTACCTTTTGCTTATATCCAATGCATATATATGATGTTACCATAGAATGGTTTATTAACTTATGTATTATTTAATATCCCTAAAATGTATAAAATCTTAATCATCTCTCACATGGTAGAAAAATGTGGACTAGTTGATTGAACTTGTTTCATGCAGATTATGTTTTTCTTTCCATGGCCTACCACTCTTTTGTTGATGTCTTATGGCAAGAACAAAGATCAATAAATAGGTCTGTATGCCTACTTCTAAGGTGGGATATTTTCTTTTTTGTCTTATGAAGTTGGGTAATCCTTGACATCCAAGTTGTACCATTAGTTTTATGAGGGAATTGTCCTTTTGCACCAAATAAAAAATGTTGAATGTTGTCATTTTCATGATTTTTGATCCCTCTTAAACATTAAGTACTTTGAAAGTCATGGATGGGCATTTTGAACTGATAACTACCAGATGGCTTTATCATGAAGAAAATATCAATATATAATAACTAATAGCCTATTTGAGAACATCAATTCAAATACATAATATCTTATAGATGATGTCACTAATAGATCTTGAGATGTTTCAACTACCTAATTTTTCAACAAACTTACCTTTATGTATGTTGGCAGGTTAAGTTGTGGGGTCAATTCTTGTTATAGTTTGGTTCATCATCTCGATGTTGTAGGATTAAAATTTCCTTTCCTAGAGATTTAGGTTTATAGAATATTAATTTAGTCTCTTTTGCAGTAGCCATGAAATGGACCTTTGATTATTCTGGCAACTAATAAATTTGAAATTAGGCTGCAGGGTAGTGCTGATCTTTTCTATAGTAATGAGATTAGTACAACTATATTGTGATAATTTGATATTCTTTGCCCATCTAAAGAGCTAGAATTAGAAAATTGGTCTTTACTATAGTACACAACACATGGTGACACCAAAATACTATCATGAATCTTGTGTCTCATTTGCATAGCTTCAGGGTACAGTTATGGACTTGAATCATAATGTGCATTGAAGGTTTTAAATTTAGTTATTTTTGAAGTATCTCGATTTCTAGTTAAACACGCTAAACAGTATTGTCTTTGACATTTATCATGTTTTTAGAAATGTAGAACATATTCTGAATGCAAAATAATATACCTCTCTAGGTCATTAGCTGCACTGATGAACAAATGAGGCATTCAAGGATATTTTACCAAATTAATGGTAGCCTTTGTCCTTGCAGCCTACATCCATATTTAATACACATAGCCCTGATGCACTATAAAGATGCAAAATAGTGAAATAACATAGTTCTATGTCAAATTTAAATACATAGAAATAATGAGCAGCAATGATATAGCTTAAAAAATATATTGCAGGTCCTATTAACCTTGTATGCAATCAATTGATCTCTCTTTCCAAACTGCTCAATATTTCCTTCTTATTCAAGGGTCATGGTCTACTAAAAAGAATATCATGCCTCCATTTTCCTCATCAAGAGTTGGCCCCTTCAGTAGTTCACCTTTTTCATTATAAAAAACCAATTGAAATTGATTTTCCAACATTTTGTTTCTTTACTATTCACATTTTGGGTTGACTTTGCATTTTTCTCTTTTCTCATTCAGATTAACTCTTTGTTCCATACGATGATGCTTTGCCCATTAATGATCAACATGAACTTTGATTGAAGATGCCTTTGCCAGTGGAATAATTTAATGCTCTATGGGGATATTGAAGCTTTTACCACTCTCAAGGTGCTCTTGCTTCAACTAGCATTACCCCTAGATGCTCTTTCGTTTAATGCAACACAAGCCTTTTCCAAATGTCATCAATCATGCTAATTGGTGTAGACATTACCAACAAGAAGTAAAGGATATATAACAAAGGTTTTATGGAAAATTATTTTGCTTCCTTTAAGAACTATTCTAACCTATAACCTAGGTTTTAACTCACCTGCTTAGGTTGTGTACAATCAATTTTCTAACATCATAGTTTTTAGGTGTGGCTTTGATGGAAGATGAAAATTAGATTGTTGTCTGTCCTTGCCTTGGGTTATACAATATGCCAAATTCTCAATGCTTCAATAGAGTATATAATCATATCTAAAATAGTTTTCCTTTTATATAAGGATTTTCAGTTTTGTACACCTAAAAGTAATATAGAACTAGTATGCATTATGGATTTTCTTGGAGTTTTGAATGTGATATTACTGTTGGTTCTTACTGGGAAAAGATGCATATCTTGCAATATTGGATTACCATTAGACGATATTTCATGGAGGTAGTCAATAAAATAGTTCAAATGCATTATCTATGATTCCACATTTTGCATGCATGTCTACCAGGGCAGTTGCAAAGTTTAAACAAATATATTCTCTCAATATATCTATTTTGTGCATATCCAACAACCATGGCTTTTGATGACCATATTATGTTCATGCATCCTATCAAACAATTCACATGACTTGTCTATGCTTCCATTTTGCAAGGATGTCTCCCAAGGCAAATGCTACTACTTCATCTACACCGTCTGACAAAATCCTTTATGCTTTAATGGATGCCTATAGCTTATCCCAAAGCTCTCATTCAGTAGTTATGAGATGATCAATCAAGAGGAAACAGTTGAGCTTAGAGTGACACAATTTTCAGATGATCATATGAAATGAAATGGGTGTCTGAGTAGAAAGAAACTAGAAAGACATTGTGTACAGATGAAAGCATGAAATGGATAGTTTTGGAGCACTTAGCATACACACTGAGCATTCAATACATATCATCATTTGGATCAAATGGGTGTGTAGGATTATATGCATAGTGATTAATAAAGGAGGGAATTGAACCCTCCCAGAGGCTTACACTTGTTGAGGTCCACTTCAGTAATGGCCCTTCCTGTGAAATTGCTATCTAAAACCTTTCTAATGAGATAATGTGTTATGAGCTCTTCATCAGTGGGATGGAATGTGAATCCAAGAGGCAGTTGTGCATCGCCCATATCATGATTGTAAGTATTGTAAGTAGTCTATAGTTATAGGTTACATTTATGGCTTGGTTATGGGTTGTCCTTACCCATTGATCTTTCATTATTGATGCATGTGTTTAGATTGGTGGCTTGGGTTTGGGTTGTCTATGCCCTAAGTCACATGAATTGCTAATTTTTCTTTACTTAGAAGGGATAAGATGTTGTTACCAGGTATAGTCATGGTGGAGAATTGTGTTTGACTATTTTATGCTGACAGGTTGGACACATATTGACAGTCAGATGCTCGGTTCATGGATGTGATCATGGTGTCATAGATTTTGGCATGACATGATTGGATATATAGGTATATTCTTGATGTTCATTGGTTTGGATTCCTGATTTAGTTATGGTGGTATATCTTCTTGGTTGAGGATCATGGATATTTGGTTGCTTTTGGGGAGCTCATGAGGTGAAATTTGAGTTCTTTGATGCTTTGATGCCTTAGTTGATTCTCATGGTTAGAGGATGGTTTTTCATCATGATGTCATGGATAGCTTGGATACACAGTTTAGTGAGAGCTTGTGGTAGTGATGAGGTGCTAGTGCAGGATTAGTTCCTGGTTTGGTTTATATCTTCTTGGGTTTGGAGATATTGGTTTCACTTAGTATTGACACTTTGGTTGTGTGAGTGTAGACCTAGAGCATCTCCATGTAGGAGATGGATTATATAATGCTATCAATACCACAGTTGAGTGAGAGTTATTGTCATTGATATAATGATTGAGTGTTCGTAGATGTTGGAGGTTTGTCTTAGATCCTATTGCTACAAAAGCATCTTTGACATTTGTATGGTGCACTTTTTTACTTCATGGTATGTGAAGATGGTTAGATCTTGAAGACTCATGGATTCTTGGTTATCTTCATGGTGTGTAGAGATGGTTGCATCTTGAGGACTAATAGGGTTCTTGGTAAAGGTGTGGTTTATGCTTTCATTTGACATGTTATCCTTGGTGTGAGGATGGTTTCATTTTGATGTCATGGTATGTTCTTTATACACATTTAGAGTTGTGGCATGTTATAGTATGTTCATATAGAGCATGTTATCTCTTTGGTTGAGATGCTTAGATCATGTTGTCATGTTTATGTTCTTGAGGCCATGGTTGGAACTTTGACATTGATCTTGGTATAGATCATAAACTAGATACTTCATGATATTGTTATGTTGCATTTGGAGTTGGCATGGATTGATTCGTTACAACTACTCATGAATACTAAGAGATGGCGGTGATGTTGATTTCTCTTGGATTAGAGAAGTATTTTTTGGGATAGTTGATGGTTTCAGCAAGAAGTCTGAGGGGCATTCACCTGATATAGATTTGAAAGGATATTGTTCTTAGTTCAGTCTTGGTTGGAGACTTGGATATCTTGATGAGTATTCTCATTCCCACTCTTGGTCTACTTGACAGTTTGCTACTTGAGAAGTATAGCCCATTGTTTCTCTCATGTGCATTATATTTATTCTTATCTTTCATGGATATGGATCTTGGGATATGGTACATAAGTTAGTTTTGGAGGGTTCATTTGAGAGATGGTTTGACATTGGCTATCTCCATTTTCATATACTGTTATGTTGGTTAAGTTTGGGAGATGGTTTTTGTATTGGGCATATTCATTGGATTGGGAATATGAGTTTGATCTTCTTGTGAGAGGATTACATCCATGATTAGTTATATGGTATAGTTTGAGTGTTGTTGAGGCTTCTTGTTGGGGTTTTATGGAGGAGATCATACTTGCACTGTTTACATCTAGAGTTGCGTGTAGAAGGACATGATACAAGTTATGATTTGCATGGTTTCTCTTTGGTCTTGGTTATCTTCCTAGATGTTCAATTTTGCTTACATTAGATTTGAGATTGGTTGAATATTGTGATCACTGGTTTGTGCTAATGTATGTCATGTGAGAGATGACATGGTTATTCCTTTACCTCTTTCCTCTATTAGTTGTGGAGAGCTTAAGAGGCTATTGGAGACTTGTTATGAGAGTTGTTCTTGTAGGATATTGGTTCATATGTTGTGGATGTCCTTGAGACAACATGGATTCACTTCTTTGATATGTTGTGAGCGGATTGGTTATAGATTTGGCATTATCTTTTGCAATTGGAGCTTCTTGGTATATATGGGACAGGTATTGCTTGAAGCTAATGATTGCTAGTTATAGATTGGATATGTCGATGATGTGAGATTCACTTGGTATACCTTTGGAGGTATGGATAGTTGGATGGGTTTGGAACTTGTTGTGGGTGCTATTTCAGCTATGGATATTTTGACAACTATGAATACATATGATTACCTTCAGATTAGGTTTTTGTGCTTGGGATCTTCTAATGTGATAGGTTGGGTGGCTTTCTCTTTGGATGGCTTCTATCTATGTTTGATGGCAGTGGCATAATAGGAGGTGGCTTCATTCATGTTTGAGATGTTGGATACTTTGATTTTGTTGTGGGTACTAGGATGGAGTAATTTGTATATTTTGATCCATGATGGTGGATGTGCTAGGAGGGATTGTTCCCTTGTTCATTTATGTGGCTACAAATTGACCCTATGCAATGTATACAACAAGTGGGAGATTATTGAGAATATGGGTGTTGCACACATTGCATAATATTTTTTTTATTGTCTTACTTTATTTTATTATGTAATGTTGCACCTAGATGGATGTGCAACATGTAAAGATTCCCATGGGATATACTTGATGAGTTGTATTGTAATATTTTTATGTAATTATTTAATATTGGGGAAAAGAATTAAAATTCCAATAATTTGGGGTCAATGGGTTAGATAGCACATGGTTTATGTAATACCACTTGGTGGTTTTGTGGGACTTTCTACTATATGAGCAGCCATAAGGATAGTTGTTGTGTGAGAAAAAGATGACAAAAAGGGAAAGAGTTGAGCGGGACAATGCTTGACAAGTTAGTCAAGGGAGCATTTGTGAAGGTTGGAAGCATGGCATGGGATGTGTGGATTCATGCTTATTCACATGGATTTCTTGGTTGTGGTCATGGATTTGAAGGTTTCCATGGTTGTATTACAATGGTATTTTTTGCTGAATAATATATAGTGATGGATGCTTTTGGATTTTGGGTTTTTCCCTTAATAGGGCTTTCCCAGGGTATATCTTGTGTCACATTTTTGTGGGTATATTTTCTATTCTCTTGCCTGTGGATTTCAATTACATGTTTATTTTAGAAATATTATGGGTTATGTGAAAATAATTATATTCCTTGCTTGACAAGTTTCCTTACACCAACTGCCTCCTACACATAAATCTCTCTCTTTTTTGGCTAGTCAGCTCCTCTAATAGTCTCCAAATAATTAAAAAACTTATTCCAATAGATATCTATGATAGCCTTTAATTTTATTACAAATTTGTTCATATTCACCTCAATTTTGAACAAAGAATCAATCAAATCCTAGAATAAGTTATCATTAATATCCCCATCCAAAATAGTTACAACCTTTTCCAATATCATGATATGGTCAAGTGATGTTGACCACACTTGCAAATCCTTCAACATATTTTCATTGCCAATAATGGGGGAAATAAAAATAGTAATGCCTTCATTAATTATCTTCACCTTACCTTGAGTCACTTGTGACTTGGTTGTAAAGAAACCAATCAATTCTCTCACCATTTCTAAGGCTTCTTTTATTGTAAAGATTTTGTTAAGAAATTTTGGCTTCTTATCCATCATAATAATTAATTTATCAAAGAAAGAAATATATGGGGCCCCTTGATTAAACATAGGGGAGAGCCAAGTTAGAGCTTCCTACAATACATATTTTGCACTTTACTAAGAAATAAAAATAGTGTGGACATGCTAGGATACTCTTTTCATCACCTCGATCATATGATATAACATTCCCTTTAGTGCATCCACTTTCAACTGATCATTCTGACTTGCAACTTCAATCTCCACCATAGCAACTGCTTGCTCAGTTCCAATCACTTTGTCTTTTGTCATGGGAGCAACCTGTTCATTGGCTCCTTCTACTTTATCAATCGTCTGTTCACTTTTATTTTCCTCCATTTCTTTGAGCTACTCCTTTAGGTGGAAATTTCATTTTCTAATACTTCTATCTTTTCTTCTAGCTCTTTTACCCTTTGTTCCAACACATAACTTTTCTTGAGCTCCTCCTCATACAATTTCTTGGTATCAATATATTCTCTAAAATTTTGGGCAAGATGATATTCAATTTGTCCCACTTTTGTCTCATTCATGAAAGAAAAATGCTTCAAATAATTTGATATTTCACTTCTAGTGGTTGAATCTAATGTCCATATAACAACATTATCTTGGGTTGTGTCTTGAACATTAATTAACTAAGGCTTATTTGTTTCAGGAGCAAAGCTCCATACATCCAATGTCTTATTGTCAATGTTAAAACCTTAGCCTCTTTGTAGGCCTTGTACTCCAAAGGCCTCATAAGAAATTTCATTTTCCTACCTTCTAATTTGGTCTAGCACAAAGGTTATTCCCAAATCCCATCCAGGCACCAATAACATACCATTTCTCTGCACCAAGTACCAGGCCTCACTTACTGTCACAATCTCACTATATGGATCATAGGCAAAGAGCTTTTCTATGAGTTATTTAGCCTTCTCTTCACTCTCCCTTAGTTTTAGCATCAATTTTAATTCACTTTGTTTGACCTTAAATAGGAAGCTTTTAAATTCCTCTATTTTTGTGAACTCACAAATTTTTTTAAAAAAAATTGCTTGAATGATCTTGTCATCTAGCCTTGCTATTGTTAATTGCAAGTATGTCAAGGAACTTTCACGTGCCTTGATTCTCTCTTGAAAATAATTTTGCCTCATATCAAAAAAATATTGTCTTTTTCAAGACACCAACTATAGAGTCCTCTCCTTGACCTTTTCAAGCATATGGACAATCTTTTTCCTCTTATTTCCATTGGCCACCCATGTAGGTGTCTCAAGTTATTTTTTTTCTTCTTCTAACTCTACATCTAGTTTTGGAGAGTTTGGGTTTACCCTATATTCCTCTCCTAGATCTTGTAGCAATTGTGACATAAAGTGATAATAATTTTACAACAATTTTTCAAGCCTAAATTTATAGGCAACTTCTAAACAATGGCCCTCAAACTAGGGTCATTCTTCTTCATCTTCGTTTCCACTCTTTGAATATCTTAAAATTTCCTCAACCTATCTTCCACATCACACTCAATTAGATTCTTTCTAATTATATCTTCTCAAGATAATTATTTATCATTTGAGAGAGTATAATTCCTTATTTCTTTCAAAGCATTCTTGACCAAATTCTTAGGATCATATATTCTATAGGGTGTAGAAGACAAATTGTAATGCCTTAGAAATTCATGAATTTTATCAATAGATTATTTTACAATTTTAGAACCACCAATCTTAAAAAATCTACACAAAAAGGTTACTTTGCGTAGCTTAGGGTTTAGGTACTCCCTATTTATCACAATGAGTTACCATTAGAACTCCAATATCCCCAACCTAGTAGGTATATAATTTGACAGTATGTGTGAGGGTTGAGGGCATGCATAGACTCTCATGACTAAAATAAAAAATGCATCTCCCCAATTATGATCTAACTTAGCATCATCCTTCAAATAAACAAGCCTCAACACTCTATAATATCTGGAATTCTCTCTTGTTGGGAACCCAACACCTTCATAATAACAAAGCTTAAGTTATTGAAAAATGAAGCAAAACTAGAATATGATTTCTACCTATCCCATACTCGGGTCCAAAGTTGCACTGTCAAGTCTCCATCAAGGTCTAATGTTTGATCAATGAAATCAATACTAAAGTAGCCAATAATCTTGTATAAAATGAGATGCATCATGAGTGAGTAATGATGAAATTTGAAGTTTCCAAATTGTCCCATTTTGGCAGCTATAATATGTTCTTTTTTCTTCTCAATGATATACTTCACATAATCATATTCAATTTTTTTGAATGGATTTTGAATGTTTAAAGCCATAAGGTAGGGTCCACCATATACCATATTAAAACCATTACTCTCGAGTGCCTTGTGCAAACCATAGATTGTGTTTTGCATACAATTGTAGAATTTTTCTACTAGTAGCCTCTTATCCACCTTTCTGGAGATATCCCCAACTGATTTGAGCTCATACAAAATATGGTGGATCATCACCCCGCTAGTATAAAACTTGACGTTTCTTTCAATGTTTTCTTAGAAATCTTGGATATCAATGTCTATGCTCATTTGCCCCTTAAGTCCAAAAGTTTCAATGAAGGAGGCACGATCAAGTGTGAAGAATATGTTCCCATCCTACATATAAAAGGACTTTTTTATAGGGTTATAGGATACTATAAGGGCTTTCAACAAGTCTACATCAACATATACCTCAGAAAAGATGAGCTTTGCCAAATTCCTCCTCCATGGGTTCAAAGTTGGTGGCTTCTTAAATATGTTGTTGTAGAAAAACATGAACAATTCATACCCATTTGTATTTGGGAAATTGGTATCTCTGCAATACATGTATGGATGACTAAAACTATGATAAATTTCTAAAATTGCATTTGATGATCCAAGCAAGAGCTGAGCCCATTCATCTGCATATCGTTTTGGCTTTCTCTACCTTGATTTTATGACAATGCTTGTATAATATCCACCTCTTTGGATTGATGCTCATCACTTCTAGTTTTAGACATATTTCTTATGAGTAAATCTTCTAAAATTTGCATAGAACAATTTAGCAATTCAATAACCTAAGCACTCTACAATTGAATGATTTCTTCTTACTTTGGTAACTAGTAATTTTCTTGGTCATAGAGAATGTCTCTAAGTAAGAGCATGCTCTATCAACTTCATTTACTCCATTAAATGTCTGCATGCATAAGGATCCAAATTTTATAGTAGGAGTGTCACTTCATAATTCTAGTGATGTTAACAATCAACTAAGCCTTCTTATTTTATGCAAAAAAATGATTGTCTAGAAACCCTTGTCTTTTTCATATTCTACAAAATCACTTTATATATCTTTTTCTTGTTTGGGATTTCATTTTTATGCTCCACTAGATCTTTCCTTTCTTCTTAACTCCACTGACTTAACTGCTATAACCTTTTGATCTTACACCCCATGGTCTATCACATGGTCAAAGACCTTAAGTGTCAAACTCCTTTTGACACTACAATATTTGGGGTAAAATTGCAATGACAATTTGTGATAGTGGTGTAATTTGTGGTCATTTTCATAGTTTTTTTTTTTCAATTTTTGCCGATGATGTCGCAATATCAACATTGGCATTGTAATTGTGGCACCCTTGCAAGCATTAAAAAAAAAAACATATAAATTATTTTCCATTTGTTTTGATTTTGGAGAGAGTTGTACATAAAAGAGGTGGAGATGTGTGAATGGTTTTGTGGCACCCTTGTGATCCCTGCATTTGGTTGTTGTGCCCTTATGATCTCTACATTTTTTTGTCATGCCCTTGGTCTGTGATTTTATTGTCGTTCTATGCCCTTGCTTTGCAATTTCATTGTTGTGCCATGCCCTTGCTCTATGATTTCATTGGTGTGTCATGCCTTTGTGATCTATGTGCCCTAGCTCTGCGATTTTCTTCAAGGGCGAGAAGGGATATGAATGTAAATGTTTTTTCTATTTTCCTTGTAAACATTTATGACTTTATATTTCCTTCTAAACATCTATCTCTTTATATCTTTAGAGAGATCTTTTTCAAGGTGCTTATTACATTATGATCTAGCTGCATACATATTCCATAATCCAAATAATAAAACAACAAAACTCACCCAACTTGTGCTAAGTGACTTACCTCAAGATCTTGCACAAAAATAATGCATACCACAAAAAATGGGCCGAGTTTGCAAGAAATTTTACAAAAACATATTATAGCAGATATTTTTAGAAAGAAACAAGTCATAACCAATTAAATGGGTCTAGTTGTTGATTAGCTGGGTTGATATATGTGTATATTTAACTAGATTATGGCATCTACAAGGGAATGAGCCTCATGATTATGAATATGTTTTTGGTGCATTAATTTCCTATGATATATCTTTGCATTTCATTGTTGTACAATTGCTTTATGATTTGGTTGCCATGCCTTGGTGATCTTTGTGTTTCATTGTTGTGCCCTTGCTCTGCGATTTCGATCTCACGCCCTTGCTCTACGGTTTCATTGTCATATTGTGCCCTTGCTTTGCAACTTTGTTTTTGTGTTGTGCCCTCACTCTAAGATTTTTTTACATGCCCTAGTTCTGTAATTTTATTCAAGGGTATGTAAATGTTGGTTTATTTTCCTTCTATACATGTATCTCTTTATATCTAGATATTTGTTTTAAGGTGATTATTATATATTAGCTACACAATAGAAAAATTAATCTAATTGCATACATATTCTAGAATCCAAATAATAAAATATAAAACTCACTCAATTCGTGTTAAGTGACTTACTTCAAGATCCTCCACAAAACCATGTAGACCAGGAAAAATGGGTAGAGTTTGCAAAATTTTTTACAAAAACATATCAAGGAGGTCCTCTTAGGAAAGTCCACACTAAAAAATTGCAAGTTTTGATCACTATGAGTGTGAAATAGGTTTTCAGGCATGTGGATAAGTATGAGGCAGAGTTGGTAACACTAAGGAAGAAAAATGAGCTTTTGAGAGGCTATTTTCATGGACTTGTGGGGCCCATTGATCTGGATAATCCAAAGATCACTCTTGCTGCTGAATTAGAGAGGAGAGATAAGGAGAGTGTATAGATAGATTCATTTTTGGGCGCATGTCAAAAATGGTGTGATAATTTGGAGGATAAAGGTGAACAAATTATATAGGCTAATTTGAACCTATTGCACCATATTCAATCTAGCACAAATAAATTGGTATCCATATTGAACCAAGGTTTTGGGCTTATGGATGAGCTACATACTTGGGGAAAATACCTTCAAGCACTTCAATTAATAAAAGGTCAAAGGTATCATATGCTCATGGAGGTGTACTCAAAAGAAGAGCTTAATAAATTAGAAGATAGGATATAGAAAATTGTGGGTTCAAAGAAAATGCTTTGTTAGAAGAAGATATGAGACAAGCATTCAGACTAGAAGAGGTACTGTTGGAGTTGGATACTAAAATTGAGGATTTTTTGGCCACATGTATAGAAGTTAGTAATTATTATCTTGTAGTAAAAGAAAAGTATGAAGCTTTAGATTTTCTAGATGCTACCCAAGTAATAGAGATTATAGAGAAATCCAAGAGCAAACATCTAGCTCTGGTAAAAAGGAGAAGAAAACCCAGAAGCTAGAATTTTAGTTTTGGCACTTGGGGAAAATTTGGACTTTTTGAACTGGCGACAATTTTGAAGAAGTGACAATGCACCCACAGTTAACTACTAGTTGCTAATTTAGAGCTTTCCATGCACCAGAAACACATTCTGATGACAATTCAACTTCTAGAAACATTCAAAGAAGGCTGAGCTTCCATTTTTAGAGCTTCTAGTGACTCTTAGATCCTCTTATAGCTTTCTTATTCTTATCTACTTCTTCTTTCTTTGTTTCAAGACATGTAAAGGCTCATACACCCATTAATTGATATAAACAAGGGTGGATTCCTACTTAACACCATTTAGAGAATCAATTTGCATATAATTAGATTTTTTTAATTAGTTTATTAGCATATGTTTGCATTAAGAGATCTCTCACTCTCAACACAAATTGAGGAGATGATTTCTTATAAATTTAGGAATGTAACATATATTCCAAGCCAATATTTTGATGCAATAATATATGCTATTGGTGCTCTCATTCTAAGTGTAGTTATTCTTGTTGGATTGTGTTATTTTTGTGAATTCTTATTCATGATAATAATGGAACCTATGGTTTTGTTGCGTTGATTTGATTATGCGATCTTTTAATTCTAGTGTTTGTCACATGTTGATGAATTCTGCTAACATAGCGAGTTGGAGAAGAGATCACTCTATTGTTCCCACATAGCATCTTGTCTCACATGATTGCACTTTTTGGTGGCCTTGTGATTCAATGAGAAGTGAAATATATTTAGGTTTTTACTAAGTTCCTATCAACAATTGCATCAGTGGATTTCAGGAAGCATTGCTCCTATTTTCATTGGTTTCCTACCGATCTTTTCGATAATTGAACTCACAAATGTGTTGTTACTGTGGTTTATGTCCGTTAGGAACTTTCCTTTCAAGTTATATGCTTTCATCTCTCATTAGCTTATCTTTGTTATTTGATTTGCTAACACATGGTTAAATTAGGAATTTATATAGTTGCATTGTTAAAATTGCATTTCATCATAAAAATAGAAAATACAAAAACATATCTATTTTTGTGGTTACCCTTTTTTGAAACAAAAAGAAGGTTGAACATCTTATCTAAAATTGGTTAGAACCAAAAAAGGTCTCCCTATGAAGAAACACTTTTATCTTCAACTGAGCAGATTCAAGTAGGTTGTAAGATCACCTGGAACTTTGGAGTTGATCCCAGATTAGCTTTTCAAGAGAGGAGTTTGAAAGGATTCCTACAGTTAAGCATCATGCAAGATGATAGCTCAACAAAAGTGGTGCTAAGAGGAGGGCCTCATACCATTTAAAATTAAAAAACTTGCAATTTCAAAATTTTGTACTTTTCACAAGTTCAAATTTTTTTTTCGCCCATTTTTGAAGGTGTGCAAGGTGTGCAAGGTGCACTATTTTTTTGAGAAAATGTGCTTCTATAGAGGTGCACTTTTTCCATAATTAACACAAGATGGAAGATCTTGATCCAACATCCTCATTTCAACAAGCTTTAAGATCTTTAGATAGTGAACTAGAGTTCTTAGAACTCAGTCATTTTCATAAGCCTCACAGTGATAAAGGATTCCCCATAATTCTATCACTTTTGTTCAACATTTTGTCATCTTCCTTAGTTCTGCCTCCAAACCAACCACCCATCGTTCCACCAAATACTCCACTGATGGGATTTTTTCACAAATTTTGTAGACTCACCAATCAACTTGACAAGTGTACTCAATGGCCTTCCTAAGAATCCTGAGAAATTTGCCCAAGGTTCATTTATAGAGAAATAGGAACAACTGAAGATCACATCAAGGTATTCAAAGAAAATTGCTAATGAGAATGTGGTTCTTCTCTTATTCCCATACTCATTTGGAGAAGTTGCCTTTAATTAGTACATTAATTTACCACCAGGATGAGTCAGAGACTAGGACACTTTTGAAAAATTGTTCTTGGAACAATTCAAAACTTTCATCAATCCAGTTGTGATACATCATCAATTCATATCAATAAAAAGGGACCCAACCAAAATGGTCTCATACTTCAATCATCACTTTCATATAACATACCACAAGATGGAAATAGCATACACTATACTGATTGAAGCCACAATTCAAATTTATCTAAGTTCTATGGATGATCTTACAACTATTTTCCTAAGAAGACTTTCTACTGCAAATATCGAGACATTGAAAAAAGTCTTCTCAGCAGCAATTACCTTCTCAAAACAAGCCAATCCTAATGGAGGAGGGTTGATGCCCCCAGCTCAAGCTATTATGACAATACTAACATATCCTATTGGAGCACCAGTGATGCCTAGCAAATTCATACCAATGAATCCAATTCCATTATAGTAGGAACCTACTTCAAAAGTTCTAGCTTTAACATACCTAGGATATGAACCTCAAAAAACTACTTTCTTTGAGAAAAAGGTAGTAACATTCATTGAAATAGAGAATAACATCACATCTAAGCTTGGTCAAATGAAGAGAGCCATATCTCAAATTACCAATGAGCTGACCCATTTGAGGTTGTCGCAAGGACATAATAACAATTTTAAGAGAACAAATCTTGGTACTTACAACAACAAGAATTATGGTCACAACTACAATAAGAATTTTAGTGGAAACAAAAATGCAGGGAATAACAATGAAAGAAACAATAATTGAGGAAATAATTTCAATCTTCATGATCACAACAACAATTTCCAATCACAGAATTGACAATGGAACACTCGTCCAAACAATGGAAGCATTCATGCAGATAATAATAACAACAATGCCCATTATGTAGACATTAATCAGTATGACAGTAATCAAAATATACCTAACAAGGATGGATCATATTTCAATAGAAATCAAGAGGCAAACTAGAATTCACAAAGAAATAATGGTGAGTCCCCTATGAAGTACAATGCTATGGTGTTAGAATCTTATGATTCTCCACAAAACTAGCAAATGAGACAACCAACTAGTGAAGAATTCACATTTTCATTTAGTCAAGAATCAGATCCTCAATAAGAAGAGATGCTAGCTTTTCAAAATGAAAATCAAAATACTTACAATTTACGTAACCAAAAGGAACCCATGAATGATGTGATTCCTCCAGCTTTGCATCCAACACCTCTTGATCTAAGAGCTAATAACAACCTAGTACCTACCAAAGTACCCTACATTGGGCAAAAAAATCAAAATCAAGGGAATGTACCTACAATCCTAAAGAATCCTATGTGGGAAACTAAAAAGTACAATGCGATGGAAGATCTAAAGAGAACCAAGGCTAATATGTCCATGTTTGATATGTTACAAAATTGTCCTAATCAAAGGGAAGCAGTGCTAAGAACTTTGGAACATACAAAGACAATGCCAAATTCAAACACAATCCCTAAAAAGACAACATCACAACAAGTCAATACTTCTAAGGCAATGCCTACTAAGTATAAAAACAAGGCTGAAGTGCCTCCTTTTTTACTTAGTCTTAGAATTTTTGTAAAGAACCTACACAATTGTCTTATACATTTAGGAGCTTCTTGCAACGTTATGCCACTTTCGATAGCTCAAAGGTTGGGAGTCACTCCTCAACCCTCAAATTAGATAGTGATGTAACTTGACAAGATAGAACTAAAAGTTATCGAGGTATTGAAAGATGTTAGAATACAATTAACTGTAGACTCCCAAATTTAGGACATTATAGACATACATGTGGTTGAAATTCCTGAAACTTATGCATTATTGCTAAGTAGAGAATGGACAAGGTGCTTGGGAGGATGGTTTTCAACTAATTTTACTCAGTTATGGCTACCTTGGAAGGGATTGAATAATCAAATAAAGATTGATGTTGAGCCAAAGCTTAAGACAATGATCATAGAATAAAACGCACCAAATGAGCTAGCATTTATTCAAGCTAAGTTAGGCTCCTACAAAGTGATGTCTCTTCACATAAATACAACTGAGAAACTCAAACATCCAAGTAAAGAATCTATGATTCCTACTCAAAAAGAAGAACTTGTCACTTAGTTTGTAGATAGTATGGTCACAAACTTACAATTCTTTTACAATTCTTAGAAGAGGAAGCAAACCCAAATATTTTTCTTCTTCTATGATTCTGTAGGTTACACAAAACTAACCATTTGGAATTTGAATGCTCACAATGTCAAAAAATAGAAGCTAAGGTACTCACTTAGATAATGCAATCCAAAGATGGTCAAAGATCAAATGAGGTACACAAGGAAAGTTCAAGTTCTACAAACATATATGAATTGGTTGAGATTCATGAAGATGAACAAGAAGATTCTAATGTGTCATATATTGAAACTTCTTTTGATGGTGGGGACTTATCCAATCTTCTACCTGGAATGATCAAGATCCAAAGGAGATGTTTCATAAAAGGTCAAGTTTGGACTTTGATAGTCATTCATCCTAAGCCTAAAGTTGACAAAATCATAGAATTGATTAGGGAAATTCAAGATCAACAAGAGAAACATACCCTCCCCATATCAAAGATAAACAATGAAAAATCATAGAAATCATGAATGGAAAGGCCAATTTACTGGATGGGAAAGGAAATCTGGTTGGGAGTAGTAAGAAAACTAAAGGTAATCTATTCTACCTAGATCTAAATGAAAGTTCATGTTTCATTACTAAGTAGAAGAAAGTTGGTTATGGAATAAAAGGTTATGTCATTTGAACTTTGATAACTTGGTAAACATAAGCATGAAAAAAAGGGTTAGAGGCATTCCAATCCTCAAGAAACTTGACATGGGCATGTGCAAGAATTATCAAATTGGTAAGATGGGAAAGACAAGTTTTAAAAGAAAAAACTATCGTTCTAAAAAAGTGTTGGATTTGGTTCATATAGACTTTTGTGGACCTATTGGAACATAAAGCTATACAAGAGATAAGTACTTTATTTTCTTTGTTGATGATTATTTTAGAATAATGACTATTATGTACTTAAAGGATAAATCAAAAGCTTTTCAAAATTTCAAGTGGTATTTGGCTAGAGTGGAGAAAGAAATAGGAAAAAAATGGAAATGTTTAATATTATACAAAGGAGGAGAATTCATTTCTAATGAATTAAATGAATTATGTAATGAAAGAGGAATCAAAAGGCAAGTGTCTACACCTAGTACACCTCAGTAGAGTGACATAGCTGAAAGAAGGAATAAATCAGTCATGGATTGTGCAAGAACCCTAATGATAGATAAGAATATTGGTATCAAATAATGAAAGGTAAAAAGCAACATTTCAATTCATACATTGAACTGAGTACAGTTAAAAAAAGATTCATAGAAAACACCTTATGAGTTATGATATGGCTATAAACCTAATGTTTATTATTTCAAAGTATTTAGAAGCAAATTTTATATTCTAAAGGAGTCCAAAAAAGGAAAATTTGATGTAAAAAGTGATGAAGGAATATTTTTGGGATACTCCAACAAGAGTAAAGCATATAAATGTATAAATCTATCTATTCATAAAGTTATAGAAAGTGCACATGTGAAGATTGATGAGTTTTTAGGAAAAAGTGAAGAACAAAGTAGTAAGGAGCTTGAAAACTATAGAAACTTTGTTTACTATGAGCTTGACACTTTGTTTAATGCAACTGGGAATCAATAGTATTCACCACCTGAGTCCCCAAAATCTCTATTTCAACCCAAGTTTTAGCTAGTGCAACCTGAGTCATCAAAAGGACCCAAGTCATAGTCAAAAGGACTCGAGTTTTAGCAAATGGAAACTAAGTCATAGTTTGATGGACCTGATTCACAGTCAATGCGACCTGAGCATGATTTAGAAGATTATGGTGAACCTAGTGATTTTAGAAAGAAGGAGCCCAAACTTGCTAAATATATCAGAAGGCATCATGCACTTGAGAAAATCATTGGAGATCAATCAGTTGGTATAATGACAAGGAAAAAATTAAAAGGTACACGTTTACTTATTGAATTTAAACCTAGATCTATCAAAGACACATTAGAGAATGAAAGATGGATTGAAGAAATGAATGAAGAAATTGATCAGATTGAAAGGAATATGACTTGGACTCTTGTTCCCAAACCCAAGGATAAAAAATGTAATTGGCACAAAATGTGTATTCAAAAGTTAAGTTGAATAAAAGTGGAGAAGTTTCAAGAAACAAGGCAAGGATAGTTTGCAAGGTTATGATCAAGAGGAAGGTATTGACTATGGAGAATTTTTTACTCCCATTGCAAGACTAGAAGGGGTTAGAAAATTCCTTACAAATGTAGAACACAAAGGATTTAAAGTATATCAGATGAATGTGAAATCAACATTTTTGAATGGAATCTTAGAAGAGGAAGTCTACACAAAGTAACCAGAAGGTTTGATTGATCCTAGCAAAAGGGACATGTTTTATAGATTACACAAAGCTTTGTATGGTCTCAAACAAGCCCCTAGAGCTTGGTATGAAAGGTTACATAATTATCTCATAAAGATTGATTTTCAAAGAACTAACATAATAACACCCTATACGTCAAAGAAGGACTAGATAAGAAGATTGTATTGGCATAAATATTTGTGGATGATACATTATTTACTAGAAATGATGATCTGTGCAAATATTTTTCTAATGAAATGAGTAAGAAATTTGAGATATCAATTTTTGAAGAGATCAACTTCTTTGTCGGCTTGTAGATTCAATAGAAGAAAGATGGTATCTACATTACTCAATATATGTACATCAAGGAGATAGTAAAGAGGTTTGGAATGGAGGATTCTAGACTAGTTGGAACACCTATGTCTACTAGACATAAGCTTTCCAAAGATGATGATTCAAAAGAGGTAGATCATACTATCAATGATTGGGAAAATTTAGTTTGTGGTGCATACAAGACGTGATATAGCATTAGCAGTTAGAATAGTGGCAAGATTCTCTACTAATTCAAAAGAAAATCATATGATGATAATTAGAATAATCATGAGGTATCTAAAGTGTACTGAAGTTAATGGCTTGTGGTATAAGAAAGGAGGTAGCTTTGAATTGAAAACATTCACTAATGTAGATTGGGCAAGAAGCATTGGTGATAGAAAGAACACTAGTGGTGGAGCATTCTTTCTTGGAAAGAGGCTAGTATCTTGGACAATCAAGAAGGAAAAATATATCTCTTAGTCAACAACAAAAGCATAATATGTTGTTGTAGCAGTAAATTGTTCAAATATTGTTTGGTTCAAACAACTATTGATAGGTATGAAGGAAGAAATCAAAGATTCAATTATTGTTTTCTGTGATAAAACCAGTGCAATTAACATCTCCAAGAATCTTGTGATGCATACCAAAACCAGGCACATTGCAATAAAGTATCATTTCTTGAGAGAATTGGTGCAAGATAAGGAAGTAAGATTGGAATATGTGATTACAAAAGAATAGATTGTAGACGTATTCAACAAGCCATTACCTAAGGATGCATAATTGTATCTAAGAGGTAAGATAGGGTTCATTCTCCTATCTAAAGCTCACTAAACAAATGTTTAGTGATGCATCAATCAAGCATGTTGAAGATCAGTCAAGTTGAAGTAGTATTGTAAAGGGAAAATTGCATATGAATCAATACATTAGGTACATGAAAGTTCATTAAATACTATCTTTGGCATGAGATGTCAAAGAGGGAGAGTTTGCCATACATTCAAAGAAATTTTATTTAGAGAAATTTTATGTCTAATAGGGAGAGTTTTCTATCATATATCAAAGATATTTCTATATATGTCAGAGATGTCAAAGAGGGAGAATGAACTTGAGGTAATATTAAAGAGGGAGAGCTTTATATTGTAGTAATTGCAATCAGAGATTGATGACAGAGGGAGTTAACATTGATAAGGGAGGTATCATGGATGAGAATTAGAATGAAACTAAGTATATTATCCTTACTTTTATTTTGTTCTAAAATTTCATTGTATTATGACATGTTATATTTCCATCAATGTCAAAGAGGGAAATTGTTAAAAATAATTGTTCAATTGTATATTGTCTTTGATGTTACGTACAATGTCAAGTCTTTACCAGTCAATGTCTGCTGAGCTCACTTAGGTGATGAAGACAGTTTTCTATTTCTACCGATTGTTGCCTAGATAATCAAGTTCAGAGATAATGTATGTTGAGTTCATGATGCAAGAGCATCCTGGGTGTAAGATCAATCTTACATCACCCAAAAATATTTTCTTTTTGGTCTTTTCTATTTTAATAAGGACTAGTAGACATGGTGGTTACTATTTATGGGAGATTGCTATTTTTAGTAAGTTTTTCATACGATCTTAGAATGTCCTCATTTTCTACATAAAAATCCATTTTAGAGTTATAAGCCTACCATAAAAATCTCATTTCTCAAGCTTAAGTATCAGAGAAGTTATTGCAAATTTTTTGTGGAAAAATTTGCAAAAAAATATTTAGGCTCACCATTGGAGGCCTTAGAGTGCCCAAATGAGGTCTAAAAACTCAATGAAGGGGCACTTGCATGGTTCTAAGCTTGTAGATTAGGAGTTGGAATTTTTGAAAAGTGGTTATAATAGCTAATCAGAGCAATTGTTTGAGGGTTATGGCCTTCCAAAGTTGGGCTACCCAAAATATCTAAAATAATTGTCAAAGATGTATTTAGCTAACTCTATATGTATTTCTAGCATCTTTCGACCCTAGGTATTAAGTTTCATTGTCTAGAACCTTCCTAGGTAGCATAAAATTGCCTATTTAAGAAAGGCTCAAACATTGCCTAGAATAGCTCTGGGTGATAGTTCACAGCTTGTCTTGCAAATTATTGTAAAGAAGGTGCCCATGTGGGTTAGCATATTGTACTTGTGAATTTTGTAATTCCACGTTTACAAAACAAATAAGAAGTTCATATTTTGTTCTCATAGTTTATGTTGTTTCTTTATTTTCTGTTATAGTTTATGGTATTAAGGGGAGCACCCTTCATCAGTTCACTCAGGAATCAAAGGAAGTTTGTAGGAAGACAATTTTTGTCGAGTTTAGTTGGGCACCAAAGAGAATTTGGTACATAATCATTGTTAACCAAGCTCACTTAGTTACCAAAGGAAATTTAGTTTAGGATGTAGTGTTAACTGAGTTCACGTGGTTAACAAATGAAGTTTGAAGAAAGTCTTTTATGAGTTAGTGTTGACTAAGTTGGATCAGCTAACAAAGGATTTTATTGAGTCAACATATTTAGTTTGATGAATTTATTTGTTAAGTCTAGCTGACTTAAGGGATGAATATTGAAAATTTGAAAGTAAATTCAAGCTAACTTGAATAGGTAAATGATAAAAATATAAGGTTAAGTTGTGGGATTGAATGTGAGAAGCATGGGATTGAGAAGATAAATCAAGGAAGAAAATTGGAAGGATATCAGAGTTTCCTGAGTTGATTGAGCTAAAAGTTTTATCTGATCAAGGAGAATCAAGTATTCAAGCTAGAATAGAGATCTAAAATTAGCAATGCAATTGCATCATCAATTAGGTCATATCATTATTACTCTCTGATAATTGTAGTAGTGTAACAAATCTTGTAACAGAGCTAGCTTAACAACTATTTTCAAAATCCTCTAATAAGGTGACATTTCTAGATTGAAGTATCTAAGGACCTCTAAAAAGGCCACTCCTAATAGGGTGAGTAAATTCTTTAATAGGGTCAAACTTAATAGTGTGTTTTTTTAACCTTTAACAAGGTTAGATCCTAACAGGTCTCACTTCAAAAGAGTGAAAAATAATAACTAATTGCAATTGGTCCTTTTTCCCAAATTGGGTTTCCACATTAAATAATGATGTCATATGTGCTCATATTATTTTATTTATGATTCTGCAACTAAGTTAATTAAGGTTAATCACATTAAACATCTTAAGAATCATTTATTTCAGTGATTGTTGAGTAACAATAATTCTTAGTGTTTGTCAAGTGATTCAATGCTAACTGAGTTACAATAGTATTTTTAGTTTCAACAAAATTTGGTTTTGATTTGTATTGACATCTAAGGGATCTGAGACTTATTTTTGTGATAACTGATTCACCCCTCCCCTCTTAGTTACTCCTCTTATATTTCCAACAATTGGCATCAAAGATTTTGGTGCTTGAAGGTTTCAAGAACCTAAGCTAAAGATCAAGATGTCTTATAGAAGGGAGATGCCTAAGCTAAACAGAGATAACTTCAAGGCATGGTAGGAACTCATGAGATTGCATTTGACAACCATTGGAGAATCAAGCCTAAAGTACCTAGACACCTAGTATGTGGCATCTACTAGAACTATGACTGTTGAAGAAATTATAGAAAAGAAGAATCATAACATTATGATGATTGATATTGCCTCAAATCTCAACTATGCTGGATTTGATGAAGTAAAAGACCATGTTACTACTAATGAGATGTGGACCAAGCTGAAAGCCATCTATGGAGGTGATGAAAATGTGAGGAGAGTGGGGTAGAAATTCTTGGATGTCCATTTGATCAAATGAGGATGAGAGAAGATGATAATATTTCAAAATACAATGGAAGGATCAATGCCAAGGTGTGTGCAATCAGAGCCTCAGGAGGAAAGATAGATGATGAGAAAGTTGTAAGCAAGGTTTTCAAAACACTTTTTCCTATCTATGCAATTAGAGTTTCAAAAATTCAAGAGATGAGATGCAATCCCAAGAATGAAATATCATTGGATGCACTAGTGGGAAGGTTGACAATATTTGAGTTAGAAAAACTAGAAAGAATTCACTTTCTAATGAAGATGAAGAGTTTAAAGAAAGTATGGTAATATTCTTGAATGACTATGATCATAAAGATAATGAGATTGAATTGGTTAAGAAAGAGGAAGTAATAGAAGAGATAGCTTTGGTGACTATTATTGATCCAAAAGCTAACCATGAAAATGCAAAAGTTTTCTTTGAAACTAATAATGACTTACAAATTGATGTGCAAACTATTAAGAAAATAGGTGAACATAGGTGAGAACCAAGAGAAGAGATAAGAGTTCAGATAGAAACTCCTACACCTAATAGGAACCTAATAAATAATCAGCCCACATAATAGATAATTGAAAGCAAAGACAAAGGGATAATGACAAGAAACAAAGTGAATGAGGATTTGTGTCTGATTTCTCAAGTTGAATGTAGATTGTAGATTAGGCATGCAAAGATGATCATTGGATTCAAGAAATGAAGGAAGAAATAGATTAGGTTATGAGGAATGACACATGGGAGTTGATCCCTAGACCTAAAGACAAAAATATAATTGGAACTAAGTGGGTATTCAAGAACAAGATGAATGAGCAAGGAGAGGTTTTGAGAAAAAAAAAGCTAGACTAGTATGCAAGGGTTATTCCCAATAAGAAGGAATACATCATGAAGGAACATATGCCCCTATAGCCAAAATTAAAGTCGTAAGGATGTTCTTGTCTTATGTAGCAAACACTAAATTCAAAGTGTATCAAATGGATTTAAAGTCAACATTTCTGAATGGTGAATTAGAAGAGGAAGTCTACATTGACTAGCTTGAAGGATTTCATTTAATATAAGAAAAGGATATGGTATGAAAAATGAAGAAGACATTATATAAATTGAAGCAAGCACCTAGAATTTGCTATGCAAGATTGGACAAGTATTTGGCACAATTGGGATTTATCAAAGGTACTACAGATAGTAATCTTTATTTGAAGGAAATAAAAGAAGGATTTTTTATCATTGTAATATTTATTGATGATATAATCTTGGAGGAGAAGATAAAATAAGTGATAAGTTTGCTAATGAAATGAAGAATGAATTTGAGATGAGCATGATTGGAAAAATGAAAATTTTCTTAGGTTTGTAGATTGTGCAAAATAATTAAGGTATTTTTATTTCTCAAACTAAGCACTTGAAAGATTTTTTGAAAAGATTTGGATTAGAAAGTTGTAAACTTGATGGTACACCCATGATAGCTGGTCATAATTTATCTAGCAAAGATGAGACACCTATAGTCGACTAGAAGAAATACAAATCTATGATTGGTGGATTATAATATCTGAATCACACAAGGCCAGATATAAAAAATGTAGTTGGAATAGTTGCAAGATTTTAGGCAAATCCTAGAGAGGTACATTATACAACAGTCAAAAGAATTTTTAGATATTTGAAGGGAACACCTAACTTTGGTCTATGGTATGATAGATCAAATGACTTTACCTTGTAAGCATATACTGATGTAGATTGGGTAGGCAACATGGATGATAGAAAAAGTACTAGTGGTGGAGCATTTTTCCTTGGAGGAAGATTGGTTTCTTAGTTAAGCAAGAAGCACAATTGTATCTCACAAAGTACAAAAGAAGCAGAGTATGTTGCAATAGAAAATAACTATAATTAGGTTATATGGATGAAACAAATATTGAAAAATGTCAAGATTGAGTTTACTAAACCTATTGTTATATATTGTGACAACACAAGTACATTGAGTTTGTTTAAGAATATTGTATTACATTCTAAGACTAATCATATCTCCATTAAGTATTATGTACTAAGAGAAAAGGTTACAGAGAAAGAAATCAGATTGGAGTCAAGGACTTTGTGATTATAATGGGTTAGGTAATATGGGTTGTAATAATTTTCACTTTGGGTCATTTCTATTGGTATATTTCCATCAATAGTAGGCCCTCTATAGGTTAAAAAAAGGTGTACTTCTCTAAACCCTTCTATCTAATGGATCTCATAGATTGAGAGCCTTGAAGGATGACTTAGAGCTCCCTAGTCATGGCATGAAAATGGTGCAAATAGAAATAGTTTGGCTCACAAATAAGCATAGTTATGCAGCCCCTTGCAAGGTGCACCATGAAATGAGAGATTAAAAGACAAGATCAAGAGTTCAAATCTCCAAGAAACTCTACGATAATGCAATGCACATGATAGATGCAACTAAAATTGTAAAGTCAAGTGTTATGGTCCCCTACTTAAGCTAGATGAGATATTCTAATGCATGAGAAAGAAAGCTATGGAAATATTACTATGCTATTGTGAGATAAAGAGATGAGATGATGCAAAAAGTCTTCAAGAGCTTCAAATAGTGCCAAAATTTTGCAACATAACATTAGTACAAAGATGAGTGGAATGTGAGATGAGGAGAGAGCTCTCCCTTTTAAAGAATAATGGATGGCCAAGATCATGAGGAAAGATGGATCTAATCAAGAGTGGAGGATGCAAGTTGAGTGATCCATGTGCACAAGCATTTCCACCAATCATAGTCAAGAGTTGACTTTTTTGTCCCATGTGAGACAAAAAATCTTTTCTTTTGTTTTCGAAGTAGGGATAATAATTTATGTGTACACAAGTTAGGATAAGTGAGGAATTTGGATTTTTATTTAATTAAAAGAGAGAGAGCTATTTTCATTAAATAGGAACCTAGGACAAAGTGGTCAAACCATATATTATAATTGAGTAAATAGATTTTTAAGGATTTGATCAAGGATATGCAATGGATAAATTATGTAAAATTTCTATAAAGGGGGAAAATAGTTTAGATGACTATTTTTTTGTGATTAAAGAGATAGTTTTAGTCAAGTTTATGTAGCTCAAAAAATAGAGACAACAAACTTATGCATAAAGTAAGCTTCGTATGATTTCATTTCTTCATTTGAGCATGTTTCATGATTTTTCACTAAGGCTTTAACTTGCATTTTTCTTCTTCATGCTTTTATTTTCATGAACATTCTTTATGCTCTTGTAGCATTGCTATGGATGTTGTAACTACATGAATATCTTTGCTTTCTACATGCTACAAGAAGGAGATGTATGGTTATTCAGAGATAGTTTTAGTCAAGTTTATGTAGCTCAAAAAATAAAAAACAACAAAATTATGCATAAAGTAAGTTTCCTATGATTTCATTTCTTCATTTGAGCATGTTTCATGATTTTTCACTAAGGTTTTGACTTGCATTTTTCTTCTTCATGCACATTCTTTATGCTCTTGTAGCATTGCTATGAAGGTTGTAACTGCATGAATATCTCTACTTTCTACATGCTACAAGAAGGAGATGTATGGTTATTCATATCATTTATCAAAATGCACATTGATGAGATAGGGCATCATTTTCAATATCATGTTGTAGCTCTTTGATTTTGAAATATGTTGCAGCCTACACACTTTTCTATTACTTATTATTTTCAATCTTTAGATTGCAGAAAAAGAATAGAGAGATCATGCTCTATGGATCTTCTTGATACAATAGTTCGTACAAATTCTATGATATATTTTTTGCATAGGTCGTGGTTTCATGAAATTTCAAAATTTTCTTTTATTTCATGAAATTTTATAAATACAAAAAGGGGTTTCATTGTTGTTTTGATATATGCATCCTCATGTCTTTGCACTATGCCTCTGTGTTGAAATACATCATTGAATGCCCAAATGTCTATCATGCATTTATTACCTTCACCTCTTTTGCAAATTTATGAAGACTTTGAAATTGGAACATGCACGTGGGATGTGGATTTTTCATATCCAATCTATGGTTTATTTATTCTTTTTCTAACTCCTGTCACATGCAATGAGCCTCTATTATGTATTTGTGCTTTTTACTCCAAGAACAATGTTGTATTCTTGTCACCTTTTGCAAGTTTTTCCTACATGCTAAAAATAATTTCTAATCTATTTAACTTATTGCACCTACACATATAACAAAAAAAATAGCTAAAATATAGGCTCATCTCCTTCTACATCATCTTTTTGAGTCTCTTGGGCATGCCTTGAGTATAGTGATCTTAGTATTTCCTTGGTCATATGCATGCATGATATTTCAAGATATCAAACATTTTTTTGATCATTCTAGATATAATCCCACTCATTCTCCTCTTGCAACCCTTGCAAGTTTTGAGATAATGTAGGTGTTGGAAGGAGGTTGTAGCTAGTAATCAATCTCTTCATAACAACCCAGGCAATATATGGTACCCTATATATTTTATTTTATTATACATGCATTCATCTTTCAACATGCCCTATGTGTTGGCTATGCTCATGGCCTGTATGAGCCTATGGGTTTTATTGATCATCATCACATGCACTTTCTCTTGTATACATTTGATATTTCTCTAAACAATTTTCAAATCTGCACATATGTGTTGGAAACTTACAATTGGAACAATTATTGTTTTGTCATTGATGTCAAATCTATTGATAAGATATATTTCTACCTAATTTAAATCTCATATCTATTTGATTGATGAAGAGGATTTGAGAAGTTTCTCATAAAAATGGCACCTAGTGAAAGGCTGAGTTATAAAAAATAAATTACAATGGACATTTAACTAGATAGACTTCAATAAAGAAAACTAATTGTTTATGTCAATAAAGTTAAGTTAAGCCAAGAAGAAGTATAAAATATAGTTAGTGTTGAGTAATGCTAGTGTCAACTGAGCTACAGTTACTGCCAA
Source organism: Cupressus sempervirens (assembly GCA_028749045.1). Classification (NCBI taxonomy): domain Eukaryota; kingdom Viridiplantae; phylum Streptophyta; class Pinopsida; order Cupressales; family Cupressaceae; genus Cupressus; species Cupressus sempervirens. The sequence goes on from CM053792.1 coordinate 935,945,492, forward strand.
GAAATCTAGTGTTGACCAAGAATCAACATCGACCTAGCAAGATAGTTGATATGAAGCCAAAAATCTTTACAATGATTGAGTATTTTAGTGATGACCGAGTGCTAGAATTTAGAGATTTTTGAGTGAAAGTATAAGAATGAATTTAAGGAAATCATGATATTAACCTGTCTTAGTTGATTTCTTAGGAGATTCAAACCACATTGAAGATACAATTGATGAGTTGGATCATTAAATTCAAGGAAAGGATTCGGTAAAGACCTAACAGATAAATTCTAGAGAAGTTTCTAGAAGAAGATCAAGAAGATGGATAGATACAGTGAATCAAGTTAAACCTAATCACAAACACTAAGGTCTATAGTAGATGTAGAAAATGGTAAAGCATAAATTTATTATTTAAAGAGATAAAGAGTCAAACAAAGTGTATGTGTGTGGTGCATGTGAGTGTGTATGTGTGAAGCTTGTATGTGAAGAGAGACATATAGAGCAAGATTGATCAGAAATGCACAAGTGTGAGTGACTGTGAAGCTAAAGGAGAAAGCTTGCATATATGATGTTGTTATTGGTAAGAACATTAGAGAAGAATGCTTAAGTGGTGATGAGAAGAGTGCACTGATTACTTGAAGGGTGTTTGAGAAACTAAATATTAGAAATGTCAATGGAAGTCTTATCAGTAAACGAACATAAGGACTAGATAGATATTTGAACCTACAAAAGTGAGTTGTAGTCACACAGATCAAAACCTTCTATTTTCTTTCTAGTCATTGTAAATAGTTTATATTGAACTTGTTTTAACACAGGTTGACCTAATAGTCATTTTAAGACTTAAAATTTTGTGTAAATCCTTTAACTAGGTGACATTCTAAATCGAATGATCAAAGTCCTCTTACAAGACCACTCCTAAGAAGGTGAATAAATCCTCTAACTAGGTCACACTTAACAATCTATTTTGTAACCATTAATAGGGTTGGCTCCTAACAAAGCTCACTTTGAAATATTGAAAAAGAGTGACATGTTGCTAGTGGTTTTTCCTAAATTTGGTTTCCATGTAAAATCCTAGTTTCAAAACTATGATGATTGCTTTATGTATTTTTTTTCATAATGTTTTCATTATGCAATACGAGTTATGTTTATGAGAGTTTTATAGTGTAGACTTAGCAACAACAGGATAAGAAGAACAATGATGTGTTTATTATTTAATTTTTCAAGTGTTACATATTGACCTTGAGTAACTAATTCACCCCCCCTCTTAGTTATTCTAAACATTTATAACAATTGGTATCAGAACTAGGGTTACAGAGAAAAGTTTTGAGGTACTTAAAGGTAAAGATCATGACTAATAAGAGAGATGTACCCAAGCTAAACAAGGGGAAATTTCCTGCATGGTAGATCTTGATGAAGTTGCACATAGCTAGTATCAGTGATGTTATTTTTCAATTTTCTTAATCTAGATTATATTGAAGATCAAATGTTTGAAAGTATTTTTTTCATTTTTTAAAATAGTTTTTATGTCTTTTTATTTGGCCTTTTTGAAGGTCTTCTACTCAAAATTTGAATCTTAAACTTTCATCAGTCACTAAAACTAGGCAGCTAAAGGCTCCTTATTTTAGGGGCTATAATTATTATTTTATTTTTTCTTTCCAATGGTGTAAGCAATTTTGAAATTCAAGCTCTAGGTCAAAAGTTATGGCCCTAACAAGTCAAGGTAATTAAATACCTAGTTTTGAATAGTTTAAGTTTAAGTTTGTTGTGTTTTATCTTGCCATAAAATCATTTCAATGAATAAGATGGCTTTTGGTTTGCATACAACTCTTTTGAGTTTTGTAATATTTTTCCAGAACTTGAACATTGGTATCGTGGGTAATTGATTCACTATATATTGTGCTTGCAGCCCATTTTATCAATTCAGATCATTTTTGGACAATAAATATGTAAAGATAACAACTACTCCTCTGACTGCTAAAAAATTGAAATAAAATCTAGAACACAACCAAGCAATGTTGGAGATTGCCTCATCAAACTTCACATTTGCACTTTCCATAACTTTGTTAGTGTTAACCTTTACTTCTTGTGGAATATCCTAAGAATATACCTTCTTCACTTTGAGCATCAAGTTTACCATTCCTATTGTCCTTAAGAATGTAACACTTTCTTCCAAATACCTTAAAATTGTTGGAATTAAAGGTAGAGTAACTGAGAGGGGGGATGAATCAGTTACTCACAAAAATTAATCTACAAATCCCTTAGATGTCTTAAAGATCCAATTACTATTGATACTTGGTAAACATAACATAAAAAAAAAGTTGTAACTCGGTAAATTAAACTATTACTTATCTTCAAGCAAACATGCATGCAATTGAAAACAAAAAGAACATAAGAGACACCAGATTTAATGTGGAAATGCAATATGGGAAAAACAACCAAGTAACTAGTCACCAATTTTTCACTAGGAGTGGCCTTGCTAGAGGTCTTTAGAACAATTCAACTAAACTGTCACCTTGTTAGAGGATTTACAAAATGGTTGTTAAACCGACTCTGTTAAGAGATTTGAAATCACTACTACAATGGTTAGAAAGCAACAATGAATTGACCTGAACAAGATGCAACTGAATTTGCTGACTACAGGTCTTTGTTTAGCATTATTAGATCCTCTTTGATCAAATATAGCTTTGCTGCTCCTCAATGATCTCTGATCATCCTTCCAATTTGCTTCCACAATAATCAGTCTTCATATTACATTAATTCCACACATACTTCCACTCCTCACTTAGAATTCACAACTTGAGCTCTTAATTATACCATTCAGATTATCAAATTGGCCCATTTACATGTTACATTTACCAATAAACCATACATTAGTCAGCTACACATATTACTCTAAATAAATAAACGTTATTTTGTAAAACAATGAAATCCTTTACTGGTCAACCCTACTTGGTAAATACTATTTCCAAAAATTTCCTAAGTTAACCTTCTTGACTCGATTAACATTACAATATCCATAAAATCCTTTGGTTGCCGAGTTTACTCAGTAAGAACTGAATTCCTTTATTGGAGCTCAATAAGAACTGCTTCTGCCACATTTCCTTTGATGACCGAGTGAGCTTGGTAAGAACTGTTTCTGCCACATTTCCTTTGATGACCGAGTGAGCTCGGTAAGAACTATTTCTGCCACATTTCCTTTGATAATCAAGTGAGCTCGGTAAGAACTGTTTACTTGGTAGATATTGCAAGTTTTCTTCACTAACCTCCTAGGCTTGGTAGATTTTGTCCTTTTGCCTTGCTGACCTTCTGAGCTCGGTAGACTCTATCCTTTGCCTTGTTGACCTTCTGAGCTTGATAGACACTGTACTTTGCCTTGTTGACCTTTTGAGCTCGGTAGACACTATCCTTTGCCTTGCTGACCTTCTAAGCTTGGTAGACTCTATTTGATGACTGATATGACATTTGTGTGACATCAAAGACAACACACAATTGAACAATTGTATCCAACAATCTTCCTCTTTGGCATTGATGGCAAAACAACATGTCATAGAAAAATAAAATTTGAAAACAAGTCTGTTACTGATAGAATACTTCACTTTCTTCTTCAAATACAATAAACTCCCTCTTTCATAATAATCTCTCCCTCTTGCACAAACTCTTATTATTTTGCAAATTTTAGAAAGATATGATAGTATATTCTCTCTCTTTGACAACACATGCCAAAGACAACTGAATAACATTGTACCTGATGTACTGATTCATATGCAATGTCTTCATTGGTTTGTTGCATCAACTGATAGATCTTCAATTCTGTTTCTATTGATACATCACTAGAACTATATTTTAGTGAGCTTTAGATAGGAGAATGACCCCTAACTTACCTCTTAGATACAAGAATGCATCCTTAGGTAAAGGCTTTGTGAATATGTCAGCAATTTGTTCCTTTGTATGGACATATTCCAATCTTATTTCTTTTTCTTGCACCAATTCTTTAACAAAGTGATACTTTATGGCAATATGCTTGGTTTTTGAATGCATCGCTTGATTCTTAGAGATGTTAATTGCACTTGTGTTATCACAAAACATAACAACAAGTTCTTTAATTTCTTGCTTCATACCTTCCAATAATTGTTTGAACCACACAATGTTTGAGCAATTTATTGCTGCTGCAACATATTCAACCTCTGTTGTGGATTGAGATGTACAATTCTGCTTTTTGCTTGTCCAAGAAGCCAACCTTTTTCCAAGAAAGAAAGCTCCTTCACTTGTGCTCTTTCTGTCATCAATATTTCCTGCCCAATCTACATCAGTGAACACCTTTAAATCCAGATTTCCTCCAAATTTATACCATAATCCATATTCTTCAATTCCTTTTAAGTATCTCATGATCCTTTTGATTTCCATCATGTGATTTTCTTTTGGTTTTGTTGAGAATCTTGCTACAATTCCTACTGCAAGGGAAATGTATGGTCTTGTGTGCACTACATATTGCAACTTTCCAATCATAGATCTATACAATGTCCAATCTACTTCCTTTGATTCATCATCCTTGGTAAGTTTTAATCTAGTACACATAGGAGTCCCAATGGGTTTGCAGTCTTCCATACCAAACTTTTTCAGTATCTTCTTGATGTATTTAGATTGAGTGATGTAGATGCCATTCTTACTTTGTTGAATTTGAAGACTAACAAAGAATTTGATTTCACTAAACATTGACATTTCAAATTCCTTATTTATTTGTTCTAAAAATTCTTTGCAAAGATCATCATTTCCTGTGAACAAAGTATCATCTACAAATATTTCTGCCAAAACAATCTTATTATCTAGTCCTTCCTTTATATACAAACTACTGTTGTCATTAGTTCTTTGAAAACTAATCTGAATAAGATAGTTATGCAATCTTTCATACGATGCTCTAGGGGCTTGCTTCAAACCATATAATGCTTTATGCAATTTGTAGACCATGTCCTTATTGTCTAGATCAACAAAACCTTCAGGATGTTCAATGTAAACCTCTTCATCCAATATGCCATTGAGAAATGTTGACTTGACATCCATCTGATAAACTTTGGATCCTTTGAATGTAGCATATGCAAGTAAGGTTCTGACACCTTCCAATCTTGCAATAGGAGCAAAAGTTTCTCCATAGTCTACACCTTCTTCTTGAGAGTATCTTTTGCATACCAGTCTAGCTTTGTTCCTTGATACCTTACCATCTTCATTTAGTTTGTTTCTAAATACCCACTTTGTTCCAATCACATTTTTGTCTTTGTGTCTGGGTACAAGAGTCCATGTTTTGTTTTTCTCTATCTGTTTTATCTCTTCATTCATAGCTTCAATCCAACTCTCATTGTCTAGTGCATCTTTGACATTTCTAGGTTCAAAATCAGCAAGTAAACAAGTGCCTTTCAACTTACTTGTCATTGTTCCTTCTAATTTATCTCCAATGATCTGATCTGGTGCATGATGCTTTCTGACATACTTGGCTAACACAGGCTCCTTACCTTTTGAATGACTTGCATTGTTATGTTTCTGTGTCTCAACTTCTTGTTCTGATTCTGGTTGCTTGAGCTCAGTAGATGCTAACTCAATAGCTTCTATTTGCAACTCGAGTTCTTGCAGCTCGGTAGGTACTGACTCGGTTTGAACTTCTTGTGACTCGGTTAATGAAGACTCTGGAGTTGGGGATTCCTAATTAATAGGTATACTTGGCATTGTATTAGGTTCCATGTAAACAAATCTTATGTAGTCTTCATGTTCCTTTTTGCTTTCTTATTCTGTTCTTTCTACAAACTCATCAACTTTCACATGTGCACTTTCTATGACTTTGTGAGTAGATAAGTTCAAACATCTATATGCTTTGCTTCTGTAAGAGTATCCCAAAAATATTCCTTCATCACTTTTTACATCAAACTTACTTTTTCTAGATTCTTTCAAAATGTAACATTTGCTTCCAAATACTTTTAGATAACTTACATTGGGTTTGTAGCCATATCACAACTCATAGGGTGTTTTGAATGAGTCCTTTTTCAGCTGTACTCGGTTCAAGGTATGAACTGCAGTGTTGATAGCTTCTTTCCAGTATTTGATAGCAATGCCTTTCTCAATCATTAAGATTCTTGCACAATCCATGATATATTTGTTCCTTCTTTCTGCTATTCCATTTTGTTTAGGAGTTCCAGGTGCTGAAACCTATCTTTTGATTCCCCTTTCAATGCAAAAGTTATTAAACTCATGTGAAATGAATTCACCACCTCTGTCAGACCTTAAGCATTTTAGTCTTTTTCCTATTTCCTTTTCTACTTTGGCCAAATACCATTTGAATTTTTCAAATGCTTCTAATTTCTCTCTTAGGTACATGACAATCATCATTCTTGAATAATCATCAACAAATAGAATGAAGAATTTTTCACCAGTATAACTTTCAATACCAATAGGTCCACACAAATCAGTATGCACAATTTCTAAAACTTCTTCAGTCTAATAGTTCTTGCTTCTAAAACTAGTCTTTCCCATTTTACCAATTTGACAATTCTTGCATAGACCAACCTTAGGTTTCTTTATGTTAGGAATACCTCTTACTTTCCTAAATTTACTAATTTTTATCAAGTTGTCAAAGTTTACATGACATAACCTCTTATGCCATAACCAACTTTCTTCAATTTGAGCAATGAAACATGAACATTCACCAAGTTCAAGATAAAATAAGTTACCTTTTGTTTGAGTGCCTAATCCAATCAGCTTTCCTTTGCCATTTAGCAATCTTACTTTTCCATGCATAAATTCTACTTCGAGTCCATTATTGAGTAGTTGTGCCACACTCAAAAAATTATGCTTTAGTCCTTCTACCCAATATGCATTATCACATACAAGTTCCTTGGTTAGTGAGATTCTTCCTTTTCCTCTTATACAACGAGGTCCATTGTTACCAAATCTTACACTGCCACCATCATAGTCTTCAAAGTATTCAAACTTAGTTTTATCACTAGTCATGTGATGAGAACAACCACTATCTATGATCCATGTATCATTTCTGCTCATATGAGAAATGAGTGCCATTTCTTCGTCATTATCAGATTCATCTTTCACAGCAATGTAGATAATTTCATCTTCTTCTTCATCATCAGAATCATTAGAATCTTTAGCCATGAAACATGTTTTCTTACCTTTATCCTTAAATGATTTGAAGTCTTTCTTGCCATTGTACTTGTGACCTTTCTTCTCATCTTTGTTCTGCTTATTTGGGCACCTAGCTGCAATATGTCCAATTTCTTCACAAGAAAAGCAGATTAGAGGAACCTTACCTTTGTATTTCCCTTTGCCTCTTGAGATGAAGCAACAAGGTCCCCAATAGTTATGTGATGAGTATCTCCCTCCTCTTTGATACCATGTAAGAATCTACCTCAGAGTAGAATTCACCCAAGACCAAGGAAATCAAAACACACACACAAATTAGACCAGAGTATGATTAGAATAACTGTATAGTATTCAATTCAATATACAATTACACTAGGAGTACCTAAATATAAGGGCCTCTAAGATGCATCTAGAATGCCTCGAAATCAGCTACATGATAAGTCATACAACTAGGCACATGTCCACCAGGTATGGATTATCCTCCATTAAGCACGAAAGTAAGTGCGATGATGAGAGGATAAGCCTACAATGGTGTAACACGCAAATCAATGTTGTAGACAACATGTGCTTAATTAGAAGTGCGAATAACTATGTTGTCTACATGACAACTCAGTGAATGATGCAAATTCCAGTATTGTAGACACCATGAACATAATTAGAGTTGTGTACTTCTGTGTTGTTAACATGACAACTCAAAAAGGTGCACAAACTCCTAAGCATCTAATAAAAATAAATAATAAAATAATGCACTAACCTAAGTAAACTTAAGTAAAGTGTAAATAGTAAATACCTATTTACACCAACAATATTAATATCTATTATTAATAAAATCATTATTTTAATATTTAATAGTTATATTAATATATATTATATTAACATATAAAGTATACTATATAAGTTCAATTATACATAACATATCTATTGTGATATCATTATTCTAATAGTATTAGTGATATAAATATTATTTATTTATATCATAATATGGATGTGTGTGTGTGTGTGTCTATATATATATATATATATATATATATATATATTCAATAGTATATTATTTAATATCTAATTACTGTATATGTATATATAATTATATGATAGTATTTATATTATTATGGTCTATAATAATTTATATTTTAGTATTATTATATTATTTCTATATATTATTTATTCTTTTAATAATATAGACCCTATGTATAATACTTATTTTATTATTAAATTATATGTTAAATGGCGATATCACACAATCAAAGTCCCAAATTTAGGGGATAACTCTTTATCAGAGATCTAGAGCTCATTTTTGCGGGAACCGAGTTTTGGAGAAGCGTTTTTCAGAGAAGGAAGCTTTTCAGAAGGAAGGGGCTTTTTCACATGCTTCGTGCTTTTGTGTGTTTGTGTGTTAGCATCATATCTAGGTAGGATCTCGTGGTTTGATTGTATAGTGGATTTTTGTGTCTTCTCCATATCTGGATAAATCTATTTTTAGGATTTTTTAATGTCGTTGAAAACCCTTGTGTTGAAATCTTCTCTGCCTTGTTCTTAACACATATTTGAGCAAAGTAATTTGATTGAACCCCTTCTTGTATATTTTAATTATTCTTCGTTCAATTATTGTTGTATATTTTAATGGCAGACCTGTTGCCGACGTAGTAGGTACTGCTGATGTAGGCCTACTGCAATAGCAATAGGACTGTTGCAACATCCTTTGGCAACTGACAGGCTTAAAATGTTAGAATTTATTTAGTTTTAAATTTTTATTTAATACTTTAATATATATATAATTTTTTTAAATAAGTTATTATTTTATATATATTAAATAGTATTAAATGTTAAATATTTTACTATTAATTATGTAATGTTGTAAATAATATTTATATTAATATTAACCATAACTTTATAAAGAAATAAGAAATTATTATATTAATAATTTAATTGAAAATCATTTTATTAATAATAATTACTTTATAAATAATTATGATCATCAATAGTTTATTGAAATTTTTTTATGTGAGTTTTGATAATATGTAAATTGAAGAATTTAATTATTAAGACATATTAGAAAATAAATTTGATAATTGGGATAAAATGGTATTTTGATTAAAATATTTTGAATGGATTTTGATAATTTTGTTTTATACAAAAGGAGGGTTTTATGTTTAAATAAATTCTATATAAATTGTTAGTCCAATTGAGATTTTGTAAACTCAAAATCTTTTACATGTTTAATACTTTGAAAAGATAGAAATTGTATCCTGCTTGTATATTGAATCTGATGTTTTGAATTATGAATTGAACTATGAGACAACATTTAAATAACATTTTATGATTTGTTGAGTGTTGAGACTCATGTGAATTTTGAGAACTTTAGCGAAACTATAATACTTGAAAATAAAATGGAAACTGAAAACCTTTAGTGAACCTTGAACTATTCTATTTTCAAAACTAATTGGATTATGAAAGATATTTTGGTATGTGCTTTATATGACATGTGGTCTACTACTGTTGGGTTTCATGGTTGTCTTAGCTTTGACCAAATCATGATGTTTACAAGAGGCTTGGGAGTTCTATTTTGTGATGTCATGATGATGTTTTGATCGTGATCTTTTATACCCAACCATGGGGATGCGTCTTGTATACTCTATGAGGTTTTTTGATCTATTGATTGTTATTGCTTTCTAGTGTTCTTGTGTGAAATTGAGGTGAATGGTGTGACCTATCCGATATAACCTTTGAGTCTTTGATCAATTGTATTTGGATTGTTTTCTAGTCACTTGTATAGGATGGAGGTGTTTGTATGATTTGTTCTTGGTGATGGCATGTTATGACGTGGATTGGTTTATGTGTACTTGATTTTTTATTAGTGATATTTCAATGCTTTTTAGTTGCTTTTTTAAGAACTAATGTATGGTATGTGGTCTTTTGAGATCTTTTTGCTTTACTAAGCTTAGGGTAGGTTATCTGTATGTCATGTTGGGAAGTGGCTTGCAATGGAGGCCAAGGCCCTAAAGAGGATGACGGGAACCCATTATAGGTTATTTTAATAAGTGATAACATTTCATTAAATGGGTTTAAAATGAATTAATAAGATATTGGTACCACAAAAAGTCATTAGGGGGCCAGAGGATTAAAAGACTAGTCAGGTAGCCTAAGAGTTGACTTGTTCATATGCCTTGTCAGTAGGAATGCCTTGTCAGTAGGAAAGGATACTAGTACCGCATAGAGTCACTAGGGGGTTGAAGGATTAAAAGACTAGACAGATAACCTTAGAGTTGGCTCTTGTGATGACACTTGCCCAAATGCATAATAGATTCCCTACATGTCATTATTGCCTCTAGGTTTAGATGCTATTTGTATCTTGGTACCTTTGAGTTAGATTGCTTTTAGGTTTTCCTTGGCTTAGATTTTGGATTTGATTGTTGAGTTTGTTATCCAGTTTGGGACTTAAGACTATCTCCTCAGCATGGTGGGAGTGGACCTTTTAGGGTTACCATGAGGTTAGGTGGTGGTGTTATTTACTTTTACCATTGAGATATGACAATTTGATTATCATGGCTAGAGTTCCCTATTTTGCATCTCTTTCATTCTATTCTTGTGTACTATGATGGATGGTTATACCTGTTGTATTATATTTTTTTTTCATGAATCTTATGAGATGTTGTTGTAATCTATTTTTATGATGTATATTCTTTTAGCCCTTCATACCTTGTGACCTGTATAGTGGATGAAGGTGCATTATTATTATTGCCAAGTGGCATTTGAGATAATAGTATATTATTTCAATAGAATCATACTTGTACATTATTCTTCAATGTGGATTTATTATATATTGAATTTTGTGTTAATTAAAATTAAATGTGATTCATCGTCATGGGACCCTTAAGAGTTGTAACCTATTTATGTGTTGTTGATGTATGAGTGTATGTTAATTGCTTTTGCTATTCTATAATTGTTGTTGTATCTTTATCTTTTTTTAAAAAGCTTGGAAAACTTAGTAAAACTTTAGGTTAACTTCTTTTTGGTTCCTTGGTGAGGCATTATAGAAGAATTGAGTCTGCCAAGCTTGACTGAGTGGACAGTAGGTGCTAAGAAAAGTTAGTGCAAGTTGAGTAGAAAATTAGTTGGAGCCAAGAAAAGTCAAATTTTAGTGTATATCAAGTAATACAATGTAAGCCGAGTAAAGTTTAGTTGATTCCAAGCACTAGTAAACTTTAGTGTTTGTTGAGTGATCTAGTTGATGACGAGTGGAAGAACAGTATGGAAGCTGAGTGACAGCTTATTGTTGTGGAGTGCCTATATCCATGTTAAATTGTTGATTTGAAAAATCTAAACTGACTATTTTTTTTTCTTGAATTTTGTGAAGCATGTGGAAGATGACTGTGATGAGATGGTGGCATAGAATTCATGGCAAATCATTTTGAGGTGAATTCAAAGTGAAGTAAAGGAGAATTTTCTAGAAGGGACTAAAATGAAAAGATGGGTAGATTCATTGAACCCTACCTAATCCTAAAATGGACGATAGAGGATGAACAACAAAAGATCTTAATTTTCTATATATAGAGATGGTTGGTCAGAAGCAAGGTAGATCAATGTTGGAGAACCTAAGTTAGACAAGAGGGCTAAAGGTATTGCTTCATTCTGTGACCAAATAGAAGAGACTACTATTGGCAAGCAACGCAAGAAGGCTTAAGGGTATGGATGCTTGAAGGGTGAACAAGCTATCAAAGCTGAAGTGTGTCAAAGCCAAGCATAATGGAGGACTGAAATAGAGATATGTAATATGCAAGTGAGTTGTAAGTTGTTATCAGATCAAGCCTTACTATTAATTTCTAATCATTGTACCAGTATAAGGTAAATCTTTTGGATTAAGGTTGATTTGACAGTTACTTTTAATTCCTTTAACTGGGTGACATTCCAAGTGAATGATCTAAAGTCCTCTAACAAGGCTCAATCCTAATAGGGTGATTGAAATCCTCTAACCAGGTCACATTTAACAATATGAATTGTAACCTCTAACAAGGTTGGCCTTTCATAGGACATCACTTCAGAAGAGTGAGAATGAGTAGCATGTTATTGGAAGTTTTTGTCAAATTGGATTTGCACATAAAACCATTGTGTCAAATGTGTTATGTTTCACACTTACATTTTTGCAAAGTTGATTTGGTAGTAACCTACAAGTTTAAGTGATTGTATGATCTAATGGATGCATGCATGATGACTATGTTTTATGGCTATGGATTCACTAAGCGGTGAAAAGTTTTATTTGTACATCTAGACCTTGGATAATTGGTTCACCCCCCCCCCCCCAGTTACTCTAAAGAATTCCAATAATTTGAACTGGTGGATTTTGATCATGAACTCTTAGCACCTAAAATGTGATTTATAGAAAATAACATAAATAAGATACACTTGCATCAATGATTTGACTAACTATTAAGAAAGAAATAACTCGATTTACAAAGCACATACAATAGGATTTAAGAGTGGGCATGGAAATAAGCCATGTGAATTGACAATAAACTGACCGTAGAAGAATTTTCTATCATTTTGCTCTCTTATATTCTGACAATCACAAATGTTGATAGAAAAAATTACAATAAAATCAACAAACACTTATAGTACATTCAAGATTTGTTGCTTGCAAATGAGAAAGCATTCCCTATGTAATCTAATCATTGTGCTCTCTTATATTCTGATGATTAAAAATGTTGATAGAAAAACTTACAATTAAATCAACAAACACTTATAGTACATTCGAGATATGTTGCTTGCAAATGAGAAAGCATTCCCTATGTAATCTAAGACTGTAACAAACCTTATTAATTTTACATATGTTCGGTTATTTTTGATGGATCACTCTACTACTAGTTTGATAATATTAATTCCACTAACACAATTAAACAATCACACAATCAATTTGAGGAAAAATTAAAATTTTGAAATGATATCAAAATTTCATAGCACAAAAAAAAAAATCTTAACACTTTTCTAAAAGACACTCATCTGGGAATTTGCCTAAATATAAAATAGGTAATGATAATAAATTAAAAAATAATGATTCAAAGAATAGATTCATAGATAGAGTCAATATTTCAAAGTATATATACTAAAGAACTCTAGGATCTTTTGCTCCACCATGAGTGGATTTGATTGATGTCTTATGGTTTTAGTAGCCTCAAATGCTCTTAGGTGAATTGAAGCTTAGTACAGATCTAAAGTTGGTGGTGGCTAGTGTGGCATAAGGGCCTTTGAGTGTATGATATTTTTTACTTGCAATTGCATAAATTATTGTAAATTCACTAAACATATTCAAAAGCAGATAGATAATTAAAATTTCAGCAAAAGAAGTTGCATTAAAAATACAAAACTAGACAATTCAAAAGCGTATAGAGAATCAAAGAGCTGAGAACCATGCTTCCCTTCATGATGAGGAAAAATCCCTTCTTCCTTGGTGCAACTAACAAATATTTTTTTGTACTAAACACAATTAGAAATTGTAAGAATCTGCCTTAGGGTAGAATTCACCCAAGACCAAGGAACTCAAAACACAAGCACAAATTAGACTGGAGTATGATCAGAATAACTATATAGTATTCAATACAATCTACAAGTACACTAGGAGTGCCTGAATATAAAGGCCTCTGAGATGCATCTAGAATGCCTCAAAATTAGCATCATGATAAGTCATACAACCAGGCACATGTCCACCATATATGAGTTATCCTCCATTAAGCACGAAAGTAAGTGTGATGATGAGAGGATAAGCCTACAGTGGTGTAACACACAAATTAGTGTTGTAGACAACATGTGCTAAATTAGGAGTGCAAATAATGATGTTGTCTACATGACAACTCAATGAATGATGCAAACTCCAATGTTGTAGACACCATGTGAATAATTAGAGTTACATACTTCTGTGTTGTCAACATGACAACTCAAAAAGGTACACAAACACCTAAGTGTCTCATAAATATAAATAATAAAATAATGCACTAACCTAAGTAAACTTAAGTAAAGTGTAAATAATAAATACCTATTCACACCAACAACCCCTCTCAAGTGCAACTTAGGGGAATGCACTTCAGCTCACAAATGCATGATGGGTCCTAACTACGAGGCCATGTTAGGTACCCATGTACAAAAGTAATGCTAGAATGATGCAATGCAATCTCTCATAAAGTAGAGAAAGAGGGAAAACCTTATGAGAAAACCCTCCTCCAAAAAGAGAGATAAGTACAATAAAGAAGATGAGAGATAAGAAGACCTCAGATTAGGAAAAAATCCTTCCCAGAAGAAGGAGAAGAGAGAAGTCAAGGGACTCCCCCTTCTGCAACATCCCGCACCCTCAAGAGATCTCACAAATGAATATAGTTGACTTTGATGAAGGGTTTGGTGAAGATATCAGTGACCTACTCTGTTGTAGAGCAATATTGTCATGTAATGATTTGCTCATGTATCAACTCTCTAATGTAGTGCATATGAACCTCAATGTGCTTTGTCCACTGATGTTGAATTAGATGCTTAGAGATCTCAATGGCACTTTGATTGTCACAATGAATAACTGTAGGCTTAGGTAGATCAAATCCAAACTCTTCCAGGATCTATTGTAACCAAAGAGCCTTTGTAGCTGCATTGACACCTCCTCGATACTCAAACTCTATGGAAGAAAGAGAAACATTATTTTGCTTCTTACTCTACCAACAAATAGGGCCAAAACCAAGGTGAAATATGTACCCTGAAGTGGATTTGTGAGAATCTAACTCTCTTTCATAGTTTGAGTCTATGTATCCAACTAGTAGAAGCCTTGTACCTAGTGTATAATGTATCCCATGTGTATGTGTACCCTTTATGTAGTGCAAAATGTGCTTGGCAACCTTCTAATGAAGCTTGTGTGGTTCTTGCATAAAGCATGAAACCATACCAACTACAAAAGAAATATTAGGGCATGTATGTGTCAAGTAGATAAGGCTCCCAACTAGTGATTTGTATAATGTAGCATCAACAAGTGGAGTGGTACACTTAGCCTCTAGCTTGACACCTGATAGAAAGAGAGTAGGAGTAGGTTTGCAGTCACTCATGTGAAATTGAGAAAGCAAGTCAAGAGTATAATTGGGATATGAAAGTGTGATCCCTGATGAAGACTATATGATCTCAATACCAAGAAAGTAATGTAGAAAACCTAGGTCAGTCATAGAAAATCTATCTTGTAGAGAGCTCTTGACACTAGCAATGATGGATGAAGTGCTCCCTGTAATGATCAAGTCATATACATAAAGCACTAGTATCAAGTGAGAGTCATCCTTCTAAAGAATGTAGACATCCAAATCAAAGTGACATCTGGTGAATCCTACTGAGAATAAGAAAGAATCCATTTTGGCATACCAAGCTTGAGGAGTTGCTTATGACCATAAATAGACTTCTTGAATCTACAAACCATAGTAGAATCTTGTACAAACCCCTATGGCTGCTCCATATAAATTTTCTCATGAAGATCACCATTCAAAAAAGTGCTCTTAACATCCATCTAGTGTACAACCCAAAAATGAGCTACAACAATTGCTAGTGTTAGGCTAATGAAGTTCATCTTGGGAACCGTGCAAAATTCTTTGTATTGTCAATACCTGGAACTTGCATGAAACCTTTGGCAACTAGTCTAGCCTTATGCTTATCCACACTTCCATTTGTAGAAAATTTGGTTTGATAGATCCACTTACATTGAACCACTTTTCTTCCCTTAGGAAGTGGAACTAAGTCCCAAGTGTTGTTTTTCATCAAGGAGTTATATTCTTCCTCCATAGCCTTGTCCCATTCTAGAATCTGTGATGCTTCCTTAAATGACTATGAATCTTAAGCAATGGCCATATATGCATGTGGAAATGACTTGTGTTGTGACTTGGTCCTCTGAGTGTCTGAAGGATTTCCCACCAATGAACCTATTGCACCAAGGGTTTTTCTATGCCCAGCAAGGTTTAGTGGAAGAAGAAGAAGGAATGTCCTCAACTGTTTATTGACCCTATGAAGGTGGTGACCTACGAGTCAAAGTTGAAGGACTTTCATCTTCTAAGTCACTTTCATCACTATGATCATTGTCCACAAAGGAGGAAGAATGAGGAATTGAAGAAGCCAAACTTGGACATGTCTCTCCAAAGTGAACACTCCTCTCATAAAAGATTTTATGTGTCTCTAGGATCCATTAGTTTGTATGCCTTAAGATGGTCAGGATATCCAACAAATATACATGGTTTACTTTGTGGTTCTAATGCCTTTCACTTTTGTGGAGGTATCCTTGCCCATGTTGGACAACCAAAAACTTTGAAGTGTTCAACACTTAGTTTTCTTCCACACCAAGCCTCAAAAGGTGTTATTCTATCTAAGGCCTTATGTGGACTTCTATTTTGGATGTAGTTGGCACAACACATGGCTTCAACCCAAAACACTTGATCTAGAGACTTGTGTTGAAACATGCAAGTGGTACTTTCCTTCAGGGTTCTATTCTTTCTTTCAACTATACCATTCTACTATGGCATGTATGCAACTAAATGTTGAAGATCTATACCCTCATGTGTGCAAAAGTCTATAATCCTAGAGTTGACATATTCTCTGCCATTACCTGTTCGTAGGATTTTGATGGTTTTCCCTGATTTTTTCTCAACTTGATCTTTAAAGGTGATGAAGTTATCAAATACTTCACTCTTATGAGCTACGAAAAAGACCCAAGTGTACCTTAAAAATTCATCAATAAATGTGAGAAAATAGTGGGCCTTACCAAAGGATGGTACTAGAAATGGGCCAACTACATCACTATGAACCAATTCTAGAATAGAAGTTTCCTCCCAAGACTTCCCCTTGTCATATTTCTCTTCAGGGTGCTTGTCTGCTTCACAACCTGGACATACACCCTCTAAAAAATTGATTTGAGGTAGACCAATGACCATTTCCTTACTGCTGAGTTGCTGAAGGTAGTGATAATTGAGATGCCCAAATCTCTCCTGCCATAGTATATTTTGTGTTTGAATAAGTCAACAAGGCAAGAGAAGTGGACTTAGGCACAAAATGTGAGAAAGAATAAAGTCTTGTCTCATGATTTTCCTTTCCAATTGCCAACATTGAATCATCTTGGATATTTTTCACCACAATTGTATCGGGGAGGAACTCTACTTTGTTGCCACATCTATAGTGAGTTGTCTGATAGATGGAGAGAAGGTTGGTGCTAAGATTAGGAACATGAAGTACATCCTTGAAGACATCATTTACCAACTCAACATTTCCTTTTCCTTCTACTTCTACTTGAGTATCATTGCCCACATAGATGTATGGTACATTTGATGGTTTCAAATAGGAAAAGTACTTCCTTGAAGCACCCATATGATGTGTTGCTCTGGAATCAAGAACCCATTCTTCAACATTATTTGTACTTGCAACCAAATCTTGTTCCTTGTATATTGAATTGAATACTATATAGTTATTTTGATCATACTCTAGTCTAATTTGTGCTTGTGTTTTGAGTTCCTTGGTCTTGGGTGAATTCTGCCCCCTTGAAGCACCCATATGATGTGTTGCTCCAGAATCAAGAACCCATTCCTCATCATTATTTGTACTTGCAACCAAAGCTTTTCCCTTACCCTTTGAAGTGGATGAAAATCCCTTATCCTTATATGCATTTGGTACATCAATTTTGTGTTTCCTCATAATGTTGACCAATTCATCAATCTACTTATCCTTGCACTCATGTTCATCATGACCATTCCTCTTACAATAGGAACAAGTTTTCTTCTCCTTTTTGTTGGAATTTTTCCTATTTTGATTATTTTTGGAAGAATACTTTCCTTGTTGTGAAGAAGACTATTGAGTGGAAGAGGATTGATTTGAGGAAGATTGTTGTTTTGAGGAGGATTGTTGCATGAAATTTTGTGGCTTAGCCTTCCACTGCTTCTACTTCTTGTTGGAGTTTTTACAACTTGAATTACCTTGATTTTCTATCAAGCCTTTGGTCTTGGAAGACTTGAGAATTCCCATACCCACTAGATTGTCATGTTCTAAGATCAACATTTCTAAAAATTTCTCAAATGAAGGTTTAACATAGGCACTACCCATTGTTAATTTGTGTGTATTAAAGCTAGAAACAAAAGGAGCATATTCAAGTGGAAGATGAGTCATGATATGTTTGATCATCTTTCCATCCTTGATGGGTTCACCACAATCCTTAAGTTGTGCCCTATACATGTCTACTTGGGTAAGATAGTCTTTGATGGTGTTAAAATTTCTAGGATCCAACTTGAGAAGTTTGTCCTCTATGGTGTAAGCCATGCCTTCATCTACTATCCCATACAAAGCTTCAAATTTAGCCCAAACCTCTATTGGATCAGTAAGCTTCCTAATGTGAAATTTAACAAGATCAGAGATGTTTTTCAACAAGGTTCCTCGGGCCATCTCTTGTTTGGATTCCCAGTCTTCTTTATGAGCTTCATCAGCATCAACAGGAGGTTTATTTGTTGTACCAATTACATAACACTGTAAACCTTTTTCTACCAATGGTTCCTTAATGTTTTCTTTCCAAGTAGCATAATTATGTGGAGTTAACTTTGAAAAAGAACCCATAATGCAAGAACACAAGATCAAGGAGACACAATACAAAATGCACACCCCCCCCCCCCCCACGTTCACTCAATCAAAAAATCCCCCCCCCCCCCTAAAATGAATGATTTTGGCACTTTATATATAGTGTGTTTACAATAGGCCACTTGTCAAAATGGACAATCTGGACTTCTAATTTTTCTAATTACAACCTCAGTATTGCGTATAAATCTGGACAATTACAATGTAGCTCAAAAATACAACAATTGTGAAGCAATACAATGCAAAACAAGACCTATCTCTGGAAGTGGTATTTTTATCCAAACAAGACTACAATCTGACTATAGATTTGAAAACTAGACAAAAAAAAATACACTTTCAAAAAATAAAGAATCTGAAAAGGAGTCCAGATGAGCTCATACAATGCATTTGAAGTCGCAAAATGTAGGTTTAGACAAGTATAGTCGCCAAAAAATGTTTATTTTGGCAAATCTATACACCAAAACTAGAAAAGAGCTACACCATTAAAAAGTTCAATAAATTTTACCCAAAATAAAAAAAAATTGCACATGATTTGGAGTTCGGATGACCAAGTTATGGCTATTTGAAGTCGGGCTGCCAAATCAAAATTGCATCTGAAGAGGGGTCTGGAGAGGAAAACATTATGTTAAATTTGATGGTCAAATGGCCATCATAACAGTTCAAAAATGCCCAGGAATGATGGTCAAATTGTTCCCAAATTTAGGCTCGTACTTTGATGATGTCATCAAAAATATAGGCCCCTGCTAACGTGGCGATGGTGTCACTAGTACGACTGATGATGTCAGTATGTATGGCCTGTACATAAATATATAGGAATTTTAGACATGGAAGTTTGTGTGGTTGTATAGAAATGACATCATTGTTGATGGTGCATGTACAACTTCAATGATTGGGCATTGACTGTGCATCCACGTAGATGTATGATTTGTTGACAGCTGGCAGCTTGCGCAAGGCTGACATGTCTGGGTGGTAGTGTGTACGTTGGCATGTCTTGTTGACATGGACAGGTGTTCACTGTGAGAGCACCGCATGTCACCTTTTAAAATTGTCGTGGGGCACATGTAGGGTATGAGCAGTCATAATGCGTGTACAAGTATCAGAATACACTATGATTGCCGACCGATGGAGGTTTAAAAATGAGTGGTTTTTTAGTCCCACATTGTTAAATACTATGGATCCTTTGTTCAATAAAAACCAAACCACTGCACATTGTATTTAAAGAAGTAAGCCACTCACCAGTGAGGGTCTCTTCACCAGTGATGTCGGGTAGTCGGTCGGATGGTAAGATTGTTCGGATTTAAACTGATGTGTCTAGAAATTTGTAGAGTTGTTTCTAGATTATGATGCCTGCCAAATATATAATATTCCCTACAAAATATTCTGCATAGGTTCAAGGTTAGGGTGTGACTGCTCGGTACCTAGACCAAAAAATATTTTCTCTACACTTTCTCTACACGCCTGACTAGGCACAAAATAATTTCAAAAAAAAATTCTAAAAGATGCAAAAAAATAACAGAATTATAGATCTATAAATGAAATTTAAATCATATCCAGCTTTGCAAATCGGGCCTTTGAGTTACGATTTACAAAAAAAATTTGCCTCACAGTTGACTATGGCCTAAAATAGGAAAATTTATAGTCAATCTTCACCGAATCATCACTTTGAATGCAATGGCAAGGTCCACTTTGGCTCTAGGCACTCCCAATTTCTACTGATGCTCCATATCTGAATCGGGTCCCTTAGAGAGATGAAGCAATGATGTCTCCAATAGCTATGTGACGAGTATCTCCCTCAGCTTTGATACCATGTAAGAATCTACCTTAGGGTAGAATTCACCCAAGACCAAGGAACTCAAAATACAAGCACAAATTAGACCAGAGTATGATAACAATAATTGTATAGTATTCTATACAATGTACAAGTACACTAGGAGTGCCTGTATATAAAGGCCTCTGAGATGCATTTAGAATGCCTTGAAATCAACATCATGATAAGTCATACAACTAGGCACATGTCCACCAGATATGGGTTATCCTCCATTAAGCATGAAGTAAGTGCGATGATGAGAGGATAAGCCTACAATGGTGTAACATGCAAATTAGTGTTGTAGACATGTGCTAAATTAGGAGTTCAAATAATTGTGTTTTCTACATGACAACTCAATGAATGATGCAAATTCTAGTTTTGTAGACACCATGTACATAATTAGAGTTGCATACTTCTATGTTGTCAACATGACAACTCAAAAAGGTACACAAGCTCCTAAGTGTCTCATAAAAATAAATAATAAAATAATGCATTAACCTAAGTAAACTTAAGTAAAGTGTAAATAGTAAATACCTATTTACACCAACATAAATTGATAGAGTGTGTTGTGTTTGAAATGTGTAGGAACTAAAATATGAATAAACACTTCTCAAGACCTACGCACACAAATCTTACATGCATGGAAAAAAAAAATTGAATGCTAGTTGTGGTTGCCATGTTTGTGGTAACACAGAACCCTATACATTGATATTTGTAGCCTTTAGAATTGTACATATGTGTGGTTG
Organism: Cupressus sempervirens; assembly: GCA_028749045.1. Lineage (NCBI taxonomy): Eukaryota > Viridiplantae > Streptophyta > Pinopsida > Cupressales > Cupressaceae > Cupressus > Cupressus sempervirens. The sequence continues at coordinate 935,966,771 of CM053792.1, forward strand.
TAGTCTTCTACAATTCCAATGAGACATAGACAAAAGAATTTATACCAAAATAAAATGTCTACACCACTCTAAAAATCTAACTTATTGTGCCTACTCTTGTCTCGTTATTTGTGATTTTTTTCTGACACACTGCTGCACACGAATCTTACTCCAATTAATTCACCACAAAATTCTTCTTATAGATGTTAACTTTAAGAAACTTGCATCTTTCTTTGGATGTATATAATGTTAAATAGAAATAAATGAAATGTCCAATTTTATTGGTAACTAAAGTTCAAGATTAATCATAGTTTAAGGAATGGCCTAGACAATAGTTCTTTGCCATGGCCAAAACTAATAAATGCAAGGATGGTATATGCAAAATCTTCTTGATGCATAAATATGTATACAACCAATAAAGGACTATTTATAATTAATCAACATATCACTACAGTTCATGGTTTGAAATCCACTTGTAAGCAGTCTCAAAAGAATATCCTATTGACTAAAACTCCAATCAATAAACATATACTACTTGATAAATATAGTAAATAAAAGATGATATGAGAGAAAAAGATACATTATCTAATTATGGTCAATAAGTCCTCCTTAATACAAAGTCATGTTTCTATGCTTCGCATAATTACTTATCTAATTTTTCATTCAACTCATGAAGTATCATTGGTAGCTTCATCCAATTACCATAAAATTGCATCTATTTTGGGAATTCAACAGCCTATATATGCGTGAATTTAGTGAATCATAAATTTAAGAAATGGGTTGTCTAGAAAACCTGGAAAAGCTTCCCTCATTGATGTAATCACAACAGGTGATAGCCCCCTCCACTATTATCTTAACTGCTTTGCAAAGTCTATCATAAGCTTAGATTAACTAAGTATCAATCGAGCACAAAATTTTTGGGTAAAGGAAAAGAAAAGGAGGAGGAAATAGACCTTGATAAGGAGATAGTGATCCCAAATTAGGATATATCGAAACTCAATCCAGATCAAATGTAGGCATTTGGTGAACTTCTCCAAAATAAAGCCAAGAAACAAAGGCTAAGAGAGGAAAGAGACAAAGAATTCAAAATCATTGAGGATGCCAAGAATATTTTGGCAAAGGCTATAGGCATAGAGATTGATTCCTCTCAGCTAGTTTTGTTTTAGCTAGCAAAGGTAGTTCAGAAGTTCAATGAAGATATAGATGGGCAGGACAAGTTATTACAGAAGGCAAAAAAGAAATTTGAGAATAAAGTGTTAGAGCACATTGCTCAATAGATTGTCATTTATCAAATAGAACTGTCTACCATTTTTTATTCTCTAGAAACTTCTTGTACAAATGTATCATTACTTTTTGATAAGTTATGTGATGTTACCAAGGAAATAAAGGACAAATTGTCCAAAATTGTTGAAGATCTCAGGGTGAGTGCTCAGTAGTTGCAACTTGACCCCTGTTCAAGCTCTGCACATTTCAATAAGATTAGATTTTTGATAGATATACAAGTAGAATTTCTTAGAGAAGAAGCAAGAATCAAATCTACATTGGTAGATATCCAAAATTTGATTCTTCCTAACATGGATTCATTACAAAAGCATATTGCACATGCAAAAACCCTCATCCATGACAACCAAATTCTCCATAGAAAACCACATAATTGAGTTATCGGCAGAGTGCAGATTGCACTACACACATGTAAGGTCTTTCAGAAAAATTGGGACAAAAATTTGGCTATCATACTCAAGGTACATTCAAATTTTTTGTCTCATTTTGGCATTAATATGTAAATATATAGAATAAATCTTTGGCATTATCGTAAAAAAAGGGGAGAAGGCATAGAAGGTATAGAAGGAGAAGATATAGAAGATGTGGGAATAATGAGTTATGGGGGAGAAAGATGTAAGAATTGATACATAAGCTATAAAGAAATGGGGAAGATAGATGTGAGATAAATATAAATAGTGATTCAAAGAATAATGTCTAACAAGTGTATATTGGAAATATACAACATATTGTATAAGAGCCTTACCATGTAGAGAAACATATCCTACCAAAACCAATTTTGAAAAATCTCAAAAATGGTATACTCTACCAAGCTAGAATCACAAGGTGATGGATAAAGACATTCTAGAACTTTTTGAATTCAGTTTTGGCTAATAAGTGTTTTTACACTAATGCCAAAGGGGGAGATTGTTGACATATCAGTCAATTTTTTTATTAGTGACATACACTTATTCAAATTATAAGTATCTATCAAGCTTATTATATAGTTAACAGTGTTAACCAAGCATTTTAATTGTCACTGAGTTCTACAGTTGCTACTGAGTCCTTTGGAAAAATTTCAGTGTAAACTGAGTAGTTACAGTTATTGTGAAGATCAACAGTGTAAACCGAGCATCTCAATGTATGCCAAGTTTACCAGTGTAAATCGAGTTGTGTAGTGGTTACCAAGTTTACAATTGATGTGATGTGAGTCCAGTGTTGACTGAGCTACTCAGTGTTAACCAAGTGACTCATTTTATATTGAGCTCAAGGTGATAGTGTTTATTGAGCTATGCAGTGGTAACCAAGTGATTCAATTTATATGATGAGTTTCATAGTATTTGTCAAGTTACCAGTGCAGACTGAGTTCAAGACTACTTGGAACTGATTAGTATGGATCGAGCTTCTATGTCTACCGAGTGCATGACAATGTTGAACAATGACAGTGCATGCCGAGCATTACAACCTTACTGAGTTAGTCTTCAAAACTCGAGTGTCTACATTTGAGCCAACTTTGTAATATTTGTGTAAACTTGTATTGTGACTAACTTTGTAATTGTATAATTGGATTGGTATATATGTAATGTATTGTATCACATCCAATGTATGAGTGTAATGCATTGAAGATGTATGGAATCAATAAGGAAGTAATGTGAAGATTAGAAGTGTGAATTACAAATGCTATAGCAATATAAGGTGTTAGGATAAACCACGGACAGAAATAAAAACTACATGCAAATATAACCAATAATAGAAAATAATAGAACACACAAAAATGAACACAAGGCACCAAGATTTAACGTGGTTCACCCAATCCCTGGGCTACGTCCACCAAACAGCAAGTCTGATCTTATTACAATCCATTGATTACAACCTGATTACAATCCGTAATCCCTTACAGCTCAATATCGTCACAAGAACCAATTTCGTATCACCATACATAAAAAAATACCCAACCCTAAGCCCTTTTTATACAAGTATTAAATCGCTTTAGGGTTATAACATGTCGGCCATATGTCGGCCATAATATGTTGGCTACCATGTCGGCTACTTCCCAAAAAAAAAATTTGGGGCGATGCCCCGAACCCCACTATTTATGAAGTATGTACAGTACTTTCCTGATCAGTCACCACAATCTAACAATCTCCCACTTGGAGACTGATCCTGTAGCAATACAACTATCGCATGGAGCTCCCACTGGATCAAACCACCCTGGACTCTGCTGTTCTTTTATTCACATTTAGTCTAAAAGACCAACTGAAGCTGAAGAGGAGTTCAGCTTCTCCCTTGTTACAACCTTTGTCAACATATCTGCTATATTTTCATTGGTATGTATCTTCTCTAGCTTTAACTGTCCATCCTCCAAAACTGACTGAATGAAATGGTACCGCAACTGTATGTGTTTGGTCTTAGAATGCAGAGCTGAATTCTTAGCAAGATGAATGGCACTCTCACTATCTGTGAACAAATAATTATCCTTCTGAGGATGTCCCAATTCTTCCAAGAAGAACTAAAGTCATATCATCTCTTTGGCTGCCTCTGTAGCAGCAACATACTCTACCTCTATAGTGGAGAGAGCATTAATCTTCTATAGCCTAGAAACCTAGCTCACGGCTGTCCCACCAACAGTAAAGACATAACCTGTAGTACTCCGCCTGGTATCAATATCCCCAGCAAAATCTAAGTCAACATAGCCCTTTAAATTAGTAGTAGAGCCCCCAAAGTGTAAACACTTATTGGATGTTCCTCTCAAATATCTAAGAATCCACTTGATAGCATTCCAATGCTCAAATCCTGGATGACTCATATACCTGCTAACGACTCCCACTGCATGTGCAATATCTGGCCTAGTGCATACCATAGCATACATCAAACTTCCTACAGCTGAAGCATAGGGTACCTTGGACATCTTATCCTCCTCTTCCTATGTCTTGGGACACATCTCCTTAGTCAATTTCAAATGACCAGGTAAGGGTGTGCTGACAGCTTTAGCATTCTCCATAGAGAAACGTTGCAACACCTTCTCAACATAATCAGCTTGAGATAGCGTCAATGTTCTATTCTTCCTATCTCTACAAATCTTCATACCAAGGATTTGTTTTGCTGCCCCCAAATCCTTCATAGCAAATGCATGTGCTAATTGGCATTTTAGCCTCTTAATATGATCCATGTTAGACCCAGCTATAAGCATATCATCAACATATAAACATAAAATAATGTAGCTATCATCATCCAACCTCTTAAAATAAACACAGTAATCTGAATGACACCTATTATATCCATGCTCATGCATAAAACTATCAAATTTTAGATACCATTGCCGAGGTGCTTGCTTCAAGCCATATAAACTTTTCTTCAATTTGCACACTAAGTTCTCCTTACCTTTGACCTCAAAACCCTATGGCTGAGCCATATATATTTCTTCATCCAAATCACCATGAAGAAAGGCTATTTTAACATCCATCTACTCTAAATGCAAATCTTCAGTAGCCACAAGACTTAAAACAGTACGAATAGAAGTCATTTTAACAACAGGACAAAATATCTCATCAAAATCAATTCCCTTTTTTCGTGCAAATCCTTTTACAACTAACCTGGCCTTAAATCTTTTCTTACCTCCTTCCTCTTCTTTCAACCTGTAAACCCATTTATTTTGTAAAGCCTTTTTACCTGCAGGCAACTTGCACAAATCCCATGTCTTATTTTTCAGCAAAGAGTCCATTTCATCTTTCATTGCAGACTCCCACTGAATCTTAGTATCCACCTACACAGCTTCATCATAACTTTCAGGTTCACCAGCATCAGTAAGTAAAATAGAATACAAAGAGGGAGAAAACCTTTGTGGAGGTCTAATTGGCCTTGTTGACTGTCTAACATTTACTGGTGTGTGTGGTATTTGTTGTTGCAGTTGTTGCACATCATGAGGAATGGCTGGAACATCAGCTTTTGGAGTATCATCCAGCACTACATAATCATCTTCTTTCTTCTCATGTTGCTGCAATAGATCTTTGTACAACACTTTTTCATTGAATATGACATCTCGGCTTCTTATAATTTTATGATTTTCAAAATCCCAAAGCCTATAGCCAAATTCATTAATGCTATATCCAAAAAAGACACATTTCTTTGATTTAGCTTCTAGCTTGGTTCTATTTTCAGAGTCTATATGAGCAAAAGCTTCACAACCGAAGGTCTTGAGAAAAGAATAACTCACCTTCTTACCAGTCCATGCTTCCTCTGGAATACCACAGCCCAAAGGAGTAGAGGGTCCTTTATTAATCAAATATACTACAGTATTGACAGCCTCCGCCCACATGTGTAAGGGCAACCCAGCATGCAACCTCATGCTCCTTGCGTGCTCCATTATAGTCCTGTTCATGCGTTCAGCCACTCCATTTTCCTGTGGAGTCTTTGGAACAGTTTTTTGTCTACGAATACCATTAGTGGAGCAATAATCTTCAAATTCATGACTGCAATACTCACCACCATTATCAGATCTGAGACATTTTAATTTCTTACCAGTCTCATTTTCAACCAAGCATTTCCATTTCTTAAAAGTTTGAAATACATCAGATTTCTGTCTAAGGAAATAAACCCATACTTTTCTAGTTGCATCATCAATAAATGTAACATAATAATGAGAGCCACCAAGGGAAGATACCTGAGCTGGTCCCCATACATCTGTATGCACAAGCTCTAATTTCTCCTTTTTGTTTTCCTTCCCAGTCTTTACAAAACTCACTCTCTTTTGTTTTCCATACACACAACTTTCACAGAAATCCATATTCACACATTTTAGACCTGGTAAAACTTTCCTTGAATGAAGTACTTTCATACCTTTCTCACTCATGTGCCCAAGTCTATTATGCCACAACGTTGTATCAGAATCTACAGCAGCTATTTGTTCTCCCTGCTCAACTGCAGTAATTGTTCCTGAATATTCATTTTTCTCTGAAACAATCAAAGTAGAAGGAACAATATGACCTGTACAAAGATATAAGGTGCCTACTTTCACACCTTTTTCTACTACAAGGGAACCTTTTGAAACCTTCCAATTTTTATCATTAAAAGTAACTACACAACCCTCATCACCGAGTTGCCCTGCTGAAATTAAATTCCTACTCAGCTTTGGAACATGTCTTACCTCATGTAGTAGCCAATGATTCCAATTTTGCAACTTAATCTTAATTTTTCCCTTTCCAACAATCTGACAGGGTTCATTATCCCCCACATAAACAAGCCCAAAATCCCCTTGGACATAATCAATGAAATAACCTCTATGAGGTGTATCATGAAAAGAAGCACCAAAATCTAAAACCCATGAATCATCAACACTCTCTAAAGACAAAAGCAAAGCATCCTCTTCGGATTTGTTACTTACCACATTTGCCTCTTTGTCTCCATCTGATTTATCTCCTTCATTTTTCTTTCGAGTCCAACAATCTTTCTTTTTGTGCCCTGGTTTCCCACAGTACCAGTAATCATTTGGTCCTCTCGATTGAGACCTCCTCCCCTTTGACTTTCCTCTTGATTTCCCACGATTTCCAGAGTTACTTCCTCTTTCAGTCGTTCTGCCCCTGCTTTGTGCATTTAAAGCACTTCCTGATGTAGATCCACCTGAGGATTTTCTACGAGTTTCCTCACTTAAAATAACACTGATCACATCATCATATTTTAGGGTACTAGATCCAGGAATAGAATTAATCACCGCCATTACCAAGCCATTCCAGCTTTCAGGCAAAGAACACAAAATCAAGAGAGCCCTAATTTCTTCATCAAAATTGATACCCACAGAAGATAATTGACTAGTAATAGTATTAAACTCATTTAAATGATCTACAACAGATCCACCTTCTGCCATTTTCATATTAAATAAACGCTTCATGAGAAATACCTTATTTGAAGCGGAGGGCTTTTCATACAATGTCGCTAGGGTTTTCATCAAATCTTTTGTCGTCTTTGCTTTTGTAATATTAAATGCCACCGATGGTGCCAAGCATAACTGAATGCTTCCGAGTGCCTTTCTGTCCAAAAGATCCCATTCAGCCTCTGACATAGTTCCCTGATTCTTGGCTTTTCCTTCAACGGCTTCCATAAATCCTTCTGATATAAATAGTCTTCTATTTGCATCTTCCATAACTGGAAGTTCTACCCATTAAACCTGTCAACCCTCAACTTACCTTCATCTACCATTGCTCCCACTCAACTGTGAGACTCCCACTTAACCATGAGACTTGCCTGCAGAGGATAACTGAAAGACAACCTTGCTCTGATACCACTTGTTAGGATAAACCATGGACAGAAATAAAAACTACATGCAAATATAACCAATAACAAAAAATAATAGAACACACAGAAATGAACACAAGGCACCAAGATTTAACGTGGTTCACCCAATCCCTAGGCTACGTCCACCAAACAGCAAGTCTGATCTTATTACAATCCAGTGATTACAACCTGATTACAATCTGTAATCCCTTACAGCTCAATACCGCCGCAAGAACCTATTTCGTATCACCACACATAAAAAATACCCAACCCTAAGCCCTTTTTATACAAGTATTAAACCGCTTTAGGGTTATAACATGTCGGCCATATGTCAGCCATAATATGTCGGCTACTTCCCAAAAAAAAAAATTCGTGTACAGTACTTTCCTGATCAGTCACCACAATCTAACATAAGGAGCAGCAAATATTCATCTATCACAGCAAGGTAATTTGTACACTTAAAGGAATCTCATTCAGAAAACCAAGTTACAGATCAGAGATCAGCTACTCCTTCATCCTAACAGGTGGATCAGTCTTCAAAACCTGAGTGTCTACATTTGACAGTGCATGTCGAGCATTAGAACCTTACTGAGTTAGTCTTCAAAACTCGAGTGTCTACATTTGAGCCAACTTTGTAATATTTGTATAAACTTGTATTGTGACTAACTTTGTAATTGTATAATTGGATTGGTATATATGTAATGTATTATATCACATCCAATGTATGAGTGTAATGCATTGAAGATGTATGGAATCAATAAGGAAGTAATGTGAAGATCAGAAGTTTGAATTACAAATGCTATAGCAGTATAAGGAGCATAAAAGATTCATCTATCAAAACAAGGTAATTTGTACACTTAAAGGAATCTCATTCAGAAAACCAAGTTACAGATCAAAGATCAGCTACTCCTTCATCCTAACAGGTGGATCAATTAAATCCTTTAACAAGGTAGACCTAATAGTCTTATGCAAATCTCTTTACCGAGTGCATACTTCATTATATTTTTGTAAATCCTCTAACAAGGTGGACCTAGCATTCCTTATTGCTCCTAATAGGGTAGATCATTAGAAGTGATCAATGTAAGCCTTAATAGGCCAACTTTATACTATAGTACTAAAGCTTGTGGGTATCATCCCCACCCCAGTTTTACTTTTTGTTTGGAAGGTTTTTCGGTCACCAAATCTTTATGTCAAAGTGTAATGTATGGTTTCATGTTTTTAGTTTCTCATGCATGAAGTTAGATCAAAATTCATATAAAGGACTAATTGCTAATTGGTTTGAAGTTTTAAAGTTTTCGAAGTTACTGATTTACCGCTCCCCTCTCAGTAACTTAGCCTTTAAGAATATTTCCAGCAATAGATTATTTCCAACATGTTCTTCCACTTTACCAAATACTCATAGTAATTTTTTCTGCTTGTGCTCTTACCAACTCTCTGATTCAATATCTATTCAACCTCTTCAATCTACTTCTTCGGATAATTATCTGATACAACAAATTCATCATGTAACTCATGATATTTATAAAAATCAAAAACATTGAATATAGGAGATATATCCATGTCATTAGGTAACTCAACTTCATAAGCATTACCACTGCAAAACTTTATTAAGATCTTACAAGGTCCAAACTTCTTTGTTTTCAAGCTACTGTATGTTCCAATAGGAAATATTCATTTCTTCAAATCAACCATCACCTCATCACCAATCTCAAAAATATGATGTCTTCTAGAGTTATCAGCATTCTCCTTATACTTCATATTACTTTGTTACATCCTTAACTTTACTTCCTCATGGAAAGACTTCATAAAATTAGAAAACTCTTCTCTTATAGTACTTCTCTTCTCTTCACCATCAATAGATATCCATTTAGGTTGTATTCCAGTAACAATCCCAAAAGGTGTTTTTCCTATACTCCTATTCACAAAATTGTTACATGCAAACTCAGCTTTTGCCAATACCAGCTCCCAATTACTTGCCTTATCTCGAACTAAACATCTTGAAAAATTACCCAAGCTCCTATTCACAACCTTTGTCTAGACATCTATCTATAGATGGAATGTAGAACTAAACTTCAACTCGGTACCCATCTTCTTCCACAAAGTCTTCCAAAAGTAACCAACAAACTTACTATCTCTATCAGAAATAATACTTCTTGGTAATCCATGCAATCTAACAATCTATTTGAAGAAAATATCAACAACATGCTTGGCATCTAATGTCTTTTTACAAGGTATGAAATGATCCATCTTAGAAAATCTTTCCACAACAAAAAATATAGAATCATACCCCTTCACTATCTTAGGAAATCCAAGAAAAGAATCCATACTGATGTCACTCCAAGGCTTCTCAGGAATAGAAAAAGGTATATACAATCCATTATTTTGACTTACTCCTTTTGCAACTTGAAAAACTCCACAACTCTTTACAAAATTTTGAACATCCTTATACATATGAGGCCAATAATACTTATCCTTCAACAAAGTCAGTGTCTTATCAATTCAAAAATGTCCAGCCAATCCACCACTATGCTTTTCCTTAATCAAATTCAACCTCATAGAACTCTTAGGAATACACAACTAGATACCCTTAAACAACATACCTTCTTGAATAAAATATTCATCAAACTTACTTGGTTGTTCTATCAAACTAGGTGCTTTGCACTCTCTCCACATCTTAAAAACATCAGGATCGATATCATACAACTCCTTCATCTCATCAAAACCAAGAACTCCAACCTTTATCTCAGTCAACAAAGAACATCTTTTAGTCAATGCATAAGCAACTCAGTTAGTGACTCCACTCTTATGCTTGATCACAAATTTGAAACTCTAAAAGTACCCAACCCACTTCATATGTCTCTAATTTAGCTTATGTTGACTTCCCAAGTACTATACACAAATTCCTTAGGAATCAACTAATGTCTCCACTTCATCAATTCTTGAGCAATAGCATAAAACTCTTGATCATACATATAATACTTCCTTTTATCATCATTCAACTTTTCACTAAAGCAACAAGTTTACCTTCTTGACTTAATACAGCTCCTATTGCACTACCACTTGCATCACATTCAACTTGAAATATGTTATTAAAATCAAGCAAAGCTAATACAAGTAACTCAGCAACCCTTTGTTTCAAAGTCTCAAAATTGTTATCAGCTCCATGTGTCCACTTGAATTCCTTTTTATCTTCTCTCATTGTCTTAGTAATAGAATTACAAATAGAACTAAATTTCCTTATAAATTTCCTATAAAAACTAGCCAAACCATGAAATGATCTTACCTCTCCCACATTCTCAGGTGTAGGACACTCCAAAATTGCTTCAACCTTCTCATGGCCATCTTCAAACCATTAGTTGAAATCACAAATCCCAAATAAACAATCTCTTCATGCATAAAAGAACATTTCTTCAAATTAATCATCAACTTCTTCTCCTTTACTCTTTGCAATACTTTCCTAACATGTTGAATATGTTCATCCTTATTCTTAGTGAATATCATAATATCATCCAAATAAATAATCACAAACTTACCCAATAATCTTTTAAGAACTTCATTCATCAACCTCATGAAAGTACTAGGTGCATTAGTCAAACCAAAAGGAATAACCAACCATTCATGCAGACCATCTTTTGTCTTGAAAGTAGTCTTCAATTCATCACCTTCTTTAATTTTGATCTAATGATATCCACTCTTTGAAAAAATCTTGGTAAAGTACTATGCTCCACTCAAACAATCCATTATGTCATCCATCCTCGGCATAGGAAACCTATATTTCAATATGATCTTGTTAATTGCTCTGGAATCAGTACACATTCTCCATTATGCATTCTTCTTAGGTGCTAATACAATAGGTACAGCACATGGACTCAATTTTTCTTTAATCAAACCTTTCTACAACAACTTATGCACTTCTTTGTTAAGTTCTTTATTTTTAGTAGGTGTCAATCTATACGGTGCTTTATTCAGCAAACTAGCTCCAGGAATTAGATCTATGTAGTGACTTATAATTCTCATTGGAAGTAAACCATTAGGTATATCCTCTGCAAAAATATCTTTATACTCATTCAATAATTTTTTAATTTCCACTGTCACTTGGTCAATACTACTAGTTTGTTTTGTCACTCAATTACCACTAGCCTCTGTCACTCGATCACTATTGACTAGCACTCGGTTAATACTATTTTATGATACTTGGTTGCTATTGGTACAACTTGGTCTTCTAGGAATCATGGCAAAACAAATTTGTTTCTTCTTTATTTCCTTTTCAAATTTCTTTCCATTAACCATACAAATTCTCACAATAGTACAATTAACCTCATCTAGACTTTCAATCAAAGGCAGTAATATTTACTTTCTCTCATTCACTCAAAGAGTATATTGATTCAATCTTCCATCATGTATAGCATATCTATCATATTGCTAATGTCTACCCTACAAAATATGACAAAAATCCATAGGCATAATATCACACAAAACTTCATACAAAATAATGTTCAATCTTGAATTTCACAATACATTGTTCACTTACCAATATCTTATGCTCATATTTGATCCATGAAACATGATAAGGTTTAGGATTCTCCAACCTCTGCAACTTTTTAACCAATTCTTCTAATGCCAAATTTGTCGAACTTCCACTATCATGATTACCTTGCAACATTTTCCAGCCATCTTACATATGGTCTTGAAAAGACTTCTCCTTAGGATAGGTTCCTCATCACTTCCCTTATTACATAAGGTTCTTTTCAATATCAAATTTTCTCTAGCCTCAAGTCCATTTGGTGAACCCTCAATGTCTCCTTAAACCATAGTGTTTTTGTTACCTTGCCTACTTTCAAAGGATCTACACTCAAATGATCTATGCCCTCCTTTATTACATCTAAAACAATTACCATGAAAACCACCTCTAGAATAAGAATTACCTCTTCCTTAGTAGGAACCAGTAACTCCATGGTAAATATCACTACCTTTCCACTTGGTCTTTCCTTTATCATCATTCTTCCATTCATATTTTCCCATATCCTTCACAGAATTTTTAGATCTACCACCTTCTCCATAAGGTCTACCTCTACCTCTCTAGAATCTACCACCTCTACCTCTTTGTATTTTTTCATGCTTTTTTTTCAAGATCTCCTCAGCTTTCAAGGCATATTGCTATGCTTCCTCTACACTTTCCAATTTCACCAAACTTATCTCATCTTGAATCCTAGATTTCAATCCATTTATGTAACTTGTAATTTTCTCAACATCATCATCAACATGTCCAAATCTGATGTCTAATCTATAGAATTTCTCAATATACTCCTTCACAGTCATGTCCCTTTGTTTCAAATTTTGCATCTTTCTCAACAAGCTAACTTGGTAATCAGTAGGAAGGAACTTGTTCTTTACCTTGTTCATCATTTTCAGCCAAATCATGATCTTCTCCTTTCCTCTCCTTTCTCTATTAGTTTTCAAATGCTCCAACCATAGTGAGGCATGTTAGTGTTTTCATACTCAAAGAACTTCTCCATTTTAAAGATCCAGTCAAACACAGCATTGGTATCCAACTCTCCATCATAAGGAACAACTTCTACAATAGGTTTTGAATTTTCCCTAGATAATACTCTCAACAATCTTGCCTCATCTTGATCTTCTTTAGGCTCTAGATTAGGGTTTGGTGTTGCTCCTTCATCATCACTCACATCATCAAGATGTGTTTCTCTCCTCTAGGTTATCTCCACAGCATCTAATCTAGCTACAATTTGTCTCAATGTATCCAATATGGCATTATCAACATTTCCTCTACCTCAAGCCATCTTTACAATTAGGTTTATGTAGGATCATAACCCTCTACAAGTTATAAGTCAAATCCACAAATTTGTAACCCTACAACCAAATTCACTTAGGGTTCTACATCATCCAATCTCCACAAGGATGAACCTACACTCTGATACCATCTAACGTAGGGATAGATTGAGATAACTAGGTCCAAAGGCACACCCAGCTATCCAAGCTACATGCAAGAGTAAACACAGAGGTAAACAACATAAATAACACCAACTAGAGGAGATGGAAGAGTCAAAATGCTTTATAGATTCATCAAATCATTAATATACATGCCCAACTATAAGGCCTTCTAGTTTACGACCAAAATTACAATCAAACTTCAATCCTTAATAAATTTCACATTCCAACTTTACTTTTTCTCTTCCTACCTTACTTTCCTTCCCTAAGACTCTACCCAAGACTCCATTAAATGCATGCATGGTCACAAGTTAGCCTGTTGCAAATACTAACAAAATACACCCTTACATTAAATGCCAAAACATGCCACAAGTTGGCTCTCTAAAAATACCTATCTTAAAAATTAAATGCAAAGGTCAGCTCCAACTAGAAACCACACACAGACAACTCGATCAATGAAGGACCAAAACAAATGATCTAACTTCGCAACCAAAGGAATTTGACTCCAAACTTAAAAACCAAAGGAACTCAACAATTAAAGGAACTTAGCAACCAAAAGGACTCAGAAACCACTCCAAACTCGAAAACCAAAGGAACTTGGCAATGCAAGGCATTACAACTGGGTAGCAACTAAGAAACCATGAAAATGTGTAGGATGGCAATGGAACACAGGATTCTCCTGCATCACTTTTGTTTTTCTTTTATTTTCCTTTTTTTTGTTTCTATGCTCTTATATGTGGGAATGGAACAAGAATCCTAAATTTGGGGGCTTATGTCCTTGAGTATGGTGATGTTCTCTCATGTTGTGACATTGTCCCTTCTCTTGTCTCTTCTTCTTTTACCTAGAGTATGACTTGTCTCATACTCCTACTAAAGTGGGGACTAAATGTACCATATTAAAATGAAAACACCTCATTTTGAGACCTTTTAGCCCACCTTAGTGTGGTTCTTTATATTTATCTCTCTTATATTTCTAGATCATCTTTCACCTTCCAATGTGGTCCTATAGGTGCTGCATTAAAACCTTTTTGGCCATAACTTCCAGAGTGTCCATTATTTTTTTATCCTTTTTGCACCTCCTCCAAGACCTTTGCAACCTTTTTCTATGCCCTCTCTTGGGAGTAGGTCAACTTGGTCAACTATTCTAGAACAAGTCAACTTGTTCCTAAGAAGAGATCTACCAGGTTGACCTCTTCCCTAAGGATTTTTGTCTCACTTGGCTTGAAGTTCCTTGGGGTTTTCAATTAATTTATTTTTCTCACATTTCAATTTATTTTTTTTTCCCACCCAAAAACTAGTAGAAAAGAAGGCATGAGATCTTCATTTTCACATCTTTTCTCTTATATTAATCCACATCCAATGCATCAAACATTTTCAATCAAGAACGCATTCAAGAAAGAATCTTCAAGCATTCATCAAGCTCAATCATTTCCTCCTTACATCAAGCTCCTTCCTTCAAGGTGACAGTGGAGTTCGGCCTCTAAGTAGGAGATCTATCATTCCAAATCCTTCAAGTTTTTCTACCCTTCATCATCACATGTTGCATACATTCCTATGTTGAGGTTTTTGCTTCTTTAATTTCCTTTTGATTTCATTGAGTCAAGGCTATTACATCTGCATTTTTTATCACATATTGAATTTAATTGCATCTACAAAGCTAATGTATCTTTCATTTGATATATTCAATCCTACTCTATGTTAGCATTTCCTTTATCATTATGTTTCAATTTCAAGGTTTATTCCTCAATCTAGGGCTTGACTAAGGTGAGCCCACATCCACCCAGAAAGAAAAATCAAATTTACTATTTAGTGAAATTGTGGTTGCAGATCTAGAAACAACTCCCCAAGACCTTTTGAAAAAAGTCAGGTTGACTTGCTCACAGTGTCCCAACAACACGATGACTTTGTGGAGTGGCATCCAAACACTTTTCCTCCAAGTCAGCCTATTTCTCAAGCCACAGTAGGAAAAATATTTTCTATATTTTTATGGCATTTGTATTTTGTTTAGGGATCCATATATGGAATTTCAGAATCAAGCACAGATCCACACTTTTTGGAGAAAAAAGACACTTTCCTCTACACATTTTAAAATAAGCACTTTATCATTCATTTCACTTTTCAGTTTAGATATACTTTCATATCTTAACTGGGTTGATTGGATTATACATTGATCTTATGTTTAAATGATACATGATAATATTGGAACCTAATCCTGGCATATCTACATAAGACCATGTGAAATTCATTCACTTTTCTTTAAATTATTTGATGAATTGTTGTCTTTCTTCTACCATAAATCATGCAACAAGATTGATAATATTAGGCTATGATTATATGCCAATATTTTCCTTTCTTGTGGGCTTAATTAACATAGAAGACCTGTCATCATAGTGATCAATTAAGAAGTTCAATCTCTCTTCCTGAAGTGCCACAATTGGGTTTTCACCTTCAAAAATGTCTTTTTTTTTTACTTTTTCCAAATCTAGTACTCCCACATAGTAGTTTTCACCACTGGAATTTTTTATTTTTCTTTTATTTTCAAACTATGATATTTTCTACCTTCCCCAATAATTTTTCCATGCTAAAAAATATTTTTGAAAGTGGGTTTGATCGCATTCAAGTATAAGGCCAAAGAATTGTTCATTTGGGAATAAAGGTAAGTTGTTTGGTTTGATCAAATCCCTATTAGTTAGTTCAAGATGAAAAATGGGTAAAAAATCATTGGATAGCTTTGGATCAATCAAGTTAAAGAGTATGAATTCGTTAGAGGTTTCAAATATTGTATTGTGAAAGTATATGACATGAGCTTGCCCAAGGTGTTCCATAAAACATGGATCATAAATCACCTCACTTGATTCCTCTTGGGTTTCTTGTGGATAAAATTTGTGTGTATTAAACCTGACATTAAATACATTTAACCAAGAAGGCATGTATGGTTTGTTGGAAATGTAAGAGAGTAACTAAGAGGGGAGGGGTAAATTAGTTACCACAAAAAAAATCATTGTCCCTTTACATAAAATGGTTCATTGTTTCCAAATCTAACACTTTCACCACCATAGTGTTCAAAATGTTCAAATTTAGTTTTATCACAATCATGTAATGAGAACAACCACTATCTATGATCCATGTATCATTCTTGCTAACATGAGAGATAAGTTCCATATTTTCATTTTCCTCATCATCAGATTAATCTTTAACAGCAGTATAAACTACTTCATCTTCATCATTATCACTATTAGAATCTTTTGCAATGTAACATGATTTCTTACCTTTTCCTTTGTAGTCCTCGTAGATTCTGAAGTCTTTCTTGCCTTTGAACTTATTGAACCTTTTCTTATCTTTATCTTCCTTGTTTGGATAGCAATATGACCAACTTCTTCACATGAGAAACAAATCAATGAAATTTTACCTCTAAATTTCCTTTTCCTTTTGTTTCTCTTTTTGCTAGAAGAGCTTCAATGGCTTCAAGATTTTAATCTGATTCTTCTTCTTCTTCACTATCAACTTGTTTACCTTTTGAGTTCCCTCCTTTTCTACCAAGGGTTAGTTTTTCTTTGAATGAAAATTCAAGATTGTTAGAAGAATGAGCATATTTTTCAAAGTTATCCAACTTAAAAGTAGTCAATCTTCCCACAAGAGTATCTAGCGTTAAATAATGTATTGTATTGCATCTCATCTCTTAAATAGTTGAAAATCTATTTGCATATGTAGGAAGAAGAGTTATGAGTATCTTGTTGATTACTGTTTCATCATCAATTTTACCTCCTATAGCTTTGATTGCACTTACACAATGTTTGATCTTTTCACTATATTGGGCAATGTTCTCGCCTTATTTCATTTTCAATTGATCAAACTTACCTCTTAAACTTTCTACCTTGGCTCTCTACACATTTTTGTGACCTCCAAAGACTTTCTTCAACTTTTTCCACATGTCAAATGCAATAGGACAATTTTTGACTTTTCTAAATTTGGAATAGTTCAAAGAGGATTCAATATCAAGCATAATAATATTGTGATCATTTTCTTCTTTTATTTGATCCACAGTCATAGACTTGGGTGGTGGCACATATTCATTCTCCAAGTAGAACACACCAACATCATTGATGCTTGATATATGTAGCTTCATCAATTCCTACCATGCTAAAACATTTTCTCTGTTTAGCTTAGGAATCTTCCTTCTGTAAGACATCTTGATCTTTATAATATGCCCTTAAAACCTTTTCCTACAAGCACCAATAGCTCTGATACAAATTGTTAGAAATGTAGGAGAGTATCTGAAAGGAGAGGGGTGAAACAATTACCACAAAAACAAATCCTTATCCCTTAGATATCAATAAAAACTTCCACTAATCATGCAATATTGGATAGCTCAGTTAACATTAGAATTTTACTGTCACTCGACTGACAAAGTAATCTTAAGATTTATTGATATTTTTTAACCTTTAGTAACTTAGTTGCAATAAAAAAAGCATAATAAAATAACATGAACACAGATGACACCAAGATTTAATGTGGAAACCCAATCTGGAAAAAACCTCCTTGCAACTAGTCACAATATTTTTTACTCTTTTGAAGTGAGCCCTATTGGGAGCCAACCATGTTAAAGGTTACAAAACATATTGTTAAGTATGACCCTATTAGAGGATTTATATCACTCTATTAGGATTGCTCTGGTTAGCGATCTTCAACCACTTCAATCTCAAAATGTCACCTTGTTAAAGGATTTACAAAATGATTGTTAAGTCAACTCTATTAAGAGATTTCTTTACTACTACAATGGTTTGAAAGCAATGGTAATTTGACTTGATTTATATAGCAACTTTCTTTGTAGATTCAAATCTTTATTCTGGCTTGACCTCTGGATCCTTCCTGATTAGATGTTCTTTGTAATTTTTCTTCTACACTTTCATGCTATTCCTTTTCCTTCGCTCACATATCCATCTTATTTCATATTTCACTTCTTACATTCTATCTTCATAACTTGACCTTTCTTATATATCATAAGATAGAAAAAGTCAGCTTGAATACCCTTTCAAAACATCAACAAATATCCAAATAGTCGGCCTCAATTAATAAAATATTTGACAGTTACATTCTATTGTCACTCAGTCAATACTAGGACTAAACACTCAGTTGACATTGTAACGTCTTCACTACCCGACCACTCAATCAATACTGCAAGCATAAATCCTTTCATTAACAGTCTACTTGGTTAATGTTGACATTTGTGTAAATGTCAATGACAATACACAGTTAAATAATTGCTTTCAACATATCCTTCCCATTCAGTTCCATTTATATCTTGTCTTGCATTAGGTCCTTGAATAGTAACAAGTTCCTTATTAGAATTTTCTCCTTGACTTGAGCTTGATCCTTGATTTTCACAAGCCATGGGAACATAGTTATGAATTATATCATTCTCCTTATCATGACAAGATTATTTAGATAAATAATTATATTCCCAATAATTAGAATCATCATCAAGACTCATACAAAAAAATCATGGAGTTTTGGATAATGCTTTTGTGTGTACCCTAGTTCAAGGTATCCTACTCCTAATTTTTCTCTACTACATCTCCAAAATAACTCAATTGGTTCTAGTATACCTTTAATTCTTAACCCTAAAGGACATTTTCCTTTATACCCCATCTTTTTCATTGTTTGGAATACTTTTCCATATTGATGAGTTAAATTACTAATGTGTTAGGCCCTTTCTTTTGAGTTTGATGTTATGTTACAACTAGAGGCTCAATTTGAGCTTGAAGCCTCTTCATTTTGGTAAAGTCAAATTTTGATTTTAGTATTATCTTCTTTGGTATGTGGAGGATCACTATCTCATACAAAATGTTCCCTGTATTTTTGTGGAGGATGAGCACTAGATGGTTTATGATGAGATCTTGGTGAAATAGGTTGATCAATCATTAACAAAGAATATCCACCTACTTCTTTTTGTCTAACCTTACATTGTCACTCAAAGTTGTGCAAAAATTCATCTATCCATTTTAATCTACTTCTTTAGCTCTCCCCTTGTCATACTTAAGGGATTCAAAATTTATTCTTGATATGAATGTTTGAGATAATTTTCCTTTTGTCATCCTTCTTTGAGTTAAAAATTTGACCTTCTCCTTTCCCTTAATTGAAATTCGAGAGTTAGTTTTCCCTTGAGTTGAATTGGAAATATCACTTTCTTGTTCCATCTCTTCTTTTTCTTTTGATAGATAGATTGAGTTAGGATCTTATTCTTGATTTATTTCTTAGCATGCACTTGATGTATAAATTTCACTATTTTGAGGCACTATTGAATCAATCAAAGGTTTGATATTGTCTTGGTACTAAAAATAATTCTCATCTCCACTGATAGTGATTTTTTGACCCCATGCAAGGAAACTTTAAGATTGTGATATGTTTTGGGTACTACTGTTATTTCATTGATTCATTTTCTTCCCAACATGATGTTGTATGTCAACTTTAGGTCCAAGACTTGACAAATAGTTTTTTTTACAATTGGTCCCACTTTGATAGGTAAGAAAACTATGCCTTCTGAAGGTCTCTCTTCATCATCATAATCTTTGGTAGTGTTCTTTTAGGTTCCATGACATCTTCAAAACATTCTAAGGCTTTGACAAGATTTAAGGTGCAAATGTTCAATCGTTCCCCACCATCATTGAGGACTCTTTTGACTTTGTTTATGACTGAGCACTTCAATATGTAGATGTAAGTTTTTTAGATGGTTGAGAGACATATCGTCACGTGCTAAAAAAGATAGAAAAATGAGGCACAATGATGTTTTCGACCATGTTTTGAAATTTCTCCACATCAAAGTCAGCATGCACATTTGTTTCTCCAAGAGATTTATACAAAATTTCCATGTGTGTTGGAGAGAGTTGTGAGTGGATACCTTAAAAGATTTATAAAAGTGTAACATAAAGGGTGGGTTATCTAGTGATAAGCTATTTTAATTTTTAACTTTATAATGTAACTAATTGAAACATTCTAAACTATTGTGCTCTTCCAATAGATTATTTTTAAGGAAGGATTACAAGATTATAATATAAGTAATTCAAACATTCTAAACTAGTTTGTTCTTCCTATAGATTGTTTTTACAAAAGGGTTAGTTATTGTATGTTTATTTAGATGATCCCTTTGGTCCAAGTAGTACAATAGCATTAGATTCAATTCTTTTGTCTCAATTCATGATCCATTTAAAGAAATCTACATGTAGCTTTTAAAATTATCATATTTAACATCAAATTTTGGACAAAAATTAATTCACAACTATGAAAATCAAAAGCTAACTTTCACCCCCAAGTGTCAATTTCAAAAGCTACATGTTTTGAATAGATTGAAATGTGGCATGGCCCAGCCATCAAATTTTCATTCTTGTCTTTCAACTAATAACAAGAAAATCCTTTTTAGTACTACACTCATGCTAAAATGTCATGGACAGATTATTTTTTAAAAAATTCAAAAAAAAATCTTGATATCTAATAGAAATGGGTTATTTTTCCTATGGAGTTCATAATAATGTAATGACTAATTTTATTAGATGATTCATTTCAAACACATTTGGAATAGAAGATGTAACATCATAACATAATATTTTCTAGCAATTGTTATCAAGCAAATTATTATTGTATGGCTCTACTCTAAAATCTCTCCAAGTGGCTTCCCTTTTCCATAATTGTTAATTTGTAAAATAAGAATGTGGATGCCATCGACAAGCTTCAACAATTTAAGACAAAGTTCTCTAATTTAAAATGTTATATGTTCTACACACCTACATATAGACACATGTATGTTCTACACTTGCATATAGGCGTACACACACACACACACACACACACACACATACACATATTAACAAGATGATGCCATGAATATAATTGTTTTAGTTGTCAAAATGCCACAAAGTCATATATATATATATATATATATATATGCATAATTAGGATGTGATTAAAAAATTGTTTCCTAGAAATAGCATTTAACTAAAGTATATAAATTTTTGCCCCAAAATTAATATTTTATAAACATACAATAATTTGTCTTTTATTTTAAAATATATATTGCAGGATGTGTTGACCGTTGCAGGTATCAAAAGCTTTATGCTTTCCATATGGACCAATAAATCACTTAGTATCATGGATCATGAAGGTAGTTGTGATGAAGTGTGCAACACAAGTGTTGGTCCCCTTCTAAGTCACCCCATTCTTTTTTCGACTTCTTTTGTTCTGCCTTTCATTCCTTAAAATGTTTTAAGTAAAAATCACCCTTTCAACAAAGTTGTTTCAACACATTTGAATCAAGTTCAATTTGGTTCAATGTGGTTCCAAGGTTCATCCTGGTTCAACCATTTTCAAAGTTCTCCTTTAAAGAGTTTCTTGGCATATTTCTTGAACCACTTGAAACCTCCTTGAACCCTTTGAACCATTTTCCTAATGGTTCATCCCAATTCATTAGGTTCTAGTCTTTGCACTTATTAGTCAAGTCAAATCAGTCAAACTTTCATGCTAGTCATACATTATGTGGTACAATCATAAGATTGCACACACACTCTAACACCAATGAATCAGGATGAACTATATTTCTCCAAGTTAAAGCAAGTTCAAGGGAGTATTGATGATGTGTTTTCATTCTAAAGGAGAATATAAAGGATGAGGTGATGGGGAAGGACATGATTTGATGGGACATAGGTGTGAGCTTGAAGATAATTATGAAAAAATAAGCTATTAAAATGGAAGTAATCATAATATAATAAGGTTGCATAGAACCATGACACATAATTAATATTAACATTCTCAAATATCATGTCATTGATACTTCACACGGTCAAAAAAATTGGAAATTTAATCCTCGAGATTTTGTAAGAGATAATTTATTTTAAAAGAAAAATATACAAATCTATTTTCTCATTTATCAGTAGTGAGTAGCAGAGCATAGGAAATTTTTCTAGGTTGTCATGTTGGAGCATTGTAGTGTGTTCAATTGACAATGTGAGTTCTAAAATTTTCATTGTTGATGAATTTTGGTTTAAATTGCATTCCTCGTCTCTTAATTAAGGTATTACTAGTAGAATGAGGTTTGTGTTTTAGATTATTTACAATGTGCAAGATTTAGTTTGTCGATCTCCATATATGGCAATACTTCTCTTGCCAATTTTGACATAAATCAACTCAAAAGAAGGCTTAGGAATTCACCATATGAACCTTTTAACAAAGAGATTGTTAAAAGTGGTCTTGTAGAAGAAACTACCTTTCCTTTAGCAATTGCATGTCCCGAGTTGATAAGGGAATGTGTCAAGAAGTATGATGCAAGGAATTAATGTATCTGCAAAGATGATGGGGGAAATATTGATCTCTATCAACAAGGAAACAATCATCTATATTTTGAAAAAATCATAATAGAGGTATAATCATATTACATCCCACCATGTCTGCTTACAAAAATGTAGTTAAATTCAAAGAGGGGGATTCCAAATTGGCATGACCTCTTACTGGTGACCACATGAAAGCTTATGTGCAGGACCTATTAGTATTGTTGCATATGGTCAAAGGGTCTAATTATGCCAAACATTTCTCTGTGTGGATGTATTTTTGTTTTCAAATAATTTTAGAAGGATAACAAAAAATTGATTGGGGAGAAGTGATCCTCAAAGCCATGGCAAAACAATTGAATTTAGCACATCTAAGTTCAAAAGATTTTTACTTGTCTTCCTACTTGATTCATTGTCTTGCTTGTATTAGGGAGTGGGTAGGTTTTCCCCATGAACCATAGTCCTAGGGAATCACCATATACAAGTATTACACATTGATGCAAAGGGATAGTGCTGTGGAAAACTAAAGAATATTGATTGATTCCATCATGGGTGGGTTGTTGTTTGAGATCACAAGTCTTGCATTTAAAGTATTACGGATGAAGCTAAGCAGCTCATCCATATTTATGGAAGTTACCATATTCAATTCCCACATTTCACCTATATCTGAGTAGGATGATATTAAGGAAAACCTACCAAGTTGCCAAGGTATGTTATAGATTGTTTCATTTTAGAAGAGGTTTACAGGAAACTAGTAGCGGTGGTCAAAAAGTACCTACCTGAAAAGGAGCATTATAACCCCTTCCCATTAGAGCTAGGATTTTGTTCCTAAATTTTTTTATCATATGTTGTAAGTATTGGGTATGATTTGAATAGATTTAATTTCAAGTGTTATAAGGCAAGGCTTTGACAACAAGGGATATGCTCACCAACATTTGAACCTTTGTGATCAATAACAACCTGAGTCATTTGTAGTGCCTGCCCTCGTTCACATCTTTTCTGGACATTGTTGTTGTTATTATCAGACTATGATAGATTAGTTTTATGGTTGATGGATTAGTGGTATTGTTTTGAGACTATCAGACATTATGTTATGGATTTAGTTGGTACATGATGAGATCATTTAGACTTTACATTTCATGCATACCTAATGATCATTACATTGCTTTCAGTTATTGTTGATGATTAGTTAGATGGTTTATTATCTCATGTGTTTTATTATGGATACTTACCCCATACTTGCATGTGTATGGTGTTTGTGTTTTCTTATTGTATGGTGTTTTTGATATGGTTAAGGAAGGGAGTCGTAGTCACTTGCTTAGTCGGGATCTACACGATGCACCACTTCCTACCATTGTTTGTTTAGCTTAGCATTATATATTGTATGTATATGCATGGTTTTTCTGCAGGTTGCAGGTACCGAGTATCGACTTCCCTGAATTGCCAGGATGAGCGTACCCTATTATACTATCTTAATGATAAGAGAAGGGAGATAAATTCTCAAGTCCAAATCCCAAACCCTTAAGCCAATTGTCCTAGTGAGGTAGGACAAGTATCTGGATATTTTACCCACCGAATGTGTCGGATGACATGATTCGTGATTTTTAACCCTTTAGACTAATTTTGTGTGAATTGCTCTATGATGGGTTTTCATATTTTATCTTGGAGGTCTATAGTGAATTTCTATTAATTAAGTCTTAATAAATAGATTTAATTAATAAATTAATTATTTGAGAAAATTAATATAAAATATCATGATCTTTGATATTTTGATTATAATTAATTAAATGTGAATTAATTGAGGAAAAAGAATTAAATAAAAGAAAATTAGAAATTAAAATTAATAATAATCATAAATAATAATAAAGTAATAAATAAATAATAATAATAAAAGTTATAAAAATTAAAATGAAAGTTATAAATATTTAAATAGAAATTATATAAAAAGTAAATTGGAGTTATAAGCTTGCATGGGAGTTAACGCACTTTTCTATTTCTCTTATGTCAACAACACGGGGTTTAGTGCATCAATTAAGCACATGGTGTCTACAACCTTATGACCCATCTAGAAGGTTGGAAAAGACCCATGCTTAGTTGGTGACACCTTCTAGCTGTTTCTAGAGGCATTCTAGATGTTTCCTGAGAGCTCTTTATATTCAGGCATTCCTAAAAGCTTAGACATAGTGTTTGGAGTGCAATTGGAGCATTGGAGGATTCGAGAACTTTGAGGAAGGGAGCTTGCTCTGCGGATTTTCTGAGGAAGAGCGAATTAGCATCAGAATCCAGGTAGATTCTTGTGATTTTACTTATGCTATTTTCGCATCTTGCATTCCTTGTCTTCTTCGTGTCTTCCATATGTCTTCTGAGGAATTTCATATTTTTATTGTATGCATTCTCAGTATGGGTAGTTTAATTCATTTGAGAAATTTATATGCATAGATCTGAAAAGAACACGAGGCTAGGGTTTAGATTCATAGTCAAACCCATTAGATTAATTATTGGAAAAAAAAATTGAGATCAAAGACATATAGGAAAATTCTGAGAACTGGAATTTATATATGTTTATATTTACAAATTTGAATATATATATATATATATATATATGTTGTGATATTTGATTAAACTCTGTATATTTATATATTTATATATACACACATATATATATACATATATACTTATATATATATATATATACTTTTATATATATATATATACATATATACTTTTATATATATATATATACATACATATATACTTATACATATATATATATATATATATATATATACATATATATATATATATGTATGTATGTATGTATATACATACATGTATGCATATATACATACATATATATATATATTTCATTAAAAAAAGTCGAATGTCACATAATTCATAGCGAGCGAATGATGCATTGCGATTGAGGAATGCATTTTAATAGAACACAATTATAATTATAAATTTGAACAGGCGAGGGGACCTGTTTCCCACTCCTATCGGCGGTATTGCCAAAGCAAACTGCGGTACCGCAACGTACCTACGATCTACAGTGTACCCTGCGATCCGCAGGTCACACATATATGTGTCGGCGATTATAAACTCGCCGTGTGTTGTCAAATGTTTATTCAAATTTTTTTATATATAATTCGTTTATAAGTTAATAATTTTATATATATATATATATATGTCTAAATATATATATATATATATTTATTTATATATATATATGTCTATATATATATATATGTCTATATATATATATATGTCTATATATATATATATATATATATATATATATATAAAAGTATATGTATGTATATACATTATTAATAATAAATAATTGATATATTAATAGATATTTGGAATTTAAAGAGTAATTCTTTAATAACAAGTTATTTTATATTGTTGAATATAAGTTCAATATAAGCTTTTATTTTAGAAAGATGAATATGAAAAGAATTTCAAATATTATTTTGAAAATGATGGGGGTCTAAATGGGAATATAAGAGACATTTAGAACATTTAGAAAATTGAGTCTAATGGTTTTTGGGGAGAAACTCTTATCTACCAATACAAAAACATGGGTTAGGTTAAACGTGAAATTTCTCCACTTGATATTTAAATTGGGAAACGTAAACCGAGACTTTTGCATTTAAATTCAAGTTTGTAAATTTAGCAAAACCAAATCATGTGTTTGCATTGTGTATTCTTTATGCTATTGTTTTGGGTTTTGGGTTTTGGGTTGACTAGTGTTGACCAATTATAGGACATCTACCAGAGGCTTGGGAGTTATGTGATTGTGATGTCATGATAATGTTTAATCTCGATCTTTATAAACCCAACCATGGTTATGTGATGGAATGCTCTATTTATTGTTTGTGATTACTGATTGTTATAGTTGAGATTCTTATGTATGAGACACTTGACTTAACCATTATTTTTAGTCATCGATCAGTTATCCTTGGTTATTTTCTAGTCGCCATGATGGGACTGTAATGTGGATTTATTCTTGATGATGTCATGATGTGACATGTTTGAATCAACCATTTTTTGGAGTCTTCGATCAATATGATGAGATATATTTTGGTTATTGAGAACCATTGGATACTTTGATTATCAGTGATGCTTCAGTTGCCAATAAAGAGCTGTTGTGATCATGATTTTCTATGGATGTTTGCTCATGGAGATTTGATGCTTTTATGCACATTTAATGATTTTATTATGGATTATTTTTTTGATTTTGAGATTTATGATTCCATGAGCTTAGGGTAGGATATCTGCATGTAGTGACGGGAAGTGGCTTGCAATGGGGGTCGGGGCCCTAAGAGGCTGCCAAGGTAACTCATTGTAAGTTGGATTAAAAAGTGATAACATACACACCTAATACTAATTGAATGAACCTAAAAAGATAAGAGTTTTGTTCTCGCCCATGCCTTGAGTGCTTGTACAGGCTAGGATGGGAGTAGTGAGACGCATGGTTGCGACCTTGCATTCCGTAGTATGCCTCGTCAGTATGAGAGGATACTAGTGGCCGCATGAGATCAGTATGGACCCGTGGAGTTTAGCTAACTGCCAGGGTAACTTGTACATGATAATTGCGATGACACTTTCCCGCTTGCATAGTAGGTTCCTACATGTCATTGTGTGCCTTTGGGATTAGATGTCAGATTTTGTATTTGGAACCTTTGAGTTAGTATACTTTTAGGATTCTTGGACTTATAGAAATTTGTGTGATGTGTTTTGTTAGCCCGTTTGGGACTTGAGATTATCTTCTCAGCACGGTGGGAGTGGATCACTTAGGTACCACGCGATCGGGTGGTAGTGTATTTTCCACTCTTATCATTTGAGATTCATTAAGACATCGTGGCTGATGCGTCCTTCATGATGGTGGATATGTATCCTTTTCATTGATGATTAGCATATGTTAGATGATGATATCTTATGCTTATATTTGCATGTTAGATTACTTTCTACATATGATGTTGTATATATTAGGAGTGGCATTCCTATTATGTTAGTATCGATGATCTCTTCGATAATTTGGAATGTTACGCACAGAGGGATGGCTAGGATCCATGATGGTCTAATGATGCTATTTACGGTTGGGAGAAACCGTGCACTTAGTTTATTATGTTTGATCTTTATGATGGATGTATATGTCTTCTATGATGATGTATCATGTATATCATGTGATTATCTTTACTTTGGTGTATCATGGATTAGAATAGGATTATGTACCTTATTCTATGTATGTATATTCTTTTGAGCTTGTCATACCCTGTGACATGTACAGTGGATGATTGAGTATTTGAAATGTAATGTATAAACATTGGACTTATCATTATTATTTCATGTGGATGTTGTACTAGATGGATTCATGTATGTTAGATGTTTCTAGATGTAATCCAACATTAAGGGATCTTAAAGAATGTAATCTGATTATATATGTTATGTTTACTTTCAAATGGACTTTACTATTGCTTCCGTTATTGTGCATAAGTTATATGTGGTATTTACTTTCATGTTGAAAAAAAAATGCTACCAAACTTAGCAAAATTCTAGGTTAATTCTTTGGATGCCTTGGTGGGGCATTACATTTGGTATCAGAGCCCGAGTTTCTACATTGGGAGCTCTGGGTATTTTGGAACAACTAGAACTTTGAACTATTAAGTGTATCTTTTCGAACTTGAACTAGGTGAACTGAAACAAAACAGAATTTGAAACTGTTACTTGTATACTTTTCATACTTCAACACTTAGTTTCAAAACTAGAAATTTTTATTTAAACCTAAACATAGAACTAAACTTAGTCTATTGCAATGTGTGATTGTAATAGTACTTTCTACTATTGTAGGATGGTATCTGGGACTAGGTCTTCTGTTAGAGGCTGTGGTAGGGGTCGTGGTAGAGGTCATGGTCGTGGCAGAGCTATCAGTGTCCATGAGTCTGCCTATGAAGGATCGGCTCATGTAGAGAGCAGGGAAGAGCACTCTAGTAGGCAGCAGGAAGAGAGCCGTAGAGAGGACCAAGCTGAGTCTAAAGAGGTTGGTTTGAGACAGATGATGCAGACTATTCTAGAACGTCTACCTCCTATTCAAGAGCAGCCCAAAGTGCATCAGACAGAACAAGAACATAGACCCAAATCTAGAAGTCCTTGGAAGGATTGTCAGAGGTCCATTGTGTCCACTCAGATGAAGGATCTTTCAAGATCCAAGGTTAAGCCTTTCAATGGGCAAGGTTCTGCTTATGTGGCCGAGCAGTGGCTTATTTCCCTCGACAGGATTTTTTCCATGCAAGAGTTGGATAGCAATGTTAAGGCAAGATTTGCGATCACTAATTTAGAGAATTTTGGGGCCACTTGGTGGACGATTGAGGAGAAGAAGTTGGGAATCGATATGAGCAGTGTCACATGGGAGTTATTCTTAGAGAGTTTCCATCAACGATTCCTACCAAAGGAATGGAAACAGCAAAGGGCTGATGAATTTCATAATCTTAGACAGTATAATTTGTCAGTAACCAAGTATGAGCGTAAGTTTTATGAGCTCATGTCTTTTTTAGGGTTCAGTGAAAATTCAGCTCAGTTGACACAACATTTTATTAGGGGTTTGAATAACCGTATAATTGGGGGTGTCAAGGTATTTGAGCCAAAAACCCTCAAAGATGCGGTACATCAAGCTATTCTTGTTGAGCAAAGTGTTAACCTTGGTCAAGGTGGTTTTGTAGGAGCACCAGCAGCATCAGGATCTAAAAGCAACTACAATTTAGGTGGTAACAAGAAGTTTTCTTTCTCTAAGGGGAAACAGTATTAGCAGCAGTCTCAGCGGACACAGTAATAGAAGGGCTCAAATTCTCAAGCTCAAGGTGGTGGCAAAAGTTCTAACACCAAGAACAACCGCAATGCTCAATGTAATAAACAAAATTAGTCCAATCAGCCAGCTCAGAGTAGCCAGTCTTTTGTGAGCAGGAACAGTCGTCAGCAATCAAATGTACCACCTATAGGTAGAGGATCTGGTAGAAATACAGAATGTTTTTCATGTGGTCAGATTGGACATTATGCAGCTCAGTGTCCTCAGCGAGCACCTCAGTTTTTAGGACTTAGACCTACAGATTCAGAGCCTACAGTGGGTGATGCAGGTAGAGCTCATAGAGTTTTTGCAGCAGTTGATCAGCGTCAGGTAGATCATCAGGGAACAGTGGTTGAGACCACAGGTGCTATTAGAGGTATATCTCTTGTAGTATTGTTTGATTCAGGAGCTACAGATTCATTTATTTCACCATCTATAGTTTCTAAGTGTAAGCTGGATGCGGTGAAGCAAGATCATGGTTGGCAAGTGGAACTAGCCTCAGGAATTAAGGTCTCCACAAACTCTGTAGTTCATAAGTGTGGGCTTAGCTTAGTAAGCTTTGATACTACAATGGATCTTCAAGTCATACCCCTTGGTTCCTATGATGTGGTTTTAGGCATGGACTAGCTT
Source organism: Cupressus sempervirens (assembly GCA_028749045.1). NCBI lineage: Eukaryota > Viridiplantae > Streptophyta > Pinopsida > Cupressales > Cupressaceae > Cupressus > Cupressus sempervirens. The sequence continues at coordinate 935,997,014 of CM053792.1, forward strand.
GGATCTCATAGAGCCAGTATAGATTGCAGGAAGAAGATTATTTCGTGCCAAGATGACCAAGGGAATGATGTGAAGATAGTTGGGATACCGAGGCCTATATCTCTGCGAATGATTTCTGCTATGCAAATGAAGCGAAGTTTCCATAAGGGATGTCAGATATTTGTTGTTATGGTAAATGATCTTGATCAGGAAGATCCTGTGAGGAAGACTTTAGATCACCCGATTTTGCAGGAGTACGCAGATGTTTTTCCAAGTGAGGTTCCAGGCATGCCTCCAAAGAGGGACATTTACTTTAGTATTGATATGATTCTTGGAGCGGAGCCTATCTCTAAAGCTCCTTATCACATGACTACACAGGAATTGGGTGAGCTACATCTTCAGCTAGAGGAACTTCTGGCCAAAGGGAGCATTCAACCTAGTGTATCACCATGGGGAGCTCCAGTGCTCTTTGTGAAGAAGAAAGATGGTTTTTTGCGCCTTTGTATCGACTATAGACAGTTGAATAAGGTGACTATTAAGAACAAGTATCCTCTGCCTAGGATTGATGACTTATTCAATCAGATCAAGGGAGCTACAGTATTCTCCAAGATTGACCTTAAGTCAGGATACCACTAGCTTTGCATTAAGGAAGCAGATATTCACAAGACCACTTTTTGAACTCGCTATGGGCATTACGAGTTCACAGTGGTACCTTTTGGGTTGACTAATGCTCCATCGGTTTTTATGAGTTTGATGAATGGTGTGTTCCAGTCTTATCTAGACAGGTTTGTGCTCATGTTTCTTGATGACATATTGATATATTCTAAGACTCAGAAGGAGCATGATGAACACCTGCAGTTGGTATTGCAGTGTTTGAGAGACAATCATCTTTATGCCAATGCAGCTAAGTGCGAATTCTTCAAATCGGAGATTCAGTATTTAGGGCATGTTATTTCGAGTGATGGTATTTCAGTGGATCCTGCAAAGGTTCAGGCGATAATAGATTGGCCTACACCGATTAATGTATCAGAGATTCGAAGTTTCATGGGCCTAGCTGGTTATTATCGCAGATTTGTCCAGAACTTCTCTAGGATAGCACATCCTATCACTTCTCTTCAGAGGAAAGGAAAGAAGTTCGTGTGGATGGAGAAATGTGAGGAAGCTTTCCAGAAGCTCAAGGAGCTTTTGACCAGTGCACCGATTTTAGCTGTACCTGATCTGGAAGGTGATTTCATGGTGTGTATAGATGCCTCTCTTGAAGGGATTGGGGCAGTGTTCATGCAGAATGAACGGGTGATTGCGTATGAATCACGCAAGCTCAAGGATCATGAGCTAAATTATCCTACACATGATCTTGAGTTAGCAGCAGTAGTTCATGCTTTGACAAGATGGAGACATTTCTTGTTGGGGCATAGATTTGAGCTACATAGCGATCATCGTAGTCTTCAATACATTTTTACTCAGCCTAATTTGAATGCTCGCCAAAGGCGATGGATGGAGTTTCTATGCGAGTATGATTTTGAGGTTAAGTACATTCAAGGTAAGGAGAATGTGGTGGCGGATGCTTTGAATCGTAGGAGACATGTGGTATCATCGATGACTCTTAGTGTGGATTTGAGGAGTTAGATTCTTTGGGCACTTCTTATAGATTCTTGGTATCAAGAAGTGTGCAGAGAGATTGATTCAGGAAGATCTTTGGAAGGTAGGTTTGTAGGTTACGTTCGAGAATCAGATGGTCTTTTAAGACATTTGGGGAGGATATATGTGCCATTTTTGGATGAGCTTCGCACCTTGATTCTAGCAGAAGCCCATCGTACACCTTACTCAGCACATCCAGGTGTCGAGAAGATGCATGCTGATTTGAGACGTTTGTTCTTTTGGTCGGGGATGAAGCGAGATATTGCTGATTTTGTGGCTAGGTGCATTGAGTGTCAGAGAGTTAAGGCAGAACATCAGCACCCAACTGGACTTTTGCAGCCAAATCTCATTCCTTCTTGGAAATGGGATATTATCTCCATGGATTTCATTGTGGGATTACCTATGACTGTTCGACGTCATGATGCTATCATGGTCACCGTTGATCGATTAACTAAGGTGGCGCATTTTTCACCAATTAGGTCTTCCTACATAGTAGCTTCTGTACCTAATGTCTTTATGTGTGATATTGTGAGATTACATGGTATTCCTAGAAAGATCATTTCTGACAGGGATCCTGTATTCACATCTGCATTCTGGACATCACTGCAGCATGAGCTTGGAGCGCAGTTAAACTTCAGTTCAGCATATCATCCAGAGATTGATGGTTAGACAGAGAGGGTGAATCAGGTTTTGGAGGATATGTTACGGATGTATATGATGGATAGGCAGACACATTGGGAGGATTATCTCTACCTAGTGGAGTTTGCTTACAACAACAGGTATCATAGTTCTATTGGCATTCGCATCATTTTAGGCATTATATGGGCGTCCTTTTCGTACACCATTGAGTTGGGACATCCTTGAGGATCGCATCCTATTGGGTCCTGAGATGCTTTGTGATATGGAGCAACAGGTAGTGCGTATCCGTGATCACTTGTCTACGGCACAGGATAGGCAGAAGAAGTATGTTGATACTCATAGGACTAATAAACAATTTGTTGTGGGTGATAAGGTTTTCTTGAAAGTGCGTCCGCGAAAGAGTCTGATCCGATACAGAAAGGGTTCTAAGCTAGCACCTCGCTTTGTGGGACCATTTGAGGTTTTAGAGAGGATTGGCCCGGTTGCTTACCGCCTTGCTCTACCGCCTAGCCTATCTCGCATTCATGATGTTTTCCATGTTTCAGTGCTTCGAAAATATATACCTGATATTGTACATGTTCTTGATTGGAATGCATTGCAGGTAGAGGAAGGGCAGCTGGCTTTGGAGCCGGTTCGTATTCTGGAGCAGCGGGAGTTGACCCTCAAGGGTTGAACCATCGAGTAGGTAAGGGTCCAATGGGACCCTACTGATGATTCTTCAGCTACATGGGAGGATGCAGCTAGATTGCGGGAGTTATATCCCTACCTATTTGTAGGCTTCCAGGAGTAAGCCTAACCCAAGGGGGGGTGGATGTAGTGCCTGCCCTCGTTCACATCTTTTCTGGACATTATTGTTGTTATTATCAGACTATGATAGATTAGTTTTATGGTTGATGGATTAGTGGTATTGTTTTGAGACTATCAGACATTATGTTATGGATTCAGTTGGTACATGATGAGATCATTTAGACTTTACATTTCATGCATACCTGATGATCATTACATTGCTTTCAGTTATTGTTGATGATTAGTTAGATGGTTTATTATCTCATGTGTTTTATTATGGATACTTACCCCATACTTGCATGTGTATGGTGTGTGTGTTTTCTTATTGTATGGTGTTTCTAATATGGTTAAGGAAGGGAGTCGTAGTCACCTGCTTAGTCGGGATCTACACGATGCACCACTTCCTGCCATTGTCCGTTTAGCTTAGCATTATATATTGTATGTACATGCATGGTTTTTTTGCAGGTTGTAGGTACCAAGTATCGACTTTCCTAAATTGCCAGGATGAGCGTACCCTATTATACTATCTCAATGATAAGAGAAGGGAGATAAATTCTCAAGTCCAAATCCCAAACCCTTAAGCCAATTGTCCTAGTGAGGTAGGACAACTATCTAGATATTTTACCCACCGAATGTGTCGGATGACATGATTCATAATTTTTAACCCTTTAGACTGATTTTTTGTGAATTTCTCTATGATGGGTTTTTATATTTTATCTTGGAGGTCTATGGTGAATTTTCTATTAATTAAGTCTTAATAAATAGATTTAATTAATTAATTAATTATTTGAGAAAATTAATATAAAATATCATGATCTTTGATATTTTGATTATAATTAATTAAATGTGAATTAATTGAGGAAAAAGAATTAAATAAAAGAAAATTAGAAATTAAAATTAATAATAATTATAAATAATAATAAAGTAATAAATAAATAATAATAATAAAAGTTATAAATATTTAAATAGAAATTATATAAAAAGTAAATTGGAGTTATAAGCTTGCATGGGAGTTAACACACTTTTCTATTTCTCTTATGTCAACAACACAAGGGTTAGTGCATCAATTAAGCACATGGTGTCTACAACCTTATGACCTATCTAGAAGGTTGGAAAAGACCCATGCTTAGTTGGTGACACCTTCTAGATGTTTCTAGAGGCATTCTAGATGTTTCCTGAGAGCTCTTTATATTCAGGCATTCCTAGAAGCTTAGACATAGCATTTGGAGTGCAATTTGAGCATTGGAGGATTCGAGAACTCTAAGGAAGGGAGCTTGCTCTGCAGGTTTTCTGAAGAAGAGCGAATTAGCATCAGAATCCAGGTAGATTCTTGTGATTTTACTTATGCTATTTCCGCATCTTGCATTCCCTGTCTTCGTGTCTTCCATATGTCTTCTGAGGAATTTCATATTTTTATTGTATGCATTCTCAGTTTGGGTAGTTTAATTCATTTGAGAAATTTATATGCATAGATCTGAAAAGAACACGAGGCTAGGGTTTAGATTCATAGTCAAACCCATTAGATTAATTATTGGAAAAAAAAATTGAGATCAAAGACTTATAGGAAAATTCTGAGAACTGGAATTTATATATGTTTATATTTCCAAATTTGAATACATACATACATACATATATATATACAGAGTTTAATCAAATATCATATATATATATATATATATATATATATATATATATATATATATATATATATATATATATATATATATATATACAGAGTTTAATCAAATATCATAGCATATATATATATATATATATATATATATATATATATATATATCATTAAAAAGAGTTGAATGTCACATAATTCATAACAAGCGAATGACGCATCGCAATTGAGGAATGTGTTTTAATAGAACGCAATTATAATTATAAATTTGAACGGGCGGGGGGACGTGTTTCCCACTCCTGTCGGCGGTATTGCCAAAGCATACTGCAGTACCTCAGCATACCTACGGTCTGCAGTGTACCCTGCAATCCGCGAGTCACACATATATATGTGTCGGCGATTATAAACTCGCCGTGTGTTGTCAAATGTTTATTCAATTTTTTATATATATAATTCATTTATAAGTTAATAATTTTATTTATATGTGTGTGTGTGTGTGTATGTGTGTGTGTGTGTGTGTGTGTGTGTGTGTGTGTGTGTGTGTGTGTGTGTGTGTGTGTGTGTGTGTGTGTGTGTGTGTGTGTGTGTACATTATTAATAATAAATAATTGATATATTAATAGATATTTGGAATTTAAAGAGTAATTCTTTAATAACAAGTTATTTTATATTGTTGAATATAAGTTCAATATAAGCTTTTATTTTAGAAAGATGAATATGAAAAGAATTTCAAATATTATTTTGAAAATGATGGGGGTCTAAATGGGAATATAAGAGACATTTAAAAGATTTAGAAAATTGAGTCTAATGGTTTTTGGGGAGAAACTTTTATCTACCAATACAAAAACATGGGTTAGGTTAAACGTGAAATTTCTCCACTTGATATTTAAATTGGGAAATGTAAACCAAGACTTTTGCATTTAAATTCAAGTTTGTAAATTTAGCAAAACCAAATCATGTGTTTGCATTGTGTATTCTTTATGCTATTGTTTTAGGTTTTGGGTTGACTAGTGTTGACCAGTTATAGGACGTCTACCAGAGGCTTGGGAGTTATGTGATTGTGATGTCATGATGATGTTTAATCTCGATCTTTATAAACCCAACCATGGTTATGTGATGGAATGCTCTATGTATTGTTTGTGATTACTAATTTTTATAGTTGAGATTCTTATGTATGAGACACTTGACTTAACCATTATTTTTGGTCATCGATCAGTTATCCTTGGTTATTTTCTAGTTGCCATGATGGGACTGTAATGTGGATTTATTCTTGATGATGTCATGATGTGACATGTTTGACTCAACCATTTTTTGGAGTCTTCGATCAGTATAATGAGATATATTTTGGTTATTGAGAACCATTGGATACTTTGATTATCAGTGATGCTTCAATTGCCAATATAGAGCTTTTGTGATCATGATTTTCTATGGATGTTTTCTCATGGAGATTTGATGCTTTTATGCACATTTGATGATTTTATTATGGATTATTTTTGTGATTTTGAGATTTATGATTCCATGAGCTTAGGGTAGGATATCTGCATGTAGTGACGGGAAGTGGCTTGCAATGGGGGTCGGGGCCGTAAGACGCTGCCAGGGTAACTCATTGTAAGTTGGATTAATAAGTGATAACATACACACCTAATACTAACTGAATGAACCTAAAAAGATAAGAGTTTTGTTCTTGCCCATGCCTTGAGTGCTTGTACAGGCTAGGATGGGAGTAGTGAGACGCATGGTTGCAACCTTGCATTCTGTAGTATGCCTTGTCCGTATGAGAGGATACTAGTGGCCGCATGAGATCAGTATGGACCCGTGGAGTTTAGCTAAGTGCCAGGGTAACTTGTACATGATAATTGCGATGACACTTTCCCGCTTGCATAGTAGGTTCCTACATATCATTGTGTGTCTCTGGGATTAGATGTTAGATTTTGTGTTTGGAACCTTTGAGTTAGTATACTTTTAGGATTCTTGGACTTATAGAGATTTGTGTTTTGTTTTTTGTTAGCCCGTTTGGGACTTGAGATTATCTCCTCAGCAAGGTGGGAGTGGATCACTTAGGTACCACGCAGTCGGGTGGTAGTGTATTTTCCACTCTTATCATTTGAGATTCATTAAGACATCGTGGCTGATGCGTCCTTCATGATGGTAGATATGTATCCTTTTCATTGATGATTAGCATATGTTAGATGATGATATCTTATGCTTGTATTTGCATGTTAGATTACTTTCTACATATGATGTTGTATATATTAGGAGTGACATTCCTATTATGTTAGTACCGATGATCTCTTTGGTAATTTGGAATGTTATGCACAGAGGGATGGCTAGGATCCACGATGGTCTAATGATGCTATTTACGGTTGGGAGGAACTATGCACTTAGTTTATTATGTTTGATCTTTATGATGGATGTATATGTCTTCTATGATGATGTATCATGTATATCATGTGATTATCTTTACTTTGGTGTATCATGGATTAGAATAGGATGATGTACCTTATTTTATGTATGTATATTCTTTTGAGCTTGTCATACCCTGTGACATGTACAGTGGATGATTGAGTATTTGAAATGTAATGTATAAACATTGGACTTATCATTATTATTTCATGTGGATGTTGTACTAGATGGATTCATGTATGTTAGATGTTTCTAGATGTAATCCAACGTTAAGGGATCTTAAAGAATGTAATTTTATTATATATGTTATGTTTACTTTCAGATGGACATTACTATTGCTTCCGTTATTGTGCATAAGTTATATGTGGTATTTACTTTCATGTTGAAGAAAAAAATGCTACCAAACTTAGTGAAATTCTAGGTTAATTCTTTGGATGCCTTTATAAGATTATTGGGAGGATTGTGTATTGAATTTGATGTTATAAGAGATATTATTGTGTCTGCAATGGATACAAAATGTAAGGTTGGCATTGGATGAAAATGATGACATTGACATAGAGACATATGGTGTCATCTTGAGAATTGAACTATAGCTTAAACAGAATAAGTGATCAGAAACAAGGATTCTGGAAAATCAAGTACCTTAGACAAAACCAAATGTCTCCAAACAACTATACCTTCTTATGCTAATATTACATCTTGTGATGCAAGTAAGATCAAGTAGAAGCAAAAGGGGTCCTTGAGTAGCAAAGAACCAAGTCTTATTACTATGAAATCCCCTACTCAAGTGACTAGGTCAAAATCAAAGGCTAGGGGGAGGAAAGTTTCAAGAGGTGTAGTGATAGACCTAGATTAGAGAGAAGAGTAGGAACAACAACCTCAACCCATCGATTCCATGATACCCCTTTGGACTCAATTGCAATGGCCATGATTACTAATACTACCCCTATTAAGCCTAACACTACCACAACATCAACAGAAGGCACTCCCACTTGATTAGCCACTAGCATTAGTAAGAAAAGGAGCATATTCCCAGTGTCAATACCAGTTGGTGATATGGTGAGCAAGTACACAAGCAAAGAAGAAAAGCCTAAGAAATTGAAGACCAAGTCCATGATTAATGTTGATTTAAAGACAAGGAATTAGATAGTTGAAGTGGCTAAGCCAAATACAAAACAAGTTGTAGATCCTTCCATTGATGACTTCATAGTTGAAAAGGTTGATCTTTATTCTCCTAATAGAGAAGCTAATAATCATCACTTATTGATATAGGAGCATCTGGGGTTTCCTTGCAATCCTGCACTTTTGTTCTTTGTAATGAGCCCTGCTCAAATCTGACCACAATTTTCCCTAATTACTATTTGTAATTTCGTAAACAGTTTATATGCAACCTTGAAGCTTGTTGATGTAGTGTTTCAGTTTGAAGTAGCTTCATAGAAATGGATGTTGAGACTAATTTAAATACCCTTACAATGCCCACAATCTGATCTACATGCAAATATGCAATTCTTTTTGGATTTTTATGCAAATATATGGGAAATTAGGTATGCATAGACTACAGCAAATAGACATTTTGTAAAATACTTGCCATGCATCATATCATTTGAAATTTCATTTGCAAGAGTACCTATTGAAATCGGCTACTTATATCTCCATTATCATGAATACTTCAATACAATATTAATATCAAATAGCCAAGACTCTTGGCAAATACATATGAATTAATGATTAAATCTGATGCAGACTATCACCTATAGTCGTACCCCTAATTATGCAGCTAAATGTCATCTAACATGCATAAAAATGACAAAAGAACCTGTTTTAGAAAGTTACCTTGCATTCCCAATGAAGAAGCAGTGAATATTCTAGAAGTTGAAGACCATATGCAATCCACACGAATTTTTGAAGAAGTCACCCCTATTTAGATCTGGAGTGAGGAAAATAAAATAATCTAAGCAGCTTCCCAGCCTCCAATAACTCCTAGCACCTTTAGCATAACCCTAGGAATGATGCGCCCCAATCTCCAATGAAAATTGATGCAAGTATGAGCTCTAGTGAATGAAAAGAAGTCTCTAATGGCATCCCTGTTGCTTCAGACTTAGCATCAGAAAATTCTTCAATAGAAATATGGTTCTCTTCTTCAAATAATTGATGCCTCCAATAATATTCTTCAATGCTAATAGTCTCCAATTTAATGATCTTCAAAATTGGCCTTAGGCCACAAATTTTTGCCCTAATGAAGTGACTGAAATATCACCTCCAATTTGCAATAATTCAGGTGATATTTCACACCCTCAAAATTGCTATCAATGGGAATTTTCGTTCCCAAAGACAAATTGATTATCTATAGATCACTTGGCTCCACAAATACTCTAGAAGAAATCATCAATCATCAACATCCAATCTGCCTGTTGAGAATGAAGCCCAAGGTGCCTATTTATTCTTTTTTCTCCACTTTCTCCAGAAACTTCTAGAACATTATTTTATTTTATTTATTAAGTGAATTTATAAAATATTTTATAATTCAAGTCACTTTATTATATTAATTAAATATAAAGTCACCTTTTAATATTTATTTATTTGATAACTTTATAAATAATTAACTTAATATCACTTATTTATTTAATTAAAATAATTAATTAGTCATCCTCATAAAATATTCATTATTTTGGACAACTTAATTAATTTAATTAATTAAATCAAATTACCTCCAAAACGGGGACATTACATTCTTTCTACTTGTTGGTGCTGAGTGATCCTTTGGGTGCCAAGTTCGTAGTTGTTGCCGAGTGATTCCTTTGAATGTCGAGCTCGTGTAGATGTCGAGTGTCGGTTTTTGCGAAGTCTTCATTTGCCGAGTTATATGTCTCTAGCTCCAGTTTGGGCCAACTTTGCTTGCATTTAATTTTTGGTACAGGTAGTTAATATCAATTATGAGCCGACTTGTGGCTTTCTTTGTTCTAGAATCTTCTATAAGTTGTTCTGGCAAGTATATATAGAGTGTTTAGGCTTACTTGTTAGGTAAGTTTAGGGAGAAGGAGAGGGAGTAGAACTGAAAGTGTGAATTTGTAGTTGGATCTTTGAATGTGAATGTATTTGTAATTGGTCGTAACCTAGAAGGCCTGACAATTGGGCATGTATGAAGTTGTTTTGATGAATCAATAAAAGTATTTCTCCCTTTTTCCTCCTTTGGTTATTGTTCCTTGTGTTTGCTTCTATTGTGTAACTCTTGCAAGGTGGTTTGAATAGTTGGGTGAGCCTTTGGCCCTAGTTATTCACCCATTCGCCTGCATCACTTATACCTTTCTGCTAAAAAGATGTTGACTAGGTCCAAGAAGGATGGAAAAGAAAAGAAAAAAATGAAATAGATAATCAGAGCCTTGGTCACCTACATTGATTATATCAACAACTCAATCCCCCATTCAATTTCTCAGACACCACAGTCCTTTGATCCAACTACCCATGATAACTAGAAGATGCTCAATCAGATAGAGGGGCAAGATGTTAGTCGATGTCTTTGACGAATGGGTTAGCGATATAATTAAGAATGGCAAGCAATGCATTCTTGACTTTAGGGATATCTCAAATGAGCTCACAAAGATACAGAAGTCCAATCATAGTTGTCAACTTGAGAGAATGAAGAGGAAAATCAGTTGAGGTTGCTCTACGAATCCATGAAGTGCAAAGATATGGTGTAAGCAAATTCCTCTTAAACCCATGAATGACGTGGATGGAGGACGATTGGCCATCTGCAAAAACAAATAGACTAGAGAAAGACTATGACTAAGGTCAAACACCAAGACATCATGAACATGGTAAAAGAATTACAAAAATTGGCTAAACATCTAGATAGTGACATGAAATGCATCAATGCCACATGTTTGGCACGATGGCATCGTGGAACATGACTTGGACCAATCGTCAAGGCACTCAAGAAAACAACTAGTGAACTAAAAGAGAGGAACCCTAAGGTGGAACACTTCTCAAAGATGGCAATGGTTGAGACTATGCTCGTGTTGCTTGATGAACACTCATTGACACATGCACATTGATATAGGAGCATCCTAGGGAAGTCAACAATCTTGTATGCAAGGGCTTCGAGCTTAGATTTATGGAGTTATGGTTGGCATGATTAGGTTTGTGTTCAAGACATATTGGTACACCTTGTCCTAAGTGTGCATAGAGTTTGGAGTAATCGTCTTGGAGTTAGAGTCATTTTGGTGACTATTGGTTGTGTGTTCCTGATTTACTAGCAGACTTTGGAATTGTATTTGTGAGCTTCGTTCCAATGGAGTTGAGGTGTGTATTCTTGGATTTGTATCGTTGGATGGCACATGGATCTATGTCTAAGTGTATGTACTCTTATAATGTTAAATGAGTTGCTTATGCTTGTAAACTTGGGGCTTGTCCTAAGTATTTAATTATGTCATGTATTTAATGTTTACTACCAAGCTGACTTGTGGCTTGAGGGTTTATTTAATATGTGAGTGTTTATTCAATATGAGTTACTAGGCTGACTTGTGGCTTGATTTAGTATAAGTAGAGAGTCTTGTGAAGTCTAGAGTCATTACATTATCATTCAGCATAGAGAAGATGGAGTAGTTGAGATAGCAAAGTTTATGAGCAAAGCTAGTAGTTGTGGCTTGGGAAACAAGAAGGTTGTTTGGTGGCTTGCAAGCACGAGTTTAGATTCTTCTTGGATTTTTCTACCAGATTGTGTATTTGGGCTAGCTAGTGGTTGGATCTTGTGAGGTCTTGCAGAATTGCTATTGTAATTGGCCTGACAGTTGAGCATGTTGGATGTAAATCTAATTATTATATTATGAGAGTTGGCATTATTTTGGATCCCAATCTTTGTGTTATTATTTATATTCCTCTGTGTGGTTAAATTGTTGGGGACTAAGACATCTCCACTGGAGATTCTCTTACCTTGCATTGCATCAAGTGGTATCAGAGCAAAGGTTTGATCTAGTTAGAGATTATCGTGGCAAAGGTTGATCTTGTGGAGACGATTGATTTATTGCTTTAGGTTTTCAGAGATCTTAGAAGATGCCTCTGAGAAGATTGGACCTTAGGGCAATTGATGATCTTTGTGATCAAGACCAAGATTTTAAAGAAGGTTAAATCATATTTTAGATTTGAGATGGAATTGATGAAGAATGAGATCATGAGAGCTATTTCTAGTATACCTAGGAATGTGGGTACTGAATATGGTTATGAGGAAGTTGTTGAAGACTTTGAAGTTGTTGGATCTAGTGGTAAAGACGGAACTGAATGAACACAGAGAGACCTATGAAAGATAGGGTTGGTCGATTGGATAGATCTGATCTCAATTAAAGCTAAAGCACAAGATGGGTGTTTCTAACTTCTTAGGTACTTTGAATCCTAAAGACCCAGTTGATTGGATTGGTGAGATGGAAGACTATTTTGAGTTAGAGGATATTGGAGATTCGCTCAGAGTGAGGTTGGCACAAACTAAGTTGAAATGACATGTTGCTTTATGGTGGAAAGAATTGCAGAGAGGTTGAGAAAAGGAAGGTGAAATGAAGATCACTTTGTGGAGATTGATGGTAACAAAATTGAAGGCTAAATTCATTCCTATTGATTATGAACTTGAGTTGTTTAAGAGATTGCAGAATCTGAAGCAAAAGAATATGACTGTGAAGGATTGTGTTGAGGAATTTTACAAGCTAACTATTTAGTCTAGGCATAGAGAGTTGTCTAAAGAAAATGTGACTAGATATATTAATGGTTTGAGATTCAATATTTAGGATGAGATTGGTATGTTGAATATTGCTTTGGTTGAAGACGCTTATTGGTATGCTCTGAGGGCAAAGGAGAAGTTGAAGAGAAGACATCAAGGTAGTTCTCGTGGGAAGGAAAAGAACAACTCTATGAAGGATAAACAAATTGTTGAAAATAAACCAAAACATGTTGAGTAGAAGAAAAGAACAAGGTTGGTTGCATTTAAGGGTACTTGCGATAAATGTGGTGAAGAAGGACAAAGCTTTTGAATGTTCCAACGTTAAGAAGGTTACTGATAAAAGAATTGTTGTGGTGAATGAGGTTGATCATTTTGTGAATGAACCTAAAGTAGATGGGGATAATTTGTTGGTTTGAAGTGTGTTACATGGTAAGAAGACACTAAAACCTTGTCAAAGGAGGAATTTGTTCAAAACTCGTTCTAAGTTTGGAGGTAACTGTTAGAATGTGATTGTGGATAGTGGTAGTATTGATAACCTTGTTGTTGAGGAGATGGTTCATTATCTTGGTTTGAAGAGAATGAGACATCCTTGTCCTTATAGGAGCAGTTGGTTACAAGATGAACATGCTTTGGTGGTAAGGGAGCAATGTCTTATTCATTTTCAAATTGGAGAGTATGTTGATCAAGTGTTGTGTCATATTGTGGACCTTGGCGTATGATTGCAAGGTTGTGCACGATTGTGTCAAGAATGTGTTTATTGTTTTAAAAGGGTGGCAAGAAGCATTCCCTGATTCCTTTATAGGATGTACAACTTGGTAGGAAGAACCTGAGTTTTGGTAGCCGAGTTGAGTTGAAGGAATCTGAAAGGGTTAGAGTAGAGCATAGAAAGTAGACATGTGCTACACCGAGGAATAATGTCAAACAACAAAGTAGACAATTGTTTGTTGCTGGAAATAGTTTGTAGAAGTGGAACAAAGGCAAGAGTGTACAAGTGAAGGACATGTATGCAAAAAACCAATTTAGGGTTTATGTACTGAACCCTAAAAGATGTTCTTCCAATTGTTAATAACATGTTTTCTTCGCACCTAGGGTATCTAATGCACGAGCATCATAGGGAAGTCAACAATCCTATATGCAAGAGCTTTAGGCTCAAAGTTGTAGAGTTATGGTTTGCACAGTTGGAGTTGTGTTCGAGACATATTGGACAACCTTGTCCTAAGTGCACATAGAATTTGGAGTAATTTTCTTGGAGTAGTCATTTTGGTGACTGTTGGTCGTGTTAGATTGTGGTGACTAATTAGGAAAGTATTGTACATACTTCATTAATTCTTTGTTATCAGGATTTTGGGCCGACATGTAATTATTAATTATAACCCTTAAGCAATAAAAATACTTGTATAAAAAAGCTTAGGGTTAGGGATTGTTTCATAGTGGTGATGCGAAAATTGGTTCTTGCGGCGATATTGAGTTGTAAGGGATTACGGATTGTAATCAAGTTGTAATCACTAGATTGTAATAATATCAGACTAGCTATTTGGTAGACATTGCCCAGGGATTAGGTGAACCACATTAAATCTGTGTCTTGTGTTCTTTTCTGTGTGATCTATTATTTTCTGATATTAGTTATATTTGCATGTAATTGTTATTCATGTCCGTGGTTTAATTCTATCAGGTCATGTGTTCCTGATTTACTAGCAAACTTTGGAATTGTATTTGTGAATTTTGATCCTGGGGAATCGAAGTGCACTCTTGGATTTGGATCATTGGATGGCACATGAATCTATGTGCAAGTGCACGTACTTTATGATGTTATATGAGTTGGTTATGCTTTGTAAACTTGGGGCTTTTCTTAAGTTATTAATTATTTCATATATTTAATGTCTATTGCCAAGCCAACTTATGAAGAGGACTTTTTTAATATGGTAAGTGTTAATTTAATATGAGTTACTAGGTCGCCCTATGGTTTCGTTTAGTATAAGTAGAGGGTCTTGTGGAGTCGATAGTCATTTCATTATCATTCAACATGGAGAGGATGGAGTAGCTCAGAGAGCGAAGTTTATGAGCAGAGCTAATAATTGCAGCTTGGGAAACAAGGTTGCTTGGTGGCTTGCAAGCATGAGTTTTGCTAGATTGTGGATCTAGGCTAGTTGGGCGTTGAATCTTGCGAGGTCTTGTAGAACTATTATAGTAATTGTTTTGTATTTGGTCAAAACCCAAAAGACCTTATAACCAAACATGTTGGATGTAAATCTAATTGTTATATTACAAGAGTTCACATCATTTTGGATCTAAAATTCGCATTGTCACGCATAGGCTTGGAGATAGAAATTGGAGGATCCCGAGAAGGAGATGATCTCATCCATCAAAGCCCTAAACCACACTTACAAGAAGTGGAAAGCATTGCAGAATTCAAAAGTGGAGTCCAAAGGGGCAGTAAGCAACAAGTCGTTAAGTATAGCTTAGTTATCGTTTTCCCTATTTTTAATAGACTTCTTAAACTGAGGATGTTTATCCCAGAGTTGTCAGGTTTAGTTTTAAATTCTAACTTATTCTGACCTACAATTCTTTTTGAAACTGTAAGTACATTATAAAGTTAGCTGTGGTTAAAGCTTTGATATAAATACTGGGATGAACGGATGTATACAATATATGGGCATATATAAATTTTAAAAATAAACTCTTGTGCAATGCGTAGAACCTATTGATGAATTAAATTACTTCCTAGTTTATGTGGATGGGATGTAAATCTTTCTTTGTGCGCCTACTCGGAGAATCGGTTATTTATTAGCGAGATTAATGTTTACATAAAACTACAGACTACCTATATGTGATTTAAATCCATAATTGTATGTATTATGTATTCAAAACATATTGACGATCGGATGCATCAAGTCTCGTGTCCATTTTGGTGAAAAGCATACTTAGAATGTTAGTGATATTGATTTATTGGAAATCTGATCAAGGAGCTAACCTTGTAAAATCAAAAGAAAACAAATGATTGATTTCCCAACTGTTGTTTGCAGACAGGTTTCTTGAAAGGAACACGAGCCATTGATTTAGCAGTATAAATTTTACAAGAAACAAGTGTGTTAGCCTAACAAAAACAATTCAGTAACCACCAAAGCAGAGTTCAATCATGAGCACGAATTAGAACTGGAGCTACTAATAGAGAGCTATTTGAGGCAGAAAAGAAGCATGGAAACGGTACTCTGAAAGCCGATCTGAAGACAAAATTGTGCTCATTCAAATAGAGACAGCTCAATCTTCGAATGAAAATACTTTTAATATCCACGGTGACCACTTGCATTCTACAAAGACTAATATTTGCACTACCATTATTAAATACTTTTATATATCACAACTATGATGTTGTGTATTATTATTATTACTAATATTGTTCCCCGGTAGACTCTGCAGGGAGTCATCCCAAAGGCATAATGGTAGGTTTTGTTCATTTACTGCCCTGGCATGCCGGTCCAAAGTAAAAACTAATTATCTTAACTACTGTAACTTGGCATAGCTCTTATTATTATTAAAAATTTAGTCGCAGTTTTATTCACGCTCTTCAAACCCCACGCGATATCATTTCTAATTTCAACCTAGCTGCTCTAACAACACATAAAATTATCTTATATACATTACCATGAACTGCAATTATACCTCCAAATGATCGATCAGAAATGCAGGATGGTTCTATTTTTCCAATATAAATTTTACCCTGTCACTGATAAGACTTGCTAAATAATTAACTTCTAAATAGTATCGTGGAATATTCTCGATACATGTCGGAGCAATTTAAAATCCACACGAAATGAATCAAACATTACGGAGCTGAGTCGCAATATTATCAGAAACGCTTTCAAGCGATACAATAAAAGGTTCCCAATCACAGTACAAAGCTATATACAAGATTCCCAAGATTCCTTGAATTGGAGCAATATGGAATTTCTTGATACTAACTGAAAAATCATTATATTACAGCAGGCTGAAAATGATATAACTATCTTCATTTCATTCAAAATCCCAAGGCTATTAAAAATAATGAAATAGTAATGATCCCAAGCCTGATGCCCTGGCATATTTTTAAAAGCTATCCCACGACTTCAAGGTACAGATGCTTGCAGTGCACACGATTCCCCCAATCGTGAATGTGTGAGAAAAAAACCTGCACAGTTCAAAAGGGATGTTCATGTAAACATTGCATAACAGAGGAAATGAAAGTATGTTTACATGTTGCCAATCTAACCACAGGCATTTCTCGTCTCAGTCACCACCCAATGTCTACTTACGCTATCATCAACTATAGGAAATAACCTGTCCCCTGTTTATCATTGACATAATTGGATAACTTAACACTTCAAGAACTCTACCACGCCCATCCGTCTAGCAAAAGACTAAATTCTCAACTTGAAAGCAATTTTACGGCTATTTGCATCCCAAACATTTTAATGTTTAATGGTCTCTGGAAAGATCCATCATGCATGGGAGCTCCGGTGACTACCTTCATGTATCAAGTTACACAGCAGGTATAGAACTCTATTAAAATTACAATGAACAAAAACTTCAATAAAAAATTTCAACATTAGAGTGCATTCAGCAAACTCAGTTGGGCTTACAAACATACTAGAGCTGCTTCCAGCGAAACTTTAGTCCCAGCTTACGAAGACAAAATCCTCTCCTAATGAAGATTATATACAGTGAAATATCGAGCTACTCTCTCTACTTTATTCTTCAGGTTTTAATTGATAACTGAAATCCGTCATAAATGCAACTACTTCAAGTATGTACATCTTCAGAACTCGTGTTAGCCATATAATAATGAAATATCTTTATCTATTTTATTAGGAAAGGAACATAATGCCTGCAATATAAAATATGCTCTAATTCTCAATGAATACCAGGAAAACAATACTCCAATTTCCGTTACAAATGGCATCTTTTCTTGTCTATATGGCACCTTTCGATTGACCCTATTTTACACTTTGAAGAAAAATCAAGCATTTTCATTTGGAATATGCTCGATTTAAGTACAATTAACATATTATACTCTCAACTATTTTCCAGGTTACTGAGTAAAATACGTAGCCAGCAGCTCTCCCACCATTCTTGCATTTTAAAGAGGTTTTATACAGGCTCAGTAGACGATTTCTCCCAAGGACTGCAATAGTGATTTGCATTTGACCATTTGCTTCTGCAGTATACAATGACTAGCACTGCCATATACTTCAGATATCCTGGACCACTGCAATAGACCAGTTCATATTCTTTCTCCCCACCTGGCAGTATTTACCTTTTGCTGCTTTGGTACGATACTTTTGCATGTAAGCTGCACATGATCATCAATACAAGTGACTACGGAAAGATCACCAACTGTGGCATCCATATCAAATGCTACACATGAACTTTCATGCACATGTCCATTGGACCTATTAAAGTCTTTATCTGAAGAGTCATCCCACCGAGACCTCTTCCTCTTTCTTTCTTCCACACATTTAGGCCCCTCAACACTACTAATACATTTTACATTATGCAAATCAGTGTTGCCCTTTTCACCAATGTCAGCCAATGATGTCGCTGCAATCTTAACAGATGGATGCATCTGGAGATGCTTATCCCTCATTGTTTCCTCAGAGTCAACCGTTATAGATTTTGACACCAAATGCTCACATTCCTTTTTAATTTCAGGTGCAATCACATTAGGCACTGACTTTGAAAATGTGGAACCTTGATTCTCTTTTGCAAGAATATCATCATTTTCTGTTTTGATATTACATGGGTCAGTATTGCACGGTGAATTTGATGCTTGACCTGCAGAATTGCCATAGTCAGGCTGATGCCAGGAAGAAATTAGTGCTGCGAAACATCCACTAATATTTCCTACAATTATTTACACCTTCCAAAACCTACAAAAAGTAGTCTTTCTATTTGTTTTCCATACCTTGAGAAGGGCTGATGTCATTTGAAGCCGATGCTGTCATGGTTTTGCTTTGTTCATAAAGCTCCAGCATTTGATTGCTAACATCTGCACAGCAGTAAAGAATGCAATCAACAGATATGCCAAAACTAAACTTTCCACCAAGATGCATGAAATCAAATGAATATAACCACCTGCAGTCACCCAAAATAAGTGGTTCCAAACATTCAAATGCATCAACTGATAACATTATGCAATTTTTTTCATAAGAAAAATAAAATTTGGACATATCTTACTCCTACCATATAAAAATGCCCTAAGATAATAAAACCTAGTCAACCTTCAAGCTGGCGAGGAGTCACATCAAACTCCTGCCACCAAGGCCTCTCTCTATCTGATGGCAGTTTAACTCTCAGAAACTTGGCAGCAAGAAAAATGGCACCAGCAGCAATATGCTGGGGCTTGAACTGGAGGCAGAGAGTTGTAATCAGTCTGCAAAGAATACAGCAATTATCTAATTTTCCACATAAATCATTAAGCTGCATTCAGTTTCCGAGAATAAAATTTAAATACTGTACTTAAATCACATATACAATACTGATTCTTTACTCACCCATCATTAACAAAATTCCACGCTACTTGTGCTAATGAATTTTGCGCCACTTTAAAAATCTTGATAGCTGTTACAAGATGCTTATATGGATGCTGTATATTAAGATCAAATCCCAGTGTAGCAAGGACAACACGCTCTGCCATTAGCACCAACTCTTTCTGCTTTTCATAACATTCCTGAAAACCAAAAACTTTTATCAGGTACCTCTCATTTATCAAGGCATTTATCTACTCTAACAATAGTCAAATCAACACATTACGTCTTAAGAGATCTATTCAAATCTTTAGATATTATGAGATCTTTTAGAGGAGTAATGAAGCATTTATGTACTCACAATAATCAAAACAAAGAATTAAATATTATGATATCTGTTTAGCTTTAAATCATTAAATCAATTGAGGTCTGTTGAGAAAAATGTCACAAGAATTTCATTTTTACCAAGATGCAGAAAAAACTAAAAATACACCCAGCAAAAGATAGGAGTAAGCACAATAGTCAAACTACACCTCCGTACCTTCTGTTTGATGCGTTCAGAAGCAGCTGGATCCCTCTTGTGTCGAATTTCATATGCAAGTACAGTAACCTTCATAATAGTTTTAGGAGTCTCCTCCACCTTACCAGCAAGGAATACACACGCAGTTGCAATTGTCTATCCAAAAATGCAAAAATATCATGAAGGTTACCACACAAAACCAATTCCAATCTAGTCAAGCAGAACAAACATTTCAGATTGGCAAACAAACAAATTATCAGAAAACTTGTAAAAGGGCCCAAGCAGTAATATACAGCAGCTAATGTCTTCTTATAGAGCTCTGATGTAGAACACCTTCAGTTCACTGCTACACACAAAAGCAGAATGATATTGATTCATCCTGCCTAGAATAATGAAAATTGGCATGTTGACAGTTACTAAACATTGATAAGAAGAACCAGTTATACTGTTATAACTGGTAACACTCATTCTATAACAGGTTTTATATTTTCTGTTTGCTTCAGACTTTGAACAAGACCAGGAAACCTAAAAACAAATGACAAACCAGCCTTCTAGAAGAGTTTTGCTTGAGAAGACCAAAGAAAATTTAGACTTCCACATTTGAAAATGTGACCAGGCAAGAAATTTTCTTTCAACCAAACATACAATTCTGCCACAAGGCTAACAGATTATGCATCATAGATCATGTTTCACATGCCTACGAAGATAAACGTGGAAAAAATTTAAAAAGATTTTAAGTAGAAAACAGAATGGCAATGGCAAGTCAATGGTCTGAACCAACCAACCTATGTTAATCATACGGGTGTCCTTGGCTATGTCACTAAAATCATCCACCAAACACTCGGAGTTCTTTATAATAGTGTAATAGATATTATTACATCATTCTCTGCAGTTGAAATTCCATGAACTAATGTTAGTTAAAAGTCAAGTTCAACTAATTAATTATTACATTGAAGTCACTATGTTGCATAGTTTGGTCAGATGAAGTCTAATAAATATACATTGGCTGTAAATACTAAATAGTATCGTATGTCAAAAAACAATGAAATTACAACCACCCAGAATGAACAACTAAACCCTTTTCACAAATAAAGCAAGGACATTTGAAGTAGGAAATTTATGTGCTCAAATCCTACTCAATTCAATTAAGCTACAAAATAAATTTTTCACGCACTTGTACAGCCCATTTAATTCCATTTCACAAGCTTGTATTCTCTAGAAGTATATTAGATACCACCAGAAGGTGGGTGGATCAAATATTTTTGGACAGGGTGCACAAGTTGGGGCAATCTTTTAGGCATGGGCCGGCCTAAAAGGGGTGTGGTAGGGTGTGGTTTCACAAATCCTTGTCTTGTGAGTTTGCTGGGTCTCTGGCTCTTGTGGCAATGGAGGCCAATTTCTCTCAGCAAACCATGTGGGCCAAATCCTGGCTTTTGCAGGTTCCATTTCTATTATGAGGATGCACAAAATTTTCAAAATCGATGACATTGAGTTCTGGGAAGCGCTAGTGTTGATGCTGGGGGATGAGTTCCTCGATACAGATTTGCAGTCGAGGACTAACCTTGATATATCATCCCTTTTTATGGCCCTAGCTTTGATGGCGGGCTCTTCGTATGAGGAAGTGTTGCAAGTGGCTCAAGCGTGTCTCCAACCAAAATGGGTTGGTGGGTTAGCAGTTATTGTGACCAACGCAGAGACTGCAGTAGGGTTGCACATGTATCATGGGCCATGGAGGCTCATTGATGGAGGGAATGGTGAGCTGCAGCAACTAGTTGTCTGGTTGTCCTCCTGCCCTATGAAGATCCACATGGTGAATGTGACAAAAGGGTGACAGGATTTTCTGTCGTCCTTGCACAAATGGGATGCAGGCAAGTCTTCGGTGAAGGCTGAACATAGAATGAAAAGGAAGGTGACCTCGGTGACCGCTCCCAGGGGGGATGATGGTCTTCCTATCCCTCGCCATCAGACTCAGGCCAAGGCAAAGGCTGGCAGTGATCCTGAGGATGGCAACTCGGACCAGGTCACTGGTGATGTGGGGAGGCGAAGACACGCCAGTGTCGCCGGAAGTGGTGTTGAGATGGGCGGTGCCCATGCTGAGCCGTCTTCCATAAACTTCTCCAGGGAAGAGGCTGCAATTTGGTTCAGCTAATCAGGAGTCTGCTCAATTTCCATATCGTGCCCTATTTTCTGTAGTATGGGCTAGTGTTTGGGTTAATTCTCGGTGTCTCTATATAGTTTTTGGGTTTCCTGTCAACTGGGTGGTACTTTTTGGGGTTCCAATGAAAATCGGCCAATCAGTGGCTTCTGTTCTGTAAGTTTAGGAGGGCTATATGTCATCTCTGTCAAATCAGTGGCTATATGCATGTACTGAAATCTTTGAATTAATACAAACCTCTTATTATCAATCAAAAAACAAATGCTGTACAGAAATATTGAACAGTGAACAATAAGTTAATTTGTCATGATTAACAAAATTACAGTGGCTATATGCATGTACTGAAATCATTGAATTAATACAAACATCTTATTATCATCAAAAAACACCCGCTGTACAGAAATATTGAACTGTGTACAATAAGTTAATTTGTCATGATTAACAAAATTACAGGTAAAGAAACACAATACTTACATATCTGTCATGGTCATGATGTGAATGCCGCAAGTAAAATCGGTGACAAAACACAATAGCTGAAGCAATAGCAACTTGAGGCCTGGAACATACAAATAAAATTAGAATATATCAGCCCATCGTGTGGCTGGAAAATCACAAACCAAATAATTTCACATTATCATGATAGAATATTGAAATGGTCAAAATACACAACATTTTTCTAGGATTCTGGAAACAAGGCTTATATTGATACAATAATCAAGCACTTCAATGCAATATCTTAATATAACAAGCTACCAACAATTTCAAATGAAAAGAAATAATGTAAATAGCTTCTCAAAGAAAGGATGCATGCTTGGGACATCCAGTAACCTGGAAGAAATCTCAAAAACACAGAGTATCATCTGTTAAGCTACAGAAAGCAAACATTTTAGTAAGTTATGGACACTACTACAAGAATTAAATATAACAGAAGAAAAAAATCAAAAACAAGGCGCTTCAATGATTATATTTAATTTATTTAAATGTTATACACATACAGATCCTGAATCTCTTAAGCTATCATGATGCAAACATGCCACTCTCAAAACAATAAATTATAATGTCCTTTGCACTCCATTGCTAAGCAATTTAATATAGAAATGTGAATCTGTTAACATGATAAAGAAATTATGTCCTCAAACACGAGGGCTAATATTCCTTTTTTATAGTTCTACGAACAAAACTTTCCAAGTAAATAACAAAGCACACATCATCAAGGCTTTTGGGTCATTAACCCCTAACAATGACATTCTGAAAGTGAATGTGGATCAGCAAAACATCCTCTACAGCCCCCATTAGGGCCCCTACCTGGCACATCCATACACATGCAGAAATCTCTTAGCTATAAAACATGCTGCGAACAGACTAGTCTCAAAGCAAATTCATTACATTTGGAACATGATAATTGAACACTGAAAATGCATAGTTATACTTTCATTCTTACCAATTTATTGGAACCGAGTTTCCCAAGTGTTCCCAAGGGAGAAATCCTCACGTTTTAGGATCACTCTTTAGAACAGGGACATCACAAGGGCACCAAGACAGACAAAAGGACCTATGCATCCAGACCCCATAAAGACCTATACCTTGGAAGGCCTTGCACATGCAGAAATGTGACTAGGCAATTCCCCTCCGCAGTGATGCCCCGGGGGCATCAAACATCCTTAAAAAAAGACTCAAACCAATTAAAAATAAATTAAGATATAACGAAAAGAAGAACAAACTCTAAAACCTAATCCTAAAAGTGGTCCACCACGGCTCTCTATCCAAAAAACTAGTAACCCTGGTTCATAATCTACTGCAATTACCAAACAAGGAAGATAAAAGAATTTGTGCCCAAATACAGACTCTTGTCTTAAAAAGTAATAACAAAAATTGCTTGGGCTGCACAAGTTTGAAAAAAGGCACCATGTTTTCTCTTTGTTAAGCTTCACATAACAAAAGCAACATTTTGTCCTTATTTTTATAAATATTTCAGCACTTCACAATTTCCCAATTTTTTTCTCTTTGTATCCTGGGCATTTGAATTCAATTAATACTTTTGGTTTGTTGAAACAATCATGATTCAAAGAACTGCTCGCTATGGTTACAATCAAACAATTTGAAGTCCTCTTTGTGAAGATTAATGGACTTCTAGCACATGTACTTCGCACCACAACTTATTGCATACCTCTTGATTCTAATTCTACAAACTAGAAAAACCCCTTAAATGCTAACATATTGATTCCAGCACTCATATATATGGTTATATTCCTTTAATAAGGTTGCATCCTAATATTATTTCAACCAATGAATGGTAACAGATCCTTTCATATTTAAAAATAGTAAATGCAGAAATAGTGCCAGAATTTGCTCAAGATTGCCTAGAATCTCATTGCAGAATTAAAAAATTGGGAAAAATTCTGCAAACAAAATGTATATGAAATTTTGCGCCAGAATTTGCTCAAGATTACTTATTAGAATCTCATTGCAGAATAAAAATTTCGGGAAAATTTTGGCAAACCAAAAATATATGATTTATTTGACAAAATCGTGATCTAAACAGGAAAGATCGGTAGTATTAAAAGAACATACAAACGTCTAATATTATGATAAATTAATTTTAATACAATTCTATAATAATCATATCATATTATTACAATATAATAATAACTATAACTAAAATTATTATTGTATTATAATTATATATTACACAATACACTATTATATAATTATTATTTTTTCTTATTAGATATAACTATAAGAGATTCAAAATACATAATATAGCTGTTCTAGCTCTGTTTCACATCACAGCTTGTTGTTACATCAGAATAGACAATTCAGCTCCTATCTAATACAATATATATATATATATAGTCTGTCATAAGCACCAAATCCTGTCTACATAAAATATCTGGATCGGTAATGACATATATAACAGCACAAAAGGATCACTGCCACTGGAATTGGGCAGCTGTTGTAGGTGCCCAAGCCAAGGCAGGTGGTATAACTACTGAAGGTACCACTATGATTGGTGAATCTACTGCTCTAGGAATCTCCGTCTCTCTGCTACATGAGCTGCCAGTTTAAATGAACAAATTGAACGGGCAAGCAGCAGGAACAAGCTGAAGTTTCTGTTAGAGGTCAAATTGATCAGTCGTGTAAATTGATGTAATTTTATATGTTTGGGGGGGGTGCGGTCTTGTGCTTTATGTTATGTATAGGGGTAGATGTTTGGTGGTAGGTGTTAAAAGATTTAGGCTCCCTTAGTTGTAGTAAAGATTTAACTCGATGGGATTTTCTCTGGGGAGTCTTTGGTAGGCTAATTGTAATTTTGATGTAAGCCTCTTTTTATATTTAATATAACTATATTGTTGCAACTTGCCAATCAAAAAAATGTGATGAGTGTTTTGTATTATGAGAATTATTATTAGTCTCTACCGATATATAGGCAGGGAACTAATGTTCCCAGTTGCATTTCACAATTAATTTAGTTGTATTTCCCAATTAGATTTGTTGATCAAAAGTCACCTACTAAAGTTTAAAAATCTTTTTTTTTTTATTAATTTTCAATGGACAATTTCTATTTTTTAATTGGCTCGTAAAATTGATTTTTCCACACCAGAAATTAGACAAAAATAAATCCAGAATGTTCATGAGATATCTGAAGATCTCACAGCCACTCACTGTTCATGGCAATACAGGTAGCTAAACAAAGCTAGCCTGTTCGAATCCCCTGTACTGGTCTCAAACACGGCTTTGTTGTTCTACAACAGATCATTAAGGGAATGAGTTTTCCTATTTGTTTTGTTTCCACCGAGAAGAAGTCGTCACTTCCACACATGTGGTAAATGGATTCTACAGTTGCCATTACAGAGACTTGATCCGTAAAATAGAGCATAGTGAAAAGAACATTATTTTAGCTTTGAGTCTATTATCACCAAGTAAAGACTTTCAGTGGAGAATATTTGCTTTCAGATATCATACCAGGTCATTCCCAGGGGCAAGAACAAATGTGTTGAAATGTTGAGGCAGTTGTTTTGGAAGGGGAGTAGAGCAGTAGTTTTTGGTTGGGGTTTCCATGCATCACTGCTGGGCTACGCTTGTCATTCGCAGCTAGGGAGCCTCCAAATTTGCTGCAATGCAAATCATAATGGCATCTGAAAAGACTGCAAGATGAAATGCAAGGCACGGGATGTAATCTCCCTCTCAAAAACAGCCAGAGGGCTGTGTATCCTGCCAAATTGTCGAGAGCTCCCAAGAGCCAAACAACCCGTGTTCGAAAGCACTGGTACAGAAGACCAGAAAGCATACCCCCTATTCCGCCTAAGCCGGTGAAAACAGATACGCTGTCCAATTGCTATTGTGAATTGGTCTGAGAATATATGCTCAAGCCTTATGATACTCCTGTGCAGCAATCTAACCATATGCAGGCTACAAGAAGTTAAAACTGTCAATTTGTACTGCAACAAATCCCAGACTATCTAAGCCCTGTTTTTCCTTTTTCAGATTTTCTAGAGGTCAGGAATGATTGTATGGGAAATTTGGAGGAATAGGTTTCCAGAGAAGGGGGTTTTAGTGAAACAGGGGAAGATTTTATCATGTTTGAAAGATGAGGCTTTCAAAAAAAAATCAAAAATCAATTAATTGCATTTATTACTAGTACAGATAGCTGTCAGCCACTACATATGACTTTGAGTAGTTAGATGCAATATCTCATTTAGACAGTTCTCGTGAATACAATATTCAATTCTTTTTCCCACTTTGAACAGAACACATGGCATTAAACTAACTTTTATCGTTTATTTGTGTTCCTATTCTCGCATATGATTGACCATAATCTCATAATCATAAATAATGTACTAAATTTAAAATTAAAATATATTTAAAACCATCAATTATATTATTTCACTAAGATATAAAATTAAAAATTAGTTTTAAATATAACCATCCTTAACATTTTAATTGTTATGTTAATTATAAAAGTTAGAATGAAATCTATACTACTAAATATAAGATAGTCAACAAAAAAATATTAAAAATAGAAAACTATAAATAGCAATTAAACTATATAGATCTAATAATTAACTTCTAATATCTTCGAATCGAATCTATATAAGTTAAATGGATGCTTATGATTTATATTAAATGGTTAATACAAATTAGTAATTAAAATTGTTTTCTTGTTTGCTCTTAAATTGATATTTCATATAACTAAATTTCTATTTTCTAAGCTATATAGCTTCAAATTTATAATTTCTTCTATAAACTTTACCTCATATATAAATTTAGCGTGAGGTGGCATGGCAGCTTTGAGGCAATTGCTTGGCCGAACGGGACTTGGTGTGGGTCACTTCAAACGATGTCACCGTCCTGATTCAAACGTGGGTTAGTAAAGTGATGAGCCCAAGGTTGCATAAGATCTGGGAGGTGCTGCCCATTCATTATAGTTTGGACAATATGATTGGAAACAAACTGGAGGATCTTCAAGGGTGAAGAGGACTCTATATAGGCATTGAGGCAAGGTTTGTCAACAACACCGAAGAGTCTGTTGAGGCTCACAGGAAAGATAGTTGGACTTTGAGAGAATAAGAGGTTGGTTGGTCTAATGCCTGGCCCAACTTCAGAGGTAATGTGCAGGCTATAGGCAATCATGCGGGCAAATGTAAGGGGCATTGATGGAAGCTGTGGGCACCAGGGAAGATCCAGCTTTGATTTGATGGTGCTGCAAAAGGGGACACTAGCAAAACAGGGGGCGGTGATGTTTTTACTGATGACCGCAGCAAAACCATTCTTCTTTATGCATTGGATTTTGACATTGACTTTAGCACTTTAGCTTGAGTCAGAGTCATGCTGTGGAGTTTGATGATTGCCAGAGAAAAGGAAGTAAGAAACTATAAAAAGGGGATTCCAAGTTGGTGAATGGAGTGATGAAAAAAACTTTGATAATTGGAGGCAAGAAGTAATTATAGAGGGAGCTGAGAGTATAATTGATGTTATGGAGTTGGTGATTGGTGGCCATAAGTACAGGCTGGTCGTTGTATGCTGGCTCAGGTCTGGGGTTAAAAACAGGTTTACAAACTAGGTTTTGGAAAGGATGCTATGCCCTTTGAATTTCCACTGCTAATTGCAAATGACATAGCCACTGTGAATGATGGCTGATGCATTTTTGGCTCTTCTGTAGATTGCTCTTTCTCTGTACTATAGCCATCAGGGCTCTTTCCCCCTTTTCTTTTTCTTATTTGTATCTCCTGATCCCTTAAACCAGGATTCTATTACAACCAAAAAAATACAATATACCAACTACACACTCTAATTTTAAACAGACCATATTACTCCGAACATGGAGAGCAAGTAAAATTATTGAAACAGAGATGACATTAAGGGTGATAAATAAATATTAATTAGAGAACTTATCACAATGGAGAAGTCCCTATTGGTATATGACTAGAGGATTCGATTATTAGTATAATAAGACATAACAAGTATGAATAAACTAATGAACTTAACAATGTAGAGTACTTAATAGTAATAGACTTGTAATTTGCATAAATCATTCATTATTTTTTTTTTTTAAAGTAACATTAGCACTTACAGGGAGAGTCCAACGCCAACATCTTTAATAAAACTGCAGTAGGATTTCCGCAAATTACTTTCCTTCTTAACATCAATGCCATGTTTTCTTGACGGAGAAAATTCATCAATCTCCTCTCTTGTGAAGTACCAACCATCTCCCAAACCTTCTGCTTCCATCCTCTTAGATTATAAATATTGAAGATTAGCTGAGAAAGCCAGCACCCAAAAAATTCAAATTCTACTGTTCCTGCAAATAAATCAATACACTAAATAATTGATCCCAAAAAACCAAAAAACTGCATTAGATAAATATATAAATATATTCGACTCTGTAAAGCCTACATTTGTCAAATTGAATGCAATAAATCACAGCCAGTCAAACTCCGAATTCAAAAAATTCAAAAACGCAGAAACCCTGAGCTCTAACATTCTACAGTGTAACAAATAGCAGTCATTATTATATAACAGTTTCCGCTAGAGAAGCTTCAATCATAATATCGACTTTATAAACAATAGTTTGCAGCTATTCTTCAACCCTAGTAGCCTGCAGCCCAATTTCGACTCACTTGGATCCGTCTCAATGAAGAATGTCGTAATCGATGGAAAACGAGTGAACATTGCTGCAACAGTTTCAAAGATCACGCCTACGCAAGTAAGACGCAACAGCCCATACCAAAGTAGCAAAACAAGCATGGCATAGATAACTTGCGGCACTCCTAAAATCAGGTGAATAAAAAAGGAAAAAGAAAAAATACAATTTCACGAAAGAAAGTAAAAGATCACTCGATCTTTAAACCCAAACCTAAATCCAAATCTGCAATAGACGCGAAAGTCATGCGTCGACGCTAAATACAAACGGCCTAATCCACATTGTATACCAACCATGACTTAAGCAACGTACAGACCGATCAAATCTAAACCAAAACTTCTAGATTCCAACAATCAAGCCGAACGAGCTAAAAACAAAAGTGGCCTGTAACAACAGAAATGCGATCCAAATAACTTACCAAGGAAATCGTTGTACGCTCATGCAGCCACGAAATCACCGATAGAACCTTACAATTCTCCTCTCTGGGAGAATCATTTCAGGCTTCTAAGGAGTTTCTCACCATTTGTTAAAACCCTTGCACTCGCCAAGTTTCTGCACTTTTTCCTTTCCTTGTGGGTTAAGCAAACTATGAAATAAAAGCATTCGCGGAGAGGTATATTCAATGTATATATGTTTAGGGCTTCGTGAAGGGAAAAACATTGCGAACCAATATAATTGGTGCGAACCAAGATAATTGGTCTAAAGACAGCTGAGGCGACTTTGCCTGGTAATCGTGGTTTAGAAAAAGTCGGTGACCGCCGAGCTTTCCGACCGGGGAATTTTGTGCGGCCAGATCTTTGGGGTGGAATTTAGGCTGTGGTCTTATGGAAGGCTTTAGGGGCTACTTTTCAGTTAATTAGGCTCCGTTTTATGGATTCTTCAAAAGGGTTTTTGGAGTACTAGGTAATATATTAAGTACTGATTTTTTTATTTTTATTTTTCGTTTTATATCAATTACTAATTACTAATTAAAATATTTCTTTTATTAATGGAGCTTTTGTTTTTTAATAAATGGAGCTTGCTAATCTTTAGGTAGGGAACTAATATTTTCATTAGATCTTCCTACCTTTAATTTTTTTCGATAAAAAAAGTGACATATTAAAGTTTAAATTGTTAATTTCTTAAATCATTTTGTATAAACTAGTTTCTAAATTCTAATTGGCTAGTTTGAATTTTAGTAGGGTTCAAATTAATTTTGTGACACGAGAAATTAATTTCCAGTCCCTAACAGGTCTTCTTCTCACTGGTGTAACCTCTACAAGTTAAACAATGGAAGAAGTTGTAATTGATGCAACGATAGCAGGCGTAGGATTCAACCTCGTTTTTAGAAAGCAAAAAAAATTCTACTACAGACAAGAAAATGCAGAAAAAGGCCTCAAAATAAAATTTCCCTATGAAAACATCATTTTGTTGGAAGTTTTGTCCATGTTTGCATGAGATTTTCTTTTC
Organism: Cupressus sempervirens; assembly: GCA_028749045.1. NCBI lineage: Eukaryota > Viridiplantae > Streptophyta > Pinopsida > Cupressales > Cupressaceae > Cupressus > Cupressus sempervirens. Next base: position 936,027,555 of record CM053792.1, read on the forward strand.
ATTCAACAAGGAAATAGCTATCTTGTGCAGTTGTGCAATTCCAACACAGAGAAATCCATCCTTTTGCAAGAATGGGAACACAAATGATAGAAGTGATAAGCATGGAAATAGTGATTGAATCTATCGATGAGTTGAAGATGTCAAAAATGGCACCCAAAATAAGGGCTTTCGCACTCTACTTCACTCATAGTGTTGGCAAAAATGATCAAAGACTATTGGAGCAGACAACGGCAGTGGACAGGGAAAATGGAAGAAACCCTAGGTGAAACGAAGCCATTTCTTCTCCCCTCCCTGAGTCTTTCCTTCAACAAGATCGCATGCTATTTATGTTCCAAACATTCAAGCAAAGGACTTGGAGCCTGCTGACGACACCATGGGCAAGGTTCAATCTCATGCTCCACTTCATTGCAATGATTGCCATTCCAATATAGTTGCACCAAGCCAAGCTAACACACACAAGTCTACCAACTAGAAAACATTGATCAAAATGACTCTAGAAGTATATGATTATGCAAAAATAGGACTAGTTCATTTTATTTTCATAAATAAAGTGTGATTCTACTTAATGATGTATGTGATTACTCTTGTTATTGTTCTAGTAAGTTTGGCATGTTAGAGTAGGGTTGTCATTGTACCAAAAGACCAATTTGTTAGTGTCTACTACAACCACTCAACTTATATTACACAAAAGGTTGCTTAGCCCTTGTCGTGAATCCTGAGGGGAGCATTGAACATTTTTCCAACAATCTTCCCCTTAGCGTTACCCGAGTGTTTGAGGATTCAAACTTGTGACCAAGCTTTGATACCACTTATTAGAGTGGGGTTGTTGTTGCACCAAAAGACTAATTTGTAAGTGCTTGATACAACCACTCAACTTATAGTACATAGGAGGCGATTAAGCCCTTGTCATGAATCCCAAAAAGAGTGTTGAACACTTTGTCAACATGGCAACCCTTATAGATGCTTGTCTAGGTGAAAAGTTAGAACCCAATTCAACAAACCCTGTCTTTCCTCTTTGTTTAAATATTTCCAGGGTAAAAGGTAGAACATTATTGTAACAAATATTCTTTACCCATATGTGTATGATCCTATCTTATTTTTCTATTGAAAGGCCCATAATTCGATAAAAGAAGAGAAACCACAGAGTGCAATTCATCTTAATGATGTCTTCTTATTGGCAATAAGGCATCGCTTGCATACAATTTGCACACATCATATGGAAATACATAAGGTTATCTTAATGAGATTTGAAATGAATCTTATAATTTTTAACTTAAGAGCTTCTTCCTTTGTTGACCATGAAGACAGATGTAAATCTATATTGCCTTCCTCATTGCCGATGACATTGCATCTCTTATACATCATCGCTCAACCTTTGCCAGAAAACCTTTGGAATGAACAATAAATCAAAAAAAATTCCGCCAAATGGTTTAATCACACTGCTTCCATTTTGCAAAATCTAACATCAAATGCATACTTGAATGAAAGAAAATAAACTAACATTTTACATTTTCATTTTTATTAGTTTTTTCCTAGATTGATAATTATATTTAAAAGTATGAGTTTTTTATAAGATTTAACAAGAATGTCCTATAAAGTTCAAGAAGAAGAAGAAATCCTTTAATAAAAAATATTTTTTCTATAATATAAAATAATCTGATTACAACTATATTGTTTATTTATTATACTTTATATTGTAATTTTTTTAAAATATAACTTAACAATCAAAACAATTTACATTCAAATGTACCAATAGTATTCTACCTACTCTATTATTTCAATATATACTCTCTTTTTCAATATTAGTCATCATTATTATTTATTTTCATTTTTGTTTGACTTTTTGTTTAATTATTTAGAAAGTTTTCTATTTATTGGAAAAAAATTATCTTCTATTGTCTTCCACTTATAAGGTAGGGACTCCAGCTCAACCAAAGCTCTCTTTTTTTATTTGAAGGTTTCAGCTCTTGTATTTGGGTGGTACTCTATGTACCATCTTAAAATGGACACACTTGCATTTTAAGACCTTTGATCTCCTTCTTCATAATTCCCTCTTCAGACCATGGATATGCTTGTGCTTGGTCTCTTTTTTCTCCTATCTTCTTTTTCTTTCAACCCTTATTTTTCTGGCACCTACCCTTGCTTTATATGCCACCCGAGACTAGACCTCCAGGACCAAGTTGACTTAGGCTGACCTAGTTCTAGACCAAGTCAACCCAAGCCGACCTAGTTCTTTGCAATTTGAAGCTCAAGGCTTGAAAGGCTTCAGGGGTTTAATTAGTTTTTGACCATTATCCAATCAACATTTATTGTTTTCTTGCTTGAAAACTCATATATAAGGAGACTTGGAGGCTTCATTTTCATAATTCATTCATGCACTCAAGCTCTTGCTCTCAAGTGAAATTTTTTGCCTTTTGCATTCAAGGAGTTCAAGTTTTTCAAGCATTCAAGTAAGGAGATTTATATCTAGCATTGAAGAATCCTTTGTGAGAATTTCCTCTTCAAGATCCAACTTATTGTTGGCCATCAAGGGAGGATATCTATATTGAAGCATTTATAATCTTCCTCAGTGATGCACTTTTATACCATGGCACCATGATGGGATTATGGTAGATTTTTTGCAAAGAATAAAGATACCCTACATTCCTAATTCAAGATCTAAATTACATTTACATGCATACAAACAATGTGAATCCTAACATTTATCTTATCTTTTAGTCATTTACATTTACATTTCTCAATTACGATTATTTCCTTAACCTAGGGCTTGACCAAGGTGTAGACGCTCAAAAATGGTTCGCATCTACGACTTCATCACTTCTTCATACTAATTTGTCCCATTTTCTCATTCTACTAACTTTGATCTTTTTGGCCAGATTGACCATATTTCATCATTTGTATCCCCTTTCGTATCAATTTCATATCAACTCAGAATCATATCAAATCAACTCGGAATCATATCAAATCAACTCGGAATCACCCCAAATCAACTCAGAATCACTCGAAATTGGTCCTAATCAACCCAAAACATATCAAACATCCCAAATCAATCATCATTTATCCACTCCTAGGCATTGTTGTGGCTTTCAATGTCTTGGAAACCTATCAACTTATCAATCTTTTCAATCTGACCTTAGTACTGTCGTGGCTCTCAGTGCTAGGTCAAACTATCATTCATGTCATTCAATCTTTGATGTTGTTGAGGCTTTCAATGTCAGATCATGGCATCATCAACCATTTTAATAATATTGACAATGTCTGTCAGTGTTATTATGATCAAACCTTATCAATCAATTTCAATCCTATAGCATTTACAATGTCGGTTAAATGTTACATATCAATTAATTCATGTCATGTGTCCTTGGCATGTTATCAATTTCGATCTATCAATTAATTTGACCATGGCTTTGGTCTACCTTTTCATCATCTTATTTGATATCCATCATCATCACATTTTCATCAAAAGATACTGTCGCATTCATTTAATCAATTTGGCCAATCATCTACTAATTTTCTCTATAGGATTAAATAACCCATAATTTAATTCTATTATTCTCACTAATTATTCTTCCTGATTATCATCCTCAATTAATTAATTGATTCATTATCTGCAAACCATGGAAATTTACAATTTCCTAAGTTCTATTTTCCATCATTAATTCCATTTTCTACTAATTCTTATTTTGTGGAATAAAAGGATTTTTAATTCAAATATTCCATAAAATATTTCATCATCATGACACTTGGATGTGACACCTCGTGGATTCTCCTTTGACACTTGGCTGAGATTTGTCATAATCAAATATTTTTATCTCTTACGCATGTCCCTATTTGGCTTATTCGTCATAGATTCTTGGCTTTAAGTGGGTTGAGGAATCTTATGACGCGTCATAGATTCTCTTCCAAATTTGACTTTCGTGTGTCATAGAATCTTACTTTTGGCATATTCTATCATATGTGTCATAGGAATTATTATTACCTCTTACGCATGTCCCTATTTGGCTTATTCGTCATAGATTATTGGCTTTAAGTGGGTTGAGGAATCTTATGACGCATCATAGATTATCTTCCACATTTAGCCAAATTTGACTCTCATGTGTCATAAAATCTTACATTTGGCATATTCTGTCATATGCGTCATAGGAATCTCTTGCCACATCGCATGTCTGTGGGTGACAAATCCAATGCTCTCACCCTACATGAAAATTATAAAATGGACACCCTTCCTCTCATTTCAGATCTAGAATGCTTAAGTCTCGAGTCCTTGAATCTTTGAGTTTTTGAGTCTCTACTAATTTGCATTTTGCATTCTCTCTCTCACATAAAATCACACTTCAAGTATTCTCATGGCATTATCACTATCATAGGCTTTTGCTTCAATTTTGTGTGCACTATAGGCAACTTTGGAGCTACAATCATTTGGAGAAGAAAGAAGGACATGGGAGCTACAAACAGAAAAGGGAGTTTTTGATTATGTTTGCTTTCTTTTGTTTAGTTTGGCTTTCATGGTAGACTAGTGGGTGCTAACGTATGATTATTGAGTTTGTGATTTGCTCATAGTATGTTATGCTTTTAGCCCATTTTCTAGTCCTACATTTGGTGAACCCGACGTGAATCATGCATATCTAACTTGGGTTTTCTTGTTTTGTGCTTGTAGGTGCAAGGAAGGAGCTCACTTGGAAGGGTATAACGACTATCTGCTCTTCTTTTTCACACCTAGATGAATTAGGGGGTCCAGTAAAATGCTCATATGCTATTGTTTCATGCATTCTGTTAGCTTGTTGTCCTAGGGTGCACTCTGCACTGTCTTGGCACACTTGGGGATGTTCAGAGCCATTTTGGCCTTCTGGGGAGCAATTTGCACTGTCGGAGCACACCTAGGTTCACAGTAAGCACATGCACCAATCAAAATCTGCATTTCAAGTTCCTATCACTCTCTAGGACATAGATTAGGTGATTTTTGTGTTACTGATGGTCTATTTGCAGCATGTGGCAATCATGGGATGAAGACATGATCATAAACTACTAATGCTTTGTTTGCAGGACGTTGTCGAAGACTTTGTGTGTCTTTCAAAACTATGTGTGTGGATTTCCTAGATTAGATAACATTTCGTTTGGTGCTTAAAAAGAACCTTTTTCTTTTTTGCCTAGCGTGTCTATGGTGTTAGATCCCTAGGAGTTGCATTGGACGTATCCTCTCCCCTCGCCATTCGTGGATCTTAGGTGTAAGAGAAATCTGTGTAACTTCTATAGGAGGCCTGCCTTGGACCAAGATACTCGATATTGGGTATGCCAAGGGACGACCTCAGAGCGGTAACAGGCCAAAACCAGGTCAACGTTCCAGCCGCTATATAAAACTTGATTACAGTGAAAGCTGTGTCAGCAGTATTGCTGCGTGATAGCTCTCCTCCAGTACCCTTGTGGTGCATCAAACCCTGGTTCTCAGGGCTAGGAGACCTTCTGTGAAAGTTTATCATTAACTTGCCGAACAGAATGCCCTTACTAAAAACCATGTTTTGGTGGCCAAAATCCTTTCTATCCACTGGCTCAAGGGGTCACCCATGCCTGTGAAAACATCCTACATTCTCGTGGTCCTTAGTAGAGGCAACAGTCCCTTGGGAAGTCATGCCCCTTGGGAAGCGGATCTTGGTAGCCCCGAGAAGTGAGTGCACTGTAAGGGGGAGCCTATGGTGCCAAGATCCTAGGTTGTCCGCTCTGGATAAGCACGGCTGAACTTCAGTTCAAGTAGGAATTCAGTGGATACAATCCTAAAAGCCTAGGTTGTGGTGTGTTTGTTAACTTTTACAACAGCTATTCTTGTCTTAATGTGTCTTGCGTGTGTGTAAAACATAATCAAGATAAAAGCCAAACTTTTAAATTTACACCTTGGATATCATTTGAACTTGTCAAAACATCACACATTGCCAAAACATTTCAACCTTATCAAACTTTGAAAACATTGATTCAACACACTCGAACCTTGGAAAACATGGCGACTTGTGCTCTTAAATGTGCTTGGCAAAACGGAGATCTCATATTTGCATAGATTTCACTTGCATTCACCCTAGTCCAGGCTTCATTCTTGTATCATATAGACTTCATATTGCACCTTTTAGTCCTCATTTAGTATCTATTACTTTTCATATTACATCCATTTAGGTTCAGTTTTACTTTCCTTAGTTTTTGCATTCCCATCTTAGAATCAACACTTTGCATTCACCACCTTGCATCTTTGCATACTTATCCATCATCTTGACCACTTTATTCATCATTTTGGGTGTCCTAATCATCATCCTCTACCATTTACCTCTCTGTGACATCAATCCTGAAACCATAGCTTCCAGAATTGCCTCAGTTTCAGCCCAGGTTACCAACTACACCTAGAAACTACCAACTGCGCCCAACTAGGCCCCAACTGCATCATTGACATAGTCTGCATTGTCTGGGTGCACTTGGTGGTCCTAAGATCTAGTTCTAGGTTCCAGATAACATTTTGGGGCTTCAACAGTGTCCTTAGGTACCTGGTTAGCTCCCCTTGCACTAGCTTGCCCGGATCTGCATTCTACAGCACCTAATCGTCATCACCTTCACTTAAGACATCATTCTATATTTCATAACCTTCATTTTTCATCTCCCAACCCATCCTAACATCAACCCCAGCATCCTGGCTTCCTGGCATGTCAGTTTGATAACCATACCCCTCAAAATCAACAAACATTCTTCCTAGCTTACCAACTATGCCTAGAAACTACCAACTGTGCCCAAACTGGCTCCAAGTGCATCAATGATGTAGTTGGTACTATTAGGGTGCACTTGGCACTATTAGGGCACACTTGGGTACTTGCATGACCATTTTGGGCCTCCAAACTGCACTTTAGGACCCCAAAACTGCATCTAGGAGCCTCTAGACCTCCCTGTTCTGCACTTGACCCAAAATCCCCTTTTGCATCATAGGCATTGTCCATATCACATATCCACTCAGCATCACCATCATTTTGAGTCCTCGAAATGTCATTTTGAACCCCCAAAACCTTTGAATTTAGTCAAAAATCTAGAAAAAGTATAAGTCTTAGAGTATCTCCTAGTGTTGACGGATAATGGATCTTTACTAGTCCTTTTATCTTTGCTTATCATTTTCTTTGGTCAAAATTTATCTGTCTTGATATATTTGACCTTTTCATCTTTTATCAATTTGATCTTTTCATCTTTTGTCAGTTTTTGGTTAAGATCCAAAGTCCTTTATCACAAGGTTAAACTCTTAGGCAAAATACTTTCAAAAGGTTTTATCTAAGTTCAAAACTTTCCATATACCCTTGTCATAGCATAATCATATCCCTAGCATCCCCAAACGTCATTTTGACCTACCCTAGTGGTATATCCCCTTCATATTGCATTGATCAAAATCCTTAACATCATTTTCACTACCAATCCCTATCAAATTGTCCATCAACCAAATTACCTTCTTGAGCATTTACCCTCATTTTGCATGTTCCAAACATCACTGTGAACCCTATAACATCATCCTTTACATGATACACCTTGCATACATCAACCTTTAGTACCCTTAACAAGTCCAAAACATAACCCTAATTGTCATTTTGCATACCTTAGAGTCATTTTCATCCCCTCTAGTCAAACTTCAAAACATCACCTTGCATTTGCATTTGCATAATATCCCTAGGACATTTTCACTTTGCAAATCAAAACCATAATTCATTTATCATTTCCTCACATTTCATAACATTCCTAAACAATTAAAAATCCCAAAAACACTCATATCTTGCATACCCACCACTCTTTGCACTCTTAGGTATCATGCCAGCACTTACTAGGAGACAAGCAGCTCAGAGACCAGAGGAACTCTATCAACCTTTGTTTTCTGAGGCACAAGCACAACCAAAACCTCATCCAAGACAAAGAAAGAGTAAGAAAATCCAACAAACCTTTGACAAAGATCAAATCGAGGCATCACAACTATTACTATCAGACCCTTTGAATATGTATCCGCAAGATCCTCATAATCAAGCTATGGCACAACAAACCTTGAACAATGCACCTATCATGAGATTTCCTCCAAAAACTTCCCCCACACATGGGATAGTTCAACGGAGTCCTAACTTCAAACCTATATTTGTGCCAATGCCACTAGGAGAAGGAAGTGTACCAACCTCACCTGAAGATGAACAATCACATTCATTTGAATTCAGCCAACCTAACACATCAAACATACAACAAAGTATTGTACACCTAAGTGATGACTCTGACACTGATTATGGCATCACTGATGAAGAAATGGCTAGGGAATGTCAAGACAAAAGTTTTCGCAAGAACTTCAAACATTTGGCAGCTCAAGAAATTGTCAAATTTAATCCAAACTTGGAAGGTCCTAGGTCCAAAAATCAAACCAACACAACAATTGAAAACATCCAACCCATGATAAATTTGGACTTAGACAAGGGAAAACAACCTTTGGAGTTTTCAAACACAATAATGGCACCTATAAGATCCCATCAAGAACCAACAATTGAAATCCTCCAAAGTACATTTGAACACATCAATGTCAACCCCTTGTTTGATGAACTACCACCAATCCCTAAACACCCCAAAAGGACATTAAGACTTGGTTTTAGTCACATGATGCAACAACAAGATGCACCTAAAGGGACCCGTGCTCTAGGGATGCCAGACATACCTTCTTTGGAGGCAAATCAACAAAGTACACCTTTGCTTCTAACTTTACCCAGTGCTACGACATCAAACACTATGGAGCCTCTCATAAATACAACATGTGAAACATCAAGCACAACCATCCCTATGGACACACAAGGAAAAAGTCTTATTGACATTACACCCGTTCCCAATAGAAATCCATCTCATAGTCAAGTCAATATGATGTCGCAAGCGAGAACATCTAAAACACAAAGGTACCAAAACAACAATACAAACCTAACGTTCAATTCTCAAGGACTTAGTCAACCCCCACGACAACAACAACCTACAATGGTACAAGGACTCAACACTTCCAAGGCAGAACCAAGTCTACATCCACTTGACACACATCCCCCATATCAACAACAACATCAAACGCAATGACAACAACCACAAGTGGGGCAAACATCCAACATTCCTAACACGCAATCCCATGTGGACCCACTTGACTTACACACAATTTATCAACAACAATTTCAGCAGCAATTCCAACAACAACAAATGATGTTTGCTAAACAACAAGAGCAACTCAAGCAACAGTTGGAATACCAAAGACGCCTTGAGCAACAAATCGCATACCAGCAACATTTGTTACAACAACATGTGCCACAACAACCTCAACAAATACATCTACAACAACAAGCACGCACATGGTCTCACATACAACCAACAGAGGTATCCCAACAACAACCACAACGCACGGCACAACAACAACACATGGTACAACAATCACAGTCAATCCCACAACAAGTGCCACATCAAATACCACAACAGGGACCTTTCTGTCTTCAAGGTACCAACATACCTCCACCACCTAGCGACACTTCATCAGACTCATCAGACACAAAAATGTCAGAACCAAGTAGACATAGTTCTCGCCACAGCAAACGGTCTACTCATAGACACAAAAGACTTGAAGGAAAGACCATCATGCAAAACCCCAATGAAGAACTATTACAATAATTCAAACAACTTTCCAAACAAGTCGAGGCATTGGGAGTCCAAAAGAAACAGGCTCTATATACAGAAAGGGACCTACGTCCTAACCCATTCGATAAAAGTCTGTATATGCCTCCATTCCCAAAACACTTTGAGGCTCCAAGGTTTGAAAAATATCAAGGAAAAGGCAACCCTATTGATCATGTCTGAGAATTTTGTGCTTCATGTACTGAACTCAGTGATGAACCCAGTTACCTTATGAGATTGTTCCCTCGTTCTCTAGGTGGGCCTGCACTTGAATGGTACTCCAAACTTCTTAGTAATATCAAATCTTGGTCAGAGCTAGCAGACAAATTTATCTCCCACTTTTCCTTTAACATCACAAATGAGGTGACACTTTCTGATTTGTGCTCAACTAAACAGAAGACAGGAGAATCATTCATCACATTCTTACTACGTTGGAGAAGATTAGTTAGTCAATGCTCACTAGACATTCCTGAAGAACAACAAGTAAACCTGTGCATTGAAAACTTAGTCCTAGACTTAATGTATGAACTCAAAATCAAGAGTCCAAGCACCATTTCTAAACTGATGAAAAAAGGGGCTAGTATTGAAGATGCTCTTATCCATAAGGGAATCCTCAAGATAAACAAAGAAAACACAAACACCAACTCGTCTAATGACAAGGCAAATCTTTTCTCCGAAAACAAGAATGTGACTAATGATGGCATTGTGGATGCTCGCGCGATTAGCATAGCACAACCTCAATTAACTTTGAAAGGTGTAAACCCTACAAATTCACAAACCTCTAATCAAACATCAGCTCCACAACAGAGAATTGAGACTCCCACGCAAGATAAACCTCGAAGACATCCTAGAACTAAAGACAGGAAATTCACACCATTGGGAATACCACTTGAGACTGCATTACAATAGTTACTGAGGAATAACTTCTTGCAGCTACCCCCAATCAAAGATGAACCATTAACTAAAGCAGATTGGTGGGATGACAAAAAAGTATTGTGATTACCATTGCACCAAAGGACACAAGACTTCATCATGCTTCCAACTAAAACATGCAATACAAGACCTTATTGATGATGGTGTCATCACAGTTGATCCATCACTGTTAGCATCCAACTCTGATCACACTATCTTCAAAGATCCTTTGGGTAATCATGACAAAGAGAAACCCTCAAGTTCAAACTCAAACTCACAAGGTAATGTGAATTATACACGTACTGGCCATGACTACACCATCAATTGCTTTAATGAGTCTGACTTTTGCATATCCACATTCACATTGAAGGCTGAAGATCCTCGTTGTGCTATCACTACACGCCGTAGCAAGATTACCCTACCTGGAGCCCCAGCTAGACCTACTGCTTCTACTAGACCTGTACACCCATCTAGACCTACTGCTCCTACTTCAGCTGATTATAGCCTTGTTGAACAACTTGGCAAAACCCCTGCACAAATATCCATTTTGGACCTACTGCGTGCATCCCCCCAACACCAAAAAATCTTGGAGCAAGCCCTTAAAGAGTCAATAGTCCCAGATAACATGGATGTCACCCAGTTCCAAGCCATGGTTGGGAACCTATCCGCGTCACAACATATCACTTTTTCACCCTGTGATATTCCTAAGGACAAACCTAACCATAACGATCCCCTTTATCTCGAAGTCTTCATCCATAATGCCAAAGTTAGATGTGTCTTAATAGATGGAGGAGCAGGACTGAACATCTGTACTCTTAAGGTTGTCAATAGTTTGGGTTATTCTGAAGATGATGTGGATCCATCTCAAAGAATCACAATAAAAGCTTATGATGATGGTGAACGCTTCTCCAAGGGCATCATCACATTACCTGTTAGAGTTGGTCCAACTATTGAAGATACGTTGTTCCATGTCCTAGACATCGAAATGAATTGCAACATGATACTAGGACGCCCTTGGCTTCATGCTATGAAAGCAGTCCCTTCTACATATCATCAATGTTTGAAGTTTTCCTATCACAACGTAGAGGTTACCATCCCTGGCGATCCAGATCCTTTCCAATTTTGTGCTAATCTAAGAGATGCTACTGCATTCCAAATCCCAACAAACAATGAAGCACAACCCACAAATTCCTCCAAGTATGTGGATGCTGATATACTGCTCAGTAAAGCCAAGGAAAAGATGAAGATTGAAGACAATGGGTGTGGAGAGTACTTTATGTCTCAAGTCTCTCACATTAGGGAGTCACAACTTTCTCCCATCAGTACAAAGAATGATACTTCTATCAATGAGAATACATCTGTATGTATTGAGAAAGCAAAAGCAAAACGAGAACCCACTTTGATATCTCCTAGCAAGTATGGACTTGGGTTTACCGTCATGCAGAAACAAGGCTATGATGGCTATAGTGGTCTTGGATCTCATAAACAAGGAATCATTGAACCTATCACTACAGAAGGACAACCTCCTAGTTTGGGGCTTCGTTTTAAACCATTACGAATAGGTCCTCCTAGTACCACAGTACCTACATGTAAGACTATGGATGTTTCAAACGATGAAAAGGCATCTGAGGATATCCCACTTGAAACCAACAATCCCCTAGCCTCTGAGCATAACCCCAATGACCCAGTTGAATCAGTTACCCATATATCTACCTTCAACTGAAGCCCATTCAACACTGATGATGACATCTCCTCAAGTTATCCTGAACCTTTGGATTGGGACCAACGTGGACCACCAATTTTTGATCGATTCAACAATGATGACACTCTTATAATAGAATTTGAAGGCATTATGACTGAAGATCATAAAGAAGCAATTTCTCCTAAAGAGAACACATTGGCATACTTTGGGGAGCCTACTCCACCTTCTAGTTACAAAGCAAAAAGAGAAAGAAATAACAAGCATAGGTCTCTTGGTGAAAATTGAAAGGCACCATTAGACCATAAAAAATCAAAAGCTAAGCAGCTCCCAATGATACAAAATGAAAAATATGATGCTATGAATATTAGTGTTCCAGTGTTCAACATGCCACAAAGTCTTTTGGAGCTCTCTCAATCAGCATTCATGCGGAAGGTCATTGGTCTCAACTCTCCCAACCCTCCCTCATATCCCTTTGTTTATCCCCAAATCCAACTACCTACTTTGTCCTATAACCAAAATCAATCCTTTATCCAACAAGCCTTTGCCTATATCATCATCAATGACATTTCTATTGGCCCAATTATCCTTAGATGCCTTGATTCGCAAGAGATAGACATTGTCTTACATACGGTACACGATGGTATCTCTTGAGGCCTTTATAGTGGTTTGATTTTAGCTACAGACTCGGAACGACTCCTATGTAGTTATGGTTAGTCATGGATCCAGAGCTCATCAGCTAGCAGCACCAACAACAGATATCTTCTTAGCATTTGTCAGCGACATTCTTGATTTCATCTAAAAGTCCTGAAAAAATATTAAAAAAAATTGCAAAAAGTCCTGAAAGAATACCAAAAAAATAGCAAAAAGTCATGAAAAAAGCAAAAAAATGGATGCCTTGATGAAAACCTGGCAAACAGGTGTCTTGGCACGAAAATTTGAGTCAAGAGAAAAAATTCGTCCAAAAGTGAAAACCTAGCAATCAGGCGCTTTAGGCAAGTACCATGGTGAAAACCTGGCAAACAGGCGCCATGTGTAATCAGTTATTGCTCCTCCATCTATCAGGATTCCATTTAGTCTTTTCCCCCTCTATCATTCCTTGATCATGTCCTTCATATTGCAAGATATCCTTGGTTCCTTATCATGGCTCACGAACTGGTTAATGTCCTTCGTTACCTCGCTTAAGCATCACTAATCTACACACACACTCTCTATCATTGGCCTTTGTACATAATTTGCGTCTTGTCTGGGGGCATATTACCTACATGGTGTGTAAGTTTGAATTTGAACTAGGGGCATACCCCTAAATGCTTTTTATCCATTGGATCTCTCGCATAACGGATTGGAGCTGACATTTGTATATGCTTATACGATCCTAAAAAAAATCCCTAAAAATCATAAAATGTCCTAAAAAAATCACTAAAAATCACATAATGTCCTGAAAAAAATCCTAATCATTCAAATACGATCCTGAAAAAATCCCTAAAAATCACATAATGTCCTGAAAAGATCCTAAAAATTCATATATGATCCTGAAAAAATCACTAAAAATCATAAAATGTCCTGAAAAAAAACCCTTAAAAATCATAAAATGTCCTGAAGAAACTGGTCATGCAAAAAAATCAAATATCTCCACAAAACCCTAAAAATCACAAAACTCGTCAAAAATTTTGCAATAAAGCTTATACAAATTCATTGTGGATAACCATCCCTTTTGTGTAAACACTTGCACTTTGCAGACTGAAAATCAAAGCACTACACTTCAATGCCAATCATAATATCCGAGCAACATGAACCAACATTCAATACAACATGTCACTACAAACCTATCAACTGAATCCACAAACAGTGCTATCACATTATCAACCTATCGAACACCATCTAAACACCTAAACACACTAAAAAGCAAGTAATAATGGACAAGAATAGTTGTTGGCTCACGTTGTTTAGTGAGTGATTTATTTTTGCTTTGTTTTTTGATCATGTCCCTATGTTACTCGATGATATCAATTGATCTATGAGAGTGGCCAGGATGGTTCATGGTTATCATTTTTCCATTTGTCTATTACAATGTACCTTTGAGAGTCTAGGGCATGTACATATGCCTTAGGAAGGACAAGGTCATTTCTTTGTCTGCATTGTGCTTGTTTATGCAAAAGGCTTGCATTTGCACTCTGGCCCTTTATGCCATGATGTGTTGTATTCCATTTGCCATAGCAAAATAAAGCTCCATTTGACATATAGTGCACTTTCTAGAAGCAAAAGTCTTTCCATCATACTAACATCTCCTCGTCTCATCTTTCTTCGTCATCTCATTCTCCATCACCATGATCATGTCTTCTGATTCACCAAATCATCTTCATCTTGCATCATCCTACACTGTCAATCAACTTTCTATGGCTTTCCACCTGGTTCAACCTCAGTCAAACATTTGTCTCATCATATTTGACCAAATACGACCATTTTTTATGATTTCCCTCATGTTATGACATCATTCCATCATTTTGGGCATGCACGCACAGTTTCGGGTCTACACTCTAGGCCTCATAACTTTCACATTTTAGCTCTGATTTTCATTTCGTCAGTTGCTATGGTTTTGTCTTCTTGTTGTCGATAAATTGACTTATCATATGATTATCTTAGTCAATTTTTTGAGGGGGCACCCATATATATCATCCCTACTGGGGCATGTTGTGGCTTTCTCATCAGTTATTCTTTGATACAACCCTCTAAATCACATTGTATCAAAGAGGGGTAAAATGTAGACGCTTAAAAATGGTTCGCATCTACGACTTCATCACTTCTTCATACTAATTTGTCCCATTTTCTCATTCTACTAACTTTGATCTTTTTGGCCAGATTGACCATATTTCGTCATTTGTATCCCCTTTCGTATCAATTTCATATCAACTCAAAATCATATCAAATCAACTCGGAATCATATCAAATTAACTCGAAATCACCCCAAATCAACTCGAAATCACTCAAAATTGGTCCTAATCAACCCAAAACATATCAAACATCCCAAATCAATCATCATTTATCCGCTCCTAGGCATTGTTGTGGCTTTCAATGTCTTGGAAACCTATCAACTTATCAATATTTTCAATCTGACCTTAGTACTGTTGTGGCTCTTAGTGCTAGGTCAAACTATCATTCATGTCATTCAATCTTTGATGTTTTTGAGGCTTTCAATGTCAGATCATGGCATCATCAACCATTTTAATAATATTGACAATGCCCGTCAGTGTTATTATGATCAAACCTTATCAATCAATTTCAATCCTATAGCATTTACAATGTCGGTTAAATGTTACATATCAATTAATTCATTTCATGTGTCCTTGGCATGTTATCAATTTCGATCTATCAATTAATTTGACCATGGCTTTGGTCTACCTTTTCATCATCTTATTCGATATCCATCATCGTCACATTTTCATCAAAAGATACGGTCGCATTCATTTAATCAATTTGGCCAATCATCTACTAATTTTCTCTATAGGATTAAATAACCCATAATTTAATTCTATTATTCTCACTAATTATTCTTCCTGATTATCATTCTCAATTAATTAATTGATTCATTATCTGCAAACCATGGAAATTTACAATTTCCTAAGTTCTATTTTCCATCATTAATTCCATTTTCTACTAATTCTTATTTTGTGGAATAAAAGGATTTTTAATTCAAATATTCCATAAAATATTTCATCATCATGACACTTGGATGTGACACCTCATGGATTATCCTTTGATACTTGGCTGAGATTTGTCATAATCAAATATTCTTATCTCTTACGCATGTCCCTATTTGGCTTATTCGTCATAGATTCTTGGCTTTAAGTGGGTTGAGGAATCTTATGACGCGTCATAGATTCTCTTCCAAATTTGACTCTCGTGTGTCATAGAATCTTACTTTTGGCATATTCTATCAGATGCGTCATAGGAATTATTATTACCTCTTACGCATGTCCCTATTTGGCTTATTCGTCATAGATTCTTGGCTTTAAGTGGGTTGAGGAATCTTATGACGCGTCATAGATTCTCTTCCACATTTAGCCAAATTTGACTCTCATGTGTCATAGAATCTTACATTTGGCATATTCTGTCATATGCATCATAGGAATCTCTTTCCACATCGCATGTCTGTGGGTGACAAATCCAATGCTCTCACCCTACATGAAAATTATAAAATGGACACCCTTCCTCTCATTTTAGATCTAGAATGCTTAAGTCTTGAGTCCTTGAATCTTTGAGTTTTTGAGTCTCTACTAATTTGCATTTTGCATTCTCTCTCTCACATAAAATCACACTTCAAGTATTGTCATGGCATTATCACTATCATAGGCTTTTGCTTCAATATTGTGTGCACTATAGGCAACTTTGGAGCTACAATCATTTGGAGAAGAAAGAAGGACATGGGAGCTAGAAACGGAAAAGGGAGTTTTTGATTATGTTTGCTTTCTTTTGTTTAGTTTGGCTTTCATGGTAGACTAGTGGGTGCTAACGTATGATTATTGGGTTTGTGATTTGCTCATAGTATGTTATGCTTTTAGCCCGTTTTCTGGTCCTACACAAGGTAAGCCCTCATCAAACCCCAACCCCTTAACCTTTTATTTTTTGTGTTGATTTTTAGGTTGGGAGCAAAAAGGATTATAGATCTAGAACCTACAATTCACAAACTTTTTGGAGTTGTCGGTTCCAGATCACTGGACTATGTTAACCTAGTTGTAGGATGTCTTCCCAAGTTGACCTAATCCTTCAAACTCGAATTTTGGGGAGATTTATGGGTTTTGCTCCTTTCATAGTTTCATTTTGAGATATGTAGACGAATATACAAATACAGTTCAGATTAGTGAGTTTTGGAGAAAAATACATTTTCGTGTACACATTGCAAGGTGAGTCATTCATATTTAATTCCTTTTCATATTCTTACCCTAGATTTACATCTTAATTGGGCTAATTGTGTTAACATAACATCTAGATTTACATTATTTAAGCCAATTTACTATCAAAGGCCTAAGAGAATAGGATCATAAGTGGAATCATACTTATAAATTCCCCTCTTTTCCTCACACACATATTTGAATGGCTTAGTGACCCCGTAAAGTGGAAGTATGCATCTTATCTAATGTGCTTCCATTTTTACCACAAAATATTTTAGTGAACTCGACTTGTGCCCCTTTCTATTTGGAGTTAGAATGTATATTTTGGGTGTTTACCTTTTGTTAGTGAACCTAACCTTCTTACCCTCTTTCTTGGAGTTAAATATTCCTCTTTTGGTAATCTCTTTTCTTTGGGCTCGACTTTACCTTCTTTTGGTGACCTGCTTTGTGCCCTTTTTTTTAGAGTTAGATTTGGCTATACTATGGTTAGATCTCTCTTTTATGCTCTCTATTACATTTGTATGGTTATATCTCATTGGGGTTTCCTTTTTTGATCTCCTCTTTTATGAGCTTAATTACACTAAGTCCAAACTATAGTATTCCCATTAAGTGAAGTTGTAAATTCATGGGCTCCTTTGATCATGATTCCTCTTTTCTTCCTAGGACTCATGATGATATACTTACATATTTACTCGTGATCTTAATCCTACAATGGAGAACAACTCTTCTCACTCATCTCATGATGATGATGATGCTTTAAGAGTTCCTCATTCACAAGTTGATAAGCTTTCTAGTGAATTTGATAAATTGGAAACTTGTCTTGCTCAAGAAAATCATAATCTCAAAGGTGTTGTTGTTGTTGAAGCTCTTAAGAAGCTTGTTAATAATGACATCAATAATCTTTCTATCTTGTGTGGTATATCTCATCTTATTAATACTCATGTGAAGTCTTTGATAGAATGTGCTCAAGAGATAGGATATCCTCCTTCTTCCATAGCCATTAAACCCTCTACCCCGATTTCTACCACTATTTCTAGGATACCTACATATGCTCTACCTCTTATGACTACTTCTACACATGTGTCCACTCCTTTGAGTGTTAGCCTTCCTAGTCTTTCACTTCATGTGATTGTTCCTCTTATTTCCATTCCTTCTTCATTACCTTCCTATAATGTGATTCCTTTTACTTATTTGAACCCTTTACCCATTCCTTCTTATCCTTCGCTGGCATCTTTACATATTCCTTCCACTTCTTATAACTTTTGTAATCCATCTAGCATACCTATGCCTACTAGCATTTCTTTTGATTCTACCATTAGTACATTGGTTCAAACTTTCACTTCTTTACAATAGCAACTTGCTCAATTAACTCAATCTAAGAACAATATTCTTGCATGTGATGTTGTTAATCCCCTTTCATTAGATATACTTCATGTTGTTATTCCATAACATGTTGAGGTACCTCGTCTAAAGACTTATAATGGTAAGGGAGATCCCATGATTCATGTTAAACTTTCTAGACAATATGTAGTGATTTTTCTTATGACTATAGGCTTATGGCTAAGCTATTTTCATGTACTTTTAGGGTTAGAGTATTGCAATGGTATTTCTCTCTACCTCCTTACTCTATTGATTATTTTCAAAATCTTGCTGATGCTTTCATTTAATAGCTTCAAAATAATATTGGTCCTGAAATTTCTTTAATTGATTTAATGCATTGTAAGCATAATGTTAAAGAGAAAGTTACTGAATTTATCGGTAGATTTAAGCATTTGTATGCTCAAATTTCTTATCCTACACCTGATCATGATATTCACATCTTTATTTCTAATTTACAAAAAAAATTAGTGATAAGATTCTCCTTACTAATTATACATCATTTTCACACCTATGTGTAGTGCTTGACCATCATCAATTACAAGTGAATCAATTCGAGAACTCTACTCCGATGACTCTTATTTCTAATGATAAGAGTGATGCCACCAAAATTTTAAACAAGTTCTCTAAACCTAAAAATTTCATCAAAACTAAGTCTACAAATACAATTGATGATCAAGTGGCTACTATGTCCCTATGTATGACTACTTTTTCCTCTGTATTTTGTCCTAATCATCAGTATACTCAACTATTTTAGCCTTTGTCTAAGGTGTTGACTAAGTTGATTCATGCTCATGTTCTTAACCTTCCTCATATTTTTCTTATTGACACTAGTAAACTATTGCCTAAGTCTTTTGATTCAAATGTGTTATGTCAATATCACTATCAACTAGATCAGGATACTTAAAAGTATTATGGTTTGGAGAATGTTACTCAGGACTTTATTGATTATAATTCTATATATGTTGATGCTCAATTTAATAACATGAATAAGTCTGTTGTGCCACCTAATTAGAATTTGTAGATTTGCACTAATCCTTTGCCTTCTCACTCAGTGAATGTTATTGATGAACCTTCTTCTTCTGTTCATCATATTAATTATGATGAGAAGATACAAGAAGAGAATCATGTGGTTAATCATGTTGAGTTAGCACCTCAACCTTCGATTTATTCTCCACCTGAACTTGAACAAACATCTATTATTAGCTTTAGTTAGTCTGATATGTTTAAGGCACCTAATGGTCCTATTTACATCACTGTTAGAGTTTCTTATATTCCTTCTCATGGTACTTGGGTTGATCCTTCCTCTATTGTGAATGTTATCACCAAAGAACACATTTTTAACAAAGGGTTGAATAGAGGGACTTATGATTCTACTCGTGTATGGATTCAAACTTGTAATGGTTTCCTTTATCATTCTCGACGTTCTATCACTTTGAAGGTTACTTTATCAAGGAAATTTATTTTTACCAACTTTGTTGTTATTACCCCTTCTAATCAATTTCAAGTTAAGCTTGGTATTCCATGGCTTTCTTCTATACAAGTTATAGCTTCTATTCATAAATGTCTTAAATTTCCACGTCATGG
Organism: Cupressus sempervirens; assembly: GCA_028749045.1. Taxonomy (NCBI): domain Eukaryota; kingdom Viridiplantae; phylum Streptophyta; class Pinopsida; order Cupressales; family Cupressaceae; genus Cupressus; species Cupressus sempervirens. The sequence continues at coordinate 936,047,694 of CM053792.1, forward strand.
AAACATTATTACTATCAATCATTCTCTTTATAAACCATCATGTCCTAGAGATTGTGTTGGGATTGATTTGTAGTTTGCATCTCATCCTAAAAACTACCTACTCATCTTGATTATCTCTGTAGAAACTATCAACAACATGGAGTAGCTAAGATCATGGAGTTGAATCTTCCTAAGGGTTGTTCACCTATACTTGTCTTATCTACTGCTCCTTCTACTTCTAAATTTGTTTTACCCTCTACATCTACTCAACCCATTGGCATTCCTTCTTCAAAACCTATGGTAGTTGATCCTAGTCTTTCTATTATATCTCATAAAACTATTTCTAATCAACATGCTCATTAGCATCACAAGAATCATCAAGCCAAAGTTAAGACTACAATTCATTCTCTTGCTTCTCAACCTTCATCTTCTTCTCAACCTTTAGCTTCCTTTGATCAAACTTTGCATGATTCTTTGGAGGAAGTTACACAAGGTAACATTTTGCATTTAGATAAACATGATGATTTTGTTCTTATTTTAGATTATAGTAATCTAGATATGGAAGATACTTTAGATGATAGTAGTGATGATGATTTAATTAGTAGGGATAGTGATTTTCCTAACATACTTTCTACACAGCTTACAATCACTTGTAGTAATAAGCATAGTGACTCCCAAAGTCCTTACTCCAAAGTCCTTACTTGTAACTTGCAATGATTCCTACTACAATGGATATTGTTCCTCTCATGAGTTGCCTTCCTTCCCTTAGCTTTTCTAAACAAGATGGGGGGGCGCATAGAACACTTGATGTGAACCTTATTCATCATAGTAGTCTTTGTGTTTTCGTGTTGTGTTTTCCCTGTGTTGTGTTTTATGTCTTGTCTTTTGATTGCTTTCGATGCTCCTTGTTACTTCATTGAGTTCAAGAGGATAAAGTAATCGCCCTGTCATTCACATTCTTCTATTTGCATCTCTTCTCTTCTATACACTGTTATATGTTGTGTTTTGTGTTATATGTTGTGTTTTATTTTTGTTATTGTTTATACAAGTGATATTGTATAGTCCTCTTGGTTTCTTATGATATGGTAGCACTTATTCTTTTTTTATCTCCGTGCTATTGGCCCAAAAAGACTCTTCTTCGTATCTCTTCTATGTATTTTCCTTGATTTTATTGTAGTTCTACTTCCTTTAGGGAATGATGATATTTTCATACTTGATATAATAATACATGTTATCATATTATCTTACTAACCCAAAGTTAGTATATCCCTGTTGTCCTCTTTCTTTTTGTCATGTGCTCATTTCCCTTGGTATTTTTCTCTTCTTTGAGGCATGTCATAGTGGAAATGTTATTCAATGGATGTATGTATGCTTCCATTAAAGCCATTGCTCCCATTAAGGTTTTTATAGTCGCTTTAACATGGGGGCATACACTCAACTCATCCTTTTTCATGGAATACAAATATGAATTCTTGTGTATAACTTGGATTACTTCAACTTTTAGTTCTTGGTATGGTTTCTAAGTTATTCCCAAATATACGTATTGTTATTTCATGTTTATCCCCTCTCTTTCTTTTTCTTCTAGTTTCCAGGATTTGTTTTGGGGGTTTGGTCTCTTTTTTTTGGATCTCTCTTTAAACTATTAACAAATTGGGAGGTTTGATCCTTGTTTCAACCCTTTGTTTAACTACTAACAGTCTGGGAAGCCTAGTCTTGTTTCAATCCCTTAAGGACACACACATCCTTATGCTTGGGTCACTTTTCAATTCTTCCTTTTGGGACACACAATTCTCTTGAAGTTGAATCCCTCAATGGATTGACAAGTATTCCACACACACTTGCTAGACCATCTGGTTCATTTTATGGGTTGACTAGCATGCCACACACACATGCTAAACTATTCAACATCATCCCCTTTTCTAGTGTGGAGATATTTCCTTCTTTATTTTTATTTTTCTTTTTCTTTTTCTTGTGTGGTTCATAATAAGGCACACAAACTTTATTGGGCAAGTAACTACACCCCTTTTTGTAGTGCCTATCTCTCTTATTATGATTCTAGATGTGACAAAGACTCAAGTCTATTGGGGACTTAATGACTTCTTTTCCTCCTAACTCGCGATAAGATTTTTTGTTTTGCTATTGATTTACTTTACCACGAGTTTGAGGAAATTAATACTCCTGCTAAAGTGGGGGATTAATGTACCATCTTAAAATGGATGCACTTGCATCTTAAGATCTTTGAGCTCTTTCTCCATAACTCCTTCTTCAAACCATGGATATGTTTGTGCTCAATCTCATTTTTCTCCTATCATCTTCATCTTTCAACCCTTATCTTTCTGGAACCTACTATTGCTTTCTGTGGCACTCAAGACTGGACCTCTAAGACCAGGTTGACTTAGGTCAATCTAGTATAGACTAGGTCCACCCAGGTCAACCTAGTCCCATTAGTTACAGAGCTTAGGGCTTGAAATGCCTTAGGGGTTTAATTAGTTTTTAATCATTATCCAATTGCCCTACATTGTTTTCCTACCCAAAAGCTCATATATAAGGAGACTTGGAGGATTCATTTTCATAATTCATATCCATATTTCATTCATGCACTCAAGATCTTGCTCTCAAGTGAAGATTTTTTCCTTTTGCATTCAAGGAATTCAAGTATTCAAGTTTTCAAGCATTCAAGTAAGGAGATTTATATCTAGTGTTGAAGAATCCTTTGTGATCTTTTCTTCTTCAAGATCTAGCTTATTGTTGGTCATCAAGGGAGAAGATCTACATTGAAGCATTCATCATATTCTTCATTGATGCACTTTTATATCCATGGAATGATGATGGGATTATGTTAGATTCATTGCAAAGAGTGGAGATATGCTATATTCCTAATTCGAGATATACATTACATTTACATGCATACAAAGAAGGTGAATCCTAACATTTATCTTGTCTTTCAGTCATTTATATTTACATTTCTCAATTATGGTTAATTCCTTAACCTAGGGCTTGACCAAGGCAAGCCCTCATCAAACCCCAACCCCCAAACCTTTTTTTTCTATGTTGATTTGCATGTTGGGAGCGAAAACAATTACAAATCTGGAACCTGCACTATCCAAGATTTTTGTGGTCATCAATTGCAGATCATTGAGCTATGTCAGCCTGGTTGTAGGACATATTACCAATTTGACCTAGTGATTTAGTCTCAAATTTAGGGGAGATATATGGGTTTTGTTCCTTTTCATCATTTCATTCCAAGATTTGTGGATGAATATTCAAATACAGCTCATATTTGCGAGTTTTGGAGCAAAAATACATCTTCCTCTACACATTTCAAGGTGAGTCTTTAATATTTAGTTTCCTTTCATATCCTTATGCTAGATTTACATCTTAATTGGGCTGATTGTGTTAACATAACATCTACATTATTTAAGCAATTAGTTCAATTCCACATTTACATTATCCTATCAAGGGCCTAAGAGACTACATTCCCTTGTGTTGCATTCCTCTTTATAATTCAAATTTAGTATTAGCTCCCTTATTCCTCTAGGTCCTAGCTAATCTATTTTGGATCATAAGTGGAATCATACTTGGAAATTTCCCTCTTTCCCTCACATGCATATTTGAATGGCTTAGTGACCTCATAAAGTGGAAGTCTACATCTTATCTAAAGTGCTTCCATTTTACCACAAAACACTGGATTTTTTAATTTTATCTCTCTCTCTCTCTCTCTCTCTCTCTCTCTCTCTCTCTCTCTCTCTCTCTATCTCTCTCTATATATATATATATATATATATATATATATATATATATATATATATATGGAGAGAGAGAGAGAGAGAGACCTCATAAAGTGGAAGTCTACATCTTATCTAAAGTGCTTCCATTTTACCACAAAACACTGGATTTTTCAATTCTCTCTCTCTCTCTCTCTCTCTCTCTCTCTCTCTCTCTCTCTCTCTCTCTATACATACATACATATATATATATATGTATGTATAGAGAGAGAGAGAGAGAGAGAGAGAGAGAGAGAGAGAGAGAGAGAGAGAGAGAGAGAGAGAGTCTCAAGGTTATATAGGTAGTATTTAGAAAGCAAGATAACAAGAACAATAACAAAGTCACTTAAATAGTAAGAGAAATTCTAGTGGGGGATGAAGGGGGTTTCTATCATATGATTTTTCCAAATACATCAATGGGGTTTTGGGTCACATCAGGAATGAACTTCTCATCATCACCATTATCTTTATATCCTCCTCTTTTATCCTTGTCTTCATTACTCACAAGTAAAATCACCAAAGCCAACATAAGTATCCACTTCAAGGATTCTATCCATCCATTACCTTTTCTAGTCATTACTCATCCATTATCACCACTAATACATGGCTATGCTCCCTTTGAACTTGGCCACCTAGAGGCAAAGTCTTCGGAAAGTGAAGTGTTGTTAAGTTGAAATTTACTTTTGCCCCCAAAATGACAACAAGGATCCTGAGATATGGTAGTTTGAGAGCACTAAGGAGAAGAGCTCCAGCCACATTTACAATCATAGAGTAAAGGATGGTTGTGAGGAGAAAAACTATCCAAGGGCACCTTGTCCATTGTGCAAGGAGCATTTCCAAGTGATCAAGTAGCTCCTACAGGTGGACCAATTCCAACAACACTTTAATAACTTGAACTTGGATTTGGAACATAATATTTTTACAAATAGAAGCTTTGATTAAAAGAAAAACATAAGTACTAATAAAAATATGAGAAAAATATCGAAATTTATATCTTTCCAGAAGGAAAAAAGAATCTTATCCCTAAAAGCATGCTAGATTTGGATATACTTGAAAGGGATGTCAGCCCAATCCCCCAAAAATATCTTATGCCAGAAAAAAAAAAAAGGTTCTATTTAAAGGGGATGAAAAATGTAATGAATACAATTTCGTAATTGTTGAGTGTACATACATCTAGACACATTGTCTAGAGCTCAACACTCACAAATAAAAGGCTTACTACCATGTGAAAGTTGATTGTATGTAAAAAAAATCAACTCACATGTATAAGTCATGAACTCGATGCTCATCTCCTTGTGCATGGATCAGTTCCATAGAAGCACAAAAATAAATTAAAAAATCACCCTTGATCTCAACCTTCAAAAGATGTATACATTCAATGTGTTGAAAAGGGCAAATGGGAAACAAGATACTGAGAAGGGGGGGTGAATTAGGATCTCAAAATTTTAGCTTTAAGACCAAGTTATTGAATTCACATCTCATTCATCTCATACAATAGATCTAAAATTAAAATTGTAATGTTAAAATATAAATGAAATACATCACATCCATGAAAAATTCAACACATAACACAATGATTTGGTAACCCAAAAACACTTCAATGCGAAGGTCAAATTGGGGTTGGGATGAGACCCACAAATCTTCACTCTTGCAACAATGTTTAATCATAAGATATGATCTACCCTATGAGGGGTCTTCCCTGTTAAAAGCTTTAGAGATTGTTAGGTCTCACCTTGTTAAAGGATTTTACACTCAAAATGAAGTAAGGACTCTGTTAGGAGGTTTACATAGGTATGTTAAAACCACTTTGTTAAATATTTATGCCGATTCAATTAATAGTAGTTGATTAAGTACCTGACCCTTGGTTTTCTCTATAAGTTGGTCTTGGGTCTCCTCTTTTCTATATCTTTGATATGATCTCCTGATATGATATCTTGATTATATCCTTCGCTACTCTAATTTCTCTCTTTATAATTTGTTTTCAAACTTAGTCTTCACACTTCTTCACTCACATATATCTAGTTGTCCCTTCATTCATGTATATCTCATATACTCTAATTCTAGGGTTAGAATCCTCCTTAAATTGATATTCAATGAAGGTTATAGATCTTGATTGACGGTTTACAATTCACTGTCATTTGTCATTTCTATTTGATTTTCTGATTGGTTGAATTGCATATCTTGGGATCATTACCTTTTGTAATGACATGTGATCACCTTCTTAACTAGCTCTACAAATATTAAATGTCATAGCCAAAATGGTTTACATATGTGTTTGTGCCATTACAAACTCATATGACAAAACTGAACTACTCAGCACTTGAGTGCTCTGACGCTTAATCATGTAGACTCCTTCATGTTGTCACTCAACTTCTGTATACATGTTTACTCTTGACATTCGTTAACTTGTCCATGTGCTTGGCTCCAACTATATTTCTCGACGCGTACATGTTCTCAGTCTTTATTGAATACTCGACAATCACTATCCTACTCGATGTAAGCTTTGTATGCTCAACCTTTACTAGATAACTCAGTCGTAGTGATGACCATGTAATCTTGCCTAGTAAATGACTAAGCATTTTGACACTAATAGAAAACATAGGTGTAGAGATAAAAAATCTCCCCCTTTGACATCAGTGGCAAAAACACTTTGTCATGAATAATTGTTTCTTTCAAAATGAGTACTCCCCCTAAGACCATACTGATCATCTAATCTCTTCTAATGCTACGTTGTACTATTTTGGTGCCTTTGTTATCACTTCACAAATATTTCCCCTTATGTTCCTTATTTCACCAATATTCCCCTTTTATGTATTTCCCCCTTTTTTTTGTCATGAATGGCTTGGGGTTGTTGGGGCTAACTTGTACTTATCAAAGAATTGATGACAACTTGACACAATATTTGCATAGCCTTTATTCCATCTCTCCTTTACTTGATCCAAAATTTGAAACTAAATTTCTAGCTTGACAACTAGATCAATTAATCCTGTAATATTGGAAAAGTGTGTGCCTTTCTTCAAAATATTCTTAGCAATATATATCTCCTTCTGAATAATATCTATATGTGGAAGTAGTTGAAGTTGAATTAGTGTCAACTTACTCCTAATCTCTCTGTCTTTAGCCATGAGCTCGACTAACCTCTCTTGACTAAGTGTCAATTCATTATACGTGGATGAGCTTGAACATGCATTCTTGCCCAATGTAATTACACATGCTCTTATGTTTGCATGTAGCAACTCTAATGAATGTGTAGTATCAATTGTAAAGAAATCAATATCACACAATTTCAAATACAATGGATTGATTATTTGCAAAATTATGTCCACTTGTGTGATTGATGTAGAAAGCTTAGCTTGTCTATGTATAAGTTCCCATGAAACTTTCTCTAGCACTTTATGTTCAACTATTCTTTTAGACCATTGTAACAATTTGTCATTGGTCTCTATATCTTCTGTCTGAATCTTATCAGCTAAATATATGAGTTGATCCAAAATTGTATGTTGATTACTCAAATCTACGATTTCAAATGTATCTACAAAAATGTCTTTGATAGTGTGTAATACCTGCCTCCTCTTCTGCTCTCTCCTTAGTTGTTCTTGCTTTGCCTTATGACTCAACAAAGTTTGTAGTTCTTGCTTTTGCTCAAGTGTTAGATTGTTCAAATCATACATAGGTAACGTGATTACCCCATCAAGACTGACTGACTCATAATCCTCCCTTGATTGAGTCACATCTTGAGATCATGAGGTTGTATCACTTGGTAGGGATAATTTTAGCTATTTCCCCTTGTCACTTGATCTTGATCTTGGATGTTGTAATTGTGTAGGAATCACACATGGTATAGGTATCTTAGTTGTGTGTTCGACAACTTTTGCACTTAGTAATTGAATGAGAGCTTGAGTAGCCTCTTGCTCTATCTATGTTACTTCTTTTGCTACTGACTTAGTGCATGTGTCATTTACAAAATTTTCCTCTATTTTCAAAATAGGCATACAAGTAAATGGTGTAAACACAATTAAAACTTTACCAAGTTTCTTGGTACTTGTATCCTCAAATATTGATGTCACATCAATATCATCAGTTTCTTATTGTCAATCTTTGGATAATATAAAATTTGTAACAAAATTGGGTTAGTGCAGAGCTTACTTGACTTTTTCATTAAGCTTTGAATGTCCTCGTTAGCGAGTATATTTGGATTTGGTGAAGGGGTGTTAGTGTCATCTTCTATTGTCACAAACTTTTGATGTTTACACTAACTGACTAGTTGTTGAATTTCCTCAGTCAACTTGGCAACTTATTTTTTTTAGTAATCTTCAAATTCTACTGCGTCTTTGCCTTCTCTCACTTCCATAGATGGAGTAAGCAATCCAAATTCTTCTTTCCATATCTGAATGCTATCTTTCTCAACTTCAAGAGTTTTATTTTTCAAAATTTTATATGTCTTATCTCTTGGCATAAACTTCTTTACAAAATCCTTAAGGGCTATAGAGATACAAGTCTTCCCCAAATTTGGCATAGCTTGTGCCAATGTTGTCTCTCTTATTTTTTTCTCGGTGGCCAGTGCCCACTTCCACTTTGCATCCACTCATTTGTACAATCTCACTAGGAATCCATCTCTCAATTCTAAGGATGTACATTAAACTTGACCATCATGTCAATCATAGCTTGTTAAAGCTTATCTTAATCAACATTATTCAAAGAATCATAATGAATATCTTTGAATCCCATCAAGCTTCTCAATTTTCTTAACTTTTCACATACTTGATCCATAGTAATGGTAGGTAGTCTCTTCATTACTTGAAGTTTTTTGGGTTCATTAGACTCAATCTTTTCATCATCTTCCTCCTCCTCTTGTGCTATGATGAGTTTTCTCCTCAACTTCTCTTGTGTTAGATGTTTTTGTACTTCAGTCGATTTCCCCTTCTATGATGGACTTTCTGTGACTTCTTTGGCAAGGGGTTGAGATGAGTTTGACCTGGTGATGATCACCTTTCCCCTTGGCTATTCAGGTGTCATAATCCCTTACGCATCCTTCTTTAGGTCAGCCTTTACCTTTGGCTCAATAAAAATAACCTTTCTTTGCTTAGTTGCCTTAGGCTTTGAAACAAGTTCTTTTCCTTTGCCTTCCTCGACCTTTATAGGTTGTGCAGACCCTTGTCCCTCTTCTTTATTTCCACTCTTGCCATTCTTCCTTTTTCTTTGCTTTCTTGCTATGGGTGTGCCATAATCAATAGTTAGCTCAAAAATTACTATTTCATATGTGCCAAATTGCTAGGCACATGCATCTATTTCTTCAACCAAAAGCGTAGTGACTGCTACAGTAATCTCATCTAAATTAACTTCATAAGGCATTGGCCTTAGCCATGCTATCCTTGGCAAAATTGCTTGTGCATATACAAAATTTTTATCTACAATAAAACATACTTCATCATAGTACTTGTCTACAACAAACTTAGGAATTCTCACCCTATTTCTCATCTTTCCTTTGAGCTCTTCAAAATGATTGTTCATTATTACTTCAAAATTTTCTCCCAATCTTCTAATTAAGTCACTTATTTGTTCCATGGCTGATCAATCCCTATCCCAAGCAACTATTCCAATAGTAGGAAAAGAGTTTTATACATAGAAAAATATACATACTAATAAAGACCCAAACTTACAAGAGGTATTCTTCATTTTCCTTATTGCTACTAGATTCTTTGTAAGTTGGTGAAGTTGTAGCTCGACAAGGTCATAGGAATGATCCTTCTTCACAATTTTATAGCCCATATCCACTGTTACATTCAGTACTCTATTCAACTTGCTAGATTGATAAAATTTGTGTACAATCACACAAACAAAAAATTCAACTAATGGGTCCTCAATTCCATCAATTGACATTCCTCAACCATTTCACTTAGCCTTGTTCAGATTTTCAATTTTGTTCTTTGTTGCACTTCTTATGCTTTTTGGTCAATCTAGGGTAGGGTACCTAGTTACCCTACGAATGATAGCCTTGTTATTCATGATTGACCCTTCTTCCAACCATACTTGCATGTTATGAATGTAGATAATCACGACCTTTATCCATTCAACTTTAAAAACCTTTGGAAAACCTAGGGCATGAGTAAACTCTTTCTCATCAACGATCTTGTATTCATCCTCCAAAATTCCATTAACACAGAGCTTATCATAAGCTGCTCTAATCTCAAAATCTCCAATTTCTCCTACTTTGCATAGATAACAGGATCTTACATCCTGAATAGTCAAGACTCTGAGTAGAATTGACGATAAACCTCCAATATCATCAATAGTGTTTTTGAGGATTACTAAATTTCTAAAATTAGGTGGAGGATATTGGTCATTTCTTATAATTTGTGCATTGTTGTCCTTCAACATTTCACTTCTAGATGCCATCGTAAACTAAGGTTTCACATTAACAAGTTATTTTGCAATATTTCCACTGAATAGTCAACTCGACATTGAGAGTAATACTTACTTTGTTTGTCAAATTAGTTGATATTCTGCTATGACTCTCTCACACTTGCTTGTTGAAATCATCTTGATCAACTTAAAATCTCTCGTGAGCTCATTGATCACCTAGTGAATAAAAACTAATGTCTACATTCAATAAATAACTTTAACTTTTTGTTTTAGATATGCATTTAATACCTTCATACTTGGTTGGTGCATGATAGCTAGCTTGGTCTCCATTTCTTGCTCAATCAAGATTAATTCACTCGACTAATATTAACTCATTTATTCAATACATCAACTTCCTTGATCACTTGGTCTATACTGCAAAGCTTGATCACTATAGATTGTACCATTGATGCTCAGTACTCTATGATTTTCTTTTTCTTTAAGTTCTCAATGCATCTCTACTTATGCAAATATGAACCTTTAACACTTGTATGCTAAGAATTTAGGTAAAATATAACATTGAATATATAGTTTGTGAGGCCTTACCCCAACCCATCATAGAATAGATATTGTATTTCCATTTTGTTACTTAGGACCGGATATCTCGGCATATATATTTTTATACTTGATGGACAGTAAATTTTGCTACTTATCTGATGATATTTACCTTGTGATCTTTCATTATGGTATGTACTAGGACTCAATTAGCTTAGTTGATGAATTAATGGATATTTATTCAATATTTCACTATTATGATAAGAAATGGAATTATGATATGATTCAAATGCTTAATTTGATCTTGTTAGGAAAGTTAGTAATATGCAATTGTTTTTGAGGATTAATGATTAAATGCTTTACATATAAATGATGGAGAATGGGAAGTTAATTATGGAATGTGTTATATGTGCATGGTAGAATAACAAAATTATTATGTACCTTTACTTTCATATGTATTTTATATGTGATTTTTCATTGGACTAATGATGTTCAAGTTTAGTGTGCAGGAAAGGAACCATGGAAACTTAATGGGGAAACAAGATATAAACACATGTTAAAATAACACTGCCACGGTTAATCTTTAGAAGATTCATAAACCTCATTGTGATGTGTTTATTTTGTAAATGTGAGATGTATGTTTGTTGTATGTATTTCAAGAGTAGATTCAAAACATGTCATGTGTGATGTATAGTGAATCTTGTGTGTGTCACTTGACACTTGTACTTGTATGTAAAATGACATGTTCTTTGAAGATGGCTCATGTAGCCACCTTATCTCAAGTTAAATTTCTTAATTAAGAATTAGACTTATTGCCTTGACTTAGTAAGGGAAACAAAGGTTACCACCATAGGAAAATTGAAAATTGGACTTTACCTAGCATTGTGAGGGCCAAAAAGTAGCTCTAAGGTGTATTTATGATGAAAAAAACCCTACCCATGATAATACTTTAAGTTAGGAGGTTATTAGTGACCCCTAGGGTGCCTAGAAGACCTAGGAGACCCCAAAAAGAATGCATTTTATATTGAATCCAAAAATGGGAGTCATATATAGAGGCATGGCCAAACTAGAAATCCACTTGCCCACTCTCTAACTTTAGAGACATTTAGGGTTTGGAGGAAGAGGATAAGGAGCTCTACTACAACTTTCATTTGCCATTTCTTGGAGTAAGGTTGGTATCCATAAACCATGGTGTCTCTTCATTTCATCATAGATTGATATGGTGTTTTTCCATTGCATTGTAGATTTGTTATGGAGTAGATGTGATTGTATGAAGAATCTTGTTATATGTGTGTTGAATGTGAGAAGGTTATGAGATTTTACTCTTGAATCTTGGTTTTTCTATTGTTCATGTTGATTGTCTATGTAAAATGGGTGTGAAGCATCACTCACCCTTGGGAGGGAAGAGATGCTTGGGTGAAGGAGTTAGTTGGGCTCACCCATAAAGTTGAGAAAACTCTCCCATGTGTGGAGATGATTTTGATGTGTTTCAATGGAATATGGCCTTCATGATTTACTTGCATTCTTGGGAGGTATAAGGAGGTGTATGAAGAAGGAAGACATTTTTAAGCCTTGAAAGGGCATGTCACTTATGAGAATATGTGAATATATGTGATTCATGGATTTGAAATTCTCCTCATGGAGAGATCCCACTTTCACCCTGTATCTTGATTCTATGGTAGAATCTATGTGCAAGCCTTGGAATGGGTTGTATTGTGTTGTTTTGAATTTTTGTTTGTCATAGTTTGCATGGTATGTGGATGTGAAGGTGTGCAACCATTTGTCCCTTGTTTCCCCAAGCTCACTGGGTGGCCTCCTTGAGGCCTAGGTTGGGAGGTGAGCCTCCATGGTTCTACATATTGTCTCTTATTGCAGATTTTTCTGCTTGAGGTCTTGGACATTTGGAAATTGTGAAGTTTCACCTTGTTTAGGAAGAGAGAACACTATTATTTGAGTGGAGAATGGAGAAACAAGCTCCATCTTGTTAAGTGAATTAGTATCTATTGTAAGAATGTTGTTATTATTCTCATTTATTTGTCATTAGAAAGATTGTGAACATCTATGTATTGCAGAAAGGTTTCTTCATTTGTATATCTTGATATGGTGATCTCATCACCTTGTGTGTATACTTGGTAAATGGTTGAATGTAAGCTTGAGAAGATCTTGAAGGAAAGATTCATTGCATTGATGTTGTTGGTTTGTAATCTTGAATATGAATGCATTAAAGAAAGGATTGAGTGTCATGGTAGACATTATAAAATTATTTAGAAGATTATCATTTTGTTATTCCTATTTCCTCAAGACTCGTATGAGTAATTTAGATGCATTGGTGTTCAATCTTGATTCATACATAGTTGTAGAATATGCAATTGATAGCTAATGGATTAAAATGCAAATCATATTAGAATTAGAATACTTGTTGTTCATCAGTTACCAACAATTAACATTTTCATCTCTGTTCATATTAGAATATCTTACAATTTAGATTGTGTTAGAATTATGTTAGTTACTTTGTGTAATTCATTACATTGCAAGATATAATAGGTAATATAATGCATTATACAATGTCTAAATTTATCAACCCAAGTATAAACAAATTTAGAGAATGCATGAAGAAACTAGTTAAAATTTTTAACTTCATAAGTAACCTGTAGGTGCATAATAACTTGCTGGAAAATGTATGGCTTTTCAAAAGAGTCTCTCTCAAAAATACAGTCAATAAAATCTTATTAGAATAAAATAAGATATTCCTTCCAATACCAAATCAAAGAAAAAAAAAGTTGCCATCCTACTAATATTGTCTTAAAAGACATTATTTCAAAACTAGTACCTTGTCAGACCCCCTAATAAATCAATGGCCTGAAATTACAAATAAAAAAAATTAAAAAAAAGTATATTGACTTTCCAACTAGGAGGTGACTTGTATATTTAATTTGACAAGATGTTTGTTTAAAAAAAATGGTTCCATTGCAAATTTTATGGGAAAAAAAAAAACAAATTGAAGTACATCCTTGTCCCAAGACCAACCTATCGGCCTTGCCTTTATGGGGGGGGGGGGGGGGCGCATTTAATATGGGGGATGCTTTGGGGAGTACGTAACCCTCCCCACTCCCTTTCCACCTACCTCCCACCATCCCTAAGCATTGATTTGGGGGAAGTCAAAAAGGTGGAACAAACTTGTTTTATGTGGTTTTTTTTTTTTTTCAAGCAAGAAATCTCACTTAGGAAAACCATGCATTTGGAATTAAGGGGAGGGGTAGTTGGCATTGAAACTTGTGCTATGTTAGCCTTAAGCATTATAATCATGGTGATAGGACCCCCTAGTTGCTATGTGTATAGGAGATGATTATATTTTAGGGGGAGGTGAGAGTAGAGTTTAATAAGTTTATTTTCAAATTTAATATAGTTAATACTTTAGCATGGGTGGAAGTAAGTATGGTTAGTGGGAATATTAGTTAAAGGGGGCAGTTGGGGGGGGTGTGGGGGGGGGTGGGGGAAGTTTAGAAAACTAATCTAGGTTAAGATTTATAGAATGGTGAGTTGGTAATATTAATTGTTAGAAGGGAGTATTGTTGTAGGTTAGTAAGTATAAATAAATTCATATAAATTTCTATTTGATATTAGTATAATGTATGGAAAATTATTAATGTGTTAAGATAGATATAGGATATGGAAAAAGAGTTGGGGTGGCTAGTTTTAAATGTTTTTTTTTAATATATATATATTTAATTATTTTGAGTAAAGGGTATTTTAGGTTAGATAGTAGTTGTTATTTTATTTTTATTTCTTTCTAAAGAAAATATAAATACATAATAATTGTATTAAATTAGGCATGTGATTGAAAGTAAGGTGATATGTTTATAGAAAAGAAAGTATAGGATTAGATGGTAGTTTTATCTAATAATTAATTGAATATTATTTGCAAATATATAAATTTAAATTTAATATTAAATAATAATAATGTTAACGATTGAAGTAAGAGATGTATATAAAGAATAGAAGGTATAGGTGATTATATAATAATAATAATAATTAAATATTAATATAAAGATAATTTTAATATTAATAGAAATAAAATGATTATTTGATAAAGCATCTTCTCACCGCAATCCCTAGATCTTTTACCACTATATTGACACAATTTGAATTTTACTTGCACATCAGAGTGACTCATATTGGGTGCAGAAGATTAAGAGCTCATAACCATAACATCTCAATGTAGTTTTGCTAGCAACTAGGTGTCGACCTCATAGGGAACTTGAAATCCAAATTCTGAGTAAACAAACTTTGTTTCATCATCTTACCTCATCATCTCCAGGTTAAGGATAGATCATGTATCTTATCTTCAATTTTCTCTCATGTTTTTTTTAAAATTAGTTGTGTTTTGACTTGTAGGATATTGAGCATGACACAGTTCCAATACACCTTCTTCATTTAGTGAGCTACCTGATCCATTGGATTGGGTGATCTCTATTGGAAATATAAGAGGAGTAACTAAGAGGGGAGGGACAAATCAATTACTACAAAAATAAATCCTATATCCCTTAGATGTCAATACAAATCAAACTTTGATTAAACTGTAGTCTACTGTAACTCAAAAAATACACATGCACTCGATTTACTCTAACAAAAATTGTAACTCGACAATAACTGAAATAACAACAATAACTTGGAAAATGCAAATCATAAGATGTTTTCTTTGATTAGTCTTATTTAACTTAGTTGCATACACATAAAAGAAATAGTATGAACACAAGTGACACCAAGATTTAACGTGGAAACCAATTTAGGATAAACCACCAAATGCAACTAGTTACTGATTTTCACTCTTTTGAAGTGAGACCTGTTAGGAGCCAACCATGTTATAGGTTACAAAACACACTATTAGGTGTAAGCCTGTTAGAGCATTTAATCACCCTATTAGGTGTGGCCTTGTTAGAAGTCTTTAGACAATTCAATCTAGAAATGCCACCTTAATAGAGGATTTACAAATAACTTTTAAGCCAACTCGGTTAAGAGATTTAGATCACTGCTACAATGGTTAGAAAGTAACATTGAAATGACCTTATTTCTGATGCAACTAAATTGCTAATTACAGATCTCAATTTTGGCTTGTATACTTGATCCTTCCTAATTGAATGTATCTTTGCAGCTGAACAAGGATTTTTTGTGTATCCTTCTAATTCACTTCCTCTAAGCATCACCAAATCTTCTATTCACTTGCACACTTTAATCCTCAACTTGACCTTATATTTATATCTTACACATTGTCAAGTCGGCTTGAATACATGTTAGAATACTTAATATTCATCTCTTTAGTCGGCTAGAACCAACAACTAAATCAATTGAACTCAATATTCCAAAATAAGAAAATCCTTCGTTAGCTGACCATGCTCGGTAGGCACTAACTCACAAATGATTTTCTTGTGTTAACCAAGTGAACTTGGTTAACACTACATATTCACAAAGTTCCTTTGGTAACCAAGTAAACTTGGTTAACACTGGTTCCATCCAACATTTTCTTCATTAACCGAGTGAGCTCGGTTAACACTCATCTTCTGCAAACTTTCCTTTGATGATCAAGCAAACTTGGTAGACACTATCTTCTGAACTAGGCAAATTCTAGAATGCTCGACAGGCATAGGAAACTATCTTCATCACTCGAGTGAGCTTGGCATACATTGACTGGAAATGATATGACATTTTGTGTAACATCAGAGACAATACATAATTAATTAATTATTTTCAATAGATCTCATCTTGATCTTCTCCACAACTTCTAGCTCTTAGTATCTCTATCCATGTTTTCTTTCTTTCAAGTTTTTCATTTCCACTACTTGGTGCTGGTGCTGGTGATATGGTTTTGCAATTTCTACTGATATGTCCAACTTTGAAACAACTAAAAAATATTATTTCTCCATTTAGCCACTTCTTATAATTTCCTACGAAATGTGGTTTGATGCAATTCTCTGGAATGTGTCCATATTCTCCACAATAGTGACAATTGTGTCATGTATTGTAATCCCAATTGTAGAAATTTCCTTTCCTTGTATGTGCTTGTTACTTAGGGATCTAGTTTGACTTTTTCTTGAACCTACACTCATGAGCTCTATGTCCATACATTTGACAGTTGTAACAATGACCTTGGAATTTAGATACATTTTTTAAAAAAAATTGTTGAACATTTCTTGATTTACATTCATGTGTTTGATGTCTTGCTTTCTTGTAAAAACAATTACTATTGAATTTATGATTAGGAGTTTGCATACCATTTTTTCTTTTGCAAATGATGGTTGTGTGACCGAATTTCCTATAGTAATGGCATGTAGGTTTTCCTTTGGGTTTGGCATTTTCAAGTTCTCCTCTCTTGGATGATTCTCTTTCTTTAGTAGATGAAAGGTGTTTGTTGTATCCAAGTTCAGAGGTGTCTTTTGTTCTAGGTGACCTCAAAAGTTCTTCAAAGTGTTTGACAACTTCATTTGGTTTGTTCATTCTCTCCATAAGTTCCTTTTCATGTCTTAACTCACTTTTCAATTGTTCATTTTGTAACCTCAGGTTTGTGATCTCCAAATCCTTTATGTTTGCTTCTTGATTTTCAACTACTAATTGATTTATCAAATCTAACTAATTGTTTGTAAGTTTCTGTACTTCAAATGATCTCTCTTCGAGTTTGATAGCCATCTATCTTTTGTCTTCTTCGACCATGAGCTTATCTTCCATTTCTTTCTTCTTTTGTTCCATTGCTTCACATAGTTTAACTGATTGGATTTCTTGTTCTCTCTTGAAATCTTTTGCTTCTTTTGTTAGGGCACTAATATTTTCTAGTAATTATGTCAATGCTTCATCGTTACTACAAGTCTTTCCATTGTTAAGTAGTCCTTCTATGTCAAATTCTTTGTATTGCATGTCATTTTGCTAAATAGCTATCTCTTTCCTTCTTTTCAAGGTTTCTTTTAACTCTTCTTTTGTTGCTTCTAATTGTTGCAATATGATATGGATTTCAATCATTTGGTTCTCGATAATTTTTCCCATCTTATACACTTCCATCTACATGATCTAATCCTATCAAATTATTAGACTTCTTGATAAGAGAATTGAGCTCTGATATTGATTATTGGAAAGGGTAAATGGGAAACAAGACATTGAGAGGGGGTGTAAATCAGGATCTCAAATTTTGAACTTCAAAACCAAGTTATTGAATTCACACCTTACTCATCTCATACAATAGATCTACAATTAAAACTATAATATTGAAACATAAATGAAATTCATCACATCTATGAAAGATTCAACACATAACACAATGATTTGGTAACCTAGAAACACTTCAATGTGAATGTAAAACTAGGGTGGGGATGAAACCCACAAATCTTCATTGTTGCAACAATAAATTTAACCTATTAGGGTTACAATGTTTGATCATATGATCTGATCTACCCTATGAGGGGTCTTCCCTATTAAAAGATTTAGAGACTATTAGGTATCACCTTCTTAAAGGATTTTAAACTCATAATGAAATAAGGACTCTGTTAGGAGGTTTACATAGGTATGTTAAAACCACTATGTTAAGAGATTTATGCTAACTCAATTAATAATAACTAATTTGTAAGGAAACTCAAGTGCGAAAACAACTTCCTACACTTATCTCATAAGGAAAGTATGATGCAAATCCTATTAAAATCTTCTACACTTACAGATTCAATATCATGTAAACAACAATATTGTAGCCAAACATGCATATAGAAAATAGATAGAGAAAGGAACACATAACACAAGGATTTTCTGGTGGGGAAAAACCTTTCGGTATATAACCCCACCCCTTCAGAACTTGCACAATGTATTATCTTCAACATGAGGTTACAATACACTTGCAATGCAAGTTCAACATCAACAACAGAAGACTCCAGTAGCTACTCGCAGTACCAACAATACACCTTTTTTGCATCGCATCTCTTCGCAACCCTAAAAATGCTTATAACATGCGCTTCACTTTAGGGCTACTCCCAAAGGTAAATCGTATTAGGGTTTTACCATTCTCCGAGAAAATAGGAACCCCAAAAAAAATTTCAGGCCGATGCCCCGAACCCCACTATTGGGGTAGAGTGTACAATACTCAAATATCTTAGTTGCCACATGTCTTCACCTGTCATTGAATCTTCCTAACATAGCTCTTACGTGTCATAGGAATTCGTCATAACCGTTTTAGTCATGATCTCCTTACAATTCAAGATGTCGACACATCAACATTATTTGCAAGAAATACATTTTACAAAACAAATAATAAGAATAGGAATTATACAAGGTTGAGAAACCTTATTCCTAACATGATTCAGTACTTGACCCTCGATTTTCTCTATGACCTGGTCTTGGGTTTCCTCTTTGCTATATCTCCGATCTAATCTCCTCATTTGATATCTTTGTTCTATCCTTCACTGCTCTGATTGCCCTCTTTATGATCTTCTTTCAAACTTAGTCTTCACAGTTCTTCACTCACATATATCCAACCATCCCTTCATTCATGTATATCTCACTCACTCCAATTGTAGGGTTAGAATCCTCCTTAAATAGATGTTTGGTGAAGGTTCTAGATCTTGATTAACGGTTTACAATTCACCATCTTTTTCCATTTCTATCTAATTTTCTAATTGGTTGAATTGCATGTCTTGGGATCATTACCTTCTGTACTGACATGTGATCACCTTCTTAGTTGGCTCTACAAATATTAAATTTCATACAAAATTGGCCAAAAGGGTTTACATATGTGTTTATGCCATTACAAACTCATATGACAAAACTGAACTACTCAACACTTGAGTGCTTTGACACTCGGTCATGTAGATTCCTTCATGTTGTCACTCGACTTTTGTATACATGCTTTCTTGGCAATTGTTAACTTGTCAATGTGCTCTATTCCAACTATATTGTTTGACGCGTACATGTGCTCCGTCTCTATTGAATACTCAGTAATCACTATCTTGCTCGGTGTAAGCTTTGTATGCTCGACCTTTACTATATAACTCGATCGTAGTGATGACCGTGTATCTTGCCTAGTAAATGACTAAGTGTTTGGACACTAATAGACAACATAGGCATAGAGATCAATGCAATGAACATACATATTCACACACATATTTGCCACCACACATGAATACAAGATTATTATATTATTTATGTATGACATCAACCTTGGAAAGATTGTCAAGGCAAGCTCAATGCTCACTTCCTAATCAAAAAATTATTACCATATTGAGTACAATATTACATGCTAATCAAACAATGTTGGCCAAGACATAAAACAAACATATATTGTTCACCTTGAACATGATACACCTCCAAGAATCACCCATTAAACATCCACAACATGCTACAAGCATATGGTTGGCCAAGAACATGAAGAACACTAATGTAACAACAAAAAAAATCAGTTATGAGTTTAATGATCAATCCAAACCAACAACATTGAATTCAGACAATCTAGATATATTCATACAAATAATGAATTACTATAGCAATATCTACATCAACACAATTTACTAGAATTACTAACATCTTCATACTAAACCTTAAGAACACTAAATACAATGACTATTAACCTTGAAAAAACACTTGCAGACCTCTAAACCACGAGCCACTTGAATTGAGGACATATGTCAACATCCCAAATATGACTTGAAATCTTCAGAGCAAGATATTATGACATGGAGCAATTAAATTAAAATATTATTACTTTGTCACCATTAAACAAATAAAAAACTAGTCACACCACATATATTCATAACTCACTCAAATCTCCATGCGAATATCTAAAACTTGAATTAAATCAACTACTAAAGACAACCATGGTCTAAACACTCTTTGATCCACAAACTCTAATCTTCGTCGTACTTACTATAGTAATCAAATGAACTCACCGACTTCACTACATTACTATCTTAGATATATAAATATGTTGACATCAATGACAACACATCTCTCAAACACATTTTTGCACATTCTTCAAATATTACATGTATTGCATAACATGAAGGTGGTCTTAAAATAAGTTCTAAATAAGGGAATACATGATGATGTAATTGGTCACCATCATCAACACCTTTAAGGAGAAAGATTATACAAAATATATTGGATCTCAAAGAGAAGATATTTCCACAATCCATGATAGTCATATTTAAGTTTTTTTAAAATTTGATTATATTGAATGTTTTTGCATAAATGTCTCAAATCAAACTTTATGATCCATCATACCAGGGTGAACTTAACAATTATGATTATTTTATTTCAAACCAAGCTCCCTCCCATGTGGTGTTTCAACTAAAGAGATGAGATTTCCATAATCCACATTAGTATGTTCTTTCAACCAATTGACATGTATGATAAAAAAAGATATAATAGCATGACAAAAACAACCAAAACACCAAAACACTAAGATATATTTTCATGGAAACCCGGTAAAGGGAAAAACCACAATGGAGAGGAACCCACAACATGAGAATACTATACAAATATATTACAATAGGGAATGCACATTCATTCAGGCACATTGTCTAGAGCTTATTACTCAAAATGAAAAAGTCTTACTAAATATAAATCATTTACAATGCCATAGTAGTGTTTGAACTGAAGAAGTACATTTACAAATGCAAAAATACAGTTAAAGATCAATGCAATACACATATTTCATACACTTCATCATTCACTGCTTTGTTAAATAATTTAGCTCTAATTTAGAGCACATATCTTTATCTTACTTGTAAAGTTGCACATAATCAAAACACACTCCTCCAACATACCTAAAATGAACAAAGATATCGATCTTGTAAATCTAAAAAATATATGAGATCGGTTGCATGTCAAGTTAAGAACACTTAGTAAAATATCCAAATATATACAATTTATCAACAAAATACAAATACAAATACTAGTACAGACCAAAATAAGTTATTATACTTACCATATAAGTTAGCCAAACTTTTTGGATCACAAAAATAATCATCAAATTTATTCTATCAAATCCCCATAAGGATAAACTATACAAGCCAATCATTTTACATTATGAAACTAAAAACCAATAAACATATGCTTCTAGCTTGCACTCTAATTATCAAGAGACACCAAAACTCTATGATAAGGCAGTCTAATCATCCATCAACCTTCCCTTAGATCTTAAACACAAAATATTAACCTTTTTTTTTTTGACAAAAATATTGAACACTATGATAGGCTTAGTTCTCAACTTACGAGATAAGAACAAATCTTTAATCTAATTTCTAGAATGATCAACTAATACAATATGATTAGGTATGCTGACTTGGTTTGTCATCAATGACAACACCAAAAAACCTATGCAATGTCTCTTGCCATTAATATCCCCCTTTGGCATTGATGGCAACACAATTAAAAATGGCCAAGTGTCAAAATGATTACCACATATGCATATACTTCAAAATTCAATGCTCCCCTGAGATAAATTACATTTTTCACTTCATTAGACTCCCCCTTTACCATAAATGACAAAAGTAGGGATCCACATACAAAAATCTTATAAACAAACCACATGTGTACCAAAAAACTCTTTTAACTTACATGAAATTAAATACATAAGTGAAAATGTTCTTCAATGAATTCAAACCATTGTCCCAAACTTGTTTAAGACACTCCAAAATTGAAATGTGATACTTAAAGTGATAGGCTTACATTTTTTTAATCTAAAGATCTAAAGGGTTGTTAGTGACCATGACATCTTTGGATTCTTGTAAAGCAGCAAACATTTTTTCCAAATGTGGAGCAATTATACTTTGAAGTTCATCAACTCCTCAAACAAGATTATCCCTTTCCTGCATCAAACTCTTAATTTTGTCAAGAAAAAATATGACATAGCCTTTTCAACTAGATGCATAAACAAGTAAGGGATCAAAGAACTGAGAAATATCTATTAACTACTTCTCATTCTCCTTAATATTTTTCTTAGTGTCCTAAAAAATAGAAAATGATAAACATGACTTATGTACACTATCACTTTTAGATAAGGAAATTTGAATACTCTCTACTCAACTATTCAATAATATCCTATCATTAGCAATCATTTCATTCAATTTAGTGAATCTATTAGAACCAAAGTCATTCTAGACCTTTGTCTTAGCCTACTTCTCTAAAGACTCTAAGTGGGTACTTGAATAATTTATAAGTCTCTTCAACTATCTAAAGGAAGAATCATATGTGACCTACATACATGTAGACATTATCTTTTCCAAGACACTGGATATGAGACCTAGAAGCTCAGTATCCTCCATGTGAGATCTCAATATCTCCTCTCTTTCCTTGGCTTATGCAAATGATGCAAGTTTTAATTTTTATATTAGAGAAAAAGTGACCAAATTGATAGGCCCTTGAGTAAGTTTATGGTCATCCAATTCTATACTATTCTTATACAGAAACTCCTACAATACCCTTGTAATGTCTCATGCTTTATTTTCTATCTCAAACTCCTTCCTTGAGTTACCTTCATTACTTCTTCATCACCTTTGTTCATCTATCTTTCAGTTCCAATTTTGAAGCATTAAAAAAGTTTACTTCTACTAGTTTAAGTTGTGTATTAGATGTATCATCGTCACCTCGGGTTTCCTCTATGACAACATGAAATTTGTTCGCTTGACTTCAAAATCTTCTACACCTCTTTTATAACTTCATTTGTTTGTCCAATCAACAACTCATTTACTCTTCATTTGCTCCTAAATAATTTCTTATTCTCTTTGAAAATTTAATTTATTCCTTCTACTAATATAATAACACATAAACAAATCAACACTTTCACTTTCAATCTTTCATCCTAAACTTTATTATTTACTTTTCTCATTTCCAAAAGATGATATAAATATTTTGGAATATTAGGCATGATCTCAACAAGATTACTATTGAATTTATTCAAATATTTAATACCGCCTTCTTTAAATACTCATTTTCAAGCACCATCAAATTTGTCAAATAATTTAAAAAGTGATTTCAAATCACCATGCACAATATGGTTTCATCTTTTTTTGAATCAAACTTCACTTTCATTCTCACTCATCTACTTTAGATAGCTTGCATTGGAGACTCTTAAAGCTTTAGTTTCCTTTGCCTTTTTCTCCTTAGTTGGTTCCTTAGATTCAGTCTGCTTATCATCCTTACTAGCAATATAATCTCTTATGTTCTCATCCTTCTTTTTAATCCTTGCTAGATAATCCAACTTGTGGTTTCACAATGCTAACTTGATTGGAAACACCCAAGCAAGGTGAAAACCTTCTTGTTTTTCTTGATATAGAAGAATATAAAACCTTTTTGTTCTTTCCTTACTTCCCTAATTTTTTTCATTATTTTAATTATTTTTGGTTTCTTCAAATTTGAATATATCCTTAGGACATTCTATTCAAAAGTGCCAAATATCTCCCTTGAAGTTTCAATGCATTTACGTAATAGATTTTGAACGTGCATGCAAAGTATTTTTGCATAAACTTCATACCCTATAGGCATAATCCATGCTTTCCTTGGTTCCATAGCTTTCATTAAACATTGATCAATGTCAACCATAAAACAAATTGTGTCCTTGTATTTATCAACAATTGATTTAGGGATCCTTTCCTACCATGCATCTCATTTGAAAATTCTTACATTAACCCCAAAGAATAGTTCTCCAAACCTTACTATCATTAATGTTGTATAATATTTCTTAGGTTTGTATCGCTATCAATTTATCTTTTTTTCCAGTGAACTTTTCCAACTCCCAAAACCTCATTCACGGAATAGAAGGATAAACACAAGACTTGAGTGCTATACTTGATATACTCTCCTTATCCTTATTTATCTTGGTCAAATCCTCTATCTGCTAGTTTTACATTAACTCACATAAGTCATACTCCTCGTTTTCTCTCATCATCTTGTAAGTTGCATATATGGTTGTACCAAGGACTGAATTCTCATGGCTACCAACGATTGAACTCTCATGACATGAGCAGTAGATCTTATAACCAATAACCATTATAGCTAAATTTACATGAAGCTCAATTATATCATTAATTATCACTAGCCTTTTATAAAACATAGATTTAGTTACACTTGTGATGAGTTGATTTTTCATAGATCTCAATATTGGAAAATCCTTGGATGAGCATAAAGTTGTTATGGCCCCATATCATCCTTGGTAATCTTGAACAACTTTTTTAACAAGATAAACTCATCATGAATTTGACATAGAGCATACCAAACCCATTTTCTTTCCTCAAGTAGTGGGAACTTGATAACCTGAACAAAGGTCTTCTCTTCTAACACCTTAGACTCTTTCTTGATTATGTAACCATATTTTTTGTAGCTTTTCCAAGTATAGATTTAATAGTTGTGAAGACCCTAACTCCTCAAGATTTGCATGAATATATTCCCTAACATCTCCAACATGAATAACATCATTTAGAAAACCTAAAAGTCCACCTAGTATATCTTCTTCTGTATATTTGAAGGGGTGCTTCTTTAATTTAGGGCAAGGTCTTAAAGTGATTTAAATAACCATAGGAGTATTCATTTTAGAAATTTCAAGTTCACAAGCTTCATTAAAAAATTCCTTTTTTTGTCAGATTAGGATTTTCACTTAAGTCGCCTTTATGTCTTCCATCTCTCTAAATCTTCTTGCAAATATCTTTCTTTCACTTCCTCTTAGAATGCGAAGTGACTAGTGATAAGGTAAAGTTGCTTTTATCATTCACACATTAAACTATTAGATGTAATAATGTGTTTTCCGTAAACCCTTTGTATACCATGTTTCTTATATTATTTGCTAAAGTTCCTTTGTGGATCTTCAATATCACTCAACTTGCTTTGGAAATCCTCCTAATCATCTCTAATCAACCAATACAGCTTGTGTCAAGTTCTTATATTTAGGAACTAACATCTATCAAGTGGTTAATGAATATTCTTGAAAACTCCCCCTAGGCCAAAAGCCTTAAATTAATTTCCATTGGAATTTCCAACACCAGATTTAGGTACAAACTCATTTCCTGCATGATTCTCACTCTTCTTTGTCCATGATTGATTCATTTTCTTCCTTGTCTCATCCATTATTACTTCTACACTTTTTTTATCTCTTTGGTTAGACCTTTCATGTCCACATTCTTACTATTGCAAAATCTTGTAATGTGATTGGATTTGTTGCAATTGTAGCATACAATATTTGTTTGTCCATAGCTATAATTTACTTAATTTCCTCTTGATTTTCACATATAATGAATGTGTCCAAATCTATTACATATGACACATATAATTTTTCATCTATTGAAAGAATTATTTATCACAATTCTACATTCATTTTAGTTATGACTATGCTTATTGCATTTAAAACACTGGTCCAAAAAAGATGAACCATTCATTCTATTTTTGCATTGGATAGTGTTATGATTAAACTTATTGTACAAAAAGAAATTACCATTGAAATATGTATACTTATGAGCATTAGCTTGTCCTAGCAAAGGCCTTTGAGATTTTACCTTGTAATTTTCTAATTTAGGATTGCATTAACCAATTATGAAGGTTTTACCTTTCGCATATCCAAGACCTTGCTTGTTATCTTCATTCCCTTGACTTTCAAGTATCACAGCAATCTTATCTGAGCTAATAATGAGATTCTTCTTGTTCTCATTTTCAATAACAAGTTCATTATTAAGAATTTTTAATTTTCTTTTTAATTCATTCCTCATTTTCTTTGGATCCTTGTAGGTCAAGCTATGGTTGGCCAATCTCACAAATATGTTTGATGCATTCATTAGATCTTTCCTTCAAGGAATTATCAAGATTATCTTCACTACACTTCATTCCCTTAACTTCCTCGGTTCGTCACAACACCATTGATTCCATCTCATGTTTTACATCTGCGTTATTTCTTGCAAGAATCTCACATCCTTCGATTTTCTACTTCAAGTTTTGTCTCAAATGACCATTGTCTATTCTTTTTTTTTTTGCATTAATTTTTTATAAAGTTCCTTTATCTTTTCCACATATTTTTTAGCTTCCCTTTTGATGAATAAATGAAATTTTCAACATGATTAAGATTCTTTCACAATTCAAAGGCTTTAGCTTTGGACTGATCAAGATCATTGAGTGTGACTAATATTTGTTGTTGAATACCATCTAAATCTATTGAACCACCTTTTCAGACCTTCATTCAATTGTTAAGCTTCCTTTGAGGAACTAACTTCTAATACCAATTATTGGAATTAAGGAATACTAGGTGGGGTGAATCAATATTACACAATCTTTAACTATTTAATACATTTACCACTTAACACATATAATCAAAATAAAGATGCAATAGAAAAAAAAAATAACTAAGCAATGTCACAACAAAAATCTTTTTGCATGTGGAAACTCAAATAATACAAAAACATAGCATGGATGATCCCATGAAATTAAAATACTCTATAGATGTACTATAATGGGGAATACACATGCACTCAAGCACACTACCTGGAGCTCACTGCTCAAAATGAAAAAAGAAGAAGGATGATTGCCTATAAATCATTTATAATGTCATAGTAGTTTTTCAATTGAATAACAACATCTACAAATGCCAAAATATAGTTCTGCTTAAGTATATTAATGCATATTTCGTACATTTCATCATTTACTACTTTGTTACACTAGTATTCTCTAATTTAAAACACAAGTCTTAATCCTATGAATGTTAATTTATGCACACACCCCAAATGACCAACTATATCAATGTTATATATCTACAACAAGAAATTAGAACGTCTACATGTTAACTCAATAACACTTGGAAAATATCTAAATTTGTGCAAGTTGTTGAAAAAATCCAAATACAAAAACTAATACGGGCCAAAATAATTGATTGCATGTTACCACATATGTTGGCCAAAATTCTTGGATCACATAAATAATCACTAGAACCACTCCATGAATTCCACACACACACACATGCTTATATCTTTCACTCCAATTATAAATAGACAACAAAACTTGGGAACAAGGTAGTCTAGTCATCCATCATCCTTCCCTTAGATCCACAACCAAAAATATCAACCTAAAAACAAGTATGGACCAAAGTATTGAACACTGCTATATGAATTGTTCTTAACTTTCTAGATAAAAATAAATCTTCAATTTGACTTTAATTATGATCAAATAATGCAATACATATGGGTAAACTAACTTGGGCTTCCATAAATTACAACGCCAAAGAACCTATGAAGTGTCTCTTTCCAACAATCTCCCCCTTTGGCTTGATGTAAACTCTTAGTAATTAATACCACATATGTGTACACTTAAAAATATAATACTCCCATAAGATAAAATTTTACATTTTTCACAATTTATATCACCCCTTTGAAACCCTTAGCAAAGGCAAGGACCCACATACAAAATTCATAAAGAATATCTTATAAATAGACCGCATTCATTGGATCTTTCCTTCAAGACTTATCAAGATTCTCTTCATTCTTATTCATTCCTTTAATTTCTTTGGTTAAGCACATCACCATAAATTCCATCTCATGTTTTAGGGCTACATTAACTTTCACATGACTCTCACATTCTTCTATTTTCTCCTTCAAGTCTTGTCTCAGATGACCATCATGTATTATTTTCTTTTTCTTTAGTTGTTTGCAAACTTCCTTTGTCATCCCCATGGATTTTTAATAGCCTCCTTTTCAATGAATGAATGATTTTTTTCAAAATCCTTCATATTCTTTCACATTTCTAAGACTTTATCTTTGGATTGATCAAGATCATCAAGTGCAACTAGGAGTTGTTGTTGAATACCACTAGAATCCATTAGACCACCTTTTTAGATCTTCTTTGAGTTGTTAAGTTTCCTTCAAGGAACTAACCTCTAATACCAATTATTGGAATTAAGGCATACTAGGGTGGGGTGAATCAATATTACGTAATCCTTAACTTTTTTTAATGTGTGTTTTTAACAACTCAACGTATATAATAAAAGGAAGATGCAATACCAAACAAAAACATGCATGAAACAATATACCACAAAGATTTTTGTATGTGGAAATCCAAATAAGGAATTGAACATGGCAGGGATGAACCCATGAGAGGAGAATGCTTTATAGATTTATTACAATGTGGAATACACATGCATTCAAGCACACAACTCAAAATGAAAAAGGCACACTCTATAAATCATTTACAATGTCATAGCAGTGTTTGAACTGAATAACAACATCTAAAAATGACAAAATATAGTCGTAGTCAAATACATTACAAATATTTCATACACTTCATCATTCACTGCTATATTATACTATTATGCTCTATTTTAGAAGACAAATCTTTATCCTATACATGCAAACTTACATATGATCAATACACATGTCTCCATCACACACCAAATGACCAACTATATTGATCTTATGTATCTGCAAAAAGAAATTAGATCGGTTGCTAGTTAGCTCAAGAACACTTAGAAAAGTATCCAAACCTATACAAGTTGTTGGCAAAGTCCAAATACAAAAATTAATGAGGGCCAAAAAAATTGATTAAACGTTACCACATAAGTTGGCTAACATTATTGGATCACAAAAAAAATCATGAAAAACACTCCATAAAATCTGCATAAGGATCAACTAGACAGGTTGATTTTTTTGCATTGTCAAACCAAAAACTAATACATGTATGCTTCTAGCTAGTAATCCAAATATCAACATACACCAATACTCTGGAATAAGGTAGTCAAGTCATCCATCATCCTTCCCTTACATCCACAACCCAACATATTATTCTAAAAACAAGTCCTGACCAAAATAACGAACGTTACCATACCCTTTTCTCAACTGCTAAACAAGAAGAAATCTTCAATGTAACTTTTAGTGTGATCAAATAATGCAATAGAAATAGGTAATTTGACTTGGGTTGTCATAAATGATAACACCATAGTACCAATGAAGTTTCTCTTTCCAATAATCTCCCCCTTTGGCATTGATGACAACACTTAGTAATCAATACCACACATGTGTACACTTCAAATACACATATGAGATGAGTTAAATTTTTCACTTCCTTATACTACTCCTTTCAAATCCTTCACAAAGGCAGGGATCCACATACAAAATTCATTAAAAAATATCTTATAAAAGATTGCATATGTACAAACCATCTCACTTAACTTACATGAAAATAAATAAATATACAAAAATGTTCTGTAATAGCTTCAAAACATTGTCCCAAGCTTGCTCAAGACACTCCAAAATGGAATGTGACCTCTGAAGAGATAGGCTTATAATTTTGCTAGCTGAAAATACGAGGGGTATTTGGTGACCATGACTTCTTTTGATTCCTCTAAAGCACTAAACATTTTTTCCAACTTTGGAGCAATTAGACTCCTTTGATTCCTTAACAAATGTAGACATTATCTTTTTCAGGACATTGGATGCAAGACCTAGAAGCTCATTTTCCTCCATGTGAGATCTCGATATCTCCTTTCTTGCCTTTGCTTGTGAAAATGATGCAAGTTTCAATTTTCAAATTAGAGAAAGAGTGGAAAAATTGATAGGTCCTTGAATAAGTTAAGGATCATCCAACTCCAAAATATACTTCTCTAGAAACTTCTTCAATCCCCCTGCATGTCTCTTGCTTCATTTTATATCTCAGCTTCTTCCTCTTCAGCCACCTTCTCTTCTCCTTCTTCTTCACATTTATTTATATCTCTTTCAATTTCAACTTACATAGTAGTAAAAAAATTTACTTCAATTTCAACTTACATAGTAGTAAAAACATTTACTTCAACTAGTTCAACTCATGGAATAGGTGCATCATCATCACCTTGGGTTTATTCTATGACAATAATTAAGGATGAAGTTCCATAGTATCAAAACTTTAGGTAGATTTCAAGATAAAGTTATGTATTTCCAAACGTTTAGGTGGATTTCTTAATCATCAAATTTTTCTCCCTTGAATCACAATCAAGATACTTATCCTTGATGATTTTTACCCATAATAGGTTGGGGTTTTAATAAATTTTCTAGAATAACTTAGCTGCCAATGCTAAGTTCATTTTTTGCCAACCTCTCAATCCTACTCTCCCAACTTTCTCACTTTTTCATATTTCTTTCCATGCTAAAAGTGGGCATTTATCCTCCTCATGAGCACCATTCCAAAATAAATTTCTCATTTTTTGCTCAATTGTTATTATCAACTTCTTGGGCATCTTTAAGCACATCATTGATAAAATTGGAATAGAAGAAGTCACAAATTATAGCATTAAAATCTTACTTGCAGAGGATAGCCACCTACTTTTCCAAGCTTCCATTTTTTGGAAGTAGTTGTCCCCTTTAAGTCATTCCATGGATTAGTCTTAGCAACGCTCGCAAAGAGGGGAATCCCAAGATATCTAATAGGAAGGGAGCCCATTCTCATTCCTAAAATTTTGCATACTGATCTTTGTAAAGATATATCTATATTTAAAAAAGTAGAATTCATATTTAGCCAATCAATGAACTGGCCTAAAGAATCACAATATTATCCAAATTAGATCTAATTACTCTTTCTTCCCTTTTATTGGCCTTCCCCATCAAGTATGTGTCATCAAAAAATTGAATGTGTGAAAATGTGTCAACATTATCCACAACCTTAATACCTTTCCAATGGCCATCGTCTCCCTTCTTTATGATCAACCTTCCTAGGGCTTCAACCATGATTATGAATAGGAAGGGGGAGAGTGGATCACCCTAACTAATGCCTTTATTTGAATCAAGAAAACCTTGAGGGCCACCATTAACCAACACTAAAAACCTCAAGGTATTGATGCACTCCCCCACCCATTCAATGCATTCATTGTCAAAACCAAACCTTTCTAATCTTCTAACATGAAGGCCCGATTGACTGCATCAAAAGATTTCTTAATATCTATCTTGATCATCATTCTAGATATTTTAATTGTCCTCACCAAGTGTGTAGCTTCACGAGCCACAATTATTCCTTCACATATTGACTGATTTGGGAAAAGGTCACTTGTTCCTCTAAGATTATCATAGGTAATATATCCTTCAACCTAATCGCTATTATGTTTGCAATAATTTTGTAGATTATATTACATAAAGATATCGAATTGTAGTCACCAAAATCAATTCTATCTCCCTTTCTTGGAATTAAGGCAATAAATGTGTTGTTCAAATCCTTAAAGATGAATTTGCCTTGTCTAGATTCTTCTACCACCTCCCAAACCTCTTTACCAACAATATACCATAATGTTTTTAAAAAGATGTTAGAAAACCCATCCGGTCTTGGAGACTTTTCACTTCTCATATCCATTCAATGCTTCTCACCTCTTCTTCAAATATCTCCAGCATTAAGTTTCTATTTTTCCCCTAACAAAAACTTTGATATAATCTCTAGTATATCCATATTCCTATTTAGAGTCATCAAATCTGGGCACAAGAAATTTTTAAAATAATTGACTTCTTCCCTATTGACAGCCTTACGGGTTTGGAGCACATTCCCGCTAACATCAGTGATGGGGAAAATTTGATTAATACATCTTTGAACTTTAACCAAGTTGGGAAAAAACTCATGTTTTTATCTCCCTTCTAGAGCCAAGTCTCCCTTGATTTTTGCCTCCAACATATTTCTTCTTTGACTAAAGTATCAACATATTTCCTATTCAACTCCCGCTCTTGCTCCTGCTTGAAATCATCTTCCTCCATGCCTTGTGTAATAATATTTGCATGAAGAGTGGCCAATTTTCTTCAATATTACATTTCTCATTAAAAAAATCTTCTTGAAACTTCTCCATTCCAAATCTTTAGTTAGTCCTTTAGAAATTGTAGCTTCTTGAATAGTATAACAACCTTGTTACCTTCTCTATCTTGTGCATTACTCCACAATTCAAATATGTTTTATTGTAACTTTGCATTCCTACACCAAATAGACTAAAATTTGAAAGGTGTGCACTCAGGAGTGCACTCATCTTGGATGCAAAGACAAATCAGGTATTATCATGAGAAGATTTTCTGGAGCTTGATTGTGTCACAATTTTTTAAGCATCAACGTTTCGGATCACACACAGTGATCCATCATCAGGATGAGGAGTGCAAGAGAATAGAGAATTTTTTCTCTATTCTCTTGCACTCCTCATCCTGATGATGGATCACTGTGTGTGATCCGAAACGTTGATGCTTAAAAAATTGTGACACAATCAAGCTCCAGAAAATCTTCTCATGATATTACTAATGGATTGTGGAAATCAAATGACATTAAATCAAGTATTAATTAGAACATGTGATCGATATAGTCTTTGCTAAACATAACCAGTCCTAGTTTGCCCGATTTCTAGCTAACATAAACCAATCAATTTTTTATGCCACATTCAAAAAGCCACTACATCTATTGGTCCATGCAAATTGGCCATTCCTCATCTCAATGTCCACAAACCCATTATTTATCACAAAGTCTTAAAAGCCCCCTTATCTTCTTCCCCTCCATCCTTTTCCCTCTATTTTCATTTAGGACTCAAATTAGCATTAAATTCCACCCCCTTGCCAACCAATATGAACATATCTTCTTATTTTATAGGTGGATAGGTCTTGTCATACCATCCTTTTTTGATTAGGGTCATTGGGTCCATACAAATCGATAGTTTGTCAAACCTTTGACAACTTCTTGGAAGCTATCTGCACCCACATCCAATTTCTCTTCTTGGCTTTGATCCTTCCACTATCTATTTAAACCACATAATACCTAATCCACATAAGGTCCCCATCAAGTCCTCAAGTTCACATTTCTATCTAGAGAACCACCTTTTAAATATCTCCACTTCCTTTTGACTAGTTTTTGTTTCTTGTTTAAAAAACATCTGATCTAACCTAATCGAGACTCCTTTTGATCATACATATCTTTCAAGGACATTGCAACCTTGACATTCCACGTGAGGGGCCTCACCACTCTTTGGAAAGGGCATATCCTCTTCTCAATCTCAAGAGATTAGTTTGATTGGTCATGATATCTGCCATTGTGAACTTCAATTTAGCTGACTTAGGTCCCCTCTTCTTTCTTTCCCCTACATTAGGTTTATTGGTAGAAGATAAATATTTTCCAAGAATCTACAATCCATTATACTCGTAGTGTCTAGGATTCCTCGATCATCTAACCCTTTGTGGTACTCTAATGGGTAGATCTCATCTTTTGAATTTGCATCACCACTTCTATTCTTAATCCCCTTGAAAGAGCTTCCCAAGTTGCGAATGGGGGATATTTATATGTCCTTGAAGATCTTGTCACCTTGTCCTTCCTCCCGAGTCACAATCTTTTCCTAGGAGGGTATCACCATCCTATTTGATTCCCTTGGATTAGCATTTCCCACATCAGGATTTAACCATTTGTTATTGCCCTATTTCCCTCCCCTTTTGTAGGGTCCCCTTTCCGGTTGTCAGGGGTCATTATCCAGCCCATCCCATTCCCATCATCTATGTCATGGTTTGGCTTATGAGCACAAATTCTAATTTGATCAACTTCATCAATTAGCTCCCTCCCTAATTAGAACCCCTACATTTTCTTTGAGGATTTGGAAAAACCTTGATCATAATCAATCTGTTTCCTAAGCCCAACCCCTACCCAAAGTACACCCAATTCTTGTTGCTTGTGAGTACCATTGATGTAATGCAAGAACCACATTTCACTTCAAATGATGTAGTGTTTGCATCTCTCTAATTGATCATTTTGTCCTTGGATCAGAGTTGGCCCATCAATCATAGATAACTTCACAAATAGTCCTTATAAATTCCAGTTCAAAGTTAGAGCCCTTTTTTTTACCTAGCAACCTGAATATTTCTAGTTCTAATTCATCTTTAGCAAGTTCTTTTCCCTTATCCATCGCCAATACCTTTTCTCAGAGGGAGTCACTCATAATTTTGGAAGACACAATAACAACAATTTATATTTTTTGTTTCCACAAACCCTCCCTTCTCCTAATCTAAATCGTGTCAGGAAAAGTGTGAATGTCTTACCATGGGGCTTGGGTGGTTAGGTGGAGAGATCATTTCAATCAATAACCTCCTTGAAACATAAGGATGATTCCAATTTATTCCCTATGAACTTTACAATTTTAAGGTTTCTATATTCTTGTCGTAGGTTGGGGAGCTTAATCCATAATGGAATCTCATTCATTTTTCCAGTAGATGGGTTGAAGTTCAGGGTCCAATCCACAAAATATAAACCCTTACCATCCAATAGAAAAGACCTCACTATTGAAGACCCATTCCTTATCATAGCCAAATGAGAAAATAACTATAAAGAAACCATTTGTGAGAGTCCTCTGCACCAAGCCTTTGCCATGTCAAAAGATGGCCACGATCCCACCCGTTATGGAAGAAAACATTTTGTTTCAGGTAGCTAACATCCATGCTCCATTCAAGGCTGTCTATTAGTAGAGTTGCGACTAGGACATGTTCAATGCTTGAGCTCGATACCTCCTTAGAAACCCTTGTTTTATCCTCATATGCGTTCGTCCATTTTGGCCTCCATAATTTCTTCTCTATCTATTTGAAATCAAACCTTTGCTCCATCCCGAGTGAATACTCCATTGACGATCACACCCCAATTTTTTAATATTATTCTGCATTCGCCACTCATTCCAATGGTCTATAGTGATTTGTTTTTGTGGGATGTTGAGAGTTTGTTGCATAGACAACATGTTGAATTTAGAAACATTGGGGGCACTCCAAAGCTCTATAGTTTGCGAAAAATCAAAAAATCTTTTCCATGGTTGTTCTCACTTGCGCTCCATTTGAATACTTGATAATTTTTTAGAACTAATACTTGACAGGAAATAAAAACTATCAGAAAAGAAGTCTGACAATTAATTGAATAGTAAAGATTATTTCCAAGAGTCCTATAGTCAATCTTTTTTGCAAATATGTAACTTTATATTTAATTTAATAAAAAATGACTATTCATCTTAAAAATAAATAAATAAAACAATTATTTTTTTATGAATAGTCCCTTCCTTATATTAAAAAAATACAATAGTTACATGTTCACAAAAAGGTAAGGATTTGCCGGACTTAATTTATTTAAAAAAAATATAACAATAACCACTGAAGAAAATCAGACTTATCTGCTTTTATATAGCTATAGATAAGATGCTACGTGGCAATTGTCCATCTGGTATCATTTGCCTCTGTTCCGATCCTCCGTGATTTTTGGACTTCCAAATGCCACTGAAGAGTAATATGAACATTACAATTCAACTTGCAAAGGCGTCTTTCAGCTGGAAAGCAAGTTATTTGCCAACCATTAACAATGTCGGGGAGAAACTAAAGGGTCTGAACTCTCGAGTCCATGTCTGCACGATTGCAGCGAATATTTACATTTGATACTGTGCTTTTTATTACCGAATGCTCGCATGCAAGGAATTTTGTGTAACCCAGAATTAAACTCATAAAACCAATGGCCATACTTTCTACGTCTTTGTTTTCCACGAGAGGGTGCCTTCAGAACATCAAATTTTTCCACTTGCAACCCTGGCCGTCCACAACGTCTGTCAAGACTTGTAGCACAAGGGCTTTGTCCGTGAACAGTGCGAACCAGGGCTTGAAAGTTGTATCAAAGGACGATATTCAGTACTTGTGGCAATGGCTGTTAGAGGAAGGGGGTATCTCAAGTTCATCTACATTGGTGAAGCCTGATATTGTACCTCAAAGATTGGGTTTGGTGGCCCAAAGGAAAATTTCTAAGGGAGAGGTCGTTTTAGAAGTGCCCAAAAAGATTTGGATAAGCATGGATACAGTATACGCTTCTGAAATTGGGAATCTATGCGAGGGTTTGAGACCTTGGGTGGCTATTTCTCTCTTTGTGCTCAGGGAAAAGTCGACGTTAAAATCTCCCTGGAGGCCTTATCTCAACATTCTTCCAGAGACATTGGATTCTCCCATGTTTTGGTAAGGCTACTCAATTTTCCTTTTCCTTATTGGCTTTTTGAATGCCTGTCATTGTAATTTTATCTTAACCAGCAGTGTAATAAAACGACTTAGCCAGTTGCATAAGATTAAGTCAATGGTAACAATATAAGAGGATTGGAGACAAGCCCAAGAGGATTGATCATTCGATAGTGCATTTTTCGTTTGATCTTTGTTAAAATTTAATTAGAAAATACTGGAAAAATAATTAAAATTCCTGACCGAAAATGTTGCTCCAAAATTCTGTAAATATCATTTGAATAGGAAAATAGAATAACGTAAGTGCAGAGGATTGGAGGCAAGCCCAAGTAGCTAGAGCATTGAATATTAGATTTTTGTTATAATTTACAAGAAAATGCTGGACATAAAAAATAATGCCTGGAAACTGCCGCCAAAATTCTAGAAATAGGGGCATCTCAATCACTGAGCATACAGTAGAACAACATCAGGGTCAAGAGGATTGGAGACAATTCCAAGTAGCTGGAGCATTGGATACTAAATCTTTGTTATACTTTGACTAGAAAATTCTCGACACAAAAAATAATGCCTGAAGTTCCCCCAAAATTCTAGAAACCATATATGAATGGGAATGTAAAATAGGGGAATCTCCATCTCCTACTATAAAGAGTGTTGTGAAGCTAATATTAATGTAATATCAAGCTCAAAGCTCAAAATCTGGATATAGAGAAGCATACATGAAATGTATTAGTGAAATCACTCAGAAGTTCATTGTAAAACCCTAATAAAAATTGAAAAGTTGCATATCCAATGATAATCAATAAATATAATAGGATGAACAATCTTGATACCTTGATTTCAAATCTTCTTCTAAAGCAGCAACCTTATTAGCAATCGAACCTGCAGGCTAACTGGCCACTTCTCTGGCCAACACCCGTTTTGAGTAGGAGAAATTCTCTAGCCAAGAGTACAGAGATAAGATTACCGAGCCTTTGTAGTTGGGGGGCTGGAGCGATTTCTTATGTACCGGCTGGTGGCAACTGCACATTCTCTGTTGGAATTATTCTCCAGAAGCTAAGATTGAATAATTTGTACACTGTCCGTGTTGAAACTTAAATGAACAGGTATCATGGTCAGAGAAATAAATTCTTAAGCTGTTAAACCAGGAGACTAAAAAGGAAAAGGAGATGTTACAGAATATTTATTCTGGCTAACCGATAGAGTTACAGAGAATGCTTGTCATCATCCCAACCACATCTGCAACGAGGATCAACTGCAACATGGCAATTGTTGCTTCCACCCAATCTATCTTCCAACACTACCCGCACCCCTGCAATCGTAATTTGAAATCTTATATTCCTAGAGAATCCCTAAAAGCAATAAGTATGCTGAGATCCTCAAGGGATTCATTTAACATACCAATAGCATAGCATGAGCATTCATAGGGCATTAATCAGTATCTCTAATTTCATTTCTATCGTTCAAATTCTTTTTTTAAAACAGACTCTGTATATACTATTCTAATTAAAACAATGCCTTGTTTCCATTGGACGTCCTATGTACAATTTTTTTGGTTTTTTTTATATCCACTTGTAATTTCTAGATTGTCCACCAAGGTCACTGCCAGCAAAGTGATCAGAGCCAAAACTAGCTTTTAGCCTTAAAACAAAAAAATCTAGATGAAAACTATGACCAGTATATCATTTTAAATGAAGCTTCAATTTTAATGCGCTTACAAATCTCAACCCCTAACCCTTGTAACAGAAACTCTAACAGTGAGTGCCTTTAATAATAGATATCTCAATTATAATTTATAGGGTACATATTAATCTTAATTATAATGGAAACTTTATAGTGATACTCGGTTATTTGTCAAAGTAGGGTTGTGGCATTATAAAAAATCGTTCGATCACAGGTTCTAGGAAACTCGAGTAAGTTTGTATTAAACTTGCATGACCTTGGTGTGATCACTGTTTCCTTTAAATAAGTGCCCCTATTATTATGTCTTTGATACAATGAAAGACCATGTTAATTAGATAAAAGACAGCTTCACAAGCCTTGTAAAACCAGCATCGTGATGAAATTCTCTAAAATTGAGTGAGATCTGAAATGTTGAAAAACAAAACATACACAGTGTAAACTAGTTGCTTTTACATCTTAATTTAATGCACTATGGAAAATTAATGCCACCTAAAGCGTTATACTTATTATTACAGTCATCAGATTTATATTTAGTTTTATAAATTCTTTTCGTACCAACAAAATCCTTACTAGGGCGTAGTTTGACAAACTCCTGTGTATCATATCGCTCAATGGACGCCATTTCAATCTTCATGACACCTTTGAGCATGGGACCTTGCAGTCATTTGATCAGTAAATTTAGTATCCAACATGAGTGATGGAAAATGACTTTATTCAATCCTTTAATATATCTGATACTTCCTGCTCTCCACATTTGAGGAGGAAGTTTCTCTATCAAGGACTTTTGATTCATCAAACACAAGTAGACAAGAGTCCTCTTCACCTTCATCGTTCCCAAGAGGTTTAGATTTCTTCACATTTTTCTCAATACCCTTAGCAATTTCATCGGGAATATACTGTGCTATTGATTCAAACATGACATCTCTACTTATGATTAATTTCTTATTGACAGGATCATATAATTTGCAAGTCATTCTATGAATTGCATTTGAGGAGAACCTATTCAACAAATAAACTGTGGTGGCAACTGCCTCTATCTAAAAGCTTTTATCTAGGCTCTTTTCTTTCATCCTGCTTCTAGCCATTTCAGCAACAGTTCTATTTATTTCTTCTCTGCAACCCCATTTTGTTCTTGAGTGGAGGAAGTGGTAAACTCTCTTTGAATCCCATGTGCTCTACGAAAATCCAAAAACTTAATTACCTCTACTCTCCCCCCTTATCTGATCTAATAACCTTGATCAATTAACCACCATTTTTCAACTAATTGTTTGAAATTAACATTCTTCACAAAAACTTCAGATTTGTCAACTAAACAATTAACTCCAATTTTTATGAAAAATCATCAATGAAAATGAGAAAATACTTGGAATAACTTAGTGAGGGAGCTGCCATGGGACCACATAAATGAGAAAAATCATCGATGAAAATGAGAAAATACTTGGATTTATTTATCAAGGGAGCTCCCATAGGACCGCATAAATCAATATGATTGAGTTTAAAAGGTTCCGTGCCTGCTTGGACAAACTAATTAGAAAAGTATTTCTATGTTGTTTTTGGAAAAAAATATTCTTCACAAATATCTTGTTTATTCTCAAGGAACGACAATCCTTCATCCATATCTTTCTTCTTAAGCAAAAGTATACCATCAAAATTTAGATACCCACACTTTTGATGCTGTAGTTGACTATCATGCACCTTTGTAGTACTCAAGACCACCTTGCTTGATGAAAAGTGAAGGAGAAACTGATGTAGAGCCACACCTTGGAAAACTCAGGAGGAATCAGTCACTCAACTGAGTTGCTTCAAGGGGCATCTACAACATTCAGGATCACACACGATATATTATAATCACCCATTGTGATTTG
Organism: Cupressus sempervirens; assembly: GCA_028749045.1. Lineage (NCBI taxonomy): Eukaryota > Viridiplantae > Streptophyta > Pinopsida > Cupressales > Cupressaceae > Cupressus > Cupressus sempervirens. The sequence continues at coordinate 936,087,798 of CM053792.1, forward strand.
AACCAACTGTTCTTATCATTATTATTATTATGAAAACACAACCAGAGATACCTTAGACTCAACTCATAAGATTCCTATAACCATCCACTAGATTCAATAAACAAAACTTTGAAAATAAATCCCCCCAAAAATTTCTTCTTGCTGCCTCCGGATAGACCTGCACTCAGACATGAATAACTTTCGAACCAGAAAAGATTTACTCAATCCAACCGTTGAGATTTGGCGTAACTAGGTTTCAAACAACATATAAATTTTTTAGAGAAATCCAACGGTTCAAACCCGAGATATTGACCACGCATCAGAGTACATTTTTCTGCAAAACATTGCTTCTTGCTGTCTCTAGATAGACTCATGAACAGACATGTATAACTTTTGAACCAGACAATATTTTCTCAATCCAACCGTTGATATTTTGCGTAACTAGGTTTCAAACAACATATAAAAATTTGAGAGAAATCCAACGGTTCATTTGAGAGATATTACCCATGCACTGAGACTAATTTTCTGCAAACATACCGAATTCGACCCAAAACTAAAACTTTTTAATTTTCTGCAAACTATCAACTTGTTTCCAGTGAGAAGATAAGAAAAATCCGTTCAAAACTCAGACCATCGAAAACTTGCACAAAGACAAAATGAAAAAAACATTCCATATCTCTCCAAATTCGATTTGTTGTCTTACATAGCCGACTGACTCTTTATTTAAAACTGACTCTCTTTTTCTAATTAAAGGATGTGAAACGTTTTCTTCTTATTTAGAAAAGAAGAACGTCTTCTATCCAAAAAAAGATAAGAATCTGAAACGTTTTTTCTACGAATATTAGACAGTCGTTTTCTAAGTCAGGAATATTCCAAAAACTGCCTACTACCTATTATTGGATTCTAAAAATCATTAAACACTCCACCTACGAACTTAAAAAAACTATTATAATTTAAGATCCACACACCTGGTCCTAGGTGGCTATATCTGGAGAGCTTATCGAACTGCTACTCTAGGTATGCCACCACATGTAGGACGTTATTACAAACTTAAAAAACTAAAAGCATTTAAAACATAACATTAAATTTCCTATTACATTTTCAACAATGTTGCCTCCTATAGCATTTCTCTTCTCTGCCACTGCAGCAGAAACAGACGACCACCTATCATACTGCATATCTGTGTAACTTATCTTAAATTGTATATCCATTTTGATAATTCTGTTCAAGCATTTAACAAACTGATCAAATTATTTTTTTTGAGAAAGAAATAAGAGTAAGAGATTTATTTATTTATTTTTACCATTCTCATTTGCTACTTTGTTGGCTCTTTTCTTTTAGTCCCATGTAATTTATCGTCCCACAATAGAATAGTACAATTATGGTTTTTGCTTATGCCAACATTCAGACTCATAATGGCAAAATTTGTTACTGTGAAACCACTAAAACAGATCTTTTATTTATTTTTACCATTCTCATTTGCTACTTTGTTGGCTCTTTTCTTTTAGTCCCATGTAATTTATCGTCCCACAATAGAATAGTACAATTATGGTTTTTGCTTATGCCAACATTCAGACTCATAATGGCAAAATTTGTTACTGTGAAACCACTAAAACACATCTTTTATCTCAGTCAGTATCCTTCTAACTCTATAATTTTTACTTCTTCCATAAAAACTAGGACCTTTTCCACAATATGCTTAATTTGGAATGATAGTCATTGACCTTAGCAAATGTATTCTTTTTTCCTCTTATGTTTGCTTAGATGCTAATGCTTGTTCTAAAGCTTCTTCAATACTTCTCATTAGTTTGTCTACTATTAATAGAATGCCACTTAACTCATTAATTTTCGTAAATGTAGAATCTCTTAAATTTCTATGGTAGAAACAACATTGTCAAATTTGGAAGGCAAACTCATGTTGATTACTTATATCATCTCCCAAATTCTCATCTAATTTATTATCCCTTCAAATTTTGTGAGAAATTCATTGGCTGACTTATTTTAACATTTTCAAAATCTTTCCTTGATGTTTGCAACTTAGTTGTGTGAGCACCTTGATATGCATTTACAAGAATATACCATGGCTGGTTAAAATGTACAATGCCACTTACATGAGGAAAAATTGATTGATTGAATGCACCTTGAATTAAGAACAAAGCTTCATTGTCTTTTTGTTCATTTTGCTAAAGTTTTTCATTTTTTATTGTTATTTATGCATTAATCTTCTCAGGTTCTTCATATCTCATACTAACTGTATCCACAAATCCATAGATTTTAACAAAGTTTGCATTTGTTTACTTCAGTGAGTAAAATTTGACCCAGCAAAACTAAGCATTGGCAGTCCTGATGTACCTGCAAGATTTGCCATCTCAAAAATAAATGTAACCAAATTTGATCTGCTATCAATCTGAAATTCCTACAATCTTCTTGCACACTTCCATTGCAAATTCAAATTTGAATTACCAACATTAACCAAATTTTCAGTTTTACTGAAAAGAAAATAAATATTGAACGAACCTGGTTTTGTGTATTCTCATTGGTTTATACAGCGACAACACTCACGTCCAGTAATAACTATATTCAAGGGGTCAACTAAAAATTACTTCATTATCACTTCTCAAAAAAATTCATTTTCTCATTAAAACCTATCACAAAATTGAACTAACAATCTTTACTTTCCAACAATATTTTTTTTTTTGTGATGGAAGGTTCAGAGGAAAACCTATCACAAAATTGAACTAACAATCTTTACTTTCCAACAATATTTTTTTTCTCTTCCAACAATACATTGTCCATGCTTTGAAAGAGGAAAAACTATCTGCCATGCTGCCAAAGCTGTTATGCCAAAAACAGTGACCCAGACAAATGATCTCCAATACCGACTCCTCACGCAGCAGTGGCTGGATAATGTTATTTTATTTTTCTCCCCTGCACCCGTGCTGCAATCAAAACTACTGTTCTTAATTCGTCATATTCAACTCTTTTCTCCTTTTTTTTTTCTGCTTTCCTTCATGCAGACACTAGCAATCCTCCTTTGTGGATTTCTCATTATACCAAGGCTCTGGTTTCTTCGCTGCAGGATATGTGCATACTTCTTTCTATCTTCCTGGGCTCTGATATCAATTGAAGGTACCAAAATAATTATAAATAATATTTATGAAGATGCGCAGATCATCAATAGAAGGAGGCATAGAGATATTTGGGCGACAGAGTAAATATTGATGCAATTCATTGATCAACCTTACATTATCATGCAATAAGATTCACAGCAGAATCCGACTATCCAAACTACTAATCACAACTACTACCAACTAATTGCCAAAACTGACTTCTGACAATAACTAATAATTTTACAGTGTTTATTATCTTGTGATATCATTGATCGCGCGTCAACGATAATACATAAATTTAGATTTCTTCTGGAATTGAGTTTCACTTACTGTGCTAACTGTTGACAAATGCTGTTAAAGTTTATCAAATGAATTTAGAATCTATTTTTCTTGATGCCTCTGGAATTTCCAGTGCAGGTCAGAAGAGGAGCTAGCTGAACTTCAAGGTTAGAGAACATGCTCATATGGTCCCTACTTTATTATTTCCACTACAAAAATAAATGTTACACATCAATCAGACGTTTATGATTCTATCCCCATTTTTGTATGATATAAGATATGAATGTTAAAAAGTCAGCATGTTATAGAATATAGTTATTTTCATATGCTTAAAACCAATGCCCCTTATGTTAGAAGCGAAGGGGGAAACTTCGAACATGTAGGAAAGACTTTGAATTTATGGAGGTATCTTTCTTCCTGTCTTACAGAACTAGATCTAGCAACTAATTATGGAAGAGGTTAGAGGGCTAGTGAAAATCCCAATAGAGTGGAAGCCTTTCTTGCAACAATTCGTCACTAACATTTACCACAATGTAAGCAGGAACTCAGTTGCTGAGTAGCACTTTAGGCTACAAGGACTATGTCCGAAGTGAGTTTTTGAAGGTTCAAGATGAAGTAATATCTCCAAACAGGCATCTTTTTGTCTCTGATATTACAGAGGAGGATTTTCTCTGGGCCTTTGGGATACTGAGATCTAGGGCATTCCCTCCTCTTACAGGAGACAATCTTGCTTTGGTTCCCTTGGCAGATTTGGTAAGATCTCATTCTCTCCAAGCAATAAAACATGCATTTGTTCTGTGATGCTTTCTGCTAATGTACAAAGGTCTTATTCTTTCTTCAATCTGAACCTGGCAGCTTCATATTCTAAAACAATGGTGTTATCTGGTACCATTTTACACAGGTAAACCATGGGTTTAATATAGCCGCAGAAGAGCCTAGTTGGGAGAGAAAAGGATCTGGACTCTTTAATCGCCAAGAAACATTGAGTATGCGAGCACCGGCTGCTTTAATGGTAGGGGAACAGGTATGTTAAGCATATTCAGATTCCAACAAATCTTGGCATCCAGTTGTCACTGTTTTTGTGACTTAAATTTTATCAAGCTGACTGTAAAATTTGATTAGGTCTTTATGCAATATGGGAGGAATAAGAGCAATGCTCAATTGGCATTGGATTATGGGATTGTAGAGCGCAGTGCCATTAATGATTCCAATAGGGATATCTTTACTCTGACTTTGGAAATTTCAGAGTCAGACTCATTTTTTGCTGATAAACTGGATATAGCTGAGTTGAATGGCATGCAAACCACAATGTACTTTGATATTGCTCAAGGCCAGGGTCTTCCAGAATCCATGTTAACATTCTTGCGTCTAATAGCTCTTGGAGGAACAGATGCTTTCCTGCTGGAAGCATTGTTTAGGGATATGGTGTGGGACCACCTAAGTTTGCCTGTAAGTGAAGACAACGAGGCAACTATTTGTAAAGTGATTCTAGATTGCTGTCAATCTGCTCTGGGTGGTTATGCTACTACTGTTGAAGAGGTAAAGTGGGTGCTTTGATTCCATGGTTATATCTGTGTGCGTGGTTGCTTAAGCAACATTCTGTGATATTTAAATCTAATACACTTTTTTTGAATGTTGGCACCTGGTAGGATGAAGCATTGCTAGGACAGCAATTAGAACCCAGATTGGAAGTAGCTGTAGTGACAAGGCTAGGTGAAAAGCGGGTGCTACAGGAAATTCAAAGCTCGTTTGAAAGTTATAGTGGAAAACTTGATGAGCTTGAATACTACCAAGAAAGAAGACTTAAGGATTTGGGTCTTGTTGGTGAACAAGGAGATGTCATCTTCTGGGAATCCTAGTAGACCTGTACAATACTGCTTATAAAATGTTTTCTCAAGCAATAATGTTTTAGCTTGCATGCTTAGAGAAAACAAGGAGGTCTAAGGGAACTTTTTTGTTTGTAGGATCAATCATACTCTTGGCGGTTATCACTTCAAGTGAAAGTCAATGTACAAATTATAGTATCGCCCTGTTCACTATAACTAATACAGATATGTTTAAATATTTAAGAGGAATGGCAATTACTAGTATCCACTTGCCTGATTTTAGACACTGATATGAGCAACATACTTGGGTATTATTACCTGCCCCCTTCTATTTTCTGCTCTTGGTAGTTTGTTTGATGTCTTTTCTTTGTATCATTATATTTAGATTCATTCAATACAAAAAAATCATACATGGGTACTACTGTTTTGATATTTGGAAACAGGACACTGTATTCATCGACTATTGCTTGGAATTGAAAAAGGGAACTGAATTGCTCAACCATCAATTGGAATCTAGAGAGGACTGGGACATTGTTTTATCATTCTTATTAAAGCTCTTGAAAGTTGTTTAACCTTCCCATATTAAAGTAGGCCTCACTGTTGGAAGTGGATTCACTCTGGCGGACGGGGGAATCAGAGTGAAGATATTTCTTAACCTTTTTTTTCAACTTTGAAACACAAGTGAGAAAGAACTTCGTGACAGAAGTACAAATAGAGAATTGCAACAGAGTTATTTTTCGCAAAAGAATTACCTTCTCATATTAAAACAACTTTATTATTTTTCGCAAAAGAATTACCTTCTCACATTAAAACAACTTTATGATTGTTTATGCTTTTACAAAGGCAAATAACAGATTCAAAATGCTTCAGTTTTGGAAACATAGACAATAACAAGATTGAAATAAGAATTTCCTTTTTTGGAGGACTGAACGTATCAGAGCATTGCACAACTATTAGATTAAACTTGTCATGTCCTGTTAGGGAATCTGAATGGACTAGACCTAAAGTTGTCAAATTGTATGACCAATTTTTTCTCTTTTTCAACTGATTTGAAATTCCATCATTTAATTTTATACTAAGTCCCTATAAGTCCCTAATGTTAGTTTGTTCTATAAAACCTCATTTTGTATTATTAAGACACAAATGCACAAACTATTCTATGAAGTCAATTAATGTTAAACTCTATTAAAACCATATGTAATTAATTATCTTTTTTCATTTTGTTCACTCTAGCATTTCGTTGTCCATCATCCTATTATAATAAACTAGGGTGAGAAACAACAACTTCCTAACTTAAATCTCATGTAAAACTTAGTCCTTTACATTTATAATAGTCCACAAACATTTTTATATGTGTTAGGGTAAGTAACCAAACAACTAGATAATCTTCCTTATTTGTTTTGCCTATTAATTTCTAACTGCTAACCATAACTTCAAATTATAAGCAGAACAATTACTTTTAAGTCTTTACAAATAGAAGCTAAGGTACAAGACATTGTAAATCAAATACATTTACTACACACTTTACTTGTATTGATATATTTTTAGTGAAATATTATGTAAATTTAAGTCTTCAACCTCACATGTTTACTAACCACATAGCATTCGCTAAATTACTTATATTGCAACATTCATATTATAACATCTTATTAAACATTTAGTTAAGTGTGAGGTTCTTTTACACATCATGACACACCATTTTTATCTTTATCATTATCTAATTATACACAGAAAAATATGTGCTATAACATCATTATTACATTATTAATCTCTTTGAAACAATACACCATGTTTTATGTTCCCTTTCTTTTCATCTACATATACCCTTCTTCCCTTTACATTGCTTTTCCATTCATGATACAAGAACATATAATCTTAAGACACCTTTCAGGAGATCAGATCAAGTATTACATTAAAATTACAAAACATTACACAGATTTATTCATATAATAGTGCAACATTTGGTACAAGATTCAAGAAATATTCTTCAACAACTATTGAACAAGGATCCAAAACAAAGCCATACATGAACCACAGACAATACCTCGAAAATGTTCTACAACCCAACACATGAAACCATAAATGGTCCACTCCTTCTAGCTAGAGAATAAGACCATGAACCTTATATGTTCTAAGGAAATATATGGCTAGGGTTCACCCTTTCCCCCAAAACAATCACAACATTAAAAAGAGACCAAAGACAATAACAACATGAGTGAGGGCTTATGATACTGTCTAGGTGAGTATCATCACATATTCCTTAAATGTTGCGATCAATCTCATGAACTAATGTCACCTTGTTGCACTTAGGCCTTCTACAGAATGACATACAATCCTAGTACTCCAACATGACATACATGGACTTAGATATCATTGTATATTTATTAATGTGTTAACCCAAATCCCCAAAACCTATTTATTTTATTAATGTTTTCGCTTTATTACAAGCTCACATGAAGAGCCACCCTGTTTAGGGCTTGGTCTCTACTATATAGGATCCTTTAGTGACCACTTCTAGGTCCTAGTGCCTATGGTGAGGCACTCACCTAGGGCACCTAACCAACCCTACTCAACATGCAAATAAGATGTATGGTAACACAAAGAAGACATCAAAACAACCAACATGAAGGTTTAGTAAATATTGTTGGGTCCCATGCCCCTCAGATAGCCCTAAACACTAACCCCATTGTTAATGTACATATTAGATTTATTATAGATTAGAATATAGATATCTTTTAAAATTTTCTATCTCTTAAATGGTGTTCTTATTGATCTTATAATTTCTTGTAGGTTGTTACAAGAATGATGAGATAATAATACTTCACAAATATTGTATAGAATTCTAAAAACAATAATATTTTAATTAATTCTGATTATTCTATGACATATTTGAATATGGATACGAGATAGATTGATCTCCAAAATGCTTTGCACTATTGGTTTTTTATACATTGCATCTTGATTGATCAAATTACACACACACACGCACGCACGCACGCACGCACCCACATGCACACACACACGCACACGCACACGCACACACGCACACGCACGTAGGCACACACACTACGCACACGCACACGCACGCGTGCGCACACACACACATGCACACACACTCACGCACACTCACACACGCACATATGCATGCACACACGCACATACACACACACACACAGACACACACACACACACACACGCACAAACACACACACACACACATGCACACACGCGCGCGCACGCACACACACATGCATGCACACACGCACGCATGCACACACACACACACACACCCCCACACACACACGCACACACGCTCACACACGCACACACACGCACACTCACACACGCGCACACACACACACACGTATATGCATCCATATATGTATATACATATATGTATACACACATACACAATCTTGAGGAGACATGTCAATGAACAAACATGCCTCCACGTAAGTGAAGAATTGTTTGTTCATTGACATGTCATTCCATTATCAGTGCCTTTAGTTACATTAACAAAATTCGTTTGTTATCGACAATATACAAATAGTAACCAATGCAGATTACAAATCATTGATATTATTATTAATGGCAATAGGTAATGTCTAAGATCAATACTTATGAAATGATAGGAATAATGATCTCCAATATCAATTATATGTAGATTGATAGTTAAAAATTTTATACTTGAAAATTATGATAATGATAATCAATAATTATGATTGATAATTTGCTCTTTAATTAATCAATTTAATGATATTGTATGGTTTCACATTTAATTATGCATGCATGCATATCAATCTACTTATTGTATATTGATATGCATGCATGTATAGAATCATATATCATTATATTGATATTTATCAGTAATGTTTATTTGACAAAAGCTATCATTATCAACACCCACCATTTAGGGTTCCAAACATATCAAAAGTTCATGAACACATCATGGTATAAGCATGAAATTACAACAAATACATGAACAAAAGATAATATTATAAATGCCTCTAGTAGTGATACAAAGTCACAAAATATCCTAAAAAGGACATGCTGAAGAAACCATTACTTTGACTAAGGCCGAAATTTCTTAAAAACTTCCAAAATATAGAATCTTTATTATAACTCAGATATGAAGTTGAAACCACTCTCAAACATCTTCAAAGGTATAACGTAAAATATAACTCAAATTATACTTTAATGTTACATTTTATGTTTTACCCTGAGGTTTAAATTAGACCTAGGACACCAAAATAACCTAATTGGCTAAGTTGATGAAAAAGTGCATTTGTGCATTATCTTTTTACATACACACATTACTGTTATAAATCCATTACACTCGTGCATGTGTCTAGAAACTGCTCATCTAAGGTGTAGAATTGTACTCATGTAAAATATTTGCATACATTCAATAGAATGGTGCATATGTAGGCTAAAGTTGCGCTTTTATTTTCCTAGAGATAAACATAAAACTTGTGCATTCATTCTTTGTTTTTGAACATCTATTCTAGAATAGTCTTTAAAAAAATATTGGTTTAGATTGGACACATGTATTGACATAGACATGAGAAGGGCTCCAAAATTGAAAAACTAAAGCTCATCCTAAATGGATCAATCCATCTCCATGATAGAACCCCCATCATAGCCATGTCAGGAAGCGTGTCCAACCTAGGTACCATCCAGGTAGACTCCTACATTTTTGTAAGGTACTAACTAATAAATGAGAGGAGGTGTCATAATATATATATATATATATATATAAGTGGGACAAATCCAATACTTATTAAACATCTAGAATACACAGAGAAGAAGAAATTATATAAAATTATGCATTCATAACTTATGTACATGAGATGTGTTTGCTCAATTTTATTGAATTAATTATTGGCATTGCACACACATCAGCTACAAAGTGAAAGGGAAATTCTAGGACCTAGTGAGTCCTGACTCTTCTAACATAAGCTTTTTCTTGTTTAATCTACTCAAGTCAATTGTGATGAGATTTGAAGTAAAAGACACTCCCCAAGGTTCAATCCTAGAAATTCCCAAATTAATCTATAGACGCTTAAATCATCTGATGAAGAGATAAACTCAACAGACACAAAAACAAAAGGAACCAACACCAGAAAGAGATAGATAACAATATTCTTCTAATTAATTCATCAAATGAACAGTATATACACTTGCTCTCCTATAGATTTCTTCTTCCTATAATTTCATATCCAAAAACTTTCCCCTTAAACCTAAACCTAAACCTAAAAACTCTATTTATACTTGCTAAGACGGTCTATGAAACATTCTAGATTATTACAAAATAGGAAAACTAACCCAAAGAGACTTCCTGCCAAAATGGTTTATAGAAAACTCTAGATCAATATAGAATAGGGAAGAATGACCCCACAATGATCTAAACGAATCCCAAGAAAAGATCTTATCCTAATGACAAAATCGAGATAAATTCTTCGTGCAAAAATCATGTCGAAAATATTTTATGTGGGTGCTCCTGCACCATACTTCCAGGAACAACAGAATCCAAGTCCCTTGGATTGGCCTTCCTCTTTCGTGCCTTCCAATTCTTTGGTATTTGTTGTTTGTACTCTTAACCAGTTCCAAATCAACTGTCATATGTGTGTAAACTTTTGCCATATTTAGATGGAACTCCTGCAAACCTACAATAAATGGATTAGATGGAACCTCATTAAATTTGACTTCACCAATTGGGGTTACTATAGGAATTGTTGCATCCTTTGCTATGATATCTTTATTCTGCGACAAATTCATCACTATTGGAGCCTCCTCTGTCCTCTTAGCTTCATCACAAGTCTTCTTCCTTGCTACTAGTATCCTTTTGATAGGCAAGACCACCTTCTTTCTTAACTTCAAATGCCATTTCTTGGTTGCATTAAGGACCATCACATCCAACTCTTTATGAACTATTTCATCACAATGCTCATCAACCATTTCAACCTCTTTTCTATCTTCAAAAACTTCTGTATCATAAGTTTTATGAAAAACATGTTGTTGCTCACCTTGTATATCTGCATCACTATGTTCATTTGGTATGTCAGCATCGATTTGTTGATTTGGTATAGCACCATCAATGTGGTTAGGTTGTTCTTTCAACAGACAACTCTTCTCTTTCAATGTCTCAGTACAAGCTTCTGTAATTTGAATTGGTTGATGCTCTAGATCTCTATTTTCTTTTTCCATATTTTTCTACAATTCCTCTTTTAGTTGCGCTGAATTTTCTTTGTGCTTTCTTAGTTCTTGCATTAGGAATTCCATTCATTTTTTTATCTCTTGATCTATTTTGGCTTCCTCTTCTCTTTTCTTCCTTTTCTCTTCAAGCTCTTTTCTTTGCTTCTTCCTTCTTCTCGTTCTGAAAATTCCAATATGAAACCTATGCATCGAATAGTATCTTCTTATCATGAGATAAATCTCCTCTTGTGACCATTGTCTCCTATCTAGGTTCTCTCCACTTAACTTAGTCTTTTGGCCACACTTATAGGTTCTTTCCTCAACCTGTCACAAAATCCAATTCGCCTTAGAAGCTGAAAGCTTTTCCCAAGTGCCTTAGGAGCTTTCCCCAAGCTCGGATACCAAAAATGATGCAGAGATAAACTCAACGGAAGCAAAAACAAACGGAACCAACACTAGAAATAGATAGATAATAATATTCTTCTAATTAATTCATCAAATGAACAATATATACACTTGCTCTCCTACAGATTTCTTCTTCCTGTAATTTCATATCCAAAAACTTTCCCCTTAAACCTAAACCTAAACCTAAAAACTCTATTTATACTTGTTAAGACGGTCTACGAAACATTCTAGATTATTACAAAATAGGAAAATTGACCCAAAGAGACTTCCTACCAAAATGGCTTACAGAAAACTCTAGATCAATATAGAATAGGGAAGAATGACCCCACAATGATCTAAATTAATCCCAAGAAAAGATCTTATCCTAATGACAAAATCGGGATAAATTCTTCGTGCAGAAATGACGTTGAAAATATTTTATATGGGTGCTCTTGCACCATCATCCCAAACACAATATTAATTTATTTAATATTTCTTGTAACACTATAATTAATTATATTTGTTATATTCTTCTACCTATTTTATTAAATTTATTTGATTGGATTTGCTCATTGCCCTAAGTTATTTCAATTAAATTCAAATTCAAGCCTCTAATGTATTAAATTAATTTATTACATGTTGCTTCATAAATCCCCTTTTAAATAAATCTTATTTATTTAAATTTCTCCATATTCTTAAAAACATTTTTAAACCACTTATTAAGCTAAATCATATTTAATTTAATCCTAAACCCTACCTAAAACCTAGTCTACCATCCATCACTTTCATCCTCCTAAGCCTACTGACTAATTAACCCAACTTAATTAGCTTTAAGTATTTTTAGCCCCCTTCTAGTCCATAATGGATTTCTCACACATGTGTGAGGAACTCATCCCAAGGAAGCCACCCACCTTCCTTAAATTCTCAAAAAGGACTCTCACACCTTTGTCCTCCACTTCTTTCCCCAAAGTTGCTCACACGTGTGAGCGAACCTTGAGCCACTCAACCTTAAAAGCTCATTTTGACTTTTGCATGACTTCTTCTTTTGCTTATATGTCTCCCTTGTGGAACCTATGCGGATGCCACATAGATGTCACCTCCCCATGGTCTTTCTCAAGCCTATAAATAAGACCCTTGTCTCAAGCATTTGCCATCTCCCTCATTTGCATTTTTTTAGAGCTTTTTAGAGTTGCTTGCATTCCTTGTTGCTAACCTTGATTAGTAGTTTATCTAACTTCATTTTATTGCATTTGGTAGTTTAGTTTATGTTCTTGCATCCACCTTCATTCCCCTTTTGAATGCATTTGAGAATGTTTGCTTCCATAACCATTTCTTCAAAGCATTCTTCATCATTTAACATAGGTTTCATATCAATTGACATTTTCAATCATCTTGGGTTTCAATCTTGTATTTTGGGAGAGCACATTCACATACCCCAAACTTGAGCAAACCAACAAGCCTCTTGTGCGCACACTTGTTGAGCTGCTCCAAGGTTGCGTGTGGATTTCTATTTGTTTTGGTTACATTGCTTGTTAAACTCAAGATTATTAGTTGTTTGTTTGCATTTGATTTATATATACTCGTGCAACTAACATTTTCTTATTGACATGTGCTCCTAACATAGTATATTTTCACATATACATTCTGGTGCACCTAAAGGGACACACATCCCTATTTCAAACTTAAATTGTTTTTAAAATATGCAATTTGCAGGTCCAGAATGCGATTGTTTATCTGTGTTTAGATGTAGTGTCATCTATGCAAATGACTCTCATATACATACATTTTAGCATTTCTATCACTTGGCGTCTCTGCCTAGCTATTTTACATGAACTAATTTTGCACTGTTTGAAACTATTATGTCATTTCTAAATCTTGGTGTCTCCGCCAATGCTTTGTCATCTCTGAATATGCCTTGTCATATGCGAAGTTCCATTAAATATTACAACCTTTTAAACATTAACTTGCATTTCCACCATTCCTATTGATAATACTCTTGGGTTTTTAGTCAGATAGTTATAATTTAAACAATGAAGTTGAAAATTTGAGTTTTTAATGCATAAATTTGTTGTTTTATTGTTGTAACTAACTCTGTCGTCTACACAGATTTTCTTCTACCATCTCCACGTTTTGGCATCTAGGTCATGTCATCTTTGTGTTTTGGCATCTTCCATACTACTATGTCATCTACGCTTGATAGGTAAAAGTACATGTATACAATTGTGTTTTTGGGTACTTTGTCATCTCTAATAGTTTATTCTATCCTTTGTGTGGTTTGGTGTCTGCGTCAATTCAACTTTTTGGCTGGTTGAAGTCACTAGTTTTTATTAAATTTTTAGATTTTTATATTGTTGATAGAGGTTACTAATTAGTTTTCTTGCAGAAATTAGCATTTGGATGACCTTAGACTTAAGAAATCAATGGACATGATTGTTTAAATATTTGACCTTTGAATGTATGTTGCAATAAATTGGTAAAACAAACACACTCTTTACTGTCTTAAGGCTAAAATAATAAAACTCAATCTTGAATGCCTTAAAGAAATTGACAAACATTTCCTTGGAATGAATGATTAAAAGAAAGAACAATACACATATCTTGGAATGAATGTAATGGAATGAACAAGTTACTTGTTATTTTTTGGGAAGTAATTGATCACTCTTGAATGCCTTAAACACATCTACATGCTTTATGGGAGTGTCTTGTGCTAGCTAACAAATCTAGTTGCTCTAATTAGATTTCAATTTGGAAAGAAGCCAAAGACTATGGTGTGTTTAATGAAGTTTTCTTAAAAACTTCTACAAGCTATTAATCTCATTAATTATGTGATGTGAAATAAAGTTGGCTATTATCTATATTCTCTCCCTTTGCCTTCATAGATCTTAGGTGTAAGAGAAAGATAGAGTTAGTTTTGGTTTACTTCTAGAAAGACCTATCCTTTGGGAAATGTGCATCCTCATTGGAAAACAACCTCAAATTGGTAATTCTCTAACCGATATATAAATGAGATATTAAGCAACCTCTCATCTATCTTCTCAAGCTCAGTCAAGGTGTGTTGATAGTAGTCCAAGGTAGGTGAATATCCCTATGATTTTGGCATGGTCAACTAGGATCTTAAGTGAGTCACAAGGATACAAACTGATTGGGGGATGCCACAAACTTAATTATGAACCAACTAGTAGCAACCCCTTTTATCTAGCCCTCCCTTTGGGAAATGTGCGTCTCATTGGAGAACACCCTCGAGCTAGTAATTCATGACTGGTATATTAACAAGATGTTGAGTAAACTATTGTTTATCCCCTCAAGCTTAGTCTAGGTATGTTGATAGTAGCCCAAGGTAGGTGAATATCCCTACAATTTTAGCATGGTCAACCAGGCTCTTAAGTGAGTCACATGTGTACAAATTGATTGGGGGGGATGCCACACACCTTATTTTGAACCAACTAGTAGTCACCCCTTTTATCCTTGGTATTTTATTCACAGTGCACAAGAATATAAGGCTTCTCTAAAACTACTTGTCATTTGTGTTTCCCTTGATGTAGGCATAAGGCTACTTCGATTTCATCACCAAGATTCGTTGACCCCGTAGAAAGGGGGCTTCTAGTTTCCATGCCTTAAAGATTCTATGACATATAATTTTGCCAATTGCCTCTTGTATTGGCTCACCTTGTAATGCCTACCCCTAATTGACTTGTCCTGTTGGATTTCCAAATTCTTTTAGGGCATTCTTATGATTAGCGGTACTTGGTTATCTGATTTGATTAGATGTATTTCATATTCAGTCGATATATGTGTTGAGTTAGTTATTTCATGTGTTCATGATTATTTTGATAGTAATACATGTATGTTCATATAATAATTTCAATTATTTCATGATGTTAGTTGGATGAATGATTTATATGCAGTTTCTATGGTTACTTAGCCCATACTTGCATGTGTATGGTGTACTTGTATGTTTAACTTTATGTATGATGTTCTTGATGTGGTTGAGGGAGGGAGCTGTAGTCACCTACTAGTTGGGATCTACATGATGCACCACTCCTTGTCATTGCCTGTTTAGTTTAGATTATATGTATATGCACATGCTTAGATTTTATGCAGATTACAGGTATTGAGCATCAACTTTCCTAAATTGCCAAGATGAGCGTGTCCTATTGTAGTATCTCAATGGTAAAAGAGGGGAGATAATTCTTGAGTCCAAATCCTAACCCTAAGCCAACCTAGAAAGTAGGACAAGTATTTGAGTTGTTTACCTTTCCAAATTTGTCAAGTGATGTGAATTCATGATTTTGACCTCGGAGTTTAAATATGTGAGTTTGTCTTTCAGTTGAGTTTTCGTATTTGGTTTTGTGGGTCTATTGTAATTTTCAGTTATAATTAAATTATATTTAAAAGATTATTAAATGATTTAGTTTAATGGAATTTTTATAAAGAAAATCAATATTTAATTATATTTGTTTAATTGAAAAATTAATTAACTAAAAGAATTCAATTTAAAGATTTAATTAAAGTTCCAATTTTGGTGTAATCATATTTATTTAATTTAATAATAATTTATTTAGGAGTTTCATTTTTATAATAAGCTCTAAATAATATTATTAGTTAAAATTAATAAATATCTTATTTAAAACTGTCTCAGGATATAATAAAGAGAAAAAGGACTTTGATTTAATAAAGAGTATTTTAATTAAAATGTAAAATCTTGCACATGAAATAAAAATAATAAAAATAATAAAGGACAAGGTTTCGCGTGATTGCAAAATCAAAGCCCTAATTTGGGAAAGCTCTTTATTAAGGAATTAGAGCTCATTTCTCCAGAGGAAGATTTGGAGGAGCCAATTTTCGAGAAGAGGGTTTTTAGAGGAAGGGGAATTGCTTGCGAGCTCCATGTGTTTGTTGTTTTAGCATCAGATCTAGGTAGAATTTTGTGGGTTTTGTGTTGTAGTTTTCATTCTTTGATTTCTCTATCTTCTTCGTGTTTGTAGACCCGTATTCAGAATTTAATTTGGGTTGAAACCCTTGTTTGTGAATCTTCTGTAAACAAATTGAAGGTTGAAACCCTTATTTGATGAATTTTGGGGATTTGTATTGAAAATTTTAAAATTTATTAAGAGGGCATTGTTATTGTTTGTTTTAATATAAAACAAAATTTAAAAATCAAAATATGAATATTGAAAACTACAATTTTTCACAGGAGGATGTCATTTTTGAATGGCTGTTTTTACTATTTTTATAAAAAAATTAAAAAAATAGGGTGAGGAGGGGCCATGACCTCCCCCCCTCACGACTATCAAGGTAACTCAGCTGTGATAGCAGTGAGCACTACTAAAGCAACAAAGTTTACTGAGACAACGAACATTGCTAAAGTAGTGGTTGTCTTAGGCAGCCAGCCGACTAGCAGCCTCCCCTTTTTGGGGAATTTGTTTGAAACACGACATGTGATTTGGGGATTTTATTTTTTATTAATTATTATTTTTATAAAAGAAAATTTATGATTATAGTTTTAATATATAATAGTTGATATTATTAATCTTAATAATTTTATTATTATATTATTTAATTTAATATTTATTATTAATAAATATTTAATATTATTACTAATTTAATATATAAATTTTATTTTATTAATAAGTTTATAAATATTATTTTATTAATAAGTTTATAAATATTATTTTATTAATAAGTTTATAAATATTATAATTAATAATTAATATTAAATTTTGATAAAATATTTTAATAAATTATTTTTTTAATAAAATATATTATTTATTTATTTAATATATAAATAATTATATATTAAAATAAATGAATAGATGTTTTCCTTTTGTAATTAAGATTTTTTTTTTTTATGAAGAACATTATTCCAGAAAGGATTCAGTTGTTATGAAACATTTTTTGATGAATAGACCTTTTCCATTAATTAAAATTTAAAGATACATATTCACAAAAAAGGGACCAGGGGATACAAGATCACCCCGCAAGTTCAAATGGCCCAAGGTTGGAGATCAACTATTCATTATATATATATATATATATATATATATATATATATATATATATATATATATATATATATATATATATATATATATATATATATATATAAAGCCTTTAGGCTACAAGAGCAATGCCAGCCGAAGGATGGTCTTTATCATCAGAACCCCAGAAATCCTTGGGGTTAGTGGTTAGCTCAGGGGGAGCCCAAGCATCAGTAGCAACAACATCTTTATCAACATCATTGTCTTTATCCTCAGCTTTGGGAGGAGAAATAGCTAAATCCAGTTAAGGGAAAGCCCACTTGGGGTTACGGGGAGCAAATGACTAGCCAACATTAGTGGCAATAGGGGGCATCGAGGACCAACTCGAGCTCAGTCTCCTAGGAGGTGAGGCTGAGCAATGACTGTAAAAACCACCACTGGGAGAGCGACGATGAGGTTGTGACCTAGGGGTCTGTGAGCAGCAAGCAGATTAGCTTTGGCCTCGCCAATGACCGCGAGGAGGAGTGTGGTCACCAAAAAAACATCTGGAGGCACATGGGCAACTGTACAATGGGCATTTCCCTAGTGAGCAAGTAGCTCCTATAGGTGAGCCACCTCTAGCGCAACTTTGTCAGTTTCTACTTGTATCTGCAACATGGAATTATTACATATATGTGCTTTAGAGTACATAGGAACATGAATATCAAGAAAGTTATGAGAGAATAAGACAACATTGCGATCTTTCCAAATAGTAAACAAAATCTCCATTCTAAAAGCATTCCAAATCTGGGCAAATCTAAAAGGGAGTTTGGGAGCATCACCCAAAACCACCATATGCCAAGTGAAAGACTTAGGATGAAAGGGCTTGAAAAAATCATAAATCCAGAGCCAATAATTTTGGGCTCGTCTATAGAACCAAAAAATATGTAGGAAGCTTTTAGTCTGACCACAAAAAGGGCATCTAGGATCGAGAACTCCTAGATGTCAAAGCTGAGGACCCAAAGGCAAGCCGTAGAAAAGGAGACACAATGCAAAAGAAATCTTATTATATTTGTGAACTCGAGAAAACTTGAATAGATAGAATACTTGAGGAAAATGAAACTGGAACCTTGTTTGTAAATCAAACCTTTATGATTTTATAAATAAACTATGAAAACACTTGTTTAAGTACTTGATGAGATGTATGTTGTACTATATGATTTAGGGGTTGGGTTTTGAATTAGTTCTTTGATCAATCAGGATGTTTTTTGGAGGCTTGGGGGTTTTGTTATGTGATGATGTTATGTATACAATCTTTTATACCTGACCATGGTGATGTGTCACATGTCTTCTATGATGAGTTTGATATGTTGTTTGTTAATGCTTTCTAGTTGCTTGTATAGAGCTGAGGTGATTATTATGACTCTCTTTCTTGTTGTAACCTTTGAGCTTTCAATTGATTATCTTCTAGTACTTTCTAGTTGCTTTTATAGGACTAAGGTGATTATCACAGTTTGTCTTGTGGTGCTTTCCAATTTGCTTGCATAGGACTAAGGTGAATGTTATGATTTGTCTTTAGGTGCTTTCCAGTTTCTTGTAAAGGACTGAAGTGATTACTATGTTTTATCTATAGGTTCTTTCCAGTTGCTTGTAAAGGACTGACGTGATTACTATGTTTTATCTATAGGTTCTTTCCAGTTGCTTGTAAAGGACTGAGGTGAAATTGTGATATTATGAATTATACTTTTATGAGCCTAGGGTAGGTAATCTATGAGTACGTTGGGAAGTGGCTTGTTATGGAGGCTGAAGCCCTAAGTGGCTACCTAGGCAACCCATTCTAAGTTGTTTTAATAAGTGATAACATTTTATTAAATGAGAGTAAAATGATTAAATAAGAGTCATTATTTTTCCTCGCCCATGCCTCGAGTGCTAGAATGGGCTAGGATGGGAGTAGAGAGGATGCTTGGTTGTGACCTTGCTTCGTTAGTATACCTTGTCTATACGAAATTATACTGGTGCCACATAGAGATACTAAGGGGTCAGAGTCTAGAGAGGCTACCAGGGTAACCTTAGAGTTGGCTCATGTGATGACACTTGCCCACTTATATAGTAGATTTCCTACGTGTCTTTGTTGCCTCTGGGTTTAGATGTATGTCATTTGTGTCTTGCACCTCTGAAATAGATTGCTTTCAAGTTTTCCTTGACCTAGATGTTGAATTTGACTTTTGGGATTGATACCTGTATGGGACTTGAGATTATCTCCTGAACACAGTGGGAGTAGACCATTTAGGTTCCACAAGATTGGGTGGTAGTGCATTTTTCTTATAGCATTGAGATCTAACTGTTGGATGTTGTTATTGGATGTATATGTGTAGTTGATCCTTTCTATCTGATCTTATATTTTTGTTGGATGGCTATATTCTTTTGCACTCTATTTGTTTATTCGAGATATTATGAGATGATGTATATTCTTTTAGCTTTTCATACCTTCTGACTTGTATGCTGGATGATCATGTATTTTGGTTATGCCAAGTGGCATCATATGTAATTGTAAATTATTTAATTAGATTAATATTTGTGGTTATTCCATGATGTAGATTTTGGTTGTGTTAGATTTAATATTAATAAAATTATACACGTGATTCAACATCATGGGATCCTTAAGAGATGTAATCTGTTTTGGATAGTTGTATGTAGGTGAGTTATTGCTTCAACTATGTTATCTCTTTTTGTTTATTATCTTTCAAAAAAAAAAGTTTGGAAAACTTAGTGAAACTTTAGGTTAATTTATTTTGGGTTCCCTGGTGGGGCGTTACACACCTCTTAGATTGGAAGGGACACAACACATAATAATTATGAAACATGAAGAATGGGCTCCTCCCCACAGGCATGTGAATATTATATTGAAACTATTGGCCTAGGATATAAGTGTTTGATTATTTTCTTAGTTGCATTAAAAAGGACTTTTACTTGTCACACATTGTCCTTCCAGGGTGCTTTGTCCCTAGTAGGATTGTCTTTGACTATTGTCTACATTGTGTTTTCAAAACTAGACATCAAACAAGTCAAGAACTTTGAAAATGAGTGAAATGGTGAGCTAAACATTTGAGAGAAAACTAGTTTGTGAGTGGGTCCTTTGATTTTCAAAACAATTTCTCAAGTCCTTATGATAGTCCAAACTTTGAGGCTTTGTTCTTTCCATGTCCCAAGTTTTCAAACACAAAAAGGTGAATTATCATAACCCTTTGTCTACAAAGAGAATAAAAACCTAGCACATAAGGATAAACAACACCGATACCATTAACCCATGATTTTCCATCCAGTGAGACTTGATTAGAGCACCTTTATATGGACCATATCATCCACATCTCTTGAACAATCTATTTCCAAAACATATTTCCAAACCTTCCAATCTTACATTTCCAAAACTTTCCTCTAAAGAGCAAGTATCATTTGAACCTTAATCCTTGAATTAGAACACATCTTAATCAAATATTTCATCAAATCAAACATCAATCGAGAATTTTTCAAATCCAATCCTAGGTAGAAATACTTCTAAACCTATGACATTAGACCTTCATCATTAGCAAACAATTAACATAGTTGCATTCGATTTGGGATCACTAGTCCAACTCTAAATATTGATCAGTTCTCTATTTTTAGTGTCTTATTTTCCTTGAGATCATTTGTGTATATATATATATTTTTAAGGCAAAAGTGGCAAGCCATTATAATATTTTATTAATTTTGATTCAATGAGGTCAACTGGGAAAGAATCAGTGAAGAAAACCCAACATCATCCCTAATATATACATAGATTTATATAGTTTAAGCAAATAATTACAAGGGGTGTATCAACTACCACCCAACGGTGAACCAAAGAGTACCTTGACAATGATTTCTTTGGACTTTTCCAAGCACTATCTTCATGACAAACTTATCCTAGCAATTAGCACTTATCTTACAAATCTTCCCAATCAAACACAAAACCACCTTCAATTGACCCAAGCCCACTAGGAATAGGGCCCCAGCCAGAACAAAACTCTGAAGTGCCATGAATCCAATCCAAATCCAAGTTAACCTCATCAATTAAATCCCAAAAATTCTGTTCAATCGGCTGCACAGAAGCAACATTCATATCCCTGGAGTTTGAAACATTAGATTCCTTTTGTAAATCAATCATTTGTGTATATTTGGTAGAAGAAAAATAATATTATCCAATATAAAGTTTGTTTGCAAATTTGTAAGGTCTCTTGTTCATATCTAGGTTGTCTTATACCTTAGTCAAATTTTCAACATCAAAAGCAATCAAACTTCCAATCAATCAAAAAACCAAAACCAATCAATCCTTGATGCATTTTCCCTCTTTTCTACAAGGTTGATTTTATCTTTTATATTTCTCCCACTTCTTTCATAATATTTCATCCATTTCTTGGTCACACTTGTATGTCCATACACGATTCAGAAAATTCACTTTCAGTCCAATGTCTTGACGAACACCAGCATGGGAGTTTGGAAATCCCTTCCCACCCAATCTGAATATCAACATGTTTTGACCAACACCAACAAAGGAGTTTGAAAATCCATTCCCAAGTGTCTACATGGGAGTTGATGCCCCAAACTAAGAACCCTATCAAGGGGAAGAGCATATTCAAGAAGGTAACCCTCTTGATGATGTTACAAAATTCCATTCAGATCCATACAATTAGGAGATGTTAGAAAAATCCATAAGGGCAAACAAAACAATGATATTCCTAAATCTTGTTAAAGATGGTGTAAATATTCCCACAAACTTTGATAAAAGTACTTTGTTTAGACAAATCACCAAAGATGGAGCTCTAGTTTTGCAAAATCACACTGAAGCACAAACATCAACCAAAGGAAAAGAACCCATAGAGGAAATAATCTATGCACCTACATTAGCTCTAGAGGAACCCATCTTTCAATTCAGTGCAGAACATATCCAACAAATATTTAGTACTTTTCCCAATACAATAACACACACAAGTATCCCACAACCTGCCTCAATGGGTCCAGCTGTAGGGTGCCTTAACATTGGGAAAACCCCTATTCAACCGGTGGTGGTCACAACCCAACCTATTGATCCCTCATATCTATACATTCCAACAAACATGTTGAAGACTTTTGTCCCAATCTCCATATCATCATATCAATACATCGGTCAAAGTGGAGTACCACCATCTCCACCACCACCACCACTACTACTACCTCCTCCTCCTCCCTCTCTACCTCACAACCCATTTTCCAATCCATTTAACCTTGGTGAATGATTCAATCTCAATCCACAACTGACACCTAGATAACAAAATCAAGATTTGGCCCAACAACTAATTGAACTTAGGAACTATGTTCACAATTTGACAAACAACAAAGGAACAAAGAATTTTTCCTTTCATGATCTTTGTCCTTTCCCCTTTGACAAGTTGATAAACATGATACTGGTTCCACCAAACTTTATGATCTTAAAATTTGACAAATACATGGGTGAAAAATATCCCACCACACATCTCAAAAAGTTATTTGTCATATGCCAAGAAATTGACTACAACAAAGACTATCTTAAGAGACTTTTCGCACAAAGTCTTGAGGATCCAAACTTTGAGTAGTTGATGAAGCTTCCATGAGGGTTAGTTTCATCCTTCAATGTTTTGAAAGGGAAACTTGTGGCAAAATTCTCTATGACATTGAACATCATGCATCATTGAGTGATTTTTGCAACACTAAACAACGAAACAGTGAGACTTTTTGCTCATTTTCTACAAAGTTGGAAGCATCTTGTGAATCACATGTCATATAAAATTGAATTTTCTCACTTAGTGGATATACTTATCAAAAACATGATTCATTAGATGTCCTTCCAAATTAAAATAATTGATCCTTAATATTTCACAACCTTGGTTAAGAAAAGAAACAACATTGAGGATGGAATCTTAGAATAGGGTACCATTAAACATTACATCTCTTCATCATCAAACAATAACACCAACAACAATAGAAAGCCCAAATTTTGGTCCAAAAATAAGGGTGTTATACATGATGGTGTCACTTATATTGAGAATGTGCAAAAACTCCAAGGTAGTAACAAACACAACAATCGCTATCAGAACAACAACCACCAAAATAGTCAAAACAATAATCAACACAATAAAAAAGGACACAATTATTTCCTCATAATGACAACACCAATTGATAAGTAGGAGATATTTTCCACATCAAGTCAAATTTTGATATTGCTATCAGGATTTAACAATGAAGTTTTTGAGTCAAACTCATTGACCAAGTTAGAAATGATTAGAATAACTAAGAGGGGGTGGGGGGGTGTGTGGGTGAATCAGTTATTCAAGGTCCAAATGTCCAATTCAAACTTTTTCACTAAATGTAGTGAGCCCATTCAACCATTCATTCATTTAATCTTAAAACTTTCCTATTCAACGAGTTACTATAAATCAACATGCAAGCATAACACATGAAAAGATCAACACATAACATAGTGATTTACGTGGAAACCTAATTTGGGAAAAACCACTAGTAACATGCTACTCAATTCTCACTCTTCTGAAGTGATGCCTTGTGAAAGGCCTGCCCTGTTAAAGGCTTACAACATACTATTAAATGTGACCTTGTTAGAGGATTTAACCACCCTGTTAGAAGTGGGCCTTGTTAGAGGACTTTAGAACATTCACTTGGAATGCCACCCTGTTAAAGGATTTACAAATGACTATTAAACCAACCTAATTCCATAGGATTTTCATATCTAATACAATTGCTAGAGAGTATTAGAAAGTCTTTGACTTGATTACAACATACAACTTAACTTGCAAATCTCAGATCACTCTTCAGCTCTTCACATTACCTGGCCTTTAGTCTTTGCAACTCTTGACAATTTGCCCTCCTTTCAAGCTTTGTCTCCTTGAGTCTTCATGCTCAATGTATTAGTGCAATCATCTCTCTGACCACTTGTTGAAGTAGACCCTTTGTGCTCTTCCTTCTCCTAGATGTCTTCTCCTTGACACCCTTCTAATCACTTCACAATTTGGCACTTCAGTAGCAACACTTGCTTCTTGGTCCGTGACTCCTTAAATAGAAGTTTGGTACTTCTTTTTCTTGCTCGATCCTTTAATTTCAATTCATATGGATTAGGTAGGATTCATTGAATCTAACCCATATTTTGTTTTCTCTAGAAACTTCTTGAATAATCCTTTTGAATTCACCCAAAAATGGTTTACATAGAATTCTATGCCACCAACTCATCATCCTTATCCTCCAACTGGTTCACAAAATTCAAAATAACCACTTTGTCGACTCAGATTCAGTGAATCTTTGACATTTCCAATGATGCAGTAGCTCAACACTATTGAAATACTAGTGCTCGGCACATACTGTGTTACTCGGCATCAACTGTGTTTTACTGATGCTCGAAACCTAAAGTTTACTCTGCACCTACTAAGATTTTCTGATGCTTGACACCTATTACTTTGCTCGACACACACTAGATTTTTCATTTGCTCCGCTCCAATTGAAAATTTGCTTGGCTTCAACTAGCTTGCTCGACACCCACTAATGAACTTAGTTTAAGCTTTGTAGTCAATCCTTGTTACAAATTATTCCTCCAATGTTTCTAAGTGTGGCCAACCTCTATATCTTTGAGTATGTTATCAATACATCATTTAACCATTGTCTTAACTAATCCTTGCACTTCATTACAACATCATAACTCAACCTTTCCCTTAGGTACTCTTGTTACATCTTGTTGATCAAATCCTCTTCATCTATCAACTAAGTGATAATACTTGGATCTTATAAGAAATTTTAATTCCTACAAATAGTAGGTTTGACATCAATGACAAAACAATGATTGAAACTATTCTTTTAACAACAATCTCCCTCTTTGACCTTTAATCTTCTTCTCACAATGATCTTTTCAATCAGATTTCCAACAGATCCATGTTTCATGAGTGGTGATTCACATGAATCAATCTCTCATGAGAATAAATAGAACTCTTATCACTAATTGGATCTAGGTGATGCTAATAGAGGTGAAGCATTGGGACTTCCTGGAAGGTCACCCATCCTAGTACAACTCTAGCTTGAGTGTGCTTAACTACAAACTTTCCTCCATGCTTAAACCGACTGTTCTTGTAACCCCATTTGAAAAACCTTCACCAAGTGTTGTGCCTTATGAACCATTCATTAGAAAGCCCATTAAGCTCATCAATTTATAAGTAGGAGATATTTTCCAAAGCAATTCAAATTATGATATTTCTATTAAGATTTAACTATGTAGGTTTTGAGTCAATCTCATTGACCCCATGTTTCATGCATAGTGATTCACACGAATCCATCTCCAATGAGTGATAACTATTCCATTTATTCTAATGGGAGATGGATTCATGTGAATCACTACTCATGAAACATGGGTCAATGAATTTGAATAAAAAATTACATAGTTAAATCTAGATAGCAATATCTAAATTTGACTTGTTGTGGAAAATATCTCCTACTTATCAATTAACGAGCTTAAGGGAATTTCAAATGAATGGTTCATATGACACAACACTTGGTGAAGGTTTTGTAAATGGGGTTACAAAAAGAGTAAGTTTAACCATGAAAGGAGCTCCATAGTTAAGTGTACTTAAGTTGGAGTAGTACTGGGATGGGTGACCTCCTGGGAAGTCCCGATGCTTTACCTCTATGAGCATCACCTAGGTCTAATGAATGTGACTCAAAAAATACATAGTTAAATCTTGATAGAAATATCACAATTTGATTTGTTTTGGAAATATCTCCTACTTGCCAATTGATGAGATTAAGGGGATTTTTAATGAATAGTTCATAAGGCACAACACTTGGTGTAGGTTTTGAAAATGGGGTTGCAAGTAAAGTGTGTTTAACCATGGAGGGAACTCCAAAGTTAAGTGCACTCAAGATGGAGTAGTACTAGGATGGGTGACCTCCTAGGAAGTCTCAATGCTTCACCTCTGTGAGCATCACCTAGATGCAATGGGTGCTAAGTGTTTCATTGATTCTCATGAGTGTGTGAATCAATACTCATGAAACATGGGTCAATGAGTTTGACTCAAAAACTATACAGTTAAATAAGCCTGATAGCAATATCACAATTTGACTTGCTATGGAAATATCTCCTACTTGTTAGTTGATGAGCTTAAGGGGATTTCTAATGCATGATTCATAAGGCACAACACTTGGTGAAGGTTTTGCAATTGAGGTTGCAAGAAGAGTGGGTTTAACCATGGAGGGAGCTTTGCAGTTAAGGGTGCTCAAGATGGAGTAGTATGGGGATGAGTGACCCCTAAGAAGTCCTTGTGCTTCACCTCAGTGAGCATCACCTAGATCCAATGAGTGATAAGTGTTCTATTTATTCTCATGAGAGATACATTCATGTGTGAATCACTACTCATGAAACATGGGTCAAAAAGTTTGACTCAGAAATTACATAGTTAAATACTTATAGCAATATCATAATTAATTGATGAGCTTAATGAGATTTCTAATGAATAGTTCATAAGGCACAACAATTGGTGAAGGTTTTGTAAATGGTATTTCAAGTAGAGTGGCTTTAACCATGGAGGAAAATCTATAGTTAAGCAAACTTAAGATGGATTTGTACTAGAATGGGTGACCTCCTAGGAAGTCCCAATGCTTCACCTCTATTATCATCACCTAGACCAAATTAGTGGTAAGTGTTCTATTTGTTCTCATGAGAGATGGATTCATGTGAGAATCAATTCCCTGATCATAACAAAAACAATGGGAATAAAAACTCAAATAGAAACACAAACAACATTAATCAAGATTCCACATCTAATGCATTAAACCACGACTATTCTACTGACCACATATGAAGCTTTGACTCCTAGTGTGAAAAAATAGAAACAAATGATATATGTGACTTTGATTCCATGTGTGGATGTGTTGAAGAAGTTGGTAACCATGTAAACATATTCACGCTGCAAATGGTTGACTGCAATGCAACCACAAGCGAGGAAGAGTAACATTGCAAGCATCCACTTTCAAGTCCACTAATCCATCAGTTCCTAATGTGTCTACTGCCCCATCCACTTGACAAAGACCCACTCCATGCTATGATATCCTATCACAATTTTAAAAGACTCATGCACAAATATTCATCCTTGAGCTCCTCACCACATCACCCATCCATGAGAAGATCCTTAAGATTGCTCTCCTAAAGTCTCATGTTCCTAAAAATATCAATGCCTCACAATTCATCACCATTATAGAAAGTATCACCACACAATAACACCTTTTCTTCAAACAAATAATTATGAGGTCTTGATTTCAATCACAACCTATCACTCCACATTTAAGTCCTTATACAGTGAGATAAAATAAAATGAGTCCTCATAGATAATGGATCCAGTCTAAACCTTTTTACATTGAAGATGATTTGTTTCCTAGGGCTTCCAAATGATCTCCCTTATACAAATAAAAGAAAAAGCATCAAGCTATACAATGAATGAGAGTAAGAATTAAAGGGGGTCATCATGCTACCACTTCAAGTAGGAATCATTGTAATCAATATTGAATGCCATGTCCTTGATTTGGACTTTCCATACAACATCTTTCTTAGTGGACCCTTGATACACACCTTGAAAGCTATGTCATCAAACTATCATCAATACCTAGAGTTTCCTCATTAGGGAAGAGAAGTGCACATAAAATGAGTCCTCATCAATACAGTGAGATAAAATAAAATGAGTCCTCATAGATAATGGATCCAGTCTAAAATTTTTTACATTGAAGATGATTTGTTTCCTAGGGCTTCCAAATGATCTCCCTTATATAAATAAAAGAAAAAGCATCAAGCTATACGATGAATGGGAGTAAGAATTAAAGGGGGTCATCATGCTACCACTTCAAGTAGGAACCATTGTAATCAATATTGAATGCCATGTCCTTGATTTGGACTTTCCATACAACATCTTTCTTAGTGGACCCTTGATACACACCTTGAAAGCTATTTCATATACCTATTGTATATGAGCAATGTTAGTATGCTAATAGAAACCAAATTTAAATAAAGCTTCTACAAACTAAACAAAATTCATAAACTTCAAGATAGACTAAGATGAGCTCTCAATTGAAAATATGAGCCATTAATGGGCTCTCTCAATGAGAAGCTCTCTTGTTGAGTAGCTTTGTCTAAATAGATAGGATGTATGCTCAAGCTTTATGCTTCAAAAACGGCTTCAAATGGAGTTGGAATTTGGGTGTGGGTGTATGGTTTTGATGTAAAATGGCTTCTTAAAATGGCATTATGACTTTACTTCATGGATTGTGTTATTTTACAAAGGGGAAGGATCCAATTTATAGGCAAGAGGCTTGAGGGATTAAGGGCTAAGATGCAAGGATGGGAAAAAGCTCATGGAGGGCTCAGATTGCATGAGAGGAGAGCACATGGATTGTGCTTTCTTACAACCAATCAGGGAGTGACACATGTCACAGGGTGAGAGGATGGAGGGAAGCGGAAGTATGAGTCAACAAAAGAGGCTCAAGGGATAAAATCTTCATAAAGACCCTCAAAATGGCTTGTAAGAGCAATAAAAGGGCTTGGAAGAGTCATTTATGGCCTAGTGGGCTTCATAAAGTTTTATGGTTGAGATATTTTGAAGGAGATGAGAGGAATTTCGACTTGGGCTTGATTAGGAAGGTTTTAAGCTTTCTTAGGATTGTGCAAATGATTAGAGGATGGATTAGGATGGTTTAGGATTAGCTTAGGGATAGGCAAGTGGATGGCATTTAATGAGGGTTGAAGGAGGAGATATTTGTTAACTTTGGCTTGGATTAGTAAGTCTTAACCCATGTTTAGGGAATGTGACAAGGTTAGGAGGGGATTAGGATTAGGTTTAAAGACATCTTCTAGAAGAGTCTAGACTTTGGATGAGGATAAAGACTTTCTAGAATAGTCTAGAATTTCCTAGGATGAGGATGAAGACTTTCTAGAAGAGTCTAGAACTTCTTAGGATGAGGATAAATTAGATTTTTAGGAAATAAATAAAGTTTTATTTATTTCAAGGGTTTGGGTTGAGGAGATATTTATTAAAACTTTTTTAATAAACATGAGGATTAATATTTAATCTTAATTAAATATTTTGAGTTGGGATTAGGGGTAGGAAATGATGGGATTAGCCTTTAATCAAAATTAAAGAAGGATTAGAAGATTTTGGAAGAGGTTAGTGGTCTTAAGAAAATTGGCCAAGTTTTGGGCAAAAAATAATTTATTTATTTATTTTGGGTTTTTTGGTCAATTTATTAATTAAATAATTAATAAATAAAGAAATAATGTTTAAATAAGATTTAAACATTTTTGGGAGGGATTCCTTAATTAAATATTTTTAATTAAG
The DNA here is from genome assembly GCA_028749045.1 of Cupressus sempervirens. Lineage (NCBI taxonomy): Eukaryota > Viridiplantae > Streptophyta > Pinopsida > Cupressales > Cupressaceae > Cupressus > Cupressus sempervirens. Next base: position 936,117,932 of record CM053792.1, read on the forward strand.
ATAAAGGGATTTAATGGCATAAAAATAAATAAATAAATTAAATAATTAATTAATTAATAAATGATGATGTCATCAAATTTTTTTCAAAAAATAAAAATACTTTATTTTCTAAAGGTTTTTAGGTGTCTACATTTTGCCCCTCTTTGATGTGATGCTTCAAGTGGCATGACATCAAAGATAAGAAAATAAGATGCCCAAGGCTAGAGCAGAAGAGGAGAGAATGGACTGGAAGATGCCCCCTCAAGAAGGTGGCAGGGAGAGAAAGCGAGGCTCGATGACTTCTTGAAAAGTACAAGAATCTGAGATGAGCAAGAAGACTCAGATTGGCAAAGAGAAGGGGCTGAATTAGCTCAAACTCTCACTATGGGAGAATGATAAAGGAGAATCAGATGCACAAGAGGAAGCAAGCTTAAGACTTTAGGGAAGGTGGAGGATGAAGGAGCAGAGTGCTATAAAAAGGAATCCAGGATAGGGAGATGGATGAGGGGATTATAAAGCTGATGTAATAGGATTTCAAAGAGTTAGATTGGCAGAAGATGGGTTTCGGAGATCCCTAGGACTAGGATTGTGGATCTTGAAAGATGAGGCTTGGTGGATTGATTTGGATTGGTGGATCCCTAAGACTAGGATTGTGGATCCCTAAGGCTAAAGGTGAGGAGTGATTCAAAGAGATACTGATGCATAAGCTAGGGTAGGAGAGACAGATGTTGGATATGGATGGGGGATAATGGAGATGAAGGAAAACCATTGAAGCTTTTTGAGTGGGGGGATACTTCAAAGAGAAGTACCACCATGTAGTTGAGCACTAGATTTGCTATAGGACTGTTGGTTAATTGCCAAGGTTACCAAGAACATCAAAGCCTTTTCACCAACTGTCTAGAGGACTAATGGACTGATTCAAAACAAACACACAAGGATTTCCCCAGCATCACACATGAATCTCAGAGGAAATAGTGTGGAACCGACACTGGGTAACCCACAAGCAAAAAACAAACAAACGAAAGACTTGATCAAAATCGTACGCTCAGAGTGCCTCATTTGTAGCATACCATGATATGGAAGATCATGGCAACCTTGAGGAGGGAACAAAAAGATTGCTTGGAAAAGATACTTCAAGACCCAAAAGGGAAGATTCCAAATCAAAAGAAAGTGAAAATCCAAAAGAGAACCGTTTGCCAACGAGATGGGTAGGACGAGGTACTAACAGACCAAGATCAAACATGAGGAAAGCTATATCCTACAAGGATCTATCAGAGAGCACCTAAGCCGATGGATTTGGGTGAGTGATGCGTCTGGCAAGCTGAACTAAGAAGGATAACACTTTGGTGATAGGAGATCTAGCTAAAGGATGCATTGGAATAGCTAACCAAGATGTGCGATGTGTACAAGATGCTAATCAAGGAGGAACTGACACAAAAGCTAGATAGATACAATGGTACTAAGCTAAAAAGGATGTACAAGCTGACGGACCAAGATATTTACAAGCTGAAGCTGACCAAGATAGTTACAAGCAGGCAAAAGCTCAAGATGATAGGATAGCAGGATGGTTCAATGTTGTGCAAGATGCGAAAGCTAAGGGTGGGGTGATAGCAAAAGATATGGATTTGGCATGATGCATCCAATGATGATGAGAGATTTTGTGACCAAGGATAGCTAAAGGAGCAGGACGAGATGGCTGGATAGGATGGTAGATAGCTAGGATTATGATGGATATAAAGAGATGACATTGGGTTTGCATGAGGATAGCCTAGAGCTAGATACCAATGACAAGGGAGGATGGACAAGAAAAGATCTCCAAGGAATATAGTGCCCCCAATCAGAAGATAACATGCGGAAGGAGGTCTTATGATGGATGTGATAGGATTGAAGCTAGGATGGAAAAAGCTGAAGGGGCTAGGGAGATGGATGATAGCTGGGATGGTTGGCTGAAGCTGCAGGAGATAAGTGGATGGTGTGAGATGGAAGATGGAGGGTGGAGGATAGGTGGATAGATTGGAAGATGGAGTTGGATGTCAAGAGATGACCAAAAGCATGAGGGTGATAGGCTAAGCTGGGGATGGCGAGATTACGCATGACGCTTGTTTGCCAAGTTTTCATCATGGTACTTGTCCAAGGCGCTGAAATTGCCAAGTTTTCACCAGTGGACGCTTTATTTTTCTTTATTATTATTTTTTTTGACTTTTTGACTTTGGACTTAGCTAGAATGATTTTGGCTTTCTTCAGCTATTTTGGCTTTTTTGGGATTTTTCACTGGCTGTTGGAATGTTCAATTTTGTTGCTAGTTGTTGGTACACCGGATGTGTGATTTATGCAATAGATTGGATTAGATGGGATTGATGGTAGGAGATGGAGGGATGAAAAGGTTGGAAAGGAGCATGAGATGGGGATGCTTGCAAGAGCAACATTGGCACATGTTGGGATGGGTGTGAAAAGAGCATATGGGGGATAGATGGTAGATGCGAGCATGATGGAGGATTTGTGGAAGCGTGCTTGGGGATATAGGCACCCAAGATGGAGTTAGGAGATGGGGGACATGAGTCACTGGATGGAGGATTAGCAATGGTGGATGCTATTATGCATTGGGTTTCAACTTTTTTCTTTGGGATCCACATGGTTTTGGATTTTCTTTTCATAGGCTTTTGCATTCTTTGATTGGATTTTGCCTTTTTGGAGTATGTCTTTTAGAATAGACATATGATTGCCTAGGATGTGGATTTTTAGCTTTATGCATTTTGAAGTTGGCATTCACATTGCTGTGGTAAGCTTTGGGAAGATGGTTAGGAGAAGCTTTGTGAGATGGAGAGGATATGGAAGAGCATGTAGGGGGATGATAATGGATGATGTGCCCTGATATGTGCCTTTGTTGATCTTGCGTAGGAATGGAGGGAATAGGATTTGAATGATGGCTGATAGGAGGATGGAGGATGGTAGATTTTGGGACATAGGGACCCGAAATGGATTTAGCGGATGAAGGGGGGATATGGTAGGTTGTTTTGGGTTGCAAAGATGGTGGAGGGGGGATGACATAAGATTTCTTGAAGGAGTGATGGGAGGCAGGCATGGTGGGTTTGGAGATAGGCTTGGTTTGGGGATGTGGTGTACCAACACCTTTAGATGGTGAACCTTTGGATAGATATCCAAGACCATCAAATCCTGGATTCTTTTGTGCAATAATAGGTGTTCTAATTCCTTGCTCTTGTGGTCCTAAACCTTGACCTTGATAATGCCATTGATTGAGCATTTGAACTAGCTGAGGATACTTTTTGCTTGCGAAAAATGGTGGAAGTGCTTTATCAGATGTACTGCAACAAGGAGATACTGTTCTTAATTCTTCTGCTGAGAGGAGGCCACCATGGATGAATGTAAGTGAACCAAGAGGGTAGATTATAGATGGTGGAATAGCTTGGATAGGTGGTAAGATGGAAGCATGGAGTGGAGGAGATGGTAGGATAGGATCTTGATTTAGCTGATGGGATGAAAAGATATCCTGCAATAGAGGAGGTATGGCTTGAGGTTTTGGAGATGGAGGAGATGGTGACTGCACTATGGATGGAAGACATGATACGATGATATCTTCATTTATGCTTTGGGGGATGTCAACATGCTTTTGGGCAAGATCTTGATAGGATTGGTTTGGAGTGGATGGTGCGATAGGAGTTGAAGGGATGGATTCTTCAAAGGCAGCAAATGGATAGATGGGAGATTCGGTAGTGGAGATGGGTGAGTAGAAGATGGATGCATAAGGGTCATTACAGGAGATTTGGGAAATGCTTGGAGGGTATGTGGATAGGATTTGGAGGGATTTGACAGGTGTTGGGATTTTGACGCTTGTGGGAAGTGGAAGGATTCTAAGCAATTTGATGGATGGTATGGGGATGGTAGCTATGAGAGATGGAGGTGATATTATAGATGGGGAAGCTTCATCACTGACTACTTCACATGGTTGGATTAGATGACATGGCTTATTGACTATTGGAGGTGGCTTTTCTTGTATTTCCTCTAGGAGATTCCTTGGAGACTCGTGTGTTGGAGGTGGAGGTGGATTGACAGGAATAGCTAGTGTGATGGGGGTGGAAGATTGGAAGCTTGTTTGATTGGGTGATGGAGGAGAAGCTGGGATATCAGATGGCATGACTAGATAGTTTGGAAGAATATGTGGATTTTGGGGGATGCTTGGGGGAATGTTTCTAAGGCTTTCAATATACTCATCATAGTCAACAAGATTTTCATCATCATTGGAATAGGAGGTTGCGGGAGCAAGGACAATATGACTGAACACATCATGATAGGTTTGGGATTTCATGTTTTGATGATGAGTCGGATGGGGATGGGGTCCTGCATATGGATGAACATGGAAGCTCATGGTTGGATTTGGATTAAATGCAAATTTTGGATTGGCTGATGAAGGATTTCCTAGGGAGAGTCAAAGCTATATGATAGACCTAAGGAGGATTGGCTGGAAATTTTTGGCTTTCCTGTGGATGGAAGACTTCAAGGGCATGCTGTCAAAAAGTGAGAGTTTTGCTTTCCTGTGTGCTGGATTTTCTGGTGGCTGTGTCAACTTGAGCATAGACTAATGATCCTATGGGTTGTAGAATCAGAATCAATGTGCAAAGAACATTAACAAATAAAGTAAACATTCACAAACCAAAAACTAAATTCACATATATGCTTAGACAAAGAAAGCAAACAAGAAGTGCAAACCTCACAAGAAGAAACAATCCATGCTTTCTTGATTCTGTAGATGTGTCCTTTTGCTGTGGATGTATGTTCAAGATGCTCAAAAGTTGCTTCAATGGAGATGGGTAATGGCAAATTGGTAGCTTTGTGAGCTCTCAATTTGGCATTATAAGGGTAATATTGATGGCTTTGGTTCTCAAAATAGCATGGCAACTTTAGCTCAAAGATTGTTGACGAAATGGCTTGGGAGGGGATTCAATTTATAGGCTAAGGGGTAGAGGGATGGAGGGCTTAGATGCAAGGATGGATGAAGGCTTAAAGAGGGCTAAGATGCACTCAAAGGGGAGCACATGGATTGTGCTTGTTTAGCACCAATGGGAAGGTGACACTTGTCACAAGGAGGATGAGTGTGAGAGGGTAGGGTAAAGGGTTGGTTAAAGTCATGATGAGTGGGGTTGAGTATGTAAGAGGGATGTAAGAGGAATGAGTGTGGAAGAGGGAAGAGTGTGGAAGATGGGTGTAAGAGTCATGAGTGGGCTTGTAAGAGTCTTTATGTTTTGTAAGAGCACTCATGACTTAGTGGTTGGGTTTTTTTGAGGGGAGACTTTGGTTTGGATTAGGAAAGTTTTAAACTTGTTTAAGGAATGTGACAACATTAGGGGGTGGATTAGGCTTGGGTTTAGGATTAGATTAGGGATGTTAGAGATGTGCAAGTGGATGGCATTAATGAGGGTGGGTGAGTTAGTGGCTAAGCTTGGTTAGTATGGGTGGATGGGGTGGATTAGGCTAAATGGAGGATTAGAGATAGGTTAGGGGTTTTTGAATTTGAGGATTTCATTTATCAAATAGATTTATTTAATAAATGGGGATTTTTGGAATTAGGTAGAAGAATAGGATTTAATTGATAAATAATAGATTATTTGATTTATCAATTAGGACTATAGATGATTAATTAAATTAATCAACTAGGGGATGACAAAGGATTAATTAAATAGAAATTTAATTAATAATGCCCTTTTTAGATAACTAAATAGGATTACTAAAATAGTGTAATCAAATTTAGGTGTCTACATGGGCATGACACGAGATTGACCACTTGTGGATCCAAACCTTTAGCTCAAGGTGATGAGGGATATAAGTGACAAAGCTGGATTACCCTAGACAATGCTCTGTCAGAGGGATAACCTTGGTGAGATTGGTTGATTGGTTGGATTGATTGGATAGAAAATTCTAGCAGACTGACAACAACTCTCTAAAGGCTTGGGTGTGATTTTGGATTGAGTTGCTAGCTGGTTGGGGGGGATGATTTGGAGAGACTTTGGATTTGGGATTGTTCTAAAGCAAGGAACTAGATAGATTCGGTTGCAGTGAGGAAGCTTGGATGATTTTCTGATGAGGCAGTGACTACGCTAAGTATGCCTTGAGCTGAGAGATTTATGTTTTTTTGGGATTTTGACCAATGTTGGAAAACATTCATTCAAAAGCTATGAACAAACAAGCAGAATATTTTTTGGAGCAAGCACGTCAAACACAACAACATCCTAGGAAGCTTTCTACAAGGATGAAATTTGTTATAGCTAGGGAGTCCTCGATATACGCAAGGTACGTGAGGCTCAAATCTGTAGATGAAACCAAAAAGATGTCACACAGCAGAGAGGAGCGGTAACCCACTTCTCCTCTTTCACTTCTCAAGGGTATAAAGTTCCTTGAGGCTTAGCTCGAGTGACAAAATCTTGATTCCAAGAGAGGTGTCTTTGGATTCACCTCCTGATTTTTATACTCTGCCGAAACGCTGGAGTTGAGGTCATCTCAAGGGGTGATGAAATCCCCAAGAAGGCCTCCTAAAAAGTGTAAAACAAGACCACATACATGATCTTGGGCTTTAAAAGACACGCGTTTATTCCAATTGATGATTTAGATTTTGTAAGCTATGATTGAAGACACTTGTGATTATGGCATACAATGTTCATTCCAATTTGATAACATTGTCAGCATAATGAAAGTTGAGAGATCATCAACATAAGAAATGCGAGCGTAATTGAAAATGCGTCCAAACCATGCAATGTTCATTGATTGTTAGGCATTCAAGATTGAGTGTGAGTTTGTTTTAAGCCCAAAACAAAGATGTGTGAAACTTGATTGCCAAGCGCGCGCCTGGAGGCCCTCCACGTCAAGATTTGTCCAATTTTTATGCCCAAATGAAGTGTGAGCGAGATTAATGCGCATTCAAAGAATTTTTTAACTTAGAAAAACCACTAAAGACCCAAGTGAGTGGAGTTTGATCTTTGTGGAGCACTTAACACCCTCTTAGGTAGACTCATCCCCATAGATGGCACTAAGATTGCAACCAATGGTTAAATTGATGGATGATTAAAGAGGGTGAGTTCAACTACAAACTTACTCAAAACGTCTTTATTAGTTTTTATAACTTAGAAGATTTCAAAAATGTGGATTCTTTTTATGCCCCAAAAGATGATTATTTGATCTATGGCATTCAAGATTGGATTTTTTGTTTTAATCATGCATTCATAAAAAAAACAAACTTGATTTTAATCCATGGCACTTAAGAGTGATTTTAGCAACATGCATTCAAAGACAAGTGATTAAACATTCAATTTTTTTCTTTTGAGTATTCAAGATTGAGATTTTGTGTGTTGTTTTAAGAACTTTGAAGTGCTTTGTTTTAACCTTAGATCATTCAAGATTGTTTTGGACTCAAAAGTGAAAATGACTCTTTGGACTTTGGTTTTCATTCAAGGTTTTGTGTTCTAGTTTGCATATTTTAAGCCCAAAAATGATATTCCTAGATTGTTTTGATGCATGAAAAACCTAAGAAACATTCAAGATTTTGCAACAAGACATTTGTTTGAAACAAATAACAAAGCTTTTAGGACAATTTTTGGCAACCATTTAGGACTCTTAGTTTTCATGAGATTTTTAAAAGAACTTTAAAATATTTGCAAATGAGGTTCATTTTATCCTTGATTGATGCTTTGAGTTTAATTTAGATTTTAGTGTGCACTTAGTGTTGATTTTGAACCTTTTGAAATGAAAACTTGAAGTTCTTTTTAAATTTCCAAAAATGAAGTGTTCCTAACTTTGCATGAATGCATCTAAAACCTTGATGTTGCAAGGATGCAAATGATTGGATTGGTTTAGTTTCACTTGTTAAAAGATTTTTTCTTTTTTGCAAATTTTTAATTTTTTAATGGATTTAAGTATGATTTGGGGGTTCATTTTAAGCACTAAAAAGAAGTGTGTATGATTTTGCTTCCTTAAAAAAGAAAAAGAAAAGGCCAAGATATCCCACAAGAAGAAGAAGAAGAAGTAGATGGAATAAGAAGAATATAGACAAGAAGAGGAAGAAGAATTCCAAGTTCTTTGTCCACCTATAAGCTTGAAAAATTTGCAAACACTATGAGATAGATTATGAGTTCTTTTGTCTTTTTCATGCTCATGTGGACTTACAAAACCAATTTATACAATCTTACCAATCACAAAAACAAGAAAAATTAGCCAAAATTAGCAAATGACATACAAAACTTGACTAAAAAAGCTAATGAAGATGACCCATGCGGGGTCCCACCGGGCGTGCCAAAATGTCTATGAGCAATGTTAGTATGCTAATAGAAACCAAATTTAAATAAAACTTCTACAAACTAAACAAAATTCATAAACTTCAAGATAGACTTAGATGAGCTCTCAATTGAAAATATGAGCCATTAATGGGCTCTCTCAATGAAAAGCTCTCTTGTTGAGTAGCTTTGTCTAAATAGATAGGATGTATGCTCAAGCTTTATGCTTCAAAAAGGGCTTCAAATGGAGTTGGAATTTGGGTGTGAGTGTATGATTTTGATGTAAAATGGCTTCTTAAAATGGCATTATGACTTTACTTCATGGATTGTGTTATTTTGCAAAGGGGAAGGATCCAATTTATAGGCAAGAGGCTTGAGGGATTGAGGGCTAAGATGCAAGGATGGGAAAAAGCTCATGGAGGGCTCAGATTGCATGAGAGGAGAGCACATGGATTGTGCTTCCTTACAGCCAATCAGGGAGTGACACATGTCACAGGGTAAGAGGATGGAGGAAAGGGGAAGGATGAGTCAACAAAAGAGGCTCAAGGGATAAAATCTTCATAAAGACCCTCAAAATGGCTTGTAAGAGCAATTAAAGGGCTTGGAAGAGTCATTTATGGCCTAGTGGGCTTCATAAAGTTTTATGGTTGAGATATTTTGAAGGAGATGAGAGGAATTGCAACTTGGGCTTGATTAGGAAGGTTTTAAGCTTGCTTAGGATTGTGCAAATGATTAGAGGATGGCTTAGGATGGTTTAGGATTAGCTTAGGGATAGGCATGTGGATGGCATTTAATGAGGGTGGGTGAAGGAGGAGATATTTGTTAACTTTGGCTTGGGTTAGTAAGTCTTAACCCATGTTAGGGAATGTGACAAGGTTAGGAGGGGATTAGGATTAGGTTTAAAGACATCTTCTAGAAGAGTCTAGACTTTGGATGAGGATAAAGACTTTCTAGAATAGTCTAAAATTTCCTAGGATGAGGATGAAGACTTTCTAGAAGAGTCTAAAACTTCTTAGGATGAGGATAAATTAGATTTTTAGGAAATAAATAAAGTTTTATTTATTTCAAGGGTTTGGGTTGAGGAGATTATATTAAAACTTTTTAAATAAACACGAGGATTAATATTTAATCTTAATTAAATATTTTGAGTTGGGATTAGGGGTAAGAAATGATGGGATTAGCCTTTAATCAAAATTAAAGAAAGATTAGAAGATTTTGGAAGAGGTTAGTGGTCTTAAGGAAATTGGCCAAGTTTTGGGCAAAATTTTATTATTATTATTTATTTTGGGTTTTTTTGGTCAATTTATTAATTAAATAATTAATAAATAAAGAAATAATGTTTAAATAAGATTTAAACATTTTTGGGAGGGATTCCTTAATTAAATATTTTTAATTAAGATAAAGGGATTTAATGGCATAAAACTAAATAAATAAATTAAATAATTAATTAATTAATAAATGATGATGTCATCAAGAATTTTTCAAAAAATAAAAATACTTTATTTTCTAAAGGTTTTTAGGTGTCTACACCTATCATCAATACCTTTTGCTTATTGTAAGAGGTTATAAAGTACACAGATAGTTTTTTGTCCAATCATTGAGTTTGCAAATGTAGTTCCTAAACCTATATATATATATATATATATATATATATATATATATATAAGATGCACTTAACACTGAGCCAAGTTCCAATAAAGGCAAAGAAAATGCCTAAGAATTGAAGATCCAAAATATTGAAAGGAAGGTTACCTTTTTTGATTAGGGCATGGGAGAGTATAAGTTTGAGAATGCCTTGTGCATAGGAAAACTTCCACTCTCTCCCTACTCCTTTGGTAAATATTTTCAAATTCCTCCTCCTATAGAAAAAGACACAATGCATGTAAATAAAACCACCTTTGAGCTTTGGGGTTCCCTCAATGATGAATACATGGAGTCTAAAATCTTCAGTTGGCTCTACTATGATGGATAAGATGATCATGTAGAATCTCCCAAAGATATGATTGTAAAGGCTCCACTTATTTTGAGAACATGGGATATCATGACACAAAAAAGACTTGGAACACAAGAGAATGGTATCAGATAGACCCTTGAAGCTACTAGATATCCTAAAGGATAGACCCTTGAAGCTACTAGATATCCTAAAGGAAAGGGATTATGCTCCATTAAACCCAAGGTATAATTTCCTGACAACTATGGTATAGTTGAACCTAATTTTGAGACTGAAGAGGATAAGTTCTTTGAAGTACCTTTCCAATACATCGAAGATGACCTAGATAATTATGTACATTCCATTACCAAAGCTGAAATTTCCTTCCTTGACCTTCCTCTTACTAACTCTAAAATAATAGATTGGAACCTTCAAGACAATCCACTAGCTCTCGATATTTGTAACTAAAATGAAGTAGTGATGGCCCTCTTTGGCCTATAGAATCTCTAAGACTATGAGTAAATGATCAAATAAAAATGATCAAGTCTTCTTCATTATCCAAGTCAATTCTCTTAGTCAAAAAATTGTAAAAGAGCATAAAAATTAATAAAATGGTGAAACATTCTCTAGTGAAAACCCTTCTAGGGCACTTTTGGATGAAGAAAAAGTTAAACTAAAGGACACATCTTCTAGTGGAAACCCCATTGAGGTGCCAAAAGAGGGAGAAACTAAATTTCCATTTAGAACTCTACCGTAAAAAAAATTACTATCTTGATTGAATACACTATTTTAATCAACTTAGGTACTGCAGAAAATCCTTTAATCACCTACATTGTTGTTACCCTAAATGAAGAAGAATGAGAAGTGATGGATAAGTTCCTACAAAAAGGAAAAAATAAATTTTGCATGGAAATAAAAAGACACACCAATCTTAGTGATAGACTTGGTTGTACATCACCTAACAGTTAATCCAAAGGATAAACCTATTAAATAGAAATTGCGCAAGATGCACCCCTAGGTTGCACTCTTGGAAAAGGAATAATTGAAAAATATGTTGGACATAAGGTTCATCCACCCAGATCATTATCATAAATGTATTTCCAACTTTATACTAGTTGGTAAAGCACTAGAGGGATATGCATTTATTCAGATTTATGAGATCTTAATCTCACATGTCCCATAGATTATTTTTCACTACCCAACATAGATATCATAGTGGATTTGATGAAAGGACATGAAATGTTATCTTTGATGGATGATTTTTTAGGTTATAATTAAATCAGAATTAGATAAGAAGATTAACATAAGATGATATTTACTATCCCATATTCATGCCTTTTTGTCTAAAGAATGTCAGTATTATCTATCAACATGTAATTACTACCATTTTCCATGACCTTCTACATGTAATTATGGAGGCCTATGTTGATGAAGTCCTAGGAAAGTTAAACATACAAGATTCACATAGTGTTGACCTTGCTACCATCTTTGAAAGATTGGAGAAGTGCAAGGTGTGAGTAAATCTTGAGAAATGTGTCTTTGATGTACAATCAAGAAAGTTGTTGGGTTACATGGTGTCTAGAAGAGGAATTGAGGTAGATCCCACAAAACTGAAAGTTATCATAAAAATGCCTTCTCCCACCCCTTTGAAACAACTCCACAACTTCCAAGGATGACTACAATCCATCAAATATTTTGTGTTCCAACTCTCAAAAAGTTCATCCTCTCTAATATTTACTCATAAAAAATACCAAGCTCAAATGGGATTTGTCTATGTCAAAAAACATTGTAGAAAGTAAAGGTATATCTAGCTAATGCACTAGTGTTATTTCCTCCTATTGCATGCTGACCCTTAATTTTGTACATATCACCTACTATAGTTTCATTGGGTGTTCTTTTAGTATAGCTAGATGACAATGGAAATGAAAATGACATTTTCAATTTTAGTAGAACAATAGTTGGTTATGAGTTGAACTATACTATCATTAAGAGAGTATGTTTGGTCGTAGTTTTGTGTACACAAAAGATGTGCCATTAAATGCTTAATCTTTCCACACTACTTGTGACTAAGGTTGATCCTCTCAAATATCTTCTATCGAAAGTTGCACTCATTGGTCATGCCTCCAAATTGGTCCTACTTCTTGGTGAATTTGACAAATGTTGTCTATGTAGACTTCAAGGCTATTGAAGGACAAGTAATTGTCGACCAACTTGCATAAGCTTCTCTTCTAGGAGAACATGCTATATTAGCTAATTTTCTAGATGAAGTGATGATTACTATCACCTATAATACATAACGAAATCTCTATTTTGATGGCTCTTTCACACAAAAAGGTTCAGGGGAAAGAATCTTGTTTATTACACTGCAAGGAGACCTCATTTTGAAATTTCTTTCCCTTACACAAATAATATAGATGAGTATGAAGGACTTGTCATATGAATTTTTCAAGCTATTCATTGACATATCAAGAGCCTTCTTGTCTATGCTGACTCCCAATTGGTCACCAGACAAGTCGTAGATGAATACGAGACAAAGGATAAGAAACTACTACCTTATCATGGAGTTGTATAGAATCTTAAGAAATATTTCACTGAGATAATCTTCCAATAGATACCAAGGACAAATAATAAATTAGCAGATGTCATGGCCACTATTGCATCCATGATCATCATGATAAAGTATAGTCCCAAGTGCAAGTTTCTTGTTGAAAAAAAATTGCTTGCTACAAGTACAAACAACCTAAATTCGAGCTGGTGTGTGACATTATTGGTTCTAAATCTCCATGGAACTCAAACATTTTCACTTACCTCTACAAAAAAACAATACCCATTGCCCTTTCGATAAACCAAAGCAAGGCCTTTATTCATTGCACTGCTTGATACACTATCTTAGGTGACACACTTTTCTGGAAACACTTTGATGGAGGCCTCCTCTAATGTCTCAATCTAGATGAAGCTAGAATGGTGTTGGAAGAGGTACACTAAGGAATTTTGGGTTCCCATTTCAATGGACTCACATTGGCAAAGAATATTCTCAAAACGAGCTATTACTAGTGTACTATGAAAGGTGATGCATCTCACTTTTTAAAATAGTGTGTTACCTGTTAGCAACAAGGATATTTGATACTTTCTCCTATCTAAGACCTTCAACCCAAGATTACACCATGGACCTTCTCTCATTGAGGTTTTGATCTTGTTGGCCAAATAAATCCTAATTCTACAAATAACCACAAGTACATTATCATTGCCAATGCGTATTTCACAAAGTGGGTCAAGTCTATTCCCTTAACTCACACCATGCAAAAGTAGGTTTTGAAGTTCATCTTGAACTATATTATTTTCCATTTTGGTATTCCCAAGGGCACAATGATTGATAATGGGAATCTTTTTAAAAATAAGGAAGTTACCACACTGTATAAGAAATTCAAAATTACCCAACATTTCTCCACTTTTTCCACCAAGTACTTCCCCTAGGGCAATGCTCAAGATGAAGATACAAATAAAACCATTTTGAAGATCCTAAAAATTTCATTTGATGTAGCTGGTCATGACTGGCATCTCAAAATATCTTATGCCCTTTAGGCTTCTCTCACTCCCATAGGAGCCACTCTATTTTACCTTGTTTTAATCATTGAAATTGAGCTCCTTTCCCTCAAATTGTTCCTTAGGAATCTCATGTCTGTAGAATAATATTGAGTTTCTATTTTGCAAGAGTTGCAACTCCTTAATGAGAGAAGCTTTAGTGCCCTAAACTATCTCTGTGTGTATCAACATTGCCTTCAACTTCAGTTTCACAAGAAGGTCAAACCTTGTGAGTTTGAGGTTGGCAATCTAGTCCTAAAACATAACATGAGAAATCTCTAAAATCAAGAAAAAAAAAGGGAAGTTCAAGGCTAATTGGCTTCTATCATTCATCATCACAACAAAATTGGGTTTTGGAGTATATTAGATTCCCACTTTAGAGGGAGATCTAATTTCTGAGCCTATAAATATCCATCATCTCAAGTAGTTATATGCTTGATCTTGGCAGTTTTTATAAAATGTAAGTTAGTTCTACAAAAATCCAAAAAAGAAGAAAGATTGAAAATAAAAAAATATTTGCAAAAAGATCATGAAGAAATGACTAAAAAGAATAAAAAGTTCTTGAAAAAATCATTACTATGGTGAAAACCTTGTAAATAGGCACCGTAATGATATCAATAACATTCAACTCAAAAAAAAAAGGAAAAAGAAAAAGAAGAGAAAGGGAAATAATTCATTTAGTAGAGAAAAATTGGCAATTCAAGCACTATGGATTAGTACCATGGTGACAACCTATTTCAAGTGCCATGCATAGTACACTAGATCTATTATCTATTATGTTCAACACACTTCCAGTAGGTCCTCCACTTATCCCATGTTTGTGCAGGAGTCCTATTTGACTCACTTTTTCATGTATCTAATAAAAAACCTCTAGTTTGTGAGGCATTTGTTCCCATTCACATTTGAAAAGACCTCTAGTTTGCAAGACACTTTCTCGTCACATTATCAAAATAAGGGTTTTATTTGATCCCATAACACTAAGATTTCCCAAATAGTGGATGCAAAAAAATTTAAACAAATTGACAATGAGACCAAATTGTTTGAGAACCTTCTTTTACAATAATTCTAGTGAATATTCATAGTAAACACACAATTCAATAAATAAAATCAAATAGAAAATTTTTTCCCTTCAAGATGACTCCTTCCTAAGTTGACATATCACCATTCATAGTTAAAATAAAGTTCATGATAAGAATTGTGAACTGAATGACTACTTGGTCAGGAGGTCTTTTTGTTGATTTCATCTTTGTGTGTCACTTGTGACCTCCTCAGGATTGCCTCAATCTTCAATATCTTGGTACCACACAAATGATTCAAATTGATTATACATTTCCTTTGTGGTATGATCATTTTTCTTGATTTTTTAGTGCATCTATGTTAGTTTCAAAGTTATGGCTATGTGTTATTCACTAGGGGAAACACATTTTCACACTTCCCACCTATATCCCTGAATAGAATTTGGGTGTAGACCTCTCCACTGCATATGCATCATTTTTTTTTCATCATGACTATGTTACCTACATCTATGTATTAGCCCAAAATAATAATGTAATAGGTAATGTTATGAATGTATGTAACATAGTCACATCAATTGTTATATTGTCATTGATGTCAAAGTCTTAGTTGGCTAGACATTACGACAACTTAGTAGATTACCATATCATTTGATTGATGGAGAGGATTTGAAGGAAGTATGATGAAGCCACGAATGATAAGCATTGGTTTCAATGGGTACTTGAATGAGTTGGATAGTCATAATGTAATATTGGTTTGATTGTTTTACAATAATGTATTGTTGCAATGTATTGGAGAACACAAGCTTAATGTATTGTCTTCAAACTTGGGAAGATTATTGACAATCAAGTGATTGATGGGCAACTAGCTCTACACAAAGTAGAGGAAGCAAGGGAGGAATTGAGAAAATCCTTGAAGAGAAGGAAGGATATAGCCATAGCTAAAAATGATATAAACTACAAGGAGATTGATACCACAAAACTGTGTACCAATGGAGACACTAAAGAATTTGATGCAGTAATAGCAGAATTGATGGAGAAAAACAAAGTTCAAGCAGACGAAATAAGATCTCTCAAGATGGAACATGAATCTCAGGCAATAATGTTATGTGAAATCACTGAACAAAAGAAAAGAGCAGTTGAGGACAAAGTAATGATGGAAAATGACAAAAGAAATCTTGCAAACAAACTTGAAGAAAAATGTACTGAGTTATCAAGGATCTCAAACATGCAGATGGATATACTTTCCCAAATAATGAATCTTCATCATGAACTCAACATAAAAGATATTGAGATCTCCACTTTGAAGATGCAAAATGAACAATTGCAGAATGAATTGAATAGAGAAAAAGAGGTAGTAGAGAATCTCAACAAATCAAGTGAAGCCATCAAGTACTTTGAACAATTGATGAAATTTCCAAGATCAGCCCATGATACATCAGGACTTGGATACAACAGCACTAAAATTGGAGAATCATCAAAGAGCGTTGAACAAAGAAGTGACAAAGGTAAGGATTCAAAACCTACTTGTCATTACTGTAATAAAAGGGGGCATACTGCTAATGTTTGCAGGAGTAGAAAAATCAATCAGACAAACACACCCAAAAATAAAAGTTACTGTCACAAGTGCAACATGTAAGGACATATGACACAAGATTGTAGATCCAGAGTTACAAGGACACAAAGATTTAATGGATATTGTTATAATTGTAAGAAGTATGGACACAGAGAATTTGAATGCAGATCAAAGCCTATGTGGACATCAAATCATCAAACTAAAACAAAAGGAAATGGAAGTCAGTACCATTGGGATTACAACACTAGGCATAATTGTCATTATTGTCAGGAATATGGACATATACCCCAGGATTGCATAAGAACACATTTTAGAGGGAATTATAGCAAGTGGCTAAGCCAAACCACATGTTTCAGTTGCTTGAAAACTGATCACATCAGTAGAAATTGTCCTACAAGGTCAAAAGCACCAAAAATTGAATCAAACAAGGGCAAAGAAAAGATTGATGAGGAATACATTAGAACAAACATGGAGAAGATATGGCAGAAAAAGAATGAATCAAGTACATCCAATGAAAGGGTCACTTCACCCACAAGGTCAAGTGATCATTTCTCATCCAATTAATCTCAAAGATGAGTCTATGGGGTTGATACATACAAAGAAGTATCATACATCAGCCCTAAATCATGAAGAAGCAATGCAAAGTACAAATCTACATGAAACAAGATGCCAAGACAAAATGATGCCATTATAGTCTTTGGATGCCGAGTAAAATCGTAGTGGAAGCTGAGCTCCTAACAGTGACCGAATTGATGACTGACGCCGAGTTAAGAAACTCCTATGGAAGCTGAGTAAAATAAGAATGTAGTGCAAGTCGAGTAGTGTTAAAAATCCTTCATAAGTCAAGTTTGTAGTTGAGCATTTAATGCAATGGAAATAGGGTATATTATCGTGATTTCAATCATTTTTCCTCATCGCGATCAAGAAGCAGAGGAGATAAAGAGCACATAGTGACTTTACAATAGAGAATCCAATATTCGAAGCAAATTGCAACCTCCTACAATGAGTTTTCATCAATCTTAAGGTATTTTCATTTGTGCCGAGCTACACAGTTTCGTATTTCTGTAAAAGAAACCCTAGTTTACATAAATGGCTTCGAGTTCCAAGAAAACCCTAGAAAAAGAGTTGTTTGAAGTACAACTAGTGTCTAATGAAGTTAGGTAGCCTGATTTTTGCCCTATTCCTAAAGTGGCATACTAAAATGACCCAATCGAAGCCCTTTCTTGCATACCCCCAAATGTTGTCATGGTTTAGGATGTAAGAAGATGTTACAATTGCAAGATAAGAGCCCTAGGAGACATGGAAATTAGAGAAGCCTTTGCAAAGCTGTGTATCAATGGAGTATTAAAAGATGAATATAAAATTGTTGAAAGGAAGGGTTTGACACAAGTTTTAAGTTTTCCCACCGTATTCAAGACAGAGTGGATCAGACTTGTATTGAGCAGAATTCATGATGGTATTCTATGGTTAGAAGATGTCCCTGTCAAACTAACAAAAAGAATAATTCATAGGGTAACTGGATATCCTACCCTAGATCGACACAAGACCTTGAGAAGTGAATCCAAGGAGGTCATTGAAAAGAATATAGGTGCTCAGTGGAACAAGAGAGGAATGACTATTCATACCATTCAGGATTCTCTAGTTGAGTTTGTTGTTAGAGTTATTGCCCACAAGTTCTACCAATCCAGTAGACTCAACAGTGTTCTGTGCATAGCAGTAGATGTAGGTTATAAACTGGTGAAAAAGGATCATACTTATGATCTTGCTAAATTACAACTACAACAAATAAATGAAAACCTAATTGCAGTAAGAAGGACAAAGGGTGCTCAATGTAAATTTGGAGCAATTTTGGTTTGTATATTCTTTTATGTTCAGAATGAATTTCCTTCTTTCAACAAAGTGACATGGAGGAGTGATAAGACTATCATATCCCAAATAAATGAGTATATAGAACAAATGGGAGAAAATTTTGATACTCTAATGACAAGCTATTTTGAGGATTTCAAGAAATGCATGAAGTAAAGGGTGAGAATACCAGTTTCTTTAGTAGAAAAACATATTAATGATATATGTTTCTTAGTTGATATTGACTTCACCTACATTCAAGCTGTAATTCCAAGGGTGAGATGGCTAAGGCCATTTGGTTATGAAATCAATGTTGATGAAGCATCTGTAACAATAACTGCATTGTTGGTAGAAGAAACAGATAAGAGTGCGCCACATTTTGGCACTTATGATGTGGTAAGATCAAAAATAAATATGGAATTAAAAACTGCCTCCACATTGAAAAAGAAAGATAAATTGATGAAGAAAATTAAGAAGCAATTTGGTGAAGGGGTAGAGGCTGAAGCTGAAGACAATGATGATGACAATGATGATGAAGAGGATGAACAAGAGCAAGGCCCAATGGAATTAACTCAAGGTCTAGGTGAAGACAAGGAGGCAGGTGCTAAGGAAGAAGAAACCAAGGAAGCACCAACCTAGGCCGAGCCAAAGAAAAGAAAGACAAAAGATCAGCTTCCAGCTCAGCCCAAACCAAAGAAAGCTGCTATGCCATCACCCCAAAAGCCAACAACCAGAGCTACAACAAGGGCCTCAACTCAAAAAGCCAAAGAGAAAGCAACAAAGAAGAAACCAATCAAGAAGACACAGGATGAGCCTAGGAAAAGAAGAAGATATGTAGCTCAACCTGATACCGATGAAGAAGATCAATCTGAAAAGGTAAGTCATTCTTCACTTGATATAATATGTAAAAAGATTGGAAATGGAGATTTAAGCAATATAAATGAAGTTGATTTTAATAAGTTCACTAAAGAAGAACAAAATAGAATAGAGGAATCAATTTATGGAGTGATGGCACAGTTCAAGTACACCCCTCTTGAACTAGATGGACAATTGCCAAATGAACTGTCAAAAATTGTAGAAGACAGATGGCATTTCTATTTAAGAATGGAAAAGGAGATGAGAGAATCAACCCTAGCAAGCATACTGCCTGATTTGACTAAGGAACAAGTAGAAAAAGTAGTCAAAAGGCACAATGTCAGGTTTACACCTAAATACAGGGCATTCTTCATTCTCCAAAACAAAATGGAAGATATTGTACAAAGAACAACCAAATCATGGAAGAACTTGTACAAAAAGATTGAAGATTTTCTTGAAAAAGAATACAAGGAAGAAGCTTCTACTCCACCATAAGAAAGAAGAACAAGGAGAGAAGAGAAGACAAAAGTAGAGCAAGGTAGAGAAGAGAATAAGAAAGAAGAAAAGAAACAAGAAGAAGAGAAGAAGGAAGAAGAAAAGAGAGAAACAGAGGAGGAGACACAAAAGAAAGATATAATGGCAACAACTAAGCAAGAGCAACAACAAGATTAGAGTGTGCAAGACACACAAATGCTGCCTTCTAGCCCTGCTCATGTACCCATCACACCTGCATAAACAATAACTATACAGGATGTTCTTGACACTTCTGCTCAGAACATCAATCCATTAATTGCAGAGGATCTCAAAAGAATCCTTGACCAATCCACACAACAAGAAAGATTATGTACAGATCCAGTATTGGTCAGTGTGGATGAATTGCAAAAACTAGTAGAAAACACTATTAGAGATAAGGTGAATCCACAAGAACCACCTTCCAACATCTCTATAGCTACTAGTGGTCAACTTCAAATGCCAACAGTCGTTTCAACAGGCATAGTTGACACCACAATATAGAAGCCAAGTGCAACGGGAGAAAAAGCAATAGAACAAACTGGACAGACTATTACATCTGATCCTATAGCTCAAACACAAGGTGGACTTCCTAAAATTACAATAATTGATCAAGGTAGACAGCAGGAGGAGAAAATAGAGGAAACCCCTAAAGAGAAAGAGGCAATACAAACATTGATAAATTTGCCTACCTCGGGAACTCCTTCACAACAACCATTGCAAATATCAGCACCAGGATCAAGTTCTACCAAAGTTGCACGGGTACTTCACTATGGAGACCTTGAACTAGATGAGGAGATAGTCATACCAAGCTATGACTCAAAAATAATAAACATTGATCAAATCAATGAGGTACAAGAAGCATTACATAGAAGGAAGAGGCAAGAAATACTCAGGGAGTATAAACAAAAGCAGACAATGCATGAGATTAAAGACATCTTTATGGATGCCTTCAGTATTCAGTCACCAGATGAGTCAAAGCATATTATGGAGCAATTATCAGATATTGTTGAATAGGTGACAAATGTAGACCTTGAAACAAATGCAAAACTCATGGAATGGTTTGAAAGAAAATTTCAAGGAAAAGTTAATGAGAAAATATCTAGTGAAATAGCACTTTCTCAGATAGAATTGGCAAAGGTCATAGATAGAGTCAAAAAGGTACTTGAGAATATATTCTCATTATACAAAAAGTTGTGTGACTTTTCATATGTCACACAAGAGACCCGCCAAAAGATAAAGAGCCTGGAAAGAAATTTGAATATTTCTAGCATGCAGCTACCTAGAGATCCAGGTCAAAGTGAGAAGCATTTTTCTCAAACGCTTCACACTCAGAAAGAAATAGCTGTATTAATAATAGAAGAGGCCACCATCAAGGCCAAACTATTGCAGCTCTAATCTTCTATAACCCCACATTTGGAAATCCTCCATAAAGAACAAGTCTATGCTGAAACTCTTCTCAAGAAAGATCCTAATCTTTCTACTTTAGAAGGACTTATTCATCTTGCTGCAGAGACTGCCCTCCAGCATAAATCATTGGAAATTGCTTTGCATAATTGGGATGCATCTCTTAGGATGATTATGGAGGTAAACAACACATTTTTGGCGAAATATGGTCTTAACCCTTAAAACCCTCTGACATAAGTGTCAAAAAAGGGGGAGATAATAAAAAAGGGGGAGATAATAAAAATAGGGGGAGACAAGATAATGGGGGAAATAAGACAACAAAGGTGGAGCATGATATACAACATCAAATTTTGGTCAGCAAGACAACACTGACAATGGTACAATCAACTCAGGGGGATTTACAATACTTTTGAGGTATATATATTGTACATTACAAATTTTTACTGTATATACCAAGCAGATTAGTGCATGTACCCATAAGGGTAGTTAAGTGTTTTTGTCACTCATGTCAAAGAGGCAGATTGTTAGTCTTAGAATGGTTTTTGAAACTTGAGTGCCAACATAGTTAATCACTTTCTACATTGGAGCTAAGTACACTACATATGCCGAGCCACAACATGAGCCGAGTCAGGAAATCCAATAGGTGTTGAGTGATCTTCAGGTGCTGAGTAGCCTTCAAGTGCTGAGTGAAGATCAGGTGCTAAGTGAAGATTAAGTGCCAAATGACTTTAGGTGCCGAGCATGATACAAGTGTTGAGTGACATTTGAGTGCTGAGTCATAGATGATGTCGAGCAATACAGAAATGCAACAAGTGCTGAGTAAGCCAGTTTAATATAAGTACTGAGCATCAGAGATCAGTAAGTGTCGAGCAACACAGAATGCACATATGAGTTTGTAACATTACAAATTTAGATGTAAACCGTTTTTATGGCTGACATATGATGAATCTCAAAGGATTAAAAGATAAGATTGAATCTTTTGTTTTTCCCATGCAATCAACATCCAGCTAATAAGAAAAATGGAGAAGGCATGTAACCAATAAGAGAAGTGCAAGGAATGAGTGGGAAACAGAGATTCAATATGGATCGTAGATCCATACCTAACCCCAAGTCTTCAAATGTCTTTATAAGGAAGATGAAATTACATTGAACCCTATGATGGATGGATGAGGGTGTTCAAGGGAAAACTATTCTCAGAGTGAAGAGTATCAGATCACAAAGGATCAAGATTAGGGAAAGCAGATCAAGTGCTTGTATTCAACAATCGAAAGATTGTAATCTATTAGGTTTATTATACCTAATATTCTCTAGCAATTGTATTAGGAAGAAAACCCTATGGTGATAGGTTAGCTTAACAACTATTTTGTAGAATCCTTTAAATAGGTGATTAAATCCTTTAACAGAGTAACACTTCATGTAAAGTGTTTGAAATCCTTTAACCAGGTCACTATTGATACAGTGTAAAGCCTTTAACAGGGCAGACCATCAGAAGTGGTTAAACTTTATTACTGTAGTGATTTTGTGGGTATCATCCCCACCCCAGTTTTACCTTCTTATTTCTGGAGGGTTTCTGAGTTACCAAAATCTCAAGTGTTATGTGGTGATGATTATGTGTTTTTCATAATTGTTTGATATGTTTATATGCATGCAATCTACTTTCAGTTAAAAATTTTTAATGCTAAAAGTACAGTACTTCTGATTCACGCCCGTCTCAGAAGCATTATTCCTATTTGAATATTCCAACAATATGAACAAGTTTGGAGAATTGGAATCTAAGGCCGACTTTTGATGGAAATTTGAAAAGTTCAAGATTGTCTAAGGCATGAGTCAAGGTTTGTTGCAAGGTCAACAACTGAGAAAATTCAATAAGGATCTGATGATGGAGATTGAAGAAGGATAAGGATGTGCACAAATTTTTATGAAATTTATATTTTTTGAGTGTCTAGATTCATTGTATGAAGTTTTGAATCTAGAAATTTTGTATGAACCTGATTGATGATTGTGATTAAGTGGAAAAAAATGGAAGGATCTAGGAGCTTTGAGATGACTATTTAAGGAGGAGATAAAGAAAGTTTTTGGTTGTTGATTATAGTTGCTGATCATATTGTTGGTTGTTGTGCTAGTTGGAAGCTAATCAAGTAATGTTAAGTTGTTGTTAATGAGAAGTTGAAAAAGGTGAAAGAGGATAGTTGAGCTAGGTAAACCAAGCAAAGGAAGGAGAAAGAAGGTGTTAATCAACTAGTCACAAGTACAGAGTGAAAGGAGATCCAAGAGAGAGATAATATACTGAAAGAGAAAGGAATAGAGATCAGAGAAAGCAAAAGGGAGTTTCTATTCTTAACTGATCATTTCTATTGTTACTTTTTAACCATTGTAGTAGAAAATCTCAAAAAGTCGAGTGGACCTAACAAGTCTGTGAAATCCTATATGGTAACTATTGACACCTAAATTTGTAGGT
Source organism: Cupressus sempervirens (assembly GCA_028749045.1). NCBI lineage: Eukaryota > Viridiplantae > Streptophyta > Pinopsida > Cupressales > Cupressaceae > Cupressus > Cupressus sempervirens. The sequence goes on from CM053792.1 coordinate 936,141,363, forward strand.
GTCAAATTTGAAAGGAAAGTAGTTTTTATACTAGAAAGCTTGATTATTTCATTATATTTCTTATATGTTTTAAAAAATTTAAATTTTTTAAAAAATGTTTATCCTTGTCATGCATATGAAATCTCTTATTAGGGTAAAGTTCATTAAAAGAAGAAAATATACATTCTTATGGAAATGTCAAATATTATTTCAATAAATATTTGATTAGTTAATTATTCCTTTTTTTGAAAGTAGATGGAAAAAATAAATGGTTTTTATGAAGAGGCTAGGGAGAGGGAATTGAACACTCAACCTCTTGACCCTATCCTCTTTCCTATCCTAACTACCCATTCTACCCTAACCAATTGTTTTATTGTATTCCTTGAGAGTAGTTGTTAGAAAGGAAAGATATAATTACAATTTTTTCGTTTTACAAATAAATATAAGGGACACTTAATCTTTCTTATGGGTTATTTGAGATAGTGAAGCTCTTTTATAGGGTAATATTTGTTCTTTTCAAGAAAATTAAAACTACCCTAAGAGTTAAAAATATTTTCAGAATGAAATTATAAGAGGATATTTTTATTTTTATTTACCTTATGATGATTATTGAAAATATTTCTTAAGGTGAGTTTTATAATTTTAGGTTTACCCTTTTATATGCTTTTACTTTATAAAGATAAATCTTTAAAAGCATATGCCGAATAAAGAGTTGTTTTATTAATGTAATATATCTACATCTATTTGCAAATGGGTAGGTATTTTATTTACTTCTACCCTAAGTCTATGAAGAATAAAAAGAATATGGAGTATAGATGATGTCTCTCTTGATATTAATTAAAGTACTTTCAAATTCAATTTTAGGATAATATTTTCATTTTCAAAATTAGGTACTCTTAACCTAAAATTAGAAAGTTAATATTAAAATCTCATTATAAGTATATTGTCCATAGCAATATTTGAAGGTTAAATGTTTTTAATATGATATTATGATAAAGTGCTTATGTACGGGAGAGAGCTTTTGGAAAACCTAAATCAAATGTAAGACTCTAATTTATTTACTTTATTAAAGTCTCTCATTAAATTATTTTGTGTGTGCATGATTTATTCATCAAAATTATTAAGGAACTTGTCAAGAGAATCAAAAGGGAGATCGAAGAGGCATTGAAGACTTCATTACTCTTTCAAAGGGATGTGACTTTTCAATAGAAATGGATTTTAGATTAAATATTTTATTAAAGCTTTGTATTGTAATAATAGGTGTTTAGTTGTATCTAGGATTTTGTTAGGAAGCATCACGATGATCTAAAGCTTACATGCATCCTTTGAATTTCTATAAAGGATACCAAGATCATCATAAATCAATATAATATTCACTACCATATACTTTTTCATATATAGTTTTTAGAAGGTCGACCCTGTTGTTTACTTCAGATTTTGTTATCTATATGTACCAAAAATACATGTATTTGTGGTGAAAGCATTTCAAGTTCAATACAAGGATTTCATGTGCTTGATTGATCTTTTGGTGATATCATTTCTGTCTCATTCATTTTTCTTCCTTAGATCAAATTTTAAATTTGCTTTAATTGACTATCCACTTGATAATACAATAAGTGATTTTAGTGTTTGGAAAATTGTAATATTGTATTGATAAATCAATCTTCATTAATGTCTTATTGGGCTCTTTAGGGGAGTTAAATTTAGTAAGACTAAGTATTGGAATTTGCTTAAGTATTCAACAGTTCATACATCATTAAGGTGATAACAATTTATCTTAAAGGAATTTATTGTTTGTCTCTGAGTGTTACATTAAATATTTTTAATGATTGATATAATAATAATAAATAATCCATTAGTTAAGGCACTAATCTATTGATTATGGTTTGAGTCTTCATGCTGATTGTAGAAAGGAGATACATCCAAGTGACAAAGGTTAACAAATCTATAATACATTTAGATATTATACCTAAATTTTTTTATCAAATTTTAAATTCCTTAAATACTTAAGTCTCACAAGTTATCTGCTCTAAAAAGCCTCTATGGTGTGAGGTATAGGCCCACTAGCCTTGGTTCTATAGAGCCAAAGTTACAAAGGTTCGCATTCAGTTAGAGTGGAACCTATCAATTGGCAAATTGCTATTAGGAATTCCCATAATTGGATCATTATTCCATAGGAAACCTAATTTGTCAATCTGGGCACCAACAATAACATTTATTAGTGGTGTTTGTAATTCCTTTAGAGAAGATGACTCTTTATACAAGATCAAGGAGTGATAAGGTCTAGATGATCTTTTTTTGAAATCCTCTAACAAGGTCACATTAACCATGTGTATGTAACCTTTAACAAGGTTGGCTCCTAGAAAAGATCACTTTATAAGAGTGATTTTTTTTTTGTTACTAGTCCCAGGTGTTTTTTCCCTTCATAGGGTTTTCGCATTAAAATTATGGCGTCAAATGTGTGAATGTTTTTTGTGTTACAAGTTGTTTTACATGTATTATAGTTAACTGCAACTTGGCAACAACTAAGTATTTGCAAGGTTATAACTGATATATATTTCTAACACTCAATAATGCAAATAATAGTAAGTTAATAGTTTGGAATAAAGTGATTAAAAGAGGTAAATGATAAGTGGAATGGTTACATTGGGTGATTGTTGTTAAAATTTATGAAGTTTCATTGGTACTGACATTATTTGAAGGGACTATATGATAACTAGATATAACTGACTAACCCCCCCTCTCAATTGTCAAATAATTGATATTAGAGTATAGTGCTTGGAGAAAGGAGATTTAAAGGAACTTGAGCTAAAGATCGGAGATGTATAAGAGAGAGGTACTAAGATTAAAAAATGAGAACTTCTTGTCATGGAAGGATAGAATGAAGTTTCATTTTTATTGCATTGGAGATAATGTCACACATTGGTTGGAACATGAATATACTACCCCTACTAGTCCTCTGACTATGGAAAAAATGAATGAGAAAAGAAATCATAATAGTTTGATGATTGAGATTGTTTATGCACTCAATGATGCTAACTTTGATGATATAAAGGATTGTACACTATTGCTAACTATATGTGGGACAAATTGATACTTGTACATGGTGGAGATGATAATGTGAGAAGAGCCAAATCTAAAAGTCTAAAAAGAAATTACGATGACATGAGAATGAAAGAAGGAGAAAATGTTGCTTTGTATGCAAACTGAATCAAAGAAGTTATACATACAATCAAAACTCCTGGAGGTGTTATCAGTGACTCATAAATTGTTAGTAAAGTTCTTAGAAATCTTGTGCCTATTTATGCTAACAAAGTTTTTGTTATTCAAGAAGTGAGAGCCATACCTGGTAATGTATTAATACTTGACAATCTAGTTGGTCAGCTGACTGTATTTGAATTGAGAAATTATGGCAATAGTATGGTTACAATTATAAATCCATTTACATCTTCACTAACCATTGTAAGTCCAAAGAAATAAAAGAAAGTAAAGAAGAAAGTGAATCTCAATCAGAGGGTGATCTAGATGAACTTGAAGCTTTCCTTGCAAGAAGGTTATCAAGAGGTAAAGGTAAATACAAAGGTAAACTTCCCTTGATTTGTTTCAAATGTAATGAGGTTGGTCACTTTTCAACAAAATGTTGTAATGAAAGTAAGAATGATAGAAATGACAAGAAATATTTCAAGTACATGAAGAATGGGGACTACAAAGACAAAGGAAAGAAGTCATGCTACATTTGTTGAAGAACGGCATACTGATTCTAGTTCTGATGATGATAAGGAAGTAGTTGAGATGGTTTATGTTGCAATCAAGGAAGATCCAAATGGTGAAAGGTATGAGAGTGACAAAGACCTTATTTCACATGTTAGTAAGAATGACTCATGGATTATTGATAATGGATGTTCACATCAAAGACTAATGATTTAAGCAAGTTCGATAAATTTGAAGAAATTGATGATGGTGGAACTGTTAATCTAGGAAATGATGTTCCATGCCTGGTGAAAGGTAAATGATCACTCATGCAGAATGATAAGATCAAGTGTGATGATGCATATTGGGTTCAAGGAATTAAATATAATCTTTTGAGTATTGCACAGTTGAATAACTCAGGACACAAGTTGGAATTTGAGAAAAAGGTAGGTCAAGATCTTTGATGATGAAGGTAGTCTGATTGGAACATGAATGCAAACAAAAGGTAACTTATTGTATTTTTATCCTATAGTTGAGACATGTTTATTTTCTAGAATTGAGGATGTATGGTTATGGAATTAAAGGTTGTGTCATGCAAACTTTGAGAACATAGTGAAAATTGGTAGAAAAAATAGAGTAAGTCATAGATTGAATATAAAATATTTCAAAATCTTTGGAAGTATGTGTTATATTCAAAAAGATAAAAGGAATGGTGAACTTGATGTTAAAGGAGATGAAGGTATATTCCTTGGTTATTCATCTAAGAGTAAATCTTATAAATGTTTGAACAAAGCTACTAACAAGATGACTAAAAGTGAAAATGTGAGTTTTGATGAGTTTGTAGAGAGGAATGGTGTGGAAAACAACAAGGAACCTGAAGATAGCAACAAGTTTGTATATGTCTATGAAGAGGCTCTTGATACTCTACCCGAGTTAGAACACAAAGCTATCTAGAATCAATCAATGATATTAGATTTATAGAATGCTATACTAGAGCATTAGATAGTTCAACCTAAGTAGGAAGATGAACCTCCATCAAGTGAAGGAAATGTTGAAAATCAAAGAACCAAACTTGTATGGCCAAATATGTGAGGAAGAATCATTCACCTGAACAAATAATTGGAGATAGAAGTGTTGGAGTACAAACAAGAAGTAGGTTAAGAGACAATACTTGTTTAATTGTTGATTTTGAACCAAGAACAATAAAGGCTACATTGAATAATGAATGTTGGGTTAATGCTATGAGTGAGGAGATTGATAAGATTGAGAAGAACAATACTTGGACACTAGTTCTGAGACCTAGTGATAAAAATGTGATTCAAACCAAATGGATTTTCAGAAACAAGTTGAATAAGAATGGAGGAGTGGTAAGGAACAAGGAAATATTGGTTTTTAGAGGTTCTGCATAACAAGAAGGAATAGATTATGGTGAATCTCTTGCACTTGTGACAAGATTGGAAGGAGTAAGAACACTACTAGCTTATGCTACATATAAGAAATTTGAAGTATATCAAATGGATGTCAAATCTTCATTTATAAATGGAATACTTGAGGAGGAAGTATATATTGAACAACTTGAAGGATTCATTGAACCTAAAATGAAGACCATGGTCTGTAAGTTGAACAAAGTATTGTATGGATTGAAATAGGCCCCAAGAGCATGGCATGAAAGATTAAATTCTTATTTGATTAATATTTGGATTTGCTAGAACAAGTGAAAATAGTAATATATATTTGAAAAATGATTATGAAGATGTGTTGATTTCTGAAATATTTGTTGGTATTTGGGGGAAATGACATATTGAGTAAGATATTTGTTGAAAAAATGAGTACCAAATTATAAATGTCTATGTTTGGTGAGATAAACTTTTTCATTGGATTATAAGTCTATCAAATAGACAAGGGTATATATGTGATTCAATAAATGAAACACTATACAGATCTATGATTGGAAAGCTACAGTATTTTGTACATAGTAGACAAGATATTGGACTAGTTGTTGGAATTGTTGCAAGGTTTTCATTTAATCTGAAGGAAACTCATATGACTGCTATGAAAAGGATATTCAAATCTCTTAAAGAAAATGAAGATTATGGCCTATGGCATAAACAAGAGGATAACATTAATCTTAAAGTCTATATAGATGTTGATTGGGCTAGTAATGTTGATGACATAAAAAGCATAAGAGGTGGCACTTTCTTTTTAGAAGAAAGATTGATAACATGGATAAGCAAGAAATAAAGTTGTATCTCACAATCTACTACTGAAGTTGAATATGTTGTTACTACAATCAATTATTCAAATATTGTATAGATTAAGCAATTATTTTAAGGAATGCAAGAAGAAGTAACTGAGCCTATTAATATTTATTGTGATAATACCAGTGCTACAAATATCTAAAAAAATTTGGTGATGCATGCAAAAACAAAGCACATATCAATCAAATATTATTATTTGAGAGAGCAAGTTCAAGATAAACAAGTGAGGCTTGAGTATATGAAGTCTAAGGAATGAATTGCTAATGTATTTAACAAGCCATTACTTGAGGATGCTTTTGAGTATCTAAGAGGTAAACTGGGGGTTTTGCCCCTATCCAAAATTCACTAAGTAAAGAGGTGTGTTGCTTCAATTCATGGATGAATTATAATATCTTTATGTAGTTGATGCATAAGTGTTCACACTTTAGGAGCATATATGAATCTGAAAAGTTGACTATGATGAAACTAATGTAATCAATACATTAAAGGTATAAGGATAACTACAAGGTTTTATAAGTTTCATGATGAGATTCATAATGACCTTTGACATTGTTGTCAAAGGGGAAGAGAGTAACTAAAGGGAGAATGACTAAAGATGATAAGATTACCAAACAAGAAAGGGAGAGAATATACTAAAGGGAGAGGATGAGTATGGAAGATGTCTGCCAAAGGGAGAGAAGAATGTAAAAGAGAAGAATGGAAATAATAACCTAAAGAGGAGATATGTTGACAATGATTGTTGTTGTTGTTGCTAAAGATATAGATCGAGTACATCTAATGAACCAAAATGAAGACACAAACTAAAAAGTTATATTTTTGTCAATGCATACATTTAACTATCTTATGTAATGTAAAATCTTATGTTATGTGTTGCTATCAATGCTAAAGGGGAAGATTGTTAGCCCCAACTAATAATGTAATAGGTAATGCTATGGATGTATGTAAAAGAGTCATATCAATTATTATATTGGCATTGATGTCAAAGTCTTAGTTGACTAGACATTATGCTAACTCAATAGAGTACCATATCATTTGATTGATGAAGAGAATTTTATCGATCAAAAGGATTTGAAGAAAGTGTGATGAAGACATGATTGATAAGTATGATTTTCAATGGGCACTTGAATGTGTTAGATAGTGATAATGTAATATTGATTTGATTATTTTATAATCATATATTGTTGCAATGTATTGGAGAACACAAGATTAATCGAGTAACAAGGTTAATAGAGGGAGACTGTATTCATCGAGTGACTATAGTATTTCCTAAATGTTTGGCAAAGAAAAAGTAAAACATAGTATTGCCCAAGAAAGACTAGTAATAATTGAGTTATATATTACAAGAGTAAATGTTACGTTTACCGAGTAACAACTAGATGAACAAGTTTGGAGAATTGGAATCTAAGGCTAACTTTTGATGGAAATTTGGAAAGTTCAAGATGGTCTAAGGCATGAGTCAAAGTTTCTTACAAGATCAAGGACTGGGAAAATTCAATAAGGATCTAATGATAGAGATTGAAGAAGGATAATGATGTTTACAAAAATCTATGAAAGTTATATTTTGTGTGTGTCTAGATTCATTGTATGAAGTTTTGAATCTGAAAATTTGGTATAAACCTAAGACCAACAATTATGATTAAGCGACAAAAGTTAGAAGAATATGGAAGCTTGGAGATGAATATTTAAGGAGGAGATCAATCTAGTTTTTGGTTGTTGATCTTATTGTTGGTTGTTGTCTTGGTTGGAAGTTGATCAAGTAATGTTAAGTTTTTGTGAATGTGAATTTGAAGAAGGTGAAAGAGGATAGTTGATCCAAGTAAATTGAGAAAAGGAAGGAGAAAGAGAAGGTGTTGATCAACTAGTTAAAAGTATAGAGTGAAAGGAGATCCAAGAGAGATATTACAGAGTGAAAGAGAAAGGAACATAGATCTGAACAAGAAAAGGTAGTTGCTATTCTTAACAAATCACTTCTACTATTACATTTTGACCATTGTAGCAGAAAACATAGCAAAGTTGAGTGGACTTAACAAGTATGTGAAATCCTATATGGTAACATTGATTACTGGTGTTTGTAAGTCCTTTAGAGTAGGCCACTCTTTAAACAAGATCAAGGATTAATAAGGTCTAGATGATCTTTTGGTGATATCCTCTAACAAGGTCACATTAACCATGTGTCCATAACCTTTAACAAGGTTGGTTCCTAGAAGAGATCACTTCAAAAGAGTGAATATGTAGGTTGCTAGTCTCGGGTGGTTTTTCACTTCATAGGGTTTCCACATTAAAATCACGTTGTCAAATGTGTGAATTTTATTTGTGTTACAATTTGCTTTACATGTTTTATAGTTTACTGCAACTCAATAACAACTAATTATTTGTAAGGTTATAACTAAGATATTTTTTTGACACTCACAAATGCAAAGAGTAGTAACTTAACAGTTTGGAATAAAGTGATTGAAAGAGTTAAATGATAAGTTGAATGGTTTCATTGAGTGATTATTGTTAAAGTTTATGAAGTTCTATTGGTACTAAAATTTTTGGAAGGGACTATATGATAAAGTTGGATATAACTGATTCATCCCCCTCTTAGTTATCTAACATTTTGTTCCTTAATGATCTATTGTATTTGAGAGTCTAGTCCACACAAAGAAACCTTTTCACTTGTGCTCCTCTAACACATGATTCATAACTCCTCTTGTAATATTGAACTAGGGTGTGCTCTTCCATATGAACACAACTGGATCCCACAACATCTTATAGTTAGGATTCATGTAGTCTAAGATTCATTGCACTCTTATTGAGATAAGTGTTTTTTTTATTCCCCCTCCTATGTTGGTTACATGTTTCTAAGAGTTATAGTAGGGTACACTTCATTTAGGGTCTCATTATAAAGTTCATTTTCATATTGCGTTTTGTTGCATTTTCATCCTACATTAAATGCATTTTTTTGATGAATAGTCATTTTCTATTAATAAATAATATACTAAGATTACAATTCACAAAAAAGGGCCGAGGGATACAAGATCACCCCACAAAAGTTCACATGGCTGAAGTCAGAATCAACAACTATTCATACAAAAATAATATAAAGCAACCCTTAGGTGGCTAAAGCAGTGCTTGCTAATGGAGGTGGTTCATCCCAATTATGAAATCCCCAATCATCCTTGGGATTGGGAGGTGGGCTGGGAACAGTCCAGCTACTAGCAGCAGCATCAGGGGCCTAGTCAACATCCTTCGTATCAGGATGCGGAGGTGAAATAGCTAATTCCAGGTGAAAAGGCCATTTCCCAGAAATCACCCGTCGAGTGCCAAGAACTGGCTATTAGATTGCATCTCATTTTCACAATCTTGGTATGTTTACTAATAGTTTTACATCTCAATGCATTCATTTTTTATTACATTTATTAAGTATATTACATCTATTAGATTTCATTCATTATCCATTTATTATACCATACCACATTAAGATTATATTATTAATTCATTATTCATTAACCATTATATCACATTTTATTAGTCATTTATTCATATTATCATTTCATCCATCACTATGCATTATATTAATTATTAGTCATTACAGATTGCATGCCACATATATCCTTATATATCAATAAAACTGTAAGAATTTGCCTAAGAGAAAAATTCACCCAGGAACTAAGAACTCAAACACAAGCACACAATAGACCAAAAATGGATATGATCAATGAAACCTCCAAAAAAATCAAAAACCCCCCCCTGAAAAAGATGTTGTTGGCACTTGAAAGCCACTTGCCAATTTAGGGCCTATTTTTGAAAGTAGTATTTCTGTCTACAAAACCTATAATGTGATTGCAGATCTAGAAAGTAGACAAAAAAAATGCACTTTCAAAAAAAATGAAACCTAATTTGGAGTCCAAATGAGTCTGTACCAAGCATTTTAAGTAGCAAAATTCGAGATTTTGGAGTTTCAAAAAAATTTAGAAATAGAGATCTCAAACCACCTGCACCAATGTGTAGATCACGAAATCCTACCCCAAAACAAAAAACATTGCTCGCAAAAAGGAGTCCGTATGAGGAAGATATCGCTGTTTGAAAATTGCTGCTGCTGTTATTTTTTCTAAATCGCCGTCGCGCCTCCAAAAAATAAATGGCTTTAGATTTTTCCTTAGATGTCTGATTTGGATGAAACAAAATCTGATCTGGGGGTTTTTGGACCTTTTGAATGTGACACAAATATCATATTTGCACCAACAAGCTTCAATCTTCACCTGCAAAAATTCTCTCCTATGGCCAAAAAATTTATAGAAAATAATGCAGATCTAAAAAAATAGCAGAGATGTAGATGAAAAAAAATAGATCTGAGAATTAAATGTGTAGATCTGAAATGATCATACCAATTTTTCAAATCGGTCCTTCGAGTGCCGGTTTGCAAAAAAAATTGCCTCGCAATTGACTTTGGCCTCGGATAGGCAGCTTTGTAGCCAATTTTTACCGAATTAGCATTCTAGATGCTATGGTGAGGTCAGATCTGACTTTAGACGCTCCCAATTTCTGCAACATTCTAGATTCGGGCTGAGGTTATGAAACAAGCGTGGTCTCGAAATGGCTATGTGATGAGAAAGTCTCCAAGTTGCTCTGATACCATGTAAGAATTTTCCTAAGGGCAAAATTCACCTAGGAACTAAGAACTCAAACACAAGCACACAGTAGACCAAAAATGGATATGATCAATTAATCAGAGTATGTCCAAATATATTGCTCTGTTCAGAATGTGATATTCAACACACTAGAAGTGCCTATATATAAAGGCCTCTTAGGAAGCACCTAGAATGTCTCTAGAAACAACCAGGAGATAAGACAACTAAGCACCTTATCCAAAATTCTAGATGAATGGATAAGAATGACAAAGTGTCATATGTGTGTAGAAGATTCCTGTGTTGTAGACAACATGTGCTTAAAAGAGGTGTGGACCCCTATGATGTCATCATGACATCTCACAAGAGTGCACAAACTCCTAAGTGTCTCACAAATAAAATAATGCAAAATAATTAAATAATGCATTAACCTAAGTAAACTTAAGTAAGTGTAATAAGTAAATACTTATTTACACCAACAAAAACATTATATAATACATGTCAAATATATCTAAAATACATCCATCCATCCATCATAATAAGTTCTCTCAATCATTTCTAATGATAACTATAATGTTTTTTATCATTTTTAAAAATTCCATCCTATAAAATCAATTAGCTAACCTAAATTTGATGGACACATTACAATTTTGATCTTATTAAAATAGTTTTATCAGAGTCAGAGTATATGATGATTCCTTCTGTCAGTATGATTGATTCCTTTCTACTTTCTCATATGCATTATTCCTATTTAGATAGAAGAATATATGTTTGAAATGATTTGGGAATTTTGATCGATAGGAAATGCTTTACTTTTTGGAAATGAGTACCATGAATTGTTGTTTTAAAAAAAAGAAGAATAAATAGAAAGTTAAATTTTCTTGGATTAATGGGTACCTCCATATCTTTCTTTCTGATCACTAGCTAATTTATCAGGAGTAGTAGAGAATATAGTTTCTTCAGTGTTCCAAGTTTAGTTCATATGCATAATCTTGAACTAGTTAATTTGATAAGTTGTTAATATTAATATGATCTAGTAAATTGTTTTTGATTAAGTAAAACAGGTTTTATGTAGGGGTTCTTGTAACCCACTAGTTAACAACATATTAACTATTAAAAGTTTAGGACTAGTAACCAAGTAACATAAAAAATAATAACCCTAACCTGACCAATAGACAAAAGCAAAAAATGAAAGGCCAAAAGCCAGGAAACAAGCAAAAACTAGGAGAAATGATTAGGGTACTGATTCTTTAGCCAACTCCACTTTCTTGAGCTCCATCTCTTCCTTGGCCTCAACCTTGTCAGTCTTAGATTGGCTATCATCCTAGGAAGCCTCCTCTTCTCTCTTCCTCTTTTCCACTCTCCTTTTTCTATTCGAGCTCTCCCCTTGCAAAGATACATCCGTATCAATCACCCTAGTTTCTTTAGTGTCCTTGTCCTCCTTCCCCTTTTTATTTTCCTCCATCATCTTGTGTAGCTGAATGATGTTATCATTAAGACCTTTAATTATGTTAAGGCTCTGATTAGCCAAGCTATGGAGTGTGGTCTTCATCCTTTCCACCCTTTTTTCAATCTCTAAAACCCTAGCATCCAACTTGCCAATTCTAACATTCTCATCCACCCCTTTTGGCGTTTCCTTCCCCTGCAACCTGGACTTTATCTCTTCAATTTCATGGAAGATCCATTTAATGGACTGAAAATTATCCACCAAACTATTGAAAGCATTGTTAAGGAGGTTCATACCCATTTATTGAGTGTTATTGCTAAGAATCACCAAATCTAGGTCAATAAGCTCTTTCAACTAAAATTTTTCATCCCTTCCCTCTAGTGCCTCCAAGTTGACGTGTTCTCTAACAAGACCCATTTTTGCTATACTGGCATGAAAGTTTCTCCATGCAAATTTCCTTCCCTTTGCATCTAGAGAAACCATTGTATTAACCAAGCCTTCTTCCTCCTTCCTCTCTTCTAGTGCCTCAGAAGTGCCCTCCTTACCCTTTCTATGAGCCCTCTCAGCTTCCTTCTCCCCTCCTTTTCCTTTTGATCAAGCTGTCCACCTTACCTACTTACTTGTGCCTTACTAGATCCCTCCTCTCTCACATTGCCTTCCTTATCCATGTCCACCCCCTCTTCCTCATCATTATAATCATCCTCTGAGACCTCGTCCTGCTTTAACCATTTCTTTGATCCTTTCCCTGACTTCTTTCTATTCAGATCTAGTAAATTTTTATTATAATTTCTTTAGATGATAAAATCTCTATCAATATTTGTTTAGTTTTGTCTACAAGATTAAGGTATCATTATTAGTAATAGATAGTGTTAACTTGTTATAATCCTATAAGTTTATTTTAGATATGGTTGATCTTTGAGTGGGATGCATTTATATTAGACCTTTTTTGGCATTTTTCCCCTTATAATCTCATCATTCTCATCCTAGTTGTCTTTTTAGTCATCCTTTGTTCAATATTTAACTTCGTCCTCTTCTTCTTGATCTTCCAAGCTTCCATAAAGGGATGTTTTTCCTTCTTGAGAGGTATAGTTGGTCTAGTCTCCTAGGATCTAATCATTAGTCTATGGTTATATGTGCTGTTGTTCATAGAGGTCTCTTTTCACCCTTCTCATATTTTCTATTTTTCTTTTAGAAAAAGTTTTCCTAATTTAGTTTGGTGATTTCTTATGATCGAGCCCTTTTGGCCTCTGCTTAAAATCATTGGATTCTCTGTCAAGAATCCTCTTTATCCTAGATTTTGTTTAATATTTGATTCCCTTTTGTTATGTAATGTCAGGTTTATCTTTTAGTTACTAGATTTTATTCAACTCTTTTCTATTTTTATTTCTTTCCCTCTTTAATCTATATCTTGTAGCTTCTTAAGTTTAATTCATATTTGGATGGTGTTGTATGTTTGAGAACCCATAAAGGATTCCCAAACATAATGACATCTCCAACCACCCTTTCCTCTTTTCTCCTTTCTCCCTTTTTTGTGTTTCTCTCTTCAAGATTTGGTTCTCATCCCTCACCTATAATCGTGTGACCTAGATAATCTAGAAATCCAAGATTTCAGATTACTAGGCCACAAAATTAGAGATAGTTCAGATGGCTCCTTCATTATTTTTAGTAGGTAATATCTTCTTTTCTTCCTTTAGGTAGTGCTATAGTAATATTTATTTTTTGGTAGCATAGAGCATAATCTATTGTCTTATTAGTTCTATCTTTGCATGCCTATATCAACATTGATGTAGGAATGTTCATCTTATGATGAGCATTCGTTCTCTTAGGCTAACATACTAAGGCTTTCTTTTTCCTATGTTGTTTGATGTGATTTATAAGCTATCTTGTTGGTCTTTCTATTTTATTTTTTGGAGTTTAATATATCTAACCATATAAGTATATTAAACATGTATCAGTATATTAAGTTCCATCTAAACTTGAAAATATATATTGAAGGGATAGGATGGATTTGGCTGCTTTACTTAATGATCAATTCATTTATTACTGGTTAATATCTGGTATCTCTTCCCATTCCACCTTTCTAAACTTTTGAATCTTGATTATGATAGGGTGGAGTAGACCCAAGGGATTGATAAATTTAACATTATGTTCTAAGACACCATTTTGTTTTCATCTTTGAAGCCTAATAGTTGTTAGAATATTTATAATAGCTAGGAGGGTGAATCACTTATCCAAGGTCTAGATGTACCAATTGAACAAACAAATACTTAAACAACTTTAGATCTTATTATTCCATTGCTCGACCTTTACTATAAACTATTTGCAACATTAACTGGCTATCCATAGTTCTATAAATAACATACTTGTAGAATGTAAACTTAAATTGATAAAACATCATAATAACATCCACACAAGTTTGACATTAGGATTTTACGTGGAAACCCAATTTGGGGAAAACCACCAGCAACATGTCACCAATTTTTAATCTTCTAAAGTGAGTCTTGTTAAGAGCCAACCATGTTAAAGGTTACAATACACACTATTAAATGTGACCTTGTTAAATAATTTAATCATCTTGTTAGGAGTGGCCTTGTTAGAGGACTTTGGAACATTCCATTATAATGTCACCCGATTAAAGGATTTATGTATAATGTTAGGTCCTTATGACTATTAGGTCAAAATTGATTAAAGGATTTCAAATACTATTTACAATGGTTAGAAAGTAACATGTTTAATTTGTTTTAGTACAATGCACTTTGCATGTTCAAATCTCTATTTAGTTCCTCAGATTGTTTCATTGTCTGGCCTTCATTATCATTTCAATCGTAGATTCTCATGGAAAATCTTAAAACAATCACCTTACACTCCTTCTCAACTCAATTAAGCCTTCTGCTTAGATTTTCTAGTTAACAACATTAGTAACAACTCCAACTCTTTGGAACTTCTTCACATGCACACAACTATTATGAACTCTACACTCTTCCACACACACATCCACACAACATGGGGTGTAAGTTCACCTCTTTGCCTCCTTAAATAGGTAGTTCTAATCTTTTTCCACTTAATCAACACCATAGATCTTAGGGTTCATGATACGATCCATTAAATATAATGTATCTAATTTCTATTCTATTTATCTCTTCTTTTCTAGAAACTTCTCCTTGAATTCATCTCTTAGATCACTTACCTAATACTCTCTTGAAATTAAATGATCCAAATCATTGATCCTTATCTTCAACATGTTTTCCATATCCCATGAAATCAACTTAGTTAGTCAGAAATTACAATTCCTTGCAAACAATTAAAATGTTGTTCCTCGAACGACACTAAGTTTTGACACTTAGTCATCACTGAATTTCTTGGTTGCTATAAGATTTCTTGCTTGACATCAACACTGTCACTTGGTCAATACTGATGCTTGGTCAACATTGAATTTTCTTGGCACTTACTATGGCTTGGTTGACACTAGTATCACTCGACATGTACATTCAAATTTCTTAGTCTTTTACTCTTTTTCTTGGTCAAGTCTACATAAGTGATCTAGCTTTGCTCACACCTTTAAGAGTTGAACATTACTATCTTCTTCTCTATTAATATGATTTAAACAATCACTTTGTCTTGTCAATGTATAACTAATCAAATGGCCAATTGTAGTTTCCTCTTTATAACTCAATCTTTTCTCTAGATGCTTTGTTATGAATGACTTCACAAATCCTCTTCATCAATGAAATATATATGAGATTTAGATCATATAAAGGACTGATCATCAATAGATTTGACATCAATGACAACACAACAATTGTTCTAATTTTAGTTTTCAACAATCTCCCTCTTTGGCATTAATAGAAACACCTCAAGACAAATATTTATAGAAATACTTCAGGTTAACATACAATCCAAGATTTTTATAGACTTTGAGTAATACTTTCATTGCATAAGATCTTATATTAATATCCTTAGTTTAATCTTGATGCATATCTTTGATTTGGTAACACTTCTTAAATTTTTTATGAACTGAACTCCCGCTAAGTAATCACTCCTTCTTACTTAGCATTTCTCTACCAACATCCAATTTCACATTTTCTTGAATCTCCCTCTTTGAAGATAATCTCTCCCTCTTTAATATCTATAATACTTAATGTAATCTCATGCAATATCCCTCTAATATTTTCTCATTGTTATCTCTCCCTCTTTGACAACAATGCCGAAGACACTATCTCTTGTTCACACATCTTGATTATGTAGATAATTGCATGTCATGTCTGAATTCTTCATCTGTCATCTTCATATGACTGAGTTGCTATACTATTCTTCTTCTCCACTACTATCTTAGGCAACTCCTAAAGTAGAACTATCTGCATCAATGTGCAAGATAGTCTAATTAGCACATTTGATGCAATGCTTCTTTGTAGCTTAAGTAGCTTTGCCTAGGGGAATCACCCCTAGTTTACCTCTAAGATATTCATGAGCTTCCTTATGTAAGGCTTTAGTGAATATGTTAGTAATTTTCTCTTTTGTGTTCACATATTCCAATTTCACTTCTTTCTCTTGAACTAGCTCTCTCAAGTAATGATACTTGATTGCAATATGCTTTGTCTTTGTGTGCATAACAAGGTTCTTTGATATATTAATAACAACCATGTTATCACAATAGAGAACCACTAGATCAATAATCTCTTCTTTCATACCTTTCAACAATTATTTGATCTAAATAATATTTGAACAATTTATTACTGCTACCACATACTCGGCTTGAGTTGTTGATTGGGAAATGCAATTATGCTTCTTGCTTGTCCATGAAACTGGTCTCTTTCCTAGAAAGAATGCACAACCACTTGTGCTCTTCTTGTCATCAACATTTCCTACCCAATCACAATCAGTAAATACCTTTAGTTCAAACCTATCATTCTTCTTGTAATACAATCTATAGGCTTCTGTTCCTTTCAAATATCTTAGTATTCTCTTTATTGTCTTCATGTGATTTTACTTACAACTTGTTGAAAATATAGCAACTACCCCAACAACTAATGTGATATTTGGTCTACTATGAACAAAAAATTGCAGTTTACCAGTTATTGATTTGTATTGTGTTTGGTTCACATAAGTAAAATTATCATTCTTGGATAGTTTGTGTCCAGTAACCATAGGTGTTCCCACTAGTTTAGGATCTTCCATCCCAAAAGTTTTCAATATCTCCTTAATATATTTGGACCGAGTAATGAAAACACCTTGCTTCATTTGATATACTTGTAAACCAACAAAGAATTTGATATCACCAAAATTTGACATTTCAAATTCCATCTTCACTTCATCACCAAATGATTTTCATAATGCTTCCTTTCCTCCAAATATGATATCATCAACATAAATTTTAGATAACAATACCTCATTTTTCTTTCCATTCTTCAAATATAGATTGTTGTGATCATTTATCCTTTCAAAACCAATCTTCACCAAATAATTATGCAATTTTTCATACCATGCTCTTGGAGCTTGTTTCAAACCATATAAATCTTTGTGCAACTTGCACACCATATTCTTCTCATCAAGGTCCACAAATCCTTCAGGTTGATCTATGTATACTTCTTTCTCAAGTATTCCATTTAGAAATGCCTATTTGACATCCATTTGATATACCTTGAATCCTTTATAAGAAGAATATGCAAGCAATGTTCTTACTACTTCTAATCTTGCTACAAAAGAAAATATTTCCCCATATTCAACATCTTTCTCTTGTGCATATCCTTTTCATACTAATCTAGCTTTATTCCTTGCGACTTCACCTTTCTCTTGGAGCTTTTTCCTGAATACCCACTTTTTTCAAATAATTTTTTTGTCTTTATGATGAAGGGTGCTCCCCTTAAAACCATAATCTCATAATAGAAACAAAGAAACAACAAAAAATGTGAACAAAATATGGACTTATTATTTGTGCCGTAAATGTGAAATTAAAGAATTCATAAGTTCAAAATGCTAACGCACATAGGAACCTTCATTACAGTAATATGCAAGACTAAGCTACGAACTACCACCCAGAGCTGCCCTAGATAATGTTTGAGCCTTTCTTAAATAGGCAATTTTATACTACCCAGAAAGATTCTAGACATTGAAATTTAATATCTAGGGTTGACGGACCCTAACAATACATATAGAGTTAGCCAAATATATTTTTGACAATTATTTTAGATATTTTGGATAGCCCAACTTTGAAAGGCCATAACTCATGAACCGTTGCTCTGATTGGCTATTATAACCACTTTTTAGAAATGCTAGCTCTTGATCTAGGCTCAAAATAGAACAAGCGCCCTTCCATTGAGTTTTTAGACCTCATCCAGGCACTCTAAGACCTCCAATAGTGAGCCTAAAGATTTTTCTAGAAATATTTCTACCAAAAATCTGCAATAACTTCTCTGATACTTAAGATGGAGTAATGAGATTTTTATGGTAGGCTTATAACTCTAAAATGAACCTTCATGTAAAAAATGAGAACATTCCAAGCTTGTATAACAAAATTACTAAAAATAGCAAGTTCCCGTAAATAGTAACCACTCAGTCTACTAGTCGTTATAAAAATAGAAAAAGACTGAAAAGAAAATATTTTTGGGTGATGCAAGATTGCTCTTACACCCAAGATGCTCCTGCATTAGACACCCATGGTAATTTGAGAAGTGACTCTTTCATGTCTTAGGTGTTCAGAGGAAAACCAAGATGGTGAACCTCCTCCCTCACTAGCCATGATGAATCTTCTACTGGCCTCCCTTTCCATTTGACTAGGTATTCCTCATAAATTCAGTTCCTTGTACTTTTGCCAACATGACTGTCTAACATCTCCTCATTCTCCTTTGTAGCCAAACTAGCTGCTAGAATACTCCAATGAACTTCTACAATGTCATCTCCATCACCTCCTTCATAATAATTTGTCAAATCTAAAATATTAAATACTGGTAAAATATTCAATTCAGTAGGCAACTCCACCTCATAAGAATTTTTAGAATCATGCCTTTTCATTGTCTAACACAATATAAACTTCTTCATCTTCAACTTAGTATATGTACCCATTGGAAAATTCTCTTTTCTCAATTGAACCATGACTTCATCTCTAATATGAAATTCCTTATACTTCCTTTTCACATTTGCCTTAGCTTTATACTGTGTATTCATCTTTATGATGTGTTTCTTCACCTCCTCATGGATGTTCTTCAAATGTTCATCAAATCCTTCTACTTTAGCACTACTTATCTCTCCTTTATCCAATTGCCTCAATTCAGGAGCATTTTTGAGACTACTTCCATATATAATTTGGAATGGTGATTTACTAGTACTCCTGTTCATAGAATTATTATATGCAAATTCTACCTATGATAAAATCAAATCCCATCCTTTTGGCTTATTTCCAACCAAACATCTCAACAAGTTTCCCAAATTGTGATTCACAACTTCTGTCTATCCATTAGTCTATGGATGATGTGATGAACTAAACTTCAAATCTATCTTCAATTTCTTCCATAATGTATGCTAGAAATAACCAACAAATTTACCATCTCAATCTGAAACTATACACTTTGGAAGATCATGTAGTCTCACCACTTCTCTAAAAAACAACTCTGCCACATGAACAACATCACTAGTCTTCTTGCAAGGAATAAAATGTACCATCTTTGAAAACCTGTCAACCACCAAAAAATTAGAATCATGCCCATGGCATGTCTTTGGTAATCCAAGAACAAAATCCATGTTGACATCCTCCCATGACTTCTCTAGTATAGGTAATGGCTGATATAACCCTGCATTCTGCTTCACTCCTTTTTCCATCTGACATACTCTGAAACATTGTACAAACTTCTTCACATCTTGTCACAATTGTGACCAGTAATAATTCTTAGCAACCAAAGCAATGGTTTTATCTCTGCCAACATGTTCAGCCAATCCTCCACTATGCTTCTCCTTAATGAGATTCTCTCTCATTGAACTTTTAGGAATGCACAACGGGCTTCCTTTGAGTAACACACTATCCTAGATCATGAAATCCAACCACTTTGTCCTATCAAGTGTGATAGGTTTTGTACAAGCCTTCTACACTTCACCAAAATCAAGATCATCTGGATACAAAGTAATGAGTTCCTTGAACTCAACCACCTCTTTTTGCATTTCTATTGGTAAAAGTTGTCTTCTACTAAGAGCATCTACAACTTTTTTAGACTTCCCACTCCTGTGTTTCAAAAAAAAAGTATAACTCTACAAAAACTCAACCCACTTCAAATGCCTTTGGTTTAATTTTCCTTGACTATTTAAATATTACAAAGCTTGATGATCAGTATACAAAACAAACTCCTTAGGAAGAAGATAGTGTCTCCACTTCTTTAATGCTTGAACTATAGCATAAAATTCATGATCATAAACATAATATTTTCTTTTGACATCATTCAATTCTCACTAAAGTATGCGAAAGGTCTATCTTCTTGGCTCATAAAAACTCCTATTGCAGTACCACTAGCATCATAGTCTACTTGAAACACCTTGTTAAAATCAGGAAATGCTAAATATAATTCTCAATAACTTTCTATTTCAATAGATTAAAACTCTTATCTACCCATACAGTCCACTTAACTTCTTTCCTATCCCCTCTTATTGTTTTATTCAAAGGTCCACAAATAATGCTAAAACCTCTTATGAACTTTCTATAAAAACTCCAGTCCATTAAAAGATCTTACCTTTATCACACTTCTTGGAGTAGGCCATTCAAGGATAGCCTTCACTTTCTCTAGGTCTATTTTTAGACCTTCTTCTAAGACTAGAAATCCTAGGTACATCAACTCCTTTACAAAACTACACTTCTTCAGGTTTATTATCAACTTTTCTTCCCTCAACTTATCAAACACCTTGTGAATATGGATCAAATTCTCTTCCAATGTCGTACTAAAGATCAATATACTATCTAGGTAAACAATGACAAACTTACCCAAAAAATCCTTCAATACCTCATTCATGAGCCTTATGAAAGTGCTTGGTAGATTGGTTAGCCCAAAAGGCATGCCTAACCACTTGTACAATCCTTCTTTTGTATTGAAAGTAGTCTTCCACTCATCACCTTCTTGGATACAAATCTAATGGTATCCACTCTTCAGATCTATCTTTATGAAATACTTAGCTCCACTAAAAAAGTCCATAATATCATTTTTCCTTGGCAATGGAAATGTATACTTGATTGTGATCTTATTGATAGCATGAGAATCTATACACATTCCCCATTCGCCATTCTTCTTTGGTGCTAATATGGTTGGTACAACACATGGACTTAGACTCTCTCGAATCAACCCTTTTTGCAACAACTCATGAACTTTTTTGTTCAACTCTTCACTTTCTGCTGGTGTCATTTTGTGCATTGCCTTGTTTGGTAAATTGGCTCCTAGAACCAAATCTATCTAGTAACTAATCTTCCTCATTGGGGGAAATCCATCAAGTACATTATCTGATACAATAATACAAAAATCTCCCAACATATCTGCAACTTTTGTAGGTACCTCCTCTACTTCTTCTTTACTATCTTTTAGAATTAAAGAAAAACACATATACTGACACTTCATACCTTCGAGAAACTATTTTCCATCAAAAAAACATATTCTGGAAACATACCTGATGAGGCTAATTATTGCCTCTATTTTATGATAGTTTTAAACACTTTGTTGAACAATCTATTTTATTTTAATCAAGACATTTGTGAACTTATGTTTACCTAAACCAATCATTAACCCATGGGTAGATTGTATGTCATCTTTTGCCAATATTGTAAATATGATGCAGTATTTCATATAATCATGAGAATGTGTTTTCTTATATTTGAATTTAATTTGATAATGCTTATTTGCAAATATCTCTACATTATAATTAACTTGTTAGCAATGAAGCTAAAGATGATTGAAAGAATTCAAAGATGAACATTGAAGACAACCAATAGCATTCAAGGAGAAAAGATGTTGAGGTTTAGCCATGGTGGAAAAATTATAACAACACCAAAGGACATGGCTATGAGTATAGAGGAGCTATGAAGACTTACTACATTCTCTGCATTTATTATTATGTCAAAGTGGTTGTCTAGACTTTATTATTCCTGCCGTGAGCCGTTATTTGTTCTTCCTACCTTGAGCTATTATCTTTCCTTCTTTTTACCCTATGGATTTATAGCTAGTTTTTTTGCTTTTCTATTTTGGAATAAGCGTCAATCTTCTATTTATAGGGATCAAACCAATTGTGTTAGGAGTTAGAAGAATAAAGTTTATGAAAATGAACTGTTAACTCTTGTAGTGAGTTGTTTTTATAGTTCTATGTATTTTTTCCATGTAATGAATTTTTGAGACGTAATGAAATAGTTTTTGGCTTATATCTTGTGTTAGTAGATTAGCAGAAGACAACCAAGGGGGCCCACTTGGGAGGTGGATTAGATTAGAGTAGTATAGATTTATTTTCAAGCATTTCTAGTATTGCAAGTAGAAGTTGTATGTTCCTTCCTGTAGCATCATACTTTGTGAATGTTCTTGCAACACCTATGAGAACAGTTATAGTAGATGAACTAAGTTGGAATAGATGTTAGCATTTCATTGCATTTATAGTATTCATTTTAGTAAAGAGTTAAGTGTGTTAGTTTCCCACAACATAGTGTAGGTTCTTTTCCTTACATTTTACTTTCCTGTAGCATAAGCATAATGACTTATTAAGAGACCTAGTGCACATACTGTGTTGACCATTTCAAGTATATGTCCCTAGGTTGACAAGATTAAATGCACCTCATAGTGGAAAAAATAATCCTTAGATTGAATACACTATTCCTAAGCATGACCTTGAGCATGATTATTATGCACCTATTGTGAGATAGACCATTTTTGGCACTATTGCCGGGGATGGTGTCAAGCTAGGAGAATTCTTGAGTGATAGTTCTTAGATAAAGTTTTTAGAAATTTCTGTTTTTTAAGCTTTCTTCACCAGTGTGAAGAATTCAATTGCATGCATTGAAGAGGAAGACGACGAGATGAATATGGAAAATTTCTTCCATGGGAGTCTGTTAATTTGAACAAAGAAATTGATGAAGAAGAAGTTGAGTTGCCTTTTGAAGATGCAAGCCCTATTTTTCCTATAGAATCATCCTCAAGAACATAACCTATAGATACAAGTGGTCTTCAACCTTTTGCTGAAATTTTGTCTAGTTTCCTTGATAATACTACTTTAAATCTACTAGTTGTTAATAATCCAGTACCCAATGTTCCTTTTTAGCAGCAACCTTATAATCTAATACCTCCAGTAATGGAACAACCTACTTTTCCATTTCCTCTCCCAAGCCTCATAAATACTAATAATCTCAAGAATATACTTGAAACTATTCTTTCAAAGTTCAATGGCCTTACAACTGAAGACCCTGATACTTTCTTGTTTAAATTCAACATACTCTGTCATAGTTTTGACTACAACACTAATGCCCACAAGCTCAAATTATTTCTAGCAACATTGAAAGAGTCAAATCTACGATGGTTCATGGGCTTAGAAGCTAATGTTGTAGGAACTTGGGATGAAATGCAAACTTTGTTTCTGGATAAATATAAAGAGTATTGCAAAGAATCTAGTTCAAGAGGAGATGATGTCTTTAGGATATCATAGAAGGAGGAAGAAACATTGGAAGACTATGTTTCACATCTCTTGTATACACTACAGAAGAACCCTCAACATGTGTTGAGGATTCACAAAAGCTAGTCTTTTTGAGAGGTGTGAATGATAACTGTCTAGAAGCACTAGACTTGATGGTTGGTGGTGATGTATATCAAGTTTCCTGGGATGACCTCAAGAAGATCTGTCAAAATGATTCAAGGTCAACTATGAAGAAAGACTGAGGACCTCATTCCACAATCACTAAAGGAATCAACCAAGGTATTTCAAAGCTTGAGATATCTAACCTATTGTCAAATTTCAAGCAGGACATCATAAATGATGTCACTACACATCTCGACAGAATGACTACAAAGAAGAAGTATGCAGAAGTTGAGTTACAACTAGTTGAATACTATCCTTATTGCTAAAAGAAAAAGAAGGATTTCCAATGCAAACTAGTTGCAAGTATGGAGAACCAACATCTTCCAACTGATTACCTCAGGATAGATGGAGATGATGAGCAAGTATTTTTTGTTGCTCAATGCTAACCATGGGTGCAATGTCAAGGTATGCCTTAGGACCCTTTGCAAAGTTCAAATTCATACAGTAATCAATGAAAAAACAATAATCCCCAAGGTACTTGACAATATCAACCTAATTGGAATAATGTTGTGCAAAATAATCCACAACAACCCCAATGGCCTCATAATTCCCAACCATCTTGGCCCAACCAATAGAACAACCAATGGCAGAACCAACAGAACTACTAGCAAAACTAGCAGAACTAATGGCAAGCACCCTGAGGGAATTGGTAGTCTACAAACCAATGGAGGGGACCTCAATAGTGGCCTAACCAAAATACTAGTACTCCACAATTACCACCTCTAGTTCAACAACTTTCTCAAATGCCACCAACTGCAAATCTTGGACCTCAAAAGTAGACACAGTTACCTGCACAACCTTACCCAAATCCAAATAGGCAACAACCACAACAATCCATGTATATTGCTGATGCTCAACAATATACTACTTACACTCTGAGTGTTGCAGATATACATCTGAGATCTAGTACAACTTTACCAACACCTAAACTGCCTCTTATAACTAAAATACTAGATACTCCTACAACATCATAACCCTCAATCTCTAAAGAGGTTGACCCAACCAATGTCACTATCTCAATCCAAGCTCAACTAGTAGTGGAACCTCCTTTTCCAGAAAAGATTATACAAAATCAACCTGTACAAATAGAGGAACAACCTTTTGATATTGTTGATTACTTGAACAACATGCATGTCCAAATATACCCCTGTTCCAAGCCATTAAAGATGTTCCAATATATGGAAAAACCATTAGAGATGCCTACTTGAAGAAGCCTAGAAGGAATAAAAAAGACCCCACCATAGTCCATGTTGTGGGACAATTGGCTGACATTATCTTAGGAAAATTGATCATACCAAAATATTCTGATCCAGGTAGTCTAGTTGTGGATATGAGTATAAATGGGCAGTTTGTTAAAAATTCTTTAATAGATCTTGGTGCTGCTATAAATTTCATGACCAAGGACACTATGAAGAAGTTGAAAATAGAAGGATTAAGGGCTACTCCAACAATTTTGCAACTTGCAGATAGTTCTATTGTCACCTCTGATGGGATGATGGAAAACATAGTTGTAACCTTAGACTCTCTAGAGTATCCTGTAGACTTCATGATTATGTCCCTCAAAGTTAATCAGTTGGTTACCTTGTCATCCTAGGTCGACCACGGTTAGCTACAACTGATGCAAATATAAGTTGTAGATCAGGGAATATGACCATATCCAATGGCCAAGCAACAAAGAAATTTGATTTATATTCTCTAGCACAACCATTACCAGATTTGAGCACATCTATTTGGCCAGATTTAGGGGATGAAGAAGAAGAGTTAAATTCTATAGCACAACTCATGGCATTATATAGACAATTCTTTCTAAAGCTACATGAGGAAGATTCAATACTTCATAGTATTCTTACTAACAATTTTGTGGTAGAAAAAGATGTATGTGAAAGTTTTGTGTTGGAATTAATCACATATGAGGGATGTGATGAGAATTGTACTTTGCTCAAAGAACCTAAAATTCTTCATCCACTCTTACCATGTGAATTAGAAGCAAGTCCAATCTCTGAAGCTACTATGATAGAGTCTACCACTACTGTTGAGCTATCCACAGGTCATAATCTCCATGTTAACCCCAAATTAACATCCACACAAGTGGAACAGTTAACAAAGTTGCTTCAAAAGCATGGAAAGACTTTTGCATGGGACTATGGTAATATGAAAGGGTCAAGTCCTACATTGTGCACCCAAAGGATATACATCAATGAAGGGTGTCTACCACTCTGTCAACCCCAAAGAAGGATAAATCCAAGCCTTAGAGAAATAGTTAAAATTAAATTGTAAAAATTACTTAATGCTGGTTTTATTTATCCTATATCTGATAGTAGATAGGTGACATGCCTAGTCATAGTGCCCAAAAAGGGTGAAAATGGAGAATTTGTGTAGATTACAAAGAATTGAACAAAGCCACCAAAAAGGATTACTTTCCTTTACCATTTATAGATCAAGTTCTAGACACTCTAGCTGAAAGGAAGTATTTTTCTTTTCTAGATGGGTATAGTGGTTATAATCAAATCAGTAATGCTCCTAAAGAACAAGATAAAACCACATTCACATGCCCATGGGGTACTTTTGCATACTTTTTTTTTCCATTTGGTCTATGTAATGTTCCTACAACTTTCCAATGAGTTGTAATTAGCATCTTTGCTGATATATCACACGTATGGCAATATATATATGGATGATTTCACAATATTTGGAGTCACTTTTGAGGAAGCAATGATGAATCTTGATTTTTTTTTGGTAAGGTGTCAAGAACATAATTTGGCACTTAATAGTGAAAAATGTTTCATGCTCATGCAAGAAGGTGTGGTACTTGGTCATTTCATATCAGCTGTAGGAATACAAGTGGATCCAGGTAAGATAGAGGTAATTCAAACATTGCCCATACCTACAAGACCAAAAGATGTAAGATCTTTTCTAGGTCATGTTGGATATTATAGATGTTTCATAAGAGATTTCAGCAAAATAGCTAGTCCCTTATATAAATTACTGACAAAGGAAGCTGAATTCAGTTGGACACCCGAATGTAATGAAGCCTTCTTGCAGCTTAAGAAACTTCTCACTACAACCCCAATTTTACAAGGCCCTAATTAGAATTTTCCTTTATATATATATATATATATATATATATATATATATATATATATATATATATATATATATATATATATATATATATATATATATATATATATATATATATATATACAGATATATATATATACAGATATATATATACACACATATATATATATATACAGATATATATATATACAGATATATATATACACAGATATATATATATAGAGATATATATATATACAGATATATATATATATACAGATATATATATATATATACAGATATATATATATATACAGATATATATACAGATATATATATATATACAGATATATATACAGATATAGATATATATATATATACATATATATATATATATATATATATATATACATATATATATATATATACATATATATATATATATATACATATATATATATATATATACATACAGATGCTTCTGACTATGCCATAGGTGCATTTCTAGGACAACAATCTCAAAATCTTGAAAATGCAATGTATTATATTAACAAGAGCCTTCATGGACTAGAATTAAACTACACAGTGACTGAAAAAGAACTGTTAGCAGTAGTTTATGCCTTGAACAAATTCTGGCATTACATAACTGGCTATCCCATATTTGTTCATATTGATCCTGTAGCAATTAAATATCTCATGAACAAACTTGCTATAACAGGTAGGTGAGAAAGATGGTTACTATTGTTGCAAGAATTTGATATAACTATCATTGATAAGTTTGGAAGAGCCAATGTGGTAGCTAATTATTTATCAAGAATCCATCATGATGACAATGACACTACTCTAGTAGATGATGCATTTTCAGATGAGAATTTATTTCATATTGTTGTTCAAACTCCATGGTATGAAAACATTGCTAACTAGATTGCAACTAATAAAATGGTAGAACATTTTTCTTACAAGGAAAAGAAGCTGCTGGTAGAGAAAAGTTTCCATTTCTCTTGGATAGATAATATCTTGTTTTACATTGGACTGATCAAGTTATGAGAAGATGTGTGAGAGAGGATGAGACATATGACATTCTACATGCATATCATAATGAACCGTGTGGAGGGCACTTTGTAGCAAAAAGAACAACCTTGAAAATCTTGACAACTGGTTACTATTGGCCTACACTTCACAAAAATGCAGCCAGCTATACATGGAAGTATGATATGTGTCAAAGGATGGGCCAACCAACAAGAACACATGAAATGCCTCTTAACCCACAGATTGTGTTAACACCATTTGAAAAATGGGGCATGGTATTCATTGGTCCAATTGATCCTCCATCCAATTGGAAATCATATATCCTTGTGTGTACTAATTATCTAACAAAATGGGTTGAAGTCAAAGCCATGAAGAATGCTCATGATCACAAAGTTGCAAAATTTTTGTATGAAGAAATTTTTACTCACTATGGTGTACCCAAAGAATTAGTCACTAACCAAGGTGCACAATTTACTTCTAATATGATCTTAGAACTGATGAAACAATATAACATTAGGCATTAGAAATCAAGTCCTTATCACCCTCAAGCTAATGAGCAAGCAAAAGTCACAAATCAGGAGATAGAGAACATCCTAACAAAAATAGTTCATTTGCAGCAAAGGGATTGGAACACCAAATTACCAAAAGCTATTTGGGCCTACAGAACAACATGGAAGACTACTATAGGATTCACACCATTTGAGCTCCTACATGGAAAAGTAGTAATGCTCCCCATTGAATTTGAACATAAAACTTTAAGAGCTGCACTAGAGTTGGATAGAGAGAACGTCTTCTACATCTTAACTCTTTAGATGAAATGCACAAAGTTGCTTTGGAACACACTAAAATTATACAGAAGCAAAGAAAACAATGGCATGACTCCCACATTACCAATAAACAAGTTCAAGTTGGTGACTGGGCACTACTATATGACTCTAGATTTAAAGATATGCCAGGCAAGCTACAGACAAGATGGCTAGGTCCATATGAAATTAATCATATCTTTGAAAATGGAGCTGTCCAATTAACTTCCATTGATCTAGTACCTTTTAAATTATTAGTCAATGGTCATAGACTCAATTATATAAATGACCCCAAAAAAAAGAGGACTTCCTGCAGCAGTTTCAATGGTCAAATTCAAACAAAAACTAGGTAACTCTTCCTGCAGCTGAAGGTGTTAACCTTCTGCCTGCAGCCCTTCAACACTAATTTCTTTGTGCATGCCCATAATAAAAAATTTATGCCCACACAAAGTTCCAAATTTCTCCATTCACTTTCTTATTTGGAGCTGTCTAATTAACTACCATTGATCCAGTTCCTTTTAAATTATTAGTCAATGGTCACAGACTCAAATTATATAAACGGCCCCAAACAAAAAAAGACTTCCTGCAACAGTTTCAATGGCCAAATTCAAATACAAACTAGGTAACTCTTCCTGCAGCCGACGGTGTTAACCTTTTGCTTGCAGCTCTTCAAAACTAATTTCTTTGTGCATGCCCATAATAAAAACTTTATGCTCACATAAAGTTCCAAATTTCTCCATTCACTTTCTTATTTCTTTTTTATCCACCTCATCTCATTTCTTTACCTTCCACCCACCCAACTTCCATGTCATCATTTTCTAATGCTTTCAATAAACACCACAAGTTTGCTAACGGATGCTGTCATTGTTGATGTAACTTTCACCACCTTTTGGTATGAGCGACGATCAATTAACATGTATAGGAGTTTCAAATTATTATTCATTTATAGTATGTATATTTCGTTGCTTATATCTAATACTACATTCTTTATATTATGGCAACGTTATGCTAGTTCCATACCATGTACTAAGTCTAACAAATGTGGACACTTGTCCATATTTCATAGGGGGTAGGGAAGGTTACTAAAACCCAATGACATTCCTATTTATTCGTAAAGATTTTTTTTCCAACTTTTCATATTTCCTTTATTGATGGAATTTAATTTTCATAAGTACGCAAGTGTCTAGGTGTCATACCCCTTATTCTTGAATGATTCCTTATTAATAGGCTATGATGTGACCTATATTTAAATTTCAAGTCATATAAATCCCATTTTCAGATGATTTTCATACACATCCATGATTTACTCTCATTAAAGCCATATTATTGTTCATAATGGTTTTTTTATGACATTAATTACCTGTCAAATGAAATGTGAAAATAGGTTTATAAAACAACAACAAAGAAGCCTGAATTCATAAGGGGGAAATAGTGCAAGCAGTGTAGATAGTGAAAGTGTTAAGCAAAAATGGGTGGACAATTGTAGTGACAAGAACCAGTGGAGCATACCATTTTTCTCTCAGATGTAAACGCAGTGAGGAGATTTAATGTATGTGGCTGGTTAGGGTGTTTCTTATGTTTAACTGCATTTGGTGAAGAAGCAGCCACAAAATTCACAAGAACATTTGATGAAGGAGAAGCTTATGTATGTGGTTTAATAGTGGTTTCTACATAAGAGAGAATAGCAGAAGTAACTGGGTTATCGGCAATAGGAGAACATTATCCTAATATGCATGATGCAAGATCATCCAGAGCTCAGTTTGTCATACCAACTGATCCTCAGTTGGATATTACCAAGCAATCTTACAAAAGAACATCTCTTTTGTTGCCATACAACGAGCTAGCCATGCACATTATCAGGTACCTCACATGTGAAGGAAGATTTTCATATTTACATGCACATCATTTTAAATTGCTTAGTTGTATACGACATAATCATCCAGTAAATGTTCCCAATTTCTTGTACAATATGCTATGTATTAGTGCTAAAGAAACCCAAAAGGGAAAGGACAATTCTGTCACCCATCATGCCCTAATTAAATTACTCATAGAAAGATCACTTAAGGATGTTTCTCCCATGTCATGGGTAGAATTTGACCAAGCTAAAACCATATAACCCTAGGCTGCCCTTAATGAATAGCCCAGTGAGGAGAATGTAGTTCCCACTAATGAACCTATTGAGCAAAGCACTCAAGATATAGAAGTCAAAAATGTACAAGAAATTGTGCCTTACCAATTCAAGAAACTCATAAACCTACCTCTAGCCAAGCAAATAGAAAAAAAAAATTGCAAGAAGAGATCTCTACTCTGGTAAAAGAAAAGCTGAATCCTATAGTCATGAGGCAAAAGAGAATTAAGATGGGTCCTGCAATAGTTACTCCTATAGTAGAGATACCAAAAGGAAGAAGTAGGTAGAAAGCTATGATACCACAAGAAACCCCTTTAAGAAGAAGTCCTAGAATGAGAGGAAAAATTTCTAAAGAATTCGCTTCATCCAAGCCATCTACTAAAGAATCCACAATACAAATTATTCCTAATAACTCTCCTCCTCACCCTAAAACTACAAACATTCCTGAAAATCCTAATGAGGAATGTAGGGTTGAAGTTAATGAAAATCAAAATGATACCTCAATAGGCCAACTAGGTACTTCAAGCTGTAGAGATGAAATAGTTCCTGAGAAAGTTTATCCAAACATTGGCTTGGTTCTCTATAAATTAACATGGCTTATTGATTTTGTAGAACAATTATGGAGGGAATAGAGAAAGAGGAAAAGAAACCATGAAGAGGACAACTATTCCATTACCCTATAGAAACTCCTTTTCCAATTGTTTGCACAACATATGTTTGCTGAAACCCTATGGGAAGAAGAGAGGAAGAGAATGAAGAAAGACATAGTGTCTCTAGGTGAAAAAATTATAGATTTGAAAGAGCAATTAGCAAATAAAAAATAAAGGATGGATCATGCCCTCAAATTGGTTGATCAAGCACTTGCTTGTAGACCACCACCACAAATTTATGCTCTATGTTTAAAGGAACAATTTCTTTTATTCCAACTTATGCTAACCCTTAAGAATATAAATGTAGAATTCAAATCAACCTAGGAATTCTATGGTTTATACTAGTCTCTACCATCTTGGTAGCATAATTTTCTTTGTGAATTATATGTGCACAATTTTACTATCCCATTAGAAACCTAATGGAATCCTTTACTCTAAATAGGAGATATACATCTGAGAGCTTTGATGTCCTGGATGTATAATGAAGCAAACTATGATAGTCAACTGAATAATTATAGAGACAAGGAAAGAATAGAGCCCCTGCCATTAAGAGCTGAGAGCAGTAAACCAGAAGTTCTTAGGGACTAGTTTAGATTAACTTATGAGGATAAGAACAAGGGAGTAAGGGATAGAATCTTCACTACTCAAACCAAGGCCTATGAAAATAATGAGAACTTACCCTACTTTGCCTTCCAAAGATCCATGGCTTGTGTCAAAAATAGATGGGCTAGATTACCCAAGACACTTAAAAGGTCAGAGCCACATAGTCCCATCAATTTGGAGGCTGTCCTTCACTGAGCTCCAAAGTATATAGAGTTAGGGAAACAGGCTAGACCAAAATTATGGTGTCCACTCACTATACAACTTCTAATGCTCATGTGGCCTCTGTACGATATCAATGCTTATAGACGTGACAAGTTGTAGGAGGACAACAAAAGGGAAGTTTGAGAAAGAACATGAGGATTCTACTATACCTTCCAGAGCAATAGGAGAAAAAGGATTGAGATTGGGGAATTCAAGTCAATGAATAGGAAATGCAATGCTTGAGGACAAGCATCAATTTACCAGGGGGCAGATGATGAGGCTAATTATTGCCTCTATTTTATGATAGTTTTAAACACTTTGTTTTATTTTCATCAAGATATTTGTGAACTTATGTTTACCTAAACCAATTGATTAACCCATGGGTAGATAGTATGTCATCTTTTTCCAATATTATATATATGATACAATATTTCATATAATCATCAAAAACATGTTCTTATATTTGAATTTAATTTGATAATGCTTATTTGCAAATATCTCTACATTATAACTAACCTATTAGTAATAAAGCTGAAGATGATTGGAAGAATTCAAAGATAAACTTTGAAGACAACTAATAGCATTCAAGGAGAAAAGATGTTGAGGTTTAGCCACAGTGGAAAAAATGATAATGGTACCAAAGGTCATGGCTGCGAGTATGGAGGAGCTATGAAGACTTACTACATTCTCTGCATTTATTATTATATCAAAGTAGTTGTCTAGACTTTATTATTCCTGCCTTGAGCTATTATCTTTTCTTCCCATCTTGAGCTGTTATCTTTCCTTCTTTTTCTCTTGCAGATTTATAACTAGTTTTTTTGCTTTTCTATTTCAAAATAAGCATTGATTTTCTATTTATAGGGATCAGACCAATTGTGTTAGGAGTTAGAAGAAGAAAGTTTATGAAAAAAATTGTTAACTCTTATAGTGAGTTATTTTTACAGTTCTATGTATTGTTCCCATGTAATAAATTTTTGAGAGGTAATGAAATAGTTTTTGGCTTATATCCTATGTTAGTAGATTAGTAGAAGCCAACCAATGGGGCCCACTTGGGAGGTGGATTAGATTAGAGTAGTATAGATTTATTTTCAAACATTTCTAGTATTGTAGGTAGAAGTTGTAAGTTCCTTCCTGTAGCATCATACTTTGTGAATGTTCTTGCAACATTTGTGAGAACAATTATAGTAGATGAACTGAGTTGGAATAGATGTTAACATTTCATTAAATTTCTAGTATTCATTTCAGTAAAAAGTTAAGTGTGTTAGTTTCCTGCAACACTAGTGTAGGTTCTTTTTCTTGCATTTTACTTTCTTGCAGCATAAGCATAATAACTTATTAAGAGACCTAGTGCACATACTGTGCTGGCCATTTCAAGTATATGTCCTTGGGTTGACAAGATTAAATGCTCCTCATAGTGGGAAAAATAATCCTTAGATTGAATACACTATTCCTAAGCATGGCCTTGAGCATGATTATTATGCACCTATTTGTGAGGCGGACCGATACCTTTTCTTCTTTCTCCTTTAATGGCTTTAACTTATGTTTCACTCCCTCCTTGGTTAGAGTGTAGGTATTTGCTTGCCCATCATGTACAACATGCCTATCAAACTGCCATGACCTACCCAACAACATATGACATATATCCATAGGTATGATATCACATAGTACGTTATCCTAGTAGCTTCCAATCTTGAACTTCATGGAGCACTACTCATTGACCATGACCTTGTGGTCATCTTGCACCCAAGCAATATGGTATAGATGTAGGTGTTTCTATCTCTTCAACTTGAACTTGTTGACCATCATTTATGACACTATATTTTTAGTACTCCCACCATCAATAATCACATCACAACACTTATCTTGACATTTTCACATTGTGCAAAATAATCTCGTTCTGTGATTAGGTTCATTCTCACCACTTAGTAGGACTCTTTTGTTAACTAGGACTTCAATTCTTTTAGCATATTCAAAATGTGAGGATATGATATCTTCATCAACATGTACAACTCTAGCTTGACCTTTTGTTCTTTGATCTATCCTTCTATGGAACTAGGAACATTCAAACACTCTATACCCTTCTTCTCCATAGTGAAAACATTTTCCATGGAAATATCCTCATCTAGATCCTTGTCCTCTGCCTCTTCCTCTTTGATCTCTATTATTTCGGTCATGGAAACAATTGAAATTATTTCCAATTTGGTTCTAACTACTACTTCTAGCCTCATCCTTATTCTTGTGATCACCATTATGGCCACCATAAGATCATTTTCCAGATCTTCCACCGCGACCTCTTTCACTATTCTTGTTGTCAAACTTCTTGTTTAATTTTTTTTCAACTCTTAGGGAAAACTATCATGCCTCCTTAATACTGTTCATTTGAACTAGACTTAGCTCATCCTAAATGCTTGGCCTTAACCCATAAAGATAATCGACCACTTTCTCCTTATCAACTTCTGCATGGCTAGTTCTAATGAGAACTCAATAAAACTCTTTGGTATATGCTAGAAGAGATTTTTCCACTTACTTCAAACCTTGATTTTCTTCAATAGATCAAGCTCATAATTCATGGGAATGAATTTTCATCCATTCCCATTTGGTGATTTTTTCCTTTCTCTTTCTATTTTGCTCCAACTAAACCTCCTGCCACCGGATCTTCACATGTCCCTTCAGTTTTTCCTTCACAAACTTGACCCTATTAGAATCCTCAATATCTTTATACTCAAAGTACTCCTCCTATTCATTGATCCAATCGATCAACTCCTTTGGGTTAATATTTCCTAAAATGGTGTGAACCTCAAACTTAGGTCTTTTTCCATCTTGGAGATGGCCCTAAAAGCCTCTCTTCCTTTGGGTTTAGAACTGTCTCTACTTCGACATTTTCTTCTACTTCGTCCTCATCCTCTTTTTTATCTCTTACAAGAAGATTTTTTCCTTTGCACATTTGTTCTTCCAATGCTTTCATTTGTCTTTGGAGGGCTAGGAAACCCTCATGTGTAACACCTATAGCTCTTTCACCATGCTCTCTTCATGGAGGCATTTTCACACTTTTGCTGAAACCTAGGTAGTGCAAACTTCCTCATAATCAGTGATCTATCTATATGCTCAGCCCAAACCATAGTCCTAGTGTGAATTTCCTTACAATCATTGATCTATCCACACACTCAAGAACTCCAACTCTGATACCACTTGATGAAGGGTGCTCCCCTTAAAACCATAAACTCATAATAGAAACAAAGAAACAACAAAAATGCGAGAAAAAATATGGACTTCTTATTTTTGCCGCAAATGTAGAATTATAGAGTTCATAAGTACAAAATGCTAACCCACATGGGCACCTTCATTATAGTAATCTACAAGACTAAGTTGCGAACCACCACCCAAAGCTATCCTAGACAATGTTTGGGCCTTTCTTAAATAGGCAATTTTATGCTACCTGGGAATATTCATTGAAACTTAATATCTAGGGCCGACAGACCCTAACAATACATATAAAGTTGGCCATATACATCTTTGACAATTATTTTAGATATTTTAGGTAGCTAAAATTTGAAAGACCATAACTCACAAACCGTTGCTTTGATTGGCTATTATAACCACTTTTTAAAAACACTAGCTCATGATCTATAGGATCAAAATGGTACAATTGCACTTCCATCAAGTTTTCAGACCTCATCTGGGCACTCTAAGGCCTCCAATGGTAATCCTGAAGATTTTTCTCAAATATTTCCACAAAAAAATGCAATAACTTCTCTAATACTTAAACTGGAGCAATGAGATTTTTATGGTAGGCTTATAACTCTAAAATAAACCTTCATGTAGAAAATGATAACATTCTGAACTTGTATGAAAAACTTAGTAAAAATAGCAAGTTCCAATAAATAGTAACTACCCTTTCTACCAGTCTTTATAAAAATAAAAAAGACTAAAAAGAAAATATTTTTGGGTGATGCAAGATTGCTCTTACACCTAGGATGCTCCTGCATCACTTTAGGTTTAGGTAATTGATGAAAGGTACACTTTGATACCACTTGATGAAGGGCCACACCACCCTTACCAACTCACAAACAAAAAAATAACAATATGGAGACAAAGAGAAGATAAAATGCTTCACAAAGCATCCATTAATACTTGAAATTCATTATAATATTCTCCAAATGTGAGAACTCCAAATTATTACAATAAGAGGGCTTCCAAAAAGAAAGCTTCCAAACCAAGAGCTTCCAACTAGCTTGCACACCAAGAGCTTCCACAAGAAGAGCTTTCAACCAAAGAGCTTCACCAAGAGGAACTTCCCAACTAAAATCTTTCCTCCAATCTTTCTTACAAGAGATTACACCATTAGAGCTTACACTTGAAGAGATTGATTACAAATGCTCATATGCCTTGCTTACATAGGTACTCATTGCCAAAGATATTACAAACACAACCAATGTGGGATAAAAGGTAAATACAACTACCTTACAACAAATATTAAATTCCCAAATAATACAACTAAGCATCACCATGTGGCCCAATTATAAAATTACATTCCGTATGTGGATCACAACAAATATTAAATGCATGATTTAAGGAACTTTTTACAAACTTTTAAAATGCCACCTACACACCTTGACAAATGAAGCAACGACTACTTTTCTTAATATTCTTTTTATGCCACCTATGCACCTTGGGAAATGCATACCTTTTTCCCCTCTTTTCCCCCTTTTTTATTTTTAAAATTTTTTTCTCTAATTTTCATCACTTTATCTCTCCTCCTTTTTTTGTTTTTTTTTTAAAATAAATTTTTATCATTCTACTTTTATTTTTGTGATGCAAGATGATCTTGCATTAGACACCCATGGTAGAAATTTTTGTGTGGATATGAATTCACAAAATGAAGTAGCTATTGCTGACATTATTATATTCTTCTCTTCCAACACCTAGCTAGAAAGTCTCTATTTCTAATATATTTCCTTCTTCCTTTATTTCCAACACCTAGCTAAAACAAGGGTCATCTATTGAAAATACTCCTCTGCAATGAACTCTGTCCAAGTACAATTTGTGTGCTAGAAAATGTGACCTGTTGGAAGCATGAATCAACAAACAAACATTAGTTATAAACCTCCAATATGCATCAAAGATTAAACAAAATGAAAGATCATTAACTAACTAATACTTGCTTGAGTTTTGTAACTTTAAGCAGCCAACAAACCAAATCCTCCAGCCACCTCTACAGCTTAAAAAAGGCACCCATAAGAGGCCTTGTTGGGTGTTAAGATGGGGGGTATATTTGGTGTGCTCTCCCAAACACAACAATGGAGTGAATATCTTGAGTGGATGTGCAAATATGAGTAATAATGAAATATGAACCTAAGTTGTAATGAAATGAAGAGCACCTCAAGAAATGGCTATGGAGAAAGCCACACTTGAAGGCATTCAATGGTGAAAATATGAAATGCAACAAAGAAAGTAACTAGATATGCAAGCTAAATTAACAAGTAAATGCAAAGAAAATGTAAATGTAAATGCAAACTAGCTAAACCATGTAAATGAAAAGCTAAACCAGCTACCAAATGGTTAGTATGCACCTACAAAATCATCATGAAAACTCTACTAATACAAGCTCAAATTACCATGAAAGCTCAAACTATGGATGCAAACTCAAATCTTAAACCAACATGGTAACAATGCAATAATGAGAGATGATAAATGCTTGAGACAAAGCCTCTATTTATAGGCTTGAGGGAGAGCTTGGTGAGGTGGCATTTATGTAGATGCCACACAAGGTGACATGCAAGCCATGCAAATGGTTAAGAATTCAAAGTTTGCTCACACATGTGTGAGCAAACTTGACAAGAAGAGTGGAAGACAAGAGTGCAAAGGGGAGTGTGTAGGCATGCCATCTCACACATGTGTGAGCACACTCTTAGGCTAATGAGGGGGATTAGGGAGATGATTAGGAATGATTAAGTCAGATTAGAGAAGAAGTAGGCTTAAGAGGATGAAAATTATGGTTATAGGCTAGGCTCTAGGTTAGGCTTAAGATTAAATAAAATAAAATAAAATTTAATCATGGGTTTAGAAGAATTAATAGGATGTGAGGATTAAATAAACAACATTTATTTAAAAAGGGGATGATGGAGGATCATTTGTTAAATTAATTTAGCACATTAAGGGTAGGAGTATTTAAATTAGATTTAAATACTTAAGAGAATGAACTCATTTAATTAATTAATTAAATTAAATAAGTAGAAGAATGTGAGCAATATAATTAATTAATTAATAATTAATTACAATGTCATGGGCAATATTAAAATTAGTTAATATAGTGTTTAGGGACGATTTTAAGTGTCTACATTTTGCCTCTCTTTGATGTGATGTCAGGATGACATCATATCAAAAAAAATAAAATATAGGTTTCCCTAGAGAAGGATAAGAGTCGTAAGAGTTGTGCTAAAGCGACAATGGCATGCCTACACACTCCCCTTTGTACTCTGGTCTCCCACTCTTCTTCTCAAGTTTTCTCACACGTGTGAGCACACTCTTAGGCTAATAAGGGGGATTAGGGAGATGATTAGGAATGATTAAGTTGGATTAGAGAAGAAGTAGGCTTAAGAGGATGAAAATGATGGTTATAGGCTAGGCTCTAGGTTAGGCTTAAGATTAAATTAAATTAAATTAAATTTAATCATGGCTTTAGAAGAATTAATAGGATGTGAGGATTAAATAAACAACATTTATTTTAAAAGGGGATTATGGAGGATCATGTGTTAAATTAATTTAACACATTAAGGGTAGGAGTATTTAAATTAGATTTAAATACTTAAGAGAATGAACTCATTTAATTAATTAATTTAATTAAATAAGTAGAAGAATGTGAGCAATATAATTAATTAATTAATAATTAATTACGATGTCATGGGCAATATTAAAATTAATTAATATAGTGTTTAGGGACAATTTTAAGTGTCTACATTTTGCCCCTTTGATGTGATGTAGGGACGACATCATATCAAAGAAAAGAAAATATAGGTTGCCCCAGAGAAGGATAGGAGTCCTAGGAGTTATGCTGAAGCAACGAAAAGGGAGGAGGGTGTCCCCTCAAGGAAATGGGGTGAAAATGAATATATTTTGCCCCATTTTCTTGAAAATAGACATGGGAAGGAAAAGGAAAAGACAAAAGGCTTAAAAGATGACATTGCATGACTTGTTGGTAAGCTTGACATGAAGCGGGGTGAAGTGGATAATGATTAATCTAAATGCAACTTAACTACATGAATGCATGAGATTCAGTTGTGTTCATATGGGAGAGCACACCTTATTTTGATATTTCAAGAGGAGTTATGCATCAAATGCTATAGTAGCATAGATGAAAATATTCCTTTGCATGGACTAGACTCTCAACACAATAGATATAGGTTTCAGAGTCATGATGGAACAAATGACATATACACACTGGAGAGGTCTAGGCACACCCAAAGTCTTGTTAGGGATCTTGGTGGAAAGTGTGCTAACCCATTGCCCCTAATGAGCAATGCATAACCATAACTTGAAATTGACATAGATGTGCTAAAGTATCGTGAAAATAGATCATATTGCAAAATGACACATGTAATTAGGTTAAGCCATTCAAATGATACCAAGATATTGAAGATTGAGGCACACATGGGGAGGCTATCATTGACACACAAAGATAAAATCACCAAAAAACCTTATGACCAAGTAGTCATTCAATCCACAGTTCTTGCCATGAACTTGATTCTAATAGTGAAATTTGTTAAGCCTATGTAGGAAGGATTCATCTTGTAAGGCAAAAATTGATTGTTTGATTGAATTATATTGAAATGTTTGTGATTATTCACTGGCAATAGTGTGAAAGGAACAATGTTCTTAAATCATTTAGTCTCATTGT
The DNA here is from genome assembly GCA_028749045.1 of Cupressus sempervirens. NCBI lineage: Eukaryota > Viridiplantae > Streptophyta > Pinopsida > Cupressales > Cupressaceae > Cupressus > Cupressus sempervirens. The sequence goes on from CM053792.1 coordinate 936,181,511, forward strand.
GAATTTGTGTAAGTTTGTTTGCAATCACTATTTTGATAAGCTCAGTTTGATGGGTTGAAGCTCAGTGTCATGAGATAAATAGAAGAATTTGGATAAGATATGATAATGGATGAATTGAATTGGAATGGAAGAGGAATGCGAGGGAGAAAGTGTTAAATTTTTGATAGAGGAAAGTGTGTTGAATGGAAGACTAGAAATTTGATCAAGGTATATGCAAATAGATGGAAAAATGAAGGAATTGATTATGGAAATCATTTGAATGAAATGATTAGAAGAAGGGAATATGATTAGATTAGAGGAGAAATTAATTGATTGAATGGATTGAAAGAATTTAAAAATTGATGGAAGGTGGAATAGATTAGAACCAATGACAAGGGATAACCAAGGAATGGGAAATGGATGGGAAGGGGGGAGAGATCTGAATAAATGGGTGGACAAAAGGATATGGTATCAGATAATGAGGAGCCAAGAACCATGTTTCAAAGGAGTCTCAATGCCCCATACCAAGTATAGGAAAATGGAAGACAATATGGTGGGAAAGGATGCATGAAAAGGGAAAGATGGTATGAAGGCTAGCATATGGAGGAAGAGGAGGCATGTGCTCTTCCAAAGCATGTATGAACATTTTGTTATTTTGCCTCTAATAGTGATCATGAGCATGGGCATGAAAGGGGGATGAATAAGGGATATGGGAGGGAGGGTATGAAAACGGGATAATGATATGGATAAAATGTAGGATATGAAGTGGATGGGATGGAGGGGATAACAAGATCAAGGACATATGAAAGAGGGATGGAAATATGTAGCAATATGGATGGAAAATGGATGAGCATGACAAGGACTATGAGATGAAAGATATGGATAGCATGTCAAAATCAAATGCATGAAAGGATAATGGAATCATGTAGGAAAATGTATGGAAAATGAGCATGGGATATGAAAAGTGAGCATGGATGGATGATAATGAAAGTGAAAATCAAGATCACAGATGGAAAAGGATAATGAACAATGGATGGAAGTATGGCAGATATGTATGTAAGTGTAGTATGGCTGGAGCTTGCTCGGGCAATGTAGAGTGCAAGTGGAAGAGGAAAAGTGAATGGAGGGATAAGTGGAATTGGAAGACAATGGATACATGATAGGAGAATGAAGGGAGGACTCAAGAATCTATTTTTCATGGATGGTATCCCTTGATATTTTTTTCTTTTCTTTTTTATTTTCAATGAATTTTTACTATTTTCTCATAGATGTTGGTAGGATAGTAAATGGAGGAAAATGGCTTATGAAAAAGGTTGGATTAAGGGGATGGAGCGGGAGGGAGGAAGGCATAGTTGAGTGAGTGGGTGAAGGAGGCGAAAAGATAGTCCTCGGCACACACCTTGAAGGGTGATGGAAAGGAGGAAATTGTGGAGGATATGTAGGAGAAAGTTTGGATTTTGGGATATAGGGACCCAAAATGGATGAAGGAGAAAATGGATTTAGGATGGTGGATTTGGGTATATAAGGACCCAAAATGGATTTGGCAAATGGAAGCAAGGATGATTTATGCATGAGGGAGGCCTTTGCATTAGCATAATTGGATGTCATTAGGAATCTTTCTTTGATATTCATTGCTACATTAAGTAGCTTTGGTATCCACAAAATTTTTGCATTTTTGATTTTCAGCCTTTGTGGCCTTCTAATTTTGTTTTGGATCAGATTCTTCTTTTCTTGAACATGTCTTTTAGAGGTGACATGTTGATCCTTTGGATTTTGTGAATTTTTGACTTTATTCATTTTTTCTTTAGCATCCAATGTGCTTCCATTGGCCATGCTATGGGTGGATGAAGGTAAATGAGATGGAGAGCTTAGGGATGGTGAACGTTGGAATGAATTCAAAGATGTGTGCCTTTGTTGATCTTTACTAGGAGCATGACAGTATGAAGTGGAAAAGATGGATATGGTGGATGGATGAATGTAAGGACCTAAAATGGAAGGAAGGGATGAAGGGTTTAGATGTCGAACATAAGGACCTAGAATGGATGGAAGTGAGGAAGGAATGGGAATATGGATATAAGGTCCCAAAATGGACTTGGAAGATGGAGGATGGGAACGTTTGGGTTTGGATGGAGGAATTTTGGATTTTGAAGGAGTGGAAGGCATACCAACATCTTGAGATGCTATTTATTCAATGAGATACTTAGCATTTTCAACACAAGATGTGAGTCCAGGTGTATGGGGTTCATGAGTGGATTGGATAGGCATGATAGGATCATGTGGAGGATTAGGATCACAAGGGGGATTACGAGGGATAATAGAATCGTGAGATGGAGTGAGATCATGAAAAGAAAATGAAGGGGTGCTTTGATCTTGACTTGAAAGAGGATCATGGAGTGGAATGCATGGATCATGAGATGGAATAGGATCATGAGATGGATTGATTTGATCTTGACATGGAGGAGAGCTAGTGGATGGAGTGGAAGGAACTTTAGTATGAAGTGGAGGATCTACGGATGCGAAATCTTGAGAGGGAATGGAAGTAGTAATATGCATGGTACATGGAATGTCTTGATCTTAATTAGGAAGGGAATCATCAGATGGACTAAGGGGGATAAATTCATCTTGAGGGATAAGGGAAGGATGAGATGAAGAAATGCTTGGATCTAGAGGAGAAGAGGAATCTATAGTGACATGCTTCGGAGGAAGAACTTTGGGTGATTGGCTCACTTTATCTTGAATTTTACACTTAGCCAAGAAGGATGAGAAATACCCCTTATGAGGTTGGGATGATGTTTTTGGAGGATTAGGAGTGTGTGAAGGTTGAACTATGGATAGGGGATGGCATGGAGGGTTGGGGTTGGATGGGACATGAGGACTATGGTCTTTGAAACATGGGGGAAGAGGAAACATGGCATGGAAGGTGGCCTCTTTCTGTTGACTTGCTAAAAGATAATTCTTTAGTTGCTCCATTTCCATGGCAAGGGCATTTGTGTTTGAGGAAGTGTGTGGGCTAGGAATGGAAGTGTATGTAGATGAAGGATAATCAGGTGGATTTCCCTTGTCAAAGGTAGAAGAATGATGAACATGAGATGGATTAGAGTTGGGTATGAAATGTTGAGGATGAATTTGATATGCAGGTTGAACAAGAGGTATAACTCCATATTGTCTTTGAAGATTGTCAACTATTTGATTAAGAAAATTCAGATCCATAGATGTTAGATGAAGAGACGAAAGATTTGAGGATAGATGGAATATGAACCTAGGACTAGGAGCAATTTTGGACTTTGTGTTGATTTGATTTGAATTTGATTGGACTTGATATGATTTGATTGAATATTGATTGGATGAGGATTTGATTTGATTTGATTTGATTAGGGTTTGATTTGATTTGATAAAAACCTTAACCAAGTGAATGTGAGATTTGAATGAAAGTCCAATGGTGATGACAATGCTCCTATGTCCAAAGTAGAGGATTTGATGCTAAGTTGAATTAGAAGAAGAAGTGAATGAAATTAGAAAGATTGATTATGGAGGAAGATGTAAATGGATTGAATTAAGAATTGATTAGAAAAGAATGAATTTGACAAGGGATTGGATTAAGAATCATGAGGATGAATCATTGAATGAAGGAATTAGATCTTGATGTGGATTATGAACCATGATTAGGATGAAGATTAGGGATTTGATTAAATGATTAAGAAAATGAGGAAATGATTTGGATGAATAGAGATGATTAAGGTTTTGAGGAATGATTTGAATGATTAAGAAGGTGATTAAGACAAGAGATGCATGATGATGATGAGATGGATGGATAGAAGAAGTGATGGAGAAAACGAGAGCTTCTTTTTGTTGTTTTTGAAATGTTTCCAATTTTTTTTGAATTTCTGAACTTTTATGATTTTTTTTGGATTTTTATGTTTTACAATGTTTTTGGATTTTTTATGTTTTACAATATTTTTTGAATTTTTAAGTTTTAAGATGCTAAATCAAACAAGGAAATATGTACAAGGCAAGCTTGTTGCAAACACTCAAGAACATCAAACACACCAACAATCCTATAAGGTTTCAACTAGGATGTACACAGATCAACTAGAGGGTGTCCTCAATATATGCAAGGTACATGAGACGCAAATCTGTAGATGAAAGAAAATATTGCCACACAGCTAGGGGGAGACGATAACCCAAATCTCCTCTTTCACTTCCAAAAGGTATAAAGTTCTTTGGGGCTTAGCCAAGAGTGATGATATTTTTCTTTCAAGAGAGGTGTCTTTCGATTCACCTCCCACTATTTATACTCCTCCAGAACACAGGAGTTGAGGTCATCCCAAGGGGTGATGAAATCCCCAAGCAAGCCTCCTAAAAAAAAAAAAAAGACTACTTATTTCTTGTGCACCTAAGATCACCTGAAGGTGCAAGGGGAGAGAATACATAAGTGGCTTCAAAGTTTAAAAAGACACACGTTCTTCCCCAATGAAGCTTTAGGTTTTGTAATCTACTTTGAAGACACACGTGTTTAAAGCATACAATGTTCTTTCCAACTTGAAATGGTGCCAATGTAAATGAAAAATATGGATTTGTCAACAAGAAAATAAAGCAAGCGTGTGTAAATGAAATGCTGAAAATGAAACATGCTAAAAATAAAGTCAATTTACTTTAGGGCATTCAAGAGTGTGTGATTTCATTTTAAGCACCAAATCCAAATGTGTTCTAGCCTAGGCATACATGTCAATTTTAAGTACTAATTCCAAATGTTGGCTAACCTAAACATTCATGTCAATTTTAAGCACCAAGTCCAAATGTTGGCTAACCTAAACATTCATGTCAATTTTAAACACCAAGTCCAAATGTTTTCTATGCTAAGATTCATCCATTCAAATGAAAGTGATTAAGCCATACAAGTTCATTAGCTTTTGAGTCTAAGTGATAAAAATCACTTCAAATTCCCTTAGTGATAAAAATCACTATTAGTTTGTTTTATGTCTTTCAAGGTTAATTCTCAAGAGCAATAAAACATTAAAAAAACTTGCAAGAAAATATGGTTAGGTGTTTAAAATGCTTCAATCTGCAAGAAAAAATAAACTTGATTAGCTTCACAAAAAGAATACCAAAATGAAGACTTTACTATGGGAAAAATTTATTTTAACTTTTTTTTTGGTCATTTTTTCTATATGTACGGAACAACAAAAAGTCAAAATTTGATTTATACAAAAAAAAAATAAAAAAATCACAGACGAAAAAATGCGCAGACGACAAAATAAAAAGTCGCCAAAAAATTAAAGACGATAAAACAGGTTAAAAGCACAGACAACAGAATGTTAGAGATGATAATTTAGTGGAGGCGCCCACAACATAGACGATAATATGCAGAGATGACAAAACAAACTTCAAAGATGATAGAATAATTTTAAAAAAAATAAATTTAAAAATAAACATGAACTTGTGGAGACGCGAATATGCGCAGACGCTAATCTATGCAAACGCGAATTTGCGTAGACGACAAAATAGTTTAAGAAAAAATGCAAGTATGGTTTTGAACTACTACGGAGACACTAAAGGGCGAAGACGTTGGTCTACAAAGATAACAATCCCAGATGACACTGCAACTTGTGGAAACTACAATGCGATGTTTTATGACTAAACCAAGGTTGTTTGCAAATTTTTGAAGTAAAATCAGGGATGTGGGTCCCACCAGACATGCCAAAATGTGTGCTAAAAAATGTGACCTATTAAGAGCATGAATCAACAAGAAAACATTAGTTTAAAACCTCAAATATGCATCAAAGACTCAATAAAATGAAGGAACATTAACTAACTAATGCTTGCTTGAGTTTTGCAGCTCTAAGCAGCCAACAAATCAAATCCTCCAGCCACCTCTACAACTCAACAAAAGCACCCATAAGAGGCCTTTTTGGTGTGTTAAGATGGAGGGTATGTTTGGTGTGCTCTCTCAAACACAACAATGGAGTGAATCTCTTGAGTGGATGTGCAAATATGAGTAATAATGAAATATGAACCTAAGCTGCAATGAAATCAAGAACACCTCAAGAAATGACTATGGAGAAAGCCATACTTGAAGGCATTCAATGATAAAAATATGAAATGCAACAAAGAAAGTAACTAGATATGCAAGCTAAATTAACAAGTAAATGTAAAAGAAATGTAAATGCAAATGCAAAGTAGCTAAACCATGCAAATGCAAAGCTAAACCAGCGACCAAATGGTTAATATGCACCTACAAAATCACCATGAAAACTCTACTAATTCAAGCTCAAACTACCATGAAAGCTCAAACTATGGATGCAAACTCAAATCTCAAACCAACATGGTAATAATGCAATAATGAGAGATGCTAAATGCTTGAGACAAGGCCTCTATTTATAGGCTTGAGGGAGGGCTTAGTGAGGTGGCATCCATGTAGATGCCACACAAGGTGACATGCAAGCCATGAAAATGGTCAAGAATTCAAAGTTTTCTCACACATGTGTGAGAAAACTTGAGAAGAAGAGTGAGAGACAAGAGTGCAAAGGGGAGTGTGTAGGCATGCCATCTCACACATGTGTGAGCACACTCTTAGGCTAATGAGGGGGATTAGGGAGATGATTAGGAATGATTAAGTGAGATTAGAGAAGAAGTAGGCTTAAGAGGATGAAAATGATGGTTATAGGCTAGGCTCTAGGTTAGACTTAATATTAAATTAAATTAAATTAAATTTAATCATGGGTTTAGAAGAATTAATAGGATGTGAGTATTAAATAAACAAAATTTATTTAAAAAGGGGATGATGGAGGATCATGTGTTAAATTAATTTAACACATTAAGGGTAGGAGTATTTAAATTATATTTAAATACTTAAGAGAATGAACTCATTTAATTAATTAATTAAATTAAATAAGTAGAAAAATGTGAGCAATATAATTAATTAATTAATAATTAATTACGATGTCGTAGACAATATTAAAATTAATTAATATAGTGTTTAGGGACGATTTTAAGTGTCTACACAACTCTCATCCTCCTCTAATCTTGTTGAATTAAATACAACTATAATAAACTCAAAAATGCCATACCAATGTTCCTTTGCATACTGCACATCACTAACAAGATCCTCATCCAAACCATCATAATTATCTTTCAAAATCATTTCATATTCAACATCCCAAGGTTTATAAATATTTACCTCTTTCACATATTCATCCTTGCTTGCTTCTTTCATGTCGTTAACAATACATGTAAATGCTTCACTTTCTTGATCTCCAACTAAGGCAATGTACTCTTCCTCCATTGCTATAGTCCTCAAATCAGCTTGATCTACTTCAGGTTCACAAATCTTATTATCTTGATTCTCTTCCTCTTTTCTTTGATCTTCTTCAACTTTATGTTCACAAACATTTTCCTCTTCATCCTCGCTCTTCTTATGCATCACATGTGTGATACACCACTAGATCTTCTTTCTTTTCTAAATCCAAAGAATTATCAACATCTCTTTTTTGGTGATCCACTATTCTCTTCCACAACTCTACTTCTAATTCATTCATTTGCTTCTGCAAATCAAAGAATGCAATTCCTATTGCCTTTTGATTTATTTCTCTAATTTTCTCAAGTCTAGGAATCCTTAGAATCCATCCAATCACAAAAGTCATCTTCTTCTTTCTCTTCTCCACGAACAAGTATCATAAGATAAAATTTGTGCAATACATGCACCTCATGCAAACTGCCTCATAGTTTGTAATCTATTTACACAATCAAGAACTCCTTGACAAACTTCACCCAACACAAGGTCTTGGTGCAAACTACCTCACACTCAATGATCTATCCAAATGCTTAGGGACTCCCGCTATATGCTACCTATGCACCTTGGTAAATGAAATACCTTTTTCTCCTCTTTTTCCCTTTTTTGCTTGTTATTATTATTTTTCCTCTAATTTTTGTCACTTTATCTCTCCTCCAATTTTTTTTAATAATAAATTTTTATCATTCCGCTTTTATTTTTGTGATGCAAGATGCTTTTGCATAAGTAATAGAGACCATGTTTTATTCTTTTCAATCTATTCAATTTCTTCATTCATAACTTATATCCAATCTTCATTCTCCAAAGTGTGTTTCAAGGATTTGGGCTCAAACTCACAAAATAAGAATGTACCACTTCTGAGTCTATTTCTTGTCATAACACTAGACTCTTTATCGCCAATGATTTGTCTAGGTGCATGATGTCATCTGACATATTTTGCTAACACATGCCCTTTTCTTCTTTGTTCTTCAACATGTTCGTCTTGAAAAATAATTTCAAGCTCATTATCTCTTTCTTGTTCTAGTTCAAGTTTTGTGAGCTCAATATTACCTTCATGTTGTTTGGCTTCCCCTATCTATGACTTGGCATCATTTATCTATTGCTTAACATCCACACTCTGCTGCTTAAGAACTAGCTATTGCAACTCGACATTCCCAGTCTATTGAGGATTTGCAACTTTGATTTCTTGTTTAGGTGGAGTGCCTGGAGCACTATCATTCACATATATGAATGAACTATAAATTTTAGGTTCTATCTTACATTCAACTTCATTTCTCTCTCTATGTATTCATCAACTTCCACATTTGCACTTTCAACAACTTTGTTAGTGTTAGAGTTCAAACACTTATAAGCTTTGCTCTTGGTGGAATATCTTAAGAATATACCTTCACTTTTAGCATCAAGTTTTCTATTCCTATTGAATTTAATTATGTAACATTTTCTTCCAAAAACTTTGAAATATTTCACATCAGGTGTGTAACCATGCCATAATTCAAAAGGTGTAGCATTTGTACGTTTCTTTACTTGCACTCTATTTAGAGTATAAACAGTTATACTTACAACTTCTCTCCATTATTTATGTGACACATTCTTCTCCATCATTAGTGTTATAGCATAATCCATAATTGATCTATTTTTTCTTTCAACTATTCCATTCTGAGGAAGGGTCCTAGGTGTAGACATCTATCTTTTGATTCCTCTAATTGTAGAATATGTTATACTCATTGGAAATGAATTCACAACCTCTATCAGATTCAAAAAATTCAAACTCTTCCATGTCTTCTTTTCAACTTTGGCTAATTACAACTTAAATAGCTAAAAAGCATTTGATTTTTATTTAAGAAATATCATAGTCATCATTCTAGACTAGTAACAAAAAAAAAGAATGAAATATTTGTCTCCATAGTAGCTTTGAACTCCAATAGGTCCACATACAGCAGTATGAACCAATTCCAATGTGTCATCAAATGAATATGTTTTTCTCTTGAAACTAGACTTTATCATTTTTCCTAGTTGATATTGTTTATAGATAACATTGTTAGGTTTCTTTAGTTATGACAAACCTCTTACTCTTTTCATTTTACTAATGCTAACCAAATTGTCAAAGTTTACATGACATAACTTTTTGTGCCATAACCAAATACCTTCATATTGTGCAAATAAACATGTATGATCAAATAAATCTAGGTAGAACAAGTTACCTCTTGTTTGAACACCACTTCCAATCAATTTACCATCTGCATCAAATAGTTTGGCCTTTCTGTGATGGAATTCAACTCTATAACCTGATTTATTTAACTGTGAAATGCTCAATAGATTATAGTTAAGTTTTTCAAGCCAATAAACATTGTCACATTAAGTTTTATTAGTTAGTTGAATTTTCCCTTTACCTTTCACAAGATATGGAACACCATTACCAAATTTTACACAACTAAACTTGTATGGTCCAATATCCTCAAATATACTTCTATCACCAATCATGTGATTTGAGAAACTACTATCAATTATCCATCTATCATTTTTGTTCACATAAGAGATTAAAGAATTTTTTTCAACTTCATCAGAATCATCTTTCATAGCAACATAAACTATCTCTTCATCATTACTTTTAGATTTAATATCAATTTCTTCTTCAACAATATAAAAATATTTCTTACCTTTGTCCTTGTAGTCCTTGTTCTTCTTGAGGTCTCAGTCATCTCTTCCTCCTTTGTACTTTCTCTCTTTTCTTTCATCCTTGTCCTCCCTTCTAGGACACCTTGCAACAATATGACCAACCTTGTTGAATAAAAAATAGATTATAAGAAGTTTACCTTTGTATTTTCCTTTGTCTCTTCCAAATATCTTAGCTATCATTGCCTCAAGTTCATCAATTTCATCATTAAAAGTATCACTATCATTTTTCACTCCTTTCTTGCTAAGAATAAGTTATGATTTAAAAGAAGATTCAATAGTAGTAGGAGTGTAACTATCAAAATTTGACATCTCAAAAGTAGTAAGCCTACCAATAACACCTTCCAGAGTTAGGTTATTAGCTGGTGTACACTTTAGTTCTTGTATTATAGAAACCCTAATAGCATAAATAGGAAGTAAAGTTCTCAATACATTGTTGATTATTGTTTCATCTTCAATCTTTCCATTGGATCCTTTAATAGCATTGACAAGTTCTTTGATTCTTGTACAATATTGCACTATGTTCTCACCTTCTATCATTCTCATTTCATCAAAATTACCTCTTAGACTTTCTAATTTGGCTCTCAAGACATTATCATCTCCTCCATAGATAGTCTTTTAGTTTATCCCACATTTCTTTTTGATTTTTTGCATTTCTTCAGGTCATCAAACTCAACATAGCTTAGGGCTAAAGCAATCTCCAACATCGACTAATTATGTTTTTGTTTTTCTTTCAGTTGTTGAGCAGTCAGAGGGACTATTGTTATGTCCACATATGAATTGTCTAGAAAATTCAATGCAACATCACCAAGACTAGCTATATGTAGCCTCATCAACTTCTACCATGCAGGAAAATTTGTTTTGTTCAACTTTGGTACCTCTCTCTTATATGTCATGATATTTAGCTTTTGTTGAGATAATGGGTCTTGCACACATTTCATAATATTGTTATTATGTATTATTTTATTTTTTATTATGTAATGTTGCAACTAGATGGACATGCAACATGTAAATATTCCCATGAGATATAGTTGATGAGTTTTATTATAACATTGTAATAATATTTGATGTAATTATTTAGTATTGGAGAAAAGAATTAAATTTCTAATATTAAATGTGGGGTCAATGGGTTAGGTAGAACATGGTTTTAGCAAATGGTTTATATAATACCACATGGTGATTTTGTGGGAACTCCTACTATATAAACAACCACAAGGGTAGTTGTTGTGTAAGAAGATAAAAGAAAAAAAGGGAAGGAGTTGAGCGGGACAAGGCTTGACAGGTTAGCCAAGGGAGCATTTGTGAAGGTTGGACGCATGGGATGGGATGTGTGGATTCATGCTTATTTACATGGATTTCTCAGTTGTGGCTATGGCTCTGAAGGCGTCCATGGTTGTATTGCAATAGTATTTTTACTAAATAATACATGGTGATGAATGCTTTTGGAGGCTTGGTTTTTTCCCTCAATGAGGGTTTCCCAGGGTGTATCTTGTGTCACATTTTTTGTGGGTATGTTGTGTTGTCTATTCTTTTGCATGTGGATTTTAATTCTATATTTATTTCAAATCTATTATGTATTATGTGGAAATAGTTATAATATTTATTAAAAGTTTCCTTACAATTGGTATTAGTGCTATGGTTTTATTATTGTAATCTTAGATTGAATCTATAGGAATGCATGAGAGGATAAGAGAAAAGACAAGCTATATGAGTTGTTTATTGCAGATTTGAGGGTTTTGGGTTTGCAGTTATGATGGGATATTGATAGATTTTGGGCATGTGAAATTGTTGGACAAAAGGGCTTTTTGGATGTTTCATTTAAATGAGGGTTTTATGAGGGAGCTTGTAGAAATGACCTCTTGCACAAACAAAAACCTCACCATTGGATTCTGGTCAATGTTTTCATAAATTTTGATATGTAATATGCCCTAGTTTGGCCATATTCAGAGGAAATGAAAGAGTTTTTGAGTTTTAGCTCGTGATGGCTGTCAAATTTAATCCTGTCAAAATTTTCATCACGAAAAAAAAAGTTGTAGTGAAAATGGTAAAAACAATTGTCTTACTAAAATGGCCATAAGTTTCTCTCAGGATATCAAATTTCAAACTTCTTATAAGTGTTGGAAAGCTAATTTAGAGCTCTACGACTTGGTGTAGGTTTGGCTATGTGAAATTTATATTTTGTTAGGTTTTAAGAGCCTAAAACTTTGATGTTGTTTATTTTAAGCACAGATTAGGGCATAACTTGGGCATACAGAGTTAGATTTTAGACTTCGAGTAGTCAATGGAAAGCTCTTGGAGAGCTCTACATATTGGTTCATATTTGGTATAGGTTCGATGTGATTTATTTGGTTATATATTAATTTGAACAATTAATGATGTATATTGACTATGGTAACATTGTGAATTAATGACATTGTATATTTTGGAGATTTAGTATTTGATGTCATTGTATACTGGGTTCATATTTCAGGTTTGTCTCATGATAATATGGTTATCAATATTTGATTTGGATATGTACAATGACTTGTTAGGTCTAAAAGTTGTGTAGTGTTGTAAGTGGTCTATACTTACAAGTTGCATTTATAGCTTGGTTATGGGTTGTCTTTGCCCATTGATCTTTCATTATTGGTGCATTTTTTAGATTGGTGGCTTGGATTTAGGTTGTCTATACCCTAAGTCACATGATTTGCTAATTTTTTCTTCATGTAGAAGGCATGAGACGTTGTTACTAGGTATAGTTATGGTGGAGGATTGTGTTTGACTATTTTATGTTGATAGGTTGGACATATTGAGAGTTAGATGCTCATTTCAGGGATGTGATCACGATGCTATGGATTTTGGCATGAGATGATTGGATATATAGGTACATTTTGATGTTCATTGGTTTGGATTCCTAATTTGGTAATGGTGGTATATCTTTTTGGTTGAGGATCATAGTTATTTAGTTTCTTTTGATGAGCTCATGATGTGCAATTTGAGTTTTTTGATGGTTTGATGCTTTGGTTGATTCTCATGGTTAGAGGATGGTTTTTTTATCATGATGTCATGGATAGCTTGGATGCATATTTTAGTGAGATCTTGTGACAGTGATGAGGTGACAATGTAGGATTAGTTCTTGGTTTGATTTATCTTGGTTTCACTTGGTATTGACACTTTGGTTGTGTGGGTGTAGAACTAGATGATCTTCATGTAGGAGATAGATTTTATGATGCCATAGGTGACTTGGTACCACGTTTGAGTGGGAGTTTTTGTGTATTGATATATTTATTGAGTGTTTGTAGATGTTGGAGGTGTGTCTTAGATCTTGTTGCTACAGAAGTATCTTTGAGATTTGCACGGTGCACTTGATATCTTCATGGTGTGTGAAGATGGTTAGATCTTGAGGATTCAAGGGGTTCTTAGTTATTTTCATGGTGTGTAGAGATGGTTGCATCTTAATGACTCATGAGGTTCTTGTTAAATGTATGGTTTATGCTTTCATTTGGCATGTTATCCTTGGTGTGAGGATGGTTTTATTATTATGTCATGGTATACTCTTGATACATATTTAGGGTTTTGACATGTCATAGTATCTTCATATAGAACACGATATCTCTTTGGTTGAGATGGTTTAGATCATATTTTCATGTGTATGTTCCTAAGACCATGATTGGAACTTGGACAATGATCTTAGTTTAGTTTCTTGGTATTGTGTACATTGATCATAAGCTAGATACTTTATGATATTGCTATGTTGCATTTGGAGTTTGCATGGATTAATTGGTTATAGGTACTCATGGATACTCAGAGATGGTGATGATGTTGATTTCTCTTGGATTAGAGAAGTACTTGTTGGGATAATTATTTAGTTTCAGCAGGAAGTCTGAGGGGCATTCACCTGATATGGACTTGAGAGGAGATTGTTCTTAGATGAGTCTTGGTTAGAGACTTGGATATCTTGATGAGAATTCTCATGCCCCACTCTTGGTCTACTCATTGGTTTTGATACTTAAGAGGTATAGCCCATTGTTTCTTTTAGCTTTATTATGTTTATGCTTGTCTTTCATGGATACAGATCTTGAGCTATGGCACATGAGTTAGTTCTGGAGGGTTCAATTGAGAGATGGTTTAGCATTGGTTATCTCCATTTTCATATGTTGTTATGCTGGTTGAGTTTGGGAGATAGTTTTACATTAGACATATTCCTTGGATTAGGAATAGTTTATGAGTTTGATCTTCTTTTGAGAGGATTACATTCATGATTAGTTATATGGTATGGTTTGGGTGTTGTTGAGGCTTTTTTTTGGGGTTTTATGGAGAAGATCATACTTGCATAGTTTACATCTATAGGTGTGTGTAGAAGGACATGATACAACTTATGATTTACATGGTTTCACTTTGGTCTTGGTTATCTTCTTGGATGTTCAATTTCACTTACATTAGATTTGAAATTAGTTAGAGATAGCGATCACTAGTTTGTGCTCATGTATGTAATGTGAGAGATGACATGGTTATTCCTTTATCTCTTTCCTCTATTGGTTGTGGAGAACTTGGGAGAGCATTGGAGATGTTTATTGAGAGTTGTTCTTGCAGGTTATTGGTTTATATGTTGTGGATGTCCTTGAGACTACATTGATTCACTTCTTTGAGATGTTGCGAGTGGATTAGTTATAGATTTGACATTATCTTTTGCAGTAGGGGCTTCTTGGTACATATGTGAAAAGTATTTATCTTGAGGCTTGTGATTGTAGGTTATAGATTGGATATGTTGATGATGTGAGATTCACTTGGTATACCTTTGAAAGCATGCATAGTTGGATGGGTTTGACACTTGCTATAGGTGCTATTTCAGCTATGGATATTTTAACAACTATGGATACATGTGATTACATTTGGATCAAGTTTTTGTGCTTTGTATTTCAATTGGTATAGGATTTTATGATCTTCTTATGTGATAGGTTGGGTGGCTTTCTTTTTGGGTGGCTTCTATGTATGTTCGGTAGTAGTGCCATTATAGGAAGTGAGATCAGTCATGTTTGAGATGCTAGATACTTTAATTTTGTTGTGGGTACCAGGATGGAGCACATAGTGTACTTTGATCCATAATGGTGGATGTGCTAGGAGGGATTATTCCCTTGTGCATTTATGTGGCTACATATTGACCCTATGCAATGTATAGAACAAGTGAGAGATTGTTGAGATAATGGGTGTTGCACACATTGCATAATATTGTTATATTGTATTTTTTTATTTTTTTATTATGTACTGTTGCATCTAGATGGAGGTACAAAATTTAAAGCTTCCCATGGGATATAATTGATGAGTTGTGTTGTAACATTGTGATAATATTTGATTTAATTATTTAGTATTGGGGAAAAGAATTAAATTTCCAATATTAAATGTGGGGTCAATGGGTTAGGTAGCACATGGTTTATGTAATACCATTTGGTAGTTTCATGGGACTTGCTACTATATAAGTAGCCACAAGGGTAGTTGTTGTGTAAGAAGACAAAAGACAAAAAGGGAAAGAGTTGAGCAAGACAAGGCTTGACTGGTTAGCCAAGGGAGCATTTGTGAATGTTGGAAGCATGGCATGGGATGTGTGGATTCATGCTTGTTCACATGGATTTATCTATTGTGGCTATGAATTTGAAGGCTTCCATGGTTGTATTGCAATGGCATTTTTGCTGAATAATACTTGGTGATGGATGCTTTTGGTTTTTTAGGGTATATCTTGTCTCATATTTTTGTGGGTATGTTATTTATTTTCTTAAATATGGATTTTAATTTTGTATTCATCTCAAAATTTTTATCGGTTATATGGAAATGATTATATTCTTTATTGAAATTTTCCTTATAGCTTTCAATACCTTAAAACTTCTCTCTACAAGCACCATTTCTCTGATACCAATTATTAGAATATTTAGAAAATCTGAGAGGGGGAGGGGGAGGGGGTGAATTAGTTATTAAAGGTTCAGATGTACCAATTGAATAAAGAAATACTTAAACAACTTCAAATCTTATTATTCCATTGCTCAACCTCTATCGTAAACTATTTACAACATTAATTGGCTGTCCATTGTTCTATAAATAACAAACTTGCAAAATGTAAACCTAAATCGATAAAACATCATAATAACATCCACACAAGTTTGACACTAAGATTTTATGTGGAATCCAAATTTGGAAAAAACCACCAATAACATGTCACTAATTTCCACTCTTCTAAAGTGAGCTCTATTAAGAGACAACATTGTTAGAGGTTACAATACACATAGTTAAATGTGACCTTGTTAAAGGATTTAATCACCATGTTAGGATGGCCTTATTAGAGGACTTTAGAACATTCCACTAGAATGTCAGCTGATTAATGTATTTATATATACTGTTAGGTCCTTGTGACTATTAGGTCAACCTTGATTAAAGGATTTCAAATTATATTTACAATGGTTAAAAAGTAATAATAGGTTTGATCTATTTTAGTACAACTCACTTTGCATGTTCAAATATATGTTTAGCTCCTCATATTGATTCACTATCTGGTGTCCATTGTCATTTCAATCTCAGATTTGCTTGGTAACTCTTCAAGAAATCACCCTAGACTTCTTCTCAACTCAATTAAGCAACTCTCTAGAGATATGCACACAACTATTCTGTACTCTACACTCTTCCATTCATGCATCCACACAACACAGGTGTAAGTTTTCCTCTGTATCTCCTTAAATAGGTAGTTATGATCTTTTGCCACTTAATCAACACCATAGTGTTGATATAAGATTGTTTTGAAGTGAAGAACTTTTAGTGAAACAATTATTATTTTGTCAGTGATGTCAAACTTGCTACCTACTAGTGAGACAATTGCTTTTTGTTCTAAAAGCTATCATTTATTTGATTGATGAAGAGGATTTGAGAAGAAGAGACAACAATAACTCTAGAGAAAGGTTGAGTTATTTGTTATGTAAAAGAACCACTAAGACCAAGTAAGACTTTGATACTATAGTGTATTATTTATCTACTTAAAGTCTAAAATGAAAGATTATTCAAGTTAAGACTAGAAGAAGATCAAGTATGAAAAGTGTCTTCTGAGCCTTGCCAAGCAGTCAGTGCAAGCCCAACACAAATCAGTGGAAGCCAAGTGAAAAACAAGAGGTTCCGAGAAAAGATGCAAAATAGTGCAAACCAAGTGATTTTCAGCATATGCCTAGTAAAGTTTAGTTGATTCCACACATCAACAACTTTAGTGTTCATCGAGTAAACTAGTGTTGGCCGAGTTGAAGAACAATATAGAAGGTGAGTGCCAGTGAATATGTTAAATTGAAGATTTGATAGATCTAAGCTGACTATTTTTTTTCTTGAATTGTGTGAAGCATATGGAAGATAACTATGATGAGCTGGTAACACAAAATTCAAGGTAAACCATTTTGAGGCAAATTCAAGGATGATTGAGGAAGAAGTTTCTACAGGAAACAAATGGAAAAGTGGGTAGATTAATTGTATCCTACCTAACCCTAAAATGAGAAATTGTAGTTAAGTGACAAAATATCTTAATTCTTTATTTATAGAGATAGCTAGCCAGAAGAGAAGGTTGTCATATGCAAGAACCTAAGGAAGACAAGAAGTCTAGGGTATTGCTTCATTCAATGGCCTAATATAAGTGACTGCAGTTGACATGCAAAGCAAGAAGGCTTAAGAGTATGAATGCTTGAAGGGTGAACAAGTTATTAGAGCTAAAGAGTGTGAATGCCAAGAAGAATGGAGGATTGAAACAAGGATTTGTAATCTATAAGTGAGTTGTAATTTGTTATTAGATCAAGCCTTAATGTTACTTTCTAATCATTTTATTAGTCTAGGGTAAATCCTTTGGATTAAGGTTGACCTAATAGTCATTTGTAAATCCTTTAACTGGGTGACATTCTAATGGAATGGTCTAAAGTCCTCTAACAAGACTTACTCTTAACATGGTGATTGAAATCCTTTAACTAAGTCAAATTTAATAGTGTGTATTGTAACCTTTAATAGGGTTGGCCTTTTATAGGGAATCACTTTAGAAGAGTGAGAATTAGTAGCATGTTATTAGTGGTTTTTCCCAAATTGGGTTTCCATGTAAAATTCTTGTGTTAAATGTGTTACTGAATATGTTATATTTCATGTTTACATTTTTGAAAAGTTGTTTTGATCTAGGACAATAACCTACAAAGTTTAAGTATTGTATGATCTAATGGATGCATGGATAATAAGATTTTATGGATATGGGTCTACGAAGAATTTCCAGCTTTTATTTTTACATTTGGACCTTGGATAACTGATTAACCCCCCTCTCAATTATTCTAAAGAATTCCAACACATAAATCTTAGGGTTCATGATTCAATCCATAAGATACAATGTATCTAATCACCATTATGTTTATCTCTTCTTTTATAGAAAATTCTCCTTGAATTCATCTCACAGATCATTTACCTAATCCTCTCTTGAAATTAAATGATCCAACTCGTTAATCCTTATCTTCAACACATGTTCCATATCCCAAGAAATCAACTTAGTTGACTAGAAATTGTAGTTCCTCGCAAACAATTGAAATGTTTTTCCTCAACCAACACTAAGTTCTGACACTCAGTCATCATAGAATTTCTTTGTTGCTATAAGATTTCTTGCTCAGCATCAAAACTATCACTCAGTTGGTATTGATGCTTGGTCAAGACTAAATTTTCTTGGCACTTATTGTGGCTTGTTTGACACTAGCATCACTTGGTATGTACATCAAAATTTCTTAGTGTCAGTCAAGCCTACATAAGTGATTAGGCTTTGCTCACACCTTCAAGAGTTGAACATTATTGTCTTCTTCTCTATCAACATGATTTAAACAATCACTTTTTCTTGTCAAAGTATAACTAATAAAATATCCATTTGTAGTTTCCTCTTGATAACTCAATCTTTTCTCTAGATGTATTTGTTATGAACAAATTATCAAATCCTCTTCAACAATTAAATATATATGACATTTAGATTAGAAGACAAACTGTCTCATAAATAGATTTGACATCAATGACAACACAATAATTGCTCCAATTATAGTTTCCAACATTAGTCTCTTGATGGAATCTATCCCTTTGAGTCACACCCCTTCATCTTCCATAAAAAACTATTATTTATAGGTGTTGTTTTTCTAGCATTTGTGTAAGGTTGTCTCATGGAAATTATAATTAAACTATGTAGATGATGTATTCAAACTAATTTTGATGGGTTTGCTATAGGTCACCATATTAAGGATCTTCTTTATCTTCTTATTTTTTGGTTATGGGTTGTTTATTGAATTCTCAGGAAATAATTCATTTTAAACATATATCTCGTCCCCACCAATATTACATCCATGTTTTTGCTATGGTGAGTACGGTTGAACTTGAGAATTTCAACATAGCCTTATTATGTTGAAGGCTTTTCAGGAGTATATCTGTAGAGGAATTGGAAAAGGTCCTTATAAATATGAATGATGATCAATTGATTCCAAGGGCATGCAATTACAATACTAACTTAAATTGTGGTAGAAATGTGCCTCTTTTCCCTATTGTGTTTGCATCTAATCATAAAATATTTAAGAAATGGAAGCCTAGAGTTAGAAGAAATGTAGATTTCTAACTTCACTTCCTTCATGTGGCCTTCCTACCATCTTTTGATTGGATAGATCATTTTATGAATGTTGAACGAGTTGGAATTTGGGAAAAAGAGGAAAATATCAATTTAGAATTGCTGGAGCAAAATGATCCATTTGATGGAATTTAAAAATATGATACAACCCCTTCCCCCTAAGTATATTAGCATATATCCCAATCTTTTCATCATAATAAAGGAGGATATTCAAGAAAATGTAATTGAACTTTTTGATTCATTATGGATATTTTTGGTTTCCACATGTCTTTGATTTTGTGCACCTCTCCCTTTTTTTTATAATACTTTTTAAGGAAATTTTATTTCATATGGTCTAAGATTAACATTTTCATCTTTTCGATCTCCCGATCCATTTATTTTTATTAGAGTATTCGTTTATTATAATTTTTTATAAGGGATAATTACTCCAATCCTTCCTCCAAGGAGTTAAGTTTGAATGTCTAGTTTCATATCATATGAATTGGAAGTTGAAACAATGGTTAAAGTTCAACATATCTAAAAAATTTACCATTTTATTTAAAAAAAACATATCATAGGTATTTCTCCATTGAACTGAGAACCATTTTTAACTAACGGCTAAGGCCTTTTAACTATTAAAAAAAATTGATTGGAAAGGCATTAAAAAATAAAATAAAATATTCTATGCAATATTTAATTTTCAATGGTTGAAAATGGCGGCATTTCCTTCCAATTTTCAAACATTGTTACCTAAAGAATAATATTTATTTTAAATTTAAATTTTATTTTTTGATGGATAAATGGCCTAAAACTTCATATATCATAAAGTACATAGATACATATGGATAGCCAACCTTTAGTCCCAAGTTTCATTTTTCCACCTTCTTTCTAGCTCATTCCTTATCCTTCCTTTCTTCTTTTGCCTCCTATCAAAATCTATATATAATCTAAGAACTACATCTTGCACTTATGTTAAGGATAAAGTTCTTAAAAGTCATGAAACATAGATACATAAGGGCATCTAAATAAAATGTAAAGTAATAAATGTATTTTCTTAAACAAAAAATAAATATACATCTAAATCATTAGAAAATACATTTATTAGAGAGAATCAGTCATTACTCAACTGAAAAACATATCTTAAGAGTGTGATTATTAGTTAGTTACACCAAAGGGTGTTTTGCCAACTTAGTTACATAAAAATATAAAAATAATTAACCTGTGTAACTCTACTTGTAACACCCTGCTTGGGAACCCAAGATAAATAAACCTAACATGTTACAATGTTTACTGATTTTTTTTTTATAATAAGTTTAAACAACACAAGATAACAATGTGGAAGCAATATACACATACATATCAAGTACACATAAACAACTTATAGATACAGTTTCCATTCCTCAAGGGTTCTTTCGCATTGATTTATATTTAAGAAGTTTTGTATTAATTAGTGTAAGTCTCAATTACATTGTCCGTGATCATAAAGAAATAATAGATACATAATCTCATAAGAAAATGCATAAATACAATGATATAAAGAAATATATCTAATGAATAAAATCCATTGCACATGTCGTAGGGTATGTGAATATAGATACAAGTGCATCAAATTACAAGATACATGATAACATACATATATCAATTGAATAGAAGCTGTTGGGTGATGCAACGCGCTCCCCTGCCCACAGGTGGTTAATTATGTGGTGTTCCATGTTCACTAATAGCCATGGCTTTTGGTGCAATGGCAAATGGGCCCTACAATTGGTATTAGAGCTTGGTTTTGGCCTAATCATGGGTTCAAATCTCCCCGATGCCTTCTCGACCCGCGTAAGCACCTGGTATGCGCATCGAGGGGGAGATTGTTGGGTGATGCAACGTGCTCCCCTTCCTATAGGTGGTTAATTATGTGGTGTACAAAAGCCTCCAAGGTAGGAATAAGAATGATAAAGTTAAATCTGCTACAATGAACATCCAACATCTGTGAATCTGAGGGGCACCCAAATGCTAAGAAGACACTACCTCTTGACCACATGGTCACCTAGTTAGGCTTCTACTTCCAGTGTGTAGGGAAGATAATGAATGATCCACATATGGCTAATAAATCATGAAACATTCTTAAGAAAGAAATCCTAATAGCCAAAACTACCTCAAGGGTAACACAAACTGCTCAAGAAGAAAAGATAATCCAAACAAAATGAATACTCAATCCAATACCAAAACTGCAATCAAATCAATATACATATACCAAGAATAGATCAAAATCCAAAATCACGATATAGTACCCCAAAAGATATCCACCTTAGGAAAAAGGACCCATGTCAAAAGTAAAATCACCATAATTCAACAATCACCATCAATGAAAGTAAAAAACAACATTAAATATGTCCAACAAGAAGCATAACACCAATAACTACACCACCAAAGGAAAATAGAGAATCTATGGAGGAGACTCATGCTACATTCTAGGGAGTTTCATCACATGGTCAAACTACTTGAGTTACCCTACATTAATCTCTTAATAGACCTTGGACCCTCAAGTGTTGAGTTACCCTAGATTGGTTACTCTGAACCCTGGACCCTTAATGTGACACATGCAGAACTGAAATACCCTCTCAAGAAGATGAGGCAGACTAATCATATTATCATCCCATTCCCATCCTTAGTTTATACAATCACTAAAGGCATGGATGAGGCAATATCTCTAACTTAACTTTTTAGTATGTTTCCCAAAATATTAATTACTAGATTATCACTTATTACGTCATAACTTATAATAGGTTACCCTGACACTGACCTCTTCCAGTCCCGAACCCCTACTACAAGCCACTCCCAAAGAATGTACCTAGACAAACTTTCTTAAGCACATAAAACAAAGTTGTGTCCCATACCATAACACCCATAATGATCAAACTTGACTCCTTAAAATAATTAAAATATAATCCAAACACCTCTTAATTACAATATAATATCATATATATATATATATATATATATATATTAACAAGGCAATTAATATATACAAATTTAATACATTTTAATTATTAAAAAAAATCTGTAATAATATAAAATTTAATTACCAATTTTAATTAAATAAAAATAAAAATATTGATTTTTAAAAGAAACTAACCACTAAAATGGGTGCGGCGCTGCCTTAGAGCAGACCATGTGCTGCTTTTGGCAGCCACAACTACCTTGGGCAGCCACTAGGTTGCCTTTGGTAGCCATGTGCGACCAACGTAGCCGTGATAGGGGTGGGGCTTGGGACCCCCTGCCCCAAAAAAATTATGTGTGTATATATATATATATATAATTTAATAATTTCTTATAAAATAAAATAAAAATTTATTTTTTGTAAATATATATTTTTTACTACATACTGCTACAACAACCTCTTAGATGATTTTTTTTCCAACAGCTCTGTTTTTATTTTATTTTAAAACAAATACAAAGATATTTAAATCAAACTGAAAATTCAATCTAATTAAAATTCCTTTCAAACCCTAGCCTCAAAATTTATTTTCTCTCTAACATATTCTTTTGTAGAAACAATTGAAATTCTAATTCCATTCATTCAAATCTAGAGAAAATGACTTGAATAACAAACAAGATTCAAGCACCCAGAAAACACAATGCAAACAGATCTTTTCCAATAAAATATTCAATCTCAATTTTTCAAACCCTACCTCACGCTGCTACTAACAATATGAAAGCTATCAAAATTTCCATTGCAATGAAAATTCTTGAAGCCGAAAAAATTCTCTTATTTTCCAAAGCCCAGAGTTTCTCTCCAAAACCTGTGTGTGCAATAATGACCTGAAAACCCTCTAATATAAAATTCTAATTCTCTTTTAGGGTTTCTATCCTCACAATTTAGGTAAGTCAATGCCCGGTACTTGCGTCTTACATAAAAGATGAGCATGTACATGTACATTAATATATCTAAACTAAACAAGTAATGGAAGGGAGTGGTACATAGTGTAGATCCTGATTAGTAGGTGACTATGTATCCTTCCCTTAATCACATTAGACACGTCAGACAAAAAGGTAAAACAAACACACACACACCATACACATGCAAGTATGGGGTAAGTACCATAATAAATCACAAGTCAAAGCATCAAATGCTCAAATATAACAATGCACCATTATGAATATAAAATAATCATCATTAAAGACATCATCTGGCATCGCTATGAAAGAATCACATTTATTCACTATGAATCATTTGAAACATCATTAATGCACAAGCAATCATAATCATTAAACAACACATGAAATATAGTCAACTAAATAATCATCAATGATATATCTGTAATGCAAGTCATGAAATAATATCATATTATTGTAAATAAAATATCTCTAAAAATAACTAAAGCATGCAACATGCCTAAAAGATTTTTGCAATCAAAATAGAAAAGAAAATTATAGGTGGGCATTACATCCACCCCCCCTAAAATTAGGCTCACTCTTTTAATCCTTCTAAAAAGACACAAACTCAAAACTCAATGTGCAGGTCCTCTTGGACCCGTCCCCACTATAGGAGGATGAGACCCAGCTATAAAAATCCTCTAAGATCTTCCTACATCCCCAATTATAGGCTCCAAAGGTGCAAGCATTTGACTCAAGAATTGAGGTACACACTTTGGGTAGTTGGTCACCTTATGACCATGTTGTTCACAAGAGTAGAAATCTCCACTAAATCCTCCTAGAGTTCTAGGTGCACGAGACTGATGAAAAATAGCAACACTAGCATCTTGATTGTGGCCCTGAGTAGCTTGATCTGATTTATTATGCATACTATGCTGCCAGTTGTGATAGTTCCATGACTATGAACCACCACTACTACTATGGAAGAAATTTCTATCCTATTTACCCTAATTACCTTTAGAGAAGGTAGGAGAATTCATAGAGCTTCCATCTCCCTAAAATTGGTTGCCCTTAGATGGTCCTAAATAAGATAATCCTCTAGCCTGAACACCTGGTAGACCACCTTAGTATGAAGTCACACTCGCCTCAACCAAAGTAGCTTGTAGAATTGCATCCTTAAGGTGTTTAGGTTAGAAAACCTTAACATGCTCAATGATGCTATTATTAAGTCCTCTAATGAAATGTTGGACCATCAATGGTGAGCTATCACTAATTCCTACATAAGGCATAATCTTGAAGAACTTATGGTCATACTCCACCATGGTCATGGTGCCCTATCTCAAGTCATGAAACTCATCTATCCTCTACTACTGCCACTACTATGTGAGGAATTTTTCATGAAAGTGTTTGAGGAACAATCCCCACATGACAATCTACATGTTTACCTTAAGTTTCTTCTCCTCTATCTTTCACCAAATAGTTGCAAAGACTTCTAAGTGGGTGATGAAATATCTTTCTTTGATGTTGGATTCAAAATATTACATGAAAAAAACACCTATCTAGTGCGATCAACTAGTTCTCAACATCATATCTGCTACCTTCTCCATTAAAGGGTTTAAGTTTGACCCATAATAGGACCTTCATTTGGCTAGACTGGCTAGACTCCCTACTACTTTTTAGGTTCCCTCTTCTAGGGCTCCTAGGCCTATCTCTCTCCCCATGCTCTGAATGATGAACTCTATCCTTTAAAATTAAGTGCTCTAGGATACCTTTAAGCAAGTCTCTAGTGATAGGTCCTTCTGGATCAACATGCTAGTTATTTCCCCTCTAGCCTCTTCCTGAATAGGGTCCTCTATATGAATCAAGGAAGGGATACAAAAAATACCTCTTCTGTGACCTCTACCATGTCCTGATCTACAACCCCTAGCAACAAATCTAGAACTAGAAGCCACATTTAATTTCTCAAGTGATGGCACACAATATGCCTAGAGTTCCTAGCATTGAAACTCCTGCTCTAATACCAAATGTAATGCCCCACTTGGGAACCCAAGAGAAATAGACTTAACATGTTATAATGTTTACTAAACTTTAAAAAAAAGGTTTAAACAACAAAAGATAACAATGTGGAAGAAATATACACTTGCACATCAAGTACACATAAGTAGCTTATAGATACAATTTCCATTCCTCAAGGGTTCCTTCACATTGAGTTAAATTTAATAATTTTTATATTAATTACTTTAAGTCTCAAGTACATTGTCCATAATCATAAAGAAATGACAGATACATCATCTCATAAGAAAATGCATAAATACAACTAATACAATGAAATACATCTAAGGAATAACATCTACTACACATACCACATGATATGTGAAAATAGATACAAATACATTAGATTACAAGATACATGATAACATACATACATCGAGTGAATAGAAACCTCCAAGGTAAGAATAAAAATGATAAAGGTATATCTACTGCAATGAACATCCAACATCTATAAATCTGGGGAGGGGGGGGGGGGGGGGTGCGGGGCAAATGTTAAGAGGATACTACCTCCCGACCACATGATCACCTAGTCATGCTTCCACTCCCACCATGTAGGGAAGATAATGAATGATCCACATATGGCTAATCAATCATGAAACATCCCTAGGAAAGAAATCCTCATAGCCAAAACTACCTCAAGGGTAACACAAACTAGTCAAGAAAAGATAATCCAAATAGAATGAACGCTCAATTCAATACCAATGCCACAATCAAATCAACATACATATACCAACTATGGATCAAAAGCCAAAATCATGATATACAAACCCACAAGATATCCACCTCAGGACAAAAAACACATGTCAAAAGTACAATCAACATAATTTAATAATCATTATCAATAAAAGTAAACAACAACATTAAATACATCCAACAAGAAGAATAACACCAATAATTACACCACGAGAGGCAAATACAAAATATATGAAGGAGACTTAAGATATATTCTAGGGAGTGTCATCAGATGGTCAAACTACTTGAGGTACCTTGGACCAATCTCTCAATAGACGCCAAACCCTCAAGCATTGAGTTACCCTGGACTGGTTACTCTGATCCCTGGACCCTCAACATGACACGTGGAACCAAAAAACCCCCTCAAGAAGATGAGTCAAGCCAGTCATACTGTCATCCCATTCCCATCCTTAGTCTATACAAGCACTCAAGGCATGGGCGAGGAAATATCTTTAACTAATCTTTTTAGTGTGTTTCCCAAAATATTAATTCCTAGATTATCACTTCTTACATAACTTACAATAGGTTATCCTGGAACTGGCTTTATTTTGTCCTAAAACCCTACTACAAACCACTCCCAAAGAAATTTACCTAGACAACCTCTCCTAAGCACATAAACAAAGTTGTGTCCCATGCCACAACACCCATAATGATCAAACTTGTCTCCTTAACAGGAAACCTAAAAAAAAGTTGGTTGTCCAAACCCAAGTATACAAAAATGCTCCATGAATTAAATCTCATAAATGCAATGGTCAATATAAATCACAAAGATCATTATAACATCTAATCAAATAAATATTATAACATAAATCACAAAAAGGGTAAACCTTTGGTGTGCATCCTAGTTGGTCAGCTAACAATTCATAGAAAAAAGAACCATCATATAAAGACAACATACGATTACACCAAATAATAGAATCACATGATTAAAAGTCACTTCTTTTGAGAAGTCTAATTCAACCAATAGATTGTCATTGTAATTGTCAAGTTACATAAGGTTTCAAGATTGAATAGTGTCCCTATGATCTTGATATATAATTTCAATCATAGTCACATTGAAAGATTAAGTTAAATATTATAAGTCAAAAGATCACATTGTTCAAACCGATGTATTTTAAATACCAAACTTCATTAGAAAATAATGATATTTAAATTTTACTATATCTCTAAGAATGTAGTATACATTTTAGAAAAATCATAGT
Source organism: Cupressus sempervirens (assembly GCA_028749045.1). Taxonomy (NCBI): domain Eukaryota; kingdom Viridiplantae; phylum Streptophyta; class Pinopsida; order Cupressales; family Cupressaceae; genus Cupressus; species Cupressus sempervirens. The sequence goes on from CM053792.1 coordinate 936,208,905, forward strand.
TAAATCTAATATAACAAATTTTTATTTTTAGGAAATTCCAACTTAAAATAATTAAAATATAATCCAAACACCACTTGATTACAATATAATATCATTAATATATATATATATATATATATGTATGTATGTATGTATGTATGTATGTATGTATGTATGTATATGTAAGAATTTGCCTAAGGGCAAAATTCACCCAGGAACTAAGAACTCAAACACAAGCACATAGTAGACCCAAAAGAGTGAGTATGATCAGAATGAGAATGTATTCAATATGCCATAATTCAAAGTACACTAGGAGTGCCTCTATATAAAGGCCTCTGAGGAAGCACCTAGAATGTCTCTAGAAACAACTAGAAGATAAGACAACTAAGCACCTAATCCAATATTCTAGATGAATGGATAAGAATGACAAAGTGTCATATGTGTGTAGAAGATTCCTGTGTTGTAGACAACATGTGCTTAAAAGAGGTGCAGACCCCTATGATGTCATCATGACAACTCACAAGAGTGCACAAACTCCTAAGTGTCTCACAAATAAAATAATGCAAATTAAATAAATAATGCATTAACCTACGTAAACTTAAGTAAGTTTAATAAGTAAATACTTATTTACACCAACACCCCCCCTTAAGTGTAACTTAAGGGAATTCCCTTAAGCTTATTAAACTAGGATGAAGATGCATAATGTGTCTCGGCTACTAGGCCATGTTACGTACCCATGTACATAATGAAGATGCAAATATCTCATAAAGTGGAAAAGAGGGAAAACCTCATGGGAAAAACCCTCCCCCAAAAAGAGAGATAAATAGAGATGCATCGATGGATGGAATAATCAAGACCTCCCCATTACGACATATACCTAGTATATACATAAGAGAATAAGAGAAGGAAGAGAGACAGAATAGGCTTCCCCCCCGCCAAAAGAAGAATGCCGACAAGTGAAAGCTGATCCGATGAAGGAGTTGGTCCAAGAATGCAGAAAGATGTTCCTCCCCTTAGGAAGAAACAAAGGCAAAGGTACACTCCTAAAGATGTATGGTGGCCCTGAAACCTGCTCAAGTATCCCTATACTGATGCTAGTGTTCACCCCTTCAAACTGTGCTGAAAAGAATGAATACAGATCTAGCAAGGATGTCTGTTGAACTTGTTTCACTGAACCACCTGTCTCCTCAACTGACAAAGAAACCTCCACTAATTTCTATTCATAAGGATCCACAATCACACCAACCTGTGAAAATTAATCATGTAGAGAATGGACATGAGAGTCAGAGTGAGCCCTTGCAACAACTATAAAAGCATCAACTTCATCAATGAGAAGACGTAAGTCCTCAAGTCTATCTCCCAAGTCAACTGAAGCTGGAGCTGGAAGATAAGATGTACCATAATGTGATGGACCTTTCACTGTGGCAATGTAAGCATGTGGACTGGACTCATGTGACCTCTTATTGCAATTGTCGACAGAACCCCACATGTCTAAACCTATTGAAGCACTATTGCTAGTGTTACTATGAGTTTCTACTATATATGATGTGCAAAAAGGATTAGAGGATAAGCTAGGTGAACTTTCCTCGAAGTGAACATCCTTCTCCACAAAGATCTCATGAGTCTCTAGATCCATCAGTCTATAAGCCTTTACATTGTCTTCATAATCGATGAAGGTGCAAGGTCTAGGTGTCGGTGCCTTGCAACTCCTTGAAGATAGGTTAGCCCATGTGGGACAACTGAAGACTCTAAGGTGACTCACAATTCATTTTCTGCTGCACCATGCCTCAAAAGGAGTCTTGCCATCTAAGGCTAGATGAGGAGACATGTTAAGTATGTGAGAAGCACTATTAATGGCTTCAATTTCAAGTGTAGGATCGAGAGACTTGGCCTTAATCATACAACTTACCATGGTCTTGAGAGTCCTTATCCTCATAGCTACAACATCTATCTTTTGCGGACTGAATGTTGGTGAGTTCTGAAGATCAATCCCTTCAATTTTGCAAAAGTTCTTAAGTCTTCTGTCAACATATCTATTCTCATTGTCCACTCTTAGTACTTTAATGGATTTTATTGACTTGTGTTCAACATGAGTCTTGAAGTCTTGAAGCTTATGAACCAATTCATTCTTATGATGAATGAAGAAGACCCAAGTGAATCTTAAAAAGTCATCAACAAATGTGAGTATGTAGCAGCCTTGGCTGACTGAAGTCACTACAAAGGGTCCTGCTAATACCATGTGAAGTAACTGAAGAAAAACTAGAGCTCAAGAAGACTTTCTTTTATCATACTTCTCCTTGAGATTCATATCCACTAAACAACATGAACACTCTCCCTTAGAAAAGTTGATATTAGGTAGACCTTTGACCATGCATTTTGAGAAAAGTTGTTGAAGAGAGCGAAAATCAAGGTGACCAAACCAATCATGCCATAAGTTGATGTTTGAAGTAGAGTGAGTCAACAAGGCTTGGGAAGGACTCTTAGGCACAAAGTGGGAGAAGGAATAAAGCATCTTGTCATCATTGACTTTCCCCACTACAACCAATGAATCATCTTTGAGACTTCGCACCATCAGAGAATTTGGAAGGAACTCAACCTTATGACCATCTCCAAGGTGAGTGATTTGGTAAACTAATGGGAGATTGGAGCTTAGATTCAAAATGTATAGAACATCTTTAAAGTCCCCATTTTACATTTCCACATGTCCTTTCCCTTTAACTTCCATCTTAGCATCATCTCCCACAAAGATGTGTGGTACCTTTGATTGCTTCAATGAAGAAAAGTCTTCCTTTGAAGAACTCATATGGTGAGAGGCACCTGATTCAAGTATCCATTCCAAAGAGGAAATAGTGTTTTCCATAAGTGCTTGACCTTTACCCTTCAAAGAGGTTGGAGTCGAATTATTGGAAGTACCTGGTAGTTGAATCTTGTTCTTCTTGAGTAAATTTTCTAACTCATCGATTCTTTTTGTCTTACAATGATGCTCATCATGATTTGGCTTTTTGTAGTATGTACAAAAGAGTTTGTCCTTCTTGTCATTACTTCCCTTCTTGTTTGAAGAAGAATTGCCTTGTTGAGAGAAGGATTTTTGTGTCTTAGATTGTGTTTTCTACTTCCACTGCTTCTTCTTATTGTTGCTTTTCCCCCCTTGACTAGATTTGTGATAATCACTAGCCGCCAAGGCTTTGGTCTTTGATGACTTGAGAAGTCCAAAATCCACCAAGTTAGATTGTTCAACAGTCAACATGTCTGTAAATCCATCAAAGGAATGCTTCTAGTAAGCACATCCCATGGTCAACCTATGAGTATTAAAACTTGAAACAAAGTTGGTGTACTCAGAAGGTAGCCACTTTAGGATGTGATGAATCAACCTGTCATCCTTCATGGGATTTCCACAATCTTTGAGAAGTGCCCTATACTCATTGACTTTGATGATATAATCCTAAATTGTGTCATAATTCTTAGGATCCAAAAGAAGTAGATCATCTTCAATTTGAAATCCCTTTTCTTCATCCACCTTACCATACAACTGTTCAAGTTTATCCCAAGCTTCTTTAGATTCTAAACATTTTTTAATATGGAAGAGAAGATCCCCTTGTACACAACTCCTGGTAACACCTAAAGCCCATTGATCTTGATTTTGCCAATCAATGAGTTCTTTAGCATTAGTAGGTTTGGTAATTTTATCATCAACATATAGGCTATATCCTTTTTCCATTGATCTACTCCATGCAATATCTTTCCATGTAGAATAATTGCATCAAGTTAGAGGAGGACATTTAAAACCCATGATGCAGAAATGAAAAGAGCACAAGAGAGAGACACAAAAAACAAAATATACACCCTCCCTTTTCACTCAATTAAAATACCTCCCCAAAAAAAATGCCTTTGGCACTTTATAAGATTCTTTTTAGATCTTATACCTTCTTAGGTGGGAGATTCATGTCCTTAAAATCCTTTCATTTACAAATTTTTCACCATCCTCAAAGGCTGCATAATCTATAACTCTTCTTCCCCATCTAGCTTCAAGAATCATCCTTAATGAACCTAGTTTCCCATCCTTTTCTAAAGCACCATATCCTCCCCAAGAGTCTTCCTAGAAGAGAGCTTCTTTCCCCATCCTCAAGTTCCATGATAGTCTATTCTAGATGGAGAATCTACAATCCATCATAAAGTTCAAAATTCTCAATCCTATAGATAGAGATTTCTCCTTGAATATATTGATCAGATCAATATTGGTAAGATATTTCTTAATTAGGATCTTTTCCCACTTTAAGTGTGGATTCTTGAACATTGTTCACATTAGTTTAGCTCCTAAATATTTACCTTGGTTTTTGATGTCCCTAATCCAGACACCTCCTTCATCTTTTTGTTTGCATACCTTGTCCCAAGCTAACAAATAATTTTTTTTCTTTTCCCTAGTTTCATGCCACAACAAAGTCCTAAAGATTTTTTTGAGTTCTTCCCTAGTTTTTTTGGGAAGATCAATAAAAAATAATTGATAAATAGTTGTGTTGAAAGGATAGATTGTATCATCATTTCTCTACCCATGGAAGAGAGTCATTTTCCTTTCCAAGAATCCATTTCTTTGGATCTTTTTTGTTATTTGATCCCATAATTTTTTTGATTGCACCCCTTTGTCTAAAGGGAGACCTAGGTATTAACAAGGTAAACTTCATCTTTTGAAATTCAAAAATTGACAAATCTACTCCTCCAAATTAAGGTGGGTATTAAAGAAGAACATTTCTAACTTCTTGAGGTTATTCTCTTGACTTGATGCACTAGCAAATTGACTTAATATTGTTCTATACACTTTTTCCTACTCTATGTTACTTTATCCATAAATAATAGTGTCATCAACAAAATGTTGGTAGGTTGTATTCCCTTAATAGTCTTCTCATGTTTGGCACTTTTTATTAATCTTCTAATACTTATTTCCATAAGATGAAAATAAAAGGGGATATTGGATCTCCTTGTCTTAGTCCCCTAGTTATTCCAAAAAATCCTTGGGGTAATTCATTTATCAATATCGATAACTTAGGGGATGATATGCATTCAAATATCAAATTCACCCACTGTTTTGCAAATCTGAAGGCTTTGAGGTATTTCCTCAAAAATATCCAATCCACTCTATCATATGACTTTTTAATATCTATCTTAATTAACATACTTGGATCTTTGTTAATTTTGAATGCAATGTATGGCCTCTTAGGCAATAATTACTCCATTGAAGATAGATATGTCCTATACAAATCCTATTTGTTCCTTGCTAATTAAGTTTGGAAGAATTTTATTGATTTTGGTTTCCATAGTATTAGTAAATAATTTACATAGAGTATTGCAAAGAGACATGGGACGATAATCATTAAAGGTCTCTGATTTCTCTTTTTTTGGATACGGGTGATAAAGGTATTATTCACATCCCTGAGGAGTTTTCTTGAATTTTACACTCCCTCTAAACCCTCGATTACCTCCATCCTTATGAAGTCCCAAGATTTTTGAAATAAACAAGTTGGAAACCCATCCAACCTTGGAGATTTATTTGGATTCCCTTAAGGCCTCTACTTACTTCCTCAAAGGTAAAGTTTCCCAACAATTTTTTTTATTTTTCTCTTTGGATATAAGCTTTGAGATTTTTTTAATGATGCTTTGTTGTGCCCCTAGGTTCTGGTTACCATTATTATTTAATATTTCTTCAAAGTATTTTGTTGCTTCTTTTGTAATATCATCAAATTCCTCCAATTTTTCCCCATCCTTATTTTGAATGGAAATGATTCTTATAGCTATTCTATGTTGTTTTGTACTATTTTTTTTTTTTTTTTTTTTTGTGTTTCTATCCCCTGCATCCATTCATGTTTCTCTAATTTTTGTGTCCAAAATAGTTCCTCGTAGGTAAATATGTCTTCATAATCCTTCATTAGACACTTCTCTCTTTCATATAAGGCTAAATTCATTCCTTTCTCTATAACCTCCTTGTTTAGATTCTCCAATTCTTCCTTTTTTTTCAGAGATATTTCCAAAAAATTTAGAATTCTATACATTAAGACTTTGCTTAATAGTTTTTAGTTTATTAACCACTTCATTAAGTTTGGACCCATATAACTCAGTTTCATTCCATCATTTTTCTATCATCTTTAGAATGCCCTCGTCGTCAAGCCACATTTATTCAAATTTGAAAGGAAAGTTATCTAGCTTTTATCTTTTATGATGCATAATTCAACTAGGTAGTGATATGAGCCTGAGATGGGTTTCACTTATGTTTCAACAATGAAGTGAAGCTCTACAATATCCCCATTTAAAATAAATCTATCTAGTTTCTTTGCAATAAATTTGAATCCTTTTCTCCAATTATTCCAAGTGTAGCTATCTTTGGAAGTGGCAATATCTATTAGTGCATTTTTGTTAATCCACTTGTTAAAATATTTTTTTTGCTTTAGGGAGTTTCTGAGTTTGTCATGTCCCCTTTTCAAATAATTAAAAATAATAATCTTTGCTAAGGTAGGTAGGCCCAAAAAGGTGAAGTTTCAGCAAAAGGGGATAATCTTTGGAAGAAAATGGACTAATAAATGAAAATTATTATTAATATATGTTTAATTAACCCCTCTTGGACATGAGTTAGGGTTATGCCCTCTTTTAAGGGGTTTGGAGGCATTTTGGGCTCATTCCAGAACTTGATTTTTGCTCATTTCTTTGTTATTCTTTAGAGGCTGCCAAACCTGTGGAGAAGGAGACCCAAGAACGGGAGTTTGAAGGTTTCCAAGGAGACCCAAGAATGGGAGTTTTTAGGTTTCCAAGAAGGCTAAGGACAATATTTTGAAGCCATTCCATGTGCATGCTCATGCAGAGTTTGCCTTTGTGCTGAACAGTGCAGATTTGTGGGTTTTCAGGTGTATATTTTGTAAGAGTTTGGTGTTTCCAGTTGAGTATTTCATATCAGTTTGGGTTGCTGCTGTATATCAGACTTTTAAATATTAAAATAGAGCTGAATATATGTATTTGGATATGATTATACTTTTGTGATAGATTATTAAGTTTTTTGTGGTGATTCTGGGCTATTTTGTGCTATTTTTGGTAGCCCGATGAGCATTGTTTTTGTCCTTTGTTTGGGAGCTATTGTGTGCATGTTATACAGATATGGAAATGTCATTTTATAGGCTGTTATGCTGCTCAAATTTCTATAAAAATTTCCACTTTCAGATTTATTAATAATAGGTGAAGCTGTGAAGCTTTTGGCACTATTTCTGGCATACCCGATTTAGGGTTTCTTGAGAAATTTGGTGGATCTTTGTGATATTAGTTGTTTGATCTTGAAAATCTGATTAGAGGCATGAAATATCATATAAAATCAGTAAAGGGACATTTCAGTGGTATCAAAGGCATGATCTTGCCAGCCTAAGGGTTTGTAGAAGTTTGCATGCCAGTTTTGACAACTACCCAGATCTTGCATGTCAGTTTTGACAACTACCTAGATCTTGCATGTCAGTTTTGACAACTACCTAGATCTTGCATGTCAGTTTTGACAACTACCCAGATCTTGCATGTTAGTTTTGATAACTACCCAAATCTTGCATGTCATAATTTATGGTTGCATGTTGCTTCCAATCAGCTGGATGTCAAAATTTATGGTTGCATTCTACTTCTAATCATTTGCATGTTAGTTCTTGGTGAATTTGGTGGTTGCATGTTGCTTCTAATCAGCTGCATGTCAAAATTTATGGTTGCATGCAACTAAGTGAAAGAGAAAAGAGATATTTACAGCGAGAAAAGAATAAAGAAATTTTGATCAAACCTCCAGTTGAAAGTAAAAGTATAAAATCCAAGGAAGGAAAAAGTATGGCTAATCTAGATGAGATGGCAAAAAAATTCTTCCAAGACATCCAAAATACTCAGAAGCAAACAGTGGATAGTTTGGCAGAAACTAGAGAGGCTTTGCGAATATTGACAGAAAAATTGCAAGGAGTTGCATCTATTAATGAGAAAGGGAGCACTTCAGAGGAGTCAAGAAATTTGAAACTCACACCCTCTCAATCAACAAAAACTATTTTTCTACATGCAGATGAGCCACCAGTGCCAAATCCAGCCCTTAATCCCATGGAAGAGGTTACAAGTAACTTGATTGCATTAAGAGCTACTTACAATGGTTTAGATAATGACTTTCACAGTTTAGTTCCTTTTAGAGAATATGTGGATATGATGAACACTTTGATGCCCAAGAAAGAGTACAGAAGGGAGCATGACATAAGTGGAAGAGAGCTCAAAAATAAAATGAGCAAGTTTATAGCACCTACTTTCGATGGAACAAATAAAATTTCAGCTAGAGCATGGCTACAAAAATTACAGACCTTCTTCACACTTAACCCCATGAAGGAGAGTGATGCTGTTCAAATTGCAAGTCTACACTTGGAAGATGCAGCCAATGATTGGTGGTATCATGGAATGACTAGTCAAGGTCATGATTAGGTAACTACATTTGATGATTTTAGTCAAAAAGTGATAGATAGATTTGACCTCAAGGATGATGATTATGAGGATGTTGTTGTGCATGATGGTGAGATACCTGGTAGAGATGACCAGACATTGAGAATTGATGATTTTTTTGAGAGAGAGTATCAGGCATAGTTAGATGCTTCATCACATGAGGTTAAGGCTAGTAGTACTTCACATGATTTATCGCGCCAGCTGAAGGTGAGTGAAGATAGTATTGTGACTACATTATCTTATCATGACAGGTATGTGGAGTTAGTTGGTATTGGTCATATTACTTAGGTGAGGAGTTTGCTTGAGTTACTAGCTGATTCTAGTTTACGGATATGGACTCGAGATTGTTATATTGGCGTTTGGGATTTAGTTGACTGGAAATCTTTAACACTTTTTGGTAGCAGTGATTGTTTGGGTGCTATCATGGATTTGATTAGCAGATTGCATAGTGTTGTCTTTTCTTGTGATAGCAGCTTGTCCAATGTTGGTATTAGTTTTTATACACTGGTGTTGGGCTTTGTTCATATATCCAATTGACCATTTTTGCTGGAATGTGTTGATGATCTTTCATATTTGGTAGTGTGTACAGATAAGTCCCAGGGTCATATTGGCATTGATGACATCCAGGAGGATGTAGTGGGTAGTTTTGAAGACTTAGTTTCCTTGGCAGTTTCTTTTGGTACAGAGGAGTTGGATAGCAGTGCTACAGTTTTTGATACTCCGTTTATTGATATGAGCTTTAGAGTTGATTCACATGATATGGATAGTAATAATCTAGAGACTAGTAACTTTGAGGATACTCCTTTAGATAGTGCATCAGAGGAGGTTTGTAGGAGACAATCAAGCCAGTGCCACCATGTGCCTAATCGGTTGAGACTTAGTGAGCGAGACATTGCTATCGCTTGCCAACATTTTGATGCTGCTCGTTAATTGTTAGTAGTTTATGGATGGGGTTCTCCTACTAGTGATGAGCAAGGAGGTAGTTATCTTTCCTTGACAGAGTTCCACTCTTTATAGGAGGCTATCTAGATTCTAAGATAGGATTATATGTAGTTGGTAGCTGACAGAGATTATCTTATAGGGTGGGGCAGTACAACATATGATGCATTGTTGGCCAAGGAAGATGAGGTGAGTGAGCTAACTGAGCAACTTGAGGTGACTTCTGAGATTCTTGAGAGTACACAGTTGGCTTTCAAGGAGTCACAGTTTCATTTGGCTAAGGTGACCATGGAGTTAGAGCGACTACAATCTTTACCTGATTCTATACAGTCACAAACTGTGGTGTTTGGTGATCCAAGGATGTCCATGGCCGAGATTGTTAGAGACAATGGAGATGGGGATGCATCCATCCTTGATACTAACATTGGCATATCAGGTTCATTCCCACTAGAGTCAGGTTTAGTTGAGTTGGGTGTTGTAGTAGATTGTTGTATGCCTAACATGGTGGTGGCCTCTAGTACTGATGGCACGAAGACTAGAGATGTATCAAAGATCATGTGTGATGTTGGTGAGTTGGCAGTTGGCATGGTTCCTGCTAGTAATACTACTCCCTTGGTGACATCTTCGGAGGTAGTAGTAAGTTCCAACATGGTTAATGATCAATTGCAGTTAGTTTCATCTGGATTACAGTCTGAGCCACTGACTAAGATTGGCGCATTCTATCGGTATTACACTGTGAGGTACGCTCATCAATTTACTTTTGATGACCATGTTGATGAGATGATGATACAGAGATGTACTTTGGTTCCTAGTGCTTATCATCAGTTATGGGATAGTTTGATTCCTCGGGATGAGAGTCATGATGGGAACGACATGGTGATAGGTTCTATAGTTTACCGCTTGATAATACATGACTTAGAGTAGGAGTTTTGGAGTGATGCTTCAACAAGTGTTGTTATTGATTCTACTCCTTTGGCTATGACATCTCCTGACTTAGGTGGTGATCAGTCACAGTGGCTTGTATCACTTGTTCATGGTGAGCTGTTGACTGAGGTTGGTTTTCTTTATCAACATTATATTGTAGGGTATGTGCATCAGTTAGCATTTGATCCTTGTGTTGAGGAGTTGATGGCAGGCAAATTTGGTTTGGGTTCCATTTCTTACTGATTATCTTGTGATGGCTTTTCACCATCAGGGGTACATGGGAGTTATGGTTATGAGACAGTGGCCGGTGATCTATAGAGTTGTGTTGACTATAGGAGTTGTACAATGTGTGGATTCTCCATACTTGGTACAATTTCATTCGAGAGCATTCACCATTGTTGCAGAGTTGGATTGTGCATTTTGTATAGGCCAGTGGGATGCGTTGATGGTATTTACTATGTTGGTAGTTTGATTTTTCCACTTTACTTGGGTTTTGATGTTCTAAGAGTTTGTGTCTTGTGGGTTTTTGACTGTGGAAGTTGTGACTTTGGAGTTTGGTTGAGCGGTAATTGTCAGTTTGATTATGGATTCCTCTTGGTCATATTGCAGAGGATATTGCAAGAGCCTGTGTTAATTGGCAGTAGTATAGTTCATGACTACATTTGGGATCTAGGTGGATTGATTGGTTTATTGTTCAGCCATTGCTTGAGGACAAGAAATATTTTGGAGGGTAGGAATTTTCATGTCCCCTTTTCAAATAATAAAAAATAATAATCTTTGCTAAGGCAGGTAGGCCCAAAAAGGTGAAGTTTCAGCAAAAGGGGATAATCTTTTGAAGTGAATGGACTAATAAATGAAAATTATTATTACAATATGTTTTATTAACCCCTCTTGGATGTAAGTTAGGGTTATGCCCTCTTTTAAGGGGTTTGGAGGCATTTTGGGCTCATTCCAGAACTTGATTTTCACTCATTTCTTTGTTATTCTTCAGAGGCTGTCAAACTTGTGGAGAAGGAAACCCAAGAACGGGAGTTTGCAGGTTTCCAAGGAGACCCAAGAATGGGAGTTTGCATGTTTCTAAGAAGGCTAAGGATGGGAGTTTGAAGTCATTCCATGTGCATGCTCATGCAGAGTTTGCCTTTGTGCTGAACAGTGCAGATTTGTGGGTTTTCGGGTGTATATTTTGTAAGAGTTTGGTGTTTCCAGTTGAGTATTTCATATCAGTTTGGGTTGCTGCTGTATATCAGACTTTTAAATATTAAAATAGAGTTGAATATATGTATTTGGATATGATTATACTTCTGTGATAGATTATTAAGTTTTTGTGGTGATTCTGGGCTATTTTGTGCTATTTTCGGGAGCCCGATGAGCATTGTTTTTGTCCTCCGTTTGAGAGCTATTGTGTGCATGTTATAAAGATATGGAAATGTAATTTTATAGGCTGTTATTATTCTCAAATTCCTATAAAAATTTCCACTTTCAGATTTATTAATAATAGGTGAAGCTGTGAAGCTTTTGGCACTATTTCTGGCATACCCGATTTGGGGTTTCTTGAGAAATTTGGTGGATCTTTGTGATATTAGTTGTTTGATCTTGAAAATATGATTAGAGGCATGAAATATCATATAAAATAAGTAAAGGGACATTTCAGAGTTCCACCCCATTTTTGTGATACTTTAGTTATAGTATTAAAATCCCCTCCTATGATTGAAATCTCTCCTTTATAAATAAATAATTTTTCTTCAATCTCTTTCAAGGCTTTAATATTCTCCATATTTTGAATAGGGACATAGACATTAAAAATCTAGAAGCTCAACTTTATTTGGGAGCTTTGTACTAAGCCACAACACCAATTTTCATGCTCTTATAAATATGTTATAGTTAAAAACCTTGGGTCCCATATGAAAGTTGAATCTCTTAAGGATCCCCTAGTTGGAGATCCCCATATCTCCCTAGATCCTAGCTTCTTTTTTAAACCCTCCAAACCATTCCTATCTAGCTTCATTTCTTGTAATAAAATGATTTCTACTTTTGTTTTTGATATGAAACATTTTAAGATCCACTACTTGTTAGGGGCATTTAGACCCCTAAAATTCCAAGTTAGGACATTCATGACGAATTGAGAAGGATCTTCCCCTTCCATGCATTAAAGATATCAGTTAATTTGGATTAATTTTGCACACTTCCATCCTTCATTCTCAATTCTTGTAGGGATTTTCTTCCCCTCTTTTTTATTTGTTTTTACACAATTAGGATTATTCTTATTTGTTTGAGTAATGACTATCCCCCTTTGTACCTAATCATTTAGTTCTTGATCTTCTAGTTCTCCTAGAAGTTGTTCCACTCCCACATTCTCTATTAGATCATCACCTTCCATAATTTCCTTGATCAACAGTTCCTTATGTCTTAGTAGTTCTTCCTCATCACAAATTTCATCGATGAATTCATTCATTAACTAGAAACTTACATAAATGATCTGAAATTATCCTAACCTCTTTCTCCACTCTAGTTTGGCTATCGAGTTCCTCAATTAATGGGATAGATGGAAAAAAATGATTCCTCTTGGCTATCTTTGTCATTAGCTAGGAGATCCCCTTCTCTAGAATCCTCTTCCTCTCTCTTTTGACTTATTTCATTTCTAGTGCCTCTTTCTTCCTCATTAAGTATTACTGCTAACTCTTTAAGAGGTTTGCACCTTTTGTAGTCCATTCTCCCTTTCTCTATGGTTTCTAATCCCACATTTTTGATAAGATCTTTCTTGGAACTTTCCTCACCCCTTGTTTTGTCTACAACTATATGTAACTCCAATTGGGCTAGAAGGGGGGCATTCATGATGAATCTTGAAGCCTTCCCTCCCCAATCTGTAGAGATAACCATTCCTACTATAACTAAGGGGAGTGAGGGTTTCTACAATATCAAAGCCTCTCTTTTCCTTATTAAGGATAACTCATATTTTCAAAGGAGGATAAGCAAAAGAAGGGCCTCGATTCGGGATCAAAGAAATTGATGCAAGGTCCTCTATAAAATGTCCTTCCATGAATCTTGGTTCTACAATAAAGGACCTTTCCTTAATGAAAACATTTAAAGGTTTAGGTTTATAGATGTTGGAATCCATACTGACTATGATGATTGGACTAGAGATCCTTACTTTAGTTTGTACAAAACCTAAATAGTTGCCTAACATAGTCCCTATCATTTTAAGAGTCTCTTTTGTTAGACCTTCAATAGGGAGATTAGGAAAACTAACAACATAATCTATTATGAAGGATCTTGGGTTCTTTGGGTTAAAGAAAGGCTCCTAGTCAAGTAGTCTAAAAGATTTTCCTTTGAAAACTAGGGCATTTTAAAATAAAATTTCTTTTTTCAAACTAGAGCTACAACAATCTATATAAAGAAAATTATTTTCCAAGATAATTACTTGTAATTTCTTAGCATAAGATTATTTTAACCATATCATAATAAATTCTACCTCTAGACCTATACCCATCCATCTAAGATAGATTTTATACATTTTGGTATTATCATTAGGTATATTCCACTTCACAACCTTGAAGATCTAGTGTGAGAATTTTATCCTTGTCAATCACAAATGAGTTACAGATGTATACTTCCAATTGACTTACAGGGGCTTCCTTCCTAATTGGTTCGGCTATGTTGTTAGATTTAGATTTAAATTTAAACAAGGGATATCTCAAAATTGGATCTCTTGGAGGAATGAAAGGATTAACATCCAAATGATGTTTGGACTAAGTTGATCACAGTCTACTTTTAGAGGGCGGTTTTGACATATTTGAATTCTTAGGATAAGGGTGCAAAGGAAATTGAGTTTTAGGGATATTAAACATAAATTTTCATCATTTGGATTGTTTAGATTTTAAAGTAATCCAACCCTCATCCTTAGCTACATTCTTTGTTGTTTCAAAAAAATTCTAGGAAACTAAGTTTGGAATTGATTTGTAGAAAAAGAGAAGGGTATATTTGGTGTGCCAAAAGATAAAACATTGTCTCTCAATTTTTTCCCTTGTCATCTAGTTTTCATAAATAGATTGAACAAAGTGTAGGGTTCATCAAATTCATTTTTACATGGGAGCACATTGTTTTCCTTTTTCTTATATATTTTGTTGTTGTTGAATCACTATAGACTTAATTATAAAAAAATATTTATAATATGAATGCAATCACCTTTGATGAACTTATGATTGGATTATGGTATGTTGGGAACTCACTTTAATTTATTTTCTAAGGATTTTGAGTCTAGGAGTTTTGGACATTTGCTAATTTCAAAGTAAATTTTACCCAATTTTCTTAATCCACAACTTCTATTATTTGTAGGCAATAATCAATTATTAAATAAAACTAGAAATAAATAACTAAGGATAATAGTTAAGTTATATCACTCAATTTTTGGAGCTTAAGAGATTGTCATAGCACTCCTCCTTTATCTCAATTTGAACTTGCTTCTATTAGCCTAGATATGTCATCACCTGACTAAATTTGTCATTCATAAGAGATGGCCACTTTGCAGAGGGAATTATTGTTGAAGATAATTATTGTGTTTGCCAATGACTTTGCTCTTCCTCTACTTTATTTCAGATTTCAAAAGTGATTGTCCTCTTATTACTCAAATTAAATTCCCTTTGAGATCCTAGACTATTGAAATCATCTCTCCCTCAAGATATTTTACTCTCTCTTAAATGGAACTGACTATCTCATGAAAATAATTGATTGCCAAATGTAAAGGAAGATGATTGTCTTAACAAGGAATTGATATCTATCAAGGGAGGAGTTCACTACCTTTATGTAAAATGGTAGAATGACACATTTTATGTCCCACATATGTTAGGGTTTATTTCTTTTAGTTTCATTCCTTTTCAATTCTCATTCAAAAATCTAAAGCCTCTTAATGCATCTACCCATTTTCTAACATCAAAAGCTTCACTTTTGATAATGTTCTCAAATATAAGTTTTGAATACAAATAGTACCAATATTTTTATATGCTCATATGATTGGACCCCTAAAGTAGTATTGAAGGATTTGTTGATGTGTATGGGATAATTTGGGTGTGTGGTGCTCGAGGTGAGCTCTACTCATGAGAAATACAACCTAATCTTGGATCTCTACTTCTCAAGTAGTGAAATGTCTAAGATTTATGATTCAATATTATTCTCACCTTCTAATCACCAACATGAATTATAACTTGAACTTTTCTGATAAATTTATGATAAAAAACTAAGAATATACAACCTTTACGCCATGGAATTACTAATTTTTTTCCTGTCGATTGACCTAGACTCACTTTGGAAGACAGTGAATGAAGGAAAAAACTATTTAAAAACAAAGTATAATAAAATCATAGAGGTTGTGATATTACTTTGTTAACGACAAAATCTATAAGCTAGAAAGGCCGCATGTTCAAAGCTTGCAAAAGTGCAAAATTTATATTAAAAACAACAAAAAATAAAATAAATATATGATTACTCTAATTTAAGATAAATAAATTTAGACTAAAAATATGATTATTAAAATATATAAACAAAAAAATCTATACTTTGAAGAACATTGTTGACCATGTAATACTATAAAAAATCTAGTATGCTAAGAATATTAATAACTAGATTAACATCCACAACTAAATAATATAACAACACTTATGATAAGACAAAGGTGAACACTATGGAGGAAGGTAGACCAAAAATGGTAAGCTTCTTGAGTGTGACCCATGATGATGTAGATATGTCCAGATATGGATGGATGGATGTGTGCTTAGTTGTGCTCAAGATTCAAGTGGTGGGTTTGTTATCATGCATGGAGATGAGTGAAGGATTCAACAATGGAAGTGAAGATGGATTTTAACATAGTAATGGTGTAAGTGGATATGCTGTAGTGGTTAGTAGGAAATTATAAGTTTACATTGGTAGATGATATATTGTGAGAGAGGAAGGGCTCAATTTATAGGTTGGGGGTAGTGAGATGGAGGGCCAGGATGTGAGGATGGAGAAAAGGTGAGGAAGGGCTAGGATGAAATGAGAGGAGAGTGCATGGATTGTGCTTCTTCAAAGCTTTGGCTTTTGACTAGTGTCACAAGGGGATTGGGTGGTCAAAATGGAGGGTCAAGGGGAGTAATGAGGGAGGAAGAGTATGTAAGAGGGTTTTAAGAGGCATTAATGGCATGTAAGAGCCATTAATGATCTTGGATAGGAATGGAAGAGGATAAGGGAGACCATTGACTTTGGCTTGGATTAGCAAGTCTTAACCCTTGTTTAAAGTTATGCACATGATAGGAGGGGGATTAGGCTTCACTTAGGAAGGGGTTTAAGAAGTAAGTGGCTTATCTTTGATGGGATGAGTTAGTTAGTTGGCTAAGTGAGGTTAGTATGGGTGAATGGGTTGGATTAGGGGTAAAGATAGGTTTTAGGGATGGTTTAAGGGTTTAGGATGATTTATTAAATGATTTATTTAATAAAAGGGGGTTGAGAAATTAAATCAAATAGATTTTGGCATTTATTTAATTTAATAGAGGAATAGGGATTTAATTGATAAATTAATTTTGCGTTATCATTTGATTTCATCAATTGGACTATAGTTAATTAAATAAATAAATTAAGTAGGAGATGATGATTAATTAATCAAATAATAAATATTTAATCAATAATATCCTAGAAAATGACTAAATAAGATTAACTAATGGTGTAATCAGATTTAGGTGTCTATAGACTAGAGATATAAAATTTTGAAATCCTTAATGAACATACAAAGATCTTTATCTATAATATGGAGGGTTTTGTGGGTGAGAAGGCCATTGTGAAGATTGTTGAAGATCGGGAGGACCTTGGAGATAGTCAAGGTGGCTTAGGGAAAATGATTAGGTCCAACACTAGGAAGAAAGTTAAAGATCATTGAGGATATGGATCAACTGAAGTTGTAGGCAACAAAGCTTCTTAAGAGCATGGCTTGAGTGGCCTTTTGCTATGTGATCTCTAGTCCTTAGTTTTTGATGCAGGAGTTATTGGAAATATAAGAGGAGTAAATGAGAGGGGAGAGGTGAATTAGTTACCATAAAAAAAATCCAAGATCCCTTAAGATGTTAATACAATTCAAAATAAAACTCTACTGAAACTAAAATACTACTATAACTTTGTTATCACTGAATCACTCAGTGAACACAAAAACTCAATTAATACTAAATATATGCATTGTTACTTAGTTAACACTAAACATGTAGATCTTATGATATTAAATGTGATTACCCTTAATTAACTTAGTTGCAAAAACACAAAAAAAATAACATAAACACATATGACACTAGGATTTAACGTGGAAACCAATTTGGGAAAAACCATCAATTGCAACTAGTTATTTTTTTTCATTCTTTTGAAGTGAGTCCTATTAGGAACCAACCTTGTTAAAGGTTAAAAAAGACACTATTAGGTGTGAACCTATTAAAGGTTTAAATCACCTTGTTAGAAGTGGCCTTGTTAGAGGTCTTTAGACACTTCAATCTAGAAATGCCACCTTGTTAGAGGATTTCATGGAAAATAGTTGTTAAGATAACTCTGTTAAGAGATTTGATCCACTACTACAATTATTAGAGAGTAACAATGATACAACCTGATTGCTGATGCAACTACATTTGCTAATTCTAGATCTCTATTTTGGCTTTAATACTTGATCCTCCTTGATCAGATAAAAGTTTGTAGCTTAGTCAACTTAGGATACTCTGATATCCTTCTGATTTGCTTCCTTGATTTATCTTTTCAATCTCATGCTTCTCTCTTTCAAACCCACAACTTGACCTTATATCATTTTCCTTGTCAAGTCATCTTGAATATACTTTCAAATATTAAATATTTATCCCTCAAGTTAGCTAGACTTAACAAAAAAATTCATCAAAATAAATATGCTAACTTAAGAAAATACTTTGTTAGCTGACCCAACTGATTAGTCAACACTAACTCAAAAAAAATTTCTTCAGACTTCCTTTGGTAACTGAGTGAACTCAGTTAACATTGCATCCTAAACTGAATTTTCTTTGGTAACTAAGTGAGCTTGGTTAACACTGATTCCATGCCAACTTCTCTTTGGTGCTCAAGCGAACTTGATAGACATTGACTTCTTGTAGACTTTCTTTGGTGCCCGAGTAAAGTTGAAAGATATTGAATTTCAACTTGATTATCTCTAGAATGCTTAGTAGACATTGGAAACTATCTTTATCATCCTAGTGAGCTCAACAGGCACTGACTGGTAAGGAATTGACATTTTGTGTAACATTAAAGACAATATACAATTTAGTAATTGTTTTCAACAATCTTCCTCTTTGGCATTGATGGTAACACAACATGTCATAATACAATGAAATTTTAGAGAAAAATAAAAGTAAGGATAATATCCTTAGTTTTACTTTGATTCTCATCCATGAGAACTCCCTCTATCAATGTAAACTCCCTTTGACATCGATCTCTCCCTCTAAAATGAGTCTCTAATTAGTCTAATTTTCAATTTCTCCCTTTGTCAGCAAACTCTCTTTTTGACAACTCATGCCAAAAACATAAACAATCACAAAATTTCTTGATATTGATAGCAAACTTTCCCTCTTTGAAATCTCATGCAAGATATCATTCGGTGAACTTCCCATGTACCTGATGTATTAATTCATATGCAATCTTCCCTTTACAATACTGCATCAACTTGACTGATTTACAACATGTTTGGTTGATGCATCACTAAAATTTGATTAGTGAGCTTCGAACATGGGAATGCCTCCTAGCTTACCTCTTAGATACAAAAATGCATCCTTAGGTAATGGCTTGGTGAATATGTCTACAATATGTTCTTTTGTATTTACATATTCCAATCTTACCTCCTTGTCTTGCACTAATTCTCTCAAGAAATGATAGTTTATTACAATGTTCTTTGTTTTCGTATGCATCATAGCATCCTTAGAAATGTTAATTGCATTGGTGTTATCATAGAAAACAACAACTGGATCCTTGTTTTCTTCCTTCATACCTGTCAACAGTTGTTTGTACCAAAAAATATTTGAACAATTGACTGTTGCAACAACATATTCTACTTCTTGCTTGTCCAAGATACTAGCCTCTTTCCAGGAAAGAATGCTCCACCACTAGTGCTCTTTTTGTCATCAATACTTCCTGCCCAATCAACATCAGTGAATGGTTTCAATTCAAAGTTGCCTCCTTTTTTATACCACAAACCATAATCTTTAGTGCCCTTTAGATACCTCATGATTTTTTTTATTGCCATCATATGATTTTATTTTGGATTAGTAGAAAATCTAGCCACCATACCAATTGGTAATGCTATATCAGGTCTTGTATGCACTACATACTGAGGTTTTAAAATCATTGATATGTATGTAGTTTGATCTACCTCCTTGGAATCATCATCTTTGGAAAGATTATTTGTAGTAGACATAGGTGTTCTAACTGGTCTATAATCCTCCAATCCAAACTTCTTCAGTATCTCCTTGATGTACTTTGATTGAGTAATATGGATACCATCCTCCTTCTATTGAATTTGTAGGCCAAAAAAGAATTTGATCTCTCCAAACATTGACATCTAAAATTCCTTACTCATTTCATCAGAAAAATATTTGTAAAAATCATCATTTCCAGTAATAATATATCATCCACAAAGATTTCTACCAACACAATCTTCTTATTTGGTCCTTCTTTGATGTATAGGCTATTTTTATCATTAGTATTTTTAAAACCAATATTTATGAGATAATTATGTAACCTTTCATACTAGGCTTTGAGGGCTTGTTTAAGACCATACAAAGCTTTGTATAATCTACAAACCATGTCCCTTTTGCTAGGATAAATGAAACCTTCTGGTTGCTTAATGTAGACTTCCTCTTCTAAGATTCCATTTAGGAATATTGATTTCACATCCATCTGATATAATTTGAATCCTTTGTGTGCTACATATGCAAGGAGTGCTCTAACACCTTCTAGTCTAGCAACAAGAGCAAAAATTTCTCCATAGTCAATACCTTCATCTTAAGCATAACCCTTACAAACTAGCCTTTCCTTGTTTCTTGAAACTTCTCCATTCTCATTCAACTTATTTTTGAATACCCATTTTGTGCCAATTACATTTTTATCCTTGGCTCTAGGAACAAGAGTCCAAGTTTTGTTCCTTTTAATATGATCAATCTCTTCATTTATCTCTTCAATCCAAATTTCATTCTCTAATGCATCTTTTTTAGATTTAGGTTCAAATTCAGTAACAAAACATGTACCTTTCAGTTTTTTCCTTGTCATTGTACCTTTCAACTTATCTCTAATGATTTTTTTAGGTACATGATTCCTTTTGATATATCTAGCAAGTATGGGCTCCTTCTTTTTAAATTCACTAGATTCACCATGATCTTTTGAATCATGCTCAGTTCCTACTAACTATGACTCATGTCCATCATACTTTGAATCAGTTTCGTCTAGCTAAAACTTGGGTCCTTCTGATGACTCAGGTTGCAATGGATGTAACTCGGGTTGAACTGGAGATTTTGGGGACTCGGGTAGTGAAGACTGTAGATTCCCAATTGCATTAGATAAAGTGTCAGGCTCATAACAAAAAAAGTTTCTATAGTTTTTAGGTTCCTTATTGCTTTGTTCTTTACTCTTTTCTACAAACTCATTATTCTTCACATGTACACTTTCTATAACTTTATGAGTAGATAGATTCAAACATTTTCATGCTTTTATCTTAATGGAGTATCGCAGAAATATGCCTTCATGACTTTTCACATCAAAATTTCCTTTTCTTGACTCCTTTAGAATATAACGTTTGCTTCCAAATACTTTAAAATAAAAAACATTAGGTTTATAGCCATACCATAATTCATAAGGTGCTTTCTCTGAATCTTTCTTCAACTATAATCGATTGAAGGTATGAACTATAGTGCTGATTACTTCCTTCCAGTATTTGATAGCAATGTTCTTCTCTATCACCAAGGTCCTTGCACAATCCATGATTGATCTATTCCTTCTTTCAGTAATGCCATTCTATTGAGGTGTATTGGGTGTATACATTTGGCTTTTGATTCCTCTCTCATTGCAAAATCCATTGAATTCAATAGAAATGAACTCTTCTCCTCTGTCTGATCTTGAACATTTTAGTTTCTTTCTTTATTCTAGCTAGACACCACTTGAAATTTTGAAAAGATTCTAATTTATCCTTCAAGTACATTATTGTCATATTCTAGAATAATCATTAACAAATAAAATAAAGTACTTATCTCCATAGTATATTTCTATGCCAATAGGTCCATAAAGGTCTGTATGAACTAGCTCCAACACTTCTTCAGAATGATAGTTTTTTCTGTTAAAACTTGTCTTTCTCATCTTACCAATTTGACCATTTTTGCACATGCCCATGTTAGGTTTCTTGAGGCTTGGAATGCCTCTCTCTTCTATTTTTTCTTATATTTACCATGTTATCAAAATTCACATGACATAATGTTTTATGCCATAACAGACTTTCTTCTACTTGAGATATGAAACATGAGCTTTCATTTAGATCTAGGTAGAATATATTACCTTTTGTTTCCTTTCCAGTCCCAACTAGATTTCCTTTCCCATCTAGTAGATTGGCCTTTCCATTCATGAATTCTACCTTGAATCCAATGTTATTCAATTGAGCCACACTAAGTAGATTATGCTTCAGTCCTTCAACCCAATAAGAATTATCACATCTAAGATCATTGGTTAGTGCAATATAACCTTTTCCTTTCACACAACATGGTTCATCATTGCCAAATCTAACACTTTCACCATCATAGTGTACCAAGTTCTCAAATTTAGATTTATTACTAGTCATATGGTGAGAACAACCACTTTCAATAATCCATGTATCATCTTAGTAACATGTGATATGAGGGCCATCTTATCATTATCATCATCTTATTTTTCCTTAACAACCATGTAGACCATTTCATCTTCTTCACTATTGTCAAAACCTTTAGCAATGTAACAAGATTTCCTACCTTTTTCCTTGTAAACCTTGTAACTTTTGAAGTCCTTCTTGCCCTTGTATTTTTCATGCTTCTTTTCTTCTTAGCCTTCTCTAGTTGGACACCTTGAAGCAATGTGACTAGGTTCTTCACAAGAAAAGTAGATCAAAGGAATTTTGCCTTTGTAATTCCCTTTTCCCTCAAGAAATCTTCTTGCAACTAATGCTTCAATGAGTTCAAGATCTTCATCAAAACCATCTTCATATTCACTATTAGATTTCCTTTTATATTTTGTAGCTTTCTTTTTGAGTGATAGCTTGGATTGAAATGTAAACTCAAGGTTTCTAGAGTTAGGAACATAATTATCATAGTTATCTAACTTAAATGCTATCAACCTTCCCACTAGTGCATCCAAAGTTATATCATTCTTGGGATTACATCTCATCTCTTGAATTTCTGAAACTCTAATTGCATATAGAGGAAGAAGTCTTCTGAGAAACTTTCTTACCACTGTTTCATCTTCTATCTTTCCTCCTGAGGCTTTGATTGCACACACACTAGCTTTGATTCTTTCATTGTATTTTGAAATGTTCTCATCCTCTCTCATCTTCATTTGATCAAATTGACCTCTGAGAATTTTTACCTTTTCTCTCCTCACATTTTCATCTCCTCCATAGATGGCTTTTAGTTTGATCCACATCTCATAAGTAGTAACATAGTCTTTGAATTCATCAAATTCAACATAGTTGAGAGTTGAGGCAATATCAATCATCATAATGTTATGATTCTTATTTTCTATAATTTCTTCAACAATCATAGTTCTAGTAGGTGCAACATACTTGGTGTCTAGGTACTTTAGGCTTGAGTCTAAAATGGTTTCCAAATGCAATCTCATAAGTTCCTGTCATGCCTTGAAGTTATCTCTATTCAACTTAGGGATCTCCCTTCTATAAGACATATTGATCTTTAGCTTAGGTCCTTGAAACCTTCTCTGAAAGCACCAAAAGCTCTAATACCAATTGTAGAAATATAAGAGGAGTAATTAAGAGGGGAAGGGTGAATCATTTACCAAAAAAAAAAATCCAAGATCCCTTAAGATGTCAATACAACTCAAAATCAAACTATGGTGAAACTTAAATACTATTTTAAACTCGGTTAGCACTGAATCACTCGGTTAACACTGTAACTCGATTGATATTGAATATATTAAATGTTACTCAGTTAACAATAAACTTGCAAATATTATGGTATTAAATGTGATTAACCTTAATCAACTTAGTTGCAAAAACATAAAGAAAATAACATGAACACATATGACACTAGAATTTAACATGGAAACCCAATTTGGGAAAAACCACCAATTGTAACTAGTTACTATTTTTCACTCTTCTAAAGTGAGCTATATTAGGAGCCAACTCTGTTAAAGGTTACAAAACACATTGTTAGGTGTGAGTCTATTAAAATATTTAAATCACCCTATTAGGAGTGGCCATGTTAGAGGTTCTTAGACACTTTAATCTAGAAATGCCACCTTTTTAGAGGATTTCATGAAAAATAGTTGTTAAGATAACTCTGTTAAGAGATTTGATCCACTACTACAATTTTAAGAGAGTAACAATGATACAAACTGATTGTTGATGCACCTGTATTTGCTGATTTTAGATCTTTGTTCTAGCTTTAATACTTGATCCACCTTGATTAGATAAAACTTTGCAGCTCGATTGACTCAGGATACTTTGATATTCTTTCAATTCACTTCCTTGATTTATCTTTTCAATCCCATGCTTCTCTTTTTCAAACCCACAACATGAACTTATATCGTTTACCTTGTCAAGTTAGCTTGAATATACTTTCAAATATTTAATATTCATCCCTTAAGTTGGATAGACTTAACAAATAAATTCATCAAACTAAATATGCCGACTTAAGAAAATCCTTCGTTAGCCAACCCAACTGAGTCAACACTAACTCAGAAAAGAATTTCTTTAGAATTCCTTTGGTAACTGAGTGAACTTGGTTAACATTGCATCCTTGATTGAATTCCCTTTGGTAATCAAGTGAGCTCAGTTAACACTAGTTCTATGCCAACTTCTCTTTGGTGCCCAAGTGAACTCAATAGAGACCGACTTCCTGTAGACTTCCTTTGGTGCTCAAGTGAACTTAGCAGACACTGACTCTAAACTTGATTATCTCTGGAATGCTCAATAGACACTAAATGGTAAAGAATTGACATTTTGTTTAACATCAAAGATAATATACAATTGAACAATTTTTTTCAATAGGAGCATCCTAGGTGTAAGAGCAATCTTGCATCACTTAAAAAATAATTCCTTTTTGTTTCTTTAATAAGGGTTGTCTTAGTGTAGAGTTATTGTTTCCAGAAGCTTGCTACTTATTAAATCAATCATACAAGCTCAAAATATCCTAATTTCAGAGGTGGATGTTCATCTTGGATATATCATTCTTCCAGTTGATTCTCAATGCCATATCTTGAGTATTCATGAAGTTATTATAGATTTTTGGTGTGCAATTTTTGTACAAAAAAAATGGGATCTGAAATGAGGTCAATTAGAGCATGCACAAGTCCAAACCTATAGATCAGAAGTTGGGATTCCAAAAAGGGATTATAATAGCCAATTAGAGAAATGGTTTGAAAGTTATGGTCTTCCAAAGTTGAGCCAACCCAATTTTCCAAAATAAATGTCAAAAGTGTATTGGGCCGACTCTATATATATTTTTAGTGTTACTCAACCTCAAGGGTTGATGTTTAGAAACTTCCTGGGTGGCATAAAATTGCTTATATAAGCAAGGATCGTAGATTGTCTACAAAAACTTTGGGTGATAGCTCAAAACTCTGTGTTGCAAATTATTGTAAGGAAGGTGCCCATGTGGGTTTCCATATTGTATTTCAAACTTATGCAATTCTAAATTTATAGTAATAATAAGAAGCCCATATTTTTTTCTCACAAATTGTTGTTATTTTTTTGTTTTGTTATATGTTTATGGTATTAAAGGGAGCCCCCTTCATCAAGTGGTATCAAAGGAGTTCTTGAGTGTATAAATAGATCATTGATTGTGAGGAAATTGTACTAGGACTATAGTTTGGGCTGAGCGTGTAGACATATCATCGGTTGTGAGGTAGTTTTTGTTAGTGTAATTTTTTATTTTTCCTATTTTGATAGGTTTTTCCTACACTTTTAATAATCTCACTTAGGTTAATAAAGCATGTCTTATTAGGTGAATGGTTGTGAGGTGTCACCTTCCTACATGTGAGCATCCATTAGCTATCTTGGGAAGATACTTTGCTATCTTTAGTCCAATAGATGGTTGCTCCTCATTGGTTGGTATTGCCACCTCCTCCCTCTTCCTAGCCTATATAAGCATGCTACCTGGCTTGTATTTACATCTCTTATTTTTGCATCCTCTTAATGCTATTTTGCTTCCAACATTTGCATTACTCTCTTGGAGACTAACTCTATGATGCTATTTTGATTTTGTATCATTTGCATTCATAGTTTAGATATTTACTCTTTGCACTAGTTTTTTGGGTTATTAATCTTTTCAGATTCTAACATGGTATCAGAGCTTTTCTATGTGCAAGAGTAGATTTTAGTTTCCTTATTTGAGAGATTTGGGAGGGGCAAATAAACTTTATTGTAGTTTTTTGAAAAACGAAGTATGCTCTTCTCTTGCATCTTTGGATGATCCTGAGAATCAGAAAAGTTTTGACAAAAACAGTTTTTCTCTGGGGTTTCAATCTCAAATCTGACAACCAACTTGCATATTTGAAGTTTTCAATCAGTTTTGCAGGTTCCAGCATGCCATTGATGGACTTAAGAAGCTGATCCAGCATTTGCATGTCATATTTTGGTTGCTGGGGTTGTTTTTTAATTTTTGGAGCCGTTTTTTACTGTTAAAGGCGTCTGATTTACACTACAGCAACATCTTCTGTTCATCAGGAAGAAAAATGCTTTCTGGGTTTTGTTCGCAGCCCCGAAAAACCATCTGGGTATCTTTTAGATTTTGCATGCAAGCTGTATATTTTTCAGAATCGAGCATGCAAAGCTACAGCCATACCCCTCTCCGTTGGCAGCCGCAGATTTGAATGCAGTTTTCAAATGTCTCGTTCTTGCTCATACGAAATCCGATTTTGATGATTCTTGTTATGAACTTGGCTATTTTTTTGTGCTCTATCCACTAGTGGAGTTGGTTTTTTATTTTCATGCATGAATTCTTCAGAAATTGCAGATTCTCAGCCGTGACTGTGCACAGTTTTCATTTTGGAAACTTCGGAGGATCATAACTTTCTCATACGACCTCGTATCGAGGTGATTCTTTTTTTGAAAGTGCATGATTTTTCGAGTAGATCACAGTGGTGTTGTTTGTTTCCTTGATTATTGCCCAAATTTCACTTTTAGCATATGCTCTTCATGAGGGTTTGTAATGCATTGAAATCAAGACCACTAAGTATCTCTTTTTAGTGGTAGTTGTAAATGCACTAAAATAAAGTGCCAAATCATAATTCTTTGGGGGGGGTTCTTTGATTGAGTAAAAAGGGGGGGACATTGTCGTGGCTGGGTTCTCTTCTTTTTAGCATTCCTTTGCATTCCTTCATCATGGATCAAACAAATATGCCCATCCTAACTCCATACAATTACTTTGAGTGGAAATCACGCATGACAATTCACTTAAGGAAAGCTGGATTAAATAGGATAACTATGGGACTTGAAACTGAACCTGCTAAAGATGAAGATAAGCCTAAGTGGTTTAACAAATGTGATCAGGCATTTGGAACATTGTGTTTGTCTGTTTCTTCTGACTTGCTATTTCACATTGAGTCTTTGGATACACCAAATGAAGTATGGACAAAGCTAGAAACACTATTTGGCACACAAGATTCAATGAGGGGTCATATGTTGGAAAATGAATTAATAAGTTTGAGTCCAGGCAATTTCAACACAATCCAAGATTTCTTCACCAAATTGAAATCACTAAGGCTGCAGTTAAAACAATGTGGAATTGAAAAGAAAGATGAACAACTGATTCTTAGTATTCTCTCTAAGCTAAGTTCAGAATATTCTGTGTTTGTCTCTACCTTCTATGCTACTAAGGGTGCACTTGGTACTCAATTCACCATGCCATCTTTAGATGATTTTGCTGTCAATCTCACTCGAGAACAGGACAAGCTAATCCAGATGGGCATTCTTAAGTCCTCTAAGTCACATGCCTTGGCTGCCAACCAAGGCACAAAAGAACAAGGACAAAGTAGTAACAACAATAGTAAGGATAAGAAACAAAAGAATAGCAAGGAGAAGAAGGATCAGATTTTGGTTTCTTCAAAAGCAACTATTGATACACCATCTTCCAAGGGTGATAAGCCTAAGAAAGAAAAGGTCAAATGTGTCTATTGTAAAAGACCTGGTCATGATGAACATAAATGTTTGCAGAAACAACTTGATCACTTGACATACATTCTTAAGAAGAATAATATCAGTGTTCCTGAGTCTATCAAACAAAGTTCTAATGAAGGGTCTAACAAAGAAAAAGAAAACAACAAGGGGAAAGGAAAGGGCAAGGCCCTTTTTGCAGTTGCTTCCTCACCATCCACTTGGGTTCTTGATTCGGGTGCTTCGCACCACATTGCTTCATCTAAGGAAGAAATTGCATCCTTGGAGCAATGTACTATGCCTTCTATGTTGATGGGTGACAACACTCCTATTGAGGTGTGTGGGAGAGGGTCTATTGATGTGGGGGATGGCACATTCCATGATGTTCCTTATGTACCCTCATTGTCAACTAATCTCCTATCGGTACACCAGATCACTCACACAGGTTTAGGCAAGCAGGTTGAGTTCACTCCTGATTCAGTGGAGATACGTGAGTTGCACAATGATTCTACAATTGCAGTTGGGAGAGCAGATCATCAGTCAAGACTCTATATGTTTTCTCACTTTGTTCCTGATCCTCTTTTAACTGTTTCACTCACTTACTTTAATGATGTGAGCAGATTATGGCATGAGCGGTTTGGCCATCTTAACTTCCACTACTTGCATCAGCTCAACCAGCAGAGCATGGTCACAGGGTTGCCTTCTACTTTGACATTGGAGTCACTTGGAATACATGATAGATCTTCTGATTGGTCAGATTCACTTGAGCAGTCTTATACCTCCACTTTTGATGCAGAGAGTGATTCAGAGGACTCACCTCCTTCCTCTCCTAGTCATCATTCACAGGTTGATGATTCTCCTCTAGGTTCTCCATCTTCTGGTCCACTTTGGGCTAGACAGACCTTGCAGTTTGCAGGTGATTGGGTTGGGGATCCATCAGACACCAAGCAGACTCATTTACAATTCCAAGATGCTCTACATATCTTCATTGCTACTGCCTCAAATCCACAGTCCTTTCATGAGGCTTTTGGTATTTCTGAGTGGGATACAGCTATGCAGGAAGAGTATAGTTCCTTGATGAGGAACCACACTTGGGATCTTGTCCCTTTTCCTAAGGGAAGAAAACTTGTTCGATGTAAGTGGATCAACCGGACAAAATTTGCAAGCTTTGCTGGAGGTGCGAGATGCTTCATCTTTTGGGGGGGCCTCTTCCTCTCACTTGGAGTCCTAATTTTCTTTGGGGAGTCTCTTTTCTCTCTCTTTTGGGGGAATTTTATGTACATGGGTACCTCATCAGGCTTGACTTGCCGGGACCCATTTCTACATCCACCTAAGCTTCGCTTATGGGGAGCTGTTAGTGTAATTTTTTATTTTTCCTATTTTGATAGGTTTTTCCTACACTTTTAATAATCTCACTTAGGTTAATAAAGCATGTCTTATTAGGTGAATGGTTGTGAGGTGTCACCTTCCTACATGTGAGCATCCATTAGCTATCTTGGGAAGATACTTTGCTATCTTTAGTCCAATAGATGGTTGCTCCTCATTGGTTGGTGTTGCCACCTCCTCCCTCTTCTTAGCCTATATAAGCATGCTACCTGGCTTGTATTTACATCTCTTATTTTTGCATCCTCTTAATGCTATTTTGCTTCCAACATTTGCATTACTCTCTTGGAGACTAACTCTATGATGCTATTTTGATTTTGTATCATTTGCATTCATGGTTTAGATATTTACTCTTTGCACTAGTTTTCTGGGTTATTAATCTTTTCAGATTCTAACAGTTTTCACTAGGGTTTTAGTGGAAGCACAAAAATTCCTCCACAAACAAAGTGTGGTGGAAGAGTCATAATTGTCACACTTGAGGGTTTTAGATCCCTCTAGAGATAGATGTAAGCATTGAAAGAACAATTATGTAGAAGAATAAATCTTGTTGTAAGAGATGAAAGTGAGGAGGAAGGAGAAGAAGAAAAATATATTGAAGTAGAGGTGGTTCTGAGCCTAGAAGAAGAGAGGATTTTTAGGGCCATCTCCAATATTGGAAAAAAGACCTAAGTTTGAGGTCGCCACATTTTTGGAAAATCTTAACCCAAAGGATTTGATCGATTAGATCAATGAATTGGAAGAATACTTTGAGTATGAAGATATTGAGGATCTTAATAGGATCAATTTTGCAAAGGCCAAAATGAAGGGTCATGTGAAGATTTGGTGGCAGGAGTTTAGTTGGAGTGAAATAGAAGAGGGAAGGACAAAATCACAAGATGAGACTAGATGATAGCTAAATTAAAGCACAATTCATTCCCGTGGTCTGTGAGCTTGATCTACTAAAGAAAATACAAGGGTTGAAGCATGTGAGAAGATATATTGAAGAGTATACCAAAGAGTTTTACCACATTCTCATCATAATAGGTCATGCATAAGCTAATAAGGAGAAAGTTTCCCATTATCTAAATGGTTTGAAGCCAAAGATTTAGGAGGAATTAACTCTAGTCCAAATGAACAACATTGAAGAGGTATACTAGTTTTCCCTTAGAGCTAAGAAAAATCTAAACAAGAAGTTTGATAAAATGAATAGTGGTAGAGGTCTTGGTGGAAGATCTGGCAGAAGGTCTTATGAAGGACAAAATGAAGGTCCAAAGAAGAAGGATCAAACCAATAATATAAATTAGAACCAGAGGGGAAATTGGTCCAATCATTTTTTGTGATGTTGAGCATAATAACACTTAGAGGTTTATTTGGTGTAGTTTCTCCCTAGATTATTTATACTAGGTTTGGGGGTAGCACCCCCAAGTCAGGGTCAAGGCGCAAAAGAACTAAGGGGTATATAGGATGTAGGGGGTTCCAGTGGACCTAGACCAACTAGGTATTGTAGTTAAATGGATTCTTGGATATTTGAGAGGAGCATCTAGTAAGTGTTTACATTTTGGGGGCTCTACTACTGATTTATAGGGCTATGTCAACTCAATTTTGGTAGGGGATATTGATATTAGGTGGATTACTATAGGTTATGTATTTACTATTGGTGTGGCAATAGTGAGCTGGGTTTCTTGGTTACAAAAATTTTAATGGTTTATCCACTATAGAGGTAGAGTATGTTCATGCTATAGAGGCAACCAAGGAGATGATATGGCTTCAGTTCATCATGGAAGAATTAGGACACCCACAAAGGAATAATTATTTGCTTACATATAGCTAAAGTACTATTTATCTTGCAAAGGATTTTGCTCTACATACAAAGACAAAACAAATACAATTGTGGTACCATTTCATTTGGTCAGTTTTGGATGATGGATAGTTAAAGTTGGAGAAGATACATGTAGATGATAATGCAACATATATCTTTACCAATGCAGTAACAAGGGAGAAGATGAAATCCTCTTTAGCTTCAGTTTGTCTTCTAGATTGAACAAAACAAAAGAACCAAAAAGTCCAGGGTGGTTTGATAGTCCAATGGGAGCTATAGGTTTAGTAGTGCTATGATCGGTCTCCAAGTGGGAAGCTATTATTGTGGATTTTGACCAGTCTCTAAGTGGGCAACTATTATGATGTGGAGCCTAATCAAACTCAAAGGTTTATTTAGTGTGATTTCTCCCTAGATTATTTCTATGAGGGTTTGGGGAACGCACCTTTGTGGGGTCCTAGGGCAATGATCACAATACAAAGTAGGGTTGAGGGGCAACACCCTTGCAAGGGTTTTTGGGGGTAGCACCCCCAAAGAAAAAAAAGACCTTATATTGTAAAAGGTATCGACTTTTATTTTTTTCTATTGGATGACTTATTCTAGCCCTAATTTTGTAAGTGACAAAAGCTTATATAAAAAGGCTTAGGGTTAGGGATTTCATAATGTATGGTGATATTGTAGCTTCTTGTGGTAGTATTGAGTTGTAAGGGATTGTAGATTGTAATCATTGGATAACAATAATATTGGACTTTTTTTTGGTGGATGTAGCCTAGGGATTTGGTGAACCACATTAAATTTTTGTGTGTTGTGTTCTCTTCTGTGAGATCTATTATTTTCTGATATTGGTTATATTTGTATGTAACTATTATTTCTATCTAAGGTCAATCCTAACATCATTTCCATGATTAGAATAGTAAAGATCATAGAGGAAGAGGATGAGGGAAAGGATCTACTAGAGGAGGTTTTTGTGGAACTCATTTTCATTATGGAGAAGAAGGAATTTGGTCATTTTGTTAGAAATAGAGAATATTGAGAGGGGGTAAATTGATATTTTACAAAATTTTTCCCAATTTTTTAAAATTACTTTATAACATGCATATGAAAGTAAACTAAGAATTCTAAATAGTAAACATAACCATGTAATAAGTGAACTCATAACACTATAATTTATTAACTAGGGAAACCATGGCCAAGGGAAAAACCTGATGGGGATGGTACCCATAGAATGATCCACTAAACAAAAGTATCTATTTAATGATGTTGACCTTGTTAGGAGTCAATTACATACATAGTGTCTTGATCCTTGTTAGAGGACTAAGCCCCATTAAAATCCTCAACCTTGTTAGGAATTGTTCCAACCCTATTAGGAGTTGTTCCAAGCATATTAGGAGTTGATATACACAATTACAAAATGTGTGCAAGATGAGCCCACTTCTCAAACATGCAATATACAATGCAATTCCTTTATACAAAAGAGATAGATACAAAAACATCTTTACAATGCTTATATCTTCAATATCTGATCTTTCCTTTGCTGCTCTTCACATATCTTTGATCATACATTATAATTCACATCATACATATTTCACATATGAGTTCACATTTCACTTACATCATTCTCATACATACAAATTTCTTTGCACATCACAAACTTTCCTTTAGACATTTATACTTTACAAAATATGTCCATTCGGCCTTCAAGCTTTCACACACTTGGAAAAATACAAAATAAATTCTTACTCTCTTAGGGTTAGCATCTAGGCTTTTGTCCCTAATTAGTTAAGTAATTATTTTGTAAACAAAATAATTCCTTAACCCATAATTCACACTTCTATGTTATACTCTGTTCTATTTTGTAGATTGCCTTTATTAGTGTTTAATCTATAACTCATTCCATATTGTCTATATGCACTTGTGCACTTGCGTACCTCATCCTGACACTTTTTACTATTTGTAGCCAACTATGCACATACCAATAATAATTTTTTTATCCATACACATCAAAAATG
This sequence comes from Cupressus sempervirens, assembly GCA_028749045.1. NCBI lineage: Eukaryota > Viridiplantae > Streptophyta > Pinopsida > Cupressales > Cupressaceae > Cupressus > Cupressus sempervirens. The sequence goes on from CM053792.1 coordinate 936,241,771, forward strand.
TCCCTATTCTACCAGATAGATGATTGATACATAGACAATTGTCCATATCTAATTGTAAAGTCTTCACGTGTACATAATATCTTCTAAATAGAAGTATATGTTTCCTTAAATGAAAACACTAATACTATTCCAACTTTTCATAGTTAGCCATATTTCCAATAGTCTTCCCTTTGGTATCAATGGAAACATATGGGAAATTAGCTAAGTCCCAAAATGTTGTTCAAAAACTTTTACAAAACTTGGCCTTTGCAAAATTTCAAAAACTTTCAAAATTCATGGATCATTACATTTATAACCATCTTTCCTTATAGCTCCTATTACAATATTTTAGATAAGTGCTACTCCCTCTTTCTATATACATCATACACTTAATATATTACTATTACTCCCCCTTATTGTACTTTGTACAATTTTCCATATACTATTCCCCCTTTGACATCAATGACAAAGGTGTCAAAATTCTATGTACAAGTCAATTTTTTTTACCTCTTCTCAAGCTGAATTTGAGATCCTAGAAAAACAATCTGAATTTTTTCTCTTTAGTAACTCAAATTCCTTCTGTCATGTATCCCTTACTACCTCTATTGTACTAAGTAGCACACATAGTCCATATGAGGCTACCTCCACTGAATTTAATTCTATATATACAAATTTATCATAGGATGCCTTAGATCCAAGACATTCTTTGAACTTATTTTCTACATTACTAACTTTTAGTGTTAGGTGTTCTTTGAGTAGTGAGAACCATTTGATCACCCTTTCTTTCCTAAGTTCAATGATTCTGATGTCATCATGAACTTTTGATACTGTAGCCTCAAGATCTTCAATAATTGTCTAATTGCTACAATGTTGATGTCAATGTTTGAAGTTCATTTAACTTTGAGATGATTTCATCATTCATATCTTTTAGATCATAATATGATATAGTGCATTGTCCATACAATTTACTTCCTTCTTATAGACTTCTTCTCAATTCCTTGATGCTAGTATCAAGGGGTTGCAAATCATTTCTCACATTATTGAATACAACAACAAATAATTGTGCATTATGACTGATTTGTGCTTGAATTGATGTAATGTTTAATAGAGTAGTGAATTCTACATCAAACAATTACACTAAGTCCTTTTCCTTTAACTGTAGGTCCTATTCTATCACCTTGGTCGTGACTATCTTTTGCAATTTCTCAAGTACCTCTTCCAAGGTCTTCTCAAGATTTTTGACCTTCTTGTTCTTCTCCAACAATTTTCTTAGTGATGATATAAGTCCTTTTTGATCATCATCATCATTTGATGCAATGGATAGTGTTGTTATTGTAAAAGACTTTCTTTTCTCAAATGTAGATAACAAAATATCAACCTCATGATGGAACTCTACTTTGTCATATTTTTTTGTTGCATGTTTTTGCTAGGGTTTGAATTTTGATTTCTGCATCACAACCTTCCAATTGCTTTCATCTTTTTCTTTCTCTACTTTCCTCCTATTTTCTTCTTCCTTTCTTTTCTCTTCTTCTTCTTTCTTTTTCTTTTCCTCTTCTTCCTTTCTTTTCTCTTCTTCTTCTTTCTTTTTCTTTTCCTCTTCTTCCTTCTTCTTTTTCTCTTCATCTTTTTTTTTTCCCCTCTTCTTATTTTATCTTCCTTTCTTATTTCTTCTTCCTTTTCTCCTCTTCCACCTTTTTCTTCTCTTCATTCACTCTTTCTTTTCTCCTCTTCTTCTTTCTTCTTCTTGTCTTCTTCATCTACTTCCTCTTTTGAATTGGCATAGCTAGTAATATTACCAACAATGTTTGAACCATAACTATTGAAAGGATCTTCTTATCATCAAGCATTCTATGTGTACTATCCACTTGCATGGTATCAATACCAATTATAATATGTGAAGTTGCATCTATCATAAATGTGTCCTTAGTTTCCTCTATCACTGATGTGATCTTCTCTTTAGCCACTGCAGGCTCAGTTGGTGCACTCTTCTCCTCTAACATAGGGACTCCTCCCCCTAAGTCCTTGCTCTATTTAGCAACAACAAGAATAGAGGTCATGAATTTAATTATTTCTTGTTTTGTCTCCTGATTCACTTACTCATAATTTCTACCCATCAAAAAAATTGTCCTTCTCTTGTTAATTAGTAGGGGTTCAATACCCTTCATTATTCTTTTCATATCCTCATCATTGTTAAGTTCGTAGAGTTTCCTTATCTAATTTTCTTTTATTCCTCTATCCTCTTCTACCACTCTTGATATTCTATTGATTAACCTATTATATATCTTTACAAAGTTCCTCAAACATTTTATTAGTGAAAATCATATGCCTAACTATTGCATTCTATCCATGTTACTATACAAATAGTAATAATTATTCAAATGTACAAAGCTTTTATTATCAATAATTTGAACATTCAATTTTTCTACCTTTGGTTTCCAAGGTTTCTTACTTGAGGTTTCCTTGGCTTCAGTCACAACCTTCTCAATATGTCTATCCTCTTATTCTTTCTCAGATTCATTTGAATCAATCATCTACAATGTTTTCCTTTTTTTTCCTAGTCCACTAGATAGTTGCTCGGTTCTCTTCTTGGAAGGTGAATCTTCTGCCTCTTGCTTCACCTTAGCGAGTCTTTCATATTTCCTTGTGATTGGAGGAGTTATTGTTTGTTCACCAATAAAATTTACCTCCTCTTCATTCTTCTCCTTTTGAATAGGTTGTACAATAGTAGGTTTTACCTGTGCTACTACAGCATAAGGTGCACTTGGTATATGCATGGATGGTCCTTCTATAGTTACTCCTTCTACTACCCCTACTACTTCTAGAGGTATAGCTACCAAGACCTTAGTTTTTCCACTAGCTTTCATCTCCATAGAAATTACCATTGCCTCTTTATATTCCTCTCTTGTCATACCTATTTCCTAAAGATTGCTTTGATCTTCTTCTCAACTTTCTTCTTAATATTTTTGTTGTAAAGTTCACTATGAAATTCTTTGACTTTCTCTTGATATGTCCCCCATCTAGGACATTCCTTGTCTCTTTCTAATTCCAGGATGATCTTTGCATAACCTTCAATTATTTGTTCACTCATTTCATAACCCATATGGTCTATGAACTTCACTCTAGGCTCTATTGCTTCCATACATGTGACATCAATTTCAACCTTGAAACATATGTCATTCTTATATTTTTCAACTAGAGTAGGTAGAATTCTAAATCTCAGCTTAATTTTAGCTTGGAAACCTTTTATCATTTTGAGATGTCTATTGTTATCTTTTATTTTGGTTTCTTCTTGTAGTAATGAGTTATTAATATCATTGTGTACTGATCACTATCTCCTTCCTAGTTTGGCATACCAAGGAATTGTCTAATCACTTAAAAGAGTATATTCGTTAGAAGAGATTCAAAACTAAACACTGTATTCTTTGTCTTTTTCAAATTCTCAATGTTTTCCAATAGTTGCTGCTTCACAATCTCACACATATTTACTTTTTCCCTCTTCTTTGTCCTCAAATATGTTGCATGGATAAATCCAGTAGGTATTGAGTCCACTCTAGAATTGTAGTTCATTTTGTAGCCAATGACCTTACTAATAACCCTAACATTAGTTTCTGTTAATAGGTTAATCCTCATATTTCTTCCATCTAATTTTGTCTTTAGGTTAGTTTTAACCAACTTATTTACATTCTTCTCATTGATTGGATTTCTACCTTCATTACCAAAAATAGTAAGCTTATGGATCAATTTGTTATCAATCATCATAGGTATGTCTCCTAACCAAAACATTCCTTCATGAACTATACTCCATTCATGGTTATCAAAATCTATGTAGAACATATGCCTAACAATTTTCAAATCCTTTAGGTGTAAAAACTCTCATTTCAGTGATAAATTACCATTACATACAAGGTCTAGGTCTTTGTGTATGTCACTATCCCCAATAATATCAAACTTGTAATGTATATACGCTCTTATGTCTTCTATGTGCAATACATTGTGTGAAATTTGTGAAAATGTCCCTAAAGGATCATCTTCCAATGAAACATATGGGTGCTTCTTGAATTTATACCTTTTCCTTTCACTCACATCAAAAACTATAGGGTTCTCCTTTTTAGTGATTCCAAAGCTTCAAAATCTCAATTGTAAATCTAGAAAATACCTGAATTCTGCATAACTAGGGCTGCTTTCAATTCACACTTGAAAACACTTCAATTTAGTGTCAAAACTCTCTTAACTCCTTCTTAAATCTACACACAATCAAATGATACACATAATCTTGCTCGCATGGATTATATCTCACCAAAACGATCTTCACATTAATTGCAAAAGTATGCAATTTGCAAAAGGTTGCTCTTGATTAGCAGTAAACTTGATTTCATTTGCACTCACATGTGTAATCTCCAAATGACATGCACTCTTAAACATAGCTTCCACATATCATCTTCTACCTCATATTAACTTCACAACTCTTAGCTCAATCTCCAACCTCCATTTTATCTTTTTGATACTTGATGTTCAATAAGGAAGTGTTTAATTCAAATATGATGAATCACATACAATAGCTGAATTCAATCTTTCATCAAGTGCATCAAAATACCATTCTTCCAATACTATTTGTGAACTTGATGGATATTTTTCTTTGACAAATACCTCGTTTAATTCCTCCACATGTTGTCTCAATTCATCTTTCTAACTTTTGTTGCTGCTATCATTCCTTTTGGTGTTTCTATTATTGTTCCTTCTAAAATTTGGATTTCTATTGATGTTCCTCATATCCATTCTATAGAATTGTTCTATATGATCAAAATTGTTGCATAACTAACATACTGGTGCATTTCTTCTCTGATTAGGCTAGGACTGGTTAATTGGTGTTCTACATTTTCTAGCAACATATCCAAAGTTATTACACTTGTAATACACAATATGATTCCTTTCTCCATTAGGTCTTTCTCCTTCATTGGATCTACTAGATGTCCTTTCACTGGATCTCCTTCTCTCATTACCTATAGGGTTAATATCTCTAAACATTCTACTATTTCTATTATGACTATCAAATCTAGGTTTCTTACAACCAACTTCTTTATGACCAAAACCACAACAATTATAACAATAAAAAATTGTAATAGGTTTGAATGACTTACCTTTAATTTTTCTCTTCATATGACCAACTTCATTACATAAAAAGAATCTACCTTTAAATTCATAACTTACCTCTTTAGGTGACTCAACTTGCTTCATCTGCTTAGTTTCATCACTTTTCTTAGTTTGACTTGCTTGCTCAACTTCTTTTGGTACATCTTTAGATTGATTGGATTCAATCTTATTTTGATCACTCTTCTTAGGTTCAAGATGTTCAATAGATGGATCTACTTCTTTTCTTACTTCATATTTCTTTACTAATTTTTCTCTAATCAAATATCTAAGACCAGTCTCGCTACTACATTTGGGCCAGAATTGTGATGGCATGTTGTGTTTTTCACAATGCACACCCCCTTTCTTCTTAGAAATGAGGACACCCTAGCAATTTTTTTTCTTTTCTAGACCCCTAGTCTGGGGTCTAAGTATTTTTAGAGTTCTACCTGTGTTTAAGCCTAGTCTGGCCCTTTACCTAAAAACCTAGTTGTTAGAAACTAGAGATTTTGAGAGAAAAGTGAACTTTGGTGGGAAAGGTGCACACTAGCGCACCTAGCACACCTAATGCACCATTCAAGGTGTGCTAGTGCACTAAGTATGCTAGTGTGGGAGAACTTCGCTTCAAAAGTGCATAGGTGCGCACTTTTGAAGGTGTGCTATAAAAGCCTAGGAACCCTCCCCTTTCTTACCTTATTTTGACTTTTTGATCTCTAGTGAGTGCACCTCCATACCCCTAGAGGTGCACCAATCTTCAAAACCTACACAACACACAAAACACCAAGTTAAAAATAACAAGGTGCATAAGGTGCACACCTTCTTCACAAAAACTTAACAAAAATTAAAAAGAAGACAAAAACTTTATTGAAAGGTGCACATGTGTGCACCTATCCAGGGTGTGCACATGCACACCTTTCAAAGAAAAAATTTCCTCCTAAGTACTATAAGGGTGCACATATAGTGCACCCCATAAGGTGTGTTATATGTCCAACCTTTTTAACACTTAAAGGAATTCTTTACACCATAAGGGTGTGTACATAATTCACCCCATAAGGTGTGCTACATATGCACCCTTAATGATTGAAATTTTTCCTTAGGAGAAAGGTGCACCTAGCGCACCCTCAAGGTGTACAAGGTGCACCAAGTTTTGTCTATCAAAGGCAAATAATGAGTTTTTTTGGAAATTTTGTGACAGTTTTAGGTTTTGGGTTTGATTTTTTCCTAATTAGGCTTTGTTTAGGATTGTATTTCCCACCTTCTTGACTAATGTACATCTATTTTATGTAGATAAAATGGCTTCCCCCTTGTCTTCCCTCACTACAAAGATTGTTCCAAAAATAGTGGTTTTCAAGTTTCAAGGTGTCCAACCTAAATCACGCTTCTAGGATGCGCATTCAAAAATTTGAGATATAGAAATGGGTTACATCAAATGGAATGCATTATTTGTTCTATGAAAAAAACCAAATGAGAGTCCCCAAATGGTGTCTGCACTTATAAGACCAAGGTTAGTAAACATAGCTTCACACCTAGTTTTAGTACAATCTTCTAAGTTGATAATGGCTTTGGTTGAGAATTATGTTTCAAAAGAGAGGGTGGTAAAAAACATAACTAGAGAGATCATTCTTGATCTAAGACCCAAGCATATAAAGAAATTATTTCATCTTCTAAGGGTAGATCAATATATAAGACTGACATATCATCAAGTAGAAAGGTGGTATAGAGATCATGAACAAGAAGCTACAAAAATTATTCAATCCTCATATCTCATTGATAGAACACCTTTGGGAAGAAAATATGGAAAAGTAGATATGGCAAGAGGTTATATGAAGGATGATATCAAACATTCCATAGTGCTCCTAAGTAGAATCATGGGATTACCAACAACAGGACACTTAAACATATGGATGTTACACTTCATTAAAACCATCAGAACAACAAAGATGCCAATTGACTTGGCCACAATTCTCAATGAGAATTTAGATGAATAGCTAGTGGTGGTAAAAAATTATCTAAGATTTTATATGACATATTATTTGGTGTATCTGTTAGGAGCAAGAACTACAGATTACCTAGGATTGTTTAAGAGGGCTAACTTGCAAGATGCTAATGCATGGCCTTATGTGGTATACCCTTGGCTGGTGAAGAAAAAGCTCTCAGATCACAGTAAAGAATATAGAATAGTGAATGATGCCTTAAGGGAGACTATGCAAAAAGGATGTCAAAAGAGGTAGCAACAAAAAATACAGAAATAGGTGCCTAATACATCCAATTCAAGACATTCACCTGCTTAAGGGTAGAAGGTACAACTGTAAATCCTAAGAAGCTCCCTAGGTATCCATGTGATAGACTCATATTGCTAGAGGTTGCATGAAAACTCTCATCTACATATGATAGAGTAAGGAAGAAACATAAGAAGACCTGGGTTTGGCCCATCACCATAGGTCCCTTTGGTGTCAAGAAAAAGAAAGATATCACAACTTTTGAGTTAGAATGGGATCAATATCTTTTAGAGGATTATAACTCCCCTCATCCATGTTTTGAAAACATTGGTAGAGTTTAGTAATTGGTAGGAAAATAGTTCAAACATGAAGATGCTATAGAGGATCACTGGATGAATGCAATAGATGACTACGAGATCTGAATAAGGGATTATTATAGGATGACTCTTTTTTTGGTAGGTAGTTCCTTGAAAATAAAGGTCCCATTGAAGGTTTTTAGAAAGACACTTTAGATGTTTACGATCCCCTATATAATTGAGATAAGATATGTGATCGACCAATCATGAATGCCAAAATTGATAGAGAAGAAAATGTAGATATCAAACATAGGGAAAGACATATCATCTAGTTAACCAAAAAATATATTAAGAGACCATTCAAGTTGTATATAGTTTCAAAAACAATAGTTTTGCAAGCTACAACCCACCTAGTGAAAGTTAGAGGAGCAAAGGTTACAATACCAACATTCATAGCTCAATCTCCAATTAGGCCAGAGATAGTGTATCGACATGATAGGGAAGTAAGGGCATGAATAAAAAGAAAAGAGTTTCTCCATAGAGAGCTAAGCTCGAGGTTGAAAGGACTCATGCCCAAGAAGAAACTCAAGCCCAAGAAAACACTCAAGCTCAAAATAATCCACAAGTGCCACCCAAAAAATAGGGATAGGGATCCAAAGAGCAAGCACAAGAGGTATCTCCATAGGTTCTAGAAGAAGAAGCCTCTCTATTAGCTCCCAAGAAGAAAAGGATGAAAACTCCAATTAAAAGGACAAGGAGACAAAATGTGATAAGAAAGGTTATTCCTTTTCCATTAGTCCCAAAAGTTATTCTTGAAGGAGCTGAAGAGGACGAAGAAGATGAAGAGAATAACCTTCCCTTAAGTTAGAGGATTTGTTTGGCAAAGGCTACAGAATCATAATGAAGAAGGAGTTCCATGATAACTCCACCATCCATTCCTACACAATGTATTCAGGTTTCAACTTTAGAAGATGAGTTACAATAGTGGATTGATGAGAAATAGGACCAAGGGGATTATGTCTTTAAGATGCCAGATTTTGATTTCATGCTTGTAGGTGCTAAACTAGTGGGTGATCAAATAAGGGATACACTGACAAATCAACCTCCATAAGAGGATTGGAGTCAATTTCCATTTTCTCCACAAGAACCTCTAGGTTCCCTACCATCACTAGCTCAAGATGTATCTTTAGTGGATAAAGGCTCAACCACTCCTCTCCCTCAGATTAATGAATAATAGGTGCAACTAGTGCAAGAAGAAGAGCCACAATAAAGACTTGCCAATGAAATATTAGAGGAGGGGCAAATATATGAAGAACCCAAGAAAAATTCCCAAGATATAAAGGTAAGGATAATGGGCTCAATAGATATAAGGATGCTTGATATAGATATTTCATAGAAAGAAAGGACTCTAGAGAGGAGTGATGAGGGAAAGGGTCTAACATAAAAAACTCCCTCTTCATCTAAGTATAAGTCTCCAATGGAAACTACTCCAAGGTGGTTGATAAAAGAGGTGATGGTTAGGCATAAAAGGAAACTATATTGTACTAAGGAAGAGGGAATGTGAGAGTTAGTTGAAGCTCTCAAGAAGCCTAAATTACCTAAGAGTGATGCATGTACATTGGCCTTTATTATGAAGGAGCAAAATTAGGAATTTTTTGCTCACATTTCTATTCCTCCTCTACATGCAGATATTGAGGACTTGACCACAAATGATTATTAGATCAAAGAAGTCTTTCTTGGAAAGCCAACTATGGACACAACTAAATTGATGATCACCACCGGAATTAAAGAAGTGTTTAATCACTTAGACAAAGATGAGGCTGAATTGGTCAAGTTGAGTAAGTAAAATGAAATCATGAGGGGATTTCTACATGAGTTAGTTGGTCCAATTGACCTAAATAATTTGAAGGCCACTCTTGAAGCAACTTTAGAGAGAAAAGATAAAGGAATGCAATTATATAGGTGAATCAATTTTTGAAGGCTTGTTAGTTATGGTGAGAAAGTTTTGAGGAAAAGGGTGTGCAAATAATACAAGGGAACCTTAAGTTATTGAATCATATGTAGAATAATGTGGAGAAACTAGTTGCTATTTTAAATCAAGATTTTGGCTTGATGAATGAAGTACATACCTGGGGAAATGAACTTTGAGTGTTGCAATAAATAAAAGGTTAGAGGTATCATATATTAATGGATGTATATACTAGGGATGAGTTAGATAAGGTAGATGATTGGATTGAGAAGATTGCAGATGGTAATAAAGTAATGGAGATATTTCATGTAGATATTCACAAGCTCAAGTATCAAACCCAAGAGAAAATTTTGGAAGTAGAGAAATATTACAGTGATGCGTGCCTTGTTATTTTTGAAGATGACTCAAGAGGTAAACTCTTGCTAGTAAAAATAGTCATCGAATAGTTTCAAAAGATATTTGAAGAAGCTTTTACTTATGAAGGAATTAGACAAGCATTTAAGATGGAGGAGGCATTGCTAGAGTTGGATGTAAAGCTTGAAGATTTTGTGAAGACTCGTATAGAAGTGAGCAACTATCAACAAGTAGTAAAAGATAAGTATGATAATTTAGATTTTTTAGATGCAACTAGTGATAGAGATCATAGAGAAATTCAAGAGAAAACATCCAGACATAGCTCTGGTATGAAGGGGAACAAAACCTAGAAGCTAGAATTTTAGTTTTGATGCTTGGGGAAAATTTTGCATTTTTTGAATCCTATCTTCCAAGGTGCTCTTCTCCCAAGGTGCACAAGGTGCATAAGGTGCACTTCTAAAAAGGTGTGCTTCTCTAGAGGTACGCTAATTTTTTTTGAAGAAGTCAAAGGTGTGCCAATAGTTAACTACCAATTCCAAATTTATAGCTTTCCATGAATCAAAAACAGATTCTGATGGCAATTCAACTCTTAGAGACACCCAGAGAAGGCCAAGATTCCATTTTTAGAGCTTCCAATGACTCTTAGATCCTCTTACAGCTTCCTTCTTATTATCTATGTCTTTTATTATTATTTTTAGGTCATGTAAAGGCTCATGCACCCATTAATTGATATAAACAAGGGTGGAGTCCTACTTAGCACCATTTAGAGAGTTAGTTTATACATAATTAGGTTTATTTTATTAATTTAGAAGCATATGTTTGCATAAAAATATCTCTCACTCTCAACACAAATTGAAAAGATGATTTCTTATAAATTCAGGAATGTAAAATATATTCTAGGCTATTATTTTGATGCAATAATATATTCTATTGGTGCTCTCAATCAGAGTTTAGTTATTCTTGACTAAGTGTTATATTTTGTGAATGTATGTTCATGGATTGTAATGGAGCCAATATCTTTGTTGTGTTATTTTGATTGAGAGATGTTTTAATTCTAGTGTTTTCCATGTGTTTATGTTGACATACTTAGTTGGAGAAGAGATCACACTATTGTTCCTGTATAGCTTTTTGTCTTGCATGAGCACACTTTCTATGACCTTGCGATATGATGAAAAGTGAAACATCTTATGATTACTAGATTCTCATCAATAATTGCATCAATGGAATTAAGGAAGTGTTGCTCCTATTTTCATTGGTTACTTACCAATCTTTTCAAAGGCTTAACTCATAGATGTGTTGTTTTCGTGGCTCATGTCCATTGGGGATTTATTTTTCAAGTCATTTGCTTAAACTTCTTGTTGCCCTATCTTCATTATTTTCTTTTATAAACACTAGGTTAATTTAGGAATTCATCTAGTTGCATAGTTAAAATTGCTTTCATTAAAAAAAAAATATATATATATTTCTTTTTGTGTGGTTACTTTTTTGAGATAGCAAGCAGATTAAACATCTTATCCGAGATTGGTTCAAACCAGTAAAGGCTCCTCATGAACACTCACATTTATCTTCTACTGAGCCTATTCCAGTAGGTTTCAAGAATGCCCATAACCTTGGAGTTGATCCTAGATTAACTTTTCAAGAGAGGAGTTTGAAAGGATTCTTGTCATTAAGCATTGCACAAAATGATAGCTGAACATCCAGGCCGTCACAATTATGATGGTAACCTATCACCCAAATGACATCAAGAGGAATTGGCTCACAAGTTGTGATGAAAAGTAATACCATTTCAATTGCGATGGCCATAGGTGTTACAAATTGAGCTAACAAATTGGAAAACCATTCATTTTCATCATCACTAGTGTGAAAACAATCTATCTAAGACACCATTGCAATTGCAATGGTTGTGTGATAGAAATACTATGGTCCCCATGGCAAGTTGTGTAAAATGTCTATCACAATTGTGATGGTCATGTGGCTGAAAAAATATAGGATTGACAACATGTTGTATTAATAAAAGAATAGGTGGCAAATGTTGAATAACTATGATGCAGTCATAGGTTAATATTGTCATGAAATCATAGATTAATATTGAGCGTCACTTGGTTTTGAGAATAGTTTAATATTCTCTACTAATTAGGGCCAACCATGTGAAGGTGGAAGCTCATTCCCTCCCCCTCCCCCTTGCATCTAAATTTCCCATTAACATCTAAAAGCTTTAAGAAAGGATCAATGTTTAAAGTACAGAAAAGGTTCTAGACCTACAAAAGTAACATCATTTTACCATCTTCTGGTACATGTCATTTTTTCATCACATCCAAAATAAGATTTTGTCACTTTGAATAGAGAATACATGTGCAACTGTGTTCTATATGCATGGACAATAGAAGGAGCTGAAAAAACCCAACATGTTTACATTTATTTAATAGATCTATGCAAACCTCTAACAAAAATGCAAACATGTTTGGTTTTTTAGCTCCGCCTAATGTTGTATACATATGAATTGAGATTGCATATTGAAATATGATGGCCTTCTATATTTTTTGAAACCAATAGATTCACACAGTTAGTTGTTATACAATCATAGGTTAATGTTGAGCTTCACTTGGTTTCTAGAATAGTTTAATATTCTCTACTAAGTAGGGCCAACCATGCGAAGGTGGAAGCTCATTTGTCCCCCTCCAACATCTAAATTCTCCATTAACATCTAGAATACTTAAGAAAGGATCAATATTTAAAGTGCACAAAAAGGTTCTAGACTTGCAAAATTGACATCATTTTCCCATCTTCTAGTGCATGTCATTTTTTTGTTGCATCCAAAATAAGATTCTTCCACTCTGAATCAAGACTACACGTGCAATTGTATTCAAATGCATGAACAATAGGTGGAGCTGGTAAAACACAACATGATTACATTTATTTAATAGGTCTATTAAGTTTTTACAATTATAGACCATCATGAACAATTTTTGTGATGGTCTATAACTTAAAATACCTAATTAAAGACCTCTAACAAAAATACAAAACTATTCTGGTTTTCAGCTCTACTTGATGTTGTATGCATATGAATTTACATTGCATATTGAACTATGTCATCCTTCTACATTGCCTAAAACCAAGAGATTCACACAATTAGTTGTCATACAATCATAGGTTATTTTTGAGCTTCACTTGGTTTTGAGAATAGTTTAATATTCTCTACTAATTAGGGCCAACCACATGAAGGTGGAAGCTCATTTTCCCCCACCAACATCTAAATTCACCATTAACATATAAAATATTTATGAAAAGATCAATCTTTAAGGTACCTAGAATGTCCTCATCACCTCTTGCTAATCTCAGGGGACATCCATATTAATTTCTCATGAGAAATTCATTGCATAGGTATATCCAAGAATGTCCTCATCACCTCCTGCATAAAATGAATCCAATATTAGAAAATGTCCCCTACGAAATAATAGTTCAAGTGAAATAAACACATGAAAAATGAGATAAAAGAGGAATCTACTTACCAATAGCTTTTTCCATCACATCTATGGCCATGCTACCTATTGAGTGAGTTTTATTATTTTTCTATTGTGCCAAGATCTCTCATTTATATACACACATACATATATATACACATATACATATACATACATAAAGACATACATACATATATAGATAGAGATCATAAGGACATGAGAACAAGATGCAAAGATCATAAGGACACAACAATGAAATGTAGTAATCACAAGGTCACGACAATGAAATCCTAGATCTCCATCGATCTCCATAATCCACAAGATCTCTCTTTCTATATATATACATACATATACATTTATACATATATACATACATATATACATATACATACATACATATACATACATACATATACATACATCTACATATACAATTTTATCACCTTGAAAAATTGTATTTGATCCTGCTAGCTGGGAACAACTGATTGTCATTTTATTTTAGCAAATCTGATGATAGTTTTACAAGAATTTGTAATCAACCCAACTAATCATTAAATAGACCGATTCAACTAGACTATGGATTGTTTCTTTCTAAAAATATTTTCTATGATATGTTTTTCTAAAATATCTTTTCCATTTTTCTTTGTCTGCATTATTTTTGTGCAGGATCTTGAGCTAAGTCACTTAGTATGGGTTGAGTGAGTTTTATTGTTTAATTATTTGGATTCTAGCATATGGGCTTTGTTTATCATTGAATTTATTCAAGTCCTAATTTTAATGAAGTAACAAAGTGATTTTTAGGGTGAAAAGGACTATACAATGAAGAGAAAACTTGAAAACTTGAATGTTGAAATGATGAAATGAAAGCTATCAAGGATCAAACACCTATGGAAGAGTTACAACACAATGTGAAGTTTATTTTAGATATTAAAAAAATAAAAGTAGAAAAAATGGCATAAATTATTCCCCATTTGTTTTGATTGTGGAAAGTTGCATGTGAAAGAGGGTGGAGAGCTCTAAATGTTGGTGGAGATTTCATTGCTGTGCCTTTGTGATCACTACATTTTGTTGTCACACCCTTATGATCTCTGCATTTCATTGTTGTGCCCTTGTGATCTCCATGCCCTTTCTCTACAATTTCATTTCTATGTCATTCCCTTGTTATCTTTGTTCCCTTTGTAGTACTACAACATTTGGGATCAAATTGCAATGTTTAGACCCAAATGTAGTAGTGTTTGCTCTGCGATTCTCTTCAAGGGGAAAAGATGTACCTACGTAAATGTTCTTTTCTTTTCCTTCTAAACATGTATCTCTTTATATTTCCTCCAAAAGTGATTAGAGAAGCTTCTCTTTATGTATATATATATATATATAGATATATATATATATACGCATACACACATATGTGTGTCTATGTATGTATGTATGTATATATATAGAGATCTCTCTATTTATATGCACACATAGACACACATATATATACATACATGTACATGTGTGTATATATATATATATACACACACACACACACACACACACATATACATATATATACATACATATATATATATATGTATACATATATATATGTATGTATATATATGTATATATATATACAAACATACATATACAGAGATCACACGGACATGACAATGAGATGCAGAGATACATACATACATACATACATACATACATATACATATACGTGTGTGTACACACACACACACACACACACACACACACACACATTTGCATATGTATTTTTATCACCTTGGAAAACTGTATTTGATCTCTACTCAATCACCAAGAGAAAATATAATTTGTAAGTACAATTTTTGTATACTTAGTTTGGTATGAATAGTTACAATTGAATTTTTCTAAGGAGAGTGAGTCTACTCATGATGATAATGGCTCCATGTATTGGGTCTTTAAAGGAAAGAGACTTACACAAGCTTATATGTTGTTTATGGATATGGGATGATTCATTTGTCATGCCAATATATTCTCCTCTATATTGAATTTCTATTTCATCAATTTGCTAGAATCAAATTACTAGACTCAGTCTTCTGAAATGGTGGGACTAAGATATAAACCTCAAACAAGGGCTGCATGCTATGGTGGGGTAGGAGGAAGATAGTTGTGTGAATGGCTGATCAAGGAAGTTGCAAAAAATTAGGTTGTTAGTTGCAAGTAGTTTCCTTAATTTGATAAGAGAATCAACTTCAAAAGCAAGATGATCAAAATTGGCATATCCATCCTCATGATAGATGTCTCTATCTCATAATAGAAAATTACATAAAATGATAAATTATTAAATTATTAAACTATTAAATATATCAAAAAATATAACTATTAGAGATCTATATTTGTGTTTTAGTGATAACAAATATGCAGGCTAATTTTAAGTAAAATAACAGTCTTAAACGTATATGATTAAATAAAATAAACAAGAGTACTAGTTGTAGCTATATAATTCTAGTATTATTGATTATTTTAAACAAAATGTTCAATAAAATAAGTATGAAGTGAGATAAATGGATCATCTACTTGATCTTATTATGACTTAATGTGAATGCATCCAATCATTGCCTAGATGATATTATGCACTAGATCTTTACTCAATCACCAAGAGATAATATAATTTGTAACTACATATTTCTGCATACTGAGTTTGCTATGAATAAATTTGATTGAATGCAAGGATAATTTCTTGTGTGAATTCAAGACATAAATGGTTAATTTAATTTAGCACAAGTTCTATGCAAGTGTGTATGTATGCATGTAAAGCAGTTCACAAAGCGAATTGATTTACATACATACATGCACATACGTATACAATAATTATAATTAGTTATTCTTGAATCTAACGAAATCTATAATATATGAATAAGAGATACATGTTTAGAAGGAAAATGAAAGAACATTTACATAGGTACCTCTTCTCCCCTTGAAGAAAATCACATAGTAGGGGCACAAAGATCACAAGGGAATGAAAATAAAATTCTAGATCTCCACTGACCTCCACCAACATTCAGATCTCTCCATCCTCATTCAGAGCTTTTTACCCTCTTTCTCACACAACTCTCCACAATCAATCAAAACAAATGGGGGAATTATTAATGTCATATTTTCTTTTCTTTTTTTTTCATAATCTATAACCCACAATCCACAAGATCTCTCTGTATATATACACACATACATGAAAACAACAATATACTTTCTAAGAGTTTATAGTTGTTCAAAAAAATTAATATTTTACAAGAAAATGCATCTAAAGAACTATTAGCTCAGAAGCAAGAGCACAGTGTTGAAATAATACAAAAAGTGCTCGACATGAGAGGTCCACAAGTGAGGATGTTGACCAATCTTGAAACCTTGAATGCTGAAATGAAAGCTGTCGATGATCAAACACCTATGCCAGAGTTACAACACACTGTGAAGTTGATTTTAGATAAGGTAGAGGTATATATTTAGAAGTTTGGTAATCAAAATTGAAGGCACGAATGTAAAGGAGAAGGAGCAGCTTTAAAAAGAGAACAAGAAGGAGCAACTTTTGAAAGAGACTACACAACATAAGCAACAACAAGACAACATAGATGATATTATGGAAGCCACTAGATAGAATCAAGGAAAGTATTATAGTAGGTACTATGACATTGGAATCACTTACAAGTGTCTTTGAGAATTTATCTTACAAATATCAAATGCTTATAAGAGTGTTTCAAATATTGGCATAGTCTCCCTGCGATGATCCCAAGTATCAAATGTGTATAAGAGTGTTTCAAGGTTGGGAACCACTTCAACATCGTTTACATGATTTAAAGGTAATTTCATTATGGAAGAGGCTTGTGCAAGGGAATGAGCATCATGATTATGGCATTTACACAGAAGTAGAACTTGCTTCTTCAACTCCTTACACTCAACTCTTAATTGAAGTTATTCTTCAATTCCATGCATATGCAATTTTATCACCAAAATTGTATTTGATCCTGCTAGTTGGGAACATCTGATTGTTCATTTTATTGTACCTAATCTGATGACAGTTCTACAAGAATTTGTAATGAACCTAGCTAATCAACATCTAGATCCATTTAATTGGTTATGGCTAGTTTCTTTCTAAAAATATCTACTCTGATATGTTTTTGTAAAATTTCTTGCAAACTCTACCAATTTTTCCTAGTCTGCATTATTTTTATGGAGGATCTTGACGTAAGTCACTTAGCATGAGTTGAGTGAGTTTTATTTTATTATTATTTGAATTTTGGAATATGTATGTAGCTAGATAAATTTTTCTACTATGTAGCTAACATGTAATAAGCACCTTAAAAAAGATCTCTAAATATAAATGTTCAGAAGGAGATATAAAGAGATACCTATTTAGAAGGAAAAGTAACCAACATTTACATACCCTTCAAGAAAATTGTAGAGCTAGGGCATGGCAAAAAAATAAAAGAGCAAGGGCACAACACGAAAAATGAAATCACAGAGAAAGGGCATGACATGGAAACAAAATTGCAGAGCAAGGGCACAAAACTAAAATCACAGAGGAAGGGCATGATAGAAAAACACAAATATGACAAGGGCATGAAAACCAAATCACATAGCAAGGATATGGCAACAAAATGTAGAGATATATCACAGGAACAAAATGCACCAAGCACATATGCATAATCATGAGGCTCACTCCCTTACAGAAAACATAACCTAGTTAAATATACATATATATCAACCTAGCTAATCAACAACTAGACCTATTTAATTGGTTATGGCTTGTTTCTTTCTAAAAATATCTTCTATGACATGTTTTTGTAAATTTTTTGGTGAACTTTGCCAACTTTTTCTATTTTGCATTATTTTTGTGGAGGATCTTGACGTAAGTCACTTAGTATGTGTTGAGTTTTATTTTTATTATTATTTGAATTCTAGAATATGTATGCAACTAGATCAATTTTTGTTGTTGTGTAGCTAAGATGTAATAAACACCTTAAAAAAGATCTATAAATATACATGTTTAGAAGGAGATATAAATAGATACCTATTTAGAAGGAAAAGAAACCAACATTTACATACACTTGAAGAAAATCATAGAGCTAGGCCATGTCAATGAAATCTTAGAGCAAGGGCACAACATGGAAACAAAATCATAGAGAAAGGGCACAACATGGAAAAAAATTGTAGAGAAAGGGCATGACACCAAAATCACAGAGCAAGGGCACAACAACAAAATGTAGAAATGACAAGGGAACAACAACCAAATCATAGAGAAAAGGCATAACAATGAAATCCAAAGATCACAACAATGAAATCATAGAGCAAGGGCATAGAAACAAAATGTAGAGATATATCATAGGAATGAAATGCACCAAGCACAAGGGCACAACGTTGTCCAGAGCTCTCCACCCTTGTTTGGAGCTCTCCACCTTCTTTTGTGCTCAACTCTCCACAGTCAAAACAAATGGGGAATGATTTATGTCATTTTTTTTCACTTATGTAGGCATTGCAGTTATGATGCTCACATTAGTATTGCAATAACGTTGAGGAAAATTGCAAAAAAACATGAAAACGACCACATATTAGACTACTATGGAATTTTTTTGTCACAATTTGACCCAAAATGTTGTAGTGTCTTATCATAGGAAGGTCTCTAAAAATATAGTTGCTCATCAATTTTCTCACTAATGGAATATAACTTTTCTAATTGTTGCTTGCTTTGGGTTAACTCTCCTTTCACAAGTGTTGTACTTTTCAAGTTCTACTTGATCCATCTTGCCAGATTCAACTTTAGATGTCACTTAGTAAGATGGGATCTTAAATATGCATTTTTAGATTTTAGATCTGTTTCAATCTTGCTATCATCTTTCTTCAAATTTAGCTTTAGTTCAATGATCTTCAACTCATGTTTTAGATTCTCATTTTCCTTTTTCAATGTTGATGCCTCATCACTATATTTTGTCTATTCTTTAGGTTCCTTTCTAAATTTGAGATGATCAATCTTGTCTTTCAATTTCCCAATGTAGTCTTTTGCATCTTCATATATTTCTTTCAAATTACCTCTTTCTTTAGTAAGAAGATCAATCTACTCAATTACTTCTTCAAGGTTCTTTTGAAAGTGTTCCATATCTTAAGGGATCTTAATCAAGCTATTAAGCCTCTTCTAAGTAATTGGGCTCTAATACCAGTCATTAGAAATAAAGAATACTAGGAGGGGGGTGAATCAATATTTTACAAACTTTTTCCCAAAATTGGATATTGCTAATTACTTTATAATATGCATATGAAAGTAAACTAACAATGTAATAGTAAACATAACAATGCAATAAGAGAACTCATCACTCCATATTTTGTTAACTAGGGAAACCCTAGCCATGGAAAAACCCTAGTGGGGATGGCACCCACAAAATGATCCACTAAACAAAAGTATCTAGTTAAGGATGTTGACCCTATTAGGAGTCTATTACATACATACAATGTCTTAATCTTTGTTAGAGGAGTAGGCCTTATTAAAAGACTCAACCCTATTAGGAATTGTTCCAAACTTGTTAGGAGTTGATATATATAATTAAAAATGTAAGCAAGATGAGTCCACTACCTAAATATACAATATACAATGCAATTCCTTTATACAAAAGAGATAGATACAAAAACCTTTTTATAATGCCGATATCTTCAATATCTAATCTTTCCTTTGCTACTCTTTTCATAACTCTAATCATACATTAGAATTCACATCATATATAGTTCACATATCACTTACATAATTCTCATACATACACATTTCTTTGCACATCACAAATTTCCTTTATACATTTATACTTTACAAAATCTATCTAGTCGGCCTTCAAGTTTTCACAAGCTTGGAAAAATACAAAAAAATATATTTCTCTCTTAGGGTTAATGTCTAGGATGTCATACGTAATTAGTTAATTAATTATTTCATTAAAAAAAAATTATTTAACCCATAATTCACACTTCTCTGTTATACTCTATTCTATTCTGTACACTACCTTTAGTGGAGTTTAATCCATAACTCATTCTGTACTATCCATATTGACTTGCACACTTACATACCTCATCCTAACAGTCTATACTATCTGTACCCAACTGCACATATGCCAATAATAATTTTTTCATCTGTACACATCAAAATTTTCCCCGTTCTACTAGATAGTTAAGTCTTCATCTATACATATTATCTTCTTTACACAAGTATATGTTGCCATAAATGACAACACTAATACTATTCCAACTTATCATACTTAGTCGTGCCACATTACCAACACATTTGAGTGTCCTCAGTGACAAGAAATGACTGATAGGAGAATGGAAGGATAGACTAGAGTTGCACATGTTGATGAAAATGCCAAATCGTCACATTTTGAAGATGCTAAAAGAGAAGTCCTAGTTAACAAAAGAGTCTTTTTGAGTGGTGAGAATGAATCTGATCAAAGGAAGAGCTTGCTTTGCACAAGGTACAAATGTGAATATAAGTATTGTGACGTAATCATTGATAATTGAAGTATTGACAATCTAGTTTTAGAAAAGATGGTCAAGAAGTTAAAACTAAAGTCAAAGAGACACTTGCATCCATACCATATTACTTGGTTATAGGATGACCACAAGGTCATGGTCAATGAGAAATGCTTAGTAAAGTTCAAGATTGAGATCTACCTATTGGAAATAATTGAAAATATCATGAGGAAAATTGTTGGAATGATCATATGGAATTGGTAAAGAATATTCTCAATTATTGTTTTGTCATTGATGTCAAACTTGCTACTTGCAGGAATGACAATTGCTTTAGTGATCCAAATACTATCAATTGGTTGATTGACAAGGAGGAGGCAATCAATAAGATGTAACTAGAACACCTAGAGAAAGGTTGAAGATATGATGCTGTAATGAAGTCCAAGGATCAGCTAAGCCATTGATGAAAAAGTGTATTGATGACATACTCTAAGACACAGAGAATAGGCACATTGAAACATATCAAAGATGTAAGGTTTTAGCTAAGTCATTTGTAAAAACTAACTAAGTTCATTAAGGTGCCGAACAGATTCCTAGTTGAAGCCGATCAAGTGTTGAGTGCCGAGCAAAATCAAGTGTCGAGTGCCTAGCAGAATCAAGTGCCGAGCAAAATCAAGTGCCAAGTAGAATCAAGTGCCAAGTGTCGAGCAGAATCAAGTGTCGAGTAGCTACAAGTGCTGAGTAACAAAGAGATGTCAAGGATTAGTAAACCAATAGTGTTGAGTTGCTACATTATTTTAAAAATCAAAGATTTGCCAGATCTAAGCCGACAAGGTTGTTATCTAGAAATCTATGAATTAAATGGAAGATAGGAATGATGAGCTGGTGGCACAAAACACCATGTAGAACATTTTTGGAGAATACAACTAGACTCTAGACGAAGTTTTTTTTGATAAGAGAAAGATATGAGGTAGATACATTGTATCCTACCTAATCCATTTGAAACCCTAAAGTTGGAAAGGGAGAATTGAGCAGCAAAGGCAAACTAGATTTCTATTTAAGGAATCATAAGGTCATGAAGAGAGAGAAAGGAGGTCAAGCATGAAAGCATAAAGTGCTGAAGGAGGTGCTAAGGAGGAAGAAAGCACAGTTACTCTGCTTCAATAGATGACCACAGATATGGATGTATTGGTATGATGAGTAAGAAGACTCAAGGAGACGAAGCTTCAGATGACAAGCTGTAGGAACTGAAGTGATTAAAAGCCAAGCAAAAGGACTGAATTGAAGTGTGATCTAAAATCTACAAGATATGTTGTAAGTTGTATTAGATCAACAAGCCATTATTGTTACTCTCTAGCAATTGTAACAGATAGTTTAAATCCTATGGACTTAGGTTGGTTTAATAGCCATGTTGTAAATCCTTTAATAGGGTGACATTCCATGTGAATGTTCTAAAGTCTTTTGATTAGGCCCATTCCTAACAGTATGGTGAAATCCTCTAACAAGGTCCCATTTAATAGTGTGTTGTAAGCCTTTAATAGGGTAGGCTTTTAACAAGGCATCACTTTAGAAGAGTGAAAATCAAGTAGCATGTTACTGGTGGTTTTTCCCAAATTGGGTTTCCATGTAAATCACTGTGTCATGTGTTGATCTTGCATGTTTTATTCCTGCATATTGATTTGCTGTAATTTTTAAGATGGTTGATTTAAGTTTGGATGGATGAAAAGTGTATGGATTCATCATAAATAGAGAAAAAGTATTATTAGGGCGTTTGGACCTTGGATAATTGATTCACCCCCCCCCCCCAATTATTCTAAAGAATTCTAACACTACCAAGATGAGGTCTTGTGTGATATCCATACCTATAGACATATGTCATATGCTACTAGGTAGGCCATGGCAATTTTATAGGCATGTTGTACATGATGGGGATCCAAATACCTACACTTTAAAAAAGGATGGAGCAAAACATAAGTTGAAGGTATTGAAGGATAGAACTGAAAAAGTACATAGTGCTTCTAGAGTATGTTTTATTGATGGAAAGAAGTTCTTAGAGCATATAGGACATGAGTATATGTGTTTTTCTATAATTCCAAAAGATGGTAAAGAAGAAGTACCTATCAAAGTTAAAATTTGTTGGAAGAGTTTCTAGATATTGTCTTAGATAATGCCCCTAATAGATTACCACTAGTTTGGAAGATCACTCACCAGATGGACTTGATTCCAAGAGTTAGTTTTCCAAATAAGATAGCACATAGAATGAAAACAATAGAAAGTAAAGAGTTAAATAGACAAGTGCATGAATTGTTGCAGAAGGGGTTGATTCGAGAGAGTTGTAGTCCATAGGTTGTACCAAAAATATTAACACTCAAGAAGAATAGAGAATGGAGGATGTGCACAAATTCATGAGCTATCAACAAGATCAAAATACAGCACATGTTTGTATTTCCAAAGATGGATGATATTTGTTGAAAATAGATTGAAAAAAATAAAAGAGGGGGATTGTTTGAGGGAGATTATTGAGAACATATAAGTATGATCAATATGTTTCAATCATTTTTTTTTCTCACTGATGTCAAACCTGCTATTTTTTGGTAAGATAACAACTTATATGATTTAAGTACTATCACTTATTTGATTGATGAAGAGGATTTGATCAAAAGATGTAACAATAGAACCTAGAGGAAAGGTTGAGTTATGATTATGTAAAGGAGTACAAGATTTAGTTAAGACAATGATAACATGATGTATTTATAATCTACTTAAGGTTACAAAGGCTAGTTATAGTGAGAAAGTTTAGAAGAAAAAATTACACAAAGTTTGTTTGCCAAGCTTGACCGATTGGATAGCAAAGTTAGTGCAAGCCAAGTAGAAAATTAGTTGGAGCTAAGTAAAAGTTCATTCTAGTGTATGCCAAGCAGAACAATGAATGCTAGGTAAAGTTTAGTTGATGCTGAGTACTAGTAAACTTTAGTTCATGCCAAGTGTTTTTTTAGAGGATACTAAGCAATGCAGTATGTGCTAGGCATCAGAAGCCCGATAATGCTAAGTCACTACATTAGTTCAAAGATCATGAATTTGATGGATCTGAGATGACAAGTTTATTTTCTTGGATTATGTGAACCAGTTGAAAGATAAGATTGATGAGCTTGAGGCATAGAATTCAAGGTAAACCATTTTTGGGCAAATTCAAGGAGGATTCAAGGAGAAGTTTCTAGAAGAGATATGGAATGTGGAGTAGATTCATTGTATCCTACCTAATCTATTAAAACCCTAAATTGGATGATGGAGAATCAGTGAAAAAAGATCTTAATTTCCTATTTATGGGAATGGCTAGTCATGAAGCAAGGTTGTTATGTGCAAGAACCTAAGAAAGTTAAGGAAAAAAGGGTTTTGCTTCATAAAGTGACCTAAGAGAGGTGTTTGTAATGGCATGTTAAGCAAGAAGGTTTAAGGATATGAATACTTGAAGGGTGAACAAGCTATCAAAGCTATAATGAGTGAAGGCCAAGCAAAATGGAGGACTGAAATAGAGATCTATAATTTGCAAATGGAGTTGTAAGTTATTATCAGATCAAGTCTTACTGTTACTCTCTAACAATTGTATTTGTCTAGGGTAAATCCTTTGGATTAAGGTTGACCTAACAGTCATTTGTAAATCCTTTAACTAGGTGACATTCCAAGTGAATGGTCTAAAGTCATGTAACAAGGTTCACTCCTAATAGGGTGATTGAAATCCTTTAACCGGGTTGCATTTAACAGTGTGTATTATAACCTTTAACAAGGTTGGCCTTTCATAGGGAATCACTTTAGAAGAGTGAAAAGAGTAGCATGTTACTGGTGATTTTTCACAAATTAGGTGTCCACATAAATCATTATGTCAAGTGTGTTGATAAATCTATTATGTTTCATATTTACATTTTTGCAAGTTGATTTGATAGTAACCTACAAGTTTTTAGTGATTGCATAATCTTATGGATGCATGCATGAAGTTAAATATTTTATGGGTTCAATAAGTTGTGAAAAGTTTTATTTATACATCTGGACCTTGGATAACTAATTCACCCCCCTCTCAAATATTCTAAAGTATTCCAAAAATTGGTATAAGAGCCATTTTCTTAAGAGAACTAGTTTGAAGGTACTAGAAGCACAAAGATGAAGATGTCAAAAAGAGAAGTAACCAAGATAAATAGAGATAACATTTCTACATGGAAAAGTTTGATGAAGCTACACCTTGGAGGACTTGGAGATCATGCATAAATATACCATTACCACTGAGCATGTTAATCCTATTAGAGCCCCAACTGTCAAGGATATGAGAAAGAAGAAAGAACATAACCAGGTAATGCTAGAGATTGCTTCTCTCAGCTATACTAAATTTGATGATATCAAAGGTCTTGACAGTGTAAAGAAAATTTAGGACACCCTAACCACTATCTATGGAGGAGATGCAAATATTCTAAGAGCCAAAGTTGAAAGTCTCAGAGGTAAGTTTGATGATATGAGAATGGAAGAAGGTGAAAATATTGCCCAATACATTGCAAATGATAAAAGAAGTTGTTAATGCAATAAGAGGAGCCACTGGTAAAATGGATGATGACACTATGCTAAGAAAAGTTTTAAGAACACTACTGCCTATATACGCTATTAGATTTTTTGTAATTCAAGAACTGAGATGTATACTAGGGAATGATCTATCACTTGAAGGTCTAGTAGGTAGACTCACTACTTTTGAGCTATCTAACTTTGATAATTACAAACCTGAAAGTATTGAATTTTCTTTCAAAGCTAAGGTATCAATGAAGGAACCTAATGAGAAGAAAAAGAAAAAAAGAAGTACATGTCCAATGATAGTGATATAGATGTAGAATAGTTCGAAGCACTACTGGCTAGAAGATTCCAAAAAGGTAAAGGAAAGTTCAAAGGTAAATTACCTATTATTTGTTTCAATTGCAATGAGTTTGGTCATATTGTTGCTAAATGTCCAGAAAAGAAGAATTACAGAGGTGGTGACAAATACAAGAGTAGAAGAGCTAAAGACAACAAGGAATACAAATACAAAGAAAAAAGTCATGCTACATTAATGAAGAGGAAACAAGAGATGAATCTAATGAACATGATGATGAAGTGGTGTATGTTTCAATGAAGGATGAATCTGATGAAGATGAGGCAACTGCAT
Organism: Cupressus sempervirens; assembly: GCA_028749045.1. Lineage (NCBI taxonomy): Eukaryota > Viridiplantae > Streptophyta > Pinopsida > Cupressales > Cupressaceae > Cupressus > Cupressus sempervirens. Next base: position 936,267,819 of record CM053792.1, read on the forward strand.
TTGTGACTTGTGTGAATAAAAATGATAGATGGATCATTGATAGTGAGTGTTCACATCACATGATTGGAGAAAAAAGTAAGTTCATTACCCTAAATTTTTATGATGTAAATAGTGTGAGATTTGGTAATGATGTGCCATGTTTGGTAAGAGGAAAAGGTTCTATCAAGCTCACATATAAGATTTTATGTGACAATGCTTACAATGTTGAAGGACTTAACAATAATCTTTGGAGTGCATCATAACTAAATAATACAGGATGTAAGGTTGAGTTTGAAAACAAGATTACTAAGATATATGACACTGATGGAAAATTGATTGGAAAGGGTGGTCAAACTAGGAGTAATCTATTCTATCTTGATATAGAGGATGCTACTTGTCTTGTTGTAAAATTTGATGATGTGTGGTTGTGGTAGAAAAGGTTATGTCATGTCAATTTTGATAACCTATTTAGTATTAGTAATATGAGAAAAGTTAAAGGTTTGCCTAAGTTGAAGAAACTTGATAATATAAATTGCAAACAATGTTAGTTAGGAAAAATGGCAAAGTCAAGTTTTAAGAGTAAAGCTTATACCTCTAAAGCAATACTAGAGATTGTTCATACTGACTTGTGTGGTCCAATTGACGTGCAAAGCTACAAAGGAGATAAGTATATTATGTTGTTTGTTGATGATTATTCTAAGATGATGATAGTTATGTTTTTGAAACAAAAATATGATGTTTTTAAAATGTTTAAGTGGTACTTAGCAAGAGTTGAGAAGGAAATAGGTAAAAGTATGAAGTGTTTGAGATCTAACAAAGGAGGAGAATTCACATCAAATGAGTTTGAGATGTTCGATAATGATAGAGGAATCAGAAGATAGACATTTGCCCCTAAAACCCCTCCACAAAATGGAATAGCTGAAAGGAGGAACATATCTATAATGGACTATGCTAGAACACTCATGATGGAGAAGAATGTTGCTTTGAAATACTAGAGAGAAGCTATAAGTACAAAAATCTATACCTTGAATTGTGTACAAGTTAATTAAGGTACACATTCAATACCTTTTGAAATATGGTATGGATACTCATGAAATGCAAAATATTTCAAGGTATTTGGAAGTAAGTGTTACATTCTTAAAGACTTTAGGAATGATAAAATTGATGCAAAAAATGAGGAAGGTATATTCCTATGATATTCCACAAGAAGTAAAGCTTATAAGTGTTTAAATACTAACACTAACAAAGTTGTGGAAAGTGCAAATGTAAATTTTGATGAATATACAAAAGTACATGAGGCTAAACCTATGAAAGAACTAGAAGAATACAAATCATTTGTATACATTATGAAGGTATGACTACTAAAGAAGATGTTGCAAATCAAGCAACAAACCTACAACAAGTTTCAATGACTACCAAGTCATACACTATGAATGCCGAGTTGCATTCAGGAACACAGTTACATTTAGATGTCGAGTTACAAAATGAAATTGAAGCACATTTTGATTCTAAGATTAGTATACATGAAAGAGATGTTGAATTACCTAATAGAGATGTACACAGTGACTCTAAAGCTGAGAGACAAATTGAATAAACTAGAGCTGAACCAAGATTTTCCAAATATGTGAAGAGACATCATCCTACTATACAAATCATTGGAGATAAAGATGCTAGACCAATGAAAAGAAAAAGATTGAGAAATGATACATGTTTGTTGAGTATGAAGGAACCCAAATCAGTGAGAGATGATTTAGAAGATATGGACTGGAGTAAAGCCATGAAAAAAGAGATTGAATTTTTTTAGAAAAAGAAAACATGGACTCTAGCTCCTAGACTAGAAGATAAAAATGTGATTGGCACTGAGTGGGTATTCAAAAATAAGCTAGATGAAAATGGTAAAGTCACAAGGAACAAGGCAAGATTAATTTACAAGGGATATGCACAAGAGGAAGGAATTGACCATGGAGAGACATTTTTCCCTATTGCTAGTTTGGAAGGAGTAAGAACATTACTTGCTTATTTTTCATACAAAGGTTTCAAGATTTATCAAATGGATGTTAAATCTGCATTTTTGAATAGCATATTAGAGGAAGAAGTTTACATAGAACAACCAGAAGGATTTGTTGATGTTAACAATAATAACATGGTATGTAGATTATACAAAGCTCTATATGGTTTGAAACAAGCACCAAGAGCATGGTATGAGAGGGGTGATCCCACTATAATGGGTTCCACTTTTTGACCAATTTTGACACTAAAATCAATATTTTTCAAACAAACCTCATGCTTGAGTGACTATATCTCTAAAACTATAAATAATTGCAAGATGACATAAACTAGTGATTTTTAGTACTCTATTCCTACTTTGTAACCATATTTTTTAATCTAAAAAATAAATTATTTATGTCAATTTTTTCTTCTCCTCTGACAAGTGGTACATAATAAAATTCAATATTTTTAAAGAGTGACAGTTTGTTTGACACACATAACTTTTTTTCTAAAAAAGTTAATGAGGTAATTCTTTTGGCGTTGGATTTGTAACATCAATATCTAGAGGATGCATGTGGTTTTATTCAATTTGGTTGAATATTGTATAGTTTATGAAGTTTTGAAGTGATACCAATTGTAATTTAGACATACGCTCATTTTGACACAGATAACTTGAAGTCAATTTATCATAAATCTTTTTGAATAGAAAGCTAACTCAATAAGCTATTTCCTAGATATTTTTGACTAATGAACCTATGATGAGTTAAACTCATATTTGAAAGTTTTAATGATCAAAATATGTATCATAATTATAGTCATTGGAAAGCTTGCTCTGAGAAGCACATTTTGGAATTTTTTATTTTACAGTAGGAGATCATTTATCTACAATTATGGGTGTCAAAAGACCAAAAAAATTTAAAAGAAAAAAGGGTGCAAAAAATGTAATTTTGTATGTTCGGACCAAATGTAGTGTTCACAACGAACATATTAAGTATGTTCGTAGTGAACACATGTTTGCTGTGAACATATGGCCCAAAAAAATTTGACAGCAAGAAATTGAACTTGATATGTTCATGCGAACATATATAGTTCTTTGCATTCATGTGAACATAAAAAAAGCAAAAATGCTGATGTTGGCTTCAAACAAGTTAGCTTAAAAATAGTGAAGCCGTACTGCAAATTTGTACAATGACATTTTTATATAATTATTGCGCAAAATTTATGTTGAGACAAGGAGTAAATTTTTTTTTTATAATGATTTTATAATGGGAAATAAGAAAGGAAGGAAAAACAAATATTCAAGGAAGATATTTGATGAAACAAAACAAAGAAATCTTTAGAAGATTGTGGCACATTATCATCGAATTAAACAAGGTATGTAATTATATATATTAGTTTTTTTTATGATTTTGAATTTAATTATGTTTCAATCTTATTTTTTTTATCTAATTTGATTTATTTATAAATTTGTTGCAGCCAATCAACAAGGTGAAGGAAATGTTGAAGAAGGCTTGATAGAAGTAGAAGAAGTGGAGATGGGAGAGAGGTTAGGAAAACTCCCTATGGAATCTCAAACAATAAATCTTGAAGAAGGTTCAAGATTACTCCCTACAGAGGTTCAAATAATAGAAGTTGGAGAAGGTTTAGAATCTTTCCCTGCAAAATCTCAAACAATGAATATTGGAGAAGGCTCAAGATCACTCCCTATATAAATTTCAGTAACAAAAGTTAGAGCAGGGTTGGGATCAGGTGTAGGAATTAGTATGGATGAACTCCTAAATATTGACCAATCTATAAAGAATGCTATTTCTCCAAAAAATTTAGATCATTTACTTAAAATGTACGTGGATAAATTGAGAAGACTTGCAGCTACTGTTCAACCATTAAGTTTGCCTAAGAAAAGGTCAATGAATAAGAAGATAAGAGAAATTATGACTGAATTTGATAACACTGAAACACTTGAACAAGCTCAGTTACTTTCACTTTTTCTTACACAAAATAAGTTGCAAGAGGCATTGAAATTGTTAGGTGTAGACACAACATCAAAGAAGAGAAGATTTTCTAGCATGCAAACTGATCTGATTGAAAATGTTAAACAAGGTTTGAGAAACATAGGAAAATACTCTCGAACTAAAGATAAGTCTGTGGCAAAAAAAGTGATGTTGATGTTTGTTGTAAATAAGAATATGACCCAAAATAGACAAATATCTTCAATTTCATCTAAAATGGGTTTTAGTAGGAAAACAATGAGAAAATATGTTAAGAGAAGATTAATTGTGGATGACAGTTGTTAGAGTAATTATTTGTTCTAACTTATTAATTAAATCACTTTGATTTAATTAATTAAGTTTCCTATTACTCTATTTTTCTTAAGCTATCTTGTAGGTGCATATAATTAATATTTTATTAATTATATTGTGCAACCCTAGCTTTTTTAGGCTTTAGTTTCCCTTTTCGGGTTTCGTGATTCCTTTATAAGGATTCACCTCTTTGTATTTTATTGATTCACTTATTGGATTATATGAGATATTGCTCTTTGCATGTCCATAAGATGGATCTAGCTTTTTGGCCTCCTTGATTTTTCCTTGCCCCTGTTCTTTGCTTCATCCATGTGACAGGGTTATGCATGCAGGTGTTCTTGGGAGATTAATTTTTCACCTAATCTAACATGGTATCAGAGCTAGCTTGCTGCTCGCTATTTGTGGTTTGTTGAAGCGTTTCAGAAGCTGTGATTTTTGGAGCAGTGGGAGGCCATACGGGAAATTTTTTTTGGGGCACTTTGGGCTCAAACGGACACTTCCATTGAATTCAGAAGGCCGTTTACAGTTAGAATCCATATAAAATTTGTCCATTTTGGAAACCGTTGGTCTGGAAGGCAAATCTTTTTTGTCTGACAGGGCCGTACGACCCCTTGAACGCAGTACGAGGTGTCAAAATAAAAAAAAAAATTGCAAAAAAATCTTTTTTTCGGCTGTCTTAGCCGCCAGCGGTTAATTAACCGCAGCGGAGCCGCTAGCGGTCACCGCTGACGGCCACCGCTAGCGGTTACCGCTGGCGGTCCGCCAGCGGCCCTGCGGCGGCCATCGCCACAGCTCTGCCCTGCGGTGGCTCTCCTCCCTCCCACCGCTCGGCTGCCGCTTCGCCGACGGTGGAGGGATTTTTTGGAGTTTTTTATTTTTTTATTATTTTTTTTATTAAAAAAAAATAATTTTTTGCATTTTCAAAGGCCCTGGAGGTTTTTTCTTTGTAACTTGAGCATACAGACGTATTTTTTCAATCCGAAAAATACGCCAAAAAGATGGTTCTGAGACAGAGATGCTAGTATAGGTTTTTTTGGGTTTTGATGTAGTTTGGTTGCCTGTTATGGTAGTCAAAGTTGGATGTTCTATTTTTCACTCCGAGAGGCGTATCTTGAGCTTTCGATCTCCGATTTTGGACTTCTTTATATCACTAGAAATCTCTTTCTGTGATCTTTCTAGTGATTTTGGTTGTTGTTCCAGATTCTATTCCAGGCACATCCTATTCAGTCTTTTTCTTTTTAGCATTCTGGTGGATATCTTGTTTGTTTCAGGTCCGGGGATCAATTTTGTTGCTTCAGTTGCTTCGTTTTGGGCTTTACCTTCTATTGTTTCAGCCTTATGTTTTTTTTTTATCATTGTTGATATTCATTGTAAGCATCTTTATGCAACGCACTGAGATAAAGTGCCACTCTTGCGTTTCGGGATCCTTTTCATCATTGTGATTCGTTGTACTCGCACTATTTTATAAAGTGCCATGGGGGGGATAGTTGTTTGCTGCTTATAGGCCCTCTTTCTCTAAATCCTCATGCAATTTTGATGACATGTGCCTTTATTGGTGTTTTGTAGCTCACTCTCGATGTGTTTGGCTCCTGCGTTGTAGGAGATTCTTGGCCTATCTTTTCAACTGCTTGTCACCTCACCTGCCTTAAGGGGAGGTTATATTGCTGTTCTATGCTTCTTTGGTTGATGGTTCGTGCCTTCTATTTCCATGGAGGTTCCTTTGGTTGATGGTTCGTGCCTTCTATTTCCATGGAGGTTCTACAGATCAGCATTTTGACAGAGTTTTGCGGTTCTTCATGCTTCAATGATTCTCTTCTGATCTCTTTGTTCCTTCTTCTGGAACATTCTTTGCTATCTCTTTTTGGAGTAGAGTTTTTCCCATGTGGTTTTCTCTATTTCTCCTCTTTATAGAGATTTTGTTGTGATTGGGTACCTGATCTGGCCTTGTTGCTGGGACCCAATTCTCTTTCATAGCTGTGCTAGGTTAGCTTCCTCCCAAGCTTCTCTTAAGGGGGGGTATTAGAGTAATTATTTGTTCTAACTTATTAATTAAATCACTTTGATTTAATTAATTAATTTGCCTATTACTCTATTTTTCTTAATCTATCTTGTAGGTGCATATAATTAATATTTTATTAATTATATTGTGCAACCCTAGCTTTTTTAGGCTTTAGTTTCCCTTTTCGAGTTTCGTGATTCCTTTATAAGGATTCACCTCTTTGTATTTTATTGATTCACTTATTGGATTATATGAGATATTGCTTTTTGCATGTCCATAAGATGGATCTGGCTTTTTGGCCTCCTTGATTTTTCCTTGCCCCTGTTCTTTGCTTCATCCATGTGACAGGGTTATGCATGCAGGTGTTCTTGGGAGATTAGTTTTTCACCTAATCTAACAACAGTACTATGGAGGGAAATTGGCCAATCATGTGTAGAGCACCTCATTCTGATAGGATTGAAGAGTCATTAAAATTTTTAGTCATATCATTTTGGATTGATAACACTCATCCTTCATCAAATAGTAGAGATGCTATTAGGCATAGGATTGCATCTGGTCAATATGAACATCATACAAAACATTGGTTGGGCACAACACATCATGAGTTATATGTGCCGTTTTGCAGTGAACATCCTAATGTAAAAGTTGGGTAAACGTTGTTTGAAAAATTGAAGCCATACTTTGTGAGGTCAAACAAAGTGTTTGAAACATGTTGTTGTCATCATATTGAGTTTGATCTCCACTGTTAGGTATTTTAAAATTTTGTAGAAGACACATATGGTTTTCATGCTGCTCCTCCTAGTAGGAGAAGTGAGTTTATATCATCCATTCTATGTGGCAAAATAGATGATCCAGCTGGTCAAATAAATTGCATCAAAGGATTATGTGAAACATGTGGCGAATTGGCTCTATTTCCTTTGAAAATAAAAAATATTGATGCAACAAAAAAATTGAATTGCAAAAGTTACAAGTATGTCAAGAATGAAACAAAGTTGGGAAAAGAGACAAAAAGATTGGAATATGTTGAAGAGGAGTTATCTGTTCTAACATTTATGGACAGATTTAAGAATTTGATTCAACCTTATATTCGTCACACATTTTTTGAAAAGTGGCAAGCACAACAGTTTCAATCTTTGAGAGATAATTTCCCACTTGGAACAATTGCATCAGTTGTTGATTTTGTAGAGAACTATTCCTTTTTTCATTAGAAAGCAATTCAATTAGATTATTACTTTTCTAAGAAGGTCAGTATTATGGTACATGTTTTTTTTATAGACATGCATAGTTAGATTTGGATGGTGTTGAGAGTATAGTTCAAGCAAGCGTAATTAAAAAGGAATATCATTTCTATATAAGTGATGATAAAGAACATGACATTCACTATGTCGAAAATTGCTTCAATATCTTCTTTTCTTATTTGAAAGAAAGAAACATAAATGTTGATAAACATTCTGTTTGGTCTGATGGATGTGCTGCATAGTTCAAATCATCTAGACCATTTTATGCATTATGTATATATCATCGCAATGAGAATATAAAACACATATGAAATTTCTTCTAGAGTGGTCATGGAAAAGGTGAACATGATGGTGCTGGAGCTTGCATCAAATGTGCTTTGCAAAAGTATCAAATGAATTATCAAGGAGTTCATATAAATGATGCACATGATGTTGTTGAATGGTGTAAGACACATTTTGCATTAGATGAGGTTGGGACATCATCAACAATGAGTCGATAGGTACCATATAGAGTCTTTTGGGAGATAACAGTTCTGGATGTGTACATTTGTTTAATTTTTATGCAATTAAGTTATAAAATTTTATTGTTAACTTTTAATTTTTAATTTTTTGAATTTTAAATTTAATTTGTTCATATTTTCAATTTAATGAACTTTTAGGTGTTACTAGAAAAAACATGCATGGTTGCAAGAGGATAGAAAACACACGTTCCTTACATTTAGTCATGAGTACAGATAATTGCAATTGGACATTGAAGATAAGATAATATTCATGTTTTTCTGACAATTGCATTCATGAAGAATATGAAGAATGCATCAATCAAGCATGTGGATATATAGGTGCATGGATTTCGGTACCACTTGATGTTACTGATACATTCGATAAAGATGAAAATTTTGATAATATTCCATTGATTTCTAATGATTATAATCATATCTCTGGATTGGTAAAAGTGGGTAAGTATCATAAAAATTAATTTGAACAAGCGTTATTTAATTATCAATTTGAACTATCTTATATATGTACTATATACATAAACATGTATACTTGTTATGCAAGAGATACCTTTGTAGTGATTGATGAGCCTAAAAATTATGAAGGTGTCAGTAATTATTTATTGTGATGTACTACAGAGAGGACAAAGTTATATGACCCTGAAGAAAGTGATGGAATGTTGTTCCCCATAGGTAACTATATATATATATATATATATATATATATATATATAATAAACTAATAATAATTAAGAACTTATGATCGTACAATTAAAAACACATTTAATTCAAGATGAAATTCAATAGTTTGAAAAGAAGTTGATATTTAAGAATTTTAACATATTAAGTTATCTTTGATACATGTATCTATAGATAACGATTGTGTAAGTGCAAACTAACTTAGCCTATTTATACTTCAAGTTGTTAAATTATTAAATTCATCAATGGTATAATTAATATTATTAATTTATATAGTTTTTTAATAAACTAATGATAACTAAGAGTATGATTGTACAATTAAAAACACATTTAATTCAAGATGAAATTCAATAGTTTGAAAAGAAGTTGATATTCAAATTATTATAAAATAAATCTCAAATGTTAGTTCAACCATGATGTACACTTATAACATGTAATATCTTCTCATGATCTTCACTATCTAGTCTCCACTTGCAACGTGCATGCTTAACTTTGACTAGATGTAGACAAAGATTGGTAGCAACAACTAGGTGGTTGTATTGTAAAACCTTGTTGTTAGGTTGATAATCAACAAAGTGTATTATTTATAAAAATTTAAAATACTTAAATTTGTGGTGCAGGTTCTATTGTGATAGAGGTAGCATATTTGAAGCAAGACAAAATAGTCCAACATGGAATACACTTTGTTGATTATTAACCTAACAACAAGGTTTTACAATACAACCACCTGGTTGTTGCTACCAAGCTTTGTCTACATCCAGTCAAAGTTAAGCGTGCACGTTGCAAGTGGAGACTAGACAATGAAGATCATGAGAAGATATTACATGTTATAAGTGTACATCATGGTTGAACTAACATTTGAGATTTGTTTTATAATAATTTGAATATCAACTTCTTTTCAAACTATTGAATTTCATCTTGAATTAAATGTGTTTTTAATTGTACGATCATACTCTTAGTTATCATTAGTTTATTAAAAAACTATATAAATTAATAATATTAATTATACCATGGATGAATTTAATAATTTAACAACTTGATATATAAATAGGCTAAGTTAGTTTGCACTTACACAATCATTATCTATAGATACATGTATCAAAGATAATATAACATGTAAAATTCTTAAATATCAACTTCTTTTCAAACTATTGAATTTCATCTTGAATTAAATGTCTTTTTAATTGTACGATCATAAGTTCTTAATTATCATTAGTTTATTAAAAACCTATATAATTTAATAATAAATTAATTTCATTTAAGTGAATTAAATGTGCTTTTAAAATTGTAAGATTAATAAGTTCATCTAGTTAGATCATTAGTTTATTAAAAAACTATATATTTTAATGTTAGTTTATTATATCTATGGTCATAATCTTAGTTTAAATTAGTTTAAATTAATATGAACATTTTAAATATTATATTTTGTAAAAGTTTTCTAAAATAATGTATTGGCTTACCTCATTAACATTTTTTTATCCACATAAAACTAATATTTATCTTTAGCAAGTTAGTAATTGATAATTTAAGAAATACATGTATCTTTCTAACTTCCTACTAATATATTTAACAAATTTATATGTTTATTCTTATTAATTGATTTACCAAATTTAAACATATCTTTAGTCCTACTAATTGTTTATTTCATATAATGATTACAAATAAATATAATATTTTAAATTTATTTAATCTAAATCATTTGGGTTAATTTAGTAGTTTTAGGCATCTATATTAATTCAATTCAATCACCCTATGAATTATTATTATTTTTGAAAATTATAAATTAGGTTTGATAGAGATCAATTTGGAACTTCTTTGATTATTTAACTATTGAAGTAGACCTATTTAGAGAAGTTAATTTGATTATTTTATAATGATGACAATAAAATATAAAGTTTAAAAGTTATAATCTAAAAATTATACATGGTCTACTATAATACAAAAAAAAAAACAAATGTATATACACATGTACACGTCTCAAGAATATGAACATTCTATAGCTATATAGTACAAAAAAAAACACATTTACACATATATACACGTCTCAAGAATAAAAATCTACATCTAATATATCTCTACAACTAAAATGCATACATATGCGAACTATAAATCTCGAATAAATACATGTACATAGCAAAATATAAAAAGTCATATATACATGTGGCCATCTAACTATTGAAGTACTGAATAATCAAATAAATAGTGAAACATATGTATACATGTGTCATGTCAAGGTACTAAAATACACATATATGTGTATGTAAACTATCTCCAATAGATAAATGCATAAAAAAATATATAAAGATCTACTGTACTACTAGAGGGACCCCTCAAGACGCATACGAACAGAATGACCCTCTGATTGACTCATCTCCTGTACATCCTCTTGCCAAGGCACATCAATTGAGCCCTGCAAATATATATACATGTACATTAGAGTTCTAGATCTAAACATATATATACATGTGTGTACATTCAAATTAAATATGAGTGCATATATATATATATATATATATATATATCTAGTTTGAAACATAAAATTAACTTTAAACAAACTATTTAAAACTTGTACCTGAGCACCACTAGGTGCCTCAATAGAATCATCTCTCTCACATACATGATGCCATGAACCAACACTAGATGTAACCATGTGCTCAACGACTTGTGCCTGCATGATTTATTATAGTTAAAGGTTAAATTAAATATCTATCTGAATTGAATGAAATTCATATTTTAAAATTTCATGTACATATTTAAATTTCAAAATAAAAATTATATATATGTACCTGGGTCTTTGGAGGTGGAGGATGATTAGTAGACTCCATCATATCATCTATCAATACACCTCCTAAAACTCTAACACCTACTAAACCACCCTCAACACCATGTCCAACTGCTAGCAATGATGAGTGAAGTGGATTGTGTAACCAATTGGGTAATGGTGTAGAATCATGGTTGTTAGGTCAGAATAACATCTCCATGTATGATGAAATACCCATGCTTGAACCAGTATCAATCTCAGATAGGCCTCGCAACTGCTCACCAAAATCATCAAGACCCTTAGCTGTGATCATGACATCTCTAACTTGAATGCCTAAGTCATTTGTAGAGTGTCATGAGCCTGGTGCCGAATGCTGTGAGCTATACACAGGTGTATCATCTGTCACTGGTGTGGTGGCCTATATCTGTGGAACTATAGGGCTCTGATGTTGTCTAATAGCATCCATCACTAAGTGAACTAGCATCCCCTATGTATCAGAAATGTAACTGATAATCTGCAACATATCCACCAAAAAATATAGTGCCAAATCCATATGTGTCTAATGTCCTGAAAGAGCACGAACATCACCAGGTAGTGGTAGCCCAACAACTTTATATGCATGATCAGAGGAGGTACTTGAAGTGCTACTAGATGCCTCTAAAGATGGTCAACCAGGTGGATGAGGATGTCAACCATGAATATAATGACCAATAGAATCAGATATGATACTAGTGACCACAGATGTAGTGTGTCCAATAGTGTCAATTGCTCCCCTTTGGGAAGCAATGACAACTCTATCTGCAATAGGCTCATGTGCTGGAGTCACAACAAGTAGTCTCTGTCCAACAAACTATTTGACATATGGAGGTGGCATATGATGTGCACTACAATACTGGCCATGATCTGTGATCTGACCACACCCCTATCCATAATAATATGGAATGTCCTAGTATTTGACATTGAGCCCCATGTGGAACTTAGCTTACAATTGCTGTGCAAAATAAAGAGGTATCTGGTTGTTAGTAGGATAATGACCATGTGCAACCAAAAATTGAGGATAGATCATGCTAGCAATAACAAGATATGTGCATCATGTGACTCGGTAGCCTCTCACCCTACCCCATGCTCCCTTAAAGAGATCTCTTTTGTTGACATCTTTGGAGGCCACCCTCTTGACGTCATCAAAAGATGCATCTCTTGAAATCTTAGCCCTAAGCTCCCTAGATATGGAAGCTAATAGGTCAGGAGTAAATGAATGGTGAGCTCTAAATCTAGCTGTCAGATCCTGTAAACTCCTACATATAGTAGAACATATGTCTCTATAAAGACTATCATCAGAGGACAATATAGACTACTATAGTCTAGCAACCTCTTGCTCTAAAAATACAAATAAAGCATCAATATTGATGCATGGATGTGGTGCAGCAGGACTTGTAGGTGTAGCCTGACCTAGAATAGGAGCCACACTAGGAGCCGTGCTAGGACCTACACCACCTAGAGCCATACCAAGAGCCAAAACATCAGCCGCACGATGAACCCTACCTTGAGGTACACCACAAGCCCCACCATGAGCTATAGCATGAGGCCCACCATGAACAACACGATGAGCTACACGAGGAGCTAGAATAGGAACTGCATCAGGTGTTGCAATAGGAACCGTATCAAGTGCCATAGCAAGAGTCATAATAGGAACTATATCAGGTGCCACACCAGGAGCTGTGGCAAGCTAATTGTGTGAAGCCATATGATCTATATCTAAATGTATCAAGAGCTAAGTCTACTGTATACACAATTTTTTAGTTTTAATTAAAATTATACATGTAATTGAATGTAAATCACACATGTCTAGAGATAATCTGTAACATGTACATATGATCTGATAAAATTAAATATATGATTGAATGCATATACATACATACATACATGAGAGTTAGAGTTAGAGTTATAGTTATTTAGGGATAATCAAAACTTGCTAATATGCAAAATTTAAAAGTTTAAACAATTCAATATATTGCTTGATTTCATGTGATAATCTAAGTAAATTCATTTTGTTGAGACAGATCACATGTGGCATCACAAAGGTTAGTCTAAACATGTGTAATTAATTATAAATTCGAACACATTGGTCCATAAACCATCAATTAAAATATATATAAAATAAGAACATGATCTAAGGATAATTGATCTTATTTTATCCCCTAGATCAAATATTTGGAGTAGTTAAATTCTAATATATATATATATATATATATATATATATATAGTTTTCCTATTCTGTAGTTTGATTACTAAAATTGTATAAGAAATATAAAGGGTTCATCTTATTAGATATTTGAGTAATATGTTTTCATAATTTTCTAAGAAGTGCAATTCAAAACATTGAGTTCTATACATATGAGACCAATTCAAGTTTTCTATTAAAATACATTAAATTATATATTATGACATTGTGTTATTTCTATAAGGAATTAATCATATAGTTTATGAGTCAATCTCATTGACCCATGATGTTTCAAGAGTAGTGAGTCACATGAATCCATTTCTCACGAGAATGTCTTCTAAGTTTATCAATATTATGATATTTTTTGAAAAGATTTTCTATATTTCATTTAACAATAATTTATTCAAAATAAACTTTCAAACATGCAAATGTGTTAAATTAACTATATATATATTTACTTATTATTAATTAAAAATTAGCTAAGTCTACTGTACACGTAAAATACATTATTATATATTATGACATTATGTTATTTCTATAAGAAAAATATAAAAAATCTAGCTAATTTAACACATTTTTAATTAATAATAAGTAAGCTTAGATTCTCTATATTTCATTTAACAATAATTTATTCAAAATAAACTTTCAAACATATAATAAGAAAGTGATAATATATTTACTTATTATTAATTAAAAATGTGTTAAATTAGCTAGATTTTCTATATTTTCCTTAAATAGAAATAATACAATGTCATAATAAATAATAATGTATTTTAATGTGTGTTGTTTTCAAATAAGTGAAAATAGTATCATTTGATTAAAGATGTTGCATTACAATTTAGATCTATGAAATAAAAAATGCATGTGCACTCAATTTTTTATCATACTAATTTTAACCATATCTCCAAATTTTCACAGATGTTCAAGTTTAGGTTAGATCTCAAGGAAAAAAAAAGTCAACTTTTCACACCTTTTTTAATCCCTTATTTTCAAGCTTTTAGCCAAACTAGTTTTTAAATCATTTACAAGAATCTCAATCTTTTATCACGAGATATGTTGTCCAAGATCTAATATGATGGCTAAATAATTTTTTATTAATGTTTCTACTAAGGTTCAAACAACCTCTGGGCTTTTATGATTTTGGGCCTTATGCCTTAAGAAATTCAATGTGCTTGCATATTTAAAACTTCAAGTTGACACAATGTTAGAGTTCATATCTAACTTAGTACTCAAATGCTTGTTGGGCTAGTATACCTATGGGAATTGTACCCCTAACAAGATATTGAGCTAGTGGATTAGGACTATTAATGTTAGTATGATATCTTCACCTGAGATGGGATCCCTCATTTGCAACCTTAGCTAAATTGGGCTAGTAATGACCAATGACAAAGAAGAGAAATAAATTGAATGTTATCCTCAAAACTAAAAATTTAATATCACATATTTTCCCTTGATCTTCATTGATTTGGAGAGATAAATGGATTCACTCTAACCCTTGAGCAATAAGAGAACATTTGATAATAGACCAATTTGTAAATGCCCCAAGATAAAGAGACTTTGAAATTTATCCATTGTACTATGTGAGAGAGGATGATGTAGTTGAACATGTTAAAAAATTGAATAATAAGCCACAAGATTAGAACCTAACCTTCATGATTGCTTCTTGTGCTTCAAATCTAAGCAACTAGAGATCAACTCTCTCATTCAAGGTATCAAAGCATGAACTTATTGAATCTAGTTGAGGATTGAAGAAACTTATAGTAAGGAATTGTGAATTATGGTCTTTGGTGAATGATCAGGTAAATCAAATACAACTTGAATGTGTATACTCCATTTTTTACTATTATTTTTCTAGAGGCAACATAACATTGGTAACTGTAAACAAAATAGATGATTCAGAGCCATGGGTATGATGGTGATGACTAAGTTCTAGGTAGATCTACAAAAAAATTAAAATGGATAGACAATGTTGTGAACCTTGCATGGACTTCTTGTATAATATCTTCAAGTTCTCTTTGTTAACATATTTAATAGAAGTAGATCTAGGTACCTCTCTTTGTTTTCGAGCTAAGTTAGTGTGGACATGTATATATAATTGGTCTTAAGAAAGTGTACAAATATGTAGGAGTTTGAAATTAGGGTTAGCGTTAGAAATTAGGGTTATAGTTTTCAAGTTAGGGCTAGAAATTAGGGTTAGAGTTTGAGTTAGGGTTAAAGGGTTACATGGCTAGATTTATCTTTTAGCCTGGTTATAGTTAGTTTTAGGGTTATGTGTAGACATTGTTTATGTTTTCTTATGATCAAGTTAATGTTGTTACGTATTTATACACATATATAATATTTACATGTTCTTTATGATGTACATTCTTTATGTTTTTATATAATCAAGTTATGTTCTTATAATTAACTTTTATTAATTAAATGTTGTAACATGTATTCTTTAGGTCATACGTTCTTTATACATGTTCTTATGTATGTATGTATGTTATATTCTTATAGGTCTATGCAAATTAATCTACATTAGATTATATATGTATAATATAGGATCTCCCCTTAAGACATGTCACTGAATGTAGTTAATTATATACTTAGAAATTAAAGCTTTAAAAATAATAGACTTAGATGAGTTAATTATATACTTAGATTAAGGCATTAAAAATAATAACATATTTGAATATTAGAGAAGAAAGCTGATTTGTTCATGGTGAGTTGTGGGGTCTTACATATAGTTGATTACAATTCTGAGTAGTGACAAGGGAGATGTTATAGGTACATATCTCACTGAAAATTGAATGATTTATATTTATAGATGCTGAAGGTTGTACATGTGGTGGAAGATGATTGGGTGGAGGTTGATTTTAGGAAAAGGAGGGCATGGGAATCCAATCTTGTGGGTAGTAAGTCTAATGATAAGCTACTCTGTTTGGTTTAGTCCACATACTTGCTTATGTAAGCATTTTGCATGTGAGATTCAAGAGGATATTGGATCCTTAGGCCTGTTTGATGTAGGGTCCTCTAAAGTTGTATCTTTGTATCCTTAGGAGGTTGATTTCAATGTGAGGGCTTAGATCAATCTAGTAGGTTAAATATAGTTAATTTTATAGTTAATTATAGTTAGATTAAATATAGTTAATTAAGACATTAAATATAGTTAATTTTAAGACATGTCATTAAATATAGTTAATTATACTTAGAAAAAGGCATTAAGAATAGTAACATATACATAAACATGAATATTGAAAACATATACATGTCTACATTTAACATGAAAATATGTATTTACATACATCTATGAAATAAAATATACATTCTTTATGTTTGTATTTAAAATCTAAGTTATGTTCTTATATGTATTAACTTAAATTATTAATTAAATGTTGTAACATGCATTCTTTAGGTCATAGTCTTTATATGTTCTTATGTACATGTATGTGAACTATATTCATTAATCTAGACATTCTTATAACATATTAACTTTAGGATCTCCCCTTAAGACATGTCATTAAATATAGTTAATTATGTACTTAGATTTTAAGGCATTAAAAACAATAACATATACATAAACATGATTAAATTGAAAACACACATGTCTACATTTAACATGAACATATTTACATCTACATTTATGAAATAAAATATACATTAATCTACATTCTTATTTATAATTTAGGATCTCCCCTTAAGACATGTCATTAAATATAGTTACTTACACTTAGTTATAAGACAAATTAAGATCAATAGTTTACATATGTACATATAAAAATGTGAATATTGAAAACATGTATGCATGTCTACTTTTAACCATGAAAAAATATACATACATCTATGTTCAAAATAAATAATACATTTTAATCTACATTCTTATGTACATAAACATGAATATTGAAAACATGAATAAGGCATTAAGACGAATAACATATACAGAAACATGAATAAAACATATACGTAAACATAAAAGATTAAGATGTATTAAAAAATCAATAACATGTACATTAACATTAATAAATTTATATGAATATTGAAAATATTTTTCTAAATTTTATTTTCTACACTATTTTTTTAATATTTTAAAATATTTTTTTAATGTTTTCTAATTTTCAAAACTAATGTTTTGAAAAATATTTTCTAATGTTCAAATCCTAATTTATTTTCTCGTAGTTTTCTAATATTAAATTCTAAACTATTTTTAAAAATATATATTTTTTCTAATGTTTTTCTAATGTTTTTTCTAATTTTTTTCTAATGTTTTTCTAAATTTATTTTCTAATGTTATATTATTATAAAATTTCTAATGTTTTTAAAATGTTTTTCTAATGTTAAATTTTTAATGTTTTTCTAAATTTGTTTTCTAAAATTTATATTATTATAAATTTTCTAATGTTTTTCTAATTTTTTAAAAAATTGTTATTATTATAAATTTTCTAATGTTTTTCTAAATTTATATTATTATAATTTTTCTAATGTTTTCTAAATTAATATAATTAAGTTTAACATAAATAAACAATAAAAATATTAAAATAACATTAAAATATTCTTTGAAAACATAAAAAACGTAAAAAACATAAAACTATGCTTTGAAAATATTAAAAAATGCTTTAAAAACATTAAAAATGTGAAAAACATTAAAATAATAATATATAGACATACTTGAAGACAAGAATCTGAAGGAAAATGACAAGGCAATGCTAACAAAAAGCACACGTTCGCTCCAACCCTTGCTTTTATAGTAAATGCCATAAACAATAAAAAAATGAGTAAAAAACAACGTTTTAAAATGTTGAAAATCGACATTTAATATGTTCACAGGAAACATATTTATTATGTATGTTTGCTACGAACATATTTATTACGTATGTTTGCTACAAACATCCCTAAATATTTTTAAAATATGTTCACTGCAAACATATTAAAGTATGTTCACAGTGAACGTATGCTGCATCCAATTTTGCATTTTGTAATTTTCTTCTATTTTTGTTTGTTCGACTAAAGTGGAACTCATTATTGTGGGTTCACCTAGAGACTTCATAATTATCTTGTGAAGATTGGATTTGAAAGGATTGATGATAACAAGAATCTATACATGAAGATAGAGAAAGGAAAAGATATTTTGTAATTTGAATTTTTTGTTGATGATATCATATTCGGAGGACAAGATGCTTTATGTAAGGATTTTGCAAATCAAATGAAGCAAGAATTTGAAATGTCTATGTTTGGAGAGATCAAACTCTTTGTGGCTTTGCAAGTATATTAGATGAAATATGATATATACACCACTCAGTCAAAGTATGTCAAGGAAATATCAAAAACTTTTGGATTGGAGGATTCCAAACTAGTAAGTACATCTATGGTGATAGGACACAAGTTGTCAAAGAATGATGATTTAGCTGAGGTGAATCAAACATTGTACAAGTCTATAATTGAAAAATGACAATATGTAGTACATAGCATACCTGACATTGCATTATCTATAGGGATAGTTGCAAGATTCTCTGCTAATCCTAGGGAGAATCAGTTGATGGCTGCAAAGAGAATAATGAGATATCTGAAAGGAACAGAGGAGTATGGTCTATACTATAAGAAAAATGAGAAATTTGAATTAAGAGCCTACACTAATGTTGATTGGGCTAGAAAAATTGATGACAAAAAGAGTACCACTGGAGGAGCATTTTTCTTAGGCAAGAGGTTGGTTAAACGGACCAACAAGAAACAAAATTGCACTTCACAATCTACTACTGAAGCTGAATATGTTGTTATTGTAGTAAATTGTACAAACATTGTGTGGATCAAATAGTTACTCAAAGGTATGAAGGAAGAGATCATAGAACCAGTGACACTTTATTGTGATAATACAAGTGCTATCAATATATCAAAGAATCCTATGATGCACACAAAGACTAAGCACATTGCAATCAAGTATCATTACTTGAGAGAAGTAGTTTAAGGTAAAGAGGTGAAGATGGAATACGTTAACACTAAAGAGAAAATTGCTAATATCTTCACAAAAGAATTACCTAAGGATGGTCATGAGTATCTAAGAGGTAAACTATGGGTGATACCCTTATCAAAGGCTATCTAAGTAATAAGAGGAGTGCCCTGCATCAAAAAAGCTGATGTTCATATGTTACACATTAATGTACTTACTTTAGGATTTGCCTAAAGTAATCAAAGAGCTAAAACTTCAAATCAGTGACAAGCAAGGTGACAAAGGGAGAAAATTGAAGAAACTAAAGATGCTTATATCTACATGTTAAGATGAAAAGTTTTTGGCATTGTTGTCAAAGAGGGAGAGATTCACTGATTAGAAGGAGAAAGGAAAGATAATTGGAGAGATTTACTGATCTTAGAGGAGATAATTGCTGAAGGAGATAGTTATTGATAAGGAGAATAGAAAATAGAGAAAGAGAAATTCTAACATCTACCTAGTAAGAGGGAGATACAAGAAGTAATTCAAAGGGAGTTATAAGGATGACAAAAAAGTGTTTTGTAACCTATTTAGAAGATGGAAGTTTCTGATAGAGGGAGAGATTTCAATACAAGAATTTTTTTATTTTTTGGTATTTTGTTAGTCTTACTATTTTAACCTAGTTAGTTTGGTTGAACAAGGTGTTTTTCCATTTGGTTGATCATTTTGGTTTGTCATCAATACCAAAGAGGGAGATTGTTGAGAATATATTAACAACAATAAAAGAGGTAGATGTTTTGAGGGAGAGTGTTGAGAAAATACAAGTATGATCAATATGTTTCAATAATTGTTTTGTTACTGATGTCAAACCCACTATTTGCTGGTAAGACAACTGCTTATATAATTTAAGTACTATCACTTATTTGATTGATGAAGAGGATTTGATCAAAAGATGTAACAATATCACCTAGAGGAAAGGTTGAGTTATGATTATGTAAAGGAGTACAATAATTAGTTAAGACAATTATAACATGATGTATTGATAATCTACTTAAGGTTGCAAAGGCCAGTTACACTGAAAAAGTTTAGAAGAACAAGTTACTCAAAGTTTTTCTGCCAAGCTTGACCAAGTGGATAGTAGGTGTTGAGCATAATCAATGCAAGCCAAGAAAAAAATTAGTTGGAGCCAAGTAAAAGTTCATTCTAGTGTATGCCAAGTAGAATAGTGGATGCCGAGTAAAGTTTAGTTGATGTTGAGCACCAGTAAACTTTAGTTCATGTCGAGTAATTTTTCAAAGGATGTCGAGAAACATAGTATGTATCATGCATTAGAAGCTTGATAATGCCAAGATGCTTCATTATTAAAAGATCATGAATTTGATGGATTTGAGCCAACAAGTTTTTTTTATTGGATTATGTGAACTAGGTGGAATATAAGATTGATGAGCTAGAGGCACAAAATTTAAGGTAAAGCATTTTTAGGAAAATTCAAAGAGGATTCAAGGAGAAGTTTGTAGAAGAGATGTGGAATGTGGGGTAGATTCATTGTATCCTACCCAAGCCATTAAAACCCTAAATTGGATGATGGAGAATGATCAGAAAAAGATCTTAATTTCCTATTTATGGGAATGGTTGGTCATGAACCAAAGTTTTCATGTGCAAGAACCTAAGAAAGTCAATGAGACAAGGGTTTTGCTTCATCAAGTGACCTAAGAGAAGAGTCCGCAATGGCATGTTAAGAAAGAAGGCTTAAGGATATGAATGCTTGAAGGGTGAAAAAGCTATCAAAGCTATAATGAGTGAAGGTCAAGTAGAATGGAGGACTAAAACAAAGATCTATAATCTACAAATGGAGTGGTAAGTTGTTATCGGATCAATCTTTATTGTTACTCTCTAACAATTTTATTAGTCTAGGGTAAATCCTTTGGATTAAGGTTGACCTAACAGTCATTTGTAAATTCTTTAACTGGGTGACGTTCCAAGTGAATGGTCTAAAGTCCTCTAACAAGGCTCACTCCTAATAGGGTGATTGAAATCTTTTAATAGGACCACATTTAATAGTGTGTATTGTAACCTTTAATAGGGTTGTTCTTTCACAGGGTATCACTTCAGAAGAGTGAAAAGAGTAGCATGCAAGGTAAACTTTAAGAAACCCCCCTCCAAGAAAAGATTTAAATTATTTGCAAATCTTTCATTATTTTGAAAAACCAAATTATTTTTATTGACAAATCTCTCAATTCTTTTATTTTAAATATTATTCACATTGGTAATTATTTTGGAATCATAATTTTTGAGTAGAAATTACTGATGAATCTAAATAATAATAGGAAGTTTGCTAATCATCATGGAATATTACAAATCAAAATTGGACATGTTTTATCTCATGGAAATTATGAGGATAATTACATTATATTTTAAATCAATAGTGAAAACTAAATATTGGTAATATATCCCTAAAGTAACTAATAATCATGATAATTATTGGTGAATTAATTTTAATTTCTTCAATAATATATAATATTTAGGTGAATCAAATCTAAACATCTATCAAATATCACGACAAATCTTTGAGTTTAAATTTTTTAATAAAATAAATTATTGAGCTATTTTAAATATTTTAGAACAAAATTTAATAAAAATGTGGCAATTTAGGTTGCATTAAATCTTAAATTACTAGCAAAAAAATTCTAAAATTCACAAAATTATGAATATTTACCACTAAAAAACACCCTAGCAACATGTTATTGGTGGTTTTTCCCAAATTGTGTTCCCACGTAAATCATTTTGTCAAGTGTGTTGATGAATATGATATTTTTCATGTTGACATTTTTGCAAGTTTATTTGAAAATAAACTACAAGTTTATTTGACAATAAACTAGAAGTTTTTAGAGATTGCATAATTTTATGGATGCATGCATGAAGTTAAATATTTTATGGGTTCACTAAGCTATGAAATTTTTTATTTATACATCTAGACCTTGGATAAATAATTCACCCCCTGTCTTAGTTATTCTAAATTATTCCAACAAATATTATGGGTTGTTTGAGCAGAGCTATGTAATTTAAAAAGATAGATCTGAAGTGTGGGTACCATCAAATTTTCATTAGAGAAGGAGATGAGTGGAAGACTACCTTCAAGACAAGGGATGGATTGTATGAGTGGTTAGTCATGCCATTTGGGCTAACCAATGCACCAAACACTTTTATCTGGCTCATGAATAAGGTACTAAAGAAAATTTTGGGTAAGTTTGTCATCATTTACCTAGATGATATTTTGATCTTTAGTAAGATATTGGAGGAGAATTTGATGCATATTCGTAAGATGTTTGATAAGTTGAGGAAAGAGAAGTTGTTGATAAATCTAAAGAATTGTAATTTTGTGAAGAAGGAGTTGGTGTACCTTGGATTTGTAGTTTTAGCGAAAGGTCAAAAAATAGACCCTAAGAAAGTGAAGGCTATCCTTGAATGGACTACTCCAAGGAGAGTGACTGAGATAAGATATTTTCATGGTCTAATTAGTTTTTTACAGAAATTTTATTAGAGGTTTTAGCGGTATTTGTGGACCCTTGAATGAAACAATGAGAGGAGATAGGAAGGAATTTAAGTGGATTGTAGGAGCATATAAAAGTTTTAATCTATTGAAATAGAAAGTTACAAAGTAGTGTGTTTTAGCACTTCTAGATTTTAATAAGGTTTTTCAAGTAGACTATGATGCTATTGGTACTGCAATAGGAGCTATTTTGAGCTAAGAAGGTATAATTGTTTCTTACTTTAGTGAGAAGTTGAATGATGCCAAAAGAAAATATTTTGTTTATGATCAAGAATTTTATGCTATAGTTCAGGCATTGAAGAAGTGAAGATGCTATCTTCTTCCTGAGGAGTTGTTTTCAAGCTTTGCAATATTTGAACAATCATAGAAAGTTGAACCAAAGGCATTTGAAATGGGTTGAGTTTTTGTAGAGTTATATATTTGTTTTGAAACACAAGAATGAGAAGTCTAACAAAGTTGCATATTATCTTAGCTGGAGATAAATTTTGTTCAAGATGCAGATTGAGGTGGTTGGTTTCAAGGAACTCAAGAATTTGTATCTAGAGGATCCTAATTTTTGTGAAGCTTGGAAAGCTTGTATAGAACCTGTTACACTTGATAAGACAAAGTGGCTAGATTTCATAATCTAGGATGGAATGTTGTTCAAATGAAGTCAATTGTACATTCCTAGAATTTCTATGGGAGATAATATCATCAAGGATAAGCATGGTGGAGGATTGGTTGGACATTTTGGTAAAGATAAGACCATTGCTTTGGTTTCTCAGAATTATTATTGACCACAATTGTAACAAGATTCCAAGAAGTTTCTACAAATTTGCAAAGTATGTTAGATGACAAAAGGAGTGAAGTAGAATATGGGGTTGTATCAGCCATTATCTATAGAAAATAAGTCATGGGAGGATGTTGGCATGTATTTTGTTCTTGGTTTACCAAGGACTCAGTGAGAGTATGATTTAATATTTGTGGTGGTTGACAAATTTTCAAAGATAGCACATTTCATTCCCTACAAGAAGAATGGTAACATTGTTGTTTTAGATTAAGGTAAAAATAGCTTTTGATGGGGCCTCGAAACCCTTAACAGAAAAGAAAAAGAAAAACCATGAAGCACTACTAGGTTTTACAAGGACTTGAAACTTGCACTTTAATAGAAGAAAAATTAGGTTTTACAAGGACCTAAAACCACATAAAAGGACCATAAAATGGACCCAGGTTTTACAAGGACATCGAACCTAGTTTTTACAATAGATAAAAACTAGATAAAATAACCAAAATTAGTGACCAAATACCAGGACCACTACAAAAAATAGAGACCAAAAACTAGAGACACAACTAGCTATATTGCAGCTCTTTTATCATTTTGAATACCTCTTTACCAACCTCCACAGTGCTTTGGATGGTATCAATGGCCAAATGTCCAGTAGCTTCAACTACCCTTTTCCTAGAGCTTTGTCTAGTTCTTTTACTTGGTCCCCCTAGAGACATAATATCTTCATTGGTTCACTTCCCTAAACTTGCAACAGCAACACAAATACTGGAAGTAACTTGCTCCATCTTATTGCCACTTTCTTTGATCAAAAAATGAAGTTTTTGTTCATACTCTTTTAGTTTCTTCAGTATATTACCCACCTAAATTTCCATCTGACTGATCTTTACAAGGTCAATATCCTAGTCATGTTGTATCTTTTCCATTTTTCTTTTCAAGCTCATTAATTCATTATACATCCATGAGTCAACTTGCAGAGAGGTATCAGCTTTAAGCTTTTCAGTATGTAGGAAAGAAAGCATAGTATCCCTTTGAATAGACCCATTCTTCTCCCTCCCCATTTTTTCTCTACTAGAAGACTCATCCTTGTCATTCCTTACCTCTTCCCTTACATTGGCATCATAAGGGTTAGAAAGTAAAGTACACCAAGATAACTAAGAGAGAGGGGGGGGGGGGTGTGGGGGAAGGTGAATTTGTTATAAGATCAATATTACTTTTACCAAGCTTATTAAACTTCAAATATGTCATCAATATAAACAACAACCATAAACAAGATACACATACACAATAACACTAGATATGTTAACTAGAGAAACCCTTGATTAGATGGAAAAGTTTGGTGGGGATGGTACCCACAAAATGACGTACTAATATATGAGTTCTTTGTAAGAGGATGGGATCTTTTAGGAGCCAATGAAATACATTCAATAAATATTAGTCCCTGTTAGTAGAATTTGAATCCTTGTGAGGAGATTCCAACCCTATTAGGAGTTGCAGAAGATAGATGCACCCACTATCCAAACAACTTTAGGGGAAAGATAATCAAACTCACTATCTAACTAGCCTCTATATTATTCATTTTAGAATAATATAAATGCAAATGATCTCAACAACTAAAAACTCTTTCTCTTTCCTCTTAGCATGCCTCTTCTACACTAAAACACTTTTCAGATCTCAATACCAGATTTGCAAACTTACATCACGATAATCCCTTTGATCACTTACTCACATTTACCAATCTTCTTTACTTATCATATACACTTGATACTTGCACACTACATTACAAGGAAATTAAATTTCCTTTATACAAATCCTCAAAATAATTCATTGAGTCAGTCTTTAGGATTTCCCAGTTATAATTACAATAGGATCTCATTAAGATAACACTCTATATTATATTCTTCATAATATTGTCGGCTCAAAGTAATTACAAATTCTCACATGTATGACCTTGAAATTCATGCACTTGCTGATGTTATTATCATAATGTCTTCTATCTCTATCCAATTGCACTCAACCAGATTCTCTCCTTGTTAGGAGATATAATTTGAACACCATAAATTTCTTCTTAGGAACTCTACCTATAAATTATCTTCTATAAATCTCAAATAACTTCTACCAGTATTTAACTTTTTGCATGCATACTTAACCACTAAATCAAGACATCATGTAGAACATGTCCTCAACTATGCTTGATCTCATCTTCAATCCTCGATTCGTATGATCTTGATCTTTGTTGACTACTTTGCTAATCTTCTTAGTAGGTTAACATCAATGACAACCATAGTCATGAATGCAACACACCGGTCATGTTGTCAATCTCTCCAATGCTTCATAAATGATAGAATAATCCCCCATAGGAATAACATCATCATTCATTCTAACAATCTCCCCCTTTGGAATTGATGGCAACATAGATGAAAAACTTCTAAGATCCAAGAATACCAAACATACAATTGTTCTTTTTTTGTTGTCATATTTTCAAATCCTCTTCATCAATAAAATCTAAATATCTTAGGAATAAATCTACATCAATGCTGTTTCTCCCCCATTGATGTAGTGCCTCTCCCATTTGATTTCTATAAGTCATTGTGATGGATACAACCTTGATGATCTTTCTTTGTGAGTGAGCATGTTTGGGACCATGAGGGGTCTACACCCTTGGGGTGATTTTATTTATATTATTGCATTAACTAGTCAATTATACTTTTGGCTGATTTATGAGATTATGATGTTTTTGATAGTTTCAATGAGGTTTGTGTTAGTGGTTACCTAGATCAATGTGGTATCATGATATTGTTTATTTATTACTCTGAGATGTGTGCATTGATTGCATGGTGTATTATTATCCTATTGCACTCGACTAGGTTTGTACAACAATATTTAGTCATGTATTGGACCATGTTAACTTTTATGTTTATGGTGCCTTTTCCATTGTTGAGTAATTACTATTAATTCCATTATTGAATGCTTAATGAATTAGAGAATGAGCTATACATATTAGATTCATGGAATTATGTGCTACAAATATTTATTTTTTCATTTAATTAATTTATGCAAAATGGACTATTTAAATGATTATTTGAATGAAATTAATTATATGCTTTAATTACATGATTTTGCATAAATATCACTTTGGCTATTATTATTATGCATCTGCACTTGATTGAGTTTGTTTATTTGTGCAAGATTTATTTCCTCAGCAATGACACATGGAGTTAGTGATCAAACCTTTCATGTGAGCCAATATCGTCCCTGTATGGGTGATGTATCTTTTATTGTTATTTTAATCGTTTGGTAATTGGTAAATCTAGATTCATAATGCATTATGTGATTAGACATGTGAGCATATTTGTGTATTTAGGATTCTACATCTATCATGGAAGAGATCAAATTAAATACTATTTTAATGGCTTAGAGGGATTTTCATTATTTGATTTAATCTTTAAAAAATAAATTATCAACTAATTGTCGTACTTGGATTCCATGCAATTGGAATTACCAAATTTATCTGGATTAAGGGGCTAGTTTGTTATTAAGTCATTTTAATAACCTAATTTATAAATCACTTTGGAAATGTGCTTATATTGGAAAAAAAGAACTTTATTATTCACGTTTCACTTTGTTATTACATGTTTGAGTGAAAATTGCCAAAAACCTCTTCATGGAATTTTCTTATGTTCCTCATTGGTTGAGATTGGCTCGGTGGATCATTGTGAGGTTGGTCTTGTTGGATTCGTAGTGGGGAGATCTTGTTAAGTCAAGCATTTCAACACATTTGATGGGTTTTTTATTTTATGACATCAGTTCTTGTTTTAGCCCTTTTGGCTACAAGGTAGGGCCTTTGGTTTTAATGTTTCTACTCTATTTTAGCTTCTAATTCTTCTTGCTAATTGTTATGGAGTGGAGAACTAGATTTCCCCTTTATTTTTATGCAATTCCATCTCCCAATTAGATGAGTGTGAGCATTTTATGTTTTCATCATGTGTGTTTGGGGGTTTTCCTCTTGTTATGCTATTGGATTTTTGTGAAGTGTTTGGATCCATAATTTTATTTGAAAAGTTTGATTTTGGGTGGATTTAGACCAAAGGATTTTAATTTCATTGATTTTCATCAAAGTTGAATTATGGGCATTTTTTACTTTGCCTCAATTTGCATGTTGCCCAATTTTATTGGGTGTTTCTTGGAACTAATGTTGGTCATGGATTTAGATTATCTGTGGAGAGTCCAATCCATCCATAGATGTGTTCTTCTTGCACGGGGATTCATGTCAAGTCCATACTCCTGACAATATGCTTGGTTGAGTGATTTTTATACCTAGTGTTTTATTATTTCCCAAATTTATGCGGGTTGAGAATCTTCATGATGCTTGGTATTTTTTACCTTATTGGGATTTGTGTAGGATTCGTACTCCCAGATTTAGGTTAGTTGAATGAGTTCATGATGTTTTGTGTTTTTTTCCTTATTGGGATTCATGTAGAATTTGTACTCCTAGATTTAGGCCAGTTGAGTGAGTTCATGATGCTTGATGATTCATTTCCTTATTGAAATTCATATTGAGTCCATACTCTGAGATATAGGTTGGTTGAGTGAGCTTTTATAGTTGTATCAATTGTTTCTTTTCTCATATCCAACCCTTGAATTGATTTTATGTAATTTCATTCATGAAGGTTGTGGTGCCCACACACATGCATGTGCACGTTCATATGGTGGTATCTTGCAAGACCCAAACTCTTGAATATAGGCCGATTGAGGGATTGTTCATTTGGGGGTTGGGTTGGGAGCTTGCATTGCCCTTGGGCACCCATCATGTGATTAGCATGTGTATGTAGGGTGGACATGTGGGGTGGCTTCTCTCATTACCTTGGGTAACATCTTTGACAAGGTAAATGTGAAGGAGTTTCTAATAAGTAATAACTAAATGAATTAATGGGTAATGAAACTAAGAAAAGATAAGAGAATACCTATACGGGTTGATCCAAGGTTATGTGCTTGTACAAGATTTTTGAGGGTGGGTGTCTGTATGGATTTATCAAGGATACAATGTAATGGCCTCCCAAGGGAGAGTTTCTATAAGATGTTTATCTTGGGCTTTCCAATGCCAAGTGACTTACAATACACTAGAATCCCTACATATTAGACTCATAGAGCATCTCACTAGGACCTATTATATTACATTGTCTCATGATTTGGTTTCAGTTCTCTATACTATTTGGCATGAGTGTTAGCCTTGGATGACTCTGTGGCATGTAGTTGTGGTCAGATCATTATCTCCATTATCATGACAAGTGTGGACCTACAGGCACTACATGGTTGGGAGGCATAGCTACCTATACCACTATAGAGGATTGATGTATAGAGATGGTCCACTTTAGTTTGAGGCTGGTGTTGAATATTCACTTGGTTTTGGTGTATCCATAGTATGTTCTCTTGTGATTTATAGCTTATCTTGGGTGCATTTATTTCATGTTTTATATGATGTTTAGTATGTCTACTTTATGCATTCCTTCATCATGAAGTTGTATTATATTGCTAGATGATGTTTGCATTAGAAGATTGGTTGGAAGCATGAATGCTGATGATATTCCTGTGGGGGAGTACTATAGATATGTTACATTCATGACTAAGTTTGTCATTGATATCAACATAGTAGTTTTTCATGGTATGTGATAGAAGAATAGTGGAAAGATCAAGTTGGTACATATAACTAGTTGAGCATTCTCACTATCCAAGGATATGGGAGATATGTTCGAGTATCTAGTATATGCAGTTAACATTGGATGAAGAAATAACAAGTCTAGAATAATTTATGTAAGTTTTGGTGATGTCTGTTTTGAGATAGAATTTACAGAGGAATGTTCTAGTAAACTTGTTATATCTCTTAATAGATTTTATGTTCTAAGGATTAAGGTTGAGGACATGGAGAATACATGTTGGTGATGATGTAGCTAAGTTCTCTTATCATAATATTGTGTGTACGAAAAGTTATTCAAGTTGCAAGGAAAAAGATTTATGTTATCACTAAGTGTAACATGTTCTTAATGTGGTCCTATAATAATGAATTGAGAAGGTATAACAACTAACTCAGGGAATTGTTTTGAAGACTTGATATAAAGGAATGACATTTTCCTTTATCACAGGATGGAATGATATGGTTTTATAATTAATGATAAGAAACAACAAGAGCAGAATGTGAAGTTGAGCAGAGCAGTGTAGAAGTGAAGGAAACTTACATCACCAAGGTTTTTCTGAGTGATCCGAGGTTTGATATTTGGATCTGAGGTTCATGACCTAGTCTACAAGGTCTGACAGTGATTGCTTTGGTTGAAAAAAAAAAGGAAAGAGGAAGAAAATAGTAAATTACTTGCTTGAGCAGTGATATCTTCTTGTAGTTGAAATTGCATGTTTAGGTAGCGAGCTCATCTTGCATACATTATACCACAACTCCTAATAGGTTGGCATAACTCCTAATAGGGTTGGAATCTCTTGATATGGATTCAAAGTCTCCTAATAGGGACTCATTATACTAAATGTTGTAATAGACTCCTAACAGGGTCCATACTCTAACAAGGGATATTTATATTAGTACATCATTTTGTGGGCATCATTCCCACTAGGTTTTTTTCCTCTGATCAAGGGTTTCCCTAGTCAACATATCTGGTGTAATTGTCTATGCGCATTTTATTATGGTTTTTGTTTACTTTGGTTGAATGGTTAAGTTTTTTTAAAGAAGACAAAAATTTTAATTATCAGATAAATGATTCACCCCCCTCTTAGTTATCTTGGTGGACTATTATTTTTAATAATTAGTATCAAAGCATTAGGTCCTTGAAGAAAAATTTTAACAACTTTGGGAGATCCATGCTGAACATGTTCAGGAAAGATAGTTCAAAGTTTGATGGAACAAATTATGACAGCTAGAAAGAAA
The DNA here is from genome assembly GCA_028749045.1 of Cupressus sempervirens. Classification (NCBI taxonomy): domain Eukaryota; kingdom Viridiplantae; phylum Streptophyta; class Pinopsida; order Cupressales; family Cupressaceae; genus Cupressus; species Cupressus sempervirens. The sequence goes on from CM053792.1 coordinate 936,298,642, forward strand.
AGATGAACATACATCTATTGTGTATGGGTTCAGGATATTGGATCTTGACCAAATCAGAGAAGACAATCATTGTTGAAGAGGACTTGGAAACTTTTACCAAGGTAAAAAGAGATATTTTTATGTGTGAGATGAGAGCTAAAGAAGCACTATTGACTACACTTCCTAAAATTGAGTACAATAAGGTAAAATTACTTGCTACTTCACATTTGATTTGGAAAGCTTTGGAAACTAGTTTTGAAGGAGGTGAACATTCTAAGAAGTTGAGGCTACAAAGTTGGATTTGTGCATTTCAAGATGCTATAATGATGGAAGATGAATTTGTAAGAACATATATAGGAAGGATATCAAAAATAACTACAGGTATCAAAGCTCAAGGAGGAACCAAAGAAGATGATGAGGTTATATGGAAGATATGGAAGACTCTAACAACACCATTTTTGTTAGCAATTCAAATGATACAGTTCTTTATATCTTGTACCAAAGATTTCACAAAGGAGACATTGGTTGGAAGACTTGAAGTAGTTGAGAATGAACTTATACAATCCAATGAATTGACCAGAATAGAGACAACTTTCAGTGCCTTGAATATTCAACCTAATTTATCAAGGAGCACAAGTGCTAGAGGAGATTTTTATAGTAGTAGCAAATCTGAGGAGGATAGAAAGATTAAAGGAGTAGCCCTTTTGGTAAGAAGAGAAAAAGGAGGAAAGAAAATCTTTAAATGTTGGACTTGTGATAAATATGGTCATTATGCATCAAGTGTCCTAAAAGAGAGAAAAAGTATACGAGAAATTACAAATCTAGAAAGGATAGAGAATTTTTGTATGCAAATGATGATAATGATTCTGATGAACAAGCATTAATTGCTAGTGATGATGAAATTGGATTTGTGGAGATTAAAGAAGAAAGTCCAAAAAAGGTAGCTTTAGAGTTACAGGTTGAGAAGAAATCTAATTGGATAATTGACAGTGGTTGTTTAAATCATATGACCGGTGACATGAAAAATTTTGTTGACTTCAAAAGTTAGGATGAAGGAATTGTCAGAGTTGGAAACAATGTAGTATGCCAAGTTAAAGGTATTGGATCTATAACTCTTGATGGTAAAACTAACACTAAGGATTTATATTTTATTGATGGTTTAAAGCACATATACTTTATTGACAGTTTAAAGCACAATATTTTGAGTGTTCGACAACTAGTAGACAAAGATTATTAGTTGTAGTTCACAGAAAAAACATGCATGATCAAAGATAAAGATGGAAAGGTAATTGGAACAAGAACCAGATCTAGACATAATGTACTATAGTTGAATCCTACTGAAATGACATGTTTGGTTGTAAAGGTAGATGACAATTGGTTGTGGCATAAGAGATTTTGTCATATAAACTTTGATAGTAGTGTGAAGACTAGTAGAATGTTTGTAGTTAGAGATTTGCCAAAGATTGTAAAGCTTACTAACACAATTTGCAAGGAATGTGTTTTGGCTAAGCATAATAAAACTTCTTTTCCTAACAAGCAGTTTACCACTATAGAAAAGTTGGAGATTGTACACACAGATCTCAATGGTCCTACAAAGACTAAAGGATTCTATCATGAAAGCTACTTTATGATTTTAGTTGATGATTTTTCTAGAATGATGTGGGTTGTATTTCTTAAAGAGAAATCTGAGGCATTTGATAAGTTTAATATATTCAAGAATAGGGTTGAGAATGAATTTAGTACAAAGATTAAATGTTTAAGATTAGATAGAGGACGGGAATTTTCTTCAAATGAGTTTAACATGTTTTGTGAAGAAAATGGAATTAAAAGATAGCTATCAACTCTAAGAACCCCTGACCAGAATGACATTATAGAGAGAAGGAACAAGTCAGTTATAGAAGCTGCAAGAGCTATGTTAGCAGAGAATGATGTATCCAATAGAGAATTTTTGAATACAATAGTCTACATTATGAATAGAGTACAAGTTAGGAAAGACACAAACAAGACCCCTTATGAATTGTGGTTTGGTCACTCACCTATAGTTAAGTATTTTAGAATTTTTGGGAGTAAGTGTTATATCAAAAGAGATGATGATATTGGTAAGTTTGATGCTAGAAGTGATGAAGGTATGTTTCTTGGTTATTCATTGAAAAACAAGGCTTATAGATATTATAATTAGAGAATTAAGACTGTTATGGAAAGTGCAAATGTGAGAACTGATGAGAAATTCAGAATACAAGAGAGAATAGTTGATTACAATTTAGATGATGATGTTGTTACTAAGACAAAGAATGATGAGGTATTTCTTAAGACTAACAATGATTTGCAGAATGAAGGAGATCCAAGGAAGGAACAAAGCTCGAAACCTTTAGTAGAGCCAAGAGTTGTGTAAGAATTTGGTACAGCTCTGATACCATGCAAGAGTTTGCCTTAGGAAAAAATCATCCAAGACCAAGGAATTCAAGTACTAGCACAATAATAGACCAAAAGATTATGATCAAAATAACGATATGATATTCAATTCAATGTAATTGATATGGATTGATATGATAAGTACACTAGAGGTGTCTATTTATAAATGCCTCTAAGATGCATCTAGAATGTCTAGGATTTAGCAATATGATAAGCCTCACAACTAAATACATGTCCACTAGGAATGCGTTATCCTCTATTAAGCACAGGAGTTAGTGAGATGATGAGAGGATAAGCCTACAAAGGTGTGTCACATAAAATTATGTTGTAGACATCATGTACTTAATTAAGAGTATGAACAACTATGTTGTCAACATGAAAACTCAGTTAATTATGCAAACTCTAGTGTTGTAGACACCATGTGCTAAATTAGAGTTTCTTACTCCCATGTTGTCAACATGACAAATCATATGAGTACACAAACTCCTAAGTGTCTCACCTAAAAAATAATAAAATAATGCATTAACCTAAGTAAAATTAAGTAAAGTGTAATAAGTAAATATTTATTGACACTAACCCACCCCCCCCCTTAAGTGCAACTTAGGGGAATGCACTTTGGCTTATGAAAGCTAAAATGAAATGCAAGATGGGTCCTAGCTACTAGGCCATGTTAGGTACCCATGTAGATAATGCAATGCAATCTCTCATAAAGTGGAGAAAGAGGGAAAACCTCATGGGAAAAACCCTCTCCCAAAAAGAGAGATGAGAGATCAAGATCCATGGGTGGATGGAGTAATCAAGACCCCCCATTATGACATACATCAAGTATATACAAAATAGAAGTATGAAAAGAAAAAAGGAGACAAGGTAGTCCCCCCCCAAATGAAGAGTGTCGATCAATAATTGCTGCTCCAATATAGAAGCTGATCTAGGACTGCTGAATAATGTTCCTCCCCTTTGGAAGAAACAATATCATGGGGACATATGAGATGCTTCCCCTATGCATAGAAAGAATCTTGAAGACCAATGATGCCTCTAAAACTTGCTCAATTATGCCTGTGTCGATACTGACTGTCACCCCTTCCAATGCTGCTGAAAAGAATAATGTCAGATCTAGCAAGGATGGATGTAGAACATGTCCCAAAGAAAAAATTTTCTCCTCAAATGATAAAGAGATCTCCTACAAGGATCCAAAATCATATCAACTTGTGAAGATTGATCATGTAGAGAATGGACAAGAGGGTCAAAGTGAGCCCTCATGAAAATTGAAGAAGATGTATACCATCAATGATGTCTCCCAAATCTACTATGTGGGACTCCATAAAAGAACTTGAAATATCTATCAAGAAGTCATTCACTGATGGGTGAACTCACAATAATGGGTTCCACTTTAGTGGGACGAACAAAAATGAAAAAAATTTTGAAATGAGAAATTGAGTTTACCATATGTTCGCGTGAACACACTTATTGTGTTCACGCGAACTTTTTTTTAATCATGTTCGCGCGAACATGTGTGATATATATGTTCACACAAACATGATTTGCATGTTCGCGCGAACATAGGTTCATGCAAACATGGTAACCTTGTTCGCGCGAACGCCATGTTCGCACGAACATGTAAAATCACAAAAATTTTAACCTTTTTTTCTATTTTTTGCTCTTTTGACTGCCATAATTGTAGGAGAATGATCTCCTATTGTAAAATAAAAAATGTCAAAATGTGCTTCTCAGATAAAGCTTTCCAACGACTATAATTTTATTACATAATTTAATCATTAAGACTTTCAAATATGAGTTTAACTCATTATAGGTTCATTACCGATTGAACATCAACCGACTTTGACACCTCGAGAAAATTAGTAAATTAGGTCAAATTTTTTTTGAAAAATATGGAGGCACTGGCTTATTGAGATACCTTTCTATTCAATAAAAAATAAAAATGGTTTATGATAAATTGACTTCAAATTATCTGTGTCAAACAGAACGTATGTCTGAATTACAGTTCATGTCACTTCAAAACTTCATAAACTATACAATATTCAACAAAAATAAATCAAACCAAATGCAGACACTGGATATTGATGCCACAAATCCAACGCAGAAAGAATTACTTCATTATCATTTCTAGAAAAAAAGTTATGTGTGTCAAACGGATTGTCACTTTTTAAAATATTGAATTTTATTATGTACCACTTTTTGGAGGAGATAAAAAAAATTGACATAAATAATTTTTTTTTTTAGATTAAAAAATATGGTTACAAAGTAGGAACAAAGTACTCAAAATCACTAGTTTATGTCATCATGAAATTATTTATATTTTTGGAGATATAGTCACTTGAACGTGATGTTTGTTGCAAAAATATTGATTTCAGAGTCAAAATTGGTCAAAAAGTGGAACCCATTATTGTGGGATCACCCTGATGTTAGAGCTGGAAGACTAGGTGTAACCTACTGTGTTGGACCTATCACTATGGCAATGGATGAAGTACTTACCTCAACAAAGAGAAGATGAATATCATCTATGATGTCTCCCACATCTTCAATGTATGACTCCATGAACAAATGTACAATTTCTGGAAGGAAGTCATTCCATGAAGCTAAAGTAGGAAGACATGGTATTTCCTGCTGCACTAAATCAGAAGCATATGTGGCTAGAATTATATTAGTAGAGTCAATAGGAACTTCAAGAGGTGGGATCTCATTTAGAGTTGAAGGAACCATAGAAAAAGTGATGAAAGATAGAATTTCCTCAAGAAATGGAGGGACTCATGGACCTCCATATGCTTCCCAAGGAGCTATCCAAACATCATGAGGAAAAATTTCCATACAAAGAGGAGAAAAATATTCCTTACTCATGTTGTTATACATAAAGTGAATAAGAAGATAAAGATGATTTTCCTAATTAGGATTAGGTGGTGGTATCTTCGAACAGAGATAAGGAAACATTTCATGATGTTCTCTTAGATGATCAATGTTAAAGGCACTCCATTTCTGATAGTTCTTTGATGTCAACTTCGTTCTTAAACTAGATTGGCATATGTGACAAGACTCCATGAGATCAATGTATCTATGCACCCCCCAAAATACAAGAGAGAATCAAAGAACCCCCCCCAACCCCCAATGGATGATTTAGGCACTTTATAGCCACTTGCCAATTTAGGGCGTATTTTTGAAAGTAGTATTTCTATCCATAGAAGCCTATAATCTAATTGCAAATCTAGAAAGTAGACCAAAAATTATGCACTTTAAAAAAAAATAGAACTTGATTATGTGTCTAGATGAGCCCGTACTAAGCATTTGAAGTGGCAAAAATTGGGATTTGCAAATTGCATAAAAATTTAGGAATAGAGATCTCAAACCACCTACACCAATGAATAGATCATGAAATTCTACCCCAAAACAAAAAAAAAATTCTCGCAAAAAGGAGTCCATATGAAGGAGATATCAGTATTTGAAAATCACTTCTATTATTATTTTTCCTAAATTAGTGTTGTCGTGTCTCCAAAAATCAAATGGCTCTAGATTTGGCCTCAGATATTCAATCTGGATGAAACAAAATCTGATTTGGGGGTTTTTTGACCTTTTGAATGTGATACAAAAATCTAATTTGCACTAGCAAGCTCCAATCTTTGCTTGCAAAAAATCTATCCTACTAGCCTGATGGCCAATTTTTTTTCAAAAAATAATGCAGATCTTAAAAAATAGTAGAGATTCAAATGATAAAAATGCAGATCTGAAAATTAAATGTACAGATTTGAAATGATCATATACCAATTTTGCAAATTGGGCCTTTGGGTTGCTAGTTTGCAAAAAAATGTTTCCTCAATTTTGACTATGGCCGAACATAGGCGAATATATAGTCAGTTTTCACCAAATCAACATTTTGGATGCAATGGAAAGGTATGCTTTGGCTCTAGACACTCTTAATAACTGCAATACTTTGGATCTAGGTCGAGGTGTCCTCGAAGAGGTGAAGCAAGATCGGTCTCGAATGGCTATGTGAAGAGAATTTCCCTCAGCTTTGATACCATGTAAGAATTTTTCTTAGGGAAAAATCACCCAAGACCAAGGAACTCAAGCACAAGCACAATAGTAGACCAAAAGATTATGATCAAAATAATGATATGATATTCAATTCAATGTAATTGATATGAATTGATATGGTAAGTACACTACAGGTGCCTGTATATAAAAGCCTCTAATATGTATCTAGATTTTCTAGGAGTTTGCAATATGATAAGCCTCACAACTAAGCACATGTCCATTAGGAATGGGTTATCCTCCATTGAGCACAAGAGTTAGTGCGATGATGAGAGGATAAGCCTACAAAGGTGTGCCATGTAAAATTATATTGTAGACATCATGTGCTTAATTAAGAGTGTGAACAACAGTGTTGTCAATATGACAACTCAATTAATTATGCAAAGTCTAGTGTTGTAGACATAATGTGCTAAATTAGAGTTGCTTACTCCTGTGTTGTCAACATGACAACTCATATGAGTACACAAAATCCTAAGTATCTCACCTAAGAAATAATAAAATAATGCATAATAATAAAATAATGCATTAACCTAAGTAAACTTAAGTAAAGCGTAATAAGTAAATATTTATTTACACCAAGAAGTTGAGATAGCAACTCCTACTTCAAGAAAGAATATGATAAAGAATCACCCATCCGAGTAGATCATCAGAAGCAAAAAAAAAGATGTGATGAGAAGAAGCAGAGTAAATGAAGAACTATGCTTGATATCTCAAGTTGAGCCTAAGAATGTAGATGAAGCATGTAAAGATGATTATTGGAAACAAGCTATGAAAGAGGAATTGGATCATCTAGTAGAAAATGAGACATGGGAATTGGTCCCCAGACTAACAAACAAGAATGTGATAGGAACTAAATGGCTATTCAGAAACAAGATGAATGAGAAATTTTAAGAAACAAAGCAAGATTGGTATGTAAAGGTTACTCACAATAAGAAGGGATAGATTATGAAGAAAATTATGCTCCAGTGCTATAATAGAAGTAGTAAGATTATTCTTAGCCTATGCAGTATAGAAGAAATTCAAAGTATATAAAATGGATGTACAGTTAGCATTTTTGAATGGAGAATTAGAAGAAGTATACATTTAGAAGCTTGAAGGATGTCCTTTGAAAAATGACAAGGACATAGTATGCAAACTAAGGAAAGAATTGTATGGATTAAAGAAAGCACCCATAACTTGGTATGCAAGGTTGGACAAACATTTGGAAAAATTTGGATATAAAAAAGGTATGGAAGACAACAATCTATATTAGAAAGAAATTGGTGATCGTTTAATGATTTTGGTAATATTTTTTGATGATATCATATTTGGAGGAAATGATGAAGAAAGTGAAAAATTTGTTGAGGAAATGAAGAAAGAATTTGAAATGAGTATGATAAGAGAGATGAAATATTTCCTAGTATTGCAGATTATATAGAATAAAGAAAGAATCTTTAGTTCTCAGACTAAGTACTTGAAGGATTTACTAAAAAGGTTTGGATTGGAAGCATGTAAAATCATTGGAACACCTATGGTAACTATACACAAGTTATCCACAAAGGATGAGACACCTATTGTTGAGCAGAAGAAGTAAAGATCTATGATTAGAGGATTGAAATATCTGACTCACATAAGGCTGGATATAGTAAATGCAGTTGGAATTGTTACAAGTTTCCAAGTTGATCTCTAAGAAGCATATTATGTAGTAGATATCTAAAGGGAACATTAGAGTATAGATTATGGTAGATCTAATGATTTCACTCTAAGTGATTATACTGATGCAAATTGGGCAGGTAGTATGGATGATATAAAAAGCACCAGTGGTGGAGCCTTCTTTCTTGGAGGAAGATAGGTTTCTTGGTTAAGCAAGAAATTGGATTGTACATCATAAAGTATAGAAAAAGTAGAGTATGTTGTAGCAACAAATAATTGCAATGAAGTTATTTGGATGAAGCACATGCTAAAGGATATAAGGATAGAAATCAATGAACCTATTGTCATAATTGTGACAACAAAAACATGATAAATATGTCTAAGAATTTAGTGTTGCATTCTAAGACCAAGCACATCTCTATTAAGTATCATATGTTGAGAGAGAAAGTTGTAGAAAAGGAAATTAGATTGGTGTATGCAAGTAGTAAAGAGTAGATTGCAAATATATTCACCAAGCCTCTTCCTACAGAGACTTTTTAGTATTTGCGAGGTATGCTTGGGATTATGCCCCTTACATTAGAATAGAAGATGCAAGAGTGCATCAGTCTAGTGTAATAGAGCACCATTATTTGTCTAGACTGAATGCTAATCCTTCCTATATGGGGGAGTATCTATGATGGATAGAGTCATCTAAGACTCTTGTTGGAAGTTGTTTTGAATAGTGTCTTTTGACACTTGAGCTAGTAACTATCAGTTATTGCAAAGTTTGATGCAAAGATTTTGGTTGCTAAAACCTTTGACATTGATGTCAATGGGGGAGAATATTACACGAAAAACATTATGATGAGGAAGATGTTTAGCATGAGTACATTGTGTTCAGCATAAGCACATCATGGAATGACAGTTTGGCAGAAAGCACATTGAGGTATATCAATGGAGGAGAATGATTGATGAAGAGGATTTGAAAAGATGAACAATCTTTTGTTGGTATTCTTGGAACTAGATGTTTTTCATATATGTTACCATCAATGCCAAAGGGGGAGATTATTAGAAGATTGGTTGGAAGCATGAATTTTATTGATATTCCTATGGGGGAGTATTGTAGTTATGTTACTATAATGATATGTTACATTCATGACTTTGTCATTGATGTCAACATAGTAGTTTTTTGTGGTATCTGACAGAATATTATAGCAGAAAGATCAAGTTGGTATAGATGTCTAGTTAAGTATTCTCACTATCTAAGGTTATGGGAGATACATCTAAGTATCTACTATATGTAGTTAATGTTAGATAAAAAAATGATAAGTATGGAAGAAGTTATGTAATTTTTGGTGATATCTGTTTTGAGATAGAGTTTACAAAGGCATTATCTGAAAAACTTGTTATATCTCTTTGCAGAGTTGATATTCTGAGAATCAAGGTTGAGGACATGGAGAATACATGTTGATGATAATGTGGCTAATTTTTCTCATCATAATATTATGTGTATGGAAATTTATTGAAGTTGCAAGGAAAAATATTTATGTTATTGCTAAGTGTAATGTGTTCTTAATGTGGTCCTCTAATAATTAATTGAGAAGGTCTAACAACCGACTCAGGAAATTTTTTTGAGGACTTGGTATAAAGGAAGGAAATTTTCCTTTATTATTGGATGGAATGATATGTTTTTATAATTGATGATAAGTAGCAGCAAGAGCGGAATGTAAAGTGAGAAGAGCAATGTGGAAGTGAAGGAAACTTCATTGTCGAGGTTTTCTTGAGTGATTTGAGTTTTGATATTTGGATCTGAGGTTTGTGACCTAGTCTACAAGGTCTGATAGTCATTGGTTCAGTCAACAAAATAAAGGAAAGAGGAAGATAACAATAAATTACTTGTTTGAGCAGTGAGCTCTTCTTGTAGTTGAAATTGCATGTTTAGATAGTGGGCTCATCTTGCATACATTATACCACAACTCCTAATAGGGTTGGATTCTCCTGAAAAGGATTCAAAGTCTCCTAATAGGGACTAATTGTACTAAATGTTGTAATAGACTCCTAACAGGGTCCATCACCTAACAAGGAATACTTATATTAGTACATCATCTTGTGGGCATCATTCCCACTGGGATTTTCCCTTTAATCAAGGGTTTCCCTAGTCAACATATCTGGTGCAATTGTCTATATACATTTTATTATGGTTGCTATTTACTTTGGTTGAATGGTTAAGTTTTTTTTAAAGAAGACAAATGTTTTAATTATCAGATAACTGATTCACCGCACCCCCACCCCCCCCATTTATGTTGGTGGACTATTGTTTCTAATAGTTTGTTACCACTACCTTGTATTAGTGATGCTATTGGTAGACAAACATGTTGGATATCCTTATTCTTATGATGTTATTTGATGGTTATTGGTAAGAATAATCTCATGAGAGAACTCCAACTATCTTGTTGGAAATTTGAGATTCATGTTCAAGGATATGGTTAGGGCCTTTGAGGTCTCGTGATGTCATTATGGTAGGGAGGAAATGAGCACATTTTTTTTATATTCGGTATCTTATTTTCTTGTATTTTCTTTAGGAGATGTTGATTATGGACATGTATCCTTTGAGTATGTTGTTTTACTTCATCACAATGTTATTTATCATGGTTTAGAGTAGCATGTTGTTTATGCAAGTTATCTAGATCTTCTCTATGCTTTTGATGCTCTTGAGTGTTTGTTCCTCAAGCTTGGTGGTTCCAAAACTCCCCAGTGTAGAGGTTCTAACCCTAATTTTCTTCTTAGATGGCTAATTGGCCTTATGTTCTAAACTTGGGTGATATTTGTTCAACATTGTGCAATACTAGAAAATTATTGTACTGCAGTAGTGAATAATATCATACAATACTAGTAAAATATCACATGGCCATAGTAGAAAGAATCAATTTAGTGGAAAGTATCACATGGCCATAGTAAAAAGTATCACACAAGGTCTATGGGAAAACCTTCTAGGGAAAACAATGAGTACTTTCCAACTTGTTAGATGTGGTCTTGAAGTAGATTTGGGTACCCTTTTATGGGTTCTTGCTTCCTTGAAATAAAATATATCATTCAAGTATAAGTGGCATTCTCTTCTTCCTTTACTCTTCTTCTTCTTCTTCTTCTTCCTTATACTTAAGGTGTGTGTGTGTGTGTGAATTCATTTGAGATAGGTTCCAGACCTCTTCAAGTTGAGATAAAGATTCTAGAAAATATCAAAGCTTCAAAAATTTAGACTTAGTCAGATTTCAAGGTTTTAGGATTCTAGACCTAGCCAATTTCAAGATTCAACATTTTTCTTTTAACATGGTGTCTATTAGATGAGTGGTTGTTAACTTGATCCTTCATCTTGTGCATGGCTATTTCATGGTCTTTTCCTTTTAATTATTGATTATGATATGGTTAGTTGGAAATGGAATTGTATGTTTAACCATGCTACAAACTTGTTCTTTGGGGCTTAAAAAGAACATCTCTCCTTGTCTATTCTCATGATTCATGTGATTTGTAGTTGGAAGTTATGGTTTAGTGCTTGGGGATCTTTGGAAGTATTTGTAAGACTTCCACCAGTGTAAATGAATATGTGAGTTTAGCCATGTTCCCTATTTTAATATCTTGTATAAATGTTTCATTCTTGCACTTGGTTACTTTATCTTGTTGTTAAGTAACTTATCTAAGAAAGAAATTATTCAATTCATGTCTTATCCTTGTGCTCCAAGGATCTCTAAGAAAGGAATTACAATTTATATACTTCTCTCTCTCATATTTCTTATGCATTCTCCCTCATCAATGTTTTCTTCATAAATCTCTCCATTCTTAAGAGATACTTCTCTCCCCATTCTCAGGAAATGTTTTTCATGCATTCTTATTCCCCCCCCCCCCCCCCCTAACATCATTAAAAAATGCATAATTATATCAATCTTCTACTCAATGTATTCAACCACCTCAAGTTTCCAAAGACATTGTTCAATACCAGCTACCAAGAGTCCTTCATGACTAAGCTCAAACTCAGATACTCCCCCATAAAGGAATCATCAACATTTAGTCTAGATAAACAATAGTGATTTGTACCACTGGATTGATGCAATCTCTGCATCATCTATTTTGAATTAGGTAGGGGCATAACCCCAAGCATACCTCACAAATACTTAAATGTATCCTTAAGTAAAGGCTTTGTAAATATATCTGCAATTTTCTCCTTTGTATTCACATATCTAGTCTAATCTCTTTCTATAAAAATTCCTCTCTCAAAACATGATACTTAATAGATATATTCTTTATCTTGGAATGTAACACATTATTCTTAGACATACTCATTGTACTTGCATTATCATAATGTATGATAACAGGTTCTAAAAATTCTATCCTAATATCCTTCAATATATGTTTCATCTACATGATTTGATTGCAATTGTTTGTTGGTGCTATATACTCTACTTTTGTTGTAATCTATGAAATATAGTCTTGTTCCTTGCTTAGCCAAAAAACCAATCTTCCTCCAAGGAAAAATGCTCCACCACTTATAATATTTCTGTCATCCATACTACATGCCCAATATGCATCAGTCTATGCACATAGAGACAATTCATTAATATGTCATACCACAACCCAAAATCAAGTGTACCCTTCAAATATCTAATAATCCTTTTTATTTTTGCATAATGTGATTCTTTAGGATCAGCTTTAAATCTTGCAACAATGTCAACTACATTAGGTATGTCTAGTCTTGTATGAGTCAAATATTGCAAACCTCTAATCATGAATCTGTACTTCTTCTTCTCAATAGTAGGTGTCTCATCTTTGCTATATAACTTGTGACCAGTTATCATAGGTGTACCAATAGGATTACAATTCTCTAAACCAAATCTCTTAAATAAATCTTTCAAATACTTAGTTTGAGAAATGAAAATACCTTCACTATTTTGCACAACATACAAACCCAAAAAGTACTTCATCTCACCAATCATGCTCATCTCAAACTCCTTCTTCATTTCATCAAAAAAATTGTCACTTGCATTATCATCACCTCCAAAGATTATGTCATCCACAAATATGACAATATGAAATAGAACATTCTCAAATTGTTTCAAATACAAATTACTATATGTAGTACCGTTAGAAAATCCCAATTTCACCAAATACTTATCCAACCTCACATACCATGTTCTAGGTGCTTGCTTTAATCCATACAATGCTTTTCTTCAGCTTACATACCATATCTCCTTCTTCTGTCAAATGAAATCCTTTAGGCTTCTCAATATAGATATCTTCTTCAAATTCTCCACTTAAAGATGCTAACTTCACATCCATTTGATAAACTTTAAACTTCTTGTTTGATGCATAAGCCAAGAATATTCTTATTGCTTCAATTTTGGTAACAAATGCAAATTTTTCTTCATAGTCTATACCTTCTTGATGTGGGTATTCTTTGCATACCAATCTAGCTTTTTTTTCTTATAACCACACCTTGTTCATTCATCTTATTTATAAAAACCCACTTTGTTCCTATAACATTTTTGTCCTTGTCTAGGGACCAATTCCCATGTCTCATTCTTCACAATCTAGTCTCATTCTTCCTTCATTGCTTGAATCCAATGATCATCCTTGCATGATTCATCAACACTCTTAAGTTAAACTTGAGAAATTAGACACAACTCCTCTATCTTTGCTTCAAATAATCTAATTAGCAAGGTGATTCTTTGTCAAATTCTTATTTGGTGTCACTGTCTCAACTCTTACTTCTGGTCTAGGTTCAGATCTTAGTTAGCCTTAGGATTAGGATTAGTCTAAGGATTAGGGTTAACCTTAGGGTCTTAGTTAACCTTAGGATTAGGCTTAGGAGACTTTGAATCCCTGTGAGGAGATTCCAACCCTATTAAGAGTTATAGAAGGCAGATGGGCCCACTATCCAAACAACTTTAGGGGAAAGACCATCGAACTCATTGTCCAATTGGCCTCTATTTTTTTTTTAGAATAATAAAAATGTAACTAATCTCAACAACTCAAACTCTTTCTTTATCCTCTTACTGTGCCTCTTCCACACCAAAACAATTCATAGATCTCAATACCAGATTTGCAAACTTGCATAATGATAATCCCTTTGATCACTTACTCGCATTTACCAATATTCTTTACTTATCACATACACTTGATACTTTCACACTAAATCACAAGGAAAACAACTTTCCTTTATACCAAGTCCTCAAAATCATTCATTGAGTCAACCTTGAGGATTTACCAATTATAATTACAATAGGACCTAATTAAGATAACACACTACTTTATATTTTTTCATAATACTATTGGCTCACAATAATTATAAATTCTCACACGTGTGACCTTGATCTTCATGCACTTGTTGACATCATCATAAATATATCTTCTAGCTATGCCTAACTACACTCAACCAGATTCTATCTCTATTGGAAGAAATAATCTGAACATCATAAATTGCTTCTCAAGAACTCTGTCTATAAACTATCTTTTATAAATCTTGAATAACTGCCACTAGTCTTTGACTTTCTAAATGACCACTTAACCACTTAATCAAGACATCATGTAGAACATGTCCTCAATTGATCTTGATCTCATCTTCAATCCTTGATCTATATGATTTTGATCTCTATTTGCTACTCTATCAATCTTCTCAATGTGTTAACATCAATGACAAACATAGTCATGAATGCAACACACATTCATGTTGCCAATCTCTCCAATGCTCTAGAAATGCTAGGATACTCCCCCATAGGAATAACATTAGAATTAATGCTAATATTTGTTCATGCGACAAAGTTGTTTTTTAGAGAAGTGGTGAGACTACATAGTATGCCAAAGAACATAGTTTTAGATCAATATACCAAGTTTGTTGGATATTTCTAGCATACATTATGGAAGAATTTGAAGATAAATTTGAAGTTCATCACATTATCCATAAAATGATGGATAAATAGAGGTGGTGAATATGAGTTTAGGGAATTTTTTGAGATGCTTGGTTGGAGATAAGTCAAGAGGTTAGGATCCAATTTTACCATAAGCATAATTTTCATATAATAATTTTTTCAATAGGGGTACTGGTAAATCACCATTCTAGATTGTATATTGGAGCAGTCCTAGAAATGATTTTGAATCGAGGCATTTGGGTAAAGGAGAGACAAGTAGTGTTGAAGCAGATGATTTTGATGAATATTTGAAGAACATCCATGGGGAGGTGAGGAAGCACATTTAAAAGATGAACATACAATATAAGGCTAAGGTAGATGTGAAAAAGGAGTTATAGGATATTTTAAATTGGAGATAAAATCATGGTTAATTTGAGAAAGGAGCATTTTCCAGTGGGTACATATATGCTGAAAATGAAGAAGTTTAGACTGTGCAAGATAGTGAAAAAGAATGATTTTGGAAATGCCTATGAAGTAGAGTTGCCTACTAAATTGAATATTTCACCAGTATTTAACATTTTAGATTTGACAAAGTACCATGAAGGAGGTGATGGAGATGAAGTTGGTGCAATGGAATATTCTAGCAGCTACTTCAACTATGAAGGAGATTGAGGAGATATTGGACAGTCGTGTTGGAAGGAGCACAAGAAAAAAAATGTATGATGAGTATGTGGTCAAATGGAAAGGTAGACAAATAGAATGTTCATCATGGCTAGCAAGAGAGGAGGTTGACTATCTTGGTTTTCCTTTGAATGCTTGAGATGTGACAGGATCACTTCTCAAATTACCCTAGGTGTTTGATGCAGGAGCATCCTAGGTGTAAGAGCAATCTTGCATCACCCAAAAATATATCCTTTTCATTTCTTGAAAAAAGGGTTGTCTTAGTGAAAAGTTGTTTTTTTGTGAAGGCTTTATACTTAGAAAGTCAACCATACAAGCTCAGGATGTCATAATTTCAGAGTTGTATGTTCATCTTGGATATATCAACTTACTAGTTGAGGCCCAATGCCATATCATGAGTATTCGTGGAGTTATTGCTCATTTTTTGTGTAAAAATTTGGCATAAAAAAATTGAGGATCAGTGTTGAAGGCCTTAAATGCCTAAAACGAGCTCCAAAATGGGGTCAACTAGAGCTTGTACAATTTGAGCTCTGTAGATCAAAAGTTGGGGATTCTGAAAAGGGGTTATAATAGCCAATTAGAGAAATGGTTTGAAAGTTACGATCTTCCAAAGTTAGGCTGACCAAATTTCTAAAATAAATGTTAAAAGTGTATTGGGTTGACTCTATATGTATTTTTAGGGTTGGCTGACCTCAAGGGTTAGGGTTTGAGGGCTAGGGTCCTCTCTTTTCTTGTGTTGTCTTTAGTTGATTGGCTTCATGTTTCTTTGTTGGCCTATTATGTTTTGTCTATGTGGGCTTAATGATATAAATATTTAGCTATATGTACATGGTTTTAGGGCCCCTTCAAAACCTATTTTACTTAATAAAAAACAACAAAAAATTATTCTTAAATAAAATACATATATAATCTAATTAAATAGTGACCAAATTTATACTTAATATAGGATTACTCTATATGCAAGAGCCTACAACACAACCATAAATTGTGAGCATCTTATCTAGGACATGTTCGGTTCAAGTCTATTCGATCTTAATAAATAATTATAATTAATAAAAACTCATAATAATAATTAATATTTCCTTCAGCCTCTCACCAATAAAAATAAATAAATAGGATCACTCTATATTAAACAAATAAAGAACTTTAACAAAAATCAAACATGCAAGACTAAATGTAAATTAAACATGAAATTCTAAATGTAAATAAAAATGCAAGTCAAAAATGCAATTCTAAATGTAGATCAAATATGCAACTCTAAATGTAGATCAAACATGCAACACCAAATCAAACATGAATGCAACTACAAATCTAATTGAAACTAAGATATGAAGAACTTAATCTAGATGCAAAACTAAATCAACTAATTTTCAAACTAAATGAAATAGAAGTCTCAATGCAAGAACATTTGAATTAATTTTGAAACTAAATCAACACCCAAATGTAAATACACAAGTAAATGTAAATCAAAATGAAAACTACATGTAAATGCAAAACTAAAATTTGAAAATCTCACTTGCAAATAACTTACCCCAATGCTTCAATCTACACCTCCAAATCTCTTCACCTCTTTATCCCTATAAAAGCCACAAAATGAGAATGGAATGAAGATGCTCTATGTTTATAATTTGTGAGAGACTCCTCATATCCCCCAGAGGATGTCTCTTGGAATTCCATAATTTTCTTTCAAATTCCTCCCATAAATGTTTTTGCTTAAAATAAAGAATATCTAACAAAGAAAACATTTGAATACAAAACATTTATAAAAGTGTTTTATTATCAATCATTTTTTTAAAAAAATGATTTAAAAAAAAGGTTTAATGGGGGCACGTGTCATCACCTCATGTTCGCCATTTAATAGTAGCCCTTGTGTTGGGCAGGGGTGGGGTTATCCCTTTGTTGGCAACCCCACGCGAGTCATACACCCTAGCAGTAACACCTACTAGGTTGTGCATCCCATGTGGCCCTATCGGCAAGGGGAGACCCCAACCACACAGTTCCCTATGATAGATTCTCATGCCTTTTTAAAATATTTTAATATTTAATATTTTTTTTTTTTCAAATATGTTCATGAATTCTTTATTTTATTGTACTTTTTTCAAATTTTCATATTCTTTAAATTTTTTTAAATATATATTTATTTAATTATGTATTAAAATTTTCATTTCTTTATTTTCTCATGTGGCACCCTATTTTGTTGGCCCTTTTTGGTTCCTATTTTTTTGGCCACCTATTTTTTCAAAAATATTTTTTGTTTTATGATTTATAAATTTATATTGAACTAAATTATTTACCACTTACATTTCTTTTTTATTGACACATGATCTATTTGTATTTATGCTCTGATTGTATAGAATGCCTTTCCACATAATTATAATAATATTAATAATTATGTATTTATTTCAAATATTTTAATGTTATTATAATGTATTTTATTATTATATTTTTATTTAAATAATATCCTTACATTCTTATTATTATTATTTACTTGGTGATAAATGTGTAATTTTATTAATACACTCTAAAAGTTTACATATGTAGAAAATATCAGTGCAACTATCCTTATTGTGTTGCATAAAAATGTAATAAATGGAATAAACACTAAGCAACTAATGCATATTCCTACATGATCATGCAAACCTCAAAATATGCAAGAGATCATGTAACTAAGAATGACATGAAATAACAAAGATCTTAAACTATTGAAAATAACACCAATGCAAACCTCACAAAATCATCAAGTGTAGATGATTTCACATTATGGGATGTGGTTGCTCACAAATCCTGCAGCATAACAAAGACGTAAATGGTAGATGTCAAAATGAGGAGAGGGCTCTCCTTTTATAGGAAAATGGATGACTGAGACTAAAGACAAGATGAAGGGCTAGGATCTCTCAGGATCGATGATATGTCAATGAGGAGGAGGCCAAGTAGTCTCCACATGGATTAGGGTTTTGACCAATTCAAAGGGGGAAATATGCTCACATATGTGTGAGCAACCTTTGATGGTGACATGATCAATGAAGTGTGAGAAGCATAGCTTCTCACACATGTGTGAGACAACTTGACTCTCATGCAAGGGGACAAGTGTGCAAGAGGTGTGAGACACCTTGACTCTCATGCAAGAGGACAAGTGTACAATGGGCATGGAAGACATGAGGGGTGAGGAAAGTGTGAACATCCCTCACACATGTGTGAGCACACACTTAGGATTAAAAGTGGATTAGCTAGGTGATTAGGAAAAGAAAGCATGATTAGGAAGTGGGTAGGTTTAGCATGATGGGATAAGTTAGAGTGGTGAAGTTAGGTGAGGGTTAAAGGTAGGATCCATGTGCTCAAATAGGATTAAATGTAATATTTAATTCCAAGTAGGATTAGGAAAGGGATTAATTAAGTAAACAAAGTACTTAATTAAAGTGAATGGGTTAGGATGCAAGTGGAATAGGCTAGGATTTAAATAAACCTTAGTTTATTTAAATCAAGGTAAGGAAAATGTAATTAAATAAATACAAATTTATTTAATTAAAGGTAAGGTAATTAAATAAATAATAAATATTTATTTAATTGGTCATGAATTGGGATTTGGACAATTTTAGGTATCTACACTTACTATCATCACTATACTAGTACATAGAAAATTGTGTCTCCAAGGTAGAATTTGATGCACCACACTTAACTACCCCCACACAAACCACTTAATATACAAAGGGCTATAAAAAACCCTACACATAATAAATACATACATACATACACACAAATATATATATATATATATATATATATATATATATAATGCCAAATTGCATGACCATCTAACCATATCCAAAAGAAACCCAAAATTCTATTACACATAATAAATTTTTAAGAAAAAAGGTCTTTAGCCCTCACTGGCCAATTTCTTCCCCTTCATATCCATTACGTCCACCACCAATGAACTGTTGGTTTCTAAAACTTTATGGGTTCAAAAAAGGGAGCCAAAGTTCCCTCTATCTTCTTTGCCTCCACTTCCATATGTGCCATTATGTTGTCAGTGTTAGATTGGGCCTCTGATTCAACAACACACTTCAACATAGTCATTATTCATTAGGTACATCCAAGAATGAACATGAGATTGTTCATTCTGAATGTCTGAACAAGGCAACCTATTACCTTCTATCTAGATGGGGTTTGAATGTGCTCTCATAATCTAGAGTTTAGTGACCATAGACTAATCTAAGAAAAAAAGATTTAAGCTATATAAATGTAAGATTAAGCTATGTTTTTTAGATTTTCTATTCAAAGATATGAATTTAAGTTATATGGAATGCAAATGTAATCTATTGAAAGAAAGAACAAACTAGACTAAATGTATGCATATTAATCTAGAATGAGACAATAAAGAAAGTAAATATGAGAAAGCTTTCAATGCACAAATATGAATATTCAAACCAATAAAGTATATCCTTTTTTTTAAAAAAAATGTGAGGCAAAATTTCCTTTTGTATAGAATCCCGAAACCAATCAATAGTGGGGATTGAATTAGATAAACGATTTAGATTTGAAGAGAGTTCAGTTTAATTGGAAAGTTTCATTATTAAAAGGAGTTAATTGATTACTTTTGGAGTATATAAGGAGTTAACTGATTTTATTTCCTTTTCTAGTTTAAAGTTAACTCAATATTTCCAATTTTGAATTGAAGATAAGATTTGGAGAGAATATTTGATTTATTAATTAAATATGACCTCGTAATTACATTTTCCAAATTAATTAAATAATTAAATTCAATAACTAGGATGAGGGTATTTAATCAAATATATTTAATTCCTTATCTCATGTGTATTAGCTAAAGGGGGTGAATTAATTTAAATTAAGGTATTAGGACTTATAATTAAATTAACTTGATTAGAGGGGTTACTCAACCAAATTAAGTCAATTATTAGAAATTAAATAAGAGTATGTGATTATTGTAGATTAATGGTTTTTTGCAATTGATACCTAGATTAAATAAATAAATAGGACTAGAAATGCCATATGAGTTAGGACTTCAATGATTGAGATATTGATGATTTAAAATTAATGCTTTAAAATTGGTTTAGGATGCCAAGGTGCCAATTTTGGGGTATTACATTTGCTCCTCTTTGAATTGTTGTATAGGTAGTAGGATGATTCAAAGAATAATATGATGTGTGAAGCATAGAATAAGAAATGAGATTGGCTCTAAGATTGATGATACAAAGACAAATTTATGAGAGTTTAAGGGTTATCTCCAAAATGAAGCTTAACCCTCTGGAGTCTAGATAGAACACCTAGATATCGGTCCAAGAGAATAAAGATTGTCACAATTCATAGAATTTCCCCTAGAATGAGGCTCAATTCTTAGGAGTCCAGATAGAATATCTAGATACCTATCCATTGAAATATGACAATAAGAACTTGCCATGAGTCATAGGATTATCCCTAGAACAAAGCCTAATCCATAGGAGTCTAGGTACAACACCCATATACTTGTCCATTGAAGCATGACAAGACTAATCACAATTCATAGGATTGCCCCTAGAACAAGGCTTTATCCCTTATGAATCCAAATAGAACATCCAAATACTTGTCCATTGAAAGGTGATTGAAATAGAGTTTATAATTCTCTTTAGAAAAAAGCTTAATCCTTTGGAGTCTAGGTAGAATGATTAAAAATTGGTCCATAAAAGAGATAACAAGACATATCATGAATTGTAGGATTATCCCTAGAATGTGGCTTAACCCTCAGGAATCTAGGTAGAACACCAAGATACCTATCCATCGAGCTATGATATGAACTATCATGAGTTTTGATAGACATAACTGATAGAATGTCATTCACCTAATCAATAGATAAGACAATAACATATTGATGCAAGATATAAGGAACATAGATGCTCTTAGAGATTTGAGGTCATCAAAGATAGATTGTGGGATACCCAATTTTTAAATGAGATTTGAGTATTGAATATGCTCCTAGTGATGAGATGCCCCTAACAATGAGGACTGTGAGCTATGACCAGATTGATTTGAAGCAATATTTGATTAATTCAATGATGTAATCATCCTGCCCCCTCAGGAGAAAAATTGAAAGATCACACATGAGATTAGTGTTGTAGATCAACAAAGTGAAGGAAAAGATGTAGTCAGTGATTTAGAAGTATGTGGAATAAATTAGAATAGATTCCAATAGATTTTGAGCCGATTTAGTGTGGTTTCAGGGTCCTATTTGACCAAGTTGACCTTGGTTGAGAAGATTTGACTTTTTGTGAAAATAGTTGAACATTTCAATAAAATATTGCTATGATAGGATTCTGGTGTGAAGATTGTGTCATAAATATGGACTACATAAGCATTCAATCACATCGGTCTCAAAAATGTAAAATGTGATTTTGAGTTGTTTATGAGTGTTAGGTTTTGATTTTGTACCTGAAAATGGATTTGGGACAATCATATTAGATAAGGGGTAAATCCATCACTTATGAAATCAAGATCATGATGCAAAAGGTGTGGAGAACTCTACCTCTCATTTGATTAGATGGAAGAAAATGAGCAATTTGAACCATATTGAAGTATAAACCTTGAAAATGATATGCAAACCTAATTGACACTAATACATTTGAGGTCAATTTTTGACCTTTATTTTTGACTAAAGCCTTTTTTGGCTTTTTTGATTCATTTTTTTTTGTTTATGAGCCTGATTTGGTCAAAATTTTGACCTATGCAGGTTTATAAATAAAAAAGAAAAGAAAAAGAGTTGAGATTGTTTGATCATATTTGGGTATTATGGGCAGGAGGATTGGAGGTTTGTGCAATTCATTTTTGGCTTTGGGTACATTGCCTCTTGATCCCACACTGTATCATGATAGGGAGTGTGTTTGGGGTTGTAGACCCTAGGACCCTGCTTAGGGCACTACCTCAGGATCCCACAAGGGGCATTTCCACTTAACATCTAGCATGGGGGTGTTTCCCTTGTAAAAAATACATTTGGGGGAATTGCATCAAATGAAGTGGGGATAAATTAACCTTTGAGGCTGATTAGGCTCCACATAACAACATATTTAGCTTTCCCCTATCTAAGTACTAAATTATACCACTCCACATTTCTCTTTCATGAGTAAAGTATATTTTTATTCACCATATTGGAGGGATTTTCAATTAAGACTTAGCTATGTCATATCTTTGGATTCATTGACCTATATTGCTGCATTCTCCCATTTATTTAATTCTTTCTTGCATACCAATGTTTGTGAATCTAACTCCCTGGTGGTTGCAATTGATTCAACATAAATCTTCTTAGATTAATCAATGTAGTTTATTGGATGATATATTCTAATTTCTCATCAAATATCATCACAATCATCCTCCCTATCTTCCCTTAATCAAGGAACATTTGGCTAACCAACAACTAAGAGTTGAATGAAATGATTCGTGAGACACAAGTTGTGGGTTGGGTCCTCAAATTGCATAAGATATTTCTTGTATTTCTCATCCTCCCAAGAAAAACTCAACATCCTCTCTCTAGAGGCCTTGAAATGATCAAAATTTCCAAGAGTGGGTGCTTAAATTTCTTCCCTTTTTAGAGGCATGCCTATCTCTATGACCCATTTCCTTGTTTATTCATCTATAGACATGTTTTAGGTGGATTTCATCTTTTTAGGTTTTTATGTGGTTCCCAAACATCTATTTCCCATTTACTCAAGAGGAAAATAAATAGGAATAGACTTTAGTGTCTTCCTTACTGCAACCTCAATCTATTTAGGTGTTTCTTAAAAGGTGTATGTAGTTGAAGTGGGTTAGGTAGGGGTAGAATTGACCATGATAAATGCACTACTAAATTCTATAGTATCATCCATATTTATACTAATATATGATTGGTTATTCATGTCTACTTTAGGAAAAACAACTTCTTCTTCAACCATTTTAGTTTCAATTTCTTCTCTTGAGTCCAAATCAATTACATTCCCTTCCTATTGAGACTCCTCTTTATTCTTCTCCTAGATCAAGTAAGCCTTGTAGAGGTAATTATTGGGGTACTGGAAGGATTTTTCCTCAAAGAATATTTTATAGCCTTTATTTTTTATTTGCTTGCATCACATATTTTACTAGTTTGGTCAACAAATGCAACATGATATTTTTTCTTTTGAGGTTTTAGTTAATCTTAGGTCGTGAGATTGGGCCTTCTTGGTTCTCTATTTATTTAGTCACTTTTCTATCCTTTAAATAATTGGAAATGTTTTGAATTCCAAATTATCTATCTCTTGTATTTTTGAAACAAGCTTAGGTACAATGATTGGTTGGGAATGTTTATACATAGGTTCCACCAAAGAGCTACTATCTTCCTCTACACATATAGTACCATCTTCGAGCCAAAAGTAATAATTTTTTACAAAATTAACCTACTCCACAATCTTTTCATTGCCTCTTTTTCATCTCAAAAATCTTCCCAATAGTTTTATAGATGAGGAAGGGATGGGAATCATGTCATAAGAAACACATAATCAGTAGCAAATCTTCTATTGTCAAAATTGAGCCTAGGTTTGTCAAATTGAAAATTAGTTTTGAACAAATCAACCTCAAGATTGAGAGTGTCTAAGAATATTCTATAGTTACATGAACCTAGATCTTTTGGGAATGGTACCCATGTTTCATCCTTAGGTGAGTACATCTTACTCACAAGGGCCACTTAGTGACATAATTCTACTAATACAAAAGCCTTTGATGATCACACTTTATGAAATTTAATAGGATGTTCATCATACCCTACTACTTTGAGGTATGTGGGGCACAAGGAAAAAAGTATAAAAACTATCATAAATACTTAGTAGGGTGAGTGCACCAAGTTGGTGTACAAAAAAGTCGACACCCAACAAAAGAAAAGCAAAAAAATCAATAACCCGATCAGGTTATTTAAAACTAAAATGTACGCTAGCCTTGGTATCCAAGCCTGGCCATTATAATTTGAAAAACTCGATCGGGTTATTAAATTTATCTTATTTAATAACTAGATCAAGTTTAACAAAACCCAATTGGGTTATTTAAAATTATGCTTCTTAAAACCTAATTGGGTTTTAAGACACAAATATTTTTCTGTTGCTTGCATTTGAGGTTATGTTTGAAAACAACATCGTGGAGTGAAAAGGAGAAAGACAAAACTCAATTGGGTTAGGGAGGAAAAGAGGTTTTTAATTGCATTGTCATCCATGGCACCCTACAAATGAGTTAGGTCTTCATTCTTTTCGTCATTTATGTATTTTTCCATCAAATTTTGTAATGTGGTGTTGTATTTTATAAGTTTTGTAATTTTTTCATATTTTGTAATTAAAAAAATAAATTAATCTAGATGCATCAATGAATCCAAGAAAATGAGGGAGAGGCAAAAGACTACCTCCTACACAATCAAAACCTCCACATATTGTGACTCAACCACAAAACATTCCACCCATTGTGGCACAAACACAAAGCCCTCCATCCATAGTGACACAACCAAAAAACTCTCCACTCAATGTTCCTGTTCAAAAACCACCGCTACTTATAAACTTTTTGCATATATCATTACATCATTTAGCTACTACAAAAGAGGACCTCATAAACCACCTTACACAAAATAGTGCTAACTTTACCCAAATGGTCAATAGGTTGTAGTAATGTACACTTTCTCACCACTCAACCCTGGCAAAGACACTTGAACAAATGGCCCAAAATCAAATGAGGTGTCTAGAGAGGTTACAAAATGTGGTACTTGGAGGGATAAGTGTCTTGCATTTTATGCCGATGAGTTATCATATCAGAATGTGAAAGATAAGGACATAAATAAAGGTACTATATATTCTCTTGTCATCGATCCTATATTTGGCCACTTGCTATTACACACAACCAAAAAAATTCCTATTCATTAGTGCACTTATACTTGGATGAGATCATGGTTTTTGGGATAGGTGGTATATGTTATTTGACCTACCACAATGTAATAATCATGAGGTGCCTCTATATTTTTTGAGAAATCTATAGAGTGAGTTCATTCTTGGTGAGAAGCCAAATTACTTTGACATTTGTGAGTTCCAGGATACAATAAATCAGTCATCACAACCTACAATAACTCCATCAATATCACCTCTCACCACCAGTGTCAACTTTTCTTGTGTCACCTGCACTACCTATGTCATCCTTGCTTGTGCCACCTAGATTGTCATCACATGCATCATTACAGTCTTCGGGGCTCAATCAACATTTTTGCTTTTTTTAGCACATTTGTGATGGGATGGATATTGAGGCATCTTAGGATGGAGTGTCATCTCATCCATCTATACATTGTGGGCATACTTTTTATTCATATGGAGGTGGGGATTTCACACTCATAGATGATTTGATGGTGATGGTCTTTAGTGGAAAAGAGACATAGGTTTGTTTGTTTGAGTTTTGACATAATATTATTTAATCACCTAAATATCGTAAAAGTGAAAAAAATTATTTAATAGTTCACTCTAGATTGATATGTGAACAATATGCAATTTAGGGTGCAATGAGCAGTACAATAATTCTACAGAGTACTCATTCTGCTAGAGGTGTGAGGCTAGGAGAAAGAACACTTGAGGTAAAGTTTTTAAAATATTCTTAAAAGTATAATAATACATTGGCTTGAAAATATTTTTTCTTAATTGGTATGACACTAACACAAAGTTTGCTAAATGTTGTTTCTTAATTATTTTACAACGAACACCCACTCTCTAAGAAGTCTTATAAGGAAGCCAATAGAAAATCCATGTCCAATTTTAGTTGACAAGGACATCTCATCTAATTGCATCATGCAAAGTTGCTAGCATGCTGAAACCTTTCCATCTCCTACACTCATCATTCCTCTTCCATGTCTCATAACTAGCATCCCTCTTTCATGCAACCCACTTATAGATCCTCCTCCATTTCCTACCATTATTTAAACCCCTCTTATAAATCCTCTTCCATCTCCTACCATCATTGAAACCCTCTCTTTCATAAAATCCATCCAATTCCCATCCACATCTCTTACTCCTAGCATTACCCAAACCCAATCTAATGAAACTCATGAGTTTTGACATGATATTAT
Organism: Cupressus sempervirens; assembly: GCA_028749045.1. Classification (NCBI taxonomy): domain Eukaryota; kingdom Viridiplantae; phylum Streptophyta; class Pinopsida; order Cupressales; family Cupressaceae; genus Cupressus; species Cupressus sempervirens. Next base: position 936,325,339 of record CM053792.1, read on the forward strand.
TTAATCACCTAAATATCATAAAAGTAAATATTATTTTATTTTATAGAGAACTTTAGATTGATATGTGCACAATATGCAATGGAGGGATCAACAAGAGGTACAAGAACACCACTTAGTACTCATTCGACAAGAGGTGCAATGTTAGGAGCAAGAACACCCAAGGTAAAAATTTTAAAATATTCTTAAAAGTGCAATAATACATTGGCTTTAAAATATTGCTTCTTAATTGGTATGAATCTAACAACACAAAGTTCCATAAATGTTGTTTCTTAATTGTTTTACAATGAACACCCAATCTCTAAGAAGTCTTACAAGGAAGCCAATAAAATATCCATGTCCAAGTTAAGTTGATGAGGACATCTCATATAATTTCATCATGTGAAGTTGCTGGCATGCTGAAACTTTCCATCTCCCACACTCATCATTCCTCTTCTATGACCCATAACTATCATCCCTCTTTCATCAAACTTGCTTATAGATCCTCCTCCATCTCCTACCATCATTGAAACCCTCCCAAATTCATCAAATCCATCCAATTCCTATCTACATATCTTTCTCCTAGCATACCCAAACTCCATCTAGTAAACCTCATAAGTTCATCCTCCATATACCCATTCACATCAAAGAACCTCCATATCACATAGGGCATCTTGCACGAGTGTGGAGATCATGGATATCCACTTGTATTTCTTGACATGGTGTCAAAAGTTCATTCACATCTCTCTTTTCCTTCTAGGTCTCTTTGTTTTCAATTTGGGCCTTGTAGCCTTTTTGAGCCCCAAATTTTCCTATCTTTCAACTATCCTTCCAATATCATCCTTCTTGTGTCTTCTTTCTCTCCTATTATCTTCTTGTTGTTATTATGCCTTCTTGTCATTTACAACATTATCTCATATTTATAACAATAGTCTTCTCTATTTTATAGGGCTTGTCGGGGGGTTGAAATTTCTCAAGTTGATGATGCCATGCTTTTTGCCATTAAATTTGACTTTAACAGTTATACATTATTATATCTTGTACACCTAAGTTTATTATTTGAGTTTAACTCATGATGTGTCTTATTGATTCCTCTTATGTTAGTTTTTTTCTTCTTTAGGGTACTCCACATAGTTCGAGTTTTGGAGGAAAGCTGGGGAGGAAATCAACACAAACATCAAAACAAAAAAAGGTATTAAATTCAAGTCAAGTTTATATTTTAAAATTTATTATGAATGAATATATATACATGTACTCAATATTGATGAATACATGCTAATATTTTTGTTGAATATATGTAGAAACAATTGAGTTTTGTAGAGTTGATGAATGCACCTAAGACTGCTGATGTTGAGGCAATGGAAGAGGTAAAATTTCATATTTTCCTTCTCATAAATTTTATGTTATAGTATGCATTTTTTCTATATATACATATTAAATAGTTGCATTTACAAATGAGTACATGTGTTTTTTTTCAGTTTTATAGTAATTATAAACAATTTGTCTTATTAACATGTGTTATTTATCTTTTACCTATTACAACACTCTTTGGAACTACATGCAAATCCTTTCCATTTCATTTTGTTTGGAATCTCAACCATCAAAGATGAGGTCAAACACAATAAAAGCCAGAGGTATGTACTTAGATTCTTAGTTGAAACCCTCTTGTGATCTATTAGAGAAAAAGGTTAATTTAATTTCATTAATTAAAATTACCTTTTCTTCCTTCTTAAGATTTCAATTTTTTCATCTTTTGTGTTCTTATTTAACAATTAATTAGTAATTATTAAATATCATTTACCTTTTAGGTTACCCTTTTCAAGTTTCGATCTCCTTCTAAAAGGATAGATTATTTGTAATTATCTTGCATATTTTTCATTTTTGAGAATACAATTTGATATTTTTCAAAGCAAATCCTCACCTCTTCTTGTCTTTTTCTTCTCTGTGATAGGTTTTTACATGCAAGTATTTGAGGTCTTTGTGGATTTGTATTGCGTATTGCTCAAATTATTCATGATATCAGAGCCAAATCTATTGTAGCTTGTTCATTATTTAGAGAAAAAGGAGAACATAGGTTTGAAAAAATACTTCTAACATTTTTTGGGCATTTTTATTTGATTTTAGAAGGTGTGATGGTGGTGATTCAGAACAAATAATTACAGAGGTGATTTTCAAACAATGATATCTCACTCATATGAACTCCTTTTTTCAAGCAATTTTGTTTGTTTATTTTGGGGTAGAATTTTGTGGTCTATACATTGGTGTGGGTTGTTTCTGATCTTTGTTTCTGAATTTTTCTGAAAATTCCAAATCCCAATTTTTGCAACTTAAAAGGCTTTGTTCAGGCTCATATGGACACATATCTAGGTGTTATTTTTTTTAAAAGTGCATGATTTATTGTCTACTTTCCAGATCTGGCATTAGTTTGGAGTAATATTGAGTGGATATAGTACTTTCAATATTTGGTCATTTTTTGACCTACAAAAAATAGGTATTTGTGATTCATGTCTGAAGCTTTTTTGTTCTTCTCTCATTTATACATTCCTACTAGCAGCTAGGGTTCTTTTTTTTTTGTATTATGGGAGGTATTTTGTGATATTGTTTCTATTAGTTACTTTTGTAAACTATAACTTCATTCAAAAAAAATTCAACACCTTCTAAAACAATGGCTAAGATCTCTTCTTGTCTAGAACTTATGACCCCTAGAACTATCACACATGGAAGACCTTGATGACATGGCTTCTCCAATCAAAAGGGTTGTGGTCTTGTTTAGATGCAGTGCAACCAATTTTACAGAGGCCTTTTGAGGTCATGCAACATAGGAAAAATACCAATGAGGCAATAGGATTGATTGCCTTACAGGTCTCTGATAGTCTATAGTTTCATCTTAATGGGTGCAATACCTCTCTAGCTGTGTGGACCAAGCTTGAAGGCTTGTTTCGTATAATGAATGATTTTAGGGAACTTTAGATTGAGGCAAATCTTACCTCATTTATACCAAATTATTTTCCCTCCATTGAGGACTTCTTGATGAAATTCAAGCAACTGAGATCTTTGTTGCAAGGTTGTTGAAAAACCAAAACTGACATTGAGTGTATCTACCTAATTCTTTCTAAGCTTCATGGAAACTTTTAGATATTTTCTTCTACCTTCTATTCCACCAAAAAAAAAATTGGGTAATAGATTTATCATGCCATCCTTTGAGGTTTTTTTTGATAAATTGACTCGAGAGCAAGATTCTCTCGCAGGCTCATAGAGTCATGCATTGGTAGCTTGGCCATCTTTAGGGACAAAGGAGAAGACTCGGAGATCTCATTCTACAGAGTCTTAGATTGATTCTAGCACTCATAGTTCATCAAGGGCACCTCCTCCTAAAGGGGGTAAACCAAATTCAAAAAGATCACAGTCTACTTATTGTAATAAGACTAATCATAATGAGTCACATTTCTATAAGAAGTTAGATGGCTATGCCGAATAGGTTTTAGATTTGACTACTCTCCTTCAGAAGAGAAACATTGATATTCCTTCTACTTCTCATAGACATTATTCATCATCATCACTTTAGTCAGATGGTAAAGATATGGGAAAGGGTCATGCACTATGTGAAACTACTATCCCTCATTCTTCTAATTTGTTACTGGATTCAGGTGCTTCACACCATATGGCATCTTCTCAAGATTTATTCTCTTCCATTGAGGCTTCTCCTACTCCACAATTTTTTATGGGGAACAACACTATTATGATTGTATATGGGAAAGGTTCTATCGACATTGATGATAGTACATTTCATGATGTACTTTGTGTTCTATCTTTTTTCTCTAACCTTCTCTCTATTTATCAGATTATACACAGTGGGACAAGGAAGATAGTTGATTTTGCAAAGGATTTAGTGCACATCAAAGATAGTGAGAAAGGTAATATTATTTCTATAGGGACTATTGATCATGCTTCCCACCTATATTCCTTCTCACATTTTGGTCCACCATCTCCACTATTAGAGACTCACTCTTTTTTTTCATGAGAGTCTACTACGGTGAAGTCAGGTCACTTGAACTTATGTGTTGTTCCTCAGACTAGTGTTTTAAGTTCTACACCTCCACCTCCTATTCAGATTCAATCTCTTGCACATGATTTCTCCTCAACATTGCCTAATATTGAAGCTCTAGTCATTAAGCCACTTACTATAGTTGTTGAGGATATAAAAAAGGAAACACATCTCCTCTCAAATGATAGATTGAGCACACCTATTATCCCACCTCCATTGGAGATTCCATTTAAAGATTCCCATGCTTTCTCCTTTGAGCATTAGTTAGGAATTCTAGTTGCATCTTACATACATGGGTTTTATCATCCTTGTTCACTGCCTTTGTTTCCTTCAAATTGAAGCCACATTTCTATGTTCATCGACATAGGAGTTCTACCATTCTAGGGGGGCTATGGAGTCTCAAGCTTCTATCATGGAGGCTTTCATTATACTTATGGGCTTGAGAGATTCTCTTGAGATTTTTTATTTGTGCATACTTTTGCATCTCTTTTTGGAGTAGAGTTTTTCCCACTGAGTTTTCTCTATTTCATAGAGATTTAGTTGTGATTGGGTACCTCATCAAGCTTTGTTGTTGTGACCCAGGTGTTCTTTCCACATTTCATTTTAGTTTCCTTGCTCTTTTTACATTGTTTGTAGCTACATTGTTTCTCATCTTAAGGGGGGCTATTAGAGAAAAAGGGTAATTTAATTTCATTAATTAAATTACCTATTCTCCCTTCTTAAGATTTTAGTTTATGCATCTTTTGCATTCTTATTTAATAATTAATTTTTAATTATTAAATAACATTCACCTTTTAGGTTACCCTTTTCAGGTTTCAATCTCCTTCTATAAGGATAGATCGTTTGTAATTATCTTGCATCTTTTTCATTTCTAAAAATACAATTTGGATAATTTTCAAAGAAAACCCTCGCCTCTTCTTGTCTTTTTCTTCTTTGTGATAGGTTTCTACATACAAGTATTCAAGGGCTTTTTGGATTTGTATTGTGTATTGCTCAAATTCTTCACTCTTGTGATCTCAATTTGGATTTCTTGTGTGTGTGATAAAAATCCCTAAATACTACTCTACAATTTTAACATTTTATCACTTACCATATAGGTTGTGCCTCATAGAAACACTAATTTATCAGTGGTTTTGCCTCCTCCTAGCATGGGAGATCCATCTCAGGTTGCAGTACATTTTTTCTTTTACTCTATTTTGAATCCCTAATGCCACTCTATAATTCTATCATTTTATCACTTACCATATAGGTTGTGCCTCATACTAGAACTGATTAATCAATGGTGGTACCACCTGCTAGCATGAGATAACTAGCTTGGGTTTCAGTAAGTTTTTTTGTTTTTTTTACTCTATTTGGAATCCCTAATGCCACTTTATAATGCTAAAATTTTATCACTTACCATACAAGTTGTGCCTCATAATAGAACTAATTCATTGGTGATTGTACCTCCTACTAGCATGGGATATTTAGCTCAGGCTATAGTGTTATAATTCTTTAGAATAACTAAGAGGGGGGGTGAATCAGTTATCCAAGGTCCAATGATGTCCAATACAACTTTTTCTGCAAATCCCTAATGGTACATAACTGAAATTATCATGCATGCAATTAAACATTAAACAATCATGAAAAGTAAACATGCATCACACCATAATAGTAAGGATTTGATAACCCAAAAACCCTCTAGGAATAAGAAGGTAAAACTAGAGTGGGGATGACACCCACAAAATAGCTGTGCAATTGATCTCAACCACTTCTGATGGTCTGCCCTGTTAAAGGCTATAGCACATTGTTAAATGTGACCTTGTTAAAGGATTTAAGAACATTCAACTTGGAATGTCACCCTGTTAAAGGATTTACATAGAGCTGTTAGGCTCACCCAAGTCCATGGAATTTTCAGTCACTTGCTCAAAAGAATCTTTCATCCCTCTCTAAGGATCTCCTATCCTCCTCCTAAGGATCTCTTATCCTTCTCCTAAGGATCTCTTTATCCTTCTCCTGAGGATCTCTTTATCCTTCTCCTGGGGATCTTCTATTCTTTTCCTAAGGCTTATCCACCTAGCTGTTAAGCTAACCTAGCAATGTAGGGTTTCAATATCTAATACAATGGTAAGAAAGTATTAGAAGGGTTTTGACTTGATATAGATTGCAACACTAACTGTGTAGATTTTAGATCACTCTTCAATTCCTTTCTTTGCTTGGCTTCTCTTCCTTGCAGTGCTAACAACTTGTTCACCCTTCAAGATCTATCTCCTTGAGTTCTTCCACTCGTTATGCCAATGCAATCTCTGGTCACTTGATCAACTCAGAGTCTTGATGCTCTGTTCTTACTCCTCTTGACTTCTTCGCATGATTACACTTATGACCAACTCCCTCTCATGCACTCGATCTCTGACCTGTAACTCCTTATAAAGAAGTTTTGTTCTTCATTTCCTACTCAAATCTTAATTTTCTCTTGAGAAAATGGTATTGTTTTTCCCTCCAAATTATTTCTTCTGGAAACTTCATGATAAATCCATTAGCATTCGCCTTGGATTGGTTTGCATGGATTACATAGAATTCTATGACATCTACTCATCATTCATAACTTCCAACTACTTCACAAAATTTGATGTAGCAACTTTATCGATACTAATCTGGCAAATCTTGTCTTAAAAAATAATGCAACAACTCAACATTATTGGTTTAGTGATGCTCGACACCTTCTGTGTTACTCGACTTCTTAATGTTATTTACTGGCGCTCGGCACTTGAAGCATTTTGGCTTTGCTCGGCACTTGAAAACTTACTTAGCATCCATTATCTTTTTTTTCTACTTAGCACCTGAAGGATTCTGTGTTACTCGGCATTTGAGTAATCACTCGGCTTATACTAAAGTTGAACTTGCTCGACTTCAACTGAGAATCTATTTGGCTCTAACTAGCTTGCTCAGCTCTTTCTAATGAACTTAGTTAATCTTTACATCTTTGATATTTCTTAGTGTGTCCATCCTCTTAGAGTATGTCATCAATACACTATTTCATCAATGGCTTAGCTGATCCTTATACTTCATTACAACATCATAACTTCAACCTTTCTCTAGGTACTCTAGTTACATCTCATTGATTGCCACCTCCTTGTCAATCAACCAATTAATAGTATTTGGATCACTAAAGCAATTGTCATTCTTGTAGGTAGCAAGTTTGACATCGATGACAAAAAAGTGATTGAAAACATTCTTTACCAATTCCATTATCCTTCATTCATGATCTTTTCAATCATTTTCAACAATCTCCCTCTTTGGCATTGATGGCAAACCAAACTAATCAAGTGATTAAGCTAATCAACTTAGTTACCACCAAAATTACATATGTTTCCTACTTGGTATATGAATGATACAAATTGAATCCTTTATTTTGCTTCTCCCTCTGGGCTACTGCATCCTTACTTTGTATTCTTGATCCTTCATAGCTACTTGTTGAATCTTGAATCTCCCTCTTTCTTGTACATCTTTCATATATATCTCCCTCTTAATTTATATTGATCAGTTTCTCATATATCTCCCTCTTTGACATAAATGCCAAAGATGTAGCATCTTCAACACGCTAAATATAAGCTTTGCATTTTCATGGTTTTCTCCATTTGTCACCATGCTTGTGACTAATTTGGAATTTTTGTTCCTGTTGTCATCCTTTGCATCATTCTTCTGATATTTCAATGATCTACTCCTGTTGATGCAGGGTAGCTTCTATGTTGTTTTAGACTACTTGAGTTAGGGGCATTACCCGCAACTTGCCTCTAAGATATTTATAAGCATCCTTGGGCAATGGTTTGGTGAAGATATCTATAGTTTGTTCCTTTGTGTGAATGTACTCCATCTTCACTTGTTTGTCTTCCACCAATTCTCTAACATAATGATACTTGATTACAATATGCTTGGTTTTTGCATGCATTATTGGATTCTTGGATATGTTTATAGCACTTGTATTATCACAATACAATATCACAAGTTTGGTTAGCTCTTCTTTCATTCCTTTCAATAGATGTTTGAGACACACAATGTTTTTGCAATTAACTACTGCTGCCACATATTTTGCTTCTACAGTGCACTGAGATGTGCATGTTTGTTTCTTGTTAGTCCAAGTAACTAGCCTTTTACCTAAGAATAATGCTCCTCCACTTGTACTTTTCTTGTCATTAATGTTTCCTCCCCAATCTGCATCTATGTATGCATTGAGCTCAAACTTCTCATTCTTTTTGTAATATAGGCCAAAATCATTAGTTCCTTTGAGATACCTCATTATCCTTTTTACTTCCATGAGATGATTTTCTCTAGGATTGGCAGAGAATCTAGCCACTATTCCAACTGCTAGTGCTATGTCTGGTCTGCTATCTACAACATATTGTAGCTTTCCAATCATGGATCTATACATTGTTTGATTGACTTCAGCTGATTCATCATTTTTAGATAGCTTATGTCCTATTGCCATTGGTGTGCTAACTAGTTTGGAGTCTTCCAATCCAAAATTCTTGAGTATCTCCTTGATGTATTTTGATTGTTTCACAAATATACCATGTTTTAGTTGATGTACTTGCAATCCTACAAAGAATTTGATTTCTCCAAACATAGACATTTCAAACTCATGTTTCATTTTGTCAGCAAAACTTTTGCATAGTACTTCCTTTCCTCCAAAAACTATATCATCCACAAATATTTTAGATACAAGAATATCCTTACCTTCTTCTAATTTGATGTACATGTTGTTGTTATCATCAGTTATTTCAAATCCTATTTGCACCAAATACTTGTAAAGTCTCTCATACCAAGCTCTAGGGGCTTGCTTTAATCCATATAGAGCCTTGTGTAGTTTGCATACCTTATTTTTGTTCTTTTCATCAACAAAACCTTCTGGTTGCTCTATGTAGACTTCCTCTTCAAGTATACCATTCAGAAATGCAAACTTTACATTCATCTGATAGACTTTAAATCCTTTGAAGGCTGCATATGCCAATAAGGTCCTTACTCCTTCCATTTTGGCAACTAGAGCAAAAGTTTCTCCATAATCTATTCCTTCTTCTTGTGCATACCCTTTACAAACTAGTCTTTCCTTGTTCCTTATGATTTCACCATTTTCATCTAACTTGTTTCTGAACACCCACTTGGTTCCAATCACATTCTTGTCAGATGGTCTTGAGACTAAGGTCCATGTCTTGTTCTTCTCAATTTGTTCTATTTCTTCTTTCATAGCATTATACCAGTCATCATCTGTTATGGCTTCACTTACTATTTTTTGTTCCATTTTGTTGAGAAGACATGTTTCATTTCTAAGTCTATTCCTTGTCATTGGTCCTGCCTCTTTATTTCCAATAATTTGATCTACAGGATGATGTCTTTTCACATACTTTGCCAATACAGGTTCTTTCCTTGTTTGCATATTGTCTCTTTTAGAATCTGAATCTCCATGCATATTTTCATCAAGTATTTGTTCATTTTCTTCTTGTTGGCTGTTCTCAAAGTCTAAATGAATATTTTTTGCATTCTATGGATCGGCTTCTGAATGTGTCTGTTGTTTAGCATTTATTGTCTGTGACTCGACAGATACTGGATTCTGTTGCTGATTGTCATTCTGAGTTGCAACTTCACCATTATTAGGTATACCTTCATAAAAGTATACAAAGGTCTTGTATTCTTCTACTTTCTTGGTGTTCTCAACACTTTGAACTTCTACAAGCTCATCAAATTTCACATTTTTGCTTTCTACTACTTTGTTAGTGTTAACATTGAAGCACTTATAAGCTTTGCTTCTAGTAGAATAACCAAGAAATGTGCCTTCCTCACTCTTTGTGTCAAACTTTCCATTCCTAGACTCTTTATATATATAGCATTTGCATCCAAATATTTTGAAATTTTTTACATTAGGAGAATCCCCATACCATAATTCAAAAGGTGTTGCATTTGTACCTTTCTTGACTTGAACTCTATTGAGTGTGTAGACTATAGTACTTACAGCTTCTCTCCAGTACTTGAGTGCAAAATTTTTCTCCATCATTAAGGTTCTGGTATAGTCAATAACTAATCTATTCCTTCTCTTTGCTATACCATTCTGAGGTGGAGTCTTAGGTGCTGATGTCTTCCTTTTGATTCCTCTTTCATTGCAGAACTCTTCAAATTCTCTTGATGTAAATTCACCTCCTCTATCAGATCTAAGACATTTTAGGCTCTTTCCAATTTCTTTCTCAACTCTAGACAAGTACCATTTGACCATTTGGAATGCATCTGATTTTTGTTTCAGGAACATGACTGTCACCATTCTTGAATAGTCATCTACAAATAGCATTATGTATCTATCACCTTTGTAGCTTTATACTTCAATAGGACCACACAAGTCAGTATGAACTAGCTGTAATACTTCATTAGAAGTATAAGTCTTTCTTTTGAAAGTTGACTTGGTCATCTTCCCTAGTTGGCATTGTTTGCACATGATGTTATCAGGTTTCTTCAACTTTGGTAGTCCTCTGAATTTCTTCATTTTGCTGATGCTTATCAGATTGTCAATATTTACATGACATAGCCTCTTGTGCCATAACCATACATCATCAGTTTGAACAATAAGACAAGAAGCATCTTCCATGTCAAGGTAAAAAAAATTACTCCTAGTCTAATCATCTTTTCCTATTAGACTTCCTTGAGAATCATAAATCTTAGCAACTCCTTTTTCAAATTCAACCTTACATCCTATGTTTCCTAACTGTGAGACACTTAACAAGTTATAATTTAGTCCTTCAACATAGTATGCATTATCACATGATATATTTTTAGTAAGCTTGATACTACCTTTCCCTTTGATCTGACATGGTGCATTATTACCAAATATAACACTATTTCCTTCATATTGAATAAAGGTAATGAAATTACTTTTGTCTCCAATCATGTGATGAGAGTATCTACTATTTGTGATCCATCTATCATTCTTGTTCATGTAGGTTACCAAGGAAATTGCTTCATCTTCATCTGATTCATCTTTCATAGCCACATAGACTACTTCATCATCATTCTCATCAGAGTCTTCTTCAACAATATAGCATCTTTTTCCTTTACCTTTGTAGTCATTTTTTTCCTCTTTCTTGTTCTTGAAGTTTCCTCCATCCTTGTAATTTTTCTTTTGTGTGCATCTGGTTGCAATGTGATGAACTTCATTACAATTGAAACAAATGATTGGCAGCTTACCTTTGAATTTGCCTCTTCCTCTATAAATCATCTTGCTAGTAATGCCTCCAATTGGTCTACATACTTTTCTTTTCCATTATTTTTCTTTGTTTGCACCTCATCATTGTCTTTTATCGTCATCTTAGCTTTGAATGTAGATTCAAAGTTTTCTGGCTTGTAGTTGTCAAAGTTGGATAACTCAAAAGCAGCAAGTCTTCCAATTATTCCTTCAAATGCCACTATGTTGCTTGGTACACACCTTAGCTCTTGGATGGCTAATACTCTTATAGCATAGATGGGAAGCAAAGTTCTCAAGTATTAGCTACATACTATTTCTTTTGCTAACTATCCTCCTAGGCTTCTTATGACACTGACTAATTCCTTCATCCTTGTACCGTATTGAGCAGCATTCTCTCTCCTTCTTCCATTTTCATATCATCAAATTTTCCTCTCAAGATTTCTCTTTTGGCTCTCTTGACATTATCATCTCCTCCATAGATTCTTGATAATGTATTCCACATTTGATGTGAAGTATCACATCCTTTGATGTCATCATACTCAGCATAGCTTAGTGCTGAAGCAATATCTAACATTGCTTGATTGTGCTCCTTCTTCTTGCTCAAATCATCTGCAGTGAGGGGTCCTGCAGGGTCTACATGATCAACTATGATTGAGGTCTGTGCATAGTCACCTATTGATCCGAGGTGTAGCTTCATCAAATTTTCCATGCAACAAAGTTGTCTTTGTTTAGCTTGGGAACTTCTCTATTGGACATCTTGATCTTCCTGCTGCTAGTACCTTGAAACAAATTAGTAGTCTACTCTTATACCAATTGTTAGAATTCTTTAGAATAACTGAGAGGGGGGGTGAATTAGTTATCCAGGGTCCAATGATGTCCAATACAACTTTTTCTACAAATCCTTAATGGCACATAACTAAAATTATCATGCATGTAATTAAATATTAAATAATCATAAAAAGTAAACATGCATCACACCATAATAGTAAGGATTTGATAACCTAGAAACCCTCCAGGAATAAGAAGGTAAAATTTGAGTGGGGATGATACCCACAAAATAACTACACAATTGATTTCAACCACGTCTGATGGTCTGCCTCGTTAAAGGCTATAGCACATTGTTAAATGTGACCTTGTTAAAGGATTTAAGAATGTTCAACTTGGAATGTCACCCTGTTAAAGGATTTACATAGAGCTGTTAGGCTCACCCAAGTCCATGGAATTTTTAGTCACTTGCTCAAAAGAATCTTTCATCCCTCTCTAAGGATCTCCTATCCTCCTCCTAAGGATCTCTTATCCTTCTCCTAAGGATCTCTTTATCCTTCTCCTGAGGATCTCTTTATCCTTCTCGTGGGGATCTTCTATTCTTTTCCTGAGGCTTATCCACCTAGCTATTAAGCTAACCTAGCAATGTAGGGTTTTAATATCTAATACAATGTTAAGAAAGTATTAGAAGGGTTTTGACCTGATACAAATTACAACCCTAACTGTGCAGATTCAGCTCACTCTTCAATTTCTTTCTTTTCTTGGCTTCTCTTGCTTGTAGTGCTAACAGCTTGTTCACCCTTCAAGATCTATCTCCTTGATTTCTTCCACTCATTATGCTAATGAAATCTCTGGTCACTTGATCAACTTAGAGCCTTGATTCTCTATTCTTACTCCTCTTGACTTCTTCGCATGATTACAGTTATGACCAACTCCCTCTCATGCACTCGATCTCTAACTTGTAACTCCTTATAAAGAAGTTTTGTTCTTCATTTCCTGCTCAAACCTTAATTTTCTCTTGAGAAAATGGTATTGTTTTTCCCTCCAAATTGTTTCTTTTGGAAACTTGATGATAAATCCATTAGCATTCGCCTTGGATTGGTTTGCATGGATTACATAGAATTCTATGACATCTACTCATCATTCATAACTTCCAACTACTTCACAAAATTTGATGTAACAACCTTATCGCTACTAATCTGGTGAATCTTCTCTTAACAAATAATGCAGCAACTTGACATTATTGGTTTACTGATGCTCGACACCTTCTATGTTACTCAGCTTCTTAATGTTATTTACTGGCACTCAGCACTTGAAGCATTTTGGCTTTTCTCGGCACTTGAAAACTTGCTCGGCATCCATTATCTTTTTTTGCTACTTGGCACCTAAAGGATTCTATGTTACTCAACATCTGAGTAATCACTCAACTTATACTGAAGTTGAACTTGCTCGGCTTCAACTGAGAATCTGTTTGGCTCTAACTAGCTTACTCAGCTCTTTCTAATGAACTTAGTTAATCCTTACATCTTTGATATGTCTTAGTGTGTCCATCCTCTTAGACTATGTCATCAATACACTATTTTATCAATGGCTTAGCTGATCCTTATACTTCATTAAAACATCATAACTTCAACCTTTCTCTAGGTACTCTAGTTACATCTTATTGATTGCCACCTCCTTGTCAATCAACCAATTAATAGTATTTGGATCACTAAAGCAATTGTCATTCCTGCAGGTAGCAAGTTTGACATCAATGACAAAACAATGATTGAAAACATTCTTTACCAGTTCCATTATCCTTCATTCATGATCTTTTCAACCATTTTCAACATATAGTACATTTTTTGTTTTTTTACTTTATTTGGAATCTTAATGCCACTCTATAATTCTAACATTTTGTTGTTTACCATATAGGTTGTGCCTCATACCAACACTAATTCATCGATGTTTGTTCGTCCCTTGAGCATTGATTCATCAATAGTTGTGTCTCCCATCATCACTCTACCTCATCATTTTTTTAGGAGTTCCACCCATCGAAAAAGGAGCCCGTTACCTAGTGAGCCATAGACTCCATTAAAGAGGCTCAATTTTGATGATCCTATACAATCATAGATATTGATAGTTATATACATATGTAGTTGTGGTTATCACATGACATTGACATATATTTAACTTTTGTATTGTATATATTCAAGATTTGTATTGTGCACATTCGACATTTCTATTGTACACATTCGATATTTGTCAGGTATTCAAATTTTGTATTGTATTGATGAGACATAACATATTTTTGTAACTAAATGATTAATAAAAAATAATCTATTATTCATTTTGATATACATTAAACTTTATTTTCCATCCAACTTGTTCAGTGTGTGCATAAAAACTTGAATTTCATCTTACTTTCTTGCAATTAATAAAACACATGAACATTCATTATTTTATACAAAAAATGTAAAATGTTTATCAAATTCATTACAACATATAATCAAACTCATATGTCACTTATTTTGATTGATAACACATGAAAAGTAAAAAATATGTCATGATTTTTGTATTTGTGTCAAAGATCACAACTCGATGGTGCTTAGATACGCTTAGGGACACTTCTATTCAGTGTGGTCGATATCATTAGAGGGACATGGTGGCTGAACCAAGGTTGGTACTAGCCTAAATCTCACCAATTAGAGATAATAGAGTAGATGATTTGATCCTAGGACCAACGGTTTGAAATATACACAACTTGTCTCATTTGAACTGAGAAAAATTACAACTTTTGGCAATAGGCGAGATATGAATACCAAATCAAAACAAAGTCTCTAGATACTAAGCTAGGTTGTTGTAGGCCTAGACAACATGATCCTGTAGCACCTAAAAAAATTTCAATACCTCACATGAGCTCAGAGAAATACCTGATCAAAGATCGTAGCTTGATGATGCTTAGAGACCTTAGGGATGCTTCCGTTCAATGTGGTCGATACTATTGGAGGGACATTGTGGCTGAAACAAGGTTGCTCCTATCCTAAAACCAACCAACCATAGCTAACAAAATAGAAGATTCAATCCTAGGACCAATGGTTTGAAATATACGCAAGCTTTCTCATTCAAACTAAACAACATTATAACTTTTGGCAATAGGCACGATATGGATGCTAAATCAAAACAAAGTAAAATCTCTAAAAAATGAGAAAGGTTGTTTAGGCCTAGACAACATGATCTTGTAGCACTTGAAATTTTTTCAATACCTCACATGAGCTCGAAGAAATTCTCGATCAAAAATTGTAGCCCAATGGTGCATAGAGACCCTTAGGGACACTTTCATTCAATGAGGTCGATACCATTGGAGGGACGTTGTGGCTGAAATGAGGTTGGTCCTAGCCTAAATTTGACCAACCAGAGCTAAAGGAGTAGATGATTCGATCATAGGACCAACAATTTGAAATACACACAACCTTGCTCATTTGAACTGAGCAACATTGCAACTTTTGGCAATAGGTGAGATACAAATGTCAAATCCAAACAAAATCAAATCTCTAAAAATTGAGATAGGTTGTTGTAGGCCTAGGCAAGGAAATCCTATATCACCTAATAGTTTTTCAATACCTCACATGAGCTCAAAGAAATGTCTAATCAAAGATCGCATCCTGATGGTGCTTAGAGACCCTTAGGGACGCTTCTGTTCAATGTGTTTGATACAATTGGAGGGACCTTGTGGCTCAAACAAGGTTGGTCCTAGCCTAAACCTAAGCAATATGAGCTATTAGATTAGATGATTTGATCCTAGGACCAACAGTTTGAAATATACACAACCTTGCTCATTTGAACTGAGCAACATTGCAACTTTTCACCAATTTGGTCAAATGACCTTCCCATCTTCTTAAACTTAACCACAAACCTTGCCTATTATAAAAACCTCACCCTAACATGTCCAAGACACAATCCAAAACAAGGACACTATAATGTGACAACAAGGACACAATCCAAAACAACCAATCTAAGATTTTCATATGTTGTAGAGAAGCCAAATGGGTATCCAAATCTATAATTTATCATCCTTATGTTTTGGAAAATTTGGGAGAAAAATACAAGAGGACAACCATCTAAATCCATATAAGTTGAAGATAATTGAATATTTTTTTAAGGATATCATCAAACCCACAAAAAAGAGTTCAAGAGACAAATTTCCAACAATAATGTATAAGATTTACATCTCTTGTTAGTTTTATATACAAAGTTTGGTATCTAAATATGCACATGTGACATCTCTTATTAGATTTTTATACAAAATATGGCATATAAATTGTTGAAAATATAAGAGGAGTAACTGAGAGGGCAGAGGTGAATTAGTTACCACTAAAATAAATCCCAAATCCCTTATATATCAATACATAACATAAACTTCACTAAAAATACTGATGCTCATTTAATACAAAGGCACTCAGTTTACACTAGTAAATGTTGTAACTCAACAAACACTAAAATAACAACAACAAATCAGCAAATGAAAATCTTAAGATTTTTATGATTATCCTTATTTAACTTAGTTGCATATAAATAAAATAAATAGCATGAACACATGTGACACCAAGATTTAACGTGGAAACCCAATTTGGAAAAAACCACCAATTGCAACTAGTTACTAATTTTCACTCTTCTAAAGTGAGCCCTGTCAGGATCCAACCATGTTAAAGGTTACAAAATAAACTATTAGGTGTGACCCCATTAGAAGATTTAATCACCCTATTAGGAGTGGCCTTGTCAGAGGTCTTTAGACACTTCAATCTAGAAATGCCACCTTGTTAGAGGATTTACAAATAGTTGTTAAGCCAACTCTGTTAAGAGATTTAGATCACTACTAAAATGGTTAGAGAGTAACAATGAGATGACCTAATTTTTGATGCAGCTAAATTTTTTATTACATATCTTAATTCTTGCTTGTATACTTGATCCTTTCTGATCAAATGTATCTTTGTAGCTCAATAATGATATTATGTTTATCCTTCTAATTTTCTTCCTTTAAGAATCTTCAAATCTTCTATTACTTGTACACATTCAATCCTAAACTTGAACTTATATTTATATCTTACACATTATCAAGTTGACTTGAGTACAACTTAGAATACTTAATATTCATCTCCTCAATTGGCTAGAACCAACAAACGAATCAATTGAACTCAATATGCCAAAATAAGAAAATCCTTCATTAGTTGACCCTACTCAATAGATACTAACTTAGAAACAATTTTCCTATGTTAACCAAGTGAACTCTATTAAAACTCCATATTCACAAAATTCCTTTGGTAACTGAGTGAGCTTGGTTAACATTGGGTCCATCCAACATTTTCTTCATTAACTGAGTGAGCTTGGTTAACACTCAACTTTTTTGATCTTCTCATTATTGCTTGAGTGAACTTGGTAGACACTATCTTTTGAACTTGTCAAAATTTGGAATGCTCAGTAGATACAGGAATTTTTTTTCATTGCCCAAGTAATCTCAATATACACTAACTAGCAATGATATGACATTTTGTGTAACATCAAATACAATTCACAATTAACCAATTGTTTTCAACAATATCCCTCTTTGGCATTGATGGACACACAACATGTCATAATACAATGAAATTTTAGAGCAAGAATAATCTAAGGAATATATCCTTAGTTTCATTCTAATTCTCATCTATGAGAACTCTCTCTATTAGAGTAAACCCCCTTTGCCTTCATTTTCTCCCTCTAGCAGCAAAACTATGTCTTCAATCTCTTCTTTTGATAACAAACTCTCCCTTTATGATATTAGACCAAGTTGTCCCTCTTTGATATCTTGAAAAAAAATTCTAAGATATGATAGAAAAATCTCCCTCTTTGACATCTCATGCAAAATACATTAGTCAATAAATAACAATGTACCTCATGTATCGATTCATATGTAATATGTCATTTTCAATATTGCATCAATTGGTTGATCTTCAACATGCTCTGGTTAATGCATCACTAAACTTCATTTAGTGAGCTTTAGATAGGGGAATGACCCCTAACCTACTTCTTAGATACAAAAATTCATCCTTAGGTAATGGCTTAGTGAATATGTCCTCAATTTGTTCTTTAGTATTCACATATTCCAATCTTACTTCTTTATCTTGTACCAATTCTCTCAAAAAATGATATTTTATAGTAATGTATTTGGTTTTGTTATACATCACAAGATTCTTTAATATATTAATTGTACTAGTGTTATCCAATAATATAACCACTAGATCCTTGATTTCTATCTTCATACCTACCAATAGTTACTTGAACCAAACAATATTGGAACAATTAACTATTGCTGCCACATATTCTGCCTCTATTGTAAACTGAGAAATACAATTCTACTTCTTTCTTGTCCAAGACACTAGTCTTTTACCAAGAAATAATGCTCCATCACTGGTGCTCTTCCTATCATCAACACTTCTTGCTCAATCAGCATCTATGAAGGCTTTCAAATCTAGATTGTCTCCTTTCTTGTACCATAATCCATAGTCTTCAGTACCCTTAAGATACCTCATGATTCTCTTTATTTCCATCATGTGATTTTCTTTGGGATTTTTTGATAATCTTGCCACCATACCAACTATTAATGCACTAATGGACCTTGTGTGCACTACATATTGCAAATTTCCAATCATTGATCTATATGTGGTTTTATCTACCTCTTTTGAGTCATCATTTTTGAGAAGCTTATGTCTAGTAGACATAGGTTTTCCAACTAGTCTTGAATCTTCCATTCTAAACTTCTTTAGTATCTCCTTGATATATTTGGATTGAGTAATATATATACCATTTTTCTTCTATTGAATATGCAATCCAACAAAGAGTTTTATCTCTCCAAACATAGACATCTCAAATTCTTTACTCATCTCTTTTGAAAATTCTTTTCATAAATCATCATTTCCTATAAATAAAGTATCATCCACAAAGATTATAGTTAATACAATCTTCTTGTCTAGTCCTTCTTTGATAAATAGGCTACTATTATCATTTGTTCTTTGGAAGCCAATCTTTAT
This sequence comes from Cupressus sempervirens, assembly GCA_028749045.1. Taxonomy (NCBI): domain Eukaryota; kingdom Viridiplantae; phylum Streptophyta; class Pinopsida; order Cupressales; family Cupressaceae; genus Cupressus; species Cupressus sempervirens. Next base: position 936,344,369 of record CM053792.1, read on the forward strand.
CAAGTAGTTATGAAGTCTTTCATACCAAGCTTTGGGAGCTTGCTTGAGTCCATATAATGCCTTGTGTAGTTTGTAAACCATATCCTTTTTACTAGGATATACAAAACCTTCAATTTGTTCTATGTAAACTTCCTCTTCAAGAATTCCATTCAAGAATGTAGATTTTACATCCATTTGATAAACTTTAAATCCTTTATGTGCAGCATAAGCAAGTAAACTTCTAACACCTTCTAATCTAGCAATAGGAGCAAATGTTTCACCATAATCAATATCTTCTTCTTATAAATAACCTTTGCATACTAACCTTGCTTTGTTTCTAGAAACTTCTCCATCTTCATTCAACTTATTTCTGAAATTTCACTTTGTGCCAATTACATTTTTATCCTTGGGTCTAAGAACAAGAGTCCAAGTCTTATTCCTCTTTATTTGTTCTATTTCTTCTTTCATAGCTTCATTACAACTTTCATTATCCAAAGCATCTTTTATTGATCTAGGTTTAAATTCAGCAAGAAAACATGTACCTTTCAATTTGTTTCTTCTCATTGTTCCATCTGACTTGTCTACAATGATCCGATTAGGTGCATGGTGCCTTATGACATATCTTGCTAATACAAGAGCTTTGGATTTATAATTTATTCCACTAACCTCGCCATGATCTTTTGTATGAAGCTCAAGACCCACTATCTATGACTCAAGTCCATCAGACTCAATTTTCTTTGGCAATAGATTGGGTCCCACTATCTGTGACTCAGGTCTATCAAACTCAATTTTCTCTGGCAACAGCTTGGTAGCTTCTAACTATGACTTGAATTGTAGTGGTTTCAACTTGGTAGCTTTTGGAGATTTTGGGGACTTGAGAGTTGAAGTCTATTGACTTCCAATTTGATTTGGCAATGTATCAGGTTCATAGTAGACAAACTTTTTGTAATCCTCAAGTTCTTTGTTGCTTTCTTCTTCACTATTTTCTGCAAAAAAATCAATTCTTACATGTGCATTTTCTATGATCTTATGAGTTGATAAATTCAAACATTTATATGATTTTCTTCTGCAAGAGTATCCTAGGAATATTCTTTCTTCACCTTTGACATCAAATTTACCTTTCTCAGATTCTTTCAAGATATAATTGCTACCAAATACTTTTAAGTAACTTAGGTTTGTATCCATACCATAGTGTTGAAAATATAGATGGAGTAATTGGGAGGGTGGGGGGGTGAATTAGTTAGCACAAAAACATTTCATAGATCCCTTAGATGTTTGATAAAACTATTTACTATTGTCACTCAATAAACATACTTAAAATGTTGTAATTCAGTAAATGCAGTGTATGTTAACTTTAATAGATCTTAAAAATTCACAGTGATTAACATGTAAGCATAAAAGAAATAACATGGGCACATGAGACACTAAATTTAACATGAAAACCTAATATGGGAAAAACCACCAAGTAACTAGCTACTAATTTTTACTCTTATGAAATGAGCCCTATTAGGAGCCAACCTGGTTAAAGGTTACAAAACACACTGTTACGTGTCACCTTGTTAGAGGATTTAATCACCCTATTAGGAGTGGCCTTGCAAGAGGACTTTAGAAAAATTCAATGGAACTATCACCTTGTTAAAGGATTTACAACTGGCTGTTAAGCCAACTCTGCCAAGAGATTTTGGAATCACTGCTACAATGGTAAGAAAGTAACAATGAAATGACTTGAATGAGATGCAATTGAATTTTTTATTATAGATCTCTATTTTGCTTCACACTAGATCCTTCCTAATCAAATATAACTTTGCTGCTCCTCAATGATATCTAACCATCCATCAAATTCACTCATACTATCCTCTCCAAACAATCATTACACCTGCATACTTGATCATACACTATAATCTCAACTTGACCTTTCATTTATACCATTCATATTATTAATTTGGCCAAATTACAACTTTTAATGACCAATAAACATTACCACAGTTGGTTGGAATCAATACTTGAAATAATTAAACAAAATCCTCTATTGGCTGACCCTGCTCGGTAGACACTGATCTTGAAATGATTTCCTATGTTAACTAACAAATGCTTGGTTAACATTGCAAACATGAAAAATCCTTTGGAAACTGAGTGAACTTGTTGAACACTAACTCTTACCAACTTTTCCTTCGTTAACCATGAGAACTCGATTAACACTACTTTCTGCCATGTTTTCTTTCGATGCCCAAGTGATCTCGATAGACACTGTCTACATAGAGTAATCTCTAGGAATGCTCAGTAGACAAGGAAAATCACCTTGCTGACCAAGTGAGCTTGGTAATCACTGTCTCCCAACTCATATGACATTTTTGTAACATCAAAGACAACACTGAATTAGATAATTGTATCCAACAATCTCCCTCTTTGACATTGATGGCAACACAACATGTCATAGCACAATGAAATTTGAAAACAAGTCTTTCTCTGATAGAACTTTTCTCCCTCTTAGATTTTATGCCACAAACTTCTCTTAATGTATTAATCTCCCTTTGTAAAGGAATTACATAGCTTCTTCTGTAAACAAATTTTAGAAAGAGTAAACTCTCCCTCAAATTTTTTTTAGAAAGATATGATAGTAAACTCTCCCTCTTTGACAACACATGCCAAAGACAATACATACCAAATGAGTATCAATGTACCTTGAATACTAATTCATATACAATGTTCCCTTGACTATGCTGCATCAACTGATAGACCTTCAACTTGGCTTATGTTGATACATCACTAAATCTTTATTTTAGTGAACTTCAGATAGGGGAATGACCCCTAACTTACCTCTTAGATACAAGAATGCATCCTTAGGTAATGGCTTGGTAAATATGTCTGCAATCTATTCTTTTGTATGGACATATTTCAATCTAATTTCTTTGTCCTACACCAATTCTCTAACAAAATGATATTTTATGGCAATGTGTTTGATTTTGGAATGCATTACTAGATTCTTTGATATATTAATTGCACTTGTATTATCACAAAACATAATAGCTTATTCTTTGATCTCAACCTTCATGCCTTTCAACAACTATTTAAACCAAAAAATATTAGAATAGTTCACTACTACTACAACATATTTTGCTTCTACTGTAGATTGGGATGTGCAATTTTTCTTTTTTCTTGTCCAAGATACCAAACTTTTTCCAAAAAAAAATGCTCCACCACTTTTACTCTTTCTGTCATCAATATTTCCTACCCAATAAGCATCTGTAAACACTTTTAAGTCTAGATTTATACCATAAGCCATAATCTTTAGTACCTTTCAAGTATCTCAAGATTCTTTTGATTGCCATCATATGATTTTCTCTAGGTTTTGCTAAGAATCTTGCCACTATACCAACTGCAAGATCAATATCAGGTCTTTTATGAACTACGTACTATAATTTTCCAATTATTGATCTATATAAGGTCTAATCTACCTCTTTTGAATCATCATCTTTGGTAAGATTTAGTCCAGTACACATGGGGGTTCCAACTAGTTTTGAATCTTCCATACCAAAATTCTTGAGTATCTCCTTGATATATTTAGATTGAGTGATGTAGATACCATTCTTGCTCTATTGTATTTGAAGACCAACAAAGAACTTAACCTCACCAAACATAGAAATTTCAAATTCTTTGTTCATTTGCTCTGAAAATTCTTTGCATAGATCATCATTCCCTGTAAATAAAGTATCATCCACAAATATTTCTGCCAAAACAATATTGTCATCTGATCCATCCTTGATGTACAAGCTACTATTACCATTAGCTCTCTAAAAACCAATCTGAATAAGGTAGTTATGCAATCTCTCATACCATGCTCTAGGAGTTTGTTTTAGACCACATAATGCTTTGTGTAATTTGCAGACCATGTCCCTTTTTTCTAGATCAACAAAACCTTCAAGTTGTTCAATGTAGACTTCTTCATCAAGAATACCATTGAGAAATACAAATTTAACATCCATTTGAATACCTTAAATCCTATATGTGCTACATATGCAAGTAAGATCCTAACACTTTCCAATCTTGCAACAAAAGCAAAAGTTTCACCATAATCTATGCCTTCTTCTTGAGAATATCCTTTACACACTAATCTAGCTTTGTTTCTTGATACCTTACCATCTTCATTCAATTTATTCCTGAATACCCATTTTGTTTCAATCACATTTTTATCTTTAGGCCTAGGTACAAGATTCTAGGTTTTTTTTCTTCTCTATTTTCTCTATCTCTTCATTCATAGCCTCAATCCAACTTTCATTTTCCAATGCATCTTTGACATTTCTAGGTTCAAAATCAGCAAGTAAACATGTATCTTTTAGCTTACTTCTTGTCATATTACCTTCTGATTTATCTCCAATAATCCGATATAGTGTATGATTCCTCCTGATGTACTTGGCCAATATAGGTTCTTTCCCTTTTGAATGAATTGCATTGTCATCCTCTTGAACTTCAATTTCAAGTTCTAGTTCCTCAGACTTGGTAGGCATTGGCTTAGTAGCTTTAGAATGTGACTCGGGTCCTTGCGAATTGGTTTGAACTTCTTGCAACTCGATGACTGAGGAAGACTCAAGAGTAGTAGTCTCCTAATTGATAGATGTGTCTGGCAATGTATCAGGTTCAATGTAAAAAAATCTCTTATAATCCTCTAGTTCCTTTTTTCTTTCTTCTTCAATCCTTTTTGCACACTCATCAATTCTCACATTTGCACTTTCTATGATTTTATGAGTAGAAAAATTCAAACATCTATATGCCTTACTCTTCCAAGAATATCCTAAAAATATGTTGGATACAATTGTTGATTTGTGTGTTGTCTTTGATGTTACACAAATGTCATATTAGTCATCAAACAAAGTCTACCGAGCTCAATTGGTCAGCAAGGCAAAGGATAGAGTCTATTGAGCTCAGTTGGTTAGCAAGGCAAAGGATAGAGTCTACCAAGCTCAAAAGGTTAGTAAAGAAGGCTTATAGTGTCTACCAAGTAGATAGTTGTTACCGAGCTTTCAGAGTTAAACAAAGAAATTTAGTTGTTACCGAGCTCACTCAATCATCAAAGAGAAATATGGCAAAAATAGTTCTTACCAAGCTCTCACGGACAACAAAGGAATTTAGTCCTTATCAAGTAAACTTGGCAGCTCAAGGATTTTGTAGATGTTGCAATGTTAATCGAGTCAAAGATGGTTAGCTCAAGAAATTATTTTTGGAAGCAGTATTTACCCAACAAGGTCAGCCAATGAAGGATTTCATTGATTTATGAAATAACATTTATTTGTTTAAAGTAATATTTGTAGCTGACTGATGTATGGTTTATTGGTAAATGTAACATGTGAATGAGTCAAGTTGCAAATTCTAAGTGTAAGTGGTGGATTTGATGTGATATGAATAAAAGAAAGACTAATTATTGTGAAAGAAAATTTTGAAGAATGATCAGAGATCATTGAGGAGCAGCAAAGCTATATTTGATCGAGGAGGATCTAATGATACAGAATAGAGACCTATAATGAAAAAATTCAATTGCATCTTATTCAAGTGAATTTATTGTTACTTTCTAACCATTGTAGTAGTGATTTCAAATCTCTTAACAGAGTTGGTTTAATAGTCATTTTGTAAATCCTCTAATAAGGTGACAGCTCAGTTGAATTGTTCTAAAGACCTCTACCAAGGCCACTCCTAATAGGGTGATTTAAATCTTTTAACAGGGTCACACCTAACAATGTGTATTATAACCTTAAATAGGGTTGGCTCCTAACAAGGCTCACTTCAGAAGAGTAAAAATTGGTAACTAGTTACTTGGTGGTTTTTCCCATATTGGGTTTTCACATTAAATATGGTGTCTCTTGTGTTCATTTTATTTACAATTGCATGTATGAATGCTTGAAGATTAGTAACAATTTAATTTACTGAGTTACAACATTTTTGTTATGTTTACCGAGTATTAGCAGTAACTAGTTATTTAAGACATCTAACGGATCTATGGATTAGTTTTTGTAGTAAGTGATTCACCCCCCCTCTCAGTTACTCCATCTTTAATCCCAAAAAAATATACCTTCATCAACCTTCACATCAAATTTTGCTTTTCTAGATTCTTTTAAGATATAACATTTACTTTCAAATACTTTCAGGTAACTTACATTGGATTTATAACCATACCATAACTCATAGGGGGTTTTGTATGAGTCCTTCTTCAACTGTACTTAGTTTAAGGTATGAACTACAGTGTTGATAGCTTCCTTTCAGTATTTGATAGAAATGTTCTTTTCAATCATTAGCATCCTTGCACAATCCATGATAGATCAATTTCTCCTTTTAGCTATTCCATTCTGCTTCGGAGTTCTAGGGGATAATACCTGTCTTTTGATTCCTCTTTCAATGCAAAAGTTATTGAATTCATTGGAGATCAATTCACCTCCTCTATCTAATCTTAAGAATTTTAATCTTTTCCCTACATCCTTCTCTACTCTGGCCAAATACCATTTGAATTTCTCAAATGCTTCTGACTTCTCTCTTAGATACATAACAGTCATCATTCTAGAGTAGTCATCAACAAAAATAATAAAGAATTTTTCTCCATTATAGCTCTCAATTCCAATAGGTCCACACAAATTAGTATACACAATTTCCAAGATATCTTTAGACGGATAGTTTTTTCTTTTAAAACTGGTCTTTACTATTTTACCAATCTAACAATTCTTGAATAAACCTACATTAGGTTTCTTCAAACTAGGAATGCCTCTTGCTTTCCTAAATTTTCTTATGTTCAACATGTTATCAAAATTTATATGACATAACCTTCCATGCCATAACCAACTTTCTTTAACTTGAGCAATAAAATATGAGCACTCACCAAGATCAAGATAAAATAAGTTATCTTTTGTTTGTTTTCTTGATCCAATTAGTTTTCCTTTATCATCCAATAGTCTTGCCTTGCCATGCATGAATTCCACCTTGAATCCAATGTTGATTTTTTGTGCCACACTCAATAGATTATGTTTTAGTCCTTCAACCCAATACGAATTATCACATACAAGTTCTTTGGTTAATGAGATTCATCCTCTCCTTTTTATGCAACAAGGTTCATTGTTTCCAAACCTTACACTACCACCATCATAGTCTTCAAAGTGTTCAAACTTTATTTCGTCACCAGTCATATGATGTGTACATCCACTATCTATGTTACATGTATCATTTTTTCTCAAAAGAGAGATAAGTGCCATCTTATCTTCTTCATTTTTCATAGCAATGTAAACTATTTCATCTTCACTATTATTAGAATCCTTAGCCATAAAACATGTCTTCTTACCTTTGTCCTTGAATAATTTGAAATCCTTCTTGCTATTGCACTTATGACCTTTCTTCTCATCCTTGCTTCCTTTTTTTGGGCACCTAGCTACAATATGACCAATTTCTTCACGTAAAAAAAAGATTAGAGGAACTTTACCTTTGTATTTTCCTCTGCCTCTAGAATATTTCCTTGTAAGTAGAGCTTCGACAACTTCAAGATCACTATCAGAACTTTCCTCTAATTCTTCTTCACTTTCTCACTAAGTGTCATTTATTTTCTTGTCTTATTCCTTGAGTGAAAGCTTGGCCTCAAATGCAAATTCAATATTCTTGGATGCTGGAACATAATTGTCATAGTTATCTAGCTCAAAGGCTATCAATCCTTCTACCAGGGTATCCAAAGTTATCTTATGATTTGTCTCACATCTTCTTTCTTGAATTGTAGATACTCTATAGGAATCAATTTTCTAAGAACTTTACTTACAATAGTTTCTTCCTTGATCTCTCCTCTCGAAGCTTTGATTGCACTGACATTTGCTTTGATCCTTTCAACATATTTGGCAATGTTTTCATCCTCTCTCATTCTTATATGATCAAATTGTCCTCTAAGGCTTTCTACTTTCTCTCTTGACATTTTCATCGCCACCATAGATATATTTTAGCTTGTTCCACATAGCCAAGGTTGTTCTGTAGTCCTTGACAAATGCAATATCTATCATCATGGTGTTATGAGTCTTTTTCTCAGCAATGTCACCAACAAATAATGTACCAAAAGGAGTTGTGTATTCTTCATTAAGGTATTTCAATCATGAATAACCAATGGAAGCTAGATGAAGTCTCATGAGACACTGCCATGCTGAAAAGTTATCTCTATTAAGTGTTGGAATTTCTCTCTTGAAAGACATCCTGATCTTTACCTTAGGTCCTTGAAACCTTTCCTACAAGAATCAAAAGCTCTTATACCAATTGATGGAAATATAGATGGAGTAACTAAGAGGGGGGGTGAATTAGTTACCACAAAAACATTTCATAGATCCCTTAAATGTCTGATAAAACTATTTACTGCTATCACTTGGTAAACATACTTAAAATGTTGTAACTTGGTAAATGCAGTGTATGTTAACTTTAACAAATCTTAAACATTCATAGTGATTAACATGCAAGCATAAAAGAAATAAAATGAACATAAGAGACACCATATTTAACATGGAAACCCAATATGGGAAAAACCACTAAGTAACTAGCTACTAATTTTCACTCTTCTGAAGTGAGCCCTATTAGGAGCCAACCTAGTTAAAGGTTACAAAACACACTATTAGGTGTGACCTTGTTAGAGGATTTAATCACCCTATTAAGAGTGGCCTTGCAAGATGTCTTTAGAACAATTCAATGGAATTGTCACCTTGTTAGAGGATTTACAACTAGTTGTTAAACCAACTTTGCTAAGAGATTTTGGAATCACTGCTACAATGGTAAGAAAGTAAAAATGAAATGACCTGAATGAGATGAAATTGAATTGCTAATTATGGATCTCTATTTTTTTCACACTAGATCCTTCCTGATCAAATATAACTCTGCTTCTCCTCAAGGATATTTGGCCATCCTTCAAATTTTCTCATACTTTCCCCTCCAAACAATCATTACACTTGCATACTCACTCATACACTAAAATCTCAACTTAACCTTTCATTTATACCATTTATATTATCAAGTCGGACCAATTACAACTTACAATGACCAATAAACATTACCATAGTTGGCTGGAATCAATACTTGAAATAATTAAACAAAATCCTTCATTGGTTGACCCTGCTCGGTAAACACTGATCCTAAAATGATTTCCTATGTTAACCAATAGACGCTTGTTTAACACTACAGACTTTCAAAATCCTTTGACAACCAAGTGAATTTGGTGAACACTAACTCTAACCAACTTTTCCTTCGTTAACCATGAGAGCTCAGTTAACACTACTTTTTGCCATTTTTTCTTCAATGCCCAAGTGATCTTGGTAGACACTATCTACTCGGTAGACAAGGCAAATCACCTTGCTAACCAAGTGAGCTCGGTAAGCATTGTCTACCAATTGATATGATATTTGTGTAACATCAAAGACAACACACAATTAGACAATTGTGTCCAACACATAGTTCATAAGGAGTTTGATTTGAGTCTTTCTTCAGCTATACTCTATTTAAGGTATGCACTGCAGTACTGATTGTTTCCTTCCAGTTTTTTATTGCAACACTCTTTTCTATCAGTAAAGTTCTTACACAATCCATGATGGATCTATTCCTTCTTTTAGCTATACCATTCTATTGTGGTGTACTAGGGGCTGATACTTGTCTCTTAATTCCTCTTTCAATAAAGAATTCATTGAAATCAGTGGAAATGAATTCACTACCTCTGTCTGATCTCAAAAACTTCAGCTTCTTTCTAGTTTCTTTCTCTACTCTTGCTAGATACCACTTGAATTTTTGAAATGCTTCATACTTTTCTTTTAGATACGTTACAGTCATCATTCTAGAATAATCATCAACAAAAAGAATAAAATACTTATCTCCATTGTAGCTATCTATTCCAATAGGTCCACATAAGTCTGTATGAACTAGCTCCAAGACTTCTTCATAATGATAGTCCTTGCTTTTGAAACTTATCTTTCCCATCTTACCAATTTGACAATTTTTGCATAGGCCCATATTAGGTTTCCTCATAATAAGAATACCTCTTACTCTTTTCTTCTTTCTTACCTTGATTAGATTATCAAAGTTCACATGACATAACCTTTTATGCCACAACTAGTTTTCTTCTATTTGAGCAATAAAACAGGAACTTTCACTAAGATCTAGGTCAAATAGGTTACCTTTTGTTTATTTACTAGTCCCAACTAGATTTCCTTTTACATCTAGTAGCTTGGCCTTCCCATTCATAAATTCTACCTTGAATCTAATGTTATTCAACTATGCCACACTTATTAGGTTATTCTTTAGTCCTTCAACCCAATAAGCATTATCACATCTAAATTCATTGGTTAGTGAGATACATCATTTTCCCCTTATGCAGCATGGTTCATTGTTTTCAAATCTCACACTTCCACCATCATAATGTTCCATATGTTCAAAATTTATTTTTTCACCAATCATATGATGTGAGCAACCACTATCAATAATCCATGTATCATTTTTGCTAACATGAGAGATAAGTATCATTTTATCTCCTTCATCATCAAATTCATCTTTTACAACAATACATACCATTTCATCATCTTCACTACTATTTGAATCATTAGCCATAAAAAAAATTCCTTACCCTTTCTTTGTAGTCCTTGAAGTTCATAAAATCCTTCTTGTCTTTGTACTTGTTGTGCTTCTTTTCATCTTTGTCTTCTTTGTTTGGGCATCTTGCAGTAATGTGTCCAACTTCTTCATAAGAGAAACAAATTAAAGGGATCTTATCTTTATACTTTCCTTTTCCTTTGGATACCTTCTTGAAAGCAATGCTTTAATGGCTTCAAGATCACTATCATAATTGTCGTCCTCTTCACTTTCAAATTGTTTTCTTTTAGATCTTTTAGCTTTCTTCTTGAGTGATACCTTGGCTTCAAATGCAGACTCAAGAATGCTAGAAATAGGAGTATAATTATCATACTTATCTAGTTCAAATGTAGTCAATCTTCCAACTAGAGCATCCAAATTTATCAAGTTATTTGGATCACATCTTATCTCTTGAATAGTAGACACTCTAATTGCATAGATAGGAAGAAGGGTTTTGACACTAGTATATTTCCACTTGTTTTTCTACCTATATTTTTGACCAATGTAAATATTGGCCTATGAATGCTTTTTCTTTGCTTGATTTGGTCAAAATTTCTACCCAATCAGGTTTAATAATATAGGATGGGTAAAACAAAGCAAATTAGGTTTTACTTTTGGCATCGCATTCATGCATTTTTTTCATTGAGCTGATCTCTGGAACCACCATCTCTCATCCCAACTAGTGTAGATTGACTCTTTGCTTGGTTTCCTTCATCACGCTTCAAAGAAAATTTGATCATTCTTGTGTCTTTATTTGGTGGAAAAAGTAAACAAGGTATGCATTTAATGGTATATTTTCAGCATCTTATATTTCTTTAAGTGGTTATATATTGTTATTACCATACATGTGAAAATGCAAAACTAGCACAAGAAGCAAGCCTGATGCAATAGAGCTATCTGTAACTCTTAAAACTTTCAATAGCAATCTTTCTCAGAGACACATATATTTATATATACACTCACTTGGTCGAGCCACTCCATAAACTCACAATCCCACCTTTCAGTAGCTTCATACTTGGTTCATAAATATGAGTTTGATCATTCTTGTTGTGGAGATGGAATCTGACAAGACAATGTTTTGGTTGATGATGGGTCTCATGTCCCTTCAAACAAAAACTCTACCTGACCTCCTCAAAGATCTTTATAAGCTATTGAGAGATTCCCGAGTAGAATAGTTTATTATTGATGTGGAACAATCTATATAACTTCCATAAATACTAAAAATCATATAACACCTTGGATGATTTCAAAATATCTTTCCTATGAAGAAAAGACATCCACATAGAGAAGCTGACCAAAGATAATGACATGGATGCAATGTTCATGAGTCATTGCCAACTAAAAGAGGTTTATTTAGCTGAATCAATAGTGCCTAGGGTGTGACAATCTACAAGTCTTGAAGTGGGTTTGATTTCAAAGTGAATTGAAGCAATAGAATACTATTGAAATCCTGATGTAGTGATCTTGGAAAGATTGGACAGAAAAACATTAACATTACTCGTTCCAAGTTCAGAGGTAGTGCAATTAATCATAGACTCTAGTGAGGTTATACTCAGTTGAAGGAGCTAGAAAATCTTGTGAGATACACCATCAACCATGAAAAAATTCTAGGTTCTTTTCTTGAAATTTCTTTTTATCAAACTAGTATAAAAAGACCTAATTTTATTTCCTCTTACACTAAAGCTTATACTGTAATAATAAAATTAGTGGATAGTTCTCCTCTCAAGATGAATACATTTTTTTTTTTCTTTTGGACTAAACCACAACCTTTTTTCATGAAACTCATTAGCTTCCTATGTGTCCAATTCCAAATTTAATGTATTTCTTCTATGTCCAACAATATTGAGTTCTACTTTTCAGATACATCTTAGATCTCGTTCTTTACAGTATAGGAATTAAGGTGTTAATATGGTAGAATCCAGAGCTTAGCCTTGAGATGATGCCATTAGTAGCTTTTTTTAATATTGATCACATTTGTTTTTTAAATTCTTGTGTAACATTTGTATTGCCTTCAAAAATTTATCTATTGAATCCATATTTTGCATGGATTGGAGCTCTTTCTCAAGTTTGAAAAAAATCAAACAATACTTCTATAAGCCTACTAGCTCTTGTCTTAAACTCTTAGATAGTGATATCATAGAAAGAAAACCAATATTTCAAAATGGCTCACTTTCATTTTCATTGGTCTCCCCACAACTTGCTTGGAGCTCTTAGCCTAGGAATGTTGGGAGTAAATCTATTAAGTTTTTACCTTATGATGATGTTTTTCTTGTTGATTATGTTTGTTGAAAGAGATGTTGTGTTATTTTATCTTAGATCCATACTTCAAAAAAACCTATGAAAATTTATCATTAGGAGATGTAAGGGAAATTTTATGTTTATTTGTTTCATTTTCTTAATAATCTTACCTAAATAAATTTGATGTTTATTTGTTTCAAGCTACAAAGACTTTTTTTGGTAATAATTAGCATTATTTATTTTTCATGACTATTTAAAAAGTATTAAAAAATAAAGTAGAATATAAAAAATTCACAACTGAAGATTACATGTATACCTATCTTAGACCCATTCTTTACTGTAAGAACATTTCAGACAAGCACTCAAGGACAAAGATTAGCAAATAATCTACATAAATGTCAAGGTCCCAACCTCATTCAACTTTGGATAGGTCAAAAATGTCATTTATAAGTTGAACAAACAAATCCATAGAGGATATCATGACACCTAGCAATTGTCATTGTTCTAGATCTAATTTGGTTGTTGAAAGTATTTTAGCCATGCCAACAACACCAGTTAATGCTGAATGTATCTCATGAGACATGGTTGCTAACATTTGTTTTTCCCTCATGGTTTTCTTTGCAGACAAAAATTATACAAAAAACCATTCAATTTTAAACAACAAAGTGTCCAACATTGTTCTTGTACAAATAATGATACCATATTATAAAGTTGAGACGATAAATAAAAACATTACTCTTCATCCCAAGTATTCTAGATCTTTCAAATTTGAAATAATTTGTCTTTGTAATGCCTCCTAGATTTAGTTCGCTCTCTTTATGCATGGATTTTATTTTAAATGGATTAAGCTACACTGAATAAATCTCACTTATTATAATTGAAATGATAGGCATTAAATAGGAAAATGATGAGCTCTTAAATTCATGGATGGCTAATACCTCAAAAATGCTTTCACAACTTACTATACAAACTAAATAATCTATTGATCTTTCATATAGCAGGCATGATGACCTAATATAAGTAAAACCTTCCTCCCAAATCCATTCCACATATTTACTAGTTATATCTATGGTTTTGTTGAGTTCCATCTCCATAGCATTTTGCACTCCTATTTCCTCTCGAGCTTTGGCAACTTATCTCTCTTTGCAACCTACAACAATTTCCCACATAAAGAACATTTTTTAGTGACTTGGAGAATTGTGGCCTAACGTAGTAGCTAATTCTTTCTATTGGTTACAAGTGCCATAAAGTTTTAAAATGGTAATACTAAAATTTTAATAGTGGAAATCACTTGAAATTATCGTATCTATATCTACATCTATATTGTTCTTGTAAGTATTGAATGTCCTCTACTAGTATAGGATTGTCTATAAGATAATGTGATTATATTCAAATATAATACTATATCATATATTTCAATATTAAAATTAATGCTCATTCTACTTGTTACAACAATGAATTTCCCCTAATCTAGTAAGTAATTAATAGCATGACTTACATAAAATTGTAAACAAGCCTAGTGAGAGACTTGACCAAAACTTGGCACCTCAAATTAGTTCAAACTCAATTAGTTTTCTAGGTACATGTCATGTTGCAGGAAACTTGTTAGTTCATAAAAGACTCATCTTATAATTCACATTTCAAACATAATATAGGTTAGATAGCTATTAGGCATAAAATCGTCTCATTAGTTTCAGCTATCTAAAAGTATCTGCATTTTCTTTCCAATTCACCATCATAAACAGAAGGAACTACATGAAATAAATGACTTTCCAATTGGGAAAGAGGCAGAGGGTGAAATTGAGTAGTGGATTTTCTAATTATCACCATCCTCCCCATACTAAAAAATGCTTATAGATAGCATTATTTGAAAGATTATCAACTAAAAGGAAACCAGAATGGTGAACCGATCAGCCCAAGATCTTTCATACATATTCAAATGGAAATTGAAACCATTTTTTTATTTTTCTTGCGGCAATATTTTTGGCCTTTTCTATTGAACCTAATTCTATAATTGTAATTTTGCTAAGTTACTAGGAAGAAACTTGCAGCAACCTTGTTTCTTACATATCAATCTGGAGTTAGACCATGTATATCAATAATTCCACATTTTTTTATATGTGCAAGTAATGGATGGGATTATGTTGTGTCTAGTTAGACTGAGTTGTATTCATAATACAAGATGCAGATTACCTAGATAGACACAATTGTATGGAGATATTTTTTTCCTAAATACAAATGTATCTATATGACATTAACAACTTAACATCTTCTAAAGCCTTTATAAAACTTAGTGTCCTAGAAACTTAGCAATTTTTTTGAATATAAAAATTACTTGCAGGCAACATACCTTTGCTCCTTATACCTTAAATTATTTGCTTTTGTTTTTTGAAAAATGGCTCAAGAGATCTGTATTAGTCTATGTAGATTTAATAAAAACTTAGGCAAATCATGAAGAAACAAGTTGACAAGTTGTTCATTAGGGAAAAAAAAGAGTATATCCCTAAAGAGCAATATCAGCTTTGATTATAAAAGGAACTAAATCTCTAAGCATCTATCCTGAAATATGTGTAGCCAAGAGATTAATAATATTGAAAATACCAGCATTGTCAACAAATGTTGTTAGTGTGTCTTAATGCAAGTGTTAAAGTGTGTGCTTCCATAAACATTCATGAGAATAGGAAGAGCAAATGAAAATGGACTGAAGAGTCATCTTGTATTACAAGTGATTATGATTTTAAATAAATTTATGAAAAGTTTAATAAAGGAAAGGGTATTATACAATGGCCCTTCAAAAATTGAAACTTCATTAATTTTTGTCTTTTCAAATCATATTGCTTATGTTGTCATTGTAGATGTTTGACACTTGTTTTAGTTTCCATTGCAAACATTTGACAAGTTTCGAGTTGCCATTATAGATGACTGAAAGGTTTCAAGTTGCCATCACTAAGTGGTAAAAATCTACAACATTTCTTATCACATAATGTATTTGGCAAAGGTTTCATCAAATTGAGAAGTAATATTTTTTCAAAGCATGTATTTGGTAAGGGTTTCATCAAAATGGTATTATGCCATTTATAATTGGTTGCCTTGTTAATAATTACACAAAATCCAACTAAGCATAATTTATGAAGCCTCTATCATATCACTATCCACTCACTTGAAAGATATTCAAGTTACACATTGTTGAATGTATGCATTGTTGGATGTTCTTTCATTGGTAGTAATATAGTCATGACCACTTATATGTTCTTTATATAGATAGAGAATACATTTTGGTAGTTATATAATGTTCTTCTATTGGTAGTAATATAAATGCATTTAGTTAAATATTTGTTTTTGGTGCATATCAAGCATGTGGCATCTGTTGTCTAGGTGTTGTTAAAGATAGGTTTTTCTAGTTGCCTAAAATGAAGTGTTTGCTCTTCCTAACCTTGACAAGAATCATCCACTAGTGCTAGTTTCAAAACATGAATCAACCTTCCATTATGTATATATATACTAACCATAGGGACCTAACAGATATGCATCTATCTTGAGTCGGGTTAACATTGTACTTGTCTCAGACAACTAATTTATTCCAAGGTGCTAGACTTAGATTTAATACTCAAGTCTAGAGCTCAACACGAGGCATTAAATCTTCATTCTTATCTTTATCTAATATCAAACTAATAATATCTCATAAATTTTTCCATGAGAATGCATACTCTCATCTCTATATGGTTTTTTATGTTGGAGTTGATGAAATCCAACTCCGAAGACACCCAAGATCACCTGCATGAAAAAACCTATCAAAGAGCGGCCAAGAAGAGAAGAGCGAGGAGCAAGGGAAAAACCCTAAATGGACATGAGAGACCACAAGATATTACAACACAAGAAAATATGTATTTACAATATGCAAGAAGTGATGTTAAATACAATGAGGGAGCTCGACTATAAAGAGCTCCAGGAATCTTCTAGAACAAGCTAGAAGATGGTAGGAGATAAGTGTGACAACTAAGGATACATCCACATAAGGTGGAAAGTCCTCGAACAATGTGAGAGGATAAGTATGACTTAGGAGAGAAAAAACTTCTGTATTGTCAACAACTTATAACAAAATCCTAGGCTACAACTAATAAATGAAATGCATTTACCTAAGTAAGCTTAAGAAATAAAATAAATAATTAGTAAATTAATTATTTACTCTAACAGTTTATTTCCTTTCAACATATTAATTTTTTGTATATGTCAATGTTGCATGCAAATTTCACATCTGCATTGTGTTCAAATAGGAATCCATAAAAAGGATCTTGTTTGAGTAGTGATCTGAAGATGGGACATTGATCTCCAACATGTCTTCACAAATGGAGACTCTAAATTTGATGAAAATCTAGGCTTCACGAAGTTGGATTTACTAATTCTAGTTTTCAATCCTAAAGTAATTAAACACATTACTTTTCTATCTCTTGTCATTTATTTACTATGAATATGATTATTAAATGTTTCTAGCACCTACTCACCTTGAATTTCATATTATACATGTTTGAAGGTAGCATTAGATCCTAATGTCAAGAAAATGGTATAAGGAATTGTCACAAGGTGGGCTACACATCCAATTTTTGTGGTAAGACACTAAATTTTGAACTAGATTTGTTTTAAAGAGCATCCGCCCTATATTACACTGTTCAAAGATGATTTAAGAAGTATGGAACTCATAATTAAGTACTATGATGTTAGGGGCATCTATCAATATAGGCTGGGGGGTCAATACATCAATCTTGGCACTAATACATAAATCTATTTCTTTAAAAAATAATTAAGAAGTTGCTAACATTAAAAAATAAAAATTAAAGGTTCAAACCAGATTTAAGATGGAGAAAATTTGAACAAGCTTTTAGTATTTTAGTAAATGCAACAGATATGACATTTGCATGTGACGGTCTAATTTTCAATTGAACAATGATTGGACACTTCAAATTGAAAAAGTAGATGCAAAAGTTTTCTTGCCTACTAGATGATATTCTCTATAAAATTGTTTTGATGAAAGACTTGTAGTTTATGGTTAATAGCGATGGAAAGAGAAGTTCTTTATCAATGTTGGTACAGATTGTGGCCTCACTATTGCAAGATTTTATTATGTATGTTTTTCTTGTAGTGATGGCTTGGTTAACGGTTTCTACTATGATCCAAATAGTAGGTACATAACTCTTTCATGGCTTCATTTTATGATTAAATCATTTCTTGGCTACCGTTTAGTCACATTTAATAATTTGTCTTTTAAGAAATACTGAGCTAGCATGTTGACTGGTAAAATTTCAGTCCATTCTAAAAGTTGGAGCTAAAGGCAACAAATAAAGGTCGAGCTGATTACAATTTTGCTTCATACGAGTTTCAATAAAATATGTGTAACTTATTCGGTGTTTTTAATATATAAAATAAAAATTATGTTTATAGTATGTTGGTGACATCTCAGTATCTTGGTAGCAAACGATGATGCCATAGCCCATGAAGATGGTGGCCATTTCGAGATTGGGATCATTAAAGAAAAACACCTAATATGTATATATCTTATATTTCACATTTAATCACACCTTTCCTTCATTAATTGTTATTTAAGATTACCAATGTATGCTAATCGATGCCTTATATGCAAAGGTTTCTTTCTTTAAGTTAATCACAACTCTTCCTTGAATAACTTATCAATGGATTAGCTGACTATAACTAGTCCTTGGGTGATAATTCTCCTTCAACATAAAAGGTAGTTGACATGTTTTGCTGACTATTACTTTCTTCTGATATATAAAGTAGGCTCCCATCATAAGATATGAATAAAAGATTCCTCCACCCCTTACATCCTCTTTGTTCACAAGAGCTATTATTTAGATGATTAAATGTTGATTATAACAAGCCTGAAAAAGATTAGTGAGATCCTAATCCGAAATATGTGTCTACTACATATGGTTCCTCTTTCATTGGTTTCTCTTCTTGTCTTTGATTCCTTATGAAAATTGAGAGTCTATCAATATAAATCCTCTAAGAGGGGCAAAGAGATATCCTTTTCTATGACTAAGACTTTGCTGAAGAGAGGTATCTCTTCAAATATTTAAGTTTTCAAGTAATTGCCCACTGAGAACAAGTTAAATGGCAATTATCTAAATGGCTAATTACAATTCTTAGTAAACAACAACTACCATCCAAAGTGCTCTCTCTTTAACATATCTCTATAACCATTATACTCCATATGTTCTACTTTAAAGATGTAAGTGTTCTCATGCTCCATTATTAGATATGATGTAACCTCCCCTACAATATATTCACGACACAAAAAACATGTGTCAAACTAACATTTGTAGATGTCTTAACCTTTATCATTGAATTGTTATCTAAGAATTAGTAGTGATAATGGAGATTCATTCCCATATGGAGATGGCTTAAGAATTGATTGGGCTTCATATTTTGACTTATCCTTTGATTGTTTTTGGCCATTTCCATCCCTATTATGGTACAATCTACCATATTAATTGATCTTTCTATGTTACAAATGTATTTTATTTAGGATATCATTTAGATACTATTTGACATATATTATCATTAATATTAATCTATTATTAATAATTATTGATATTCCTATTTGACATAGAAGGATCACTAGTTTTTTAGTGTAGCTTTCAACTACAACACGAAACTCTTGTGATGATATAGAAGCTATCATAGAGTTTCTGGAATGAAAAAGCTTTAAATCATCAAGTTTTTGAACATGGATAGTTGTGTTGCGATAGGTGCTCTCCAAAAACCAAAACTTCATTGACATTAGTTGAATAAATGGCATAATGATAGAAATTCAAATCTAGAAAAATCTTTCTCTAGGGTGGCTCAACACTACCTTCATAAGTTCGAAAAAGTTCTAAAGTCAATCTCATCAAGAGACAATGATGACTTTTGAAACTCCCTAGTTTGGCAAAAATGAAGGGAAGAGAATGAAAAGACCAAAGTGTGATTGGGATTACAAAAGGGTACAACTCCCTTATTACTTCTATGGTCTTGTTTTTGGCACAAAAATTCTTCAATTCTAGCTCAATTATCTTGGTGGATCTATGCCATTTCAACATTCTTGTGGACTTACTTTTGGACTCTACATGGCTTCTATTATTTTCTTCTTACGGGTCACTGCTTCTTTCTGTTGGTTTCACTATGTAATTAACTCTTGGAAAGCACCCTTGGTGCATATAATGTATATGGGTTTTTGGGCTTACATGTATAAGTTTTGGTTCTTCTTATGTATGATAGGCTCCTTTATGCATGAGCCCTTTATGTATTTGGGTTTGGGGATTTCTGTATAGGACTCAATCATGGGTTCTTAGATGCTTAGTACAAATATGTACCTATGCTTTTTTGTGCATAGTAGATGATTTTTGATGCAGATAGTACTTTCTTATGCACTTTATATTATGATGGGTATAATGAGCAGAGTTTTTCTTTACTAGTTCTTTTCTTTGGGAGCCTTTTTTGAACCATTTCTTTTGTGTTTTTAGTATGTTGGTGACATCTCGGTATCTTGGACTACCAACAAAAACTTGTGGAAAATACAAGATAGCTAAAAGTCCCAAGGATAAAGAAAAGGGTTGGGGATTATGTCTGATTATTGTGCACTGGACAAATTAGATTGCGAACAGGCTGTGAAGTACTTTGAAGCTACCAGTTGGCCACCAACAGCTGATGTTTTCACCTTGAGACTGAGAACTTCAATAATGATTGAAGTCATGTTAATTCTTCTTTATTTGGAAAATATGTGTGGTTTTATGATCTTGATAGTTCTCATTAGCTTGTGAAGTTCTTCTCTTTTATAGGTCGAGTATTCTATAAAATATACAAGAATGTACTCATGATCGAAGAAAATAAAATTGCTAAAATACATTAGGTGGTTCAAAATTTTCCAAATCAAGGTTCATCTAAATCTCTAGCAATAATTATCAATAAATTCTATGAAGCATTTTAGATTATTTAATGTTATCAATTATTCAATAAATGTCCTTGATTCTTCTTACTTTTAACAAGAAATTTGGAAAACAGAAGCCTACTGCTAAAGAGGATAGATCTAGTAAAAAGTAGGATAAGAAAAAGATAGCCAAGGACCTAAACAAGCCAAAGAGGCCTACTAGTGCTTTTATGTTTTCATGTATGTAAAATTATTACACCTTTGTCAACAAAGTGAGCTCTTATTACAATCAAGTGAAAGCCTACAACCTATGAGCACAATAGTCCCATGAAGACACATATCTTGTAGATACATTAGCCCAATAAAGACACCTAAACCTATGGATGCAGTGATCCAGTGAGAGTTTGAAATTTGGTGATTGTCACAACAATGATTCCATTTATGTTGAAACCTTGTTGTCATGGAAGATCGTCATGTGCATCCTCATGGTGGTTGATTCTTTGAAGAGCCTCCTTGAGAATATCAAACTTGATGCCCCTAATGGTTCATGGATTTAGACTCTGCTCTTAATTATTCATATATGGTTAGTGATGGTGCCAATAGCTCTACTTCATCTGACTAGGCTTGCACAATAGAAGCTCCCCTACTCATTTGTACAAACATCCCAAGTGCTAGATGTAAGCTCTTCCCTTAGCATTTCTTTCCATATCACCGTAATGACACACTAGAACAACAACCACTATTGAATCACACTCCTAAATTTGTCCCAACAGAGTGAGAAAGAAAAGCATCTTTAGGGAGTTGCACATAGCAAACAAGTTGCTGCTTCATTTTGCTCTTATAGATCTAGTGTCATTGATTTCATTTGGAATCCAGTACTGCATTCATCCTTAGCTCATTCTTGGAAATGGCTCCCTCATCACTCATGATAAGTAGCACAAATGCTAGACAATGGCTCACCCTTCAAATCACTTTCCATGCAACCATAATGATAACTATTATCGAACCATTCTACAAATTGTGCCAATGAAGTTTCATAGAGACAACTTTGGGGAGCCCTTGCATAGCAATTAGGATGCTTCATGGCCCTCTAATAGAAAGGATGCTAATGCCAATATTTGAAATCCAAAAAATGTGTCTTTCTTGAACAACAGCACTGATTCTAATGGAGGATCACTGGGAGCTTTCATTATCAAATCTCCCATTAGCCATGATAGATTCATAACAAATTTCTAGAGCACCAAGCAGCCACCTAATGCTAGACAAGGGCTCACCATTTGATCAACTTCAAAATCATTGAATAGATGCACTATAGAATGGAAATCGCTGCCAAGCCTCTTTTGAAATTGCATTGTTCCAAGAAGATGATCTAAGAGAGAGTCCATAGGTAGGCATTTGTTGGGGGATTTTCCCACTCTATTTTTTTTTAAATAACTTACTTTGGTCAAAATTTTGACCATCTCCTCATGGTCTTCCACCAATAATTCGTCAAAATTTTGACCAATCCTTTGGTTGTGACCATGGCATCATCATCATGGGTTGGGCTAGAATTGATCAAAATTTTGACCAATTCTTGAAAATTTTCCACCAAGAATTGGTCAAAATGTTGACCAATCCTTTAGTCATGACCATGGCATCTTAGTCTTGGAAGGGTCCAAAATAGGTCAAAATTTTGACCAACCCTTTAGTCGTGACCATGGCATCTTAGTCTTGGAATGGTCCAAAATTGGTCAAAATTTTGACCAATTCTTGAAAGCTTTCCACCAAGAATTAGTGGAAATTTTGACCATTTCGTGAAAGTTTTCCACCAAGAATTAGTGGAAATTTCGACCAATTCTTGAAAGTTTTCCACCAAGAATTGGTGGAAATTTTGACCAATTCTTGAAAGTTTTCAACCAAAAATTGGTGGAAATTTTGACCAATTCTTGAAAGTTTTCCACCAAGAATTGGTCAAAATTTTGACCAATTCTTGAAAGTTTTCAACCAAAAATTGGTGGAAATTTTGACCAATTCTTGAAAGTTTATATTGACCAAAAATGAAAAATCAGTGTTAGTAGAGACAAAAACATTTTGAAAACTTTTGACCAACCTATAATTTGGTTGAAATTTTGACCAGAAAAATAGTGACAAAATGTTTGGTCAAAATTTTGACCAAAATTTCTTGAAAATTGAGTCCAAATTTAATAGTGTGAGTACCTTTCTTGCCACTGTTACATCTTTAATTGTTCCTCCAGAGGCTTTGATAGCACTGACATTGGCTTTGATTCTCTCAACATATTTTGCAATGTTTTCATCCTCTCTTATTTTCATCTAATCAAACTGGTCTCTCAAGCTTTCTGCCTTGGCTCTTTTTACATTATCATCATCTCCTAGATATCCTTTAGTTTGGTCCACATGTAATGAGCAGTAGTACATCCTTTAACCTCATCAAACTCATTATAGTTGAGGGATGATGCAATGTCAATCATCATGATGTTATGATTTTTCTTTTCAGCAATCTCTTCTACAGTTAATGTTCCAGTAGGAGCCAAATTTTGTAAGAATTTTCCAAGCATTTCAAACCTTAATTATTGATGGTTGCCAAGTGAAACTTCATAAGTTCCTACCATGCCTACAAGTTATCTTTGTTTAGCTTGGGATTCTCTCTCTTGTAAGACATCTTGATCTTTATCTTAAGTCCTTTAAACCTTTCTCTGCAAGCACCAAGAAGCTTTGATACCAATTGTTGAAAATATAAGAGTAACTGATAGGGGAGGGGTGAATTAGTTACCACTAAAATAAATCCTAGATCCCTTAGATGTCAATACATAGCATAAACTTCACTAAAAATATCGATGCTCAGTTAATACATAGGCACTCAGTTTACAATAGTAACAATAACTTAGCAAATGGAAATCTTAAGATATTTTATGTGATTAGCCTTATTTAACTTAGTTGCATACACATAAAAGGAATAGCATGAACACAAGTGACACCAAGATTTAACATGGAAATCCAATTTGGGAAAAACCACCAATTGCAACTAGTTACTGATTTTCACTCTTCTAAAGTGAGCCTTATTAGGAGCCAACCCTGTTAAAGGTTACAAAATACACTGTTAGGTCTAACCCTGTTAGAGGATTTAAGCACCCTATTAGGAGTGGCCTTGTTAGAGTTTTTTAGACACTTCAATCTAGAAATACCACCTTGTTAGAGGATTTACAAATAGTTGTTAAGCCAACTCTATTAAGAGATTTAGATCACTGCTATAATGGTTAGAGACTAATAATGAGATGACCTAATTTATAATGAAACTAAATTGCTGGTTACAAATCTTAATTTTGGCGTGTGTACTGGATCTTTTTTTATCAAATTTATCTTTGTAGCTCAACAAGGATATTTTTCTTATCCTTCTAATTTGCTTCATATAAGTATCTTCAAATCTTCTGTTACTTGCACACATTCAATCCTCAACTTGACCTTGTATTTAAATCTTACGCATTTTCAAGTCAGCTTGAATACAACTTATAATACTTAATATTCACCTCCTCAGTTGGCTAGAACCAACAAACAAATCAATTGAACTCAATATGCCAAAACAAGAAAATCCTTCGTTAGCCGACCCTACTCAGTAGACACTAACTCAGAAATGGTTTTCTTATGTAACCAAGTGAACTTAGTTAACACTGCATATTCACAAAGTTCCTTTGATAATCAAGTGAGCTCAAGTAACACTGGTTCCATCCAACATTTCCTTCATTAACTAAGTGAGCTCGATTAACACTCAACTTCTCTGATCTTCTCTATATCACCTGAGTGAACTTGGTAGACACTATTTTTTGAACTTGACAAACTTTGGAATGCTTAGCAAACACAAAAAACTGTCTTCATCACCCAAGTGAGCTTGGCATACACTAACTGGAAATGATATGACATTTTGTGTAACATCAAAGACAATACACAATTAACCAATTGTTTTCAACAATAAATATGCACATGTAACATGTCTTTTCTTTTTTCTATACAAAATTTGGCATCTAAATATGCACATCACTGCAAAGATGCAAAATTCTGCATAACATATATACAAAATTTTCAAAATTATTCTACCACATGTAGAATGATTCAGCTATATAGCACACAGTCAATCAAAGGGACCTTCTGGATCAGCTCTAACTCTTATTCTATCAAGTATTTCCTTGTGATCAGATTCACATACTTTCCACAACTTCTTGTTAAGAGGCCTACCATGATATGGAATTGATGCAATGGAGCCTAGTGGGATTGATCAAAGGATGATCAACTGGTCCAAAAACCCTCTTCACTGAAGTCCTTCAACCAAATCTCTTGGTAAAATGATCAAAATGTGCAAACACCAATCACAAGTGCTTCTAGGATGGTATTAGGTTATCACAACCCTGCATCCAAACAATGAAAATCCTAATCCTAGGGAACCCTATGAACAAGGAAACTTATTACAAGTTGCCCACAATAAAGAAATTGACACAATTTGGTAAAACAACCCTAAACTTCATGAAATGACCAGGGGAGACCCATACTCATGGAAATGGTCTATTTAGGTCAACAATGGAATGATCCAATTGTTAAAAGCCGACTATGCAACTTCTAGCATATGGATGCTTTGTTAAATCACTCAAAAGTCTAGTAGCCATTTTTGATGAAAATCAAACTTGGAAGGAAATATCTCCAGAAAACCTAGGGAAAAAAAAAAATTTGGACACCCTTTTGGGACTTACAAAACATGCTAAGGCACAAAGGTTTGATGACACAAACAAATGGACTATTGTTTACTTTCTCTCTTAGGAAACTAGGGTAATTAGGCCTCCATTTACAAAGGAAGTACATGTTCTAGAACTCCATCCTACAAAACAAAGATCTGAACATGTAAGGGAAACCCTAGAAAAGTTACAAACTTTATTGCAAGCCTTGATGCCAAGTTTTTTTGAAGTTGTGGGAGATGTTGCATCCTTTTCCTAGCATGCACATGGGTCTTGTATGCCTAGGGAATCAAATTTCTAATGGATCCCTATAAGTACATTCCTAAAACTAATTACACCTTATATTACATTTAAAATGATAGGATTTCACCAATTTTTGTTAGATTTCCATGGTGAAATCCTTCTCTATGCTTGAAAATCCTTCAAAATCATAGGTTAGCAAGAAACCCAGACCTACTTGTGTGAAAATGAAAATAACTTGAGTTAGGAGATGTATGGGTAATTAAAAGTAGTTGAATTGGGAAGATAATTCATCCACCTATCCAAAAATGTAATTTTGAACACCAAATGAATCCGTACAAATCTATATAATGTAGGACAATGGGAAGAATTGCAAGAAAATAGGGTATTTTAATGATTGAAAGTTGAAAAGTACATTCTCTCTGCCTATTACCTACCTAAAATGGCTTATTATAGTCCTTCCAATGGTCATAACAATATTTCAAACTTTTTATGGCCATTGGGTAAGTTTTTTCATTATTTTGCAAAAAGTTGCTAAAGTTGCTTGGCAACTTTTTAGCAATTTTTGCAATTTTTGCAAACTCGCACCTAGAACTATTCAAACTTAGTCCAAATGACACAAATAATCCAATACATAAATAATCCAATACATGGTAAAAAAAATTAAAATTAAGTCCTAATATTCTAGGCCCTTTGATCATGTTTGACCATAGTTGACCAAGGGTTTATAACATTGTCAATCTTGGAACTAGGTCTTACAATTTGGTCTAGACGCCTCTTTGATTGATCTAATATAATCTATTTGTTCATAGGACCTTTGTGATTCATCATTTATTGTGGCTGCTCCTACACCATACTCCCTTTGTCTTGAAAACTCAAGTTCCTATTGAGGGTAATTGCTCCACAAAAGTATCGTGTTGTTGATTTGGTCTTCCATCATCCAAATTGCATCAATATTGGGGAGCCCTTTCCACTTAACTAAGTATTGCACATACTTTTTCATTTTGGTCTACTCCAACAACTTTGAATCCAAAATTTCCTCTATCTCCATTGGTTTTCTTTGATGGAGATCATTGTTGTAGTCTTCATCATGGATGTATGCTTGCTCACCTTGTCCACTTGTTGAATCTGTTATGCCTTTGTATGGGGTGAGGTTTGCAACATTGAAGACTAGAGAAATTTACAAGGTAGGGGGATGAGAGATCCCATATGCATTTTCACCCATATTGTTGAGAATTTTGCATGGTCCAACTTTCTTCATCTAAAGTTTAGAATATCTACCCTTAGGTAGCCTCTCTTTTCTCAAATATGCTCAAACCTTATCTCTAACTTTGAAGTGGATTTCCCTTCTCTTCTTGTCAACATGTTCCTTGTATTTCACTTTAGCTCTTTACAATACGTCTTTGACTTCATTCTTCACTTTTGCAATAAGTTTTTCCATTTCCTCTCCTTGAGATCTGATTTTGAAATCAAATGGTAGTTCTATCAGGTCCAATGGTCCCTTGGGATGACGGCCATATAATGTTTGAAAAGGTATTTTTCCTATTGATCTATTCATGGAGTCATTAAATGAAAACTTTTCTTGAGGCAAAAGTAGATCCCATCTTTGAGCATGTTGTTTTGTTAGGCATCTTAGGAGATTGCCTAAGGATCTATTCACCACCTTTTTTTGCCCATCAGTTTGTTAATGGTAGGAAGAGTTTGAGGTTAGGTTAGTACCAAGTTTCTTGAAGTGTGTTCTCCAAAAGTGGCCTTGAAACTTCACATCCCTGTTAGATATAATAGTTTGTGGTAAACCATGG
This sequence comes from Cupressus sempervirens, assembly GCA_028749045.1. Lineage (NCBI taxonomy): Eukaryota > Viridiplantae > Streptophyta > Pinopsida > Cupressales > Cupressaceae > Cupressus > Cupressus sempervirens. Next base: position 936,371,872 of record CM053792.1, read on the forward strand.
ATCCTAACTACTTCCTTAAAGAAAAGATTTGCAATATAGGAAGCATCATTTGTACTTTTACAGAGTATAAAATGGACCATTTTACTTAATCTATCTACTACCACAAAAACACTATCAAAAACTATCTTTTTTCTAGGTAGCCCCATGACAAAATCCATTAAGATTAATTCCCAAGGTCTTGTGAGGATTGGTAAGGGTTGGTATAACCCTTTATTTTTAGAAACACCTTTGGCTTGCTGACATATGATACAAGTCTCTATGAAATTCTTTACCTTATTTTTCATTCTTGGCCAATAATAGCTTCTTTTCACCATGTGTATTGTCTTATCAATGCCAAAGTGTCCTCCTAGACCACCATACTATTTCTCCCTTATGATGTGTGTCCTCATTGAGAATTTGGGAATGCATAATTGAGCTCCTTTAAATAGGAGACCATTCTAAATAAGGTATTCAAAAAAATCAATATGGTATCTTCCAACCATCTCTGTAAATATATAACTTGAAAAATCTCTACAAAATTAGGATCATCAACATATAAATGCTTGAGGGAATCAATTCCTACTCTCTAAAGTTGTACCTCCTCAACTAGACCAACCCTTCTGCTAAGGGCATCAAAAACTTTGTTTCCAACACCTTTCTTATGTTTGATGTTGAAAATATAAGCCTACAACTACTCCATCCATTTGAGATGTCGGATAGATAGTTTTTCTTGATAATTGAAGAACTTTAATGAATAATTGTCAATGTATACTACAAAATCCGTTGGGATTAGATAGTGCCTCCATTTCTTGAGGGTTTGAAACATGGCATAAAGCTCCAAGTCATAAGTTAAAAACTTTTTCTTAGCATCATTTAGTTTCTCAGAAAAGAAAGCTTACTGCCTTACCTTCCTAACTTAGGACTACACCTATGGCCAAATTACTAGCATCAGTTTCCATAGTGAAAACCTTGTTGAAGTTAGGTAGAATCAAGACTAGATATTGAGATACTCTATTCTTCAAGTACTGAAATGCATTGTTGGCTTCCTTTGTCCAAGAAAATTTAGTCTTTCTTCCTCCTTTGATGGTGTCAAGCATGGGTGCACACACACATGACTGAATTTTTTGATAAACTTCCTATAGAAGGTGGCAAGACCATGGGAGCTTCTTATATCACCTTGGTTCTTTGGTCAACGCCAGTTGATCATTTCCTCAACATTCACAGGGTCCATCTTGAGGGTACATTGTGAGATCACAAAACCTAAGAACACAAGTTCCTTCTTCATAAATATTCACTTTTCCAAGTTGATCACCAACTTGTGTTGATGAAGCCTTCTTATTACCTATTCCACATGATCAAGATGTTCCTCCTTTTTATGATTGAATATTAGTATGTCATCAAGGTAAATAACAAAAACCTTGCCAATAAAATCTATGAAAATTTCATTCATAGGCCTCACAAAAGTACTAGGGGCATTGCTTAACCAAAAGGGCATCACTAGCTATTCAAATAAACCTTTAGAAATGTTGAATTCTATCTTCCATTTATCACCTAGATTTATTTTGATCTGATGGTATCCAAACTTCAAGTCTATCTTAGTGAAATAAAAAGCTCCTCCTAGTTGATCCAATAGATCCTCAATTCTGGGCATGGGGGAATCTATGCCTTATGGTAATCTTATTGATATCCCTACTATCAATACACAACCTCCATTTTCCATCCCTTTTAGGAGCAAGGATAGATGCAACATCACAATAACTTAAACTCCTCTATATTAGGCCTTTCTCCAACAAATCATTCACTTGCTTGGAAATTTTAGCATATTGAGTAGGAGTCATTTTATAGGGTGCCTTGTTAAGTAGGGAAGAGTTTGGTATCAAGTCAATCTAATGAATAATATCTCTAATGGGAGTGAGGCTTGTGGGCAGGTCAGTAGCAATAACTTGACTGTATTTATGCAGAAAGTCTTATATCTCTCTGGGAATAGGATAATTGTCTTTCAAAGCTATGTTTTCCTTTGGCTTAGAAACTAATATAAAACCTTGGGCATTAGGTTCCTTCAAGGCTTTGATCATTTCTTTCTCCCCTATGGTTACAATAGTAGGCTCTACTTTAGGATCAGGCATAAGCTTCATGGTGAAAGTTACACCAATCCTTGTTATAGAGTATGTATACTTTTTACAATGGTGGATGGAATCAACATCATGTTGCTAGGGCCTTCCTAGAATTATGTGAGATGCATCCATTTCTACAACATCACAAAGCACTTTATCCTTGAAATATACTAAGAAAATTCTACCCATGCTTCTTATGTCACTAAAGTTTGTTGACCCTTTTTTAACCAAGAAACATGATATGGAAAAGGGTGGGATTTCTTAGGTAATTTGAGTTTCTCTACTATTTTAGAGGAAACAAGATTTTCAGTTGATCCTGAATCAATTAAAAAATTGTATACCTTTCCTTGGCATTTAATCCTTTTCCTAAAGAGATTCTTCCTTTGGGGTGGCTCTTAGATGTGAGGGATCTACAAAAATGCATGCCTCATCATCAAACATGCTCCTTCCTTAGGTTCAAGATATCTACAGTCAAGTTTTTCTTCTTCCACAATTTGTGCTCTTCTTTCCCCTTGATTTTTATTCCTCTTCTCAGGGCATTTTCCTAAATAGTGTCATATTTGGTTGCAACTATAGTATGTGATAGGGCCATTGCCTCTTCCTCTACCTCTGAAATACTTTCCTCCTCTAAAGTTCCTCTTAGAACTTTGTGCTCCTTGATCCTTATTCTGATCAGTAGGTTTGTTTCCACTATTTTTCCCTTTGTTCCAAGAATTGTTCTTAGGTTTGAAGTTTTTATTTTTCTCCTTGCCTTCGTTTTGGTCCTTCCTCCTCTTCCATTTTTCTTCCACCTTGAGTACTACTTGCTAGCACTTTTTCACTGAATTGGGGTTGTGAAGGTTGAGTTCTTCTTGGATAGGTAACTTAAGGCCATTCATGTACCGTTTTAGTTTATCTTCCTCATCCTCTACTATGTTGGTCTTCATAAAAAACTTTAAGAACTCCTTTGTATAGGAACAAACATCTAGATCCTTCTATTTTAAAAAATTTCTTCTCCTATGGAGTTTTACCCCATAGCCTTTAGCCATATATGTCTCTCTGACTAGTGCCACCATTCTATCCCACAAAGAAATCATGATTCTTCCTTTCTTCACCCTCTCTATCTAGTTGAAGTTCCACAAAGTTAGGGCTGCTCCCTTCAACTTTGACTTTTCCACCTTTACCCTCTACTTCTCTAGAATGTCTTTACACTCAAAGAAACTAGTTAGGGCTTCTATCCAATCCGATGCTACATCAACATTCATTTTGCCATTTAAAGTTGGTAATTCCAACTTCCCCTTCATGGATTTGAGAGCATTTAAGAGAGGTATATGTTCAACAAACACTTCACCATATTCCTCAAGGTCTTCAACCTCAGTATTCTAGTTCTCATCATCAGATTGTTCCCCCTTTTGTTTATGCACTCTACCTTCAAGTTATCTCAAACTCTTTGCAAGAGCAGCATTAGTTTCGCTTTGCTCTCTCATCAACTTTTCTAATTCAGCATTTTTCACCCTTATAGGGATTTTTTCATCTTTTTTAGTAAGATTCATGGCTCTAATACCACTTGATGCAACAAATCATAGTGGGATTGATCAAAGGATGATCAATTGGTCTAAAAACCCTATTCATTTAAGTCCTTCAACCAAATCTCTTAGGAAAATGATAAAAATGTGCAAGCACCTATCCCAAGTGCTTCTAGAATGGTATTAGTTTATCACAACCCTAAATCCAAATTAGGAAAACCCTAATCACTAGGGAACCCTATGAACAAGAAAACTTATAACAAGTTGCCCATAATACACAAATTGACATAGTTTGGTAAACAACCCTAAACTTCATGAATGACCATGGGAGACCCATACTCATGGAAATGATCTATTTAGTTCAATAATAGAATGATCCAATGGTTAAAATCAAACTATGCAACTTCTGGCATATGGTTGCTTTGTTAAATCACTCAAAAGGCTAGTAGCCCTTTTTGATGAAAATCAAATTTAGAAGGAAATATCTTCACACAAAAAAAGGAAAAAAGTTACTATTTTGGACACCTTTTTGGGACTTACAAAATATAATAAAGCACAAAGGTTTGATGACACAAACAAATGGGCTTTTGTTCACTTTCTCGCTTAAGAAACTAGGGCAATTAGGCCTCCATTTACAAAGGAAGTACATGTTCTAGGACTCCATCTTGAAAAACAATGATAGTAACATGTGAGGGAAACCATAGAAAAGTTACAAACTTTATTTCAAGCCTTGATACTAAGTTTGGTTGAAGTCATGGTAGATGTTGCATCCTTTTCCTAGCATGCACATGGGTCTTGCATGCCTAGGGCATCAAATTTCTAATGGTTCCCTAAAAGTACATTCCTAAAACCACTTACATTCCTATTACATTTAAAATTCTAGGATTTCACCAATGGCGATTAGATTTCCATGGTGAAATCTTTCTCTATGCTTGAAAAACCTTCAAACCCCTAGGTTAACAAGAAATCCATACCTACTTGTGAAAAAATGACAATAACTTGAGTTAGGAGATAGATGGGGGATTCAAACCAATTGAATTAGAAATATACTTCATCCACCTATCCAAAATTGTAATTTTGAACACCAAATGAATCTATAAAAATCCATACAACATAGGACAGTAGACAGAATTATAGTAAAATAGGGTATTTTATTGATTGAAAATTGAAAAGTAAATTATCTCTGCCTATCACCCACCTGAAAGGGCTTATTATAGGCCTTCCAATGGTCATAAAAAAATTTCAAACTTGTTATGTCCATTGGATAATTTTTTGCATTCTTTTGCAAAAAGTTGCTAAAGTTGCTTGACAATTTTTTAGCATTTTTTGCAAACTTGCACCTAGAACTATTCAAACTTATTCCAAATGGCCCAAATAGGTCCATTACATGGAAAAATAATAATCAAAACAAAATCCTGAGATTCTAGGCCCTTTGACCATGTTTCACCATAGGTGACCAAGGGCTTATAACATTACCAATCTTGGGACTAGATCTTACAATTTGGTCTAGATGCCTCTTTGATTGATCTAATATAATTTGTGTTCTCAAGACCTTGGTGATTCATCATTCATTGTGGGTGCTCCTACACCAAGTATCAATGAATATTTTTTGCAATAATAAGGTTAGAGTAATGAAGAATATGTTTGTGTGTCTCAAAATCCCCAAATAACCACGTGGTAGAATTCTTGATAAGGTACCTATATTTAATTGTAAAGACAATTTAAAATTAAAATTGATACATTATACATGAAAATTTGACTTAAAGAGATCTTCATGGCATGGGAAAAAATATACTCCCTTCTAAGTCATGTGTCTGTCACAACGATAGATCCTATTGGGTACTCAATATGCTCACCATCAATGATTGTAGCTATCTATTTCTTTTTGGGATCAATACACCGACATAGAAAGTAATATGTTCCTTCATCATTATTCTCATATGCAATAACTGCATATACATGAATTGCATTATATAGAAGGATTAGTTAATTTCAAAAATGAAAGTAATCTATTTTAACCAAGTATTAAATTGATAACTCAGTAATTGGTTCAACTAGATCAGATACATGCTAAAAATCTATTGATGCTTCAATCTAGTTGAGTTGTAGTGTTGTAGGAAGTTTATATGAATCAATTTTATGCAAAGGTCTACAAGAACATTGGTCAACCCAATCTTTTGATTCACATTCATCCCATAAATGATGCATACAAGAAGAGAAAAAGCATGCAAGCTTTCTAATATGGATATCTAGTGATGCTGCATTTGAACTTCGAAATGAATGCAACTCACTTTGACTTGATCTTGTAAGTGTACAAAAATATTTCAAATTTTCAATTTTAGGTTCATGTATCAACCAAAAACTTCTTGAAACGATAGACTTACTTGTATTACCTAGTCCCATCATATAATTTCACCATTGAACAATTGTTTTAGCATTTTCTAATATTGCGCCACCTTCATACTTTAATTCCTCTCTACTAAGGGCTATTTTCACACATGCTCCAACACCATCATGCTCTCCCTTTCCATGTTCCAAAAATGTTTCCCTCCACTTGTCACATGCATCCTACTCAACCAATAGAACATTCTTGTATTCTTGAATTGTGCGATGCAATTATCTGACCATATAATGTGTTGATTGTATCTTTCATATCTTTCCCTCAAATTATCATAGAAAACTCTAAAACATCATTACACAAACTTTGATGAATGATTTTGATGATTGCTAATATAGAAGTGATACTCTCTTAATACTTTTTGTCATCCTCTATGCTATCATGTGCATGAATAAATGTTATGTGTAAAAAAATTGACACTTGTATAGAGTTATAATACATTGGTTGCACTTCATTTTGAGGTTTTAGTGTATAGTTTTCAATGAATTCAATGACTGATAGAATCGTACTCAAGGGAAAAGTGTCCTTACACAACTTGAATTGCTCATCTAACCATCTAGCTCTATGTGTATGACCTATGTAGTCATAAACTATTTTCTCTTGAGCCAATTTCATAAAATCAGCTACACATACATCACTTTTCAGTAATTCACATGTCTTTAATTATTTTCCATCTTTAACACTATATATAACTGACTTGTACTTTCCAAGAGAGACTAGTGTCTTACTAATTTCATGTGTGCTATCTAGATGTAGGCATCTATACAACTTTTGCAAACCACCACATTGATGGAAAAAACCTTTCAAACACATGATCTTATAATAAATGCATCCATCATCTCATTTACATTGTACACTTGTAATAAATTCTCTTTATGACTTAGGAGGTAATTGTAGACCATATTCCTACAATATTTTGTTAGTATGAAAAGTACAACATAAATAACGATAAACATCATAATGCATAGAAAACTCAACATGAACCCTATGTAAACATGTAGTGCATTGATTTATATTAACATAGAATGGTTTTTTCATCTTAAAAAACCTTTGGCTGATTTTAATTTGAGGAAATCTTTGAAGAAATATTTCATAAAATTTTGTTTGAGTCATATCCAAAAAATGTTTTGAATGTGGCTCATTGTTTGTTTTTCCAATTCATCTCTTGACAACATCTTTTTGGTTTGGTGAAGCCCTTGTGTTGTCACACCAAAATTATTCTATTAATGTTCTTAGTGCATCAACAATAA